>CM029550.1:27113018-28433397 GCA_017141385.1 Sogatella furcifera
TTGTTTTTGTTTAATACGAAATGAATTATTACTAAACATCTGTAGAATTTCAAATGGGTGTTGCGAAAATACCACCCACAGTAATCATCAGTAATGTGGTTGATGCAGCAATATCTCACCACTTTCAATGTCATAGATATTGAAATATCTATGTTTGTATATTGGTCCAAAATACAGTACCTTGGAATCGCCATGTTCGCTTTCAATCACTTATCCGATTTCTGATCAAAAATTACTTCAGAACACTCTGTTTCAACTTCTACAAAAAGCGGCCATTAATTGGGGATTGCCCAGCTCAATCACTGTATGAAGACTAATGAAGCTGGAGAGAAAATTTGAGCTTTCAAATGAATAATCCCGTTCTTCTCGCTTCATATTTATCAAACTAATCTTTTCAGATCCAATCAAGATGGTGATTGGGTATCGGATTGAGAACTTGCTCATGGAGAACAGTATTTCTGAACTTTATTATAAACCTTATTATAGACTATTGAGCTTAAAAGTTCATATTTTTGAGTTCCCTATAATTATGGTCTTACTCAATGAGAGCTTCACATTCCTTCTAGCTTATTCTCATCAAACATGTTATATTTTTATAAGAGAAAAATATAAGTGACTTACACATCAAACTGTTGCCGATATGTTGACTTCATGCTTCATTAGTTCTGAACTAGGATTTAATAATGTTTTAGAAGCGTTTATGTTTCTATGCTTTATGAGGGCGCTCTGCATGCTTACGAGTAGCCTATATCCAATATACTCTTGTCAGGGATGCAAAATAAAATTGATAATAAGCTCCAACCTTGCAGTAGAGGAACCAACTATTCTCCTAACATTGATAGCAAGATTTCTAATACATCCTAACTTGTGCAAGACTCAATTAGTCGAGCGCAGTTCGCTTATTGTGAGGAACGCTGATTGGAGTTCACACAAGCGACTCATGGCTTCGAACTCGCCCTTAACATTCGACTGGTAAGTGCTCGAGTATGCGCGTGCTTGAGCCTGACATAAAATGGAGCACCCGTATAAAGTTAGTCTGCACTAGTTGTCAACAAACTGACGGTATGGCTTCTCCGTCATTCATCACGATGCCGTGGAAACTCACAATAATTCTAGACTTCAATATACTTCAATATACAGAAGACGCCAATGAAACTGGACGTTGGTGGATGACGGTTATTAATACCCAGCTCTGTCAGGACAGTCGGTGAGCGATCTGCACAGGTTTATCAGGTCGAGAGCAATCACATCAACCGGTTTGCTTTCTCTGACCGCTTACAGACGGTCCTGAAAGAGTTGAGCATTATTGACTGACATTCGACATCCGCCACTTTCGTTGGCGTCTGCCTTAATAACGAAGTCAGATTCCGTTGTACTACACAAAGGCTTCAATAATGCATGTATTGACCAGATCAATGTTAGAAGCGAATGCAACTCATATCATTTATCAGCATAATAGGTGCAAAAATGCATAGCGTCTTCCATTCTGCCTTATTTCATTCTCTCTGTTCTCAAATTTTCTCCACAATAAGTGGAGAGCACAATCATGATCATTCCCTATGGATTTTAATGTGTTTTTTGTAGTTTCAGTAACTGCTATAATTTTCAACTGTATCACTTATCAATAACAATAATTTGGTTATTGATAGTACATTCATTTTTTGTATATAAGAAATTTTATGCATGTGGAATCCAAGGAAGAACGTGAATGTGGATTTAATTCATGGGTAGACAATAGGTCTGTGTGGCAATCAATATAATATTATATTGAAATTTTGTCCTCGTGTATAACCTTATATATTAGTTTTTGAGTAAAATATTATTGGATTGAGTGATACTCAACTCCACTAGAGTGCGATAGATTGATATGTGACTATTTTAAAATGTGATCGAATGTTAGGTATTATTTTAATTTAAAACTAGCTCTTATTCATAATCGAGATCAACGTTGAAAGGATTTTAAACTTCAGGTGTCAATGTCTAGTGATCTAGTCTGTTATAAAAGAATATTGGCAGAAACTCAAAGATCACAAGCTCTCTGTTGGAACGGATATTTTGATTAACCCGAAGGTAGCTTCAGAAATCAAACTCTACATTTGAAATGGATCAATTACAAGAAACTCATTGAATGGCTTTCCTTATGACTGAATAGACGGTGGAAAACATGGTTTTCCGTAACCATGGAATTGAAAGCATCATTATTTTTTATAAGACTAGTGATAGGCGCAGAGAAGGACACTTATTTTCTCCTCTGTGTGATAGGCGACCAGAATGTAACCAAATAAGGCTAGGTGGAAGTTTATTTTTATTTATTTATCCATTTACAGAAAATATTAAACTTATTGGTTGAAAACACGGACTAAGTTACCTGTAATGTCTCCATTATACGGATACTTTTTTCAATGATTAACATCAATTTCACATACGGCATTTGAAGCTCTACTACATGATTGTATAGTTACATGTAATAAAGCTACAAGAACTCAAATTAGGCATTTATAGAAAATGCTCACTTAGTTATACTGTCTTTATTAGTGGGAGAGGGAGAATCAAGAGAATAATTTTAAAAAATTCACAAAGATCAACAACGTGTCATGATATTATCCCGAAAACTGATTGTAGATCTCACCTGTTGATTTGTTGACTTGATTCTACAAGTATCGTACGTTTGAAACAAAACCCATCTTGACAACATGACTTGTTGCTGATGTTACTGAATTTAAGCACGCTATCTGACCAACAATTCAAACACCCTAGAGAGTTCATCTTGGTTTTTATTATAACTTTCTACATATTATTGAGCAAATAATCGAGATGAATTGCAATAGTAGTAGAATGTAGTTACTTCTAGAGAATTGATAATGAAATGAAATTATTATTTATTATGGGACTAGGAATTCCTTTGATCTTTCTATAGAGACTGTATAACTTATTATACAGTCTCTATATTCTTTTCCATGCCACTCAACCTTAAATCAACGATAAAATAATATTTAATAGTAGTTTATGCAACGGTTGTATAATGGAAGCCTTTATAGCATGAGGTGAGATGTAAGTTAGAGCCACGAGCGAAGCGAGTGCTCTAAATATCTCACAAATGCTATAAAGGCCTAATACAACCGTTGCATACACTATTTTATCTACGACCACCAGTGTAGTTATCAGTATCAGACCAGTATCAAGCTATAGACCACCAGTATCAAGCTATCTGTAAGTGTACACTATTATAAAAATCAACATACCATCGTTTATTTAACTTCTTTTGTCTTCATCCTACTTGAACTGTTATGATAATCAACTTATTACTTGTTAAATATGTTAAAAATAACATATCAGTCAGAACCACAAAACGCATTTGACAAGCAACAAAATCGTGAGTGTTGTTGTAAAAGTGAAAGTTATTAACATATTCACTAACAAAGTTATAAGTATATTAAACTATTTAAACTTTGGACTATTCAAATTAGTTAAATATTCAAATACGTAAATTGAAATATTGACGAAAAAATACTGGTAGGCTACTCAATCCCAATCGCAGTTTTGATTTTGAGGTTAGTTAAACACTGTTTACTTTTTATCACCTGATTTCGAAACGAAACAAGGAATGTATCATAAAGTGGAATTTGGACTGTATCAAAAAGTTCTTCCTGTATCGAAAAACGTTCATTACGACACGGTTCTAAGTTTCCATTTTGAAGTGGTAGTTATTGGTAGTCATTTCGATTTCAATTGTAAAACTGAAATAGGAATTTTTCAATACGCCCGTAGATAGAATAATTACTGTTCATAATTGAATCTAGTCTTGTCTTGAAGTTCAGCTCTCGTTCAAACAGGTTCTCTGTATTAAATAATTACATCGATTTACTAAAGCATTTAGATATTGTTTAAAAAATCCAATAAGATACATAGTTAATGTAGTTGTTTTATGGAACAAAGGAAGGAAGATATGATGAACAAAATCCAAACAACATTACATTAGAATGTACAATATTGTATAAGTCCAGAAATTCAGGAAAAGCTTAACACGAAAATTATAAATAAGCATATATGCTATAAGCTTAGACTTTTCTATTGAAAAAGTACTTCGTGATTTCTCTTATCTTCACTTATTACAAGACTGCTAAATTCTTATAATATTAAATAATCAGTTCAATAAAAAGCTTATGTTTCTAAATTAAGTTGGATTAAGTTTCCTTTAACGATCTACCCACTCTTTACAATCCACGGTGGAATGAGCTCTTTGCTTTAATGTTCGCGTTATTGGATTTCGTGTCAGTTCTTCAGCTCCAGATAAAGAAGAAACCTAGAATGGAGATTGGAGATTCGGTGCAATGAACATCCATTACTTTCACACAATGACTTTACAGTATTGAGATCTGGAGGCGAATTGGCAAGAATGGAGCACTTTTTTCAGTCTGCCTTCAAATACCTTTTTTATGGATTCCTCTTCATTTTCTTGAAATTCGCCTTTTTCCCTGGAAATTAGAAGTTTGGTGGTTCAATTTCAAGATTTAATCTTAAAAGGTCAAAAACCTTAAATAAATTGTAGTCTATTCGGTGCTAATAAAAGCTCTTTTAGTTATCAAACATTTTTTAGAAAACTAGAACATAATTATGACTTTTATTAGCACCGTATATACTATTCAAGTTCGTTGAATATTCTTTTATTTCGAATGAAATCTTATTACAATAATCATTTCAAAGTTATCGGAAGAAGTTTGTTGGAATAGAGGAGCTTGGCTTGGAAAATGGTTTCAATAAAAACATGATAGGCTTCATATCAATTGATCGTCGACCCAATCCTTAAAACGCTCTGGAAACTTTTACCAGCTTTTACTTCAACACTTCAAGCTAGTTAAAAAAGTCATACAAGTTGAATGAAATGAGTGATTCTTATGAATAATTCCACCTTTTATACTTATTACTTGCAGTACATTTTTAATATTATTTCTCTTTCTTATTTATACTCTCACTTCACTTACGTTACTCTATGTCTACACTGGAAAGCAGTCAATGTAAAAAATGTGGTAGCCATTGAAGGGCTATTAAAGGGCATTGAATTGGAGAAGGAAAGACATCTTGGTTGAAGCATCATTCGAGGCACTACAAGAATGAAGCTTCATAGTTATTAGCTTCAATGTCACTCAAGAGCACGAGACGTGCTGTGTTGTTATAAAAATAAGAAAAGGGTTTTGTTATACCAGCCACCTTATACCGTCGATTTAAAGAAGCTTTGATTGTTAAGAACATTCAAGTAGATGATAACTTCATAAGAAACATGCAATAAGATGAATCGCAGTGGAAGCCCGGGTAGCCCTGAAGAATGAACTTAATGAATTATTATTATTATATTACATCTAGTATTATTGGATAGGAGGGAGTATTCAAAATAGGCTATATAATATTTCCTACACCTACTATTTGTGTTCCTCAGAAGGATAAAAGGGGAGACAATACCATTAAAACACCTTGATGATCCTCTTGTCTAAGTAATGTGGTACAAGCGTTTCCAACATAATGTTGTATAACTGCTCATTGTGCTTGAACGTATAACTGTTATTCAGGACGTGTGATGAATAACATCACACGACGTGTGTGGATGACATCTCAATAGTGGAAAGCTCATTCCTTTGAATTCTTTCAAATGGGTATTCTCATAGGTAAATAGTACAGTACAAATTAATTGCATTGTCACGGGGGATCAGACACATGTACCATTATATTACAATTATTGGGCCAAGTGAATAAAAACGAGTAAATACTTGGTAGTACGGTCTGTCTAGTAAAGTCTTTACTACCTATTAAACGCTCGCCCTGTTAGTAATCACTTGCTTCGATGTGAATAACCCTAGTACGCTCTCTTCTAGTGTTTACTAGGAAAAACCTGAGTCTTTACTAGAGAGTATACTCTCCAGCGCTTTTATTCACATAGAATCTCCCTAGTTCTTACTAAGCAGCTATTTATAGATGTGTTCGCAACCGAATACAGAAAGTTCAAGTCTACCTGAATAATTTCTTCTTATTTTTAGTCCTATTTGAATGAATAAAATTATTGATTGGATCAGGTTCTACACATGAAATTATTTCAAATCTCTCTAGAATAGTAAAAACTTCAATACTCTTGAAGATATTAAATTTGTTCGTGGATATCTGGAAACTGAAAAAAATAAAAAGAATTTTCAAGATGAAATTATTTTGATTTACAGATGAAAATGTTTTATTGAATAAGCAGGTTTTACCCACCAGAAATTTTTTAAAGAATAGAAGCAAGTTTCGAGGATATCTGTTCTGTTTTAAAGTGGGACCATCAGTTTGAAAATGAAATAAGTTTCAGATTAAGAGTTACCAGTTTCAATTATTTCTATTACCCGCAGCTAATCTATTCTCAAATAGAATTAATTACTTAATATATTGACTATTTCAATAATAGTAATTTTCTTGAAATTTATATCTATTTATTGATTGATTTATTCATTTGAGTACAAATATACAATATGAGGAGAGAAAAAAAACAATCAATCGCCCAAAACTTATTCTATTCCTAAAAATACAGCCCATTGAAAACTAGCACTATTTTGCTTTTGGATATTTGAATTTCTAAATCCTTTCATGGTGGAATCCAACCACCGCATTGAATGCATTGAATGAATAGGCTGGACAACAAATCAAAATTAGAATAGGTACCGTGAACGAGTAGGCCAACAAATCTATTTTTGTACTCGGTTTGACCATTTTGGTATTCTTCAGTTGTGGGCCTATTCTTCATATTTCTCAGAAAATGAAATTAAGACTAGCTGTGGATTCTAATCACAAGATAACTGTGGAGAGCTGTACAAGATAGGTACAAGTTATTTGTTACCTACCTGCTATCAACCCAATTACGGTACTGCTTTCATTGATTCCTTGGTAGAAGAGGGACAAATACAATTCTCATGCATTTTTTTTTCTCTATAGCCTTTGACTTTCTTCAATGCTCATATAGAGGACATCTGCTATGAGCTATTCACTACCTGCCATCCTACTAATTATAGAATTACGGTATCGTACTCGAGACCATAGATAAAAAGAATTCTTGGTAAGACCTGGTCGAATACCAAAATATAACATTCCATTCTATTTTGTACCAAACCAACACGAAACCATTGTATGACTATGATATCTATAATATCATAGCACTCTATATAACTATATCTTGTTCTATATGTATGAACAATTATATTTGTATATACTTACTAGCTAGGTAGTTAAATTGTTAAATCAGTTTCATCTATATAAGTGTTATACTGTACCATATCATAGTATAGTTATATTAATGACAATAATTTGGCCTGAAAATAAACAAGAGATGTTGTCAGTCCGGTTAAGCCGGAATTAGTTACATGTTAATATTCCTATAGTATTATAATATGAAAAGAGATTGAAATTATAATTTAGTTTTTTCTTTCTTTTTATATGATTTCACTTAATAATAGAAATATTACCGTTTAAGACCAGCCTGACAGACATTAGCCGATTGAAAAATAATTTTTGTGAGCTCCTAAATATTTGTATAATTAAATAATTTCAATAGATAGTAAGATAGCTCCATAGAATAAGCTGGATAATTAATTTTCGTTGATAAACTTGAATATGTTAGAGGGGAATTGCCTTAGTATTCTCTTGCAAGTCTGCTCTGACCCTACCTTGCAAAAGGCTATTAAATACTAGCCTAGTAAAGTCTTTACTAGCTTTTATTCACACAAAAGCTAGTAAACACTAGGAAAATTCAAGGTCGACTAGAGCTTACTAGGCCCTTAGTAAACGCTGGAAACGAGCCTCTACTAGACAGGTTTTTATTCACTCCAAAGCTAGTAAATACTCAAAACCCCTTAGTAAAGTCTTTACTTGTTTTTATTCACGAGGCCCATTGAGTTTTTGTGATGAATGAATGAAATTAATCTATCCTCTATCCATGAGTGTTACTTATTGAGCATCAGAGCATGAGACCATGATGGAGAATGTGATGCGACTTGTCTGAATCTCTTATTTAATGTGAATCTCTTCTCTTATTTTCCAGATATGGAATTGATGCTCGAAGGAAGAAATTTCAGATTGGTAAAAGAAGATGAGCTGCCTGCAATATTAGACATTTTATCAGAGCACCTGCCAGAAGCTTTAAAGGTATGAGAAACTGTTCACTTGTTGGAATATACAGAAATTCAGCACATATGTTCTATATTTTTTTATCTAATTAGTTTCTCCTCTGGTCTGCATGCAAAGCCGTTAAATAAATACTGAAAATACATAATATTATTCTCAAAGACATAATTTCTGAGTGGATATGGATAGCAATAAGAAAATTATGTTGAATTTGAGATTTTTGAGTGTAGCCTATAAGAAAGCAAACGGACCAAATTGGAACACTATGATCACGCTTTTTATTCTCTATCATTATACTTATTAGCAATTTACTCAAGTTCATCTTGTTTGAGTACAACAGGATCAATATAACTGAAAATGCTCACCCGAAATTTTATAAAACATATTAATCAATTTTACCAACTACGAGTATTAGCCGATTTCCTATAGCTGCAAACAACTCATCGTATCATAAAAATAGAATTGAGCTCTGTTTATAATAATTCATTGTCTAGTTATTTATCTAGTTATTTAAATAAATCATATCAAGACTATCTCACACGACAACTTTCAACATCGACAAACTGAACTCCGTTGAAATAGAGAATTGAAGCATAACGTTTTAGACTGTTATTGTCTGTGTTTTTACCCTTCAATGTAATTTCTTGAATAAATAAGTAATTATTAGAGTTATTGAAATGAGTTGGAATTATAATCTAATAATAATAATAAGTTATCAGAGAAGATTGTCTTTGATTGAACCTATTGAATTTGATGTGATGTGATAAGAAAGTTACGTATTATTTTTTTTCATGAATGTATTCATGTAATGTATTCATCAATTTATTCTTGTAATAAAGTAGGTGCACAGATAAAATTACAGGTAGTAATCTGAGCTGAGGTTGAGAATGTTGGGAATGCATTTTTAGAAATTTAATGAATATGACCCTGAAAATTAGTTTAGCTATGAAGCTGAACTGAATTGAGGGTCAGTTGTTTCTTGCAAAAGATTGTCACGATTTTTGCTTGTACAAACTAATATCACTTACCACGCCATGTTGAACAATGCTGCTGGTGGACTACGACAAGAAAATATGGAATGAGACTACTTCATTGCAGAGGTCATTATAATACTTCGCTTTGCATCCAAAGCCGAAGTTTCGCTGTATTAAAAATTATTTTCATGGTAGCTCCGCATTCCCAATTAAAATTCAATCTGAGAGTATTGCAGTTGACTGTTTCAAATAAGACTGTTCTAATTAGAAGTAACAAAGTACAATTATTTTTCTTGAATAATGCAGTCAATTTGAAACTGGAAAAGTTGAGGAAATCCATTCATATCAATAAATCAATAAAGAATTGGATCAGAATGAAAACAAATAGCCTATTATCCAGGAAGGATAAACTTGATAATTATGGGTGACATCGTCGACTGCACAAATAACAAGAGTCATTGAAATTATATGAAAATGAATTGAAATTGCATGCAATATGATTTTTTATTTCGACATCATGAATTCATCCTCCAAAAGTTTTTCAATTAAAGCCTCCCAAGTCAGAAAAAATTGCAAATAAAATAGGCTACCGTGATGGAATTGGAATCATTCATTCGATATTCTTACATATTATTTGCTCAACTTATTACTTCAAAAAAGGCATCCATGATGTATCGATCTATCAAACGATACATGAGCAGTGAATTTCAAACTTTGTCAAGTCATACATTAATTTATCGAGCCGGTTCAAAATTACTAACGTTCAGCCACAGCAAGAAAAATCAATACCGGTACGCATTTTATGCAAAGAAATCTGTTCGATTCAGATAATTATTTAAATTTATTCTTATGGCTTTCATTGGTGGGGAGACCTTTACGGGTAGTTCCACCTCGCCAATGTGTACCGGTCAATGAAATACCGGTCACCCATCCAAGAGCGGTCCACAGTGTTCGTGACTTATCATCACGTTCACCGATAGATCACCCTCACCGAGAGACCAATAGTCCAATACCCAGTACATTATTAAGATCTTCTCATACGATTCAAGAGCATGAATCGCCACAATAACATAAACATAAGTCGTAAAGATCTAGCATCAAATTCCTGATCATTCCTTGAAATTTTAATTCAAGGTGTTTTATTCATACAATTTTATTGTCATATAAAAATTATGTGAAAATCAGGTTGTGGCGTTGAACGGAAGTGTTCATACTCTGATCATTGTTCATACACAGGTTTACATGATTATTTCATGAATTTATATACCGTGAATTGCCCTTGTTGAAATTGAAACTTTGCAAAGTACAAAAGCACATGCATATTACATTCAAGAATGAAGTTTACGAAAGACTTTGAACTTTGCATAGATTTTCAAAATACAGGAGTTAATATAATGTCTTATCACATACATTTATGATTCACCCATATAAATTCATTCGTGGCACCGTAAATAATAGGTACTCGTCTGTACCTTGTGTAATATATTACGTGCAAGACTCCAGCATGACACTAAATGAAAGTTTAAATTTGGAGCAATAGTATTCTTGTGATTTTTACAACACTGTTATACATCCTCACTGTGTGTGTATCACACAGAAAAACTATTAATCATCATCGCCAAAGTTACATTCTTTCACCCATCACGGTGTTTCAAGTGAACTTGAAACAAGAGCAGAGATTTCCGATTTACAATGATTCTGCTATGGAACGCTAATCTGATAAAAGATATCGCTCAGTCACGGAGTTGTTATCATCATTACTTCCACATCCACATCAGCAAAGTGGACTTGAATCCAGTGCAGAGATTTGCACGATTCATTATTAATCTGCAATGAACGGTAATCTAGCAGCTATTAAAGTGCAAGATCTTGTATCATCCATGTATTATTAGTAATGCATCTAATCACTTATCATCCACTGTGAAGTGAACTTGAAACCCGTGCAGATATTTGCGTGCATCACTGTGAATGTAACAAACTGCTTTACAAGAAGTGATGTGTTTCGCATACACTTTGTATGGTGAACATGAAACTTAGTACAGAAGACTTCACAGTCCACATCCTGCATTTATAGCATACGGCCAAAAAATCGGAGCCTATCGTGAACTTGTAAGTGGAGCAGAGATTTGCGTGGTTCATTTATAAACAGTTATAAACTGTGAGTGTGGATGTGGGCTCACGGGTGTACCGTGTATTGGGGGCGGCTGGCTGACTACCTTACACTCTGAAGAAGTCGACCACCTCCGCCGCCTCCAGCGTCACGCAAGCCTTCGTGTCGGCAGCGCAATGCGGCGAAGGCGGCGCCGCCTCCGGCAGCATTTCTGTCGCGTCAGCATTCGCCATCCGTTGACTGCCCTTGGCCCCCATGCCGCCCTCGCCCCCTGCACTCCATCGATTTCACACCTCTTTCAGCGTACACCATCGCTTATACCTGCAACAACTAAAATGCCACCGCTTGCCCCACTCTTCAATTTTAAAGCCGCAAATCAACGTACCTTCTACAGGCTTGAATTTCTTCCACGTTCAACATCAGCGCCCTCTGAGTGGAATGTTGCTTTGATATACTATGAACGTTACATGCAAAATATGGCTGGTTGCAATAAGAAAGGAAACTGTTAACGGTTTTTTCTATCAGATTTTAATTAATGAATTATTTCCTTATAAATGAATGTAGGAAGAAAAGCTTTTGGATGAAAGATGACGCCTGTTCGATCACATACATAGTGGTCGTTTTTGAGCGAGTGAGGTAGTTAAGCACATAATCGCCGAAAATTGTGAACGCGGTGAAAGATATATTATTCTCCCTGCAATCCATCTATGCCGGCGCAACCTCGGAGCCAACAGATAGCCTATTTTACGGTTATTTCACCGGTTGGCCTATTTTCTCAGATTAAAATTTATTTTTATTTTCACTCACCCCATATTGAAAAATTATTAATTGTCCTCGTGAGGGGGAGGGGGTGTATATGCAATATATCAGAGTGCTCCGGTTAGGTTCAAAGTGATTTATTTTAGAAATTCAGCTCTGTCCGTGTCCACCCTATCTGAGATTTTTTAAAAGGACCAGTAGCTTGAGAACAGCAGTGAAACTACGATGCGTTTTGTAGCGGAATAAGATTCACTATCGAATCTTTCCTTAAAAAATATCTATAGCCTATTACGTTCGGCTTGAAACAACTGTAATCTGGTTGAAAATGATATAGCAGTTGAATTTTAAATAATATTACTTGTTTTGAAAGTTATTAGTACTGCAGCCTGAATTGTCTCCAAATGAACCGCATTCCAAAACGATTGTTAAAATACAGAATTTTACTTCATTCCCTATAGAAAAAATATTATGGAGGATGATTTCTTGATCCATGACGAGCTTCTGAGTAACATTCACTGGTATTGGTCACCGACATGCAGTCTTTTTTCATTTATAAATTAATTAGACTGCATGCCGGTGTAACTGATAAACTAATTAATTTATTAGTGAAAAAAGACTGCATGTCGGTGACCAATCCCAGTGAAAAATATTATATCGCTTCAAAATAAGTGTAACAATTCTCTCTTCAAGATTATTTGCTAAATTTCTATCTTTGTTTATTAATTTCTTTGTTCGTTTAGTATATGGTACATAATGAATATTGTACCTAGCATCATGATAATTGTGTATTTTGTTCCAGTTCCACCAAACCGTCAAGACATATTTAGATGACCGAGTATGGGATTTCCAATTTTACGTTGCGAAAACGTGGCCTGAAGATCCCATAATCATACATTTCCCTGGAATGACAAAAACAGTAAGTTAGACGCATTGCAATTACATATAGGCCTCTATATATGTCTAATCAGAAGAATTCCTTATATTGATAAGCTTGTATCTACATTACATTCATGTGTAGAGTAATTCAATGTGTTATCGAATAGGCTTAGGCTAATGTGTTCTGGATCCAATAAAGAATTCACTCAAAGTTGAGAATACTCTTGAATCTTGAAATATCAATTTTATACCTATAAAATACTTTCCACCCTTTTATCAGACACAGAATAAAACTATTCTCTTTGCTATCAACTCATACAGTCAAATACGTGAAGCTTTAATTATACTAAAAATTAAGAATGACATAAGCACGTATCTTAATATTTACGTGAACACATTCAACTTATAGTTAGTTATATTATACACTCATATTATGTATTACTCATAATGATGAATATTCATATTATATTACATATTACATTTATATTACATACTTATATACAACGAAAAGTTTCAAGTTATACGGTTTTTATGTACCGGTAGGCCTACTGTATGTGTTTTTGTATGTATTTTTTGTATGTCTTTTTTCTATTTGAAATTTCATAAAAATCTATAGTGAACGAAAAGTTTCAAGTTATACTGTTTTCATGTACGGTACTGCATGTATTGTCTTTTTTCTCTTTGAAATTTCATAAAAATCTATAGTGAACAAAAAGTTTCAAGTTATACTGTTTTCATGTACGGTACTGTATGTATTGTCTTTTTTCTCTTTGAAATTTCATAAAAATCTATAGTGAACGAAAAGTTTCAAGTTATACTGTTTTCATGTACGGTACTGTATGTATTGTCTTTTTTCTCTTTGAAATTTCATAAAAATCTATAGTGAACGAAAAGTTTCAAGTTATACTGTTTTCATGTACGGTACTGTATGTATTGTCTTTTTTCTCTTTGAAATTTCATAAAAATCTATAGTAGACTTATCTATAATTTTTCTAACTATTGTTACGGGTTCGCTATCTTAAAATAACTAGGCTGGTAAATACTTTAATTAACACTATTTCTTTATTATTATTCACTAATCTAAAAACACTTATCTCAATAATAATAACTGAAACTAACACAGTCAACTATTAATTACAACAGAAATACTCTAAATTCAAATAAGCTATCACTGTTCACACACACTAAACTAAATCACTTATTATACAGTTTATCAGAATGCTGATTTACTATTATTGTCCACTATATACTCTCTTAATTCGCGCTATACACTCCGTATTTCAATAACGCACTGTCACATTAGGTACTACTGTCACGATCTGTTACATTCGCCGGTTGAAACTGAACTGAACTCAAAGAACGATCACTCTCCTATTTATAGCTAAGGATCATAGATCTAGCAAATTCTAGCTTAGGCGAGGCCATGAACAATAGGGCGATAGGCTTCCACAGTTTACTAGAATGATGTCGATTATTCCATTCAATAGTAAACAAAAGCATGAGACAATAGACTTCCGTCCAGCTGTCAATCACTCTCCCCCATTCTTTGTCCGTATTGCATTGACCATCATCCGTAGATCACAACACTAAATTGTATTTGTAATTGGGCACTGGCCGAAAAATCTACAGGTTTGGTAGGACCTTCAATGGTTTTTTTGAAATCGTTAATAAAATATTTGATTTGATTTGATTAACTCACTAGGGAGTCACAACACACTGGAAAACAATTGTTCATTTTTATCTAATATTTGCCAATAATAAACTATATTTCCATTTTGTAAAATTCATTATAGTTCATTCAGAGGGTCTTTGTTGAATCAGTCACCTAGTAAAAACGATTATGACTGGTGAATAAATAATGACACTTTGCTAAGCAATAATGAGCAATATTTTTGCGAAGCCTTATCAATGAGTAACCTGAATCTAAAACCATAGGAAAACTCCTACAATACAAACAAACAAAATTATTGCGAATAGCGACAAATAGAATGTCATGCGTCCAATACTTGATAATATAATTCATTCACAATTGATATTTCAAATTTAATGGTAATGAATAACGTTTTCTTGAAAAGAAAAATTCCTCCTTACATTAATGTCCACGTTGAATGAATTCGTTCAAAAAAAATTAATTGAGTTTCATCTGTCATGATAGACCTTCCAATAATCCAATTTAATATAATTTTTAATACATATTTATTTTGAAATTGAATGGTTTTTTAATGTTTCAACTTCCAATTATTCATGAAATTTTTCAAACTCGTAATGATGATCTCCCTGGAATGTAAGCCTATTAAGAACAATGTGAAATATTATTATAAAAATAATGAAATTACTCTCTTCATAATGTCGAGTATTAAGTGAGGGAAGAAAGAGTAAACTGAATAACAAATTAGAATACTATATTTTCTTGATCAATTGGAGACAAAAATATGAGGAAATTATTGAATATCTTATTTTTAATGAATTAAAATGAAAAGTGCAATTTATTTTTACTCAATCAAGTAAACGAAGAAATAATTCTCCACACAAGTGTGCATTAAAATTATGTGGTTGATTCAACATGAACAAGATGAATCTTTCATTAAAAATATACAAAATAATTAATACTTTCCAAGTATAGGCAAATTTAAAAATTTCAGTGGAAATTTGAAATCAAGAATTCAATATATAGTATCACTAATAGACGAAGTTCAAGATGCAAAGGTTTTTGTGGATGGACTCTGTACGTTGAGAAATCAATCTAGGCCCGCAGTTGTTTGCTTCGGAATTAAGTTCTTATGAATATTACAGTTCTCAAGTTAATTTTAGACATTTTTATATATTTCGTGATCGGCGACCCAATCTTCCATTCAGATATTTTTCGTAAGCAATGTGAATTTCCTGACTCCAATTATAATGCAGATTATTCTGACGTTTCATTCCGATAAATGACGCATGGCAGAGAAATAGCCTATCCTTGTGAGTTTGTAAAGGAGGAAGAGGGAGAAGAAGGAGTGGTGAAGAGGGTAGGAAGGAAACGGAATGAAAGAGAATAAAACTGATTTATCCCGGTTTCGGGTGTCGAATGGTTCCACCTCGAAACTTCTGCTAGTAGGCGAAATACGCTCAATTTTATTGCAAGCAGGAGTTTGATGCATTATTATTTCTGAGCATGCAAAAGTTTTCTGAATATTGTTGTTCGAGGTCAAAATAATCATCAAAAAGGAAGAGTTGAGGATGAAATAGAAATCGTTTGATAAAGTGGAAACGATTTACTTGTCAAATTTTCAATAATATATAGATTAGCCTACATAATCCTGGAATCGATGAATCTTCTTATTGAAAATAGGTACTATAGATTGGGTGAGAATCAGAAAATTCAGTAATAAACGTTAATGATAATATTTCGGATAGAGTTTATTCCCATGCAAAATTAGAGCAATAAGGTATGAGGCGCTTCATGGAGAGGAGGATTCTATCATTGTGATGTTTTTTCTATACTTATCATTTCTATGAATAATTTATCAATGCTCTCAACCCAAATGTAGAGTTTCGCAAATTGAAGATTGAAAATTTTTCTTCTCTATTTCTCTAAGATTTGAATAGGGAGACTACAAGAGTGATATAATAATTTTATGGGAAGAATAAAAGTTGATTGAACAGGTCAAATATCAAGAAATTAGAAAATTTAATTGGTAGGAACAACGGAAGAGCTGATTAAAAATTTTACTACTATGTATGAAAACTGAACATAGCAATCATTACAAGTATTCTATCAACGAATTCAAGGAACATCAAGCTGGTGAAGTTGTTTGTATACGCCATATCAAGAAGTGCTTGATATTGCTATGGCCTATCAATGACACTATGAACTGAATGAATATAGCTCTCCTGCACCAGTGACTCTCCCCTTTTCCTTGGTCCTGTGTAACTTGAAAAATATTCATTTTATGATCTGAACGTTTTGCTTAGCGGCATTTATCGTCTTAAGACTACTACTGCATATTGTTTTTCACTCAACTCCCGCGGCACGCGGGCTGCCGGCACCTCATAAAAAAACCTCTTTCTTTCTTTCTTTCAATGCGGCTATCAGAGGCATTCTATTCTCTTGTAGCATGAAAAATTACTATATTCGTGTAGATAAGCCAAGATTTGAAGCAGTTCATTATATTGCTCATTAGCTTGGAAGCACATTATTATTTAAATGCTAGTGAAGTAACCAATATATCATTATTCATATAGTTTTGCGCTCGAGCCGAAGCCGAACAGAGCTTCTGGATTGTTTATCTTGAAAGTGTAATTTCTTCAATCACATTAATTTCTCCTTCAACACACTGGAAAACAATTTAGTTTCTTTTAACCCCAACCACATTTTGCATAATTATTATAGTAATATTTTGGATTGATTCTGACCATTAAAATATTGCGAAAGTATTTATTTAAATGCTAGTGAAGTTACTAATATATCAAGATCCAAATAGTTTTGCGCTCGAGTCGAAGCCGAAGAAAGCTTCTGGTAAACTCCCTCTTAATAGCCTATAATATTTCCTTTCCTGATACTCGTATGGTATATCAAGCGTCTTTTACACTCCATGAAAATTTTAGGCCATGTCATTACTAGATATTGGCTTTCACATACAGTACGAGTAAGTTCTACTCGAATGTAATGCCAAGCTTGTGTAGGACTTTGCACGTGCGTGTTATGTTTGCCAAAGTTTTATCACTATATTGCATCCCCTCAACTTTTCTTGATTCTCATGCTAGAATTGATGAAATTGCAACGAATTCCTACCAGTGACCTTCAAAGAGTTTTTCGCGCTCGTGGCAAATCATCAGAGCCTCCGGATTTGAGTTGTGGCTGAGTAGCTAACTGGGTATGGATGGAATTTATTAGCGCTTGTACGCAGGCAGGGAGGCTGTGAGTTAGGTCGAAATGCATGGTGCAGTGGCAGGACGGGACTTTTGCTCTGTCTGCTGTGACCTTGGCTGGAGTCCAAATAGGGCGCCAGGCTTCTCAACCTCAGCAATTTAGCAGACTTTAAACGGAGGGTTCGGGTGCAATTGAGATTGAGAAATGATAGAAGAAAAAGAAGATGGTGCAGGAAAGAGGGACGGAAAGTGTGATTAGAAGAAGGAAAAAGAGTGGAGTTGTGAAAGAGGAGGGAAAAGAGTGAAGTTGGGAAAGGAGAGGAAAAACTGGGGGAGCTTGGTTTGGCTGCATTCACTACTGCAAGCTTTCTCTCAGCCCTTGCTGGATAATCCAAGGTTTACCTGCATGTTCTCTCTCCCTCAAACAAGTGGCTGCCACAATCTAGCCCTTCTTATCTCTCCCTAATTTACAGATACGAGCGCTCTATTACTTCCTCCCTCTCTAAATCGATCTTGATAGTCTTCCCTTCTCTCTCACACAAACTGAAATCCGATCTCCTTTTCTCCTCAGCTCACAGTACATGTATTTTATATATAACATTATCCAGAATATACATTCTAAATCCTCTGTAGTCTCTGCAATATATATTGCTAGTTATATAACTTACTATTTGCATATAGTACAGTTGGAGTCACTTTTGAACTCCTCTCAATTACTCTATCACGGAAACTATACCACGTTTTCCTCCTCTAATTTTTTTAAAATTAATTTTACTCTCCTCTTAACTACTATTGTTTATTTCACCTTTACTGAAGAGCGGGGATTACAAATTGGATAAGATGCAGTTAATCTTAATACATTTGATTTCTCAATCAAGTTTTTTCAATTCCAGTTGATACAAATACTATAGTCTTGTTTCGATTTGAGAAGTATTGGAATGTTTCTCAGTTTGATTGTAAATATGATTTATAAATAAGTCAATTATTCGGTTGAGACATTTGGATTTAGTTGAAAAAGGGATGATTACCGTATCTACCTACTTTTGCTTTGTGTCTCCCCTTGAATTCTATGATTTTGACTACCAATACCAATACAGGCTATAGAAGAAAATTGATAAACAAAGAATTTAATGATCAAATATTGTTCAAACCAGCTAAATAAGACATAATTTCCCACATAAAGAAAGAATCCAACATATTTGGGAATTATTAAATTAGATGTAGCTCTGATTTTAAAGTCACTCATAACAGTATATTATATTGGTACCTAGTAAAAATGATAGAAGAATATACCGTAGTATACGTAGTATAGTATATGTATACTCCAGTTTGAGTGCAATTCTTTTAATATTTTAAAAATATTTCTTAACGACTACTATAGAGAATATTTATACAGAGTGTTTCAGGAGGAATGTGCAATACTTCTCAGGATGATTCCTTACACCAAGTAGACAAAAAAGTTTCATGGGACCAACCCCCAAAAACGCTTTGTTACTGAGATATCAATGGCGGAAAATTGAGATTTTTCAAAAAATATTAATTTTTCTAATTTTTTAGAGGCTTCAATGAGGTTTTAAACTAATCAATTCCTATGTGAAATTACCTGAGGAACTTAATGAAACCAATTCCAAGTTTTTAATTTCAACGGTTATTGGGATAATTGGAAAAATTTGCTAAAAACGCCATTTTTCAACAATAAGGGTTATAACTGGATAAGGAATCATAAAAATGTATTTTTTATAATTAATTGGAAGTTGAAGAGAGTCGGATTCTGGAGAAAAAGTTAGATGGCGGCGATTGTGTAAATCTTACCCAAATCTCAGAAATAGCGATCGAAAATCGAAAAATTGACAAAACATAGCACAAGTGATAAATTTGTGTATTATTGCGATTATTGTTCGCTATTTCTGAGATTTTGGGTAAGATTCACACAATCGCCGCCATTTAACGTTTTCTTTAGAATCCGACTCTCTTTAACTTCCATTAATAAAAAAATACAAATTTATGATTCCTTATTTAGTTATAACCCTTATTGTTGAAAAAATGGCGGTTTTTAGCATATTTTTTCCAATTATCTCAATAACCGTTGAAGTTACAAACTTGAAACTTGGTTCCATTGAATTCCTCAGCTAATTTTACATAGGAATTGATTATTTTAGACCCTGAGTGAAGCCTCTAAAAAATTAGAGAAATTAATATGTTTTGAAGAATCTCAATTTTCCGCCATTGTTATCTCGGTAACAAAGCGTTTTTGGGGTTGGTCTCATGAAACTTTTTTGTCTACTTGGTGTAAGCCTGAGAAATATTGCACATTCCTCCTGAAACACCCTGTATATTGATAGAAATATAATTATATTTATTGCATGGCTGATACATTTTAGAATATAATTGTACAATAAGACTCAAAATATTGATCTCATTTACTGTATTAATATTTGAGCACCGTAATACTAACACTCCTTAATTGTTTCAGCCAAATAACCGGATAAACGAGAGTTTCAGCGTATTCTGTCCGATCGACCGGCTAGAATGTTTAGATTTATTGCAACAAGAAGACGTTCTGATAGACTGGCGCAAACCAATTTTTCTAAACTTTATACACAAAGACATAATGGACAAACTAGAGAGTTCTATAGTTCGATTGGCACATTTGAGAAGGTGTGGCGATATTTATGTTTGTGAGGGACCACCAAACGATCTCAAGCTAGAAGAGTAAGTACCATATAATAATTGTTAAATTCAAACTCTCCTATTATTTTTGTTTTGTACAACTTTTCTCTAAGTTTACTACGCACAATAATTCTTGAATAACAATAACCTTTTAATGTCTTAATAGTTCAATATTTAATGAAAAAAAAAACATATCTTATAGACATCTGCTATTGTTCTATCATACAGAGTGAGTTTTATGAATATAATCTAAACGGCCTCAAATATCAATGTAAGACCTTGATCTTATATAACACTTTTTTACTTTCTCGAGTTGTAAAAAATTTTGAAATAGTAGTTTATGCAACGGTTGTATAATGGGAGCCTTTATAGCATGAGGTGAGATGAAAGTTAGAGCCACGAGCAAAGCGAGTGCTCTAAATATCTCACAAATGCTATAAAGGTCTAATACAACCGTTGCATACACTATTTTATCTACGACCACCAGTGTAGTTATCAGTATCAGACCAGTATCAAGCTATAGACCACCAGTAACAAGCTATCTCTAAGTGTACGCAATTATAAAAATCAACATACCGTTGTTTATTTAACTTCTTTTGTCTTCATCCTACTTGAACTGTTATGATAATCAACTTATTACTTGTTAAATATGTTAAAAATAACATATCAGTCAGAACCACAAAACGCATTTGACAAGCAACAAAATCGTGAGTGTTGTTGTAAAAGTGAAAGTTATTAACATATTCACTAACAAAGTTATAAGTATATTAAACTATTTAAACTTTGGACTATTCAAATTAGTTAAATATTCAAATACGTAAATTGAAATATTGACGAAAAAATACTGGTAGGCTACTCAATCCCAATCGCAGTTTTGATTTTGAGGTTAGTTAAACACTGTTTACTTTTTATCACCTGATTTCGAAACGAAACAAGGAATGTATCATAAAGTGGAATTTGGACTGTATCGTAAAGTTCCTCCTGTATCGAAAAACGTTCATTACAACACAGTTCTAAGATTCCATTTTGAAATGGTAGTCATTTCGATTTCAATTGTAAAACTGAAATAGGAATTTTTCAATACGCCCGTAGATAAAAGAATGTGAAGAGGGCAGCTTAATATTTTCAAATTGTTTAAACCCGCTATAGCTTATCTGAAAGAACTATAAGCATGGTTTTCCACCCAGTGAAAATAAGGTTGTATGCTGGTGAACTGGAACAACCCTTGGGTTTCCCCACTAATAAACGCCATACGCTAAATAAATAAATAGCCTATCTTGTAATTAAATTAAAGATAATTCATGACATGAGGTGCTCTATATAGAGCTCCGTGTTTCTATTGCATCTGTATTGGTCTTAGTCGTACCAGTGCGCTTTTTATAACCCTTAATATATTATGTGAACGATACTATAGTAATGGGATTCAATTTCATCAATTCAACTCATTTTCTTACAAACACAAAATATCACATCAATATTTTTAGTGCATTTCATTTGAAAAATGCACTATTGGTCTTGACCGGTTAATCGTGAATATAGGATGCGATATATTTTTTACACATTTCCGAGCCCCCAGAACACAAATCTGATGTCCGTTCAAATTCATATCTCTCTCTCTCTCTATATATATATATAGATATATATATAATCTGCACATAGGTGGTCAGAATTGTATTGAAAGGGTCAGAATTGTATGCGAATGCAACATAAAGGGCAGAATTGGCATGTTCCCATATGAAAAGGGTCAGAATTGGTGTGTCTGTATAGGTATATATATATATATATATATATTTATGTTGCATTCGCATACAATTCTGACCCTTTCAATACAATTCTGACCACCCATGTGCAGATTCAATATGAGAGCATGCCAATTCTGCCCAAGCGTCATCCATGGACGGATTTAGTATTTTTGGCACTCTGACCCAAGGCGAAAAATTTTCATCAAATGAGAAATTTACATAAATAACAATCAGATGATACTTAAAAAACATATAATTATGAGAGAGCACAAAAGAATAATAATAATATATCATATATGAAGATAATAATAATAATAATTTTTCTATATCTCAATCTTCCTTCATTCAGGTAAACCTAGGAGAAGGGAGTTTATAAGAAAAAAAACAAAGAAATACACTGGCTGAACAATAAATCATCATAAACAATATTCAATCAAATTCAATCAGAGCAAAAGATACGTAATAATTGAATAAATGTAGACATATTAGGACCTTCCTCCACAAACAAGACAGAAGTTCACACTGGATGAAATTAATTTCTCCAAAACCTTCTCTAACAAAAGGTTTGACTGGAGGAGTCGTGTTTTAAATTGGAGAAAACATTTCTATTACGAAATTTAAAAAATATGGTTGAAAGTTCATTTGTTGATTTCTGGTAGAATAGTCTAATTTGTTACATGAAGCAACTAGATTTTTTAAAATTGACTTTAGTGACTTTCATTATAAATGTATTTCTATTGTAGGAAGTCTTATTCTCTATAATAAAACTCTTCCTATTCCACTCAATAAACTTTTTGTTTATTTCTTAATACATGTTCACTCATTGAGCTCATTTATTGAACTAGTAAATATTTCTAATAAAGTTAGTTGATTCACTTATTATAACACATGAGTTGGACATACACATGTGAGTTTAGAGTAGCCTATATCCGAATTGAAACTTCATCACACCTGAACATTCACTGATTAAAATTAACTACATTTCCTACAGTACCTATTGCTGTTACAATATTGCTATCTTTTTTATGGTACTTACTCTGATATATTGTTCTATTAGAAGTATGTATATTGCATATAGACTGGTGTTTTTGGTGAAATGAATAAAAGATCTATTCTATATTATCATCCGTCTAGCCGGGGGGCTCCGCCTCTTGGCCACCCCTGCAGTGTCAGCAGTGTGACTCACTTTGCTCGTCTGCAATTTCCATTTAAACGGAATTTGCTTTGTTGATCATACATTCAACTGGGTTTAACCAGTTATTTTGAAATGTTCAAAGGAATATCCTCTAATACCTTAGCTGAACCTTTCAGATAAATTCAACAAATTAATACCTCACTTTATATGAAATTTACAGTGCCTATAAATGAAAGGATTGGTTTGATCAATGCAAAACATATCCAACTTGTGATACATCTACATTTTTTAAAAATAAAACCTGTATACTGGCGTCAACTCAGAGGTATTTGAGAAATGATCTAGCATAACATTTCCAGACCTAAAGGTACGATTCCCAAGCGACAGCTCGAGCTGCCCAGCTCTTGCTCTGGTGCTCTAGCTATTACGATAACACTATTCACATAACTATATTATGAATTTTCACTTTGTTATTAGGGCTACTAATAATATATCAAAAAAAATTTAATTCACCTGAAAATGACTTGAAAAGGGTGAATTTTACTATTTTTTTATTGATTTAATATACACTATTTTAGCCCTGCTAATGTTAATGCATCGGATAGTCTAAAAGTTACTACTTGAAAACTGTTTTTATGTATTGTATTGTAAAATGTATTACTTAACCAACCAACTATATCCTTTAATAGTTTAAGACCTCATATGTTTCTGTTTTGAACGCTATTTCAATCAATTGCAACATCCCCTAAATCATTGACAAACATTTTTTGTCAATCAAGGCTTTACAAAAGATTTGAATTTCCCCTCGCTTAGCGCTAGTTCATCTTTTTGACACTAGTAGCGCTGTGAGTCCTGAGCTCTGCCTAGAGTTCGCGCTTTTTGGCTACCAGGCAAACAGAAGCATCAAGGAGAATTTTATAATAAAAATATATTTAATATGGTGGCACACCATTTCTGGCCCTTCTATACAATTCTGACCCTCACAGTCAGTTCTAGAAAGAGCACGAATGAGAGAGTGACTGGGCGGCGGAGTCAATACGCATGCGCGTCGACTCTCCCATGTTTAGAAAAAGCTCGAATGAGAGAAAAATTGCTTGTGATGTGAACATGTGACTCTGATTACACATGCGCATCGAAATTTCCAGGAAAACAGGAATTGTTTGAAGCAATTGGCTTTGTGGCTTAGCTTTGTTACGCGCAAATATTTTTGAGGTTATGAATTTTGTATTTATTGTTTTTAATTACAATAAAATCAACTGCATTATTATCATAAAGAATAATAATAATAATGTTTGAAAGAAAGGACTGTGGTACCGTAATAGAGTTTACATTGAGAAGCAAATATCTTTTTCATATTTCCTAAAGAAGTGATTGTTCTAAAGTGAAGAACTATTCTGAAGATGGAGCAAGTAATAATGAGGTGAGTTTAATTCTATTATAAGTTACTGTATATGAATTGAATCATTGACAAATAATAAAATATTCGTAATTTTGTGTTACCTAATTGCTTTGATCTAAAAGTGAATTTGAAAGCTGCTCAGGTTCAGTCTATTGGAATGCTTTTTATTGCTAGTGTTCAGTTTGTTGTATGTATCTATTATTTTGATCAGTGTAAAAGCAATAAATATCAGATTGGCTTTGAATTTATAGATTTTGTAGATTGTATAAACATATCACCTGAACAATAGCCTACAGGCATGGAGTCATAATCATATAAGTTAGCCTAATTTTTATTTGAGTAGGTAACATTACATAGAAGAGTACAACAGGCTTTCAAGCTCAAAACTGTTTCTCTTAATCCTGAAAAACGGAAGCCAAAATGACTCGATTCACAAGCTATTTTTATTGATCTGTTTCAGGAACTGGAAGTGTATGTTCAGTTTGAAACAAGAAATCTATAAAAAGAAATTTATTTGGAGAGAAATAACCAGAAAATGATGAGGTGAGTGAGAGATTCAGAGAAATTTTGTATTCAACTCGTTATTGATATTTCAGCTCATGATATGACAACATTTTTTTCTGTGGATAGTTGAATTCTGTTTGAAGCTGATTCGATAAGCATGTGTGAAATGCATTCCTCTTTGACACAATAATTTTTGTACAAGTCGAGTTGTGTAATTCAAGTCCTTGTGTCATTTGATGTGTCATTTAATGTTATTTTTTCCTATATCTTATTATCTATATCATGGTGTCTGATTTTGCGAATGATAGGCCTATCAGGATATTAATCCAGAAAACCTGAAATCAACATAATATTACTCTATTGACAAGCCATTCTTCTTTCCACTTGTTTCAGGAACTTGAACAATTGGAAACGAGAAATCTGAAGAAAATTTGAAGAAACAAATAGAAAATTTCAAAAATGAGAGGAAGTTGGCTATAAAAGGTGGAAAGATGAGCTAGGGTCGCTAACTATCTAAACTCAGCAACAGACTGCTAGTGGAATTGGTACAGAGTAGTCCCAGATCTCCCTAAAAATCCGAAAATGTGGGTACGTATATTTTTATATTCGGTTGTATAGGAGTATTTTTCTATCTTAAATTATGTTACACTTCCCAAAAAATTATCATCATTATTGAGTGCCTCAATAATTATTTTTGAAAATACATGGGATCGCCATTGAACTTTTGAACTACTTAAAAGTAGTAAAAAGGAAAAAGTAGTAAGAGGAAAAATGTGAACAAAATATAACCATCAATAGAAACATTGAGTTGTAGGGAGTTGTATGGAGCAACGCAAATAAATCTGCCTGCCCCACCTCTACAATTCTATACACCTTGCGGTAAACTAATTCATGAGAAACACCTGGCACATTATAAAAAGAAATAAATATGACATTTTGAATTTAAAATTGGAGTTTGCACTTTATGAGAAGTTTCTCATTTCAGACTTAGTTCTGTCACAGAAGTAGACAGAATCGTTATTATCAAAGAATAAGAACTAATAAAAAAGTCACTTTCTAGTTCTCTGCTATTTTTTAATCCAGTTATCAAATAATCACAAATTATAACCTTCTAGTGAAATGTGAATTCATTTTGTAGGTCCTCACACGCTTCACTTTTTGGGAAAATATTTTTAATTGCAACATTTATTTCAGGTTCAAGCAAGTACCTACTCCAGAAGAACCAGATATTGAAGTACACCACCAGAACCAGACATTTAATTAGGCTACTACCAGACAGTCTAGCTCCAGCTGCCAGAACTAAGCATAAGAAAAACTATACCCTATTCACGATCACTTGAGACGAAATTAACAAACTTTTTGCGCGTGTGTGCGTGAAAAGTGAGGTATTACTTTATACGACGATCGGTCGCATTCGAACAGCTGTAGCCAATCACAGCTCTTGGCTTTTCCTCAAGCTCAAACAAAAATAGCTACCTGTACATGCAAAAAAGTTTCTTTATTTCGTCTCAAGTGATCGTGAATAGGGTATAATACTTATACTGTGACAAGTTGGGAAGAAAATTTGGGGAGCATCTACAAACCAGATGACAAACCGGAGGGAAAATCACTGAGAAAAATTACAGGTGTAGAGTCTGTCCAAGCAAAGAAGACATTCTGTGAAGATGGGGAAATGACTCCAGCTTGGTCAATATTGGTTCAAAAAATATATAAATTGGTCTCGAATTGTAGAAAACATTCTGCTCTACAATTTGAGACCACATTCATCATTGTTGAACCAATATTGACCGAGCTGCAGTCATTTTCCCATCTTGCCTGAATGTCTTCTTTGCTTGGACAGACTATACTAACAGCTCTAGTTTTGTGTTAGGAATATAAATAAATTGAAATTACTGATGAAATAACAAAAAAATTGAACTCCATTTACAACAATGAGTTGAATGGAAAGAGAATATTGTTGTAGTGAGAAAAATAACAAAACCTTCTGACATTGGAAATATGGAGTGCTTACATTGCTTAAGGTAGAATTCTCAAACAACAGCTCTAGCTGCGCTGCTCTAGCCTTCACAACACTCTATTATAAATGTTCACTTTGTTATTAGGGCAACTTATGTATAATAAATCAATAAATAATCGAAGTACCCTTTCAATTAATTTAAAAGTGAAATTCGATTATTTATTGATTTATTATACATTAGTAGCCCTAATAACAAAGTGAACACATGAACACAAACTGAGTTACACAGCCACTAAAGTTGGCTAAATCTAAATCAATTTAATAAAAACAGCAATATTACATAATCACTGTACAATGCTTTACTATTGCTTTCTTGGATAAATAGTCAATCAAATATAAAATACGTAGAACAAATAAATATTTTGCATACATAAGTGATTTTTTTCTGATTAAATCCAGAGATTAATTTCATTGAACAGAGTTCTTGGCATCTGGCATCAAGTATTCTCAAGGGACACGCACAGAGGTGGGCTATGAACTACCTTGTCATGAGAACAGACCGTTTGGATTGTACCTAGTTGACCGTTTGATAGTTGTCTTGCAGCTTATAGGACAATGATTTCTTGTCATTGACCACTTAGCTCAGCTCTGCCAGTTGGTGTTCTAGTGCTGCAGGCCGGTTGGTGTGTTCCATGACCCTCAACACTGTGCATATTGTCCATTTGTGAATATTTTGCTGTAGAAATTTACATAGACCATAGGACTATACTATGTCATAGACCATAGGACGATGTCTATTTCTACTCACCAATATTGTTCATATGAATATTTATAATAATCTGGTGCAGACTTGTAATATAGAATTGAATTCCGCTCACATTTTATCTATGATTGAATCTTAATTATTCTTGAAATTCATAGTAGTTATTATCACCGCCAAATTTGAATCTTAATACAAGATAATAATCCAAAGAAGTATTATTTACTTATCAATTTACAAAATATCATCTACTCATTGCCAACTTATATTCATGTTAAATTTTTTATACATTATATCAATCAAAAACATACATAATTTATATCAGTAGATTCATAATATACCGATACCACAAGTTTTCAAATTATAAAAATATAAGTAGGCCTACATTTTGACAATGATGGGGATACAAATAAAATGAACATTTAAAATCAAAATCAAAGATCAATAAACCTTATTGGGAAGAAGGTTTGAAAAATGAGGGTGCTGTGATTCATTATTCTAGTTTTTAGCAAGACAAATAATAAATAGACAAAATAATGAATGTAAGCCCCACAAAATAAGAGCTTGTGTGTGGAAATTTGCAATTGAAAAAGTCATCTACAAAGATGGTGTATTTATAGTTGGTATTTGTTTTTCAAATTGAATAATTCGAATAAGTTTTTATCATGATTGTTTAAGTTTAGGTCTTGTAACTTCCCTTACTATAATATAGTCTGTCCAAGTGAAGAAAACTGTCTGGCAAGATGAGAGAATGACTCCAGCTTGGTCAATATATCTTCAAGAATTATAAATATGGTCTTAATAGTAAAACAAATTGTTTCTTACAATTTGAGATCAAATTGATAATTTTTGAACCAATATTGTCCGAGCTTGAGTCATTTTCCTATTTTGTCAGGTCTTCTTTGCTTGGACAGACTACACCATAATCCATCACAGAGTTAACATTCCGATCAATAGTTGATTTGCATTTTTTTTTATCTGATTTCCAATTGATCAATTTTATTTAAAAAAAATAGCAATAATGAATTTCTCTGTGCACAAAAATTGAATATGTGTTTTCATCAACCGTAACACCCAAGTACCTATTTGATGAAGCTTACTCGTTTGAATTATTGTAATGTTTAGAGTTGTTTGTTGTGCTATAGATGTTCTCTGATATCAATAGGTTGATTTTCTTGCTTGTAAAGTATAAATTTTCTTAGAGATTTCAAAATTGTACAAATTCTAAGATTGTACAAATTCGGTACTTCAAGAGAAGTATCTCATGAAGAACCAGATTGTCTATTTTCTATTGCAAAAACTTCCTCTTAACAATAACATGGAAGATAGTTTTTTCTTATTTTAGTTCTATTTGTAATAATATAAAAGCAATGTTTCATAGTATGATAATATTTGTCTCACAGAATTTTATTTGATATTTATCTATAATAATGATATTTTATAGCCTACCTATTGTGTTATTGTAGCTCTCAATATGTTGGTTTTTATACCTACCTGGTTTTGTAAGTTCATTGATGTTTTCTTCCCTAATATCTCATTCAAGTTTTGTCTATAACTTATTTCTGTAATTTGCCTATTTTTATATAGGCTACAGTAGTCTATATTGTTGTGAAATTTTTAAGCAAGTATCTTTCTATTCACCAAAAGAATTCCATGGTTAATGTTCCATAAATGAGCTATGTAGCCTATTTATTTATGTAGGCCTGTAGGCCAAGATAATATTGGATTCGATACTTTTTCTTATAATCCTGCTAGGTTGAATGTTTTTCATAATTCTTTACTTTTAATTGAAAAGAAAAAAGTTTTCTCTAAGCATTGCCTAAATGCCTATATTATAATCATAATTAAAACTACATTTTTTCACTGGATAATAAAATTATGAAATATTGGAATATGTTTTCCTCCTATTGCTCAATTTGTTAATTTGATTTTGTGCATAATTTTCCTTTGAAGGAAGTAAATAGAATAAAAATTACAAATATTCAAGAAAACAACTATTTTATTATTTTGTCTTCATCTCACTTGAACCGCTGATGAATAAAATATTCGTTATCAACTTTTAATTTAACAACAGTAGCCTACTCACGATCTTGTTGTTTGAAGATGTGGCTCATTGCCCCAAAACGCGTCTGACATGCAACCATACTGTTGAGTACCGTACCAAATTGTTGAAAAAGCTAATACTGGTGAAAGCTATTTACAATCATTATTTTTAATTTGATTTACAATCATTATTGTAAGTTCTGAATGCGTTGCTCGAGCTGCCCAGTGCTCTATAGCCATCACAACTCTTTTTGCATGACTTATTATAAATGATAACTTTGTTATTATGGCTAATAATGTATAATAAATTAGGAAATAGTGAAATTCACTATTTTTTAGTCATTTTCAGATGAGTGTCAGAATTAGTGTGTCACTATATTATTACGTCTCTTCGTATTATAAAAGTCTCCTTGATGCTTCTGTTTGCCTGGTAGCCAAAAAGCCCGAACTCTAAACACACATAAAAGGACACACTACTTGTTTGTTTAAAAGATGAACTAGCTAGCGCTCAGCGAGGGAAAATTCAAATCTTTTTGACTCCTTTTAATATGTCAATCCAGAATTGAAAAAGAATGTTTGTCAATGATTTAGGGGATGATACAATTGATTGATTTAGTTTTTCAAAGCCAAAGCCAGTTTTTCAAAGGGAGGTGTTAAGCTATATTAAAATATAATTATTGGTATTATTGGTTGTTCTATTTTACAACATAATAGTTTTCTAGTGATACAGTAGAACTGTAACTCTATTCATTACATTAGAATTTTCAAAAACTATTCAAGAATATTTATCAAATTCATGGGACACTAATTATTATAGGTTTCAAGAAACTTTTGTCTGTAAACCAAATGAATGTTTTTTCATATTTCTTGAGAACCAATCGGCAGAAAATGTTGAAATTTGGTAAAAAGGTTCATCTTGAGGTATAATTATTCCCAAGCCCGGCTCCAACTGCGCTACTCGAGCTGCCCAGCTCTAGCTGTGGTGCTCTACATATAGCCTTCACAACTCTATTCACATAATTATATTATAAATGTTAACTTTGTTTTCATTGCATTATTGTAAGAAGGTAGATCACTGATAAAATTGGTAAATGGATCTGCTGACTACATGTCTCTGCAGAAAATTCTTGCTCTTTATCTTTCTACTCTTTATAAAACACTATCCATTTTCCAGTCTTGTCAGAATATCTTCTTTGCTTGGACAGGCTATAGTAGCCTTGAGGTAAGAATATGTCAAATAAGGTGAGGCTTAAGGTTAGGCTGCGGGTAGTACATAGTATATGCATAGTATATTTCAAAACATCATCTATGCATCTATTAAAACACAAGCCGCAGACAAAACCACCCAACTTTTTGGCATCAACTATACTGAAAAGTTGAAGATTTATAAACAAACAAATCGCTAATCCTTGGAAGATTTAGAAATATTGTGTAGTATTGTGAAATATGTCTTCAATAATTGAAGACATGACCACGTTGAGATTATGGGAGAAGAGGCCCAACCGTACTGCATTCAAAATTATACAACTCATTTTAAAATTTACAATCTACCTGGAAATTGACTGAATTCAATAACGGTAAATTGAATAATTAGAAATTAGTAACATTGAATGACTACTGTCAACGTGTCAATGCAATTATAATCTGTAATCTGATTACATATTACACAATGTAGACAGGATAAATTATTTAAATGGTTAATTTTAGATAAGATTACAAAGATAAATGAATCAAGTTTGTGTGGCCATTTCAGCTTGCTGGTAAGCAGGTTCTTTAAAATTGAAAAAAATTGAGGTGCAGGCCCCCATGTGGAGCGGTTCCCTTGGCGCACGTGTTACTAGAAACGTGCCAATTCTGACCAGGGTCAGAATTGTATTGTCCACTCAAATGTATATAAGGCCAGAATTGTAATGTTTTAGGTCAGTCAGAATTGGTGTGTTCGCATAACTATATATATATATAGATGTCTCTCTCTCTCTCTCTCTCTCTCTCTCTCTATATATATATATATATATATATATATATATATATATATATATATATATATATATATTATATATATATATATATATATATCTATATATGAGAGAGATATGAATTTTTCATATATGTACAGATTCTTGTTAACACGATAACTCCCGAAGGGCTTGTCGAAGAGCAACCAAATTTTGCACAAGAATCATTAGTGTTAATATCTCGGTCAAGTTCGTTAATCAGCCAAATTGGTCCAAGGGTAGGGGGAGGAAATTAGGGGATGAAAATTTTGAAAAATCACTACAAATCGACCAACAACTTGATCGTTCTGAAAATTGGTGTGAATAATACCCTTATTATGCCCTACAATTTGAGCCATCAACGAAAAAATCCAATCAAAAATGGCGGAGAAAATGGCGAATAATATGCCGAAAATTGTGTTTTTCATGGGTTTTTCCAAAACGGCACCTCTGAATTCATACCCTGAATAGCTCATTATAAGTCAAATGATTTGAGCCATCATAGAATTGCATTTGAAATGCACTCTTTCCGACCGCCAGCTGCCGGAGCGAATTTTTTAATATATTATGTGAACGATACTTTAGTAATGGGATTCAATTTCATCAATTCAATTCTTTTTCTTACAAACACAAAATATCACATCAATATTTTTATAATAATAAATTACATCAATAAAAATAACATTACAATTTCAACAAAAATAAATTAAATATCTGAGAACACTAAACTAGACGGCTATGCTAATAAGTTATGTGGTGAAAAAGGTGTAGAGGATCAAAAGTTATCTTAACTATGGTTATATCCTTGTCATAAGGAGGCTTTCAACCCTTGGAAACTTTGAAAAAGGGTGGGGAAGATTGGATAAATTCAATCTTAAATTGCTAGGATCACATTAACACTTTTTTCAATTAGATATTGGTGTATTAAAATAATCTAGTGACTAAATTGAATAATTTTTTTTTAGATTGACATGCGACGAGGCGAAACTGCAGCAGCTGGAGGTAGAGAACGCGGCGCTGATCCACGAGCTCTACCCGGCCAACGACATGGAGGCAACGGAGGTGTTCGAGAAGCTGATCGCGCGGCTGCCGGCCTACGGCGTGTTCGAGTCAGGTGAGCTGGCCGCCTGGATGGTGCAGTCCTACTACGGCGCCATGTTCTCGATGCAGACACGGCCCGAGTACCGGCGCAAGGGCTATGGAATCCACCTGGCCACCACGCTCACCAAAGTCGTCTGTGATCGCGGCTATATTCCGTTCGTCGTGATCCGCCCCGAGAACGACGCGTCGCTCTCGCTCTACGCCAAGCTCGGCTTTAAAAGACGCTATCAAACGGTGCGCGCCGTTCTCAGACCGCACGACGCTATTGTCTCACCCGACGACTAGATCATCATCAACTCACCAAACATTATCATAGTTTAGAACGGTATTAATAACATACTGCTGCCGCTTTTTCAATTATTACTACTATATAATACAATTTTCCTAAGCTAAGCTGCCGATGAACTATACTCACAATGATATTATTAAGTACCACCGGTACTGTAACAATACACTTTGCCATCACTTTTCAATACTATCATTATTGATACTCGAATTTGAATGAGTAGGCCTACCACCGGTACTGTAACGATACACTTTGGCATAACAACTATACAATACTATCATCTTTTATTAATCACACTTGAATTTGAAGCGCAGCATTATTATTCAATCAATTCTTTACTATGGGTATAGTCTGTTCGAGCAAAGAAGACATTTTGGGAAGGTGGGAAAATGACTGCAGCTCGGTTAATATTGATTAAGCAATTATGAATTTGGTCTTAAATTGAAAAAGATATTCTTCCAAATTTATAATTCTTGAACAAATATTGACCGAGCTGAAGTAACTTTCCCATCTTGCCAGAATGTCTTCTTTGCTTCATCAGACTATGTATCGTCAGCATTGATATTTAAATTCAAAGCGCATATAATAATTTGGTAACTTATTATTGTAAATCACAAATTTTTCCAAAGAAAAACATGAAGTTTGAAAGCCCTTATAATAGACTTTTGAATTTGCTTCAATTATTTACTTTTGCTTCAACGGTTTATAAAGTCAACTATACCCTATGTACCCTGTGCTACTTTTTAATAGGCGTAGGCTACTTATTTTGAGAATTGAAAAATATTGTTTTATCGATGGAGACAACTCATTTCTCAAATCATGATTTTTGAAATGTGATGAAATTCCAAAGTTGAACAAAAAATGTAGGCCTATTCTCATTGTAAATGTAATAGGCCTAATTTGAAAATCATCGTCCCCAATAAGAATTCTCCTTAGACATTATCAATAATTTTGATTGGAAGTTTAAAACGTAATTTATTTAACTATCCTGTTTAAGTAGGAAGACAAAGAAAAATTGAGTAGGCTTTTATTTTTTTGAACATTCCAGCTTCAAATTCAATTCCATGAGTTGAACTCCAGAGTAATAATGATGATACTATTAGGTGTTATTATGATGATGAGTGTTATATCATTGTGCATGTATTTTAAAGAATGGCACAGGAAACATAGCCTACATTAAGTTTTCAATTTACTGTAAGGAAAAGTAAATTTTAAAATAATGAACGAATTTAGTCTCGAGTTTCAGTCAACATTAATAATATTATTATAATATTTGAGATTTTTAACTTAGATACTATGTTGAATTATACCATTAGAATAGGCTACTGATGTAACAAAATAGCTATAAATTATGTAGTATATTTATGTATGATAATAATAATAATAATAATATATTTTTTGAAAGATCACATTCAGGTGGGGCAAGGTATTTGATCTGGCAATTTGAATCTGTGATACTGATCTGATAAAGTTCAGGGTTAATTAGAACCAAATAACTTACCGTATTTGTAATAAATGGGATAAGGCAAGATCACTTTGTCAGACACACAATAATTACGATGCGTCTCAGTGAAACACAATTACCAATTATTTGTATTCCTTGATCCATGAACGAGCTGCTATGTGTGTACACTATCAATTTTGATTAGTTATGTATTTTCAAGTGAGAGAACTAGGTACCTACCTATTTTTCAGCTTTCTTTCACGATCTGAGATTCATGAGTCCATTGTCAACATATTACCTCCATCATTTGAATTATCATTTGCTACTCCCATTTAATCCATTGTTACATAAGCCATCAATTAATAATAAAAGTTACATATTTATTCGTGAGAGGCTTGTTGAAACTTGTTCAAAATAAGAAGAAATTTATTTCATTACGTCCTTATAATTCTATCACCTACCTACATTGATGCATGCTTTGAAAATTACATTCAAAATAAACCTACATGAAGCATTTCATAAACCTTTATTAAGAATAGGGCCTACAGTTGGACCTTTCATTTTCATCAGTAAGTACTTAATCATGTCTCACGATAGATATCTAGATACGCTTGAAAATCTACTGTCATAATAATTATTAAAATATTTTTAAGAATATACAAACACAGGGGCGAACCCAGGGGGGATTCAGGGGAAATATCCCCCCCCCCGAAATTGGGGCTTATCTTAAACTAGATAGGATGCTCTTTGTAGGATGTGGAGGGTAGAGGGTAGAGGGTTGAGGTAAATTGCCTGGAGGGTAGATAGCATGGCGGGTGGAGGGTAGTAGTGGGGTAGAGGGTAGTTGGTAGCTTCAACCATCTACCCTCCAACCTCCATGCTCCATTATACGATATATTATTTACTATGGATGGTGTGTATGTTCTAGAGATTTACCATCTACCCTCCACCCTCTACCCTCTACCCACCGGCAGTGCGGCCTCAGCCTTACGGAGTAAATCCCTTTGGAGAAGGAAATGAAATAAATCTGAGAATAATGTCCGGTTTTCCAAGCACACTCAAACTTGAGGGTCTGAGGGGTCCTCAAATTTTGACGACTCGTCAATAGAAAAGCTGAAATTTTCTATACATATTGTCAGAAATTGTCAGTTTGAGGGTCCCTTAAGTTCGAGTGTGCTAGGAAAAACCGGGCATAAGCATCGCAAGCCCAAATATTTCATTTCTTGCTCAAATGAATGCAACAAGAATATTTATCCATAATTGAATATTCATCCTTAATTGTATATCTACAATTGAATATTTATCTACGATAATAATTGATGAATTGATTTCTTCATTATTACTCACCTTTCATAATAAAATCTATACCTAACTTATTTTACATGGTGAAAAGATACGATAATGTTTGTTGAGAGAAGGCAAATACATAACTTATAGATATTTCAAGGCAAGCAACAAACCCCCCACGGGGATGGGGTTTTCCTGGGTTCGATCCTGATTCCTCCATATCCCCCCCCGAAATTAATTCCTGGGTTCGCCCCTAAAAAAATACATTGGAAATTTGAAATTCTAGGGAATTCTTTCATAAAAAGCTTCAAGTAAGTAATTTCCTGTCTGCTATAAAGAATTGAAATTTTCCTTTTTTAAATAATTATAGGAATTTTATTGATGAAATTTGTTTATAGTTATTACAACATCAGATTCAATACACACGATAATAGGGAGGAGATAATAATGATATTATCATGTTAATTTTTATAATAATGAGGTAAATCTATACCTAAGTAGCCCAGACATGTTATGTTTTATTAACAGTGTGAACATTTATGAATCAGATTATTCATGAGTAATGAGTGGAGATTCTATGCTCATCCATAATCTAGCTGAATTGAATCAATCATTAAAATTATCAACATAATCGTGCGCTCTTCATCCAGATAAATTATTGTTACTTTAAAGATCTATAAGAATGAATCAATATTTAAAATGGAACTTATTTGGAATAACAATTTCGAATCGTTTCCATTTAGTGAGAATAGGGAATTCCTTAATAGTTGAAATTCTCTATCAAGCTTTTTTGTATAAATTCCCTCTAGTTTTTTTATTGTGGTTGAAATTATTTCTATTTAGTAGCCTACAAAGTTTATGAATCTATACTGTCCTTATTCAAGTTTCAAAATACTTGTATCTATAGACGCTCTTTGTCTGGAGCAAAACATCGTTCAAGTATGTTATGTAACTTGAGTTGAAATAATGCATGAGTCTGTCCATTCCATTGTAATCAAAGTACCACATATCTTCGGCCTCATGTTTTGTTGAGTTATACTGACATTAGGTGTGAAACCCTACAGAATATGTGTACAGTATTGTTAAGTCATTGGAAGGTATTGTACGTGATATAAGAAAACACAATACCATTTTACGAAAAATTCTAATTATGAAAAATGGGTTAGATAACATATAATAAATAATAATGATTCAACATTTTAGTCAGAAAATATATAATATCTATATAAAATAAATTGTATATAATCAGACAAAGTTTGTATTATGTATTGTAAGTTATGCTGTATGTTTGTAAGTGTTTATGTATAGTGTTATATTTAGGAAATGACAGACAAATCCTTGCCCCAACTAGAGTGTAAAAATATGTTATAGCTTTTTGGGTGGAGTGTAAATGTGAAGATTTGTTATGTATAAGAGAGCACATTTGGATATAAAAAAACTCAATAATTATTGTTTTAAGAAGACAGCTTGAAAGACATCATAGAAATAAGTGATTGAAAATTGACAATTATTATTTTTATAATTATTCAAATGGAAAAAAATGAAGACAAAAAATTGAACAAGAGTGGCAAATTACTAAAATATATATTATAGAATCAAGAAGACTTGAATTCAAAAAATATTCAAATCCGAAGTAGAAATCCGTCATGACATGAACTTGTACATTAATTTCTGTCACCAAGTTTTTTTATTTATTACTTGAACAATATATTATAATAACCTGATATAATTTCCAATACTGAAAGAAAATTTAATAATCAGCAAAACCTTTATATTAGTTTCATAGTTTATGAAACTTCATAGTATTATAGTTTGAGAGACTAGTATAACTTATAGTTTATCTTTAAAGTATTTAAAAATTTTATTCATCTTGTAAAAATTCTCAACTTTTCTTGCACAGTCATTGCTTCAAATGACTATAGTGTAAGTGTACAACAATTAATATTTCTATTAGGTTCAAGAGAGCTTCGAGAAAGTTTTAATATATAGGACAAGTTGAGTTATCAAACTGTTTTTGTTCGTTGTTTGTCTGTTAGAGCAGATTACTTTTATTTTCATAGCTTCAAAAGCATTTCGCATTTACAGATGAAAATAAAAATAAAATAAAATTATTGTTTTTTCATACGAATTAAAATATAAATCTATGTGAAATGTTATCTTTTCATAATACTGAATTATTGATCTCATTAAGTGATATTTTATTGAGGCTTATTCCTACTTTGCTTTCAACAAAGTTGAAATTCTAGTCATATTTTGTACAGTTACTGTTGTTTTTAAGTTATAGTCTAATAATAAGTAAATAATATCTGGATGAGGACATTATATTGTAATTGAAATATGTTAGAATGAAGGAGATGAATCTGAGCAAAGGAGCTTAGTGGATAATAACATTTTTATTATTATTCATAGCATTGTGTGGAAAAAATGATCCATGGAATAGTTTTCTCCAATATAAATAATTTTTCTGCAAACACTTTCGAATTAAGTGATCAATTTCATTAAATCTTCAAACATTTATGAGGTGACATCTAGTTTGATGAACAAGAATTCTTATTACTGACAAGACAAAACGATTCACTGACAAGATTGACGTTTTCTGTAGATGAATATTGCATACATATTATACAACTACTGTAAGTTTTTCTCATAGAAAAGTGCTTCCACTTCCTTCCTTATAAATACACTACTGTAGTTTCAATGTACTAAAACAAGGATGAGGAAAATCGTGTTTTGAATACCTAATTAGAAGGCTATTACTGGACGACATTGTACCACATAACATTGCGTATGATGTAGTATCATTTGTGATAATTACGGTACTAAATTATCTGATATAATGTTATTGTAATGATATAGATGCTAATATTTTATCAATTCAATTGAAATCCAAGTTGGTAAATATAGGTTTGATGTAAGAAGTGTGAAATACAACTTGTAGGCATATCTGAACTGTTTTCATAAAAAAAACTCTGTAATATAATCTTGAATTCAAGTTGTGAGAGACTTCTCACGATCTTTTTCTATACTTGAAATTTCAAGTGATGAAAATTGAATTACCTAAGAGTCCTAGATGGTTTGATAGTTTATTATTATCAGTAATGTTTGTCAAAAGTTATCATAAGAGAAATTAAGGTTCCGGTAGGTGAGAGTTTTTAATGATTTTTTGAACAGATCTGAACAAATCTCAAGTAATAATTGTACTCTATTACTCAAATCATGATAGTAGTATTCTGAGTCAAATCTTGTAAGAGAGTTGATTGGATTTGATTGAGTAAGATATATTGAATGTTGTTTTTTCTTTCTTTTCAACGAGAAGAGCACTGGTGCTTTTTGTCACATATATAATAAGAATGTTAAAGAATCGTTTGATAAATAAACCTTATTTCTCTAGAAAAAACAATCGATCAATCAACTTAAGCTTCATTATATTGAAGTTTCCAGTTGAAACTATGTCATTCAACTTGTATAATAATAATAATAATTGTTCGTCAATTTCATGATGTGGATGATGAATGTGCAAGAAAATTAATATGGAGAATTTCAAATAACCTTCAGGCCTACTTTGAGAATTATGGTACTGCACATAATAGAGTACCACTTCAAATGCTCTTGTGTAGAAACCCTTCAATACGGTATGTATTTTGATGTGAATTTGTATAACTTATGCAGCATAAAATGATAAATCGATCTCCAATTTTTTTTATTCTGATTAATCAATTTCAAGCTACCGTAGGCCTACTTTGAAGAAAAAATCTGAACATGGGCTGCAGTTATAACTGGTATAGTTAACTTATAACTAGTTTAGTTTTCTAAATTCACTACATTCAAAAATTTGAAATAGGAGGATTGAGCATAAACAGTTCACTTTTCAATTTTCTTGTTAAAAAATATCAGATTAGATTATGCACTTTGGGGTGCAAAATTTTAAATTATTCAGAATATATTTTGGAAATATAAGTATAGGCTTCTGCGATTTACTATTGCACTAGCTATTGAAAAATATTAAAGACTGCAAAGCTTTGATTTCACCAGGTTTTAATATAAAGTTTTGAAGGATCTCATCCAATTCTGCTAATGCACATTTTATCTCCTATGGAATTCATTAATATGATATAAAACAGAGTATTCAATTCGGTTGTAATGTTGATTGAGATGTTAGAAGATATTGATCTTTGTAATACAAAGTAAAATTGAATGTGTACCACTGCCTCAATTTGAGAGGAAATAAAATGCCTTCATTTGAAACTATATTTTTCCTTGAACCAGCAGTTTAATCCTGTCTATATCAATACATTTTCAAGTTAAGTGTATTATAACTTTTCTCAAGTTCAATAATATGAACTTTGAGTCTTGCTTTTATCTTCATAATTATAGACAAATTCATCATATTGTGACATAATACTTCATGAACAATAATAGTACGGTATGAATAAGTACAGGTAGGCCTACTGCTTATTCATAAACTGTTTAGTTTCATTTAATTAATAAAATTAAGAAATAAGTAATAGCACTGCTATTACCTTACTAGTAAATGCACCTCTCAAGTCTCAACAGAAAAAAATCTATACTAATGGGTGGCCCTAAATAACTTACATATTATAAGCTTTATGAAGTGTTTGACTGAATTGGAATAATTAGCTATATCTACCTGTAACCCGCATCTTAAATATTTCATGTTTGACTATATGAGAATAATGTACTACCATTGAGAATGATTTTGTACCTTTTTGTACCAATTAAAAATTTTGTTAACCTACCAGAACCGAGATATTTGAAAAATAAAGTGCGGGTTACAGGTGGACACCCCTACCCGCATTTGTAATTTTTCAATATTTGAAGATGCCATAATAATGTACTATTTTTGTACCACCAATTAAAAATTTTGTTAACCTACCAGAACCGAGATATTTGAAAAATAAAGTGCGGATTACAGGTGGACACCCCTACCCGCATATGGAATTGCTCCAATCTAATCATACCAAATTAATGTACTATTCTTGTACCTTTTTGTACCACCAATTAAAAATTTTGTTAACCTACCAAAACCGAGATATTTGGAAAATAAAGTGCGGGTTACAGGTGGACACCCCTACCCGCATATTGAATTTCTCAAATCTAATTATACCGAATTAATGTACTATTTTTGTACCTTTTTGTACCACCAATTAAAAATTTTGTTAACCTACCTGAACCGAGATATTTGGAAAATAGAGTGCGGGTTACAGGTGGACACCCCTACCCGCATATGGAATTTCTCCAATCAAATTTTACCAAATTGATGTAGTATTTTTGTAACTTTTTGTACCACCAATTAAAAATTTTGTTAACCTACCAGAACCGAGATATTTGGAAAATAAAGTATGGGTGAGGGGGGTGGAGAAAAAAAAGAAAATTTTCAATAACATTTCCATTATAGATTTTAATTCAAATCTGACTGAAGCATTATTTTCTACGACCTTTGTAGCATCAGAAACGGATGTTAGATGAAGATTTATTACAACAAGAGGTAAGGAAGATGCATAATTAAAAACTGGTGATGAGAGGTAGATATTTGTAGACCTATAACAACTTACCCTTGAATAAATATTAGATTATTTCGATGCTAGAATGTTATACCCCTCCACTACTATCAAGGAGCATCGAAAAAGATTTTTGTTACCAGCTTATACCAGGGATATATGCAAAATCGTCATATCAACAAGAGGAGAGGTTGGTGAAACATCAAAAATCTTCTATAACTTTTTCATTATTAATTTTTTTTCAAATCTGTCGATGCCAGAATGTTATATCACTTCTCTACTATCGAGGGAGGATACACCAGTGTTCCGAAAATCCAGTCTTCCGAAAGCTTGGGATGACGTAGGCAGAGCTAGGATTGACGGCAACGCCTTCTTGATTTCAGCGGTGGATACCGAATGAGCGACAAACCAAAAGGTCGACACAACACAGTGAGCGGGCAAAGGAGTAGCAGTGGGCGGGTAGTATAAAATAATTTTGACTAGGAGAATGAAGTAAACTTGATTTCAGTTAATAATAATACCGTAATATTGATATTTTAGTACTATAATTTAATCTCTTACACTTGATACCTCCAACAAATAATATAGATATTAGTAGCCTACTGCAATTGAATCCCTTACACTTACACTTGAATCTCTACATTCAATTTTCAATGGAAGAATATCATTTGAATAGGTCTGTCTTTGGTAATGTTTATTAAGTGATTTGCCCTGTATATGATAAGAACAAACTCTTTTAGATTGATAAGATTCTGAGCACCATGCATTCTCAGCTTTGAAAATCAGGAGCATAATCAGGAGCATCAGGATTAATACAGGAGCATTTGCGATCAATTAGAGTAGGCTACCTACCTACCGGTACTGTAGAAACTTTCGTGGTAAATTTATTATTTTGTATCTCATCATAGATAGAAAATATAAATCCTGCCCAAGAGCATACTATTGTACTCATAATAAAAATAATGTTAAAGTGTTGTGTATCCATTCTTTTTTCCACTTTAAAATTTAAAACTAAAAAAATCACTTAAAAATGGAAATAAACTTACTTAATAGTAGTTACTATAGTTTCGACCTGTTCAGACTGAACAGTAAACTCACACGTGAGTCTTCTGTTCAGTCTGAAGATGGCCACACAACAGGTCGAAACTATAGTAACTACTATTAAGTAAGTTTATTTCCATTTTTAAGTGATTTTTTAGTTTTAAATAATGTTAAAGTAATTACCTGGAATTAATTGGGGCTTTACGTAATTTTTTTTTCATTACTATTCATCTATCAAAGACAATAAGAATATTATGCTGCTATATACTGGTACTGAGTACTCCCACCTTTCACTCCACCATCACCATCAACCGAGAATTACTTTTACTAGCTGCTAAAATTTATTTCCTTGCTTATTTAAGAGGAAAAATACAATAACAGTTTGTTTATTGAAGCATTCAAAAGGAACACCTTATTGTAAAATATTAAATAGTACGGTATTCTATCACTGAACACTATATGTAACTTACGGTACCTATATAGGCTACAATCGAGTTATATTATAGGCATTAATATTCACCGCCGTACCGTATTTGTACTGCAATTCTTCATTTCAGCTATACATCACAAAATGATAAAATGAATTTTGAGATCCAGAATAACAAAATGTTTATCTCAAACTTCACCAGTTTTTTTCTTTTTTATAATAATTACCAGTATATGCGCACCTACAATGGCAAGTTATTTCTAAATAAAACATGATATCATATATAACTTACTCAGTCATACCGGTACCATAAGTTACATACTTTGTTTCTTTCTTGAAAGCAATTCATAACTTTAAACACATAATAAATTGATTGAGGCCAGCTTTCCTCAACGCAGCTTGAGCTAGGATTTAAAGTACGGTAGCCTATAAATATATGGGTTGAGTAACAACTGATCAGTGAAATTCACTTGAATTCACAAGTAAATCTTAAAGAATTTTCGTCATCATTAAATACCATATCTTATTTTACTTTTTCGAATAATTTTGGAAATAATATTATCCAAGTTGTATAAATTAACAAACATTCGAAAACTTCACCAATTTGTAGTGACATAAATAATAAAAGCCCAGAAAACGCAGAAAATCTCTAGAATAACTTGAATACAGTATTGATGCATCCTTGGGAAATTTCCAAAATTTGTTGGTAGTGCCCGTCTAAAGGTACAATCGAACGTGTGTGTATGTTGAATGAGTTTTATTTCGCATTTATTATTAATTCACTTTCATAGATTGATCGGCTCAGGCGCAATGCAACCTGCAACTGCAACACATCTGGTTACATCAGATTACTGGTGTAATATTAAGAGCAATCATATTTAATTGGATAATCGATAATACATGAATATTGATAATATTAATACCGGTAGATAGAAAAAAATTTGTTTATTAATTTTAAAATAGCCCTAGGTGTAAATTTTAATTTGATAATATCTATAGTCTGTCCAAGCAAAGAAGACCCTCTGGCAAGATGAAAAATGACTCCATCTCGGTCAATATTGGTTCAAAAAATATTGATTTGGTCTCTAATTGTAAATCAGAATGTTTCCTACGATTGAGACCACATCAATAATTTTTGAACCAATATATTGATCAAGCTGGAGTCATTTCCTCATCTTGCCAGAGGGTCTTCTTTGCTTGGACAGTCTATAGGCCTACTTGGTGATTTCTTTCTACTCATATAGATGATATCATTCTCCTTTTGTTCTCTGCAGTCAATTACTTCTCTACTTTAAGTTTTTGTCTTTAATTAATTACGATTCTTCATTTTTTACTTTCTCAGTAAATGATGAAATTTCTTCATTTTTTACTTTCTCATTCTCTTGCCAAGTACACACATCAATCAAATACCCAATGGGTAGGTGACAACATCTGTTTCCAGAAAATCATGTTGAAGTGGCAAAGACAAAAGACTTGGTCAAGCTCCAGTCTCTTTTCTCTCTGTCATGATCACTCGATCATCCCCACTAATACGCTCTCACTCACTCTTTCTGTAAAGCACGTGCTCATTCTCTCTCACTTAGCCCACACACACATTCTCACTCACTCCCACTATGCTATTCTAAAATATATTATTTGTTGAATTGCCTCTCGAAAGTTTTCTTTCCAGTGTAGTTAACAATACCCCGGTATTGAAACACGGTTTGCCAGTCCTATTCATCCCAATCAGCACGTATCAGCCGGCTACCCTTGATCTTCTGCCTGAATAATGACTAAATTCAGCCTATTGACCAAAGCAGAACTTTTTGAATTCCAACCAAACATTATTCCTTTAAAATAATGAAAACTCAAGTGGCTTTTCTTAGACAACTTCAGCATCTTGTACCACTCCATTGGAAATTATTACAAGGTTCATCTTTATCATTATCTTACTTATTGATAAAGTGAGTAGGCTACAAACTTGAAACTTTGCATACCTACCGATTTTGATTATTATAAAAAGGATTGCTTTTGGCATTCATTTGTTTAGAAATTTGATCCAATTTAAAGAAATACTTTCAATGTACATATCCATTTGTAAAACTTCTATCATTTTTTCAATGACAGTTTAGGGGGTAGGCTAAGCCTGTTGGCCATTCCATTCTGTAATATATGATTAATGTTTGATGCTCAGTACCTCATTCACTAACTTTAGTTCAGATATCTCCTATTATTAGAAAATTTACATAATCTGGAATTTTAAAAAGGACCTTGTTTGAAATATAATTACTTTTTTTAACCATTAATCTACATACATTTCATAAATAAAAGAAGAATTACATACTGAACTGGCAGATTAACTCTATCTGCAGAAATTATAGAAATTTCCAATGTAGCCCTGTGTCCAAACTAGCCCCAGTCTTCCCTAAGTTATGCTGGTAACTTGTAAAAGGCTACATATTTCATAGGTAGCTATGAAATAGGCTACAGTAGTTTTATTCCTTTCATTCTAATTAGTGGTCAAATGAATGAAATAATACGGTATTTATCAAGTAATTATTTATGCTTATGCATTGCTTGTTCAATGAAAATCGACAGGCCTACTCATACCGTCATTACATACAGTACTTACATTCAGGTTGAAACAAAAAAACATTACATACCGGTATTGATAAAAAAAACAAGAAGTTACAAAAATTATCACAATAGGCTAATCCTATAAACATGAGCAAATTCAAAACCCAATTCCTTCATTGAGTTGGACTAACTATATGGTACCATACCGTAAATTATGCTTCTAACTTATGAATAACTATGAAATAGTTTCAATCCTATCATTCTCAAATCGAATTTTTTAAAGTATCCCGGTATTAATCAAGTAATTATGCATTGTTTGTTGAGAAAAAAATTAATGGACATACTCATACACCCAAGTTGAAAAATCTTTTCAAAATCAATACCGTAGTTGAAAAAAAATATTAGGTACATAAAATCCAAGGTGTATAGAAGAGTAGAGGTGGGGCGGAGTGAAGCAGCTGGCTGTGAAAGTTATAATTTTGACGTCACGGAGTTCCTCTAGTCAAAAATTTAGCATTGATTTCCCTATCCTAGACAAAAAATTGCGCACTTTTTTCAATTTACAAATTACAGAATTGTTTAATAGGTAAATTTCTTATATGAGCTTGTAGAGAATTCCAAGACCTACATTTTGAGTGATTTAAATCTATAATTTACTCAAATTTAACATGAGAAAAAGTCCGTTAATGTGTCTTGGGAATACTCTGCAGCTGGGCTAAAGCAAATTATGAATAGCAATGCTATCGAATGCAATGATATTATAAATGTATCTTATAATAGCATTGCTACTCTTAATTGCATCAGCCCAGCTGTAGAGCATTCCCAAGACACGTCAACGGACTTTTTCTTATGTTAAATTTGAGTAAAATATAGATTTAAATCACTCAAAATGTAGGTCTTGGAATTCTCTACAAGCTCATATAAGAAATTTACCTATTAAACAATTCTGTAATTTGAAAATTGAAAAAAAGTGCGCAATTTTTTGTCTAGGATAGGGAAATCAATGCTAAATTTTTGACTAGAGGAACTTAGTGACGTCAAAATTTACTTTCACAATATATATTTTTTAATATCATAATTGCTCAAATGTAAGTTATATAGCTAACCAAATATTATATTGCCTAGCTCAGCATTGCGCTGGCTATTGATAAATTTCTAATTGTTATTAGTTCTGATCTAGCACGCAAAGCGGACGGTTCTCATTGTATATTTTATTGTTAATTATTCATCAAATAAAAGTTTTTTAAAAAGACTTTCGTTGATTAATGATATTTAACTGGCGCAGTCGGTAGGACACTTCGGGAATAATCATACTAATATTCTTCGATTTTTAAATCGTTTACGAAGTGTGCCTTTTTTTTATTTTGTGAATTTCGGTCACCTAGCATCGGGATCAGAACTTCAAGATCTTCAATTGTGAAAAGACCCAACATCGGAATTTTCATCAATTTAAGAACCTACTTAGTGAAAATAAGAAAGATGAAACTTCAAATTCTACTGTGAGTATTTTGATTGAAAATTTATTGTTTTATAAGAAATTGAACAATTGTAATACCATTATCATTGAAACGTAAATTATATGATCATGGCGACTAATCATCCTAATGCTGCTCCTCCAACAGCAGTAGCAATTCCAACCCCTACCCTGAAGAAAGAATATCTGGATATGATACCAGAATATTCTGGAGAACCAACTCTTTTAAATCGTTTCATTTCAATCTGCGACAAACTAGATGCAAAATTTTTTGTAAAATCCAACCCTGCGGACTTCCAAAACGAATACCTATACTCAACCATCATAGCAAAAATCAAAAGCCCTGCATTAGATCTCGTAACCAGCTCAAATTCCTACGCATGGCCAGAAGTGAGACAAGTTCTACTCAACAGTTATATGGACAAGAGAGATTGTTTCACTCTCAACCTTGAAATGGCAGAGCTTAAACAAGAAACAGGTGAATCTCCATTTTCCTTCTTTGAAAGAATCCAAAAACTACTAAATTTGCAGATATCCTATTTCCGAAACAAAGAAATAGACCCCGCATCTAAAGTAATGTGCGAGTATGTAAACAAACTAGCACTAAGAGTCTTGTTACGTGGACTTAGAGAACCCCTCGGTTCTCTCATGCGAACAAAAATCCTGATTCCTTGGACAATGCTCTCCACATGCTTTCTAACGATTTTCAATTTAAAATCAGCTACTACCCAGAAAATACAAACTTGAAGAAAACAATGCACCTCCAAAATCAACACAAACATCAACTTAATCCACCAATGCAGTACTACCCTTAAAGAAATCAATCATTCTACCAAAATCAAAATCAAAAATACCAAAACTTTCAAAACAAAAATCAATTCAACAACAACTCACAATATTCCGGAACTATGTACAGAGGTCAACAAAACTTCAGTAATAATCAACCCAAACCACAACACTTCAACTCTAACAACCAACCAAGAACACAAGGCTTCAACAATAATCAACCAAGACCCCAAAACAATTATCAGCCAACACCAATGAGCATCTCTTCTATTAATAATCGCCCTCAGAAAAGACCTAGGCTGTACCAGCTGACAGGAAGACCGATTGAAGAAACTCAAACCAATGACTTTGACAACAATTTCAATGACGACCCTCAGAACGAACTGGAGAACCAATTCGAACAACTTAACTTTGAAAATCGAAATGAAACATTCTATGAAACAAATGAATCAACCGAAACCGATCCTTTTTTAGAAGAAATGAGCCTCGAAAGAAATTTTCAATTATGAACCTACAAGATGACAAAAACGAACTACCCTATTTCGTAGACCCCAAAACCCGTTTCAGAGTTCTAATTGATTCGGCAAGTACTAGATCGTTTGTGAAGAAAATGATAGGAATAGAATGCTACAAAGAAGATTTAATCCAAGACCCATTTGAAATCGCAACAGCTCACAGAGTTTCAACAGAAAAATTTAGTACAAAAATCCCACTACTTGGTAAAACAAAAATCACGTTCTATCTGTTCGACTTTCATAAAAACTTTGACCTACTTCTCGGATTGGATAATTTGAAAAAACTAAAAATCAATTTGGACTTCATCAATGACAAAATAAATTTCAATGGAATGACACTACCAATTTGCTATTTCAATACAGCACAAGAAAACCCAACTAAAATTGCACCACCACACATACAAAAAATCTAATGACTCGTCATGTAAAATCATATTTGATTCAATCTCGATCTCAAACAATTATAGAGATTCCTATTGAAAATATGAAAAACGGCGAAGCTATAATGTCATACAAAAATATTTCAGGACTCGAGATACCCCAATGCCTAATTAAAGTGAAAGAGAACAAAGCCCTTTGTTCAATATTAAATCCTACAACATCAGACACGAAGATTTCAATTAATAGACCAATTGCTGTGGAGAAGTTGGAAAACTACTACTGTATCCCACCAACCGAACTGCATAATCAAAACATATGCACAAATTTGAATCTGATTAACCACCAAAGTAACAAAATTGACCTTTCAAAGATAAGAACTAATCATATGAACGCTGAAGAAAAGCAAGCCATAGCTCACGTGATTAAAGAGTACTCTGACGTATTTCATATTGAAGGGAACCCTTTGACTTTCACCAATGAAATAAAACACGTTATAAGAACAACTGACGACATCCCAGTCTACACTAGAAGCTATCGTTATCCCGAGATTTATAGAACCGAAGTTAATAGACAGATAGATGACATGCTCGAGCAGAGAATAATTCAACCGTCAAATTCGCCCTGGAATTCACCGATCTGGGTTATACCTAAGAAACAAGATGCATCCGGTAAAAAGAAATTTCGTCTGGTAATCGACTATAGAGGGTTGAACTCGAAGACAATAGATGACAAATTTCCCCTGCCTAATATCACCGACATACTCGATAAATTAGGAAGAGCACAATACTTCACCACCTTAGATTTGTTTTCAGGATTTCATCAAATAGAAATGCATCCCGACAGCGTGGAGAAAACGGCTTTTTCTACCGACACTGGACACTACGAATTTTTGCGCATGCCCTTCGGCCTAAAAAACGGACCACCCACATTCCAAAAAGCGATGAACAGCATACTGAGAGGACTTCAAAATGAACTGTGCTTAGTGTATCTAGATGACATCATAATCTATTCAACAAGTTTAGATGAACATATCGACCGGCTACGACAAGTTTTCGAAAGGTTACGACAATCAAACTTTAAAGTGCAGCTTGATAAAACTGAATTCTTACGAAAAGAAGTTAGTTTTCTCGGACACCTCGTAACGCCTCACGGAGTTAAACCAAATCCAGACAAAGTTGAAACCATCAAACGATATCCGATCCCAAAAACTTCGAAAGAAATCAAAGGATTCCTAGGACTCTTAGGATATTATCGTAAATTTATCAACAACTTCGCTCACTTAACAAAACCTTCAACCAAGTGTCTGAAAAGAAATGCTAAGATCGATGTTAATGACCCGGAATACGTAAACTGTTTTGAAACCTGTAAAAACATTCTGACTAACGAACCGATTCTTCAATATCCTGATTTCGAAAAACCGTTCTGTTTGACTACAGACGCAAGCAATTTCGCCATTGGAGCTATTTTGAGTCAAAATCACAACGGTGCTGACCTGCCCTGTGCATATGCAAGCCGAACTCTTAATGAAACCGAAACAAACTATTCAACCATTGAAAAAGAGCTATTGGCAATCGTATGGGCTACCAAGTACTTTCGCCCCTATCTCTATGGAAGAAAGTTCAAGATATTCACGGACCATAAACCATTACAATGGCTATTTTCCATGAAAGAACCAAATTCAAAATTACTCAGATGGAGACTGAAACTAGAGGAATACGACTACGAGATATGCTACAAGAAAGGAAAAATGAACCAGAATGCTGACGCCCTATCACGGATCCATTTGAACAATAACAATACTACAACACCCGGAATTTTAAGTGAGATTGACGCTATAGTGAACGAAGCTATTGAAGGAATGACAAATATCGGACCTGGCAACGAAGAAACACAATCTATGATTGTCAACGTAGATGATAAGGAAACCCCATTTCTAGGATTTGACATTGATGACAACCGGCAATTTCCACCCACGGACTTAGATGACATCGACATCCAGTTTCTAGGATTTGATAATGCAGAAAACAACGTCAACAGCAACACACAGATTCAACAACCACTTGTAGAGGACACCGACACCCCATTCCTCGGATTCGACAACGAAGTGAACAACGACGTCACCCCACAACAACCAATGATGGAGGGGAGCGATCCTGCAGAGGAGGAGGGAGGAGAGTTTATTGAAAACAACTCACACACACAACACTCTAATTACGAAGATAATACTTCAGTGGAAATACCTGTATCAGATGAACCTGTTAATCTCTCCAAAAATCAAATTATACTGAAACTTGTGAAAAGCAATCCAAAGAAAGTTTCTATTCTCAAATTATTTGATAACAAAATGAGGATGATGGTAGACATATCGGAAAATAACTTTGAACAAAATGTGATTGACTTTGTTAAGGAATATCTTGTGCCGAATGTTCGATACAGTTTATATTTTGAGAATGAATTCTACGAAAAATTCGCTACAGTGATTGCCAAAAACTTCAAGTTTTCGAAACTAATTCTTGTAAGATGCAAGATAAAAGTACTGGACGTAACCCATGAGGACGATAAAATAGAAACAATCGAAAATTATCATTTAGGAAAAACAAATCACAGAGGTATACAAGAAACATATGAACAAATAAAAAGGAAATACTATTGGCCCAACATGAAAAATTACATCCAGAATTTTATCAATAAGTGTGAAATATGCCTTAAAACGAAATATGAAAGAAATCCACTCAATTTAGAAATGAACTTGACTCCTACAGCTACAAGGCCGCTTCAAATAATCCACATAGACAGTATAACTCTCGAAAAAAACAAATTTCTCACGATCATTGATAGTTTTTCAAGATACGCACAATGCTATCCAGTTACAAGTTGTAATAGTGTCGAAATAGCCGACAAACTGCTGAATTTCTTCTCTCATCATGGTATTCCACAGACAATCGTAGCCGACAACGGATGCGAATTCAATAATGGATTGGTAAAAGAATTGACTGAATTGCATAAGATCAAAATACATTGGATCAGCACTCAACATCCACCTTCAAACGGCCTTGCCGAACGTTTTCATTCAACTCTAATAGAACACATCAGAATCTTCAACAATCGAAATGAATTCAAAACAGAGACAATTGAAAGTAAAGTGAAGTACGCTGTGATTGCCTATAATAATAGCATTCACTCCGTAACTAAGCTGACACCGCTAGAAATTCTATATGGACATATAGATTCAAATCCGATCCTTGAAATAGATATACAGAAAAAGTTCATAAATGAGTACGTTAGTAATCACAAAGAAAAAACGAAACGATTATTCGACCACATACGAGAAGTAAATCACAATAGGAAAGAAAACGTCATTAATGAAAGGAATGAGAATCGCGAAGAATTACCAGACATCCCAAAAGAAGTTTATGTGAAGAATATGCAAAAACAAAGTAAAACGAAAAACAAGTATAACAAAGAAACTCTTCAATCAGTGAATAAGGAACTAAAAACAGCGAAGATTACTCCCAGACACCACAATACTAAAGAGAAGATACATCTTTCGAAGATAAAACGACCACGGAAAATCAAAAAGAAGAATCAAAATACGAACGAATCAAGACAATCGACTAATCCTGATTGTAACCCTGTTCCAGGTACCTCCTCTATGTGACGAGATTGTCAGCGAGTGCGGAACAATCACCGCGGAACATTACAAATAATTTAGGAGTTATAGCAGTAGATTTAGGTCCAGCTAAGTTAGAAATTGCAAAACATACGTTCATACATTATTACGATTTAGAAAGTATTTTTAATCATTTGAGTTATTTGAATAGATATTACAATAATGTTTCCAAAAGCATTCAGAAAGAAGTTCCTGTAATGGAACATATAGAATTATTAACAAATAATGGTAGTAAAGCTAGAGATATAGTAAACTATTTGAAATTGATAAATCATACTAAAAATACTATAGAAGATAAGTTAGATATTATTAATTGGGGTAGTAAAAGGTCGAAAAGAGGATTAATTAATGGACTTGGAAATGCAATAAAATTTGTGACTGGAAATTTAGATTCAGATGATGGTGAAAAATACGATAAATTATTTGAACATTTAAAAGAAAATCAAAATAATATAATGAATCAATTAACATCGCAATATTCATTCAATTCCGAAATGATTTCTGAATTCAACCAGACCTTGAAAATAGTTAATTTTAATTTTAAGGAGTTGGAAAATAAATTGCAATTCATTAATGATAAGCTTAGTGATTATGGGTTATTAGAGAAATATAGAGATGTACTTAACCAATTGAATATTCTTTATAATATTGTATTTAGCCTTATACAAGATATTGAAAATTCTTTAGTATTTTGTAAATTAAAAGTGTTGCATCCTAGTATTATTTCAACCAGAGAATTATACTATCAAATAAAGAAAATTTCAACCTATTACGGTAAACAATTGCCATTAAAACCTGAATTGAAAAATATGTGGGAATTCGAAAGCCTAATCGATGTAAATTGTAAATTAACGTCCAAAGAAATAGTATATTTTCTAGACTTACCAATTGTAGATGAATCAAAATTTAATCTATTCAAACTAATTTCAATCCCCAATGTATTGGATAACAAATACTTAACTATTGTACCGAAAGTTAGATATATGTTGAAAGCCGATACATCAATTGAAGGACTTATTAACGAATGTTATAAAAAGACTAGTTCTAATTTTATCTGCTCTACAGAACAATTGTATCACGATAAGCTAAGTTGTGAAAAAGAAATTGTTGATATAGGTACTACATTAAACTGTAAATACACTGAAGTGATAATATTAAATAGTATAGTTGAATGGAATCCAGAATTAAACAGCTACTTATGTATTTTTCCGAAAGAAGAATCTATAAGGATTGAAAAACCTTATGAGACTATTACTAAATCCATTAAAGGAGTATATTTAATTTCAAACAACAAAAATGATTCGATTTATTATCATAACAAATTGTTGAACCATGTATCAGAATCGAAATATAAAACAAGACTACTCAACCTAGATAATGTACTAACAGCGTTGGAAAAATCTCAAGAACCAGATTTCAAAATAAATTTAGAACAATTAAATTTTAAACCGATAGATATCAACAAATACACACCTATAATTAACAAAAATATTGTAACAACTTCAATTAGCATTTGGACTATTATTATATATGTTTTAATTATTATTTCAATGTTTATAGCATTATTTTATTATCGCAATTCAAAAAAGAAACAGTCCATCAACATTAATATTGTAAAACCTTCCACCCCCGAAGTTTTATTTAGGGATGGAGGAGTTATATAGCTAACCAAATATTATATTGCCTAGCTCAGCATTGCGCTGGCTATTGATAAATTTCTAATTGTTATTAGTTCTGATCTAGCACGCAAAGCGGACGGTTCTCATTGTATATTTTATTGTTAATTATTCATCAAATAAAAGTTTTTTAAAAAGACTTTCGTTGATTAATGATATTTAACTTGTATCAAAAAGATCAAATTCTAATTTATTTTGGAATTTTCAAAGTCAAGAGCATTGAATTTGTAACTCATTATTACTATAATGTACAAAATATTAGATCAAAAGTACAAAAGTAAAGTAAAAATTGAAGTAAATTGTACAAAAGCCATATCCAGTCTCCCCTCCTACCTCTCATTAGTTTGATCCAATGAGGATAAATTTAATGAATAAACTGTACAGAAATTTGTTTTGGAATTTGCGCACGTTTATACCACTAGTCTAATATGTGATTTTTTTATTTCTGTTGTAATATATTGATTTTTTCACAATAAAGTTCAACGTGGTTATTTTAATGGCTGTTGTTTATTATCGATTTGTAAGTTACAGGAATATTTTTAACAAGTCATTTGGTTCTATGAAAAGTAATAAATGAAAAAAGAAGATGTTGTCAAACCGCTGATTTATTAAATAAATCAAGATACCGGTTTCGGTTGTTACACCATTATCAATCTCTGGTAAACGCCAGAGTTTACTAGACATTGATAATAGTGTAGCAACCAAAACCAGTATCTGGATTTTTTAAAATAAATCAGTGGTTTAACAACATCTAGTCATTTCATTTTATACTTGAATTAAGGTAAATCAGGTAAGGTCATTAAATACTTGAATAAAGTAGTATATGGATAACTACCACAATATCACCTTCACAATTGCTCGAAAAGTGTAATAGAGATAAAGATTAATAAAATTTTTAATCATCTCGGTTCAAAAGTACTGTGATCATTATTTTTTTAGTTCCCAACTTCCACTGATAATATCCTTTGGAGCCTCAGGCATCTAAAGTTGAAAAGTTTACAGATCAATATTCAATTGAGTTTAAATGATAAACTTTCATCATGTCATATATATTCAACATTGGAGGAAGATTGTATTGCATTAATTATCACATCAAGTGAATGATATTATGACAAACTTCTTCCAGTGTTTCTGAATTTATGTGTCACAATAATTGTGAGTACACAATTATTCTATAAATATGAACATACTAATACACCCAATGGACAATGGACAATGAAGCTCATGGGGGCTGTGCAATAACAGTAAAAAAAATGTAGAACATTATAAAGAATGCAATCTACTATTGACAGAAGCACAGGTTACACCGCCACAGTAATAGGAGTTGAAACACTTGCTCAAAATCTTAGAATTGGAGCAATCTACTGTCCTCCTGGATACAATTTAAAAAATAATCAATACAAAATGATACGGTACTAGAGCACTTGCTGGGTGATAGATTTATTCTAGCGGAAGATTTAATTCTAAGCATATTGACTGGGATTCTTGTTTGTCATCCACAAAAGTAATGGATGAAGAAGGAGGTATATAAGGTAACTTATATAAGGTATATAAGCGGTATTAGAGAATTGAGAGATGCTATCAATGAATATTAGGATGAATTTCCATTCTTCAATGAGTCTAACTTATTGGCCAAGAGACACAAATGAAATCCCAGACCTTCTAGACTTTTCCATATCAAAGAGAATAACTTGCAATTTTACTGATATTGAGGAAAATTTCGATCTATATAGGTTCATATCATTCTGCTGTAGGCCTAATACTCAAGCTCAGCAAGAGAATAATAAAAAGCCAAGCTAAGCCCACACTTCACACTTGTAAAGAAAAAAAACTACAGATTAATTGGCAAAGCTTTTAGTTGTTTCTAGAAGATGAAATAGACCTGAATGTTCAATTATAAGAAGCAAACAGCGCAGTTGTTAGAAGAAAAAGTAAAAACGTTTTTCAAACTAAGTTACGGTACTGTAATATTTTTTTACAATTAATGCGACTTGATAACAAGTATTCACAAAGGTGATAATGAGTGAGTGAATGATAATGTTTATTTGGTGAATGAAAGATGATGGAAGCTAACATTACCATACAATTTTCACTTTGAAAAACACTTTCAAAAAGCAGCCTGGCAGAATAAAGTTTTGAACTAGCTTACTGTAGCTTACCAAAGTTAAGTTAATTGTTGTAACTTTCAGGAATAACTTTATTTAAAATTGAAATACATCATTCTTGGGCCAATAATTTTTCATGATGATAATTAAATTGTATATTTACACACTGAATGTTTGAATCGAATTTAGTGTCAGCCTATCTTAGCTTATACCGTATTTGGTTTATGTATATCCAGTAGTATATCCTCGGCCTGCTTAAGAACTCTTTAAACCCCCTCCAACTTGAAAAAATCTTCCAGAGCTCCAATTTTATTAAAAATCTTATCCCGGCTCCACACGCTGGCCGAGCGCAGGCGATATCAGGCGAGCGCGAGCGTGTGGATGGTCCGCTTGCCTGCGATCGCCTCCGCTCCGCTCGACTGGCCGGCGCTCGCTATTTTGTCGGTCTCTGACCAAAGATCAAAGGAGGCGAGCGCCAAGCGAGTCGATGCGAAATCTTCCATCCACACGCTCGTTCTCGAGTGTCCCTGGACACGTGACCTACTACGTCACTTTTGTTTGTATTTTGACAGCGGCTCATAATAATACAGTAGTTTCACAGCACTGTAATAAAGATGGATTTTTCAAATGAGAATGTGCTTAAGTTTTTGGAAATTTATCAGGGTGAATCGGTAATTTGGGACCCGAAACATAAGTTTCACAAGGACAAAAATAAGGTAAGTAAATAAAGTGTTTTTCTTGGTTCTGGAGTGAAAAAATCTGTAAAATAGAGAATATATTAGCCTACCTCTTTTTATATCCATTTGATTCTATGAAGCTTGATATACCCTACATTAATTTATTCCAAGCTTGATTATTATATTTATCAAATTGAAAGAATGCAAAATACTAATTTTATATGATTACAAACACAGTCCACAACTTCTTTCTTCAAAATAGCTTATAACAAGAAGGTTTTAAAATTTACAAGCCTAGGTACTTTTTTATTTGTCAACTCATCCTTTAGCTGAGTTTATTAATTTATTGATAGAATGTCTTGCCTCTTCTTTCAGCTTTTAGTTTTCATAGAAAAGGCTACAGAACATTAACTATATATGTTGAGTCCTGTAAGTATCCTAAATTTTGAGTAGGCAGTCTCCCCGTATATTGTTACCGTGAGTATGCGCGCTGGTAGGCCTATATATTAAGCTGCTAAAACAATCATTATAATATATTATAGCCTACAAACACATTGACTGACCCACCGTCAACTGGGATATATTTAACTTTTAATGATGACTTCGACCCTAATTTAAAATAGGCTAGTCTTGACCTCAAATAATTTATTTGTATGTACGAATATATACATTAATTGGGTCACCCCATCTTTTGGAGGAGACAATAAGCCGTCGGTCCCGACTACCCAACAAGTAGTCGTCATCTCTCATTTCATTACTCACGCACAAGCCTGTGAGCTCATGTGGGCTTCACCCTCAGAAAAATCATGAACTTATTCCACATTTTTGTACTGATAACTTAATTTCTGTTTTCTCAGGTAAATGACGCTTGGGGGAGGATAAGCACTCAGATGGATTGCCCCATCCATCTTCTAAAAAAGAAGAAGGAGACATTAATGGCAACCTTCCGTGGCCACCTGAGGAGGAAGCGGGCCTCCATCAGGAGCGGCGCCGGCACATCAGAAGTATATAATCCTATATGGTTTGCGTATGCTACCATGGAGTCATTCCTGTTGCCCGTCTACACTACGAATGATTCCATTAACACGGACGAGGTTGGTAAAAATGTTTTTTTTTCTATGAATCTATAAAGTTTCACACAAACAAAGCTCACAAAGATGTAGGCTATTCATGATTTACAAATATTGTAGGTTGAGAATACTAGTATAGTTCTACTAGTTATATGGTCAACTTTTAGCCCAGAAGCTAAGAAAGCTTTCTGAAAATGAAAGAATTGAATTGATGTACGAGATTGATGGCTTGGTTGTTAAGAGTTTGCGTAATTCAATCCAATTCAATAAGGATGCAAACGCACAGGTTGAAAATATAGAATATTGTGATGCAATCAATGTAACAAGTGATCACTCATACTTCTAAAATTGTTTAACTTTTATAATAAAAGATTAAGGGGAAAACATTATTTTGGGAGTATATCAATGACCATCATTGTTAAATTTCAACATTTATGCTTATAATTACTGTAAATATTTTCGGTTTCACTTATTGATGAGAATAACTTTAGATAAAATGATTTAATAATAGCGTTTTCCACTTTCTCCACGTACCTTTACTTCTTCCTTGAGGACTTCATTTATTGCTGCACATACTTCAGGGACTATCCTGCTTATTATTTGAGGAGAAACTTTGAACAGGTAGTGCAGGCTTTGGTATGAATCACCTGTTATCAATAAAATATATAAACTGTTTAAATATTGTAATAATTACATAAAAATCTTGTTACATGAGTTATATGGAATCGTATAGATTATTTCAATAAATCAGTGAGTATGAAGACCTGATGAAAATACTAGAAATAGTTGTAAGCACAGATCTATTAAATATTTGAAATACAGATTAATGACTGATTCACTAGAGATTAATAATGATGTGACACCGAATAATTATTGCATAATTAATTAGCCTAACTAAAAAAGTATTGAACTCTAATTATTGGAATAAACAAAAAATCGAAAAAGTAAAAAGTAACGCCCCTGGAGAATTAAATTCTCTTTCCAATGACATAAAGAACGTGAAAATCTGTTCATAAATAGAGGCTCTATCTGCTCCAAGAGATTGATAAAAATTACATTGTTCTTATGGGGCTTCATTTTGCCGTTCGGCAGTTTGCCGTCTACTACCACCCACTCTTAACAAGTTATCGTAATTTTTTGAATATTAATAACTTATTAATTTCCGAACTAAACAAAAAATAAAAATCTGTACGGGATTAGTAGAAAAAGAAACATTGAAAGAAGTGAGTGGAGTTGGATACTCTGATGTGATTTAACTAAAAATATATATAGGCTAGTGATAAATAATTCCTAAATTAAAAATATTATGAAGAATAGTTACGAAATTGAATAAGAATTTTAATGAGCCCGAGGTAAGCTCACATATTATTTTTTAAAATGAATTGCTCTGAAAATTTAACAAATTAGAACTTCCAACAAAAATACCGGTATCTGTATTTTATATTAAAAGAAAACTGTATTTTATATAAAAAAACTGTATTTTATATTAAAAAAACTGTATTTTATATTAAAAAAACTGTATTTTATATACAGTAAATAATTGAGTCAATAAAGTGTTATAAATTGCTACGGGCTTATTTGAAATTATCCATATTATTTAGTGCACCTATGAAATACTACACACTCTACAGTATTGTTTGGGAGCTTTACAATTTTCTATATGTATTACTTAATTTTTTTTTAATCCTACAAATACTGTATTCATAAAAGATTTATTGAAAGTGGAGTTACAAACCTGATGCCAGGAACCTCAAAGTTAGTGCAAGTCTCACTTTGGGAGGTATTGCCTCTCTCATCGCAGTATTTTTCTTCTCAATAAATGGTGAGATCTTACCCAGAAGTTTCTCAAAATCACTTGTCGACATTCGGCAAAAATTGTCGAATTCGCCAGAAGGCTCTCGCAGCATTTCTATGAACATGTTGTCCATAGTTTCCCTGGAAAAATTTCTTTTATGAAACAGATTTCATCAAATATGGTTTGTCTTGTTCGACATGTTTCTTGAATTGTAGTAACATATAGGCTACAACTACTTGGAACTGAAGCATATAAACAACTTGAATAAAATTTTGGAAGTAAGGGTAGTTCCCACCCTTCTTTCCTCTGCTTCTAGCGTGAATACACTTAGAAGCTCAAAAAACCTCTTTCCCCACCAACAATATGTAACTTACTATAATACAATATAGACTCGTATACCATGTACAAATTGGTAGGCCTACTTCTATTCCCAGAAGACATTTTGTCTTTTTAATTCGGAAGACATAACTCCTATTAAAGAAACATTCTGGGAAGATGGGAAAATGACTCCAGCTTAGCCAGTATTAATTCGAAAATTGTGAATTTAGTGTCAAACTGTAAATCAGAATATTTCAAACAATTTGAGGCTGAATTTACAATATATGAAACAAAATTGATCGAGCTGAAGTCATTTTCCCCATTTTGTATAGGTACCTCTGAAAAAGGAGTGAGGGAGAGTAAATAATTTTATTGAAAATACACAAATTAAAGCTTTAAAATCACTCTAAAAACTAGAATTTATTTTTTAATACCCAGACCCCCACCACCCTATGTTCCCTCCTCCATACTAGAACAATTCTTTGTTAATGGCTCAACAGCCCCTGAAGGGTGTAAATGAAACTGGCAACCAGCTGGTAGGCCTAGGCCCTTATTGGGCTGTTGAGCCATTGACAAACCAAAAGAGGTACCGTAACGTGTGTGGTTAGCACGTTGATCCTCTCAACCATAAGCCAGTTTTCGTAACCAAGTGATGGCGCAGAACACCTCTGAATAACATCCAGTTAATCAGTAAAACAATTCATCCATTGATAATTAGGCTACTAACTATTCCTCCAGAGACAGGAAATGACTGACGATCTTGACTAACGACAGCCAATCTCCCAAAGGAGGGTAATGAAACCATATTAATGTTACAAGTAGGGACTACGTACAATATCTATATTTTACAAAGGGGCACCTGACCCCTGCGCCGCCAATACACAGACATGGTAAGCTTTGTATTGTAAGTTTTGTAAGCTTTATTGTTATTTGTAAGCTTATAAAGTGGTAATCTGCAACTATTTTGTAGGTTGGAAGTCACACCGAGCTAACCTATGAGCAAGATTTTTGGTACGGTACTTACTTTGTCCGACTCCCGTTGACTGACGTCATCCACCATCTTCTCTTCTTGTACGGTTTTCTCGTTTTAATCTTATTTTTATGGAAACACAGCACATAATTATAATATGAAAGAGCAGCATATGCCTGAGCTGCAGCGATCTCTGCCATTTTCAAAAAGCGGGAAGAATTGGCGGCAACCGGCGCTCGCCTCAGCGCTCGCCTGCGCTGTCAAAATGGCAGAATGGCGCTGGCACTCGTGTCGTGTGTGGATGGTAAACGAGCGCCCGAGCCGCTCGACTGGCCGCTCGGATTGGCCACTCACCCGAGCGTGTGGAGCCACCATTATAAATATTTGATTTAGAATGACATATTATCTGTTAATAACACTCAACAAAACCATGAATAAGGTTATGTTATAGTAAACAGAACTAACAGACTCTTTGGTCGAATACGAAATGATAGAAGGCAGAAGGCAGACAATAGGCTGTGGCGTTGACGAATAATGGCTGTGGCTGCGCGGGCTTTCGGAAGAGTGGTTTTTTGGAACACTCGTAGCCACCCCTATCGAGGAGCATCAAAATAGTTATTTGTGTAACTAGTGCCTAAAGTAGTAGATTGCTGCATCAAGTGAAACAGTTTTTTTCACAAGCCGAAGGCGAGTGAAAAAAGTTTCTTGAGTGCAGCAAGTACACTTTAAGCTTGAGTTACACATTACATTTTTCCTACAGTTACCATCAAATGTGAAAAAAATAGAAGGATGCTGTTGGGGTTCAAATTGGACTTAGAGTCCCCACTTTACAGGAACAATTTATACATTTTTAGATTCAAAATTTCATTTTGAGTCGATTTCTGGTATCAAAACTTGCAGCCGGGTATCAAATAAGAAAGTTATAGCCCTTCAAAGTTACTAATTTTAGTATGTCAAGATAGGTTAAGTATTTGAATATGACAATAATTATGTGTAAAAATGATCAAATCTTATGTAAAATAGCACGAAAAATCCATTGAGATCAAAACTAAATTTGTAGCATTATTACTTTTTTATATATTATAAAAAATATGCAAAGAAAAATAATTCAATTGTTGAAGGTTAGTTTTTACCTGAATCCATTTTGTGGAACAAATTTCAGTCATATAACTACTATTTGAGTCAATTTAACTGGTTGAATATCAATATGCAATTGTGATGACTGCAATTTTCATGCTGTTGAAAGCAATATTCAATATTATTCTGAAAAAATTTCACTTCTAAAGACATAATAACATGACCTTGCCCTGAAATGACCTTGTGACCTACTGAACTGAACTCAGTGAACTGACCTATTGTTGAAATAATAATGTTGAGCTTCAGAAAAAATGAAGCAACACCACTAGTGCACCCACTGTACAAAGAGTGCACTTATTATAAGAACTAAGGTGTCAAATTTTAGTCTCAACTTCTACATATGTTGTCATCAACAGAGCCAATTGTTCGAAATGTTTTGATACCATAAGTTTCTGTACAAAAGCACACAGGATATGAATTACATTTTCTGTGATAAGAGGATTACCGTATCAAATTTGAAAAATGTTTAATCACAATACTATTCTCAACTTGCGCTGAATATTTAATATAAAAAATTGATTTATGATAAGTGAAGTTTGAATAGGTAAAAGTGAGGTTTACCAGCCACCCTTCTGAAAGTCAAATTTTTATTTTCAATTGATTAAATATGACCTACTGATGAAAAAATTTAAAAAAATTACCATTTCTGAACAGTAGTTTTTAAATAGATGAAGTTTAGAGTTTGGTCTGCAGTTGCTACAATTTAACCTTAACTGGGATTCAAATAACCTAACCTGAGCTTCAACTAACCTAATCTGAGCTCAAATAACTAAACCTAAAGTTAGACTAACCAAACACAATGTTTAGCTAACCAAACCTAAGTTTCAGCTAACCAAACCTAAGTTTCAGCTAACCTAACCTAGACTACAGCTAACCTCACATGAGCTTCAACTAACCTAACCTGAGCTTCAGCTAACCAGACCTAAATTTCAGCTTACCCAATCAAAGCACAAACTAACCCAACCTAAGCTCTAACAAACCTAACCTCAAACTAACCTAACCTAAGCTCCAGCTAACCTAAGCTTCAGCTAGCCTAACCCAAACTACAACTAACTTGACCTAAGCTTCAGCTAACCTAACCTAAGCTTCAACTAACATAAGCTTCAGCTAACTTAACCTAAGCTACAGCTAACCTAACCTAAGCTTCAGCTAACCTAACTTAAGCTTCAGCAAACCTAACCTAAGCTTCAACTAACATAAGCTTCAGCTAACTTAACCTAAGCTACAGCTAACCTAACCTAAGCTTCAGCTAACCTAACTTAAGCTTCAGCTAACCTAACCTAAGCTTCAGCTAACCTAACCTAAGCTTCAGCTAACCTGACCTAAGCTTCAGTCAACCTAACCTGAGCTCCAGCTAACCTTACCTAAACTTCAGCTAACCTAACCCAAGCTCCAGCTAACCTAACCTAAGCTTGAGCTAACCTAACCTAAGCTTCAGCTGACCTAACCTAAGCTTCAGTCAACCTAACCTAAGCTCCAGCTAACCTTACCTAATCTTCAGCTAACCTAACCCAGGCTCCAGCTAACCTAACCTAAGCTTGAGCTAACCTAACCTAAGCTTCAGCAAACTTAACCTAAGCTTCAGCTAGCCTAACCTAAGCTATAGCTAACCTGACATAAGCTACAGCTAACCTAACCTAAGCTTTAGCTAACCTAACCTAAGCTCAGGCTAACCTTACCTAATCTTCAGCTAACCTAACCCAAGCTTAAGCTAACCTAATCTAAGCTTTAGCTTACCTAACCTAAGCTTCAGCCAACCTAACCTAAGCTTCAGCTCACCTAACCTAAGCTTCAGCTAACCTAATCTAAGCTTCAGCTAACCTAACCCAAATTCCATCCAACCCAATCAAAGAACAAACTGACATTACCTGAGCTCTAACTAACATAACCTAAGCTTAAACAAACCTAACCTTAAACTGACCTAACCTATGTTTCAGCTAACCTAAGCTTCAAGTAACCTAAGCTTCAGCTAACCTAACCCAAGCTACAGCTAACTTAACCTAAGCTTCAGCTAACTCAACCTAAGCTTCAGCTAAACTAACCTAAGCTTCAGCTAACCTAAACTAAGCTCCAGCTAAGCTAACCTTAGCTTAAACTAACCTTACCTAAGCTTTAGCTAACCTAACCTAAGCTTCATCTAACCTAACCTAAGCTTCAGTCGACCTAACCTGAGCTCCAGCTAACCTTACCTGATCTTCAGCTAACCTAACCCAAGCTCCAGCTAACCTAACCTAAGCTTGAGCTAACCTGACCTAAGCTTCAGCTAACCAGACCTAAGCTTCAGTCAACCTAACCTAAGCTCCAGCTAACCTTACCTAAGCTTCAGCTAAACTAACCTAAGCTTCAGCTAACCCGACCTAAGCTTCAGTCAACCTAACCTAAGCTCCAGCTAACCTTACCTAAACTTCAGCTAACCTAACCAAAGCTCCAGCTAACCTAACCTAAGCTTGAGCTAACCTAACCTAAGCTTGAGCTAACCTAACCTAAGCTTCAGCTGACCTAACCTAAGCTTTAGTCAACCTAACCTAAGCTCCAGCTAACCTTACCTAATCTTCAGCTAACCTAACCCAAGCTCCAGCTAACCTAACCTAAGCTTGAGCTAACCTAACCTAAGCTTCAGCTAACCTAACCTATGCTTCAGCTAGCCTAACCTAAGCTATAGCTAACCTGACCTAAGCTACAGCTAACCTAACCTAAGCTTTATCTAACCTAACCTAAGCTCAGGCTAACCTTACCTAAACTTCAGCTAACCTAACCCAAGCTCAAGCTAACCTAACCTAAGCTTGAGCTAACCTAACCTATGCTTCTGCCAACCTAACCTAAGCTTCAGCTAACCTAACCTAAGCTTCAGCTAACCTAACCTAAGCTTCAGCTAAACAACCCAAGCTTCAGCCAACCTAACCTAAGCTTCAGCTAACCCAACCCAAATTCCATCTAACCCAATCAAAGAACAAACTGACATTACCTGAGCTCTAACTAACCTAACCTAAGCTTTAACAAACCTATCCTCAAACTAACCTATCCTATGCTTCAGCTAACCTAACACAAGCTACAGCTAACTTAACCTAAGCTTCAGCTAACCTAACCTAAGCTTCAGCTAAAGTGACCTAAGCTTCAGCTAACCCAACCTAAGCTCCAGCTAAGCTAACCTAAGCTTAAGCTAACCTTACCTAAGCTTTAGCTAACCTAACCCAAGCTTCATCTAACCTAACCTCAGCTTCAGTCGACCTAACCTAAGCTCCAGCTAACCTTACCTAATCTTCAGCTAACCTAACCCAAGCTCCAGCTAACCTAACCTAAGCTTGAGCTAACCTGACCTAAGCTTCAGCTAACCTAACCTAAGCTCCAGTCAACCTAACCTAAGCTCCAGCTAACATAACCTAAGCTTCAGTCAACCTAACCTAAGCTCCAGCTACCCTCACCTAATCTTCAGCTAACCTAACCCAAGCTCCAGCTAACCCAACCCAAGCTTCAGCTAACTCAACCTTAGCTTAAGATAACCTAACCTAAGCTCCAGTCAACCTAACCTAAGCTCCAGCTAACCTTACCTAATCTTCAGCTAACCTAACCCAAGCTCCAGCTAACCTTACCTGAGCTTGAGCTAACCTAACCTAATCTTCAGCTAACCTGACCTAAGCTTCAGTCAACCTAACCTAAGCTCCAGCTACCCTTACCTAATCAGTTTCAGTTTTCAGTTTCAGTTTTTTTAGGTCTTCGCCGCAGTCGTAAGACCTGGGAATTGTCAAATGTTAATAATAATCTTATTGTCAAATCATGAATCATGAATTATAATTGTCAAGTTCTAATAATATAATTGTTAATAATCTAACCCCGCAAGTGTTGGAAGCTATGCTCCTCCATATATTCAGAGACTGAATAATATGGCTTAACAATAAGATAATTTTTCAATTTCGAGACAAATAATTGTTTGCTCTCAATAGTTTTGAGATGTAGAGGAAGTAAATTGTAGAATCATGATCCAGTGCAAATTGGAGAGTTCCGAAATTTATTGAGTCGATGCTGAGGGATATCAAAATTGGTCTTATTCCTCATGTTGAAGCTGTGTTGGTCACCTCTCAGAGGTGGATTTGAACTTTTTGCCAGAATTATAGTTTCTAGGATGTACATTGATATTACAGTGAAAATTTTGTTTTTTAAGAATAAAGGCTTACAGTGGTCGATTACATTTGTTTGGAAGATTGTTTGTATTGCCTTCTTTTGTATTCTTAGAATTAGGTTGAGACAGTTTTGGGGTGCAGCTCCCCAGGCAACAATTCCGTATCACAGGTGCGAAGCAAAAAGTGAATAGTAAGCAGTTAGGGCCGTTTTTTCATCAGTGGTGTTTCTGATTTGTCTTACCACATAAAGTGCTGAAGATAATTTCTTAGTTAGATAGTCAGAATGCTGTTGCCAGCTCAGGTTCTTGTCAACCATCACACCAAGAAACTTAGTAGAGCCCACCGCCAGCATGCCATCCTCTCTCAATACCCCATCCTCTCCATTGCCGTTATTGGGTGTGAAATTAATGAGTGTTGTCTTTTTCTTATTGATATTTAGTCTCAGACTATCGCATATTGATGTGGCTTCTTCAAATGCCAAGTTCACTGTACTATTGTTTCCTCTCTGTTTAGTGAGTAAAATAATTGTTGTATCATCAGCGAAAAGGATGCACTTTTTGTTATCTGTTAGCTGCTCTGGAAAATCATTAATGTAAATTAGGAAGAATAGAGGTGCCAAGATTGATCCTTGAGGCACTCCTGTAGTAACTTTTTTCATTGATGAGTGAATACTTTGTAAGCTAGTTTTGTTCTGGTAGCATATGTCCACATATTGGAATCTCTCATCAAAATAATTCTGAATCCAACGTAAGGCCAGTTCACCAATGTTGAGCCACTTGAGCTTAGCAATCATTATGTTTTGATCTAGATTGTCAAAAGCTTTTTGGAGGTCCAAAAATAGTCCTGATGCTGTCTTTTTATTTTCCCAGATCTCATTTATTGCGTTGCATAAGTCAGCCAAAGCTGTATTTGTACTCCGCCCCTTCCTGAACCCATGCTGGAAACATGTTATCAACTTATTATTCTCCAGATGGTTGACTAGTTGGTCATAAACTGTTCGTTCCAGAATTTTAAATACAATAGGTAGTTTGGCTATTGGTCTATAATTGTTAGGATCATGTATGTCTCCTTTTTTGTGTTTTGGATAAATTTTGGCTATCTTCAATTTTCTGGGTAAACCTAAGCTTGAGCTAACCTAACCTGAGCTTCTGCTAACCTAATGAAAGCACAAGCTCACCTAACATAACCTCTAACTAACCTTACCTAAGCTCTAACAAACTGAACTTAAGCTTCAGCTAACCTAACCCAAGCTCCAGCTAACCTAACCTAAGCTTCAGCTAACCTATCCTAAGCTTCAGCTAACCTAACCTAAGCTTCAGCTAACCTAAACTTAGCTTCAGCTAACCTAACCTAAGCTTTAGCCAACCTAACCAAAGCTTCAGCTAACCTGACCTAAGCTTCAGTCAACCTAACCTAAGCTCCAGCTAACCTTACCTAATTGTCAGCTACCTAACCCAAGCTCAAGCTAACCTAACCTAAGCTTCAGCTAACCTAACCTAAGCTTCAGCTAACCTAACCTAAGCTTCAGCTAACCTAACCTAAGCTTCTGCTAACCTAATGAAAGCATAAGCTCACCTAACATAACCTCTAACTAACCTCACCTAAGCTCTAACAAACTGAACTTAAGCTTCAGCTAACCTAACCAAAGCTTGAGGTAACCTAACCTAAGCTTCAGCTAACCTAACCTAAGCTTCAGCTAAGCTAACCTAAGCTTCTGCTAACCTAACCTAAGCTTCAGCTAACCCAATCAAAGCACAAACCAACCTAACCTGAGCTCTAACTAACCTAACCCAAGCTCTAGGTAACCTTACCTCAAACTAACCTAACCTAAGGTTCAGCTAACTCAACCTAAGCTTCAGCTAACCCAACCTAAGCTTCAGCTAACCTAACCCAAGCTTCAGCTAACATAAGCTTCAGCTAACCTAACCTAAGCTTCAGCCAACCTAACCTAAGCTCCAGCCAACCTGACCTAAGCTTCAGCTAACCCAACCCAAGCTCAAGCTAACCTAACCTAAGCTTGAGGTAACCTAAACTAAGCTTCAGCTAACCCAATCAAAGCACAAACTAACCTAACCTAAGCTCTAACTAACCTAACCTGAGCTCTAACTAACCTAACCCAAACTATAAATAACCTAAGCTCCAACTAACATAACCTAAGCTTCAGCTAACCTAACCCAAGCGTCAGCTAACCTAACCTAAGCTCTAACTAACCTAACTTGAGCTCCAACTAATCTGACCTAAGCTCCAACCAATCTAACCTCAAACTAACCTAACCTAAGCTTCAACTAACCCAACCTAAGATTCAGCTAACCTAATTTAAGCTTCAACTAACCTAATTTAAGCTTCAACTAACCCAACCCAAGCTCTAACTAATCTAACCTAAGCTTCAACCAACCTTAACTCCAACTAGCCTAACCTAAGTTTGAACTATTTCAACCTGAGCTTGAACTATTTCAACCTGAGCTTCAACTAACCTAACCTAAGGTTAAACTAACCCAACCTGACCTTCTACCAACTCAACTCCAACTACCCCAAACTGAGTGTTAACCAACCTAACCTTAGCTTCAACTAACCTAACTTCTAACTAATCTAACCTTTAGTCATAAATAAATCTTAGACTCATAATTACTCCGTAATTAATGATGAGCTGGCAACAGCAAATTTTTATACATTTTGTCATCAAAAGAGAATACTTGCAACCAAAAATTTGACTCTATAGGAAGGGTGGCCGGTAAACTACACTTTAGCCAAAAAGGAATATTCCTACCAAGTCATATGCCATTATGACCATAATTGTGAGCATTGTGAGCATCAAAAGATGTATTGATGTTAGTGAGTTAGCCTTCATTTTATTATGTTGATGATTATATTATATTATGTCGATGATGTGTCAGACTAGACAAATAATAGGTCAAGACTAAATAGTCACCCATGTTAGTATTGCTGAAGAATACTATATAATACTATAATACAATACTTATCAATTAGTATTTATTATATAAGTAAGTTTATACTATGATAGTGATAAATCATAATATAACTGTAGTTCATAATACTGAAGTTATTATTATTTAGTCAATGTTCAACTGAATTCAGCAAATAAAGAAATGATGACAATGGCATTGGCTTCAGGGATCAGCATCAAAACAAAACAACAGACTGCAGACAACAATGGTCAGCATCCGGTATGGCCTATGAAATTCTACAGTTCTTGTTAAATTTTTCTATTATTATTAAATATTAATTTATAGAGAGTATTATTATTGATAGGGTATTTCATCATTAGATATTTATATTTTCAAGGTTTTTCCAAACTGACAAATGATTCAATGGCCAAAATTCCATTCTCAACATGAAATATGCAAGTACCTAATCCAGCACTCAACTAAGGTAAATTATGTTTTTGACTAAATTTTGCAATATCTTTAAATGTACTAAAGATACTGATTTCGTTTTGGTCTCAATGGATTTTTCGTGATATTTTACATAAGATTTGATCATTTCTACACGTAATTATTGTCACATTCAAATACTTAACCTATCTTGACACACTGAAATGAGTAACTTTGAAGGGCTATAACTTTCTTATTTGATACCCGGCTGCAAGTTTTGATACCAGAAATCGACTCAAAATGAAATTTTGAATCTAAAAATGTATAAATTGTCCCCGTGAAATGGGGACTCTAAGTCCAATTTGGGACAGATGTTGATTTAGAGACCTATACATTTAAATTGGGGGTTGTAGGATCACCAAGAAGGGTAATTATATTATATGATCTCACTCAACTGATTATAATACACTATGTACAAATGGACTAATAAAATGGACTGAAAGAATGGACTGATAAAATAAACTGATAGAATGGACTGATGAGATGAACTGGAAGAATTTATTTATTTATTTAGCATATGGTTTTTAATAGTGGGAAGACCCAAGGGTTGTTCCACTTCGCTAGATAACCTCATTTTCTCCAAACGGAGTTATGAGTTGGAGTTCTTTTAAAAAGTTCATTTGAAAACTTAATTTTTTATTCCAAAACATTGTTTACTACTAAAACTGACTGAAGCACTTCACAAAATCACTACACCATAGCCAAAATTATTGAATTTTTACAATAAATTTAGAGCACGAATATTAAACACATTTAAATTTTTTCATGGCAACCAAGTGCTTAACTGGAAGAATGAACTTATAAGATGGACTGTAAAAATAAACTGATGGAATGGACTGACAGAATAGACTAATGAAATGAGCTGAGAGAAAGGAATGATGAAATAAACTGACACAATGGAATGATGGAATTAACTGACAGGATAGACTGATGAAAAGGACTGATTGGATGAAATGAAAAAAAAAATCATAAAATGGACTGATGGATTGGTCTCACAGAATGGACTGAAAAAATGAACTGATGAGATGGACTGAAAAAATGAACTGATGGAATGGATTGAAAGAAATGAACTGACAGAATGGAATGATGAAATTAACTGACAGGATAGACTGATGATATGGACTGATGTGATGGAATGAAAAAATTAATTTATGAAATGGACTGATGGGTTGGTATCACAAAATGGACTGACAGAAATGGAATGATGAAATAGACTGACAAAATGGACTGATAGAGTTAACTGACAGAATAGACTGAAGAAATGGACTGACAGAATGAACTGATGAAATGAACTGATAGAATGGACTGATGAAATAGACTGACAAAATGGACTGGTAGAGTTAACTGACAGAATGGACTGACAAAATGGAAAGATGAAATGGACTAAAAAAATAATCTAATAAAATGGTTTAAATTCACTGAAAAAATTGGCTGACAGAATGGACTGAAACAATGAAATGATGAACTGAACTGATGGATTGAAAGAGTGGACTGATAGGATGCACTGAATAAATGGACTGATAAAAAATACTGACAGAATTGACTGATACATTGAATGTACACAATCCACCAGTTTTGGAAAAACCCATTTTCAAAAACTTCCTCTTCTGTGATTGGTTGAAAATCTGAAAAGTCCAGATTACTTTACGCACTAGTGCGTAAAGTATTTTAGGCACTCGCGTGAGAATGGCCCATTTTAGAAACTATATTCAGTGTGTAAAGATGCACATTTTTTGCTATCTGTAGGAAAAGGATTTTTTCCTACAGATACCCATAAAATTGCAATTTCCACACTGAAAATCGTGTGTAAAACGATCCATTCTTGAACTAGTAATAATTAGTGTGCCTAAAGTAAAAAATAGCGTGCCTAATAGCTATTTATGTATTAAGAGCGTAATGCGACGTTATTGCTTGCGCAAAACAGTTATCATGCGACGCGTAGCGCAGCGTGATAATTTTGCAAGAGCAATAAAGAAGCATTACGCGCGAATTACATACAATATTTTTTCTACAACTGCACAAACCTGTTAATCTACAGTTTTTTCAGTCCTCAAATACTGGGAACTTAAATACTGGGAGTCCTTAAATTACTCTTGTATAGTATATCCTAGGCCTGCTCGAGAACATTTTAAACCCCCTCCAACTTGAAAAAATCTTCCAGAGCTCTAATTTTATTGAAAATCTTATTAATATTTGATTTAGAATGACATAATCTTATCTGTTAATAACACTCAATAAAACCATGAATAAGGTTATGTTATAGACCTCCAGAAGTTGGCTTGTGATTAAACCTACCCGGTCTCTGATGGTCGAAATTTATACTTGGTGTCTATAACTAGCGCATGTACAGTACAGAGGCACATTCCTTTGGCGAGATGCTCGTATGTCAATTGACTAGAATTTTCTGGGTTATTATTCAATTTTATCATTGATTTATCAATAATATCATAAAACTATAAAGTATTTATCAGTTTGGAATAGTTTAAAAAATGTATCAGTCAATTTGAAAGCATTTCCATCAAATAATCTGATATCACTAGGCTTATAGGTTAGGTTTAAGCTATTGGTCCGTATCCGCCATCTTGAATTAGCTCCTCTCAAGTCAATTGTGAGTTGCAAGTTTCCAGGAGAAGAATAAATAGGGAACCTTTTCCTTCAGAATTGGAATAATTGTTATTGAAATCTATCACACAACATTTCCTCTTGCACTTTGACATCTTTTCTTCAAAAGTAAGTAGTTTTTCTATTTGCAGGTATTCAAAATCAAACAAATGTAGCTACATGCATTTGAATTTAACCGTGCTTAGGCTATAGACATCAAGTGCATTTATTGTACACCAGTCACGCTGGCCACCTTGTCGCAGCTGGTCTATAGTAAACAGAACTAACAGACTTTTTGGTCAAATACGAAATGATAGAAGGCAGAAGGCAGACAATAGTCTGTGGCGTTGCAAATAATGGCTGTGGCTGCGCTAGCTTTTGGGAGGGTGGTTTTTCAGAACACTCATAGCCACCCGATAGGCGCGACAAATGCTGCATGCAGCATTTGCTGCGAATATTTGCAAACCGAATATTTCGCAACGCATTGGTCTGTGCTAGCTCATACACTGCAATGGTTTTAAATTTCCGTCCGGCAAGGGGGCTGGCTAGAAATAGTCTATCGGAGCAAAGAAAACACTCTGGGAAAATGGAAAAATCACTACAGCTCAGTCAATATTGTTCAAAAAATAGTGAATTTAGTCTCGAATTGTGGAAAACATTTTGCTATAACATTTGAAACCAAATTCATTATTTTTTGAACAATATTGGCTGAGCTGTAGTCATTTTTCCATTTTCCCAGAGTGTCTTCTTTGCTTTGACAGACTATTTCTGGCTAGCCGAGCGCTTCCAAGTTTGTGCTTATCGTATTTCAACGGACATTTACTTACTCATGTTGAATTTCAACAAAATATATATTTCTTATACTCAAAATGTAGGTCTTGAAACGTTCTACAAGCTCTAAATGAGACATTTCTAGTAGAAAAATTCTGTGATTTTTTATTAGGAAAACAATGAAATTTTGAGGCATAAATCTGGTGGCTTCCTCCATTCTGCCATGTATAACTCCTGAACCACAGGAGCTAGAGTGAAATGGTAGAGACATGAAATGAAGAGAATCAAATTTTCTAAAAAATAAAAGGAAATTCGTTCTATCTTCAATTGTTGCTGAGTTACATGCAATATAATAAAACCATACAAATGGAAACTTTGGGGAGCTGGGGGGGGTAGCAAGAGGGGTAGGGGTGGGGACTTTTGGCAGAACACTTGTCGAAATGCTAGTTATCGATGTGGAAAAAATCAGCTCCACATGATTTTTCCCAAATGTATTATTTCTGTATGAATTTTCCTCAATTTGTGGTATTTTGGCACGCCAGCGTGTATTTATTGCATATTAACGGACTTTTTCTACCCTTAAATTTCGGCAAAATATATGTTTCTATAATGAAAAATGTAGGTCTTGAAAAGCTCTACAACTTTTACTTGGAAACTTTTATTTGGAAAGTAATAGCATTTTCAGGCATAAATTTAGGGGTATCATTCATTCTTACATGTATAACTCCTAAACCACAGGAGCTAGAGTAAAATGGTGACGACATAAAATGAAGAGAATTGAATTTTCTAAAAATTGAGAGAAATTCCGTTCTTCTATCTTCAATTGTTACTGAGATAAATGCAATATAAGAAAACCATACAAATCTAAACTTTGAGGGGATGCTGGGGGGGAAGTAAGATGGGTAGGGGTGGGGACTTTTGAAAAATCCTTAAAAATGGAAACTTGTCTATATGATAGTAATTGATGGGGGAAAAATTAGCCTCATATGTTTTATTTCCCCTAATGGGTATATTTTTGCACACATTGACTGGACTAAATAGGTAGGTAACTCCCCAAAAATAGGTGGCAGGCAGTACCCAAAGCTAGTAAATCTTACCAGGTGGGATATTTGCCTGGAAATTATTGTTCACTAGTTTTCTACAGTGTTGCACTCCAGCGCCCAAAATTAAAAGCACAGCTGATGAAAATGTAAACATAACCTATTTTCGTTAGTGTTGAAGAATATTATTGTTGTAATTAGTTCTGATCAGTTGAGAACATCACAATTAAAAAGGAAACAATATTTTAAAGTTGTCCTAGTTGTTTTGTAGTGAAATATGATTATTTTCATTTTTATAATTGTAATTGCATAGTTTGAACCAACCAAAGCTTACTTTTTTCTCAATGAGAGCGCCAGCTTCTCAAATCTTTGGCCCTAATCTATGACAACAATAGCATTATATTGTTCTAATATCACAACATTATTCATCATCATTCAACTGTAATAATATTCAATAATTTAATTCATCATTTTTACATATTTTCACAATTATTTTCATTGATATTGAGCTTTTTACGTGGTATTTTTTTATTTTTCAATTCTCTGTGGAACAGCAGGAAAATTCGAATCCTAGATACATGTCAAATCATAAATATAGGTATAAAGCAAAATGTAAAAAATAAAATTAGTGACGTCATCTGGCAGGAAAAAAGTGGACTGCTGGGCTCTTATGGATGCTGGCATACCTGGTAGATTTACTTACCTCAGGCAGTACTGCCTTTCCCACTAGGCCCAGGCCTAGGCGCAAATTTTTGGGTTGCGCAAAATTTTAAGAATTGCAACACAGAGTAGAATAATATGATCAGACAAGCAATCGAAAAAATTTTGTGCAGCTAGCAGCAAATATTTACTTCAAAAGAAGATATACTAACTAAACTGTTTGAATATCTAACAGTAGCAATGTAGCAACCGACATTCACAGTGTTAGGATCATAATACTATTATGTTTCATAGTTATCACATGTGTATGCTGATGCAAAACAAGTGCTGAAACGCATGAAGAACCATCTACGGAACTCCATGGAGCCAGTGTGAACTGAATGAACTTTCTGTAATGGCTATTGTCTGAACTTAGGTAAATAGGCTACTGAAAGCATTGACTGCGGTCTACGGAAAATAACAAGAACTATTTGTAGAATCCAAGCAAAGAAGAAAATTTCTATAAAATAAGAATTTTATGAACTTGGCCTACTTATCACTGTAGCCTTTGTTTTCTGAATTGTTTTATGCAGATAAGTTGGACTTTATTGTTAGACCGCAAGCTTTCTAATGAAGCTCTAAAATATGATTGTTTATTGTATAGATTTACATTATAAATCTTAGGCCCTTGAACTTGTACCCTTCTGTGGATACAGTACCGTAGTAAATATAGGAATACACTTGACACCCTTATCATGTGATGTTTGCCCTATTCTTCTTGATAGCTAGGCTGCTAGGCAGTGAGGCAAGAATGTACAGTTAGTACATAAAATAATAATAAAACAGTTAGTAAATGTACAGAATGTACAGCGTACAGCCCAAAAACGGTATGCAATGGGCAGATGGGCTGACAATGGGCGCTGAAGTCAAAATCCGTTGTGATTTCTTTTGAAGAAGCTTTTTCTTGCCTTCTTGGGCATGCAAAGAATGCCCCCAGATCAGAACTCTATACTGTGTGTCTATCGATGTCTATACTGCACATGACTGCAGACTGCCAACTGCCAACCTGCCCGGTAAATCATTAGCATTAGCAGTCGGCCGACACTCGGGAGAATTCTTAGCTTCTTATCAACTCTTATTGCTGAACATTATAACAACTAGAAGGCATTGGCGCATTTCGACTTTGTTATTGTTGGGGATCGTATCCGGTTGGTCGCCAGTCGTGTTGGTCGCCAGTCGTGTTGATCGCCAGTCGTGTTGATCGCCGGTCGTTTTGGTCGCAAATCAAGGTCATTTGACGTCATTCATCATCACGTGATCAATGACGACATTGAATCGATTGTGGCGCCCCTACAAGCTTGTTATTTTTCCAAAACAGCTTTTCCTCTCTACAAATCTATTTGTTTTCTATTCTAATCATCTTGAATTTGAATGGATATGGAATGGAATGGAATGGAGTCTGAGAATGAGAAGTGAGAACTGAGTTGTGTGCTAGCTTTGAAAATTTTCAGATACAAATATTCGGCTAATGGTACGTTAACATGCTTTAGTTATATTAATTTCACTCGTATTATTTATGATTTAGCCAAGTTTTATTAAGTTTAAATAATAACAAAAAATTATCTTCGCATCAGCTTTCAGTGTAAATCAAGAGAGCCCTGTTGCCTAACTTTGAATGGTAAGTAGAATATTTTTATTGTAGAAAAGTATAGGGTTTATTTGTTGTCTATTTATTTATAGGCTGAGTATAGGGAGATTTTTCTGAAAGTGATATTGATTTTCATTGTTACATTCTAAACTACCACTGTTACCTGTTATTGAAATATGACCGTTAGGTTGAGGAGCCATATTATTTCAGTTGATATTGCTGTACTTTCTAATTTAAGCTTCACCAATCAATCATCCTTGTCCCTTAAAAACTAAAGAATAACCTTTGTTTTTAAGGTTAGTGAACTGCGGGGACTATTTTGTTATTTCCCTAACTTCCTTAATCTCTAACTTTTCAAACTAACCACTACCTAACCTTGGCTTTTGAATAGAAATGTCTATGTATCTAATAACTCACTATTTCTCTAAAAAGTCAATATTTGCAGGGAACATACAACTCTGCTGCTCCCTCATTAAAGTGGTGAAGGTGCTCCTTTGGATTATTGTACCTTTTAAAACTGGAATTCTGAAAGCAATTTGTCAGAACGAAACGGTTTGTCTGAAGTCGCTCTCAAATCGATATGCTATTGCGGCCCACTCGCCGACTGTCCTGATAGATCTGAGCATCAATAAATCATTAGCCAACCGCCAGTTTTAATGGTGTCTGCTATATCATCTTTCCAGATTTTCCATAACTTCCATGTTCTCTACATCAATGCTCAGACATTTCTGTATTGATTTCATCATAGAGGACGGACTTCTAACTTTGTCATGTACTGAGTCTTAATTCTTTTGGTGAGGTTGTTTCGGTTTAGGTGGCGTTATGTTGGAAGGCTACAGGTTGTCTTTCAAAAACTCATTCACACTAGTAATTTCTCATGAAATCAGCCACTTTGTCATCGCACATTCTTCAAAATTTCTCACAAAATGTAAATTAGTGAAGGCATTTAATTTCAGTTAAAACTTGTCTAAATTTAAAAATTTATTTTTCAGGAAGATTTCTCTGATGAAGTGTCTTCATTATATTTGTTGTTGATGGAAAATCAGGTTGAAGCAAAGGTGAGTACTAACTTGAAATTTATTTCTGAGAGTGATGCTCACATGAGATTTGAGCTTGTGCGTGAGTAATGAGAGGGGTGAAGTTTAGAGATGACGTATTATTTTATTTGATATGCCTGATTTTATAAATAAATAATTCTCATAGAGAAATCGAATAGAACTTTGTGTAATTTGTAGTGATGTGGATTGGGAATATTCCCAGTGGGAAGGAGCTTATGATTTGGGAATATTTCCCTGGTCAAGAAATTTTGGGAATTTATAAAGTTGCTTCAAAATAATTTAATTTATCAATCTGAGTCACTTTCCACGTTATTAAGTGCTTCAAAATAATTGGTATTTATCAATCTCAGTCTCTTTTCACATTACAAGCTGTAAATCATCCTTGTAATCTCAATTTTATCTCACTTTGGTGAACTGACAAACAATACTCCACGTCTACACACAAACAGAACTCAACCCGCTCACTCTCTCTCTCGCTCAGACACGCACTTTCTCTCATATGCTACCCCTGAGAAGAAAGACTTTTGAGAGGAAATTTGATTAGTGTGTGAAATAACAACTTGATTTAAATTTTCCAAATTAATAATGCTAGCTAAATTGGTGCTACATGTTGTTGGCAAGTAGAAAACTGCGCACACATAAACCTAATTTACATAAGCTACATAATAATAGAATTATGACTTTGAGAGAAATTCAATATTTAATGGATCTTAGGATAAGGCTTCAACAACCATTGGTAAGTTAGCTTTTTGTTTTGTCCTGTATTATCAGATACAAAATAAACCACTTTTGTGGGCAAAAATATTTTATTATTACAAAGATATTGTATTATTACAAGTCAAGGCAGCCTTAGTGATTCTTGAAAGGTTGTGAGCTGTGGAATCATATTCTTTTTAATATTCAATTAAACTTGAGGGTGGATGGTAGCGGACGGTCAACTACCGAACGGCAAAATTATGTCCCATAAGAACAATTTAATTTTTATCAATTGTTTGGAGCAGATAGCGCCGTTATTTATGAACAGAATTTCACGTTCTTTATCTCACTGGAAAGAAAATTCAATTCTCCAGTGGCTGGACTATTTAAGTTTTTGATTTTAAGTTAATTTTAATACTTAATTAACTATGATTCATAAAAGTATTGAACTCTAATTATTGAAATGAACTTGAAATGAAAAAGTAAAAAGTCCAGCCCCTGAAGAATTGAATTATCTTTCCAATGTCATGAGAACGTGAAATTCTGTTCATAAATAACGGCGCTATCTGCTCCAAATAATTGATAAAAATTAAATTGTTCTTATGGGGCATGATTCTGCATTTCGGCAAATGGCCGACTACTATTGCCCACTCTCAAGTAAGTTCTTGTTTCAGTTTATTTTGTTGTAACTTATATAATAATTTATAATTTTTTGATTTCTATTCTTTGTTTAGGGGGTTAATTATTTTTGTGCAAAGAAATAGAGTAAACTTACTTTTCAGCTCTCATGATAGAAATGAGCCGCATCTGACATCATAAGCATAACGTCATCTTCGGAATACAAAATATCCAACATTTTTCTATGGAAGAGTAGGCGGTGCTCAAAATCGTTGAAAAATGTTCTATAACAAAATCGACCGTCCATTGTGCCATCACGTAGCAAACTGGCAACTATAGACGAAATGCAGACTGCCGGGGACGATTGCCACCTCTCCCCATCCATCAGTACTATTTAGTTCAAATACGAGCATCCTTTTTGCGCCATCCAGTACATATACATGTTTGAAATCTTATCACAATTAGGAATGCAGTAAATATCACAGTCTACTTTGGGAGATTGGCTATCGTTAGTAAAAACAGTCAGTCGTTTCCCGTCTCTGGAGGAATAGAATTTGTTACATTACTCTAACTGCATGTCATTCAGAGGTGTTCTGCGCCGCCACTTGGTTGGCTTATGGTTGGAGGATCAACGTGCTGACCACACGTTGCCTCTATCCTGGTTAATGATTATTCGCTTGGGGTTCTGTTTGAGAATTCATAGCTTTTGGGCCGGTATTGACCGGGCTGGAGTCGTTTTCCCGTCTTGCCGGGGGTGTCTTCTTTGCTTGGACGGACTATATAGTTGAGTGAATGTGAAACTGGCTACCAGCTGGTAGGCCTAGGTTGCCTAGGCCCTTCGTGGGCTCATGAGCCGTGGACAAAAAAATCGCAATATTTGCATTCTAGTGTATGTTTCTCAATTTTAACTATTTCCGTTCTTAATAATCGTCTAATAATTCGATTGATTTTATTACAGGTACAGCAGAGAATAAAATACCATTTCCGAACAAATGATTTGCATCTGTATTCATGATGTAAGCGGACGTTCTCTGCAATGGTCTGATTATTTCTCCATGAACAAATGGAACATTTGAGCGGGTTCGAGAAGTATGGAGGAAGACGTGGACTAACAGATTCGTCGTTGACATGCTTGAACCATTTGGAGTCAATTCAGAGTCAGACACATACTACAGCGATCTGAGAAATGTAGAAAGAACAATTTGTGAGTATCTCTTATTATCATAATGTCTCATAGAATCATATTGTTTTGAGAATCAATTTCCCTCCTTTGGGAGGTTGGCTTGTTGTTACTAAAGATAGCTGCTCGTTTCCTTTCTCTGGATAAATAGTTATTGTTGAATTACATTCTAGCTGATTAACTGGATGTTATTCAGAGGTGTTCCGCGCCGTCACTTGCTTATGGAAGCTAGTTTTTGGTTGAGAGGATCAACGTGCTAACCAAAAGTTACCTGTATCCTGGTTGATGATTATTCACCTCTCGTGTATAGTGGAGTGTGTATCAGCTGGTAGGCCTAAGCCCTTCATGGGCTGTTGAGCCATTGACAAGAAATCAATATGGTTTTAATAATGGAGTAGTTAATTAATATTCTAATATATTTTCTATTAGAATAAGTTATAGTACATTATGGACAAGACACGAGGAAGAAAAGTTTTTGGACTGTGAACTTTTATAAAACAGAATTTCCATAATTTTCAATTGTAACTTATAGACTTTCACGATATTATTTTCTCATGATATCGAACCAGTGGCGTAACAGTCTTTTTCGCCCCCCCCCCCCACAAACATATTTTCGGGCTCCCCAAAATGACTTTGATTTCAAGTTTTTTTTACTACTTTGGCCAATAATTATTTACCTACCTTGTTTTAATGTGTATTGGATTGTTCTATGTCAAAAAAGTCCTTGTATATTTATCATTAAAGATTAAAACTTATATCCAATGATCAATAAATTATAGCTTGCTTTACTTTGAAATCCCTTCAATTTTTTCAATCAGCTTTTTTGCAAGAAACGAGCAAGCTTTTCAATCATTAGGTGTTACATAGGCTTATAAATCAATTGAATCATACAATTATTTACCGGATAAAGGTAGCATTCCCAAGCGGCAGCTCGAGCTCGATCTGCCACGGCAATATATCTGCGCTGCTCGAGCTGCCTGGCTCTAGCTGCGCTGTCTAGCCATCACAACTCTATCCATGTAACTTATATATTATATCTATATTATACTTCGTTATTAGGGCTACTAATGTATAATAAATCGATGAATAGTGAAATTCACTTGAAAAGGGTAAATTTCACTATTTATTGATTTATTTAAATAGTAGCCCCAATAACAAAGTGATAGTAAAAATTTATCACATAGTTATGTGAATAGAGTTGTGATGACTAGATAACGCAGCTAGAGCCACGCAGCTCGAACCCCGCGGCTCAAGCTGTCGCTTGGGAATTCTACCTTTAGTTAGTTTTTTAAATTATTATACTGTAGTTAATTTAAAAATTTGTACACCAAAAGTAGATTTGATTTGAAGGTTTTCGTTCAGTTACCACACACTGAAACACTGAATTTTTGTAAGTTTTATCTTAGCATAAATTAAATTTCAATTGTTGACCTACATTACAAATAAAGGACATATTGGTTAAAAAATAATATTTTGACAAAACTTGTCTTGCTGGCCCAATTTGCTCTGCCGTGCGGGCCCGGCTGTTACACCACTGTATCGAACATAGATGATTGCATTTTCAAGCCAATTCTTCAATCATATTTGTCATGGTTTATGAATTTTAAGCAGAGATTGTTATTTAAAATTTAAAATAAATATAGTTAAATACAAAGATATCAAGTTGTTGAACAGTTGAAATAATATTTGGTATTTGGTAATACTATTTCTTGGTGTACCAAGAAGCAACGTGTTTTATTATCAAGCACAGAAGCTGAGTATGTTGCTTTGAGCCAAGCTGCAAGCGAGGCTTGTTGGATAAAAGGAATTTTAATTGATTTTTGTGTTGTTGAAAATATGAAAACTTGTATTTTGTTGTTTGAAGACAATCAGTCTGCTATCAAAATAGCTCATAATCCTGAGCATCATAAAAGAATGAAACACGTAGATATAAGGTATCATTTTGTAAGAGAGAAAATTTCTGAAGGTGTTATTCAAGTTGAGTATTTAAAATCCTCAGATCAGATTGCTGACGTTTTCACAAAACCCTTGGGAAAGGAACTTTTTGTCAAGTTTAGAAATAATATTTTTTAATAATTAAGATGTTTTGAACTATGTTAGTTTTCCTATAACTTACTTTGTTTTTTGATTGATAAATTTTTTGGGTTATTTCATTGAGGGGGTGTGTTGATTTACAATGAAATAGACTAAATAATAATATGTGTGATTGGCAAGGCACTGGCAACTGAGCCGCGCGCCAAAACTACTCTGTACTGTACTCTGTCTCTGTGAAGTGTGTGTAACATACCTTGAGTAAAACGTTTGAGTTCAATGTATTGGTTTGACTTTAAAGTAAAAATAAAATCAGTAATAATGTTATAATAATTGTAATACTTTATTTCTTCACCGATATAACCTTCAACACTGTTTGTATTACATAAAAAGGCAATAAGAGCCGTTTGCGCTAAGAATTATGTACTAACCTTGTATTTATATATTTTAATTTTCACCATTGAATCGATTGAATCTCCGCACCTTTTGAATCAAGACAATTTGTCTTAGGTATTTTAGGCATTTAACTTCATAAAATAGATAAATTTTTTGTTTCGTTTTTAATATTGTGAATTTTTCAGCCTCGTGACATTCTTTGTGGAGCTGCCGATGAGGTTCTGGCCATTTAAAAAATGACCGGTTGAAAGAGAGAGACGATAAAATGGAGACCTAATCGCTTCTCGGAGGCCTGGATGAAGAACGCTTTGCACTCCTTGTCAATCTTAGAAAGAAAATCACCAATTTCGGCGCTGGGGAGAAAGTCAATAAAGCTGGTAAGTCTTATATTTTATTCATTTTTTGATCTCAAATAAATTAAATTTCATTCATATTTTATTTATTCTTTATCTCAAATAAATTCAATTTCATTCACTAAACCTTGGTTGTTCATCAAAACTGTCAATTCTTCATGATTGACTGGATGAAATTCCGAATCATCATTTTTTATAATTTTAGAGATTACAATAGGCCTACAATTTGACTGAAACACGAACAAAGTCATAAACGTATCTTCTTCCTAATTTTTATCAGTTATTTTGTATTTTAGTAAATTTGATTAGTTATTTTAGTAATTTTGATTAAGTTATTTTAGTAATTTTGATCAATAATGTGTAATTGATATTTCAGACGAATGTCAGTGATTAATTCATTACAATCGTCACCAGACAAGTTTTTTTGTAGGATGAGAGATTGTGCTGCTGGTCATTTTTCTTGATTTATCATGGACTGATTAATTTTATCAGTGAAGTTCATTAGGTCTTGTAGATCTAGTATCTAGTAAATAATGTTATCGGGAAGTAAATTAAAAAAATTTGGGGTTAAATATAAAAATGTCTTTTTAAAAAGGGTACAGTTAGGTCTGTCAGTCGTTTCCCGTTTCTGGAGGAATAGTAATTGTTTCATTACACTCTAACTGATTAACTGCATGTTATTCAGAGGTGTTCTGCATCCTCACTTGGTTGTGAAGACTTGCTTATGGTTGAGAGGTTCGACGTGCTAACCACACGTTACTTCTATCCTGGTTGATGATCATTCATCTGCTGTATTTTCTGTCCAGGCTGGGAGGGCATTCTGGCGGGGTGGGGTGGCTTCGGCTCGGTCGGTGTTGGTTCGGGGGCTGTGGATTCTTTTGAGAATTTATGCCTTTTGGGCCGGTATTGGCCGGGATGGAGTTTTTCTGTCTTGCCGGAGTGTCTTCTTTGCTTGGATGAACTGTATAGTTTGGTGAATATGAAACTGGCAACTAGCTGGTAGGCCCTTCATAGGGCTGTTGTGCCATTGACAAACAAACAAACACTTAGGTCTAAATCCTCGGAGATTCCGGTTCAGTAAACCTCTTGTTAAATGAGAGCCTTTCACCAAATCACAATAGTTAACTGTTAAACCCTCATTTCCACTGAGCAGGTAAAATATAGAAAGCACTTTATGGACATACAAGTACCTCAGTAGAAGTACCTCAAACCGTTTAAACAGCGGTAATGTTTGATCTCTGTATCCTGCACCAGCAATTACTTGAATAAATTATTTTTGCAGCTTTACAATAGGGTTCAATGTAGTAGGCTATAATAGGTGCTTCCCCAACAACTCAATCCATAACTGATTCTTGAATGGGCAAATGCATAATAGATTTCTTTGGGGATGTTTTGATTATCCACAGCCTTTAATTTGAACATTGTTCTGAGGTAAAACTGTAGTGACTTTTTAAGGGATGTATGAAATTTCCATGTCAAGTTATGATACAGTAGCAACCCAAGATATTTTACATTTGATTCCATTTTCACTACGGGGCAATTGCAAGAGTCATGCCTGCAGTCCAATGTGTAACGAAAAATAGGATTGTGTTATGTTATTTTAGCATAATTATTTCCGTTCAAAAATAATGTAGTCTTGGGATATCATTCCCAAGTGGATTCTCGAGGCTTTATTTGCGCTGCTCGAGCTGCCCTGCTCTAGCTGCAATTTCTAACCATCACATCTCTATTCTTATAACTATATTATAAGTGTTAATAACTTAGCTACTTCAAATTAATTGAGTTATTGATTTTTCCAAGCAAAACTCCATTCCAACAGCTACTTGTAAATGTTACATAACTTTATTCAAGCTTTTGCTAAATCCATTTCCAGAATCAAGAGTTGAAGGATTTCTTGCCTTGGATTTGCCATCCATCATGCCGAGTCGATCGATCGTACACTCTAGTTGAGGATCTTTTTGCCAACAGACATATACAGGTAAAGTTTATTCGTAAATTTATTCAATATATCGTGTCTATAGAGGCTGAATGATCTTTAGAGCATTAACTACTTGAAATTAAACTCTTGCCGTCAGTTTGTTGAAGCACTGTGTGCAGGCTCTTTTTTCACTGACAATTGCGTCACCAATAAAAAACTCATAAAATATGAACTCCTACTAATTTATGAAAATTATTAATTTTATTCAATAATTAAAATTATTAATTTCATTCAATAATAAAAATTAAAATAAACTCCCCACAAATAAGCCATATGATAATAATAATACTAATAATAGTAACAAGAACAAATTATGCAAAGGGTCTGCATGGCCTAGATGTCTGTGCGCAGGCAGAGTAACGTATCTTCTTCCCAAATTTTATCAGTTGTTATGTCGTTACTTGAGTTTTACTATGTTTTACTATGAAGTGTTAATAAGTATTCCATCATGGAAAGCAAAATCGAGTTATTTTGTATTTTAGTAATTTTGATTTAGTTATTTTAGTAATTTTGATCAATAATGTGTCATTAGTAACTTATAAGAATGTCATAGTGATGAATTAACTAATAACGTTCATTTATTGGATGTCATTTTGATGAATTCACCTAAAAAAGTTTTATTTGTAGGTAGAGAGATTGTGCTGGTAATTTATCTCGATTTATTATGTACTGATTCATTTCATCAGATTTTTTTCTCTCTTTTCCCCTTTTACATTTTTTTGATCATTCCATTTTCTCATTTATTTTATTTATTTATTTTTTTAACTGCCTCAATGAATTATTAATTTATTCTGCACCTCATAGCTTGTTATTCCAGCAGTTTTCCTTTTCTTTTTGTTTATCACTAGAATTTTAATTATTCTATTTTTTGGTTCATTTATTTATTTGTTAAATATGTAACTTATTTGATTCCTACTTGTAATTTCTTCTTGTATTTATACTTTTGATTTTTATTGCATTTATTTATTTTTTCACTTTGCATGTTTATATTGTTTTGTATTTTGCTGGTGACGTGGTTAAATAGTAGAGTGGACATTACTGTCCAAAATTCGCCACATCATTAAGATAAAGAAGTCGTCCTATTCTATTCTATATTTTCATTAGGTCTAGTAGATCTAATAATAGGTTACTTGTCACACTTTCTGGTAGGTTCCACCTCGCCAATGCGTACCTATATTACTTCCAATATCAACTGTATCAATTAATCAATAAAACATTTGTAGTAGATTAGGTGATGTATAAGATTGTTTCAATCAATATGAGCCGAATTAATTCATCAGTAATGACATTGTTGGGCAATCGACAAGCGTTCTGCAAGAGTGCGAGAGCATATTGAGTCGAGAGTGTCCTCTGGCTGAGCATTGAGCAAACCGTTCACTCTAGCAGACCGCTTACCAACTGGCCTGACAGTTCTGAGCATTAATAAAAGTCATTCGTCAACTGCCATTTTTTTGGCATGAGCTATATTAAAATCTCTAATAAGCTTGAGATATTTGTTTGAAATGTATTTGAGAAGGATCATAATACTGTATATTTTACTAAAATATATATTTTATTTCACAGGTCTAAAAATCAAGGGATTTCAACAAAGAGGCTGCAATTGAAAAAATAATATATAGATTAATTATTTATACTACTGGTTTGTCTTCCTTTATTATCATACTGTATTAATATTCTATGTTTTTTTTTAATAAATAATGGTGGATCATTTATAGTATTTTTTCCTATTCATGTTTCCAAAATAAAGAATTTTCAAGTTCAAAGAGTGGACTTGATCATTTAATTTGAAGAGTTGAGAACTTTATCATTCAGACAGTATGTAGATCAGTTGAGAATATTATATAGCATTTATCTTTTCTTATTAAGTTTATTGATTGATCTTATTATAATTAATTATTATTGGTTCTGAAAGTTTCACTGATGATGAATACCTGTTTATCATTCATTACAAGCAAATAATTTACTCTTTTTGAACTTGAAAATTCTTTACCAATATCATACTAGCTGTTTCTGGCAGAATTGTCTAGAAAATGTTCATTTCTTCTCTGTTCGTCAAGTGTTGGGATTTAATTCAGTCTTCCTGATGTAATGTAATTCTTTGTACCTCACTTGAATTGCAGTTTTCTGAATTTTTGAAGCATGCACGTGTCACACCTTGCTACTTTATCAACTGCTAGCTAAATAGCTGATAGAAAATAGCAATATGTGACAAAGGCAGTAGCATCTATTGAAGTAGCCTGTTGTAACACAGGCTTCAGGAAGGACAGGTTGCCCTAGAATATTTTGGAACCCACAATCCAAGCTGGGTACAAAAAGTTTGAATTTAGTCTAAAAACTTGGTAAACCGAGAATAGTTCAATTAATTTTTATACAGATTTCCATCAACCGCAAAGCTCTAGTGAAGATTAGAAAGTCGCCTTAGCTAAGGCTATAAATGGAAACAATTAATTCTGTCATTATACCGTTTATGAAATACAGACATTTGCGTAAATATTTTATCATGATCAGATACTCTGTTTTTAAATAGCATTACATCCCCTTTTGGATTGGGAATTATATTACGGTATTCTATTTTTCAGTAGGCCTATCCATTATAATATTGAAATATGTAGGCTACAATAATTCTAGAAAAAAGTAGATTATAGTTTGATAAAATAATGATAGGCCTAATTGCTCTTATTTGGCCGAGAAAAAGCACAAAATTAGGCTACATAAAATTTACCAATTTTACACAAAGTCTAGCAATCCTGAGAATAACAGTCAGATGTACATACCTAAATCGATTATCATTGCTGAGAACTTGTCAAAGCCAGAAGTGATTGAAGGAAATGAATGGGCTACGGTACTTGTTTCAGTGAGCTAATTAGAAAAAAGAGGTGGAGGAGGAGTCTTTTGCTCCTCACTCTCAGGCATTTCCCCATATGAGGAACCTTCTTCAAAATTGAAGATAGGAATATACAAGAAGTATATGGATGCCTACAAGCTATTAATTATAATATAATTATCAAGCTATAATTTATACAGGTTTCCTGGATTCAAAATAATTCCTTTATAATTTGAAAAAAAATTAATATTTTGCTTTTGAAATCAATTAATTGCGATTTAAAAAGTTGAAGTAATTATTATGCTCATAGTATCAAAATATTGATATTATAGATATGATAAGTACAGTAGCCCTAAGAAAAAGGAATTATAGATGTAATATATTTACATTTGAAATGATTTATTTATTATAAATGCAGCCATTGTTATGTTGCCAATTCTATTTTTTTTTCATATTAAGTTGAAATTATGTATATTCACTTATGAAAATAATAATTGAAAACCATAAGTCAACTTATTTGCAGTTTAGCTATTTACCTATAAAAGCTATATTAAATCAATTATATTATAAGAGAAAACAGGTTGACTCCATTTTTGTAATAATACATTATAGATAAATTAATAACATCCTTTAAAATCTTTCGAGAAAAAAAACGAATGCCAGTTTTAAATAAACTAGTTTTTTCACAATCTTGAAAATGTTTCAACTCTGGTGATAAATTGTCTTTACTTAGCAAGTCCCCGCTTGAAAAATTTTTACTGATTTGATAAATTTACAAGTTTAGACAAATTAAGCTTCAAAACCAAGCAGAGAAGTACAAAAATGATTTTGGCATCATCCTTCATTATTTATCGAATCAATAGTTATTGAAAACAATTAATAATAAGGAAATAGGATATATTCTTTTAAAAGAATTTTCTGTACTATCATTATTTGAAAATTTTGAGAATTCGCGCGCTAAACGTTTATTGGACAGTTCCAGTGAAAGAACCAAGAGGAGCTGCATGCTTTTGGTGCTACCATTCCGCCAGGAGCGTTTAAAGCGGCCTACGTCATCAATCAGCTGTGCAACCGTCATTTTTCGGCTGCAATGCTTTGTTTACAAGTGCGACCAAAAAGACTGAGCTTTGTTTACTAGTGCGACCAACCGGTACGGCGACCAAAACGTGTTCTCCCATTGTTGGTTATGTTCATTTATCTGTTTTTTTAATTATTCATGTTTTTAGTCAAGAAATTAGTCTAGTCTTCATGATTAGTTAAGTTTAACATTTAATGTCAACTGAGTAAGTTCAAGTAATTAGAAATTCTTATGAAACGCATATTAACTCATTTAAAACATATCACTTTGAGATTCAATGCAACGAATTTGAACAAGGTAGGCCTAATATTCACATACATTGAGAGTTAATATTTAATATTGAGGCCTAATATTTACATATATTGAGAGTTATAAAGGCAAGATGGAAAAATGACTCTAGTATTAGTTCAAAAATATTAAATTTGGTCTCAAATTTTAGAGATGATATCTACAATATTGACCGATCTGCAATCATTTTCAGAATGTTTCTTGGCTCAACCAGTAATTCGACTAGTAATTCCAGTGCAAAATAAGTGAATAAACTTTCAAATATTATCTCATCAATGGACTGAGTTTAATTAATTTTTTCTTCACAGGCACAACATTCCCACTTGGCCGTTATGAATTTGCTACTGGCTTGGAAATTGAAAAGTCTAATTTCATCCTATGAAGATACAGGACTTGAAGTCAGTCTACCGCATATATATCAAGTAAGTCACTATTAATTTATTCAACAAGAAAAATGTAATTAGATAATCCACTGAAGAAAAGGGTTATCTGGTTACTGTTTCTAGTTCTCATTAACAAAGATCTTTCTTAATGAAAAACTATACTAATCCATGCTTTATTGGTTAATTAATAAGATTAAGGATATTATAAAGATATAATTCACCAAAGAAAATCATCTGAATTTCCATGTACCCTTGATTTTAAGGGGGTTTTGCGTTAAATTCCCCCTACTGTTTCCAGTTCTCATTCAGAAAGATTTTAATTGAAGGAAAACTATGCTTTTCCATGCTTTATTGGTCAATTATTTAGGTTCAGAATATTATAAAGATATAATTTACTGTAGAAAACCATCTAAATATCCATGTACCCTTGATTTATAGGGGGTTTTGCGTTAAACTCCCCCTACTGTTTCCAGTTCTCATTCAGAATGATTTTTCTTGAAGGGAAACTATGCTTTTCCATGCTTTATTGGTCAATTATTCAGGTTTAGGACATTATGAAGTTATATTTCACCGAAGAAAATCTTCTGAATATCCATGTACCCTTGATTTATAGGGGGTTTTGCGTTAAATTCCCCCTACTGTTTCCAGTTCTCATTAACAAAAATGTTTCTTGAAGGGAAACTATGCTTTTCCATGCTTTATTTGTTGATTATTCAGGTTCAGAATATTATAAAGATGTGATACACCGAAGAAAATCATCTCAATATCCATACACCCTTGATTTATAGGGGGTTTTGCGTTAAATTCCCCCTACGGTTTCCAGTTCTCATTGACAAAGATTTTTCTTGAAGGGAAACTGTGCTTTTCCATGCATTATTGGCCAATTATTCAGGTTTGAGATATCATAAAGGAATAATTCAAAAAAAAATCGTCATAATATCCATATACCCTTGATTTATAGGGGATTTTGCGTTAAATTCCTCCTACTTTTTCAGTTCTCATTAACAAACATTTTTTTGTAGGAAAACTATGCTTTTCCATGCTTTATTGGTCGATTAATCAGGTTCAGAATATTATAGAGATATAATACACCGGAAAAAATCATCTGAATTTCCATATACCCTTGATTTCTAGGGGGTTCTGCGTTAAATTCCCCCTACTGTTTCCAGTTCTCATTGACAAAGATTTTTCTTGAAGGAATACTATGCTTTTTCATGTTTTATTGTTCAATTATGTAGGTTTAAGACATTATGAAGATATATTTCACCGGAAAAAATCATCTGAATTTCCATATACCCTTGATTTCTAGGGGGTTCTGCGTTAAATTCCCCCTACTGTTTCCAGTTCTCATTAACAAAGATTTTTCTTGTAGGAAAACTATGCTTTTCCATGCTTTATTGGTCGATTATTCAGGTTCAGAATAGTATAAAGATGTGATACACCGAAGAAAATCATCTTAATATCCATACACCCTTGATTTATAGGGGGTTTTGCGTTAAATTCCCCCTACTGTTTCCAGTTCTCATTAACAAAGATTTTTCTTGAAGGGAAATTGTGCTTTTTTATGCATTATGTGTAGATTATTTAGGTTTAGGATATCATAAAGGAATAATTCAAAAGAGAAAATCGTCCAAATATCCATATACCCTTGATTTATAGGGGATTTTGCGTTAAATTCCTTCTACTTTTTCAGTTCTCATTAACAAAGATTTTTTTGTAGGAAAACTATGCTTTTCCATGCTTCATTGGTCGATTAATCAGGTTCAGAATATTATAGAGATATAATACACCGAAAAAAATCATCTGAATTTCCATATACCCTTGATTTCTAGGGGGTTCTGCGTTAAATTCCCCCTACTGTTTCCAGTTCTCATTGACAAAGATTTTTCTTGAAGGAATACTATGCTTTTTCATGTTTTATTGTTCAATTATGTAGGTTTAAGACATTATGAAGATATATTTCACCGGAGAAAATTATCTGAATATCCATGTACCCTTGATTTATAGGGGGGTTTGCGTTAAATTCCCCCTACTGTGTCCAGTTCTCATTAACAAAGATTTTTCTTGTAGGAAAACTATGCTTTTCCATGCTTTATTGGTCGATTATTCAGGTTCAGAATATTATAAAGATGTAATACACCGAAGAAAATCATCCAAATATCCATACACCCTTGATTTATTTATTTATTTATTTATTTCTCAATGGAGACAACGGGTTGCCCCAGATATGTCTCCTTTACATTACAATACATACAGAAAAATTGTTTATTTGTAATTTATAAGATATAAAGTAGAATAAGAAAATCAAAAAAAGAAAGAAGATGAAATACAATGAATAAACAAAGAAAATGCATAATTCACCTTGAAAAACAAAAATCATGAAACTATCACTAGATGAAAAAAGAAGAATAAAACTAATGAATTTCTATCAAATCAAATTAGTAGACGTACTTCTGAACCTCGTCCCAAACCATATGCAATAACCCACCCCACTCAACCCTAGGAAGCACTAGATCATAACTGAAGCTTATTCAAGATTATTGTAGACCATTCTTCGGAATGTGGCGCAAGAGAACCAGAAGGCATCAAGGTACTCCGATAGAGAATTATAAGTTCTCTGTATCCTATTCAGAGGAGAATTGTAATTTCTCACAGTTCTTGATCGAGGAACCAGGAAAGAAAATTCAGAGCGTCTAGCTACAGGTGAGATATATATATTCAATTTGGACAGTAAATATGAAGAATCTATTTCATTATTTAAGAGATTAAAGAGGAAAAAAAGTGCTCGAGCATCACGCCTTACCTTCAAAGAGGTCATGTTGAATACATTCCTCAATGACTCAGTTGGAAAATCGAGAGGACAATAGTGATTGAATTTCCTGTAACACATAATTCTCAAGAATTTGTTTTGCAAGCGCTCAAGAGCAACTATTCTATCAGCGTGATATGGGTTCCATATCTCAGAAGCATACTCAAGTAGACTTCTAACAAGAGATTTGTAAATCAATATTACCGGCTCCACATCACTAAATGATGAACAGGTTCTCAGGATAAATCCCATTTGTTGATTAGCTCTTGTGGAAATTAAGTCTATATGTGAATTAAAAGAGAAATCTGATGTAAATTGAACCCCAAGGTCTTTAAAATACCTCACCTGTTCCAACGGTCTATCACTTATATGATATAAAAATATTTGAGGATTGAGTTGACAATTGAAACTTAGGAATTTACATTTGGGAACATTAATTTTAAGTCCATTATTTTTGCACCAAAGAGAAAAATTGTTGATATCCCCCTGTAAACAAAGTGCATCCTCTACATTTTTTATCTCCTTGAACAACTTAACATCATCTGCATACATCAGGCAGGATGAACTCTTTATAACAGAAGGTACATCATTAATATACAACAGAAATAAAAGAGGCCCAAGATTGGAACCCTGAGGCACCCCAGATGCACACACAAATGAATCTGATTGAAAATTTCTAATTTTAACATACTGCATTCTTGATTGCAGATAACTATGCAGAAGGTTTACCAAACTATCAGAAAATCCCATTTGTCCAAGCTTTCTCAACAGTAGCCTGTGGCTGATTGTATCAAAAGCCTTGGACAAGTCTGTATAGATAACGTCAACTCGGCCTCCATTATCCAATACTTGAGATACTTCATTAGAGAAGGTCATTAGATTGGTAACTGTGGAGCGACCCGGCAAAAAACCATGCTGCTCATCTGCAACAATACTCTTGACCTGTTTAAATATATTCAAATGTAATATTCTCTCAAAGATTTTTGAAAAACAATTAAGAATGGAAATTGGTCTGTAATTTGATATATCTGTTCTTTTTCCGGACTTGAAAACTGGAGTTATTCTAGCAGTTTTCCACTTTTGAGGAAACTTGCCAGTTTTCACAGCTAGATTTAAAATGAAGTGTAACGGTGTTGCCAGAACATGTGCACAACCCTTGACAATGAATGTGGGTACTGCATCAGGGCCCTCAGAGCACCCAGACCTCAAAGCCCCTATGGCAGTTAGAATTTCACTGACAGTAATCGTACCTATGCCTACATTCAACCCTGTGATCCCAGACGCCTCCGGCTCCCCCTCGCCAGGGGTGATAAGTGTATCAGCCTCATACACAGAGTGGAAATATCTCGCAAAACCCCGGACAATATTCGAACCACTGTAGAACTCCCCATTCAATGTCATGGATGACTCCACAAACGATGTCTTTTTCTTTGAATTCACATAATTCCAAAACAATTTTACATTATTTCTCATTCCCACCTGAATACCTGCTATATAATTATCATATGCAGTTGAAATCCTAACTTTAAGAGATGCACGCAATGTTCTAAAGAGATTATCGTGGTAAGGGGAAGTTCTTCTCTTCCGTGAACATTTATTTTTAAATTTCAAGTCAGATATTATATCGTGGGTAAACCACGGAGGATACTTACTACTTCTACTCTTGACCCTAACTTTAGGAATGCACTCATCTAGACAATTATAAAGCTTATTGTAAAGTTCATCCACAGCACTATCAACATCAATGCAACGAAATAGGGAGTCCCAACAGCAGTCTCTAAGCAGGCAATAGAGTCCAAGAAAGTCACCTCTAGCATAATCATAACGAGATTCTTGCGAATCATTGAGAACAAATTGAGGAGAAGAGGCAATGTATGAGGCCTCAACACTCAATGCAGGATGATGGCCATCTTCAGGGAGTAGGGGATCGTCATTCCTTACAACGTTTGTAGGAAAATTGCTTAAAACGAGGTCGAGGGTCCTACCTAGTTCATTTTCAACAGAATTAAAAGAGTAAAGATCATAAAAAGACATTAAGTTATTAAGAATTCTCGCTTTAATTGAACCAGTGGATAAATCATATTCACCTGAGGTGATTTCCGGTAGATTAAAGTCTCCAATGATCATCAAATTACCATCAAGAACTCTACTAAGTGACTCTAAATACTCGGTGTATTGCAGAAAAATATTTGAATGGGTTGATGGAGGAAAATAGATTGCGCTAATATAATAATAAGTTGCACCAAACTTAATTTTGATCGCAACGGAGTCATATTCATTGTGATATCTAGACAGCTCATCGAGTAATACAGCATGCAACGATCGTTTGACTGCTATCAATACCCCACCACCCCTCAGACGGCCATCACCCCCACCCCTGTCACTCCTATGAACAGTATAGCGTTCATCAAACAGTTCAGTACTCAATATACCGCTATGCAGCCAAGTCTCAGTTAATACAATTATATCATAATCGGCGCCCAGTAAGGATGTGTAAAATTGCAACGATTTGGTACGAAGTCCTCTTACATTTTGATAGTAAATAGAAGAGTGAGAAAATATGGACATGTAAAAAAAAAAAATAAATAAATAAATTGAAGAATAGAAAAACCGAGAATAAAGTTTTAAAATAATAAAAGAAAAGTAATAAAAATAATAATTGTCTGATATCCAGCAAAGGATATCCTTTGAAATTAAGTATTTTATTTCTAGCCGCCCACAATCAAGAAATAGATACCACGGACAAAAAAGGATAGAAACAAGGAATTCATTGTCAAGCACTTATCAGCATTCACCGATAAGCGATAACTATGATGGTAAACATCATTCCGAAACAATTTACTGCAGCCTTCTGCAATACATTCATTCGTAATGAAAGACTAATCCAACAGATATTTGTTCTATAACCTAAATTATAGATGGGAGAAAAAAAAATAGATATAAATTATAGCATTTAGAAAGCATGATTACAATTCAATTCATAGATATGAGAAAAAAAAAATCAAACAAAATAATTATATAGCTCGAAAAGTATGGGTAGGATCAATTCTCAAGCAAAATACTCACGGAAAAAGTAGAATTATTATTGGACCTGAATAAAACTGAAAGTGTATGCAATTAAGTTATCACTGTATGTTGTTTTATCTTAGATTCTTAACTGTGGGCCTCAATCAATAGATGATTGGTAAAAAGTACCCTATATAGAGACTGTAGCCTATAATCAGTCTGATTAGTCTTCATAGTGAAAATTAATAGTTAATCATAGTGTTTATAGATTATTTTATCATCACAAAACTATCAGTTCATGATTACGATAATATCATTGTTAGTGTGTTTTTACACCTGTAGTGTCCAAATAGATGAGTCTATTAAATATGACATAAATGCTGTATTTCTAATTCTATAATATCCATAATAATTATCTAGCCTAATGCAGTTATCTTCACAGACCCGCATTATCAACATAGCAGTAAACAAATTAATTTTGAATGACTCATTAATATATCTACTTTTAACCGCCAGTTTATTCATTTCTGTTTTGAACCAATATCGATAAAACAGGCCATACAGAAGAAAATAAACACATTTATTAAAGAATAAAATAACTCATTCTTGAAACAAACTGATAACATGCATAATAATCAATAATTACCTAAATATCACACAGACAATGATACAGTGTCAACAAAATTGTTATAAATGTAAATTCCCCATAGAAATTAATTATGTATGTTAAAGTTCATTCATTTTTAAACAGTTCATAAGCATGAGTATCATCCAACCAATCCAGCCAACAACAAAAATGTTTCCTCCGAATAGCAAATTGCAATCATTAATTAAGAAATACTTATCAGCTGAGAATAATGAAGGCTATAATCATTTATCGAATTTAGTATATTACAATAATGATCCGGATCAACAACAACCAGAATAATCATTGAACGCAAGTTCTGAATTATATGATGTTTCAGCTTGAAATTTAATTTTGAAGGAAAAATGAAGATAAAATATTTGAAATAACTTTTTGAGCCAGAAACGATAATAAAAATAAAGAAATAAGCCGGCAAGAATACAATTATAACCTTTATTGAATCCACTTAAGCCGAATTGATTCTAGATGTCTCAACTGCCGCAACAACAGTATCAAAATCTTTTTCAGCACGAATGGAATAGACACGCCCCCCTGGAACAATTCTCACTTTCACGTTCCCGCTTCTGTCTACCCAAACATACTTCAAATTCAACTCTTTTTGAAGATTCCTAGCCTCATTAAACAGTTTCCTACGCAGCATAGTCAGGGATAAATTGACATAAATTTGTCGTTTCTCACCTTGGATATCGATGTCCTTAGTTGATAAGCTCTTTACCTGGCGTCGTGCACCTAGCATGGCATGAGTATGCGTTCGTCGCACAAACTTGACGATGATGGGGGGCGGCGCATTGACACGGCCCTTCAGCCGGTGGCAGATGTCGATCGCATCGGCCGTCACATTCACTCCCGCCGCCACACACGTCTTCACAACCATAGGTTCAGAATATTATAAAGATATAATTTACTGTAGAAAACCATCTAAATATCCATGTACCCTTGATTTATAGGGGGTTTTGCGTTGAATTCCCACTACTGTGTCCAGTTCTCATTAACAATGATTTTTCTTAATGGAAAACTATACTTTTTCACGCTTTATCGGTTAATTATTCAGGTTTAGGATATTATAAAGATATAATTCACTGTAGAAAATCATCTAAATATCCATATACCTTCGATTCATAGGGGATCTTTTGTTGAATTCCTCCTACTGTTTGCAGTTCTCATTAACAAAGATTTTTTTCATGAAAATTTTTGATTTTCAATGCTGTATTGGTTAATTATTCAGGTTGAGGATATTATAAAGATATAATTTATCGAAGAAAACCATCTAAATATCCATTTACTTTCGATTTATAGGGGGTTTTTCGTTGATTTCTTCCTACCGTTTCTTGTTCACCAAGATTTTTTTCATGAAAAGCTGTGCTTTTACATGCTTCATTATTGAACTATCCAGGTTTAGGATATTATAATGTGATAATTCTATTATTGTATTATGTATAATTGTTATATCACTGTATTTGTATGTTAAGTTATATCATTTTTTTTTGCAGGATCAATCATCAGCAGGTATGCCTACTACTACAGACAGCGTCCAAAGTGAATGGGCAACCGTGATTGTATATAATAGCCACTGAATAAAAAATATATGTAATTTACATACTGTATTTGTTTCATATTAAAAACTCTTGTAAAATCTTTATTGATTGTTGTCAAATGAGCTATTGAATTTAAATTAATGTAGGTTGTATGGTTGTATATTTTATTGTTTGTTATTCCACTTTCATATTTTGGAGGCTGAATTGCTTCTATCCATGTTCTTCCAGGTTCATTAAATATTTGTCTTTTTTCCAAATTATTCTTTGAATTGTATTTCAATTTATATTGGATTCCAATTTCTAATCTGTACTTACAATAGTTTCATTACAAAATGTATTTAGTATGGCCCCAAATGTGAAGGGCGGAGAATATAGAGCTGTTTTTACCAGAACTTGTACTTATCATTCCAATCCCTTCAAGATCCTGGACTTCTCTCATCCAAAGTTATATAATTTTATGTGCATAAATTGAGTGCTTCAATATTAGAACGCATGTTTAATATTAGAATGCGCCCAACTTTTTTATGATAATCAAATTGATGACAGAATATATTTATAAATTCAATATAATATAGAGAGATTCAAAGACAGGCAGAATAGTATATTTCGTACCTAGGGCCGAAAATGTGCGTTTTCCGGCTCAAAATCGGTTTTCAAGTCCGAGGCCGTAGGCCGAGGACTAGAAAAGATTGAGAGACAGAATATTACATTTTCGACCCATGGTGTCGAACTTTATTTTTTGGCACACAACATCAGTGAAAACAAAACAAAATTATCAGTTAATCATTTCCATGAACAGCTAGACCAGTAGCCTTATTATGCTATCTTCCCCTATGCTGAATTTGGAGTAGGTGCCATCTGCTTGCTATTGGAACTTTGCGTCAAAAGTTTATTGATTTAGTGACTGAATATTACTTTATAACTATCAGTGTATTCGATTTTATTAGTTCAGAAATGTTTGAGCCCAAGATAATTTTTGTACGATCATCCTAAATTGTACAATATCAATTCAAGGTTGTTGATTTTCGACAGATATTGGCTAACAGAGAAGCTTTGTCTAGTTGCATTATCAGCTGCTAGATGGCGCTGGCTTACCTGCTAGACGAAGTAACAGAGTCTGACAACAATAATTTTGTTCAAACATGGATTTCACGTTCATCATTATTCAACAGTTAATCAATACAAACATTTTTAATCTTATCAAAGTTGAAGTATTAGTTATTGAAGCAGTTTTCCTTTATTATTCAACTACTGATTAATTTGAAAACTTTCAACGTTCAGTTCTCTTGACATGGGATCTTGACAATCAAAATAACAGATGAGAGACTACCTTTACTTCAAAATACCAATAAGTCGACATTGACTCCCAAAACAGCTGACATTTAATGCAATCAAACCGGAATGCTACCTATTGATCGACTAACCCTTAAATCGACAACAACCTTCAGTCAGCTGACATTCAAGGTTATTTTACCGCCCTAGGGCCAAAAAACGCATTTTCCCGGCGAGTTGCTGGCGACCTCGCCTGAAAACGAGCGTTTTTGGCCTCCGTATAAAGCATGTAAAACAGTCCATTTCATACCAGTGTGGCGAAAAATTTATTTTCCTCTTCTTAATCAAAATACAAAACTAATCCTAATAAAAACTATTGAAGGTTGCATTGTTATCAGGTTTTGATCTATTCTGAAAGTTTCTAGTCTTTAGTTTGTTGGGAAGTGGATTTAAACTGCTTTACAAAATTTTTACCTGGCAGACAAGGCCCTAAGCAAGTTGAATAAACATTGTAAAAAAGGTACCTATAGGTCTATATAATTTTTTTCAATGATTTATTCTTTGAGCTGACCTACTTCACATCTTGATTTTCAATTTTTGAACATTATTCTAAAACTGAGGATTATTCAATATTTTGATATTTATAATTAAAAATGGCTTAGTTTATGCAAAAGCCATAATTATTTAATGTATACAAATATGGATTATTCTCCAGCAATAATAATGTTCATTTTTTAATGAGAATCAGGCCAGTGAGCTCATTATTTCTGTTTTTTTTTTGTCCCAAACTACACATGTCATTTTTGATGACATGTATATGATTGTACATATACATGTACATGTATATGGTACTTCATGTATATCATGATTTCGTAAATTTTCATGTCAACATATCATCAAAATTTCATAAATCTTTTTCATTCAGAAAATATTGTTAATTCATCAATCTCAAAAACATTTCCCATAGTAGGCTACCTACAGAGACTGTATATAGTAAGTAGTCTCTGTAATTCATAGGAGCCTAAATAAAGAAGAAGCATAACATCAATTGTCTTTTGGAGGAGACAATAAGCCGTCGGTCCCGACTACATAAAAAAAAGGAGTCGTCATCTATCATCCATTTCATTACCCACGCACAAGCCTATGAGCTCATATGGACTTCACCCTCATAAAAAATAACAAACAAAATTAGGCAAATTGAGAAACTGGGAAAAACTTTGAATACTGTAACTTACTTGAGAACATATAAATTAAATCCAGTAGTGTAGGCCTAAGCTCATCCAAGATTTTCTAAATTGTGAGTTATAAAACTAAAATTTGATAACAGAAATCAGCGTGTTATTGAAATTAATAAGCCAATACAAAATTTGATCTTCAATAAACTAGTTCTGTTGAAAAATTAATGACTTATGAAACATTTTTTCAATAAACTCAAGTTATTTTAATAATCAAGTTGTTCCATTTACAGTTTTCTCCATATCCATTTATTTATTTATTTATTTATTTCCATCAATGCATGAACAATAAAAATTGTATGGCAATCGTCAATTACATAATACATTATATACATTATTACTCAGGTTATCAGTTCCTTTAAATCATAGAAACACATTTCTTTCAACCATTCTTTCAATTTACTTTTCAGATTCACTGTACTGTCAATAATTTTCAGGTGTTGAGGCAGGGAGTTGAGTATCTTCTTACTGATGTGACTTGGATTCTTTTCATAAAACGCCGTCCTATGTAGTTGCAATCTGAATGAGTTTCTTGATCGGGTGTTGTAGTTGTGAAGGTCGGCACCTCTTGTCCACGATGATGCGAGTTTGAGGCCCAGTGCTGCGGATTCAAGAATGAACAGGGAAGGCAGAGTGAGAATCCCTGTTGCTCGGAAGAATGCTCTACATAGTGTTCTAGGTGGTTTCTTCAGCATTATTCTAAGTACTCTTTTTTGAGCTCTGAACACTCTGATCATTTCTGGTGACGTGACCCAAAACAGCAACCCATAGGTAAGGAGAGGCTGGAAATAGCCATAGTACGCCGAAAATACTATTTGCTGATGCATTGATTTTGACAGTCTGGAGATTGCAAATGTGGCCTTACTTAGTCTCTTGATTAAGTTGTCTATGTGATCATTCCATTTTAATCCAGAATCCATTTTTATTCCCAAGAAGTTGGAAACATTTGCTGGTTCAATCGGTTGGAGATCAATTCCAAAATCAAAGATTACTGGCGTGGTCCAAAATCAAAGATTACTGGTGAGTCATTGAGAAGCTCAGGTAGCATGTCTTCTTGATATTCACTTTAAGAGCATATTTTGCTTCACACCAATTGTGGATGCCATTCACTACCCGTTCTCCCCGAAGTTGTAACTCCTGACTAGTTTCCCCTACTATTAGGAAGTTGGCATCGTCGGCGAACATGACACTGCTGGCTCCTTCTATATTGCTTGGAAGATCGTTGATGTATAAGGAGAACAATATCGGAGCAATAATTGTTCCCTGCGGCACTCCTTTCTTCAACTTACAAAATTTAGATCTGTATCTATAATTTACCACTTTCTGATTTTCTGCCTCAATTTCAACCACCTGAGATCTGTCGGTTATGAATGACCTCAACCAATCAAATGCTGATCCTCTGAATCCATAGTGGTGAATCTTTTCCATTAAGATATTGTGGTCCAGGCTGTCATATGCTTTTTGAAGGTCAATGAACAATCCTATTGCCTTTTTATTATCATCTAGAGCCTCATATATTCTGACCAGGAACTCATTCACGGCGTCAGTAGTGGATTTTCCTTGCTGAAATCCAAATTGGTATGGTGAAATAACTCTATTTATTTTAAGATGCTCTGTTATCGCCCTTACCGCTAGTTTTTCTAATAACTTTGAGAAGCAACTTGTAATTTGTATTGGTCGGAAGTTGTAAACCTCCTCAATAGCTCCCTTTTTATGAATAGGAATCACTCTGCCAAGTTTCAGTTGTTGAGGGAAGGTTCCTGTGCTGAACGATAAATTTAAATCCATACAATTATTGTCATATTTATTGATGCCCTTCTTAGAATAATAAGCGTTTTTTTATTGTTTAGCTAATAATACTAAATCGAATAATTTATGGAATGCATCATAATAGATAACAGTTTAGTTTGGATTAACAGTAGATAATAGTTTATTCAGTACAGTAACTACACTAATATTTTCCTTTCGTTTAAAGCCAGATTAATTTGAGTAATTTCTGATAAAAATTAGATTTTTATCAGTAATGAATCCAAATTATTTAATAATTCTCCAATCGATAACATTACTTTTTTACTAGTGAATGATTCATTTCTAAATGAGAGAGCTTTTGGTAAATTATCTATTTGAAGTGGAATTCATTTAGTTGGCGGAAAGCTTTTGAATTTTGGCGGTTGAATTGGGTGTCATCATTACAGCCTTTTGAATATCAAAGATATATCAGAAGACAACAACTTGATCATTGTATTTCATTAATTCATAGAATCATTCTAAAATTGGTTTTTAAACAAATAAAGATCATAAATTAATCTTGAAAATAATTTGCAAATCTTCATTGGTGACATTTGTAGTTGGAGAATGTCGCAAATTCATTTATCCAATACAATCCATGAATTTCGATAAAAAGGAAATTTTCATACTTATCATACAATCAAATAAGATTTTTATAACTGAAATAGTATTTTTATTAATAATAAACCATTATTTCATCAATCAGATCATTATTTTAGAATATCGGCCTTCTGAATAACGAATAGGAACAGACTCTTCTAGATTACCTGTGTTGAAATTTGTAATTGACTCATAGATGGCGCGCATGGTGGGACTGTGAAGTGTCCAGTACGGTGAACTGGGTACCACCCCATAGGACCGATTTCGTTCATGCGTATCACCAACGACCACGACCAACAGCTGCATTCGATGACGACCGTACTCCTCCAGAAGCAGTGTTGCGGTGACCAGTAACATTGGATTCTATCCTCAAATATTTCGAGTTGCCTAAATGTCAGGAAGATCGTAACTTAGTTGTAGGTATACAAAATTAAATGGGATTCTTGTTGATTCTAGGTGATTTGAATGGTATTTTTTATATTAAAATGATGATTTGTAATATTCCAGAGCTATAAAACATGATAATATCTTATTTTAGAACAATTATTCTTTTATATATTATGATGTTCTATGGACTAAAACCGTCGAATTCATTGGTTCTGATGCATGAACCAATTTTCTAATATCAATTTAGAATGAAACAATTCAGAATAAGGTATATATTATGTTGATTATTCAAATAATTATTTTATTTTAAAATCTTCATTAGCAGCTTTGGTAACAGGTACTAAGCATTGATAACGATAACAGTTACTAGACAATCACTGATGCAATTGGCGACTGCCGCTAATTTCAAATAGGTAATACAGAGGAATTATTATACAAGTTAAATTACAAGGTACAAAGCTATTATTAGACAATTTTTGTATTTTCTTGCAACAATAGTAAGTTAAGGTACTCGGCTCGGCCACCGTACGGTAAATTATACCATTGAGTATGAATATACATAGGCCTACTATAATTATAGCCTACTTATATTCATACTCAATGGGTATAGGCCTACTCTTATTTTCTTAGGGCTACTGTATTCGTTAAAACTTTGAATAATTAAAATCAAAGTACCTTTTTTTAAAAAAAACTACACTTGAAAATGGCTATATCGCTGAAGCATATAGTGTAAAATAAAAATATTTAAAAAGGGTACTTTGATTTTAATTATTTAAAGTTTCAATGATATCTATTGTATGAGTTGTTTTCAAACTATAACTTTACTACATTTACATTATTATAGTCTATTTTAGTGTTACGACTATATAGTCTCTACCCTGTCTACTAAATTACACCTGAATACGATATAAAATTAATCAGCGTTAAATTTAAGAGTTTACTTCAGTCCAATAAATTGATAATGATGAATTTTTTCCAGATGACCATCAAAAATGTTCTCTTTGAGATACCGCGTGTACGGTATTTTATTTGTTTAAAATATTTAAAAAAGGGTACTTTGATTTTCATTATTTGAACATTCTGATAAATACGACAGCAGCCCTGAGAAAAAATAAGTACTCAAGGGTACAGTATGGTACCGTACATAGACTACAAACTAGGCTATGCACATGCTTGAAAATCTCAAGTTTTGACGAGCTGATGTCTTTTGTCTTATTGAACATAATTATAATAATTATTTATATTATCCTACTAAAATTTATGCACATGGTGCTTCATTGCTTGGATAATGATTATAATATAGAGGTTAGTTATAACCTAACTCACCTATTACATAATTGTTTTTATGACAATTGGTCCTTGTAAAAACAAAATACCCTACCGTATATACCCATCAGATATACTCTGAACAAAATAGAATAAGCTAAAATTTTACATAACTGATGGAATCAGTGCGTACTAAACGTTCCATACCCTACCGTATTGGCATTGTTTCAATTTGTTTATCTTAGTAGAATTCTGAAAAAATTGCAGATCGACAGAGGAATATATAGGCTTCCCAAGTTTACATGTAAAATCAAGCTACCTATATAATGCCTGGTTAATATTATTATATCAACTGGTCTAACAAATTTATAGTTTAGAGATGGTAAGAATCATAGCCCTCTGTGATAGGGGGCAATATAGGCTATACACTTATCCAATCTTTGTCAAAAGACTTGGGTGGCTCGTTGTAGGAGTGATAAAGCGCCAGTCTGATAACCAGGTGGACCCTGATACCTACCTAAAAAGTAGTCGTCATCTATCATCCATATCACAAGCCTATGAGCTCATGTGGGATTCACCCTCATAAATAGTTATTTGTGCATCTAGGGACTAAAGGGCAACTTTTTCTCCCTGAGGGGAAACTGTTGTTGCCCGAGGCGTAGCCGAGGGCGACAATTTCCCTGAGGGAGAAAAAGTACTTTAGTCCCGTGATGCACACAACATTTTTCCTCCACCTACATTAATTAGCTATTGATAGGAATATATAGAGTGTCCCAAAATTAAAGTGCCAAACACTGGGAATACATTCTATGGCTCAAAATAAAGAAAAAATCACGATTAATCTTCTTTAAAAAAGCGATTTGTTCACCAGATATCCGCCTTTCTGCATTTTTTACAAAAAAATTTCATCTTCAAATTATTTAAACCGATCTTTATTAAACTCGGCAAGTATATTCATATAAAAGAAATCAGCTGTAAAATGAATCCAACTTGGTTCAATCTGAAATCTCAACACTAGGAAGTACGGTAGGTAGCTGCTACTTCCCAATTTATAATTTTTGTAACTACAAACTAAACAAAACTGGTGAAATAAAAGAATGATGAATGGAATGACTGGCAAGTTAACTTATATAGTAACAATAAAAGGGAAGCAAATAAGTTGATATTGCTTCCAGTTTTTAAGTAATGATACTGATAATAAAAAAAGTTATGAGAAACTAGATTGAGCAATGAAACTTCTATTTCAATTTTTGATTAGGCTAATATGTAGAACTAAAACCTAATAAAAAGAAGAAGATATTCAAGCAATCAACTGAATCATTTCAAATTTACTATAATAGACTTCATTTTAATTAACGTTACATTAGACATGTATAAAAGTAGTGAAAACAATCTTTTAATCTATAAGCTACAAAAATAAAGAAAACAAAAGCATCAATAAAATTTATTTATTTCTAACAGATATCAGGCTACTAGCTTCCAGCAAGTACATACCGTATATTACAAATGTTTAATTGTAAATTCAACTTTCAGAGACAGTTACAATGTTTGAAGGCCTATTTCGTCCACAACACAACAGTAACCGATCGTGAAAACCTGTTCATCAGGACAATTAAAATCCACATAACATAATATTTCGTGTTGATACAACTCATACAACATAATAAAGGCTATCTAATGGAGGATATTTGTTTAAATTTATGTTGAAAAGTCCGGTTTCCAATTCAAAAACTTCAAAACTAACGATTTTACTGACCTCAACTACCATATAAGTTGAGGTTAACTATACTTCCAAACCTCAAAACCAAAAGTCTAATTCAACAAAGACATTCTTTTATCATTCTTCCAGTATAATATGACAGTGGACTATTGATAATTAGTCGAAATTAAAACGATAAACACACTAATATAATAATAAACTTAAATTATAACACAAAGATCTCAAAGTACAATAAACCATTGTAGGAACGAATCATTGAATTCGATTCTAATTCTAATAATCGATTCGATAGTCGATATTCGATAGTGATCGAGAATTCTAGCTTTTAAATCATGAAGATTGTTTTTACTTTGGTACTATACTTCCATATGTATACATTTTTACATTTCTATAAATTTATGAATAATATACAAGTATTTAACTTTCTTCCATCATGATCCATTGTTTTATAAATATTCCTTCAAAATATCAGCGTAACCAACCTTTCTTCCAAACTGTGCACTCTATACTGTTTACTGTTCTACAGTTCACGCCTAAGTTCCAAATTTAGACACAAAATATCATAGAGATGCTTCCCATGTTATTTAAATGGGGCTACTTTATTCCCTAGGGAATTTTAATCTTCTTTTTCTCCCGAGGGAGAGAATGAAGCGCTTTAGTATTCGATTCCGGGGAGTGAAATGCGACTTTAGATAGTAGGTGGAGGAAAAAAATATTTATGCATTTTCAATACAACATCAATTCTGATAATTAAAAAGTCCTGATCCTAGGTCGAATAAGTAATTGTTGCTTGGCGCTACCCAACATATTAGTGGGAGATGAATAGCCCAATTTTTTACGAAAGCCTGAGGTTTAGCTTTATATCTATTTATGGTAGTTAACGTCAACTAAAACGTTATAGACTTCAATATACCTATCGGTATATGTTATTTTACCTGTATAAGCAGCAATAGTTTCCGCAATAAATTAATTTAGCCTACCAGTACCAATAATTAATTTTTGATAGTTGAGCATGTATCTTACGCAACCTTCATTTCAGTACAAATCGAAACTGAAATTTTCAAAATTTGGATTACTTGCTGTTCTTGATTCTATAGGAATCCCACATATAGTACCTACGTATTATTTTCATCCTTGCAGTTGCTAAAATTAATGATTATTATGCCGAACTAATTTTTCAAAGAAAGAATAATTATTCTTGGACTAAATATTCTTGATATAAACTCTGGCCTCTTCAAGTCGGCTGTTGACCCTACGATTTGTAACCTCAATATTATTTTAGGCATGTCTGTAAAATAGCTTTTCAATACATTAACAAACAAATAGACATTGTTCAAGCGTACCAGTCCAAAATTATATACACAATGATGGATGTGTATGTGGCCCTTATACTTGAATACTTAGAAAATGCCCTTAAACTTGATAGCAGTTTTAATTAATCCAGGATTAAACCAAGCTTTGATCATATTTATTATGCATGAGTCAAACGTTCAAAGTAGGATTATAGTTGAACTAGTATCGAGTATAAGGGCCTTACTATATCTTATCATTGTTCTCACAAACAAATTAGAAAATTTTATTGTGTTTAAAATATTGCAACGGTTTTCCAAAATTATTCCTCAGTAATTCACACGGGTAAAACATTATGCAGATAATGTCCAATTTTCTTATAAAGTACAGTAGGCTACAATTTATTATAAAGTACAATTTTTTCATCATCTAGGTTCAAGCTCTAAATTTATGGGTGTAAAATTTATAAAATGAAAACAGTAGGCTATTTGGTTTAAAAATAATGATGGTTTATTAATAATGTACATGTATTTCAGTTTAACATTGATAATGTTGACATTGAAAATAGAGAAAAATTCAGCTTTGCCATTTACAACAAACAACAAGAATTATTCGCAAATCCACTGTTCAATTATCTGAAACACAGAAAAAATATCAACAAAGAACAGAATAAAATAGGTAAAAAATAAAATACAAACATAGAACCGATTAGATGAGAGAGGCTACACTTCAGGATGGTCACGCAGTGAGTAAATGGATTATCGGTAGAACAAAGAAAAACTATAGTTTTCTATCTACACATAGGCTATTTCATTTACTTTCTGGCTAACCATCACCTCAGCTTTATAAACAGTGAAACGCCACAAATAGATAAAATGGATTGAAATAAGAAAATATTCAATATTTCACTGTTTTAGGTGAAAAAAGTGAAATTATTAATTTATAAAATCTTGCATGTATTAGGCCTACTCGAATTTTATTTAAATCTTTCACACTTTCAGCATGACTATTTGAAATATTTGAATGGCCATCACACTTTATACCCGAACTTTGGACCGGCTCTATAAGAAACTAACTCAAAAAATATACTGCACTTCACACATGAAATCCCACTGAATGATAGTTGTCATTCCAAATTCCTAGGTATCAACTTGAATGCACTCAACTACAGTTATCAGTTTCTACCATGCAAATTACATAATAATCCATCTAGGAGAATTTGCAATCACACAAGTCTCACATTACTACTGTATATACAGTGATTGAATGATGGTTATCTGCTACAGCTATAAAATTCCGCAATTGTCGTTTGCTCATCCTCGTTAACAATTAAAAGGATTAAACCACGATAACTACAAAACAGTAGGCTATCTTTAGAATAATTCTATAATCTATGGATTCAACTGTGGCCACAGTTCAATTAAAACAATATTAAATTGAAGATACTATTAAAACAATCGAATTTGAAGACACAGTATCATTATTGAAACGCCTTGTATCCATAATTATTACACTAATACTTCCAATTCTATTGTTCTGTTTGATATAGGCATGATTTTTGTCTATCTTCTTGAAAGTAAATAAAAATAAGTTATGTAAAGGATGACTTGATGCATGAAGTACATTACAGTTTTTGTAGTTTGAATCTAATGACATATTATACAGCTCGATTAAGCTTGAGATATGTAAATTTTCTTTACATAATCTCTCAGAACCTGAGCTCCGTGTTTTTCCCCAGTGACAAAATTGGACAGGATATTAGATAAATTGTTAATTTTACAATGTAAATTTAATGTAAGTTATACAACTCTAGAATGTATATTTTTAAATCTTATATTCAAGTTTATGAACTGTAAATTCTATATATGAGATCAACAATATGCGCAGGCACATGTTGAAAACAAGCCAAGTATTCTTATCTGCTCAATTCTGATAAAAACTGGGGAAATAACATTGAGCCCAGACGCATTTAAAATACAGTCCACACCACATTCGCAATGCACTGCAAATAGCATTAAGGCTTAGTTCCGACCAATCTCACAGAATAAGAATATCTAATTTGATTAATGAATGATACAGAAATATGTCACAGCATTGCTGTTAGTGTGGATTGTATTTCAGATGCGCAGAGCCAAATAATGTCAATAGAGGTGGTTTACCATTCATACAACATTCTCACATTGTGACCACGGTGAATAAGAGATGGGAAGGGCAGCTAATCTATTAGGAAAGTTTAAAACATCTCATTGCTTTAATGAGAGGACATTTTAAAGATGACGGAAGTGTCGGTGGAATATTTTTGGTATAATTTGAAACTGGCACATAAGATAAAAAGAGTGTTCTAAATGGGCCATTTTATATAAGTGAATTCTCCTTCAAGTGGTAAATGTTAACCCTGTTGCATGAAAAACGTCTATCATACCAGTAGTTATTACATTTTTATTTGAACATTCTTGTTGCATGAATATTTGAAATACACATAGGCTACTAAGATACAAGTACATGAACTGTTATTGACCGAACGCATGTGAGGTCTAAATTCAAGACAACGATTTTGCATTTTTTATGTTTGTTCCGCATTTACGACAAAACGCGGCAATACCTCCTGATGAAATTTGATAGGAATGTTCCTCTTGAAATTGCGCTTCGATGTATGTGTAAGGTTTTTTGAAATATTGCATTTTAAGGATAATATAAAAGGAAAAGGAATTACCTCCATGTTCAGAAGTATAAATGTATATAGTAATATTTTAGTATGGAGGTAATTTTTTCCTTTCTTATTATCCTTAAAATGCAATATTTCAAAAAACCTTACTTAGACATCGTCGCGCAATTTCAAGAGGAGCATTCCTGTCAAATTCAATCAGAAGGTATTGTTCTACGTTCTGTCGTAAATGCAAAACAAACATAAAAAATGCAAAATCGTCGTCTTGAATCGAGACCTCACTTACGTTCGGTCAATTAATTGCATGCAATGAGGCATGCAATTAATGAAATTCAACATAACTAAGACTTAGTATGGGTTCCCTTCTATGTGCTTCCTTTTTCACCTTTATATATCTCAGGGCCACTTTTTATCCTTTTTTTTTTATTTCAAATAGTAATCACAGTACCCTTTTCCCTTTTATTCATGAATAATGCCCCATCCATGGGTGACTTCGTGAGGTCTACTGGTTCACAGAAACACTATTTATTAGATTTTTTCACCAACTTCTGTTGCTTTAACACATATAATGTCATTTTCAAATTATTATTCCATAAATATTATTATTATTCCAGTAAATTTTAATAATTTATTTTTACAATATTTTTTAAGAAACACTGATAACTGAAACATGACCTTTAACAAGATAACTTATGACATGGGATACCTTTCAATACTTATGAGTTATGACGATTTCAAGTTATTCACCTCAAAGGAAAAAATTTGGACAATGAGTTAAATCTATATTATTGTATATAGAAATAATAACAAAGATCTATAGCTGAATTTAGAACAATATAGCAATGTTTATCTTATTTAAGCATTAATTCTTAGATATATAGAAACAAAATTGAAAGTTTGGGCTTTGAGGTACACACTATTAATCTTATCCAGAGCTACCGTACTTGCAAAAAGTGGAAATTGATTTTAAGCACACTTGAGAAATTTGGTGTGAGGTTTGCTTTTCCAACATCAACACAGAGTAACATGTCAATCAAAAATTGATATTATCAGTATTAAGGTCTGTTTCAACAGTGCGAGGCATGTGCCGCGAATGCCTCGCGGTGCGTTGATACTGGTGCGACTGGAACGTAGTCGATCAGCTGTGGCCTATCACATATCTTGCTATTAAATTTGAAAGATAAAATAAGAGATGTTATTGGCCACAGCAGTCGCACCAGTTTCAAAGCACCGCGAGGCATTCGCGGCACATGCCTCGCACTGTCGATATGCGGCTTTATTGATATTAAGAACAATATTATTCAGGGACTTAGAATTGAAACAATTATGACAAAAACATTTGGAAAGGTTCATAGCTGACGGAGTTTTTATTACAGTACGCAAATGACAAATGGTTTTATAATTTTAAGAATTCTATTCCTATTCAAATCTATGACCTGTATTATACTCCATAATAAGACTAACCGGAGTCTAGATAATACAAATGTATTAAGCATTGCACACTGGAGTGCCTTGATAGTCATTTTTAAAATTAAGAAGTCAAGATGAAATGTGCACCTCCAATAACCTAGCTAGACCGACACTATTACAAAAAATTACTCTATTCTCTTCATTGAAAAATAACGGACCTGAAGGTTAGTGTTAAAATATAAATTCTTAGAATATTCAGTATTCATAATTGTTACGCTATCAAGAATGAAATATTGTTTAGCTATGAGCTTTGTATTAAAAAATAGGTTTACTAGTATAAAAATGCCTTCTTTGCTTGGATAGACTATACCAGCGGAATATCCAGTGGACATTTTAGGTCATAATATTGTCAGTTTATTCGGTTTATAACACAGTCTACATACTGAGAACTTATAATATAGGCCTATAGTATGTCAATGTACAACTAAATTTCTATTTATTTGTGAACTCACCACCAAACATTGATTGATAATCGTCATCAAGAACTAGATGCAGTCTTGATTCTTGCTATGAAACTCATTCTCAGCAGAGTTATAGAACACACTTCTATATAGTTGGTTGAGACTAAGCGAGTCATTCTGAAACAGACCAGTTATCTCATTATCCAAAAAGAAGTAACTAGCTAATAAGCTCATAAGGGCATGACATGGAGCACACTCCAAAAATGATATTGATTATGCTAGAAAGCTATGAAGGTTTATGGGGACTATGCAAAGTGGATGCTTTTCAATCAATATGTCGTGTTACCAGCAATTATATTCTTCTACAGAAGTTAAAGTAAAATTGCAATCACGTCTTACATTGGTATGCGGAATCATCTGAAATTGAGCCTAATATTAAATTTTCTGGTTTCTTTTTGTCAACTGGCTGCTAAATTGACTGGCGTGTAATTGTACACATCATAATTTATGGACTCCTTACAAATTTTACTATACCGAACAGAACGTGGCAAGCACATTATGAGTATTTGCGCACATCAAAATTATTTTTAGCCAAGCTTCATTCAATCTAATTGAATGCTAGTGCACACATGCTTAGAGCACTTGCAAGCAGCACCCTCAGAAAGATAGTTGGCTACCTAGTTCAAACCTCACCTTCAAAAATGGCATAGAACCCAGTTGAAAGAAAAGGTGCAATCATGACTCCTCCGTTATGAAACACATCATCAGCAGGTATGTCGAGACTGTGTGAGCCATTCTGTAACAGGTTAGATATCACATATGAAACTGAAAGGACAATAAATAAATGAAAGTTTGGAACACATGTGTTTCTTGGCAAACTTTTGCTAAGTTCTTAATTTACTTCCTTTTACTTCCAATGTCTTCCTCACGGTCCTAGGATCGGGGGTTTGTCAATTGTCTTCATAATGTCCCCTATTAGGGTCGTCAAGTCCATAGGTTCAAATTCTTGTAACATAGTTATTGCGTTCTTCAAGTTCTTTAAACTTTCCTTCAAAAGGCAACGACCTTAAATAGCTATTGTAACCATAATAATGTATGTTACTTAATAAATTATGTTATTAATATTATGTATTATGTTAGATGATAGCCTATCAAGTAATTCAAGATGAACCGGTGATGTTTATTTATTGATAGTGATCTGTAGTTGTTGTCTTCAAAGGAAAGGTACCTAGGCTACCTATACCTAACTTAATTTATGTATAAAAACAAAAATAAAAACTATATTATTACTACGTAGAAGAAAAAATATAGATCCCTAGATCCCTGATTACAGAGTTTGAATCAATTTTCAAGTTTTTCACATTAATAATTTAATTCTTAGTTGAAACATTTGCGATTTGAGGGAACGCTGTGACTCAATGAATATGTAGAAAACCCCAATACAGGTAAGTTAGGTTACAGTCCAATATCCAAGGAAAATTTCTTACACTTACATAATAATTATGAAAATTCCAACCTTCAAAGCATATTGTTATTGATAATAACATATGTATTAATAATAATAATACATAGTAGAAAGTTGATGTATCAACTTTCATGAAAGTCTATCTATTTTAGGTTTCAAAATTTGAAGTGAAAATTAATATTATTATTTAATACTATCCGTGTTTTGGTTCTTTTTATTTATTTAACAAATCTTAGATTACGGTTTCATAGTTTTTTTTTTACCTTCAGATGTTGGAACTTGTGTATAATTTCAAGTTTTAAGTGTGGACATAACCTCCATTTTGAATATTTCAATCAAAATTGGGAAGAAGAGACGTTTTGGACTTTGTCTGTGTTTCAATCCTACTGTATTTCAATCTTGTTAATAAATAATTACAAAACTCAGTATATATTTCAATATTACAGTATTGTATGGCAGTTCACTTGGTTTCTACTTTCATATGATTGCAGTTTTGATATTCTATTTGATATTAAACAAAATTCTAAATAATTTACAAATGAACGAATCATGCTAATTATTCAATTACAATTATACAATAAAAGGGACGAAAATACAGGCATTTGCCCAAAACATCTTATATCCCAATTTAGATTAAAATTTTCAAGTGTTCTGTAACAAGAAATTACAACTACAGTATTGTAATTCACTTAGGCTAATTCATTTAATTTAATTTCATATTTGTTTAGACTATACGGAGATATTGGACAGTAGGCCTACCTATTGCAATGAATTATAATTGGTGTAAGTGTCGTTTACTGGCCCACCTCGCTAGAAATGAATAAAATGAATTAATCATGAATAAAATCAATTCTAAAAGTAAAATATTAAATTAATTTAAGTTTTTTAACTTCACTTACTTGAATTTATGCGGAGTAGTGATATGAGCAAAATTTTTTATCCACAGGTCAATATTATTCATTTTTTATATAGATAGTAGGCTATTTAAATCAATAATATTTATCTTAGATTTTTAACATCCGCCCTATTATTATTTAGCGTATGGCTTTCAGTAGTGGGGAGACCCAAGGGTTGTTCCCCTTGGCCAGCATATAACCTAATTTTCACTAGAAGGAAAACCATAGTTATAGTTCTTTCAGTCATTTAAATTAATAGATTTTTAGAATTCAAAACTTTATAGCAACTAATAAAACCGAAACACTTCACAAATTAACTTTCCATTGCCGAAAATATCAAATTTTGACATGAAATTTAGAACTTGAAAAGTCAACACGTTAAAATTTTGTCATGTCAAAACATTATTATCATTATTAACTAATAAAACCGAAACACTTCACAAAATAACTTTCCATGGCCGAAAATATAAAATTTTGACTTGAAATTTAGAACACGAACATTCAACACGTTAAAATATTATCATAGCAAGCAAACCTAAACAAACAGAAACAGAATAGCTTGAAAAACTGAGAACTGGAACTGAAATTTCGAAGTCTCACCGTGATTGGAACATGATAGTATTGCCAACCAAAACTTCCAACCATTGCTTCTTGGATCTGCTTTCTAGATTTAGTCAGCAGGTGTATAACGAGAACTCAAATGGTTCAGTCAGTTAGGCGCACTCAAATATTTTGGAGACTTGGAGAAGATGTAGCAAGTTATAATTGAGATGACCAGGAGGGAAATATTGATAATTATGAGGGATATTAATATCAAAGTTGATGTAATTTTTATTCGAATAGTACCAAAATGGAGTAATTTTTATTTTCCACTAGTAGATCTGGATATCATAAAGGCAGATCATTGCGACTGAGTCGTGCCAACGAAAACGGTTCAGCCGCAGCCGTATGCGTACATTGCGGCTGATGGTCGTTACTTTCCGCACCAACCAAATCCTACCTTAAAGGTACTAGACGTAGACGAAGAACAAGAACAATACATAACCTAAAAAACTGAAATCCATCATTGTAATGTAATTGTATCAATATCAAATCAACGTAACTTACATAAAAAAAAATTATTGACCTGAGATTTGAATGAGAACAGCCTACGTACTGATTATTGATAGTTTTTCCGCAGAAACCATTGAGCAACTGTCTTATAAAAGGTAAGTATTTTGCTACCTACTCAAAAAGCTGTAGCTACTAAACAATGATCAACTTATTGTATTGCACGTTCCATGAGGTTCTATCGGTAAGCAAAATTATAACAAATATTATTATCCTATTTCATGAAAATAGTAACCTAGAAATCGTTTCATGTGGTTTCAGGACGTTTATTGTTTGATGTGAATCGAACACAAAATGATGTTCTATGTGTAAATTAATTAGTCCACTCACTCTTTGTACTATGAAATAAAAATATCTTATCTTCAATAACTTACATAATATAACTTGCCTGTTGCCTATAGACAATGATTCATTTGGAATGTATTTTATCTTATTAATTGTCAGCTGAACCTTCAAGTTCTCAAAAATACATTTTCTCAACATTTCGCTCTTTTGAATAATACAATCACTTTACTTCACTAATAGAGTGTAATAACTTAAGTGTCGTTTACTGGCCCACCTTGCTAGAGTCAAAATTCTTGTTGAAATTGATTCAGTATGTTATTCTGATGACAAATTGAAATTAGCCGTCGCTGTCCAGTAGTTTGAAAATAAATCAAGTACAAAGTTTGGCCTGGAGGGCACTTACAAATCTGATAAATCTGTTATTTGAAAAGTTCTAAAATTAATATTAATTGTACAAAATAGCAAATAATTAGTACTAAATAGGCTACCTTATTAGAGTTTATGACAATTTAAATGATCATTGGGACCGACAAAAGGGGTCACAATAAACGCAAATTGATAGTGGAAGGGAAGGCGACATTCTGTGTCAACGACATTGTAAACTAACGACATTTTGTGACACTTTCAGTCAAAAAATGGTACAGAATAACGTTAAGCACAGCCTACAGACTGTAACTTACCATTTGGTACACGTTGTCAATAGTACTCATTATCAAGACATGCAGGAATATGGAAAAATTGACAACCTAACCCAACTTAAGCTCCAACAAACCTAACCTAAGCTCTAACTAACCTAACCTGAGCTCTAACTAACCTAAGCTCCAACTAACTTAAGTTTTAACTAACCTAACCTAAGCTCTAACTAACCCAATCTGAGCTCTAACTAACCCAATCTGAGCTCTAACTAACCCAATCTGAGCTCTAACTAACCTAACCTCTAACTAACCTAAACTAAGCTCTAACTTACCTAAACTAAGCTCTAACTTACCTAACCTAAGCTCTAACTAACCTAACCTGACCTCTAACTAACCTAACCTTAGCTCTAACTAACCCAACCTAACTCAAGCCACAACCATCTATCAATTCTCAGACCTTAATGTACAAAACAAGATGGCAGCAATATAGGCCTAGCCAGGGCTCTATAAAAAGGGGGTAGACGCACGGTCCGCCATTCTGTGGTCAACTTTCAGCGCCAAATTTGAATGAATTCGATTCAACAGTCAAACATATGATTAATGATAAAAATGATGTTGAAAAAAATAATACTCACTTCACAGAGCATTGAATTTCCAGTCTGGCAATTTTTAAGTCAAAATTTCAACCTGGATTCATCTTCCTGCATCTGACAAATTTGTATTTTTTAAATTTCAGTTTTATGATAAAAATATTTATATTTTTTGCAATTTGATACTAAGCAATATGAACCATTTTATATGACAAATTAACCTCCAAGATTTCAAAACAACAGCTTAATTCATTTGCTCAACTTGATAAACATCTGTTGATCGTCTCTGTCTTCAAAAATATTTATAAGAATTCAAACCTGGCACTAAAAGTTGACCACAGAATGGCGGACCGTGCGTCTACCCCTTTTTATAGAGCCCTAGGCCTAGCCAAGCGTAATAGCAATAGTTTAACTTGCTATTCATTGGGTTTGAGTTTTGAATATTGAGTTTGAGTTTTGAATATTTATAAACCTTCAAACTCACCCTCACTTGAGAAAGGATTCCACAATAGTCTTATAAACAAATAATATTTTATGTTACCTAACTTATATTTCATTAAATCTATATTATCCAATTTACTATACAATAAACATTACAATAATATTATTATAGCCAGGGAAGAAAACTAGGCTGAGCGCTAAACCTGTACCATTTCTCACCCAAATTTTGATAATTTTTCAAAATTATGATTTCATTTTACATTATGAGAACTCAATGATATTTGTCATGTTATTTGTACATATTAATAGATTTATTTACAGCTCTTTGCTCACTTTGTTCAACAAAATAACCCAGAGGATGTGGACCCCTAGGCTCAGCTTGTGGTGCGGGCCCCTATGGGGGGATCTGGGGATGTACGATACTAAAGTTCAAGATTATAAAATGAAAATTTATTAGAAGTAAAGATTTATTTATTCACAAACAAATACAAAGGCAAGAAAGATTCATGATGCTATTATTGAAAACTCGTTTACTTTAAGATTGGGGAAAAAATTAAAATCATACAACTCATTCTTTCAATGTTGCAGTCTCTACTAGCAAATCTTCACTTGCTTGCTTTGCAAAATTGATCCCGATAGAACCACTGTTTTGATTTTCAAGCTGAAGTTTCTATTGAGTTTTCATTGTATTCATTCAAAGTTTAATTCAACTTCCATTAAATCAAAAAGTGCAAAACTGCCAATCTTGGTAGTTTGGTAGTGCAAACTGCCAAAGCATATAACTTAGACCTACGGTATAACAATAATATTTATGATCATAACAGCTTAGCAATATCTACAATTTCATACATCTTGCCACGATCATAAACAAAAATAGCTATCAGTGATGGTGGAGTGATGAAGGATTTCTCCCGCCAGGGAGAAAATTTTTTCAGAAAAAGTACTCTAAAACTATATTTTTCAAGAGTTTTGAGCCTTATTATTAGCTTAATTTTTTGTAAGCATACTGTACTAGCCGGCAGGCTCGCTTCGCTCGCATTCTTCGCCTAGCCAGGGGGCTCCGCCCCCTGGACCCCCGACAGTATAGGCAGTGTAAGTGAGTCAGACAGGCTCGCTTCGCTCGCCTGCAAAACCTCTGTCAGTGTCAGGTGAGACAAACAGGCTCGCTTCGCTCGCCTGCAAATTCCGTTCAGAAGGGATTCGAAATTTATTGAGCACAGCATTTCTACACCTAATCTGGACCTGTTTACTTAATTTCAACATTTCTGCCAATTTGTTCTAGAAAAATCTAAGAAAAACTCCGAAAATTCCAAAAAATAGTAAAACGCTAATATTAAGCGTAACCTTGGGAAGTATATCATTATAGTTTGAAAGTTGATTCAATGATTCAAACTCGATCTTCCAAATTAGTTCATCTATAATCTCGCTGAACATTGAATTTACAGTTAGGATTGGTCGTATCAAGGCGGAAGATATGCAACCCGCAATACATCTACAATTTTAAAACCCTGATTTCTGGCGTAATCTTGAACGGATTGCAAAAATATTTTAACAAAACATTTCTAGACCTTATCTGAACCTGCCCACCAAATATCAACATTTTCCACCGATTGTTTCTCGAAAAAATAAAGAAAACGTTGAAAAACTAAAATCTTTGGCATATCCTTGAAAAGTTCCTAAAATCCGTTCTTAGCGCGCGTCTAAACGTCCAACTGAACATGCCTGCCAAATTTGAACGCATTCGGTTCAGTGGATTTTTAGTTCTGGTGATGAATCAGTCAGTCAGTCAGTCAGTGCCATTTCGCTTTTATAGATATAGATTAATATGGAGATTAATTTCTCACTCATTAGGTATGCTGTATAATATTTAGTTATTAACTACAATATGGGATTGTAGATAATTGTAAGCTCAAATCCGCATTTTAAACAAATAAAATTCATCTGAATTATTTTTCACCAGGCAGGTGAACAGCTTATCGCAGTTCTATCACCAAAGACAGTAATTTTGTTCAAGAGGGTTCTAAATAAGTTCAACTTGTATTATTATTAAACAGATACATTACATTCAACAGATACAGATTATATATCACAGTTTGTATGGCTATTTATTGATATTAGTTTGCTCAAGTGTAGGTTGTCAATTTCTAAAGGAATAGTTCTTCTATATTTTTGTGGTGCGGGCCCTAGGCGTGCGCCTATTTGGCCTACCCTTAAATCCGGTACTGCCTTGCCCAACAAGTCAATCAATTAATGGCGCAGCTCTGCAGTTTCAATTATTCAGAATATTTACAATGTTTCTAATATTTACAGTTGCAATGGTCAACCTTCTTTGTTACTTGTATCAGTCATTATTTGTCAATCACCTGAACTTGAACCAAAATAAGTTCCATTGTTGATTTTTTCTAAAAAAAAAATCGGGACATTTAGCGTCCCGACATACATTGCGTCAGGACGCGGGACAAAACAGCAAAAATCGGGACTGTCCCGACGATATCGGGACGGTTGGCAACCTTGGTTGTAACCTTATCATTTAATAATTTGGAGCTAACTGTGACACAAGGGAGATCACTGAGGTCACTTTTACTTTGTCTTTCACTTTTATAAAAAGCACATTGTCTATTCCAACGATATAAATAGAAACAAATCCGAATTCCTTATGGCAATGCTATTTGAAAATCAGAGATATAGTGACATTGTTGCACTAATTTATAGAACTATCCTTATCTCTTTGTGAACACATTTTAAACAGAACATACCAGATTGGAGTCATTCCTTTCTTTGGTATTTCGGCTGGTTGATAATAATTAAGGGAAATGCATCACTTCTTAATTTTGGTTTTTCTCTTGTAACTCCAATTAGTTCATTGTCTATGACAAGAAAAACGTGTTCCTCAATAATAAAACGGTCTTCAAAATTATTAATACAAACTATCAAACTGTCTTTCACTTCAAAATTTTGATGAAAACCTTTCTAACCAATATGTCCATTGAGAGTTTGTTAGCAGGTAACGTGAAAATAGAAATATAATTTTAATTATCATAGTTGGATATTCACAATCACAAACACAACACAGACGACCCATTTATAATAAACTATTACATTTTCAAGAAATTATGCCACATTATTTTAACACAACATAACTATAGTTACTCTAACTATAGTCGGCACAATCTAAGTTGATGAAAACCCCCTCCACCCAAGAAATAGCTACGTTGTCATTTTGTGTGAAATTGAAATTTCTCCTAACGCAAACACATTCAACTGAATGTTAAAAGTGACAGCGTAGCTTTGGAAAAATCTTGCGGTGTTGTGAAACTCACTATTTTCATGATAAACCAGCTGTTTGCAGCTCGAATATCCAAGTTGATTAGCTTCAATAACACTAATCTTTAACATACAATGATTCATGCATATACCGCTCTTCTTACTTTGAAACTCTTGAGAGGCCAAATTACAATCTTCCGAGTATTTTTGACATTCGGAAAATAATTTCAATTGTTTTTGAAGAACTTTCTCACTTCCACCACCCACTTATCTTCTCAAACAAAAATGTTTCTTGATCATCAAAAATTTCATGTTTTCTGTTTGAGTAGACTCAACATTGGCAAACATATTCATTAATTGAAACATAATTATTGGTCGGATATAGAAAATTCAAAACCCATTAGAAATCTCAAGTTCTCCTTGTCATTTTTATATAAAAAACTTTATTTTCACTACAACCCATGATTGTGAGAAAAGTGATGTACAAAAGAAAGTAATGTTTTTGCAATTTTTCAATTTTTTCAAAAAAATCAAATTTCCTTTGAATCCTTCTACCCAGGAACTTTTTCAATACTACTGGCATATCAAGGATAAAATTCAACGTCTAGATATGGGGTTTAATTGCAAATTTGAAGATGTTCCCATTCCACACAATCTGGCAATGTAGCTATTTCTCAGGTGGAGGGGGTTTTTGTCAACTTAGATTGTGCCGACTATAACCTAAACTGAGCTCTAACTAACCTAACCTGAGCTCTAACTAACCTCACCTAAGTTCTAACTAACCTAACCCAAGTGCTAACTAACCCAACGCAAGCTCTAACTAACCCAACCTAAGCTCTAACTAACCTTACCTAAGCTCTAACCACCCTAACTGAGTTCTAACTAACCTAACCTCAGCTCTAACTAACCTAACCTTCAACTAACCTAACCTTCAACTAACCTAACTCAAGCTTCAAATTACCCAACCTAAGCTCTCACTAATCCAACCTAATCTTGAACAAATCCAATCTAAGCTTCAACTAACCCAACCTTTAATTAATCCAATCTAACCTTCAACAAACCTAATCTAAACTTCCATCAACCTAACCTTAATTGACCAGAAGCAAAAAAGTAGCCAACTGTCACAAAATTTTGATTCAAGTTGCACAGTTTGTTGGTGGTCAACTTTTGTAGCATCTTGGAAAAATGTATACAGGGTGTTTCAGGAGGAATGTGCAATACTTCTCAGGCTGATTCCTTACACCAAGTAGACAAAAAAGTTCCATGGGACCAACCCCCAAAAACGCTTTGTTACCGAGATAACAATGGCGGAAATTGAGATTTTTCAAAAATTGCAAAATTCGACAAAACATAGCACAAGTGATAAATTTGTATTTAGTAGCGATTTTGCGATTTTTGATAGCTATTTCTGAGATTTGGGTAAGATTTACACAATCGCCGCCATTCAACTTTTTCTTTAGAATCCGACTCTCTTCAACTTCCATTAATAAAAAATACAAATTTATGATTCCTTATCCAGTTATAACCCTTATTGTTGAAGAATGGCGTTTTTCAAGCATATTTTTTCAATTATCTCAATAACCGTTGAAGTTACAGTCTCCAGACTGGATTCATTGAATTCCTCAGCTAATTTTACATAGGAATTGATCATTTTAGAACCCCAGTAAAGCCTCTAAAAAATTAGAAAAATAAATATTTTTTGAAAAATCTCAATAGGGGTATTTTGACACACGCGTAGAATCGAGATCCACACCATTGGATTCAGCGCAAAAAGTAGGTCTAGTAAAGTATCTATCTTTGATAGAGACTTTCAGGATTTACAAGCCCCTATCTTGCATTTTATCTGACTTATTGGACCTTACATTTTTATGCATTCATTGGCTCTGGATGGCTCAGTTTTGGATCAAAGTATGTTATCATGTATATCATTGTGATCAGCTCAACAAGCCTGAGACAATGATGTGTAACATTTCATGTTTTTAGCCCCCCCCCCCCCAAAAAAAAATTGTGCCCCCCAAATTTCATCACATTTTTTCTTTGACTGTTTATTGCAACGCCATGCTGATTTTGTAACTAGCGCTCAGAAGTAGCTTGATTTCAACAAAAAATCTACCGGGTTCATATAAAGGTGGGGGGGCAGGGGGAATTTTTTCATTTTTGGGCTCCCAACGGAAATTGAGGGCTCAATTTTGAGGGATTGTTGATAATTTTGTACTGGTTTTGGCAGCTGGATTATGTTACTAGAGCTCAAAAACTTGATTTCCATCATTACAACTCAGTTTCATCTTTTTATTTTTGTTTCGGGGTTATTTGAGGGGTGAAATTTGGGGTTTGAAAAAGTGAAAATTCTAAAATCAATTTTTCAGGGGTGAAAAATTAAATTTCCAAGGAAAATAATTCATTGAACTTGAAGAGCTTGAAAAACTATTTAAAAACTCCATAAGACCATCCTTCCAAAATCAACCCCAAGACACTGAAGATGCAAAAATTATTGTAAAAAAAAAAACAAAAACATGAGAAACTAGTATATCAGGGGTTGTAAATCGAAAGCAAATCAATTAATTTGCAAGCGAAGCAAGCATGCCAATCACATCCCACCTACTAAAGACAAGCTTGGGGGCGCAGCCCCCTTCTGAGCAAGCGTAGCAAGCTATCAGGTAACAACTCCATGCTGAGTTGGGACAGTACCTGGTGAGATCAAGCTCCAATGAACGCCATATACTCAACTTACCCAAAGCTCCTTATACTCAATATACTCAGAGCTCCATCGAATGCCATATACTCAATTGACACAAGTTTTACACAAAAACCACAATTTCCTAGAACCATCACTATAGGACTCTATTGAACTCCATTAGCCTCAATCAAACCATCAACAAACCTCCATCAAGCACCATTGAACGCAATTCAGCTTTATGGAGTTCATACAACTTCATTGAATGCCATTGTATGCCATTGAATTCATTTGAAATTGATTTATTATTGAATACTACTAATAGTCACTTTATTGAGAAAACTCAATTGGAAAAGAAAAAACTCAATTTCCTAGAACTCTATTGGACTTTATTTAACGCCATAACACTGCATTGAACTCCATCAAATCCTCAATTATTGCACTTCATTAATTTATTACTGAAATAAACATTAAGCCACATTATTCCATTTGAAAGATACAATTTCCCAGAACTCTAGTGGATCTAACTAGATCCCATTCAATTGAAGTGAAGTTTTCATACTCCAGTGATTGCCATTGAACACCACTAACTTCTTCAAACTTCATTAAATTACATTTCACTAAATTCCACTCTATTGAACCCCATCAAACTCCATATTGAACTATTTTGAACTTCATTGATTATTTAAATAAACATCAAGCATCATTATTCCATTGGAAAAAATCCATTCCCTAGAACTCTATTGGACTCTATTAAACTGCATCAGACAACATCAAACTTCATTAAATTGAAAAAAAAATTTATTGACTTTATTGATCTCCATCTGAATAGATAAAATTTTTTCAAATCTCATTGGCATAGAAAATAAATTTCCCTAGATCTCAATTGGACTTATTAAATTTTATTAAACTCTCAACTCCATTCCCATCAACTGAAGTCAAATGCCATCAGGCACCCTAAAAGTCGAAAAAAAACTTCAAGATATTTTCATCAATATATCAAATAACCATTGAATTCTCAAACTTACAACCGGTTCCATTGAATTACTGAGCTGATTTTACATAGTAGTTGATGATTTTGGTTATGGTACTGCATTGACACTGAAAAAATATAACTGTTGCATCCTAGACCACTTCTAGGCTATAAGTTGCAAGCAATTCCAACTTTTATCCCCATCAAACTATATTGAACTCCATTAAAGTAAATTGAACTACAAAAAAGTCCATTGAACTTTATAAAAATCCATTGAACTTCATCAAACTCCATTGAACCCCTTAAAACTAATTTGAACTATAATGTAAGTTATCAATATATTATTACTTAACCCTTTACATTATTTGTCCTACTCCTACAACAGTCTAATAATTGACGATTTTGATCAAGGGTTTTGATATGGAGAGCCTGAAAAAGATGACAAATTCAAACAACCCATCCCACTGGCACAACCCAAAATACAACTAACCTACCCCCCAACTGGGGGTGCAGGGGGCATGGCCCCCTGCCAAGCAAAATGCGAGTATCAAAATGTTAATTCCATAAACAATTTATTAATTGAATTAATCATTAAATTATATTTTCAACAATTTATTCAAAATCTTATTTTAAAAACTAGAAGGCATTGATTCCAACAGTTCACATCGATATTATTATTCAATCAACTCGGCAGCCATAGTTTGAGGATAGTGGCTTGAAGAAGTTGAGTTTGTGTGTTACAGAGAATAAATTATTCAACATAATTTAGAAATAATAATAGAATGGTAATTTTAGTACTTAATGTGAGTAATTTTGTACAGTTTTGATGCATTTCAAAACGTTCAGAATAAGAGAGTTATAGTACTTGTGAGATAGTTTCATAGCTCCCACAGACCAAACTTTGAACTTGATTTATTTCAAAACTACTTGACAGCGACAGCTAATTTTTTTAATTTGTCATTAGAATAACGTACTGAATAGATTCCAACAAGAATTTTGACTCTAGCAAGATGGGCCAGTAAACGACACTTTAGCCCACTAATAGTCCAGTACGCAGGGATTTTTTCTGCAAAAGGTGGTGTAAGCTTATGCGATTTATTGTTTTAATCGCTTCATTAGGGTCCTAATAATGTGTATTCAAAAAGTGCACACAAAATAACAACCCGCACATTTTTGACAGCCAGAAAACCATGCACGTTTTTAGTTTTTGAATATAACTAAAAAACGGTCCACATTTTTATAGGTACATTCTCATAGTAAATTTTAGAGGACAAAATTCTGCGTCGATTAAAAAAAAGAAAACAAAAATCGGTCGAATAGATAACGTTTTAAATTCATTCAAAAAACACAATTTTTTCCAAATTTTCCAAGAAAATTGTTTAAATTCTTCTGTAGCTCATAAAGTAACAGAGAAATGTATTATCCCTCTCCCTTAAAGTTGTGGAGCATTAAAAATTGAGTTCAGAAAGTGCAAAAAATTGATATTTGACCAATTTTTGGAACATTAACAATCACTTTTTCAAAAATAAAACAGGCTACAGGTGGTTTTTTCAACATTTTGATGTTATGTTAGACATATAGAGCCTATCTTGTATTTCGTAGTCTACTTGGATCATTACCATCAGAATAAATACTCTACTGCTCTAAATCCAAATTATTTTTGATACAAAGGACATTAGAATAAGGACACCCCTAACTTTTGTAAGAGTGAACGGATCCTGATAAACTATAGCTCATTGTTTTCATCTTGAAAAGACAGTTCTTTCGTATATCATAAGTTGAATTTGGTCAAAATTGAAGAATTCCATCACCTAGACGTCCTAGAGTACTTTGAGCCCATTCCTATATACCAAGAAAAAGGCGACTGTTTGTGTTCAAATGTCGCATTTGGGCTCAAATTGTAGAAAATTATCCTCTACCCGAAAATTACCACCTTTTGCAGAAATTAGCCTTACAAAATTTCCTTCGTACTGGACTATAATTACTGTAGGCTAGCATAGTATGATAGGAAGCCATCTCAAATCCAAAAAGTTTCCATTTTTTAGACTCAACAAAACTTATAAAAATTTTTAAACATTACCTTGGCCACTCTATGCGCAAACAACCTTGAAAATAGAAATTCAGACAAAATACTTGATAGTTAAATTAGGTATTTGAAGGTTAAAGTAGACTACTTCCCAAGGACTACCTATAATTTTCAAATTCAAAAGATGTTCGTGTTGTGGAGGTGCAGAAAACCCAAAATGAGGTTCATAGTTCAACTCCTGCTGCATAAGGTATATAGACCTATTTCTAACAGTTCTTGAATATTGTATTTTGCATGACTTGCACTTCTCTTGGTTCCTTCCAGCCTGCATTGAGGGATTTCCAGTCTGGAAGCTGGACGAGAATTGTGGCTGCCTATGTCACTGCTCTTTGGTAGTTGATCTTGAAAGTTCTAGTCATACAACTGCGATGTAAAGATAAGATGAACCCTAACATAAAGCTGCTATAGTGCTGGAGAGTAGCATAGAGAGCCGTGATAGATAATTGTTTGACTCTATCATAAATTTGTTTGTTGAGTATTAGATAGAGTACAACAAATCAAAGTGCACTATGTATCTATTATACTCGTATATATACTAGTATATATACTAGATATACTAGTATATATACTAGATATACTAGTATATCTTATATACACGCCAACAGGCTCGCTTTGTTTGCCTTATCCGTCTAGCCAGGGGGCTCCACTCCCTGGACCCCCAAGCCCCAACAGATTTAGCTGTGTCAGTTAAAAATCAGGCTTGCTTCACTGTTCTGTAAATTCCCCCATTAGTCTCATCTATATCAGATATGGTAAGACATTGCAGCTCACCAATGTCTAATAATTATTTAATCTTTGATAACTTGCCAGAAAGGCTAAAATCATGATTAAATGAGGCTGTCCAGAGAGCTGCCTGGTAGGCAAGTGGTTAAGCCACTCGGCCGGCAACCAAGGGGTACGGGGTTTGATTCCCGGTCTGGGCACAGTTTTTTTGTTTCATTCAATGGATCTCGCCTGCTATGTAGTACATTGGTCAACATTTGCAGTTGCAGAAGTCCTTTGTCTATTTATATAGCAATTAATTAAGATATTAATTAATTATTATTGCTATCATCATCTATATCAATGAGACCAACAGATTTGCATCAATTGTCTGGAAATTCCATTCAAATGGATTTGGGTTCCATTCATTCTCTTATTTCATCATATCACTCAACAGCGTCTTTTGGACTAATCCTTTTACCTCAGCTCAACCTGGATATTTGATCTGAAAATATTCAGTTCAGTTTTTTCTGAAATTTTGAAAATCCGTTTCTAGGCTTAGGTCCAAGCGCGTTCTTAGGTTCTTAGGCGCGTCTCAAGATCCAACTGAACATGTCTGCCAAATTTGAACACATCTGGTTCAGTAGATTTTTAGTTCTGTTGGTGAGTGAATAAGTTCCAGTTTGCTTTTATATGTATAGAAATACAGAGATGATGACAGTTTTTAAATATAGAACTTCTCATGTGATTAGAGAAAAATAAAAAAACTTCTCAGGTGAAGAATTGTACATATTTCGTCTTCTGTCATTTCATTTAGGAAACAACGAATTTCTGGGGTGTAAGCACTATTTGGTGTAGGTAGTCAGTCTAGGACGTTAGGCAGATTCCTCCTGAATTACTCTGTAAAACTATATATGAACTCAGTTACTGTATTAAAAAAATAAGAATAATTAGGTAAAAATAAAATAATCAATAACTTTTTATTGGAATTATGTGGTGTGATCTTGATTAGCCATTGAACGTATCTTTATTCTTGATTTCTAAATTTCGATCAAAATTCAAATAAAAAACTTTGTTTTCAGGTGTATGTTCAATACATTTGGATACAATCCAATCTGATGTTGAAGAATGTTTGAAACTATATCAATGCAAGATTTTATCAACGTTTGAAATGAGCCCTAAATCCTCAAGAACTAGGAAAATTCAAGAGCAAGAGGAACGCAAATCCGCTAAAAAGACATTTGTTTGTACTCAGTGCGATTTCAAGAGTTTTTACCATTCGCATCTCAAGGCTCATCTGAAAACACACTCTTTTGAGAAACCAGAAAAGTGTCCATTTTGTTTCTGTAAATGCCAATTATCTGGATTGAATAGACATAATAGTACACATCCTGGGAAGGCTTTGTTGTTGTACAGGTGTGTATAGGAACAAGAAATTTCAGTTTCAGTGAAGATAATCACACTCAAGGTAAGAATAACTTTTAAATGAGTGATTATTTTTCTAAGATTATTTCTTAAGATTAATAGATTATTCTCTAAAATAAATGAATAGATTAGGATATTCCTTATTATATATAGATTTTACTTTTTGAATGAAGTATGTAGAAAATTTTCAATCTTTGTTTGTTGGTTGAATATCTGTTTTAGGCATGTGCTTCTTCATATAAATGACTAAGGAGAAAATCATGTCCTCACCAAAAAAATAGTGTATGTACTTCAAATCAATAATAATCAATGAAGAAAATTAATGTTGTTCTTGACGCAGTGGTTCAGAATCATACAATGATACTAAAAATAGTGGTTCAGAAACATACAGTGGAACCAAATTTATTGGTTCAGAAAGTATCCAAAAGCATAACTTACCGTATATTTTAGTTTTTAGATGAGAAGACTCGCCGTTATCATATACTCCTTAAATTGTAGCCTAATGGCATGTTTTCTTGCTCGAATTTCTTCTATCATGAAGTACCAAAACATCACCGGTATCAATTCTGCCAATTAGTGGAATTAGTGATAACTCAACTTTAATCTTAGAATTCTTCTAAAGAAATTCATTTTGAATTCATTTACCAGATTGAAGCAATCTAAGAGTACCACTTTGAAGGATTTACACCATACATATTAATTTAATCTTAGTGTTTCCTTTTAGTCTAGGGCTACTACCAATGTATGTTAATGAATGAAATTACTGAAAATTTCCCTACATATATTAGTAGAATTTGTTGATTTTTGGTTCATGTAGTTCTTTCATAGAACTCCATTACGAGTAGAAAACCCTGGAATCCACACTGAACAGACAGATTAGCGGTAGTAATCCTTCATAGTTGAAAATGTTAAATTTTTATGCTATATTTGCAATTATTTTGTTTTCTGTTAATATGGCTTGTACATAAACTGTTTCAGATTAAAAATAATCTACTTGTAAGTTTTTTCGAGTGTAAATTATAATAAGTTTTCTCCACTATTTTTTTGACTTCCAAGTTTTATAAATTAGGCCTCAGATTTCATTTCTAAGATAATAATAATAATACGCTCTATGGTAATATCTATGAACTATCTTTACAATTTTGTGAAACAATAGGTTTCCCCATGTCGGAATCATCGAAAATATAGTTTAATTAGCATATTTTCGCGTTTTTAGACTATTGAAATAACTTTTTTTTTAAATAGGATTCATAACTTAATTCAGAATTTAAATTTTTTTATTTTCTGTAGCCTACTGGGTTTTCATTATTTTCAGCTCTTCTAATAACGTGAAATAAAAATTATAGGGTATTATTGAAATATAGTAATATTCGATTTGTTGATGAGTTGAATTTTTTAATAAAAATAAATTTTTACTATAGGCCTATGTCAATGACGGTGCTTTTAACTGTCATTGCATCGTAATTTATGTATCATTTATAGAGCATAATGATCTGTTTTTCAGACGTTTGTGAGATCGTGACGCATCAGTTGAATCGTTTGATTTCGAGGATTCAGTAAAAGCTAGATAAGTTGGTGAAAATTCGTATAAAGAAATCGGAATGGAAGACTTAGGCACAAATCTGGTAAGTTTATTCAGTAAATTTGTCACTTTTGTCTTGCATTTTAAAATTCAAAATTCAAAGGGACCGCAAGATTCCCTAGATTAGTGGAAAGAGGAAAGTGATTGAACTGCACTCAAGCAATCTTACGATTATTGAAGTTAGTTTTGCGTGTTGAAGCATTTTGCGTGAAATTATTGTTCCTTCAATTCCTTTAAAACACATAACTCACATACTGCAACAATAATGTGCTTACCATGTTGGCATTGTTATGATTTACCGATATCTATTATACCATTACAATTCATTTCTTTCTTCGCCTTTAACCCAGGAGAATTAGACTTCTGCCTCCAAAAAAATAAGGTAAAACATCCTGCACACGGGGTTAGAAGTGGCGGCCAGTCGAATAGTTGTAGCCAATCACAGCTCTTGTTGTTTAACTCGATGACAAGACAAAGGCTGTGTTTGGCTACAGCTATTCGATTGGCCGCCACTACTAACCCCGTGTACGCTGTAAATAATCTTAATTGACTTGGAGCAACCCAAATACGTCTAATAAGAGTTCGCAACGGATTCCGAGTTGTGCATGATTCAGTGTGACAAGAAAACAACCAGATTTCGTCTCTGTTTCTAATTTACGCCAAAACGAAGCGTCTGAAAAATATCATTCATAAACATTCTAAACATATTATGTTTTTTAGCTAATAAAATTTCCAAGAGATTGGTATCAATAATGCAACCTTCTATCTTGTGAAAGGACCCAGTTATAAGTTCTCAAAAAATGGTATTTTTTGATAAATTTAAATTTTACCTTGGTTTTTATTTATCATTTATTCAAGAATAATATTATAAACTTGGGCGAGTGCAACAGGCTAAGCCCACAACTGCTCCTCTACCAATTTCTACAACAGTCCAAAATAAGGTTCTCATCATCATCAAACTTAACATCACAATTTCTCACTTCCAAAAATTTTTTACCACAAACAATTTTGAATTTTGATGAATTCCACTTTTAAGTTTCAAAAATAAACAAGAGAGATATTCCATAAAACTTCAATAATTTGGATTCACATCAAAACATTTTAGTAAATTTACTAGTAACCTAAAAATACGTCTTCTTGTCATGGAGTTTTTCACTAGAATATTTTTTCTGAGATCGTATTTCAATATAATAACTACTATACTCCCTTGAATTTAGGTTATTTCCCGTTAAAAGGAAATCACCCTTTAAGGGTCATAAGGAACTCTGTAACTTTTGTAAAAGGTTACCGATCTTGACAGTCTATAGCTCAAGTTTTCAGCTCATCAAGGCGGTTCAAATGCATATTCCATTTGCAAAAAATTGATTCAAATTGAAGAATTTACTTCTTTGAGTATGAGTCCATTTAGTCCAGTCAATGAGTGTTTTTTAGAGAAGAAAAAACATATGAGACTAATTTTTCCCCCATCGATTAATATCATATAGACGTGTGTTCTGCCAAAAGTCCCCACCCCTACCCCTCTTGCTTCCTCCTCAGCACCCCCTCAAAGTTCCATTTGCAAGGATTTTTTATATTGAATTTATCTCAGCAACCATTGGAGATAAAAAACGAAATTTTTTCTCTTTATTTAGAAAATTAAATTCTCTTCATTTCATGTTATTACCATTTCACTCTAGCTCCTGTGGTTCAAGAGTTATACATGTAAGAATGAAAGAAACCCCTAAATTCATGCCTGAAAATGCTATTACTTTCCAAATAAAAGTTTACCGTTTCGTTCTACTGAAAAATGTCTCATATAAAAGTTGTAGAGCTTTTCAAGACCTACATTTTTCATTATAGAAACATATATTTTGCCGAAATTTAAGGGGGGAAAAAGTCCATTAATATGCGATAAATACACCCTGGCGTGCCAAAATACTACGAATTGAGGAAAATTCATACGGAAATAATACATTTGGGAAAAATCATGTGGAGCTGATTTTTTCCACATCGATAACTAGCATATCGACAAGTGTTCTGCCAAAAGTCCCCACCCCTACCCCTCTTGCTTCCCCCCCAGCAGCTCCCCAAAGTTTCCATTTGTATGGTTTTATTATATTGCATGTAACTCAGCAACAATTGAAGATAGGAGAACGAATTTCCTTTTATTTTTTAGAAAATTTAATTCTCTTCATTTCATCTGTTTACCATTTCACTCTAGCTCCTGTGGTTCAGGAGTTATACATGACAGAATGGAGGAAGCCCACAGATTTATGCCTCAAAATTTCATTCTTTTCCTAATAAAAAATCACAGGATTGTTCTACTCAAAATGTCTCATATTGAACTAGTAGAACTTTTCAAGACCTACATTTTGAGTATAAGAAACATATATTTTGTCGAAATTCAAAGAGAGAAAATGTTCGTCAATATACGATAAGCACGATCTCGGAAGCGCTCGGCGGCTGGCCTGATATCGACTGTCGAAGCGAAGAAGACACTGTGGCAGAATGGAAAAATGACTACAGCTCAGTCAATATTGTTCAAAAAATGATAAATTTGGTTTCAAATTTTAGGGCAAAACGTTTTTCAGAATTGAAGGAAGAACTTATCATTTTTTGAACAATATTGACTGAGCTACAGTCATTTTTCCATTTTGCCAGAGTGTCTTCTTCGCTTCGACAGTCGATATCAGGCCAGCCGCCGAGCGCTTCCGAGATCGTGCTTATCGTATATTGACGGACATTTTCTCTCGTTGAATTTCGACAAAATATATTGTTCTACTCAAAATGTCTCATATAGAGCTTGTAGAACTTTTTTAAGACCTACATTTTGAGTATAAGAAACAGATGGTATAAGATGGTATTTTGGCACGCCAAGGTGTATTTATCGCATATTAATGGACTTTTTCCCCCCTTAAATTTCGGCAAAATATATGTTTCTATAATGAAAAATGTAGGTCTTGAAAAGCTCTACAACTTATGAGACATTTTTCAGTAGAACGAAACGGTAAACTTTTATTTGGAAAGTAATAGCATTTTCAGGCATAAATTTAGGGGTTTCTTTCATTCTTACATGTATAACTCTTGAACCACAGGAGCTAGAGTGAAATGGTAATAACATGAAATGAAGAGAATTTAATTTTCTAAATAAAGAGAAAAAATTTCGTTTTTTATCTCCAATGGTTGCTGAGATAAAGTCAATATAAAAAAACCTTGCAAATGGAACTTTGAGGGGGTGATGAGGAGGAAGCAAGAGGGGTAGGGGTGGGGACTTTTGGCAGAACACTCGTCTATATGATAGTAATCGATGGTGGAAAAATTAGATTCATATGTTTTATTTCCCCTAACGGGTGTATTTTTGCACTCATTGACTGGACTAATTGTCATATACTAAGAAAAAGGCTACTATTTGTATTCAAAATAAATGCGTCTATCTTGAAAGCCATTGATGTGAAAAGTCGCATTTGAGATAGAATTGTAGAGCATTGTGCCACTGATCACAGGAGTAGGCTACGCTAAGAATTACTTGAATTTTATTTTCAGGATGATTTTAGAAGTCAGTTGTCGGAATTGACATTCGAGCAGCTAATAGAATTGAAACATAAGGTCGGTGCCAAAGTGTATAATGAAGGTGTCAAGTCAAAAAACACAAAAGCAAGTGACATTCAGTTCAACAGAGCAAATAAAAATAGGTGAGACCAGTTTACGTTTCTAATACCGTATTACCACTGACGTAATAATTACGTCATTAATGATAATTTTTCCTTAAAAGAGGCTGTATCATTTTGTTTCATTGTGGTTATATGTCAAGATGAAAAGTGAAAAATACTTTTTTCGGAGTGACAATTATTGTTCTATAGTACGTAGTACCTGTCTTGTGCTAGAAAATGTGCCATACTAGCATGAAACAGTTGTCACGCCTAAAACAGTGAGGAATTTTCACTTAATTTTTTCTCTCTTGGGATCAGCTCATGGAAATGACATTCAACCATGTATTGATGGTTGATGGTTTCTCAGTTTCTGTTATATATTTTTGTAGAATAATTCTGGATTAATAAAATTTATTGTATGAACTATTCATATGAGGACTTTATGACGTTAGTCAACAGTCTAATGATCCCATGCATAGATATAGATTATTCATCATTGTTTTTTTACTTTTAAATAATAATCACAGCACCCTTTTCGAGTATTTATTAAAAGTAGCCCTGACATAAAGGGAACACCATGATTCTTCATGTATCATGTATTCGCTGTGTGCAAGTGGGTGGAAAGGATATTTTTGGCGATCAAGGCGCTATTGGCGGATCATTTCGGCGAAAAATTGAGTGAATTAACATTGGAGGAGATAGGGCTAAACCTAAAATAATGTCCTGGAGAATTTGTTGTGTTCTGGATTGTAAAAATGAAACACGCAATGGAAATTTCAAGTTCTACACTTTTCCAGTTGCCATACATAAGTTTCATCAATAAAAAGAATGGATCACTGCATTGAATAAATATTGATAGGTGAAGCTAACCTAATTGTTTTGTTTACGTGCAAAAGAATTTATTGATCAAGTAGGACCATGGAGTGCTCCATTCTAACCTGTACATGAGGTAATGTACATGAATAGTTTTTATTTTAGTTAATCTAATAAGCTGTTACTATCAACGCAAAAACTCTATTAATTATGTTTTAATAAGGAATATTCATATCATTCAATTTTTCAAATAAATGTGAGCTTGCGCCAATTTTTCATTTTCATGTAAGATAACTTATCAGCTGTTATCTCAAAGTTTTTGTCGACTCTCAAATACATCTGTTTGCGGTTGTCTGCTCTCAAATACTTGAAAACTAGGATTTTTCTAATATAATGAGCTATAATACTATCAATAACTAACATTCATATCCTAAATATCATGTTCTAATTACTGAGAAATGCATGAAGCAGCAAATAATACCATTCTAATTATAAATGTGTTTTTCCCATTTAGCGCTATGCTTTGTATGCTAAAACGCGTAGAAAAGTACAGACGTTAATCCACCAGAGCGCAGCACGGTAGATGCTCATAGCGAATAGATTCATCTATAACAATCTCTAGTATAATATTAGAGTCTTCTCTGTAGAAGGCCTCTCTTTGAACTTCTTGCTTTCCCAATAACGAATGGCCATCATTAACAACAAATAATCACACCTCAGGTGTAGTTCTCATTCCTGACTTTGTATTGAGTCATGCCATATCGTGTCTGATGTTAGAAATATAACTGGATTTTCGAGTAATATTGATTTTAAATTTATAGAATTTTATATTTTCACAGGCCAAGAGAAATGTCTTCTAAAATACGACCTCCACGATTAATTGCATCTGTTGTAAAGGCAGCACTAGTAGGAAATGAAAAGAAGAATAAAATTGTAGCAAGGGATCCTAGATTTGAAGATGCCTGTGGTGTGTATGATGAAAAGGTATGAATAAATATATCAATCGTGGTCTTCAAACTGTTCAAATACTCAACGTGATAGAAATCTAAACGAATTAGGATTCTTTTCCAATAAATCAATTTTTTGACAGATAGTCAATTTTTGTTTGATAAATCACAACTGTTGAGCCGCGTATCGACAGTGCAAGGCATGTGCCGCGAATACCTCGCGGTACGTTGTTACTATTGCGACTGGAACGCCCATCAGCTGTGGTCAATCAAAGCTCTTGCTTTACCCTTTAGCTTCGATAACAAGAGTTATGATTGGTCACAGCTGATCGACTACGTTCCAATCACAACGTTAACAACGTACCGCCAGGCATTTTCGGCACATGCCTCCCACTGCCGATACGCGGCTTTAAGCGTTCACGGCGTGATGATTAGAGAGACTTTACTTGCAACACGGCTCATTCTCTTAGAAAGAGAGGCCAGATGCTCTGTCTTTTACTTGTCTATTGTGGTGAATTGATCATTTGTGGTGAATTGATCGGTGTGCGTCTCCATAATTTGTAATATTATATAATGTTAATTTGGAAAGTTGGGGGCTCCACCACTTTCCAAAACGGGAAGAAAAGTATTACAAATTACTGGAGATGCCTCTAACAGATGGTAGAGCAAAGAATTTCAATATTAGCTAAATAATAATAATATTCGTGTAACCTGGCTTGCTCAGGTCTGGTGTCAGAGTTTTCAGGTCGCTCCTGATCAATTTCAGGACCTCTGTCATGACTTAACGACTGTTTTTAGGCAGCCGGGACCGACGGCTTAACGTGTCCATCCGAAACACGGGAAAGTGGCCTGAGAAAAATTTCTGGTCTGACGTGGGTTTGAACCCGGGACCTTTGGGTTACAAAGCCAGCACTTAACCCACTCAGCTACGCCACCCCCATATTAGCTAAAGGTTTATGAAAGATTTATTAAACAAAATGTACGAATAAAGACTTCAATTAAGATATATACGATTTTTAATGTTTCAACAAATTGTAACTAAATAAAGAGGTTTCTTAAATTTATTTCCAAACATCAATTGATGAATAATTTGTTTAAAAACAGAAACTGGAAAAATGGGGTTTCATTTATAATTTATAATAATTTCAGAGTGTTTATGTATTTAATTTGGTTGAGGATCATCCTCTTAAGTTTTTTAAAAAAGTTACATCAATATCCTGAAAACAAATAATTAAATTAAGAAAAGATTAAATTTATTTTAACGATACCCCATCCTTGGCTAACCAGAGGGAAGGTCCAGGTCCAGGCCAGTCAAGAGTCTTCAGAAGGCACACAAACACGACTAACTTCAGAAAAGAAAAAGTGGGAAAATCGAATATGAAAAATTACTGGCTGGTGGGGAGACTGAAAAGTTCCACCACTTAGCAGCTCAGAGCCTTTTCATCCAGTCAGCATAAATTTGCTTCCTGGTGATCTGGCTTATATAATGTATATAAATTATGAAACGGAATAAAATTTAAATTTTTATGTGCTTGGGGAGCTGTCAAAACCTGTGGTTTATGACATCTCCCCCTCCTTAGCTTTGACAGCCGACTCTGGCTGTCCATTCTGGCCATTTACATTGGTTTTATGTGAAATGAATTCTTATTTATTTATTAATCCTAAAAATTGAAATTAATGAAATCCTATAAAATAAAGAAAACAATTCAAAGTATTGGAATATTTCACTTAAACCTAGACATTATTACTATCCTAGTATTATAAATGGACTTCATGCTGAAATTATAGAACTACCACATGTATGAAGTTTATAATTGAATAATCAATTCATTTAAGAAGTTTATAGAGTTTATTTGATACATTTTCTAATAGTGTGTGAGTTACACTCAACTTGATATTTTATATATACCTTTTTTTTCTACTTGATAGAAATATTTTTTTATTTCTAATGTCAAATAACTCAAACATATACAATACAAGCCATTCAAATTATACTTATTATTCATAGCCATTCAAGCCATACTTAATACTACGAAATAAATTGATAATAGAATAGACCTAACCATTCTACAGTGGTCTTCACTCTTTTTTTTAATACCCTAAATTTAAATTACACGAGAAAATAAAAAATTTTAATTCTAAACATAATACCTGGTAGAGTAAATGAAAGATAAAAAAATTGTTTATTGAATATTTCATATTAGTATCATTTGCTCAGCTATTTAATTATTGCATTTCATACATAGTTACACCAGGTCGTGCTACTAGTTGAAGATGAACTGTCATTATGTAAATTTTCCATAATATTATTATTGCTATAAGAGTGAGTAAGCACAACCAAACAAAAAATAAATATTTAATAAAAGAAGCTGAGTCCAAAACATCAGTCCATGAGGAAGGTGATTCCTTCTCCTTTGCGCTGTAGTGAGGGGTAGGGGTATGTTCCTCTCTCACTCCAGGAATAATGATGGACAATGACGAAGATCCTCTTCTTCTGGCGATATTGCGAAGAGCAAGGGAGGGAATTTTCTTCGTCGCTTTTGTTAGGGAGGGACGGGGGGATTCCGGTTCCGCTACACTGCCGCAAGTTATGGTCGAGGAAGAAATAGGTGAGTCCTCGTGTTCTGCCGATTGGGTGGACAGGGAGGGAATTTTCTTCCGATGACGTCTCGAGTGTGGAATGGCAGGGGGGGGGGAATTTTCTCCTCCAGGTCACCGCTCCGCTTACAGAATGGTCGTCTGAACGGTGGAACTGCAAAGTAGGCCTTGTACTTTACACAAGGTCGCAAGCTCAGCAGTTGTTGCCGTCAATGAAATCGTATGTTATTGTAGTGTTTCTGTCGAATAGAAATTACAATTGTTATTTACATATGGAAAATAATAGTCGGGATTACGATTTTTCTGTGAAATCAAAATTCGTTAGTCACGTTGAATTCACATAGCCTACCTAAATAATAATATATTCCTACAAAATAGATTTATTATGATTAAACTCATCAATTAATTTCTCACATCATCATTATTAATTTCACACATCAATTATACACAAAACAAATCAATACTAATATTCAAGTACTATCAATTCTTAAAATAATATCCATTAATTGCGTCAGCTGCTTCCTGGAATAATCCTAAAATTAATGTTCACATCTTATTCAACATTTAGAACTTTAAAAAAAATTTATTTGTAGGCTACTATATATCAATTAATTAAATATTCATAGTTCATATTAATAATGATAGTTAAATTCCTATTTATAATTCAGAACAATTAGCTCCTAACAATAATAATCAATAAACTCATATTTGATGAATAATTCCTATTTCATGATTTAATCATAAATTCAAAACTATACACATATTATTATATTTCACAACTTGTTATTAGGGTGGTTATACCAATGCACCGCACTACAATATTCATAATAAGGATGAAATATTCTCTTTAATTAATTGGTTTCCTAGAATGATATTTTTTTAACCTCCGTATGTGTATTATTTCAGGAGATGCTTTCCTTTACGATTAGTTATTACTTCTACATTATGTGGATTTATTTGTTTAACGACATTAAAAGGACCTCTATAAGGATTGTTTAGTTTTGTGCAAGTATCAGGCTGTGCCTGGGGGTATTGTATTACAACCTTATCACCTTCTTTGAATTGCAATGGTTTTATTTTCTTGTCGAATTGCTCTTTCTGCTGCAATTGTGCGTTTTTCAATATTTCTGGCAGAGAATTTCTAATCTCCAGAAGATTTTTTAGAACTTCAGCTCTTTCTGTACCGGTTGGAGTAGCCGGTAGGATCGCTATGTCTAAATAACTCATAGGGTGAAATCCGTGTAGCAAGAAAAAAGGTGAATAACCCAACGATGCTTGTTCTGCTGAATTGTATGCGAAACATACATGGCGAATATTTAGGTGCCAATTATTCTGTTTCTCATTGGAATAGCATCTTAGCATATTCATTAAGGTTGCATTGTATCTTTCAGTCATCCCTTGACTAGAAGGCATGTATGTTGACCCAAATTTTTGAGATACACCTAATGAGAGACACAGCTGTTTTAAGAGTTCTGACTTAAAATTTCATCCATTGTCTGTATGGATGGTACGGGGTAGTCCATACAGAGATGCAAAATTTAAAATGAATTTTGCTGTTATTTTTGGCGTCTATAGCCGTTGTTGGCTCACAATATGCGAAACGAGTTGTTCGATCGAGAGCTACGAAAATGTACTTGTATCTCCCACCTGAAAGAGAGAGTGGACCAAATGCATCAATGCATATCGTGTCGTAAGGTTGACTCGTTATAGCAATGGGTTTTAATGGACCACCCTGTTTCTCCCTACTTTTCTTAGCTACTTGGCATGTGGGACAGGTTTTCACGTATTTTATGACATCTTGTCGAATCGTCGGCCAATGGTATTTTGGCGTTATTTTGGACAGTGTTTTATGAATACCTAGATGTCCTCCAAATGTAATATCGTTATGGTATTGGCCAAGAATTTGCGTAATCAAAGTGGTTGGGATTGCAAGTTTCAAATGAACGACGTTTTGATGCAAGTGTTTGAAATACAAAATGTCATCCTTTAAAATATAGTTTCGTGATTTTCTGGCAGTTATTGGGTCTGTCTTATCGAGATCTATTACCGCAAAATAGATTTTGCCTAGAAACTCGTCTTGTTTTTGCAACAGCCCAATGTTCACACATTCTATTGCATTGATATCTTGCCAATCTGGCTCGATTGTTTTATCAATTGGAGCTCTAGAAAGTGCATCAACTAAAAGCAAAGACTTCGCTGGTTTGTACACTATGTCAAAATTGTACTGTGCTAGCTTAGCTGCTAATTTAGCTAGTCTTGAATTTGGTTCTCTAATATTTTTGTAATATTGAAGGGAAGCATGGTCAGTATGTACAGAGAAATTGTCATTTATTATGAGCGATCTGAAATGATTGATACAGTAAGTAACTGCTAACATCTCTAGATGTGATGCAGGCCAGTTTTCTTCCGAATTTGTGAGTCGTCGCGAAACGTACGCAACAGGTTTTATAACACCATCAAAATCTTTTTGGGCAAGGCAACCGCCAATTCCGATAGCGCATGCGTCTGTTAAAATGTACGTCTCTTTTTCATCATTATAATGCATCAATATTGGTTTCTTTATCAAACAGTCTCTGAGATCTTCAAATGATTTTTGATGAACTTCTGTCCACTCAAATTTTGCATCTTTACGCGTCAACTGTGTCAACGGATAAGCTCGTTTTGATAGACAGGGGATAAATTTCCTGTAATAAGATGTTGCTCCTAAGAATCGTTTCAGCTCTGTTACATTTTTAGGCACTGGCAATTTCAATACCGCTTCTACATTTTCTGGGAGTGGGGATATTCCCTCTTCGGAAACCCAATGTCCTAGTACCTTCAATGATTTGTAGCAAATTTTCGATTTATCCGGATTTAGTTTCAGATTAATTTCTCTAAGTCTACTGAAAACACTTTTTATATTATTGATATGTTCTTCAATTGTTGAAGACATAATGTACAAGTCATCTATATATATTAATACACTTTTATACAGCATATCTGAAAAGGCATGACTAATCCCTCTTTGAAAGGCTGCTGGGGAGATCGCAAATCCCATTGGTACCTTACGGAATTGGTAGAGACCATCTGGAGTGTTGAAAGCTGTTACGTGTCTAGAACCTTCAGCAATTGACATCGAATAGAAAGCTGACGTCAAATCAAGAGTAGATAAAAACTTTGCTGTGCTGAGTGATTCCAGAACAGTTGTCGGGTTAGGGATAGGATATTTATCATGAATTATTTTAGAATTGAGTTTTTTGTAATTTATGACCATTCTCGGTTTATTATCTCTATTTCTGACTATAAAGGCTGGTGAGGCGTAATTTGACCTAGCTTTCTCGATTACATTAGATTTTAATAAACCATCAATCATATCGTTCATTTCAGAGCGTTCTGAAACTGCCAATTTGTATGGTGAAGAGAAGACAGGTGTGTTGTCTGCTAAATTTATATGTACTGCTGGAAGTTTAGAATCAGGTATATCATATTTGTCTTTGGAGAAAACATCCGCATATTCTGTAATGAGTTTGGATACTCCTTTGTACGATGTTTCACAAATATTTTTATTGACATCTATTTTCTTATTATCGTGTATCATAATATCAGGAAGTTCGTTATCAGTCGATATTTGTACATTTATTTGGCTAATCTCTCTAGCTTCCAAGTATTTTGTTTCTCTGTGAATTGGCTCGTTTGGTTTTATCTTTAAGTTTCCTAACTGAGATCCAATTCTAAGAGTCAAAGGTTTTGAAGAAAAATTATAAGCAATGAATTCAAGTGATTTGTCAGTAGTTTTAGTAAGTGAAACATTTATTTTACATTTATTCAAGTAATGTGGATTTGGTGTGAACTGACAATTATTGCTATTCAGAATCTCATCATCGTTTTCTACAAACAAATCTATTTGTTCATGAGGCTTCAATAGAATGTCGTTTTTTATAACAATAGGTATCTCTTTGATTGTCCCGTGGGATTTTTTTTCTATTGGTGTCGAATGTGCGGAAAATCTCGTCTCAGAGCCTTCGCCGATTTCTAGGCCTGCTTTGAGTTTGAAGTATTTTTCTGATATATTGGAAATCAGGAGTTTCATAACTTGAAAGTTGTCAACCTCATCGCTTAACGCGTGTGAGAAAATCGTTCCGCGTCGTAAGGTGTCATTCGGTGTGAAAAATTGAGATGTACTGTCATGAGAGTTTTTCAACATTGCAATTTCTTTTGTCTCAAATGGATTAATTTTTATGTCTGTATCAAGAATGAAACGTTGCGTTATCATGTATGATTGGCTTTGAACATCCTTTATCCAATTGCTATCCATGGGAATTGATACTTTCTCATTTAGTTTTATCTCGTGGGAACTGTATTTGAGGTCTATTTTATTTTTCAAGAAGAATTTGTTTCCTACCAGTAAATCTACTGACAATTCGTCAACTATGTAACAATTTTGTTTATAAGCGATGTTTTCCATGGTGAATTTTACTATTGCATTTCCTAAGAATGGAATTTTCTTCTCATTGGCTGCATATAGTGCAACATACAGATTATCAACAATGTCTTCTTCTGCAACTAAGTGTTTCCTAGCAAGAGAGACATTTGAGCCTGAATCTATCAAAATACTTATTTGTTTATTATTTGATTTACCCAAAATTTGTAAGGCTGTTCCTACCTTGTTACATTGTGTACCTATAGGTATTAATTTTTCTGGAGGTTTAGGAGGCAGCTGGAGTGAATTTGTCATGATAGCGAGTTTTTCTTCTATCAACAAGAAAACGTTTGGTTTATCAATCATTGTTGATAGCGGTCGTTTTTCCTTCAAGCATATTTTTATGTTGTTTAAATTTTTTTCTTGTAGATTTGCAATATTGTCAAGCTTTGAAAATCCTTCTATTGTCCTGAATTTTAGTAAGTAGTACAATATATTGATGAAGTATCCGATTAGGTGAATTTGAGTTGTAATTTCATCATGGAAACTCAATTGTTGGTACTTTTCAGAATATTCATGTGAAATGTTTTTCGATACTGGGAGAGCTTTTCTCATTAGAAATATTTTGTATGCAAGACTTTTCGCATCTTGATAATTATGATTCATAGAATTTGTGTAATGATATATTTTTCCGGTTTTGTTATCACTTATTATTAACGAATAGCCATCATTCAAATTCTCGTTGTTACTTATTTTTACAGGTCTTTTAAAAAGAAAAATCCAAAATGGAACATCAACGTTATCCTCTTCTATTATTTCAGTAAGATTCTTGTTAGTACTGGTTAATAGACTAAATGTATTTTTCGCATCAAAAACTTGGAAATCAGTTACTATCGGGAAAGCATAATTATCTATTATGTTCTGGATAATTATCATTGTATTTCTATCTTCGTTATTTTCATCTAGAATTTCAATATCTTCGTTGTTGTTTGAATCAATTTTCTGAGAATTATCAAATGTTCTATGTGTATTGTGGATTTGTTTTACTCTTTGAGGATTATCTGCTCGTGAATCCATTTGTGGTGTTATTGTTGATGACTGATCTAAATCTTCAGGAATAGCTACAATTTCAGCATACGATTTATTATTTTGTGAATTTGTCATCTCCTGAATTTTTTCTTTTACATCTTCTTTAATTCTAATTGGACACCTTACAGCTGTCGCTGTGTTAGGTGTCCTCTCTACTTGTTTTTTGGAAGTTTATTGAATTCACATGAATCTACTGTGTGATTACTTTTCTTACAAATTTCGCAGTGAGGCTGAGCCTTTTCAGCAGCATTTTTCTTATTCAATCCATTGTAATAGCATTCATCAGTGTTATGATTCCTGTAATTACAGATGGCGCAATGGCGTTGTTTCTTATTAGGAATTGAAGAATTTGTTTGATTTTTCTGATTCAATTTGTTATGATAGCAATTTTCTGTTGTATGGTTTTGATAGTGACAAATTGCACATTGTTGTTTATTTTTGAAATTCTGTGTGCCTGAATGGACTTCATTATGTTGTGTGTTATTGTATTTTTTGGGTTTTTGACGAAGAGTATTTGATCTCTGGGGCCTATCCTGCATCTCTATTTTGTGTGAGGGTTGAATCACGTTTATCATTCGTTGCTCTTCAGATTTTTTAATCAATTTCTCCAATCTGTTGGACAAATTGTTTATTCGCTCTTCATGGTCTGATAGCCCTAACATATTTTTACTTTCGTTTGATGAGTGTGGTAACTATCCTACTCTATCGTCTGTAATAAATTGGGATAACTCGAATTTCTTAATATTATTTTCCAATTCCGCCATTGTGTCGTTTTTCAACATGATTATTTTGTCCAATATCTGGGGAAGAAGCCCTCTCAAGATGTAGCGTATTTTTCTTTTCTCTGACATTTCTGAATCATATTTTTGACATAGAAACAGAATATGAGCCATGTAATTTTGAATGTTTTCTCTGGGAGACATTTTTCGATTCATCAATTCTATTTCGATTTTTTCAAGTGATGTAATTGGCTCAAAGTAGCCAAGTAGTGCATTTGTTACATTTTCGAAGTTGAGGGTATTTTGTTTTTGAAGCGATTCAGATATAGTTTCAAAGTATTGAGCGGCGCTTCCTTTCAAATAGAATGGGAGATACATAAGGCAATCGTCATTATCCCATGAGTTTGCTTTGGCAACTCGCTTATAATTTTGAATAAATTCGGAAATATTTTCGTGAGGTGCGGCCGAAAATGATTGAGGAGTAAAAAATGGTCTTTTCCTGTCAGCCATTGCTGTTTGGATCTGGATGTCCTGTTTTATTATTTCAACTTGAACTTTTTGAGGCTCTTCAACTTGTATTATTTGGGCGGGGTCTTGGTTGGTTATTATTTGGATGTCCTTGTTGGGTAATTTAGTGGGAGGAATGACAGGTTTTTTGAATGCTGGTATTTCTAATAAATTTGGTGTTGACAAGGATAGATGTTTAGTTTCTTTGTTTTGTTCGAGACTTTTCTCTGGGGAAACAAATTCAGTTTGACTCGTTGGTATTACAAAAGGTGTTGATGGGCGAGAATTTTCTCCTGTCTCCTGGAGTCTAAAGATTTGCCTTAGGGTTTTCTCTAGAATATGCAGATCAGGAAATTGGTCTTTTAATTCATCTGAAAGCTTAACAGTCGTTAGAATCTATTGAACAGCTCTTTCTCGCTCTTTTTGATAATTTGGATGATCATACAAATTCTTTTTAATTAATCTGAGAGTGGACCTGATAAATTCCAAGTCAGCATTTTTGGGTATATAAAGTTTGTACTGCTCTGCTAAATATCTGGCATTCTCTAAATCGAGTTTACTAGTGGAAATACTTCTAAGATCGGGTAAACTGGTCATTGGAAAGCAGTGCTTTATGATTTTTATATTCTTTTGCTTGGAAAATGTACCTAATCATATGAATGAAAAAAAATAAAAATAATACTATTGTAACATGCACATACACAGTTTAGAAATAGTCATAATGTATTAGTTAATGAATGTTCAATCCCATTCAGAGTTCTGTTTATGCTATTCGAGAGCATATTATAATTGAATACTTTTGAACTTGATCAAACAATTAGCTGTCTCCATAATCGTAAATCGTAGACGTGCTGAAATGAAGGTCATGCTTATTGCATGAGACCTTGAATTGAATTGAGTATAATTAAGTTTCAATTGATCACTTTCACTGACAATTTTGCTCTTATTATTCGAAAAGTATTGTTTAAGTTATGGAGTATTATTTTTATTTACTATTCTATCTGACGATATTTATAAGACTATGCAGTGAATTTATTTTCATTTTGATTTTAATTATATTTAATTGGACTTATTTAATTTGCTAATCATAGTTTTACGGGATTAAGGGACCGGAAAAATCCAACTGAAAGTCAGATTAATCTGTTATTTTTTATTTATTTAGCAATTAATTTAATTTAGAGTACAGAAATAAACACGGCGTTCCTCCACCATTTGTGGTGAATTGATCATTTGTGGTGAATTGATCGGCGTGCGTCTCCATAATTTGTAATATTATATAATGTTAATTTGAAAAGTTGGGGGCTCCACCACTTCCCAAAACGGGAAGAAAAGTATTACAAATTACTGGAGATGCCTCTAACAGATGGTAGAGCAAAGAATTTCAATATTAGCTAAAGGTTTATGAAAGATTAATGAAACAAATTGTACGAATAAAGACTTCAATTAAGATATATACGATTTTTAATGTTTCAACAAATTGTAACTAAATAAAGAGGTTTCTTAAATTTATTTCCAAACATCAATTGATGAATAATTTGTTTAAAAACAGAAACTGGAAAAATGGGGTTTCATTTATAATTTATAATAATTTCAGAGTGTTTATGTATTTAATTTGGTTGAGGATCATCCTCTTAAGTTTTTTAAAAAAGTTACATCAATATCCTGAAAACAAATAATTAAATTAAGAAAAGATTAAATTTATTTTAACGATACCCCATCCTTGGCTAACCAGAGGGAAGGTCCAGGTCCAGGCCAGTCAAGAGTCTTCAGAAGGCACACAAACACGACTAACTTCAGAAAAGAAAAAGTGGGAAAATCGAATATGAAAAATTACTGGCTGGTGGGGAGACTGAAAAGTTCCACCACTTAGCAGCTCAGAGTCTTTTCATCCAGTCAGCATAAAGCCGCGTATCGACAGTCCGAGGCATGTGCTACGAATGCCTCGCTGTACAGTCTGTTGACACAAAAAAAGAGTACTACTACTAGTCTACTATCTACCGCGATTCGACAGTCCGAGGCATGTGCCACACATGCCTCGGACTGTCGATACCGGGTTTGCTAGCAGCGAGGCAAACGCTGCACACAATTTGCAGCGAACAGTGCCTGTTGCCTCGCAACGCACAACGAATAATTCTACAAACTAACCTCAAAATTGTACCCCATTCCTATGCATTTTTGTGATTAAGAATTCTATTTGTGTGCAGAAGGTTCTAATAGGCAATAATAAGCATTGCCTTGAATTTTTATCTACTAATTGAGCACAAACTAACCTATTAAGTCCAAATTATCAATTGTCAGAGCTTAGTTGTTTTGTCTCCCGCTTGATGGCGCTAGTCAATTTGTTTGCATGCTCGCATTTTTTATTACAAAAAAAGCAGATTTTTATTATAATTATTTTTATTATAATTATATACTATACTATAATTATAATTATTTTTGATTATTGCAGATTATATTCACACATATGCCTCAGCCATGAGTTTATACTTTTTTTGCGTCACCAGACTGTACTGCGAGGCATTCGTGGCACATGCCTCGGACTGTCGATACACGGCTTAAATTTGCTTCCTGGTGATCTGGCTTATATAATGTATATAAATTATGAAACGGAATAAAATTTAAATTTTTATGTGCTTGGGGAGCTGTCAAAACCTGTGGCTTATGACACTATCCCATTACTCGTGCGCAGTGCGCTCTACGCACTTCACTTCACTCGTCATTCCATTACTCTGTTGGTTCCCCTACTCCCATGTTGCAACTAAAATCTCACAGACTTCCCATTCGTTCATAGTTCATAGTCAACATTTTCTCATTTTGTGTTGAGCCAGGTGTGACCGCAGCTGGACATTGGTTGATTTTTCAGAGAAAGTACATTGTATGGGTTTATGTTAATATAGTTTGTGATTTTTATAATCAGGACAATTCCTGATCCATTTATCATGGGATGGATGACATTCTATGATTTTGTGTTCAACCCAGCACTACGCATATTTTTAAAATTTCATTAACATAATTTCATATAACTTATTGCATCACAGTCGATTTTTATCGACTATTTTCATCTATTGTGTCGAATTGCTTACAGATAGAAACTTCGTCATACTAAGCACATGAAACAACGACTGTATCTTATTCTCTTTCTTCTTTGACACATCCATTTTCCATCTCAAATAGGGTCAACAACATTCCGGCCCATCGGGAATATATTGTTGATAATTGATTCAACATCTATGAAACATCAAATCCAATAATTAATATTTCAATATTTTTTCAGAAATTCAAAACTAACTACAAGTTTTTGGACAAAATTCGTCGTAAAGAGAGAAAAATGCTTCAAAAGGAACTTACGGAAACAACTGATCCAGAAAGGAAAAGCCAAATAAAAATTCTTATTCAAAGAATGGTGAGTTGATTATTTATTAAAAATATTTCTTATGGAATGTGAGAGAAATCAACTTATTTCAACGTATTTGCTTATATTTTCAATAGAAGTTGTTGAATTATATCATTGTAGCTTGTTGGATTTTTTGTATCAACTTTGTGATAAATCATATATGGTGACCAAAATGTCTACCATGGAGGCTAATTGTAATTGTTTGTCAGGTTCAGACCGCTCTCAACAGGGATACGCGATTGAGACGAGACATCTAGTGAATTAAAAGTTACTTATATTACTCAGTTGAGGCCAATTCTACGCGTATCCCTAGTGAAAGGCCAGCCTTAGTTTTTCCAGGATGCAACAACATATTGATTGAATTGATCATCATCCAAGCCACAAAATAACTCAACTAGACCAACAGATAATAATTACCTATTATTTATATTATTACCTCCAATTTCCAGAAATAGATGAATTTTGAAGGAAATCATGTCAAGTTTTCAAAATGTGAAATACTCTCACAGAAATTACGTTGTAAAAATTATGCAAATTTACATAATATATGTGGAAAATTATAATACAGTACAAATCTCTGTAGCGATGAGCTATTTCATACAGGAATATGAGCGCATTGTTGCCAGGTTCTATTGAAAACTCGTCCTACCGACTTGAATTTGTAAAGGCCCGTATCGACAGTGCGAGGCAGGTGCCGCGAATGCCTCGCGGTGCGTTGATACTGGTGCAACTGGAACGCAGTCAATCAGCTGTGGCCAATCACATCTCTTGCTATCAAAGGATAAAATAAGAGATGTGATTGGCCACGATCGACTGCGTTCCAGTCGCACCAGTATCAACGCACCACGAGGCATTCGCGGCACATGACTCGCACTGTCAATACGCGGCTCAAGCTTTGCAATGTGACACACTGTGAGTATATGGAGAGGAACCGCTATTTCGACAGCCGCTCATTTCACAGCTTGTACGTACACACTCACCGGCCTCTTGTTAGCATGGAATGTTAGCCGAGCCAAAAACAGACTTGGGGTGTTCCTGACCCAATTTTGAAACTCAAAGTTTGCACGGACTGCAATTCGTAGTTCAAATATATTATCTCTACAATCCAATTTTCTGAACATTACTGAATGCTATAATTTCAATTCAATCCAACAGGACAATAAAGAGAGGGAAGAAAAAAAGAAGCAGCTCAAAGAGTCAAAGGAAAAACAAGAGAAAGAGTTGCGGAAGCAGGCGGTTAAGGACGGAAAGAAACCATTCTATTGTAAAAAATGTGAGTAGTTGACGGCAAATCCATTTCATAATTGAAAAATATCCCACAAGTGCTCATGAGTACTAGAAAATTTTGAATAATTTTTCCAGTTACCGTATTTAATGAATATAAAACTGTTTCAGAATTTTTTTAAATTTCTTCTATGGTGAAATATATTGCTTAATATTTTGTTTTCATTTTATCAAATTGAAAAAAGTTCATTATGCAATTCTACTCTAATTCAATGGAAAAAATCTGACTGTCAAGACACCAAAGCACTTGTGGGTCCACTACTATTTACTAAAAAATTCCAAAATTCCATGGATTCTATCACGTTTGTAATTGAAAGTATTTTTTATCATTATTGTCTCAATGAGAAAAAATCGTTCACAGCAACAGCATGAAGTTGAGTAGAAACCTAACGCCTCATTAATGTCATTGGCGAGTACTGGCAAAGAAAATTCTTCGTATACAAACTTCCAGATGATTATTCCCTGGAGATATTAAACTCTAGAACTAGAGGTGTCTGAATATTTGATCTATTAGGGATGCAAGGAGAGAGATTCCTGCTCAATTGTATACATTGAGTGTTCGTTATTGAGCGAGCGAGCACCAATGTTATTATACTGGGTTCGCCAATGAAGCGGGACAATTTCAATAAGTAACAGATTGTTCAAGAAATTGTATTTTCGTAATTTTATTATCATAAATAGAAAGGAGAAATGTAGCCATTTAGTTTAAATTGGTTAAAAATCATTTTTTGAATATAACATCTTCCAATAATGTCCTCCATTGGAATCTACGCACTTTTGCAGCCTCATGGAAGTCTGTCATGACATTTCACAGCATATTGAGTGGTATTCCTTCAATCTCATCTTGAATCAGTTGTTTTAGAGCTGGGATAGTTCTGAGTGGATTTAAGTAGTTAAGTAGTAGTAGTAGTTTAAGTAGTAGTTCTGAGTTTTTAAGTAGCCCCATAGAAAAAGTCACAGGTTGACAAATTTGGAGAGCGAGGGGGCCAAGGGATATCCCCGTTTCGAGAAATGACGCGACCTGGAAACAAAGCATTCATATCAATTCTCGCAGTGTGGCTTGTCGCCCCAGTGTGGCTAATTTAAAAAAAGAGTTTTCCAGAGCAATCCACCCCGAACTATCCTATCCCAGCTCTAAAACAACGGATTAGAGATGAAATTGAAGGAATACCACTCAATATGCTGCGAAATGTCTACTGGCGGCTCGTGCCCATGAAACAGGTGAAGTGCTGTACAGTAAAATATACGAGCACTTCACCTGTTTCCTGGGTACGAGCCACCAGTTGAAATGTCATGGGAAACTCTCAGGCCCGACGGCAAAAATGCAAAGATTCCAATGAAGGAGATTTGGAGGGTGTTATATTCAGAAAATGATTTTTCACTTATTGTTCACTAAATGGCTACATTTCTTTTTTCTATTTATGATAATGAAATTACGAAAATACAACTTCTTGAAATCTGCTACTTATTGAGATCGTCCCGCTCCATTGGCGAACCTTGTAAATATTATAACACCTTGGGTGAGCGTAAAATTCTACTTGCTGGAAAAAACACTAGTCATTCAATATTACAGCCGTCATCTTGGCGATGACGAAAGCTACAGGCTAATGGCAATTCATCTATATCACCTGACCGCTAGCTAGACGCTGATTGTAAAAAAATCATCAGTCGCAGGAAATAATAGTAGGCTACTAAATACATCTGATCTCTATGTATGTTATTATTTTGTTTTCTCATAATGTCCTTTGTATGTTATTTTTGTTTATATTTTTCTAGCTGAGAAACGTCTTCTGGAGTTGGTTGATAATTATGAACAGCTGAAGAAGTCTGGAAAGTTAAACAAGCATTTGGAAAGGAGAATGAAGAAGAACAATCATAAAGAGAGAAAAATGTTTTTGCAAACAAAATGAGCTGTTAATTATGAACGATAATTCAATTTACAGCTTGATTCAAGTCTGACTCATTTTATTTTATTGGACTCTCACCTCAAGCTTCTAAGTATTTTATGGAATTAGTGGTTTCATTGTTAGATGGTTTCATCAATAATTACATGTTCCATTAAGTTGAATGAATCTATTTTAATTCTCAACCTTTTACGTTGTTGATATGTAACAATTTCTCCTTGTTAAAATGAATCTTGTAAATTTAAAAATTTCGAAAAACATAATTTAAAAACATAATTGTTACGCAGATATCAGCTGTTGGAACACACCAGGAACATTTATGTTCCAAGTTGTGGAAGTCATTTATGTTTTAAGTCATTTATGTTGATCACTCCTACAATGATATTGTATAAGTGAAAAACCACTGGCAGTAGAAACAGTAGAAACTAAAGCCACGTTTACACCGGAATGTTGATAAAATTTGTTAATAACTTTTATATAATAAGTCTTTATAATGCTCTAAATTTGATTAAATTAAGCTGAGTGATAACCTAAATTTGATTAAATTAGGCAGAGTGATAAACTAATCATATGAAATTCCTAATAAAAAATGAACACATGTGATTGATTATCATACAGTAGGCTTACTTATTAGCAGAATTAATTAGATTATTTGTTCTTTTGCACTTGAAAATTACTATAATTAGTTGAAACAAGTCGTGCATTGAAAAATAATTAAAGAAGGGTACTTGATAATTATTTAAAATAAAAACAATCTATATAATAATACGTTAATCACATTCCCTTCTACGCTCGTTTGATTTAGATTGCATTCAGCCGCCATCCTAAGCAATCCTGCTCTAACTTATGAACGCCAAAATACCTCGAAAAATCAATAACAATAGTATCAAAGTTAAACAAACTATGAATACTATGTTATCAAACTTAAAAACTGCTGGGTAGAAGGAAACTACAGTATAATATACCACAAATTGAACACTAGAGACTAGAGTAGGTATAATTTATAATAATAACAAAAATTTACAAAATAACTATTATAAACTAAACAGTATGACGAACTAAGCAGCTGCTCTGAGCATCTTGGCTTCCCTTTTTTCTTGAAGTTCCTTTAATTGTTCTTCGACAACTTTGGCTCTTTCTTCTAAAAACACTTTGTATTCCTCAGGATCAAGATCTCTTACCACCTGTATACCAATAGATCTCGCCGAACCAATCAATGCTATACAGAGCTCCTGCAAAGGCTTACATTCGTTCACTGGATCTTCTGATTTGATTTTAGCTATTTCGTAGATGTGCTTCAGAGTTACTTTTCCGCATATATCTTTTGCTAGAAGTCAGAAATAAAAGTAAATTACAATCGGAATAATATTATTTAGGCAATAATTATATAAGATATAAATTTTTTGTATGTGCAACAATAAAGCAACAATACTATAATGGTGTATGTGGGCTACAACCTTAGAGAAGGTAAATGGTACAACTAGGACTGGTTGTACAGATGCACACACACACACACACCTATTTCTGGATTGCGTGTGTGCCCAGTCCCGTTCCATCAAGTAGAATTTGGACGGATGAAAAAACGGCCATCCAAAAGTCGGATATTCATCTTATCACGCAAAGAAGACATTCCTTCAAAATGGCAGCTGTTCAATGCCACCAGCTACCGAAATGAAAATAGTCCCACAATGGGAACCACTATTCATAAAATGAAATAACAAATAGCTCAATTTAAAAACTTGAGTTTGAATTTCATGCACTAATCATTTCAAGTATAGTCTGTCCAAGCAAAGAAGGCATTCAGACAATATAGGGAAATGACTCCATTTCGACCAATATCCGTTCAAAAATTATAAATTTGGTTTCAAAATGTAGATTAGAATGTTTCCTACAAATTTGAGACCAAATTTATTATTTTTCAAATAATAGGCCTATTGATCGAGCGGGAGTCATCTCCCCATCTTGCCAGGAAGTCTTCTTTGCTTGACCAGACTAAAACAAATGAGTAACTTGGTGGATGTAATAAATAATAATGAGTAGGCCTAATGGGGTGGCCCAGCCCAATGTCATAGAGCGCTCCGGTTCTCTTCAATTCAGAAATCAAGCCCAAAACTATAAGTTTGATGCAGTCATCAAGTGTTAATATTCAATAAGAAAGAACTAGGACTAGATTTTTAGAATTTCATGACTACCAATTTAGATAAGAACAACATTTACCAAATTATTGCACAAGGAATATTGTTGTCAAAATATCTTCAACGATTTTTGGATTCTGCAAATTACCTGGAGACATGGAACCACGTTGAATTCCAGCTGCCTGTTTAAGATAGTAGGTCGCCGGGGGTTTGTGTAGGATCAGAGAGTACGATTTGTCAGGATTCACATAGACTTTCGCAGGTAATGGTATACCTTCTTTGATGTCTTTGGTTTTCTCATTGAAGTCCTTGCAAAATGCTGCTATGTTCAGTCCTCTCTTAAAAACAATAAAAAACAAAAAATAATATTGTTATCATCATGTAGGGCTGTAATTCAATACATAAACAGTCAAGTTACTTCTGGATAGATATTTACATTCAAGTAAAGACAAAAATTCATAACATACACATAAAACTATGAAACGAATATTTACAAACGGTTATATCAAAGATACAAGAGAACTGGTATTCTCTCTCCCACACACACACACACACACACATAGCGAATAGAGTGGAAGGTTGAGAGATTTATCTCGAATCACTTTTTAAAAAGGTTTTCCATCCACATCCCGAACGCCTGTTGAATATCAAAAGGTGCGAATCGGGTAACGCCACGAAGCTAGGCGGTTGGCGAATGACTGTTGTCAATTTTCCGCTCTGTCAGGACAGTCGGCGAGCTGTCTCTGAGAGTGCATCAGAACGAGAGCGTCCCCAGCTATACTAATTCGCTCTCTCAGGTATAGTTCGGCCAAGAACAGAAGAGCCTTTGGCAACATGGCTGCCAGTAGTTGAAATGAAAATTGTTCCAACATAACCAAATTTAGGAAGAAATAGTACAGGCTCAGACGATTTTTTTCTGTCCTAGTTCATAATTATGTTATGATTTGTGCTATCATATGTCAATAATTGAACAAATACATAAAAAAATATATACGAGGGGCACTCATAAAGTAAGGGCCGTTTGGTCACAGAAAAAATGTACTCATGAGAAACAAATTTCATTGTCATTTTTAGTTAGGTATGATCTTTCTTTACGTCTCTGCATCATCGCCGTTCACTTGTAAGCATTTTTTGTACCGCTGCGCCAGCTTCTTTAACCCCTGTGCATAGAAGCTCGCCGCCTGAGAGTGGAGCCAGTTGACAACGGCGTTTTTAGTCCCTCTTCGGTTTCAAAGCGTTGTCCACCGAACCGCTGTTTAAAATGCATAAAGAGGAAGTATAGTCGCTAGGTGCAAGGTCCGGACTGTAATGGGTGGTCAAAAAATTCTCAACGAAAATCTTGAATTTTCTCTAGGGTTTTGGCAGCAGTGTGAGGACGCGCGTTATCGTAGAGGAGAATTTCGCCAGAAGACAGTTTCCCGCAGCGTTCGTTTTGGATCGCATGTCTTAATTTTTTGAGCGTTTTGCAGTACACATCAACTGTAATTGTTGTCCCTTTTAACGATCCTTTTGCACATAGGAAACGAATCATAGAACGCACTTCACAGTTGGCGGGATCAACGATTTTCGCGCTCATTGTTCTTCGCATTCATTGACAACAATATGACTTCAGAATCGAAACAAATCACGCTGTAGCTTTGCAATGAGTCAGTACTTGGTGCTGCAATAGTAAAACTTTGCTTCGAATCGCCAATATTGAAATATAGGCGAACGGCCCTTACTTTATGAACGCACCTCGTATTTTCATTCGTGAAATAAATAAGCTTATAATTAGTGTAAAAACGGTAGGTTGGCTGAAGTGATTTCACCCTGAAAATATCAGTTCAGCGTTTGCGTAGTTACACTCTCACTTCCCTCCGCCATCTTGCAAGAAGCTCTTCTGTACTTGGCCCAACTGTACATGGCTTATCAACATGAAGTCTGCAAGAACATCAGTAGCTTATCAACATAACTGTCTGGCTTATGGTTTATCAACATGAAGTCTGCAATAACATCAGTAGCTTCACCAAGGTATTTTGATCAATGACTGTCTTAAGACATGACGTTTTCTTAGACCTACTCAAGATATCCAGGAAAGTGCCAAATTCCAAAAAAGGTGATCCTGAAGAACTACAGACCAATATTCTTTATACCAGCGTTTGCCAAGATCTTTGAGGCAGTAATTTTTACCCAGCTATTTTGAGGTGAATTCGCTGTTTACAGAACACCAATTTGGATTTCGTAAATGAAGATATACCACTGATACCGTTCAGTCTCTGATAGAGTCTATACTTGGGGCAATGAGGAGAAGATACTTATGTTTGGTTCACTTGACTGTGTGTCTCATGATATATTACTGGGCAAACTTGAAAGAGTTGGCATTCATGGAGCCGTCTTGAGAACAATGAAAGAAGATTACCTGTATAAGCGCAGCCAAATGGTTACAGTTATTGGAGCTAAATATGAGGCCCTACAGGGTAAATAAACTACAGAGTTCCACAGAGACAATTCTTGGCACTATACCATCTTTCTAAGTGGATGTCATCACTCAAGTTGCCCAGGAAGGAAATCCCCAATAACCCATTCTCAGGTCCGGCAAACTGCTAAAGCAGGCCAGCTCATGGTTTGAAGCTAACAGACATGAACCAAGCTATGACACAAGATATTTTATGCATTGAGGCGTGTTCTACCTTCCTTTGGTGAGCCTGAAGTCAAATATTTTTGGTTTTATGGTAGATTCCTCACTATTATGGGATCATCACATCAACATGGTATGTAATCATCTCTCCAAGGTGACTTACCTTATGTGAAAGTTGATGAGCTTTATTCCAAAGAACTAGTTAGTGACAGCGTACCATGACGTTGAATGGCATTGTTTCATAGCCATATCAACTATAGAATTGTATTTTTGGGCCATGAAAGTAGTTTTGAGAGGAACCTGAATCCCTAAAAGATTAACCATTAAATTTCTGCAGTATCTGGAACACTGTTGGCCACAGTTTGAAAAGCTAGGAATTCTGACGGTCTCAGCCAGTATCTGCTCAACTCACTGGTGCTTCTGAGGAGTCAGCTTCCCATATTTCAAACAAGAGGCCACTACACTACACCAGGAGGCGAGAAAATGTTGACTCGCCACAATCATCACTAACCAGATCACATATAAGCTACCCAATTCGCACCCTGAAATATTCAACAATGCTCACGTTGTGTGCTCGCGAATTTGAAAAAACCCTATCAAGAAAGTACTTTAAAATAAGTTACTCAACCTTCCACTCTATTCCCTGAGCGAGGCAGAGATTGCCATTTTAATCAGTCTATTTGACACGTCATCTCTATAGCTGTTTGTATATAGCCTATTATGGACTTTTGTGTTTTTAAACTAATTGCAAAATCTATTCAGTAGTCATGACTTGCAAATTAATTGAATTAAATACACTTTACCCGTGATTGGTCACCGACATGCAGTCTAGTATTTTTAATATTTGAATAGATTATTGAATTGCAGGTATACTGCAAATCTGAATTGAGATACATATATTAATCAATAACTTTTAACGGACTGTAGGATGTAACTTGTGTTACTGCTTCAACCTGTAGGCTACTGGTATGTGGAACTATTCTATTTCTAATAAATAAAGTAAGTTACCTGTTAGTGGAACTATTCTTATGAATAAAGCTAGCTATCACCAAAACTTACAACAATAATATGAATAGTCATGGTCTATCGACTTCGGTGAAGACTTGGAAAACTCAACTGAATAGGAAAGTGAATATTACAATCTTGTGTTTGAATTAGATTATGTAGATTGCACTATTCAATATGACAATAAAATACTCACAAGAATAATTTCTTACCTGGCCTAGCATAGGACCAAGAGGTGGACCAACTGAGGCTAATCCCGCAGGAATATAGGTGGAAATTTTAGTACCGTGTTTAATTTTATCTGTGGTTTTTTTAATGCCTTTCAATCTTGCTACTCCCTTTGACATGTTATAAATCCTGAAGAGATCTTTTTGAGAACTATTAGTGAATTATGTCAAATATAATAATAGAATTGAAATAATAAAATAGAGAACCAGAGAGAGCTACTTCGATATCCACAAAAATTACTCTACTGTCTACTAACCTAAAAATTATTTATTTTTAGGGATGTTTCGATACTTCCGATACTACTTGGAATCGATACTTTTCTTTCGATACCGAGTACTTTGGTATCGATACCTGGCTTTCGATACCGTTACCAAGTACTTTTTTCGATACCGAGTACTTATTCGATACCGAGTACTATTTCGATACCGAGTACTTTTTCCGATACCGAGTACTTTTTTCGATACCGAGTACTTATTCGATACCGAGTACTTTTTTCGATACCGAGTACTTTTTCCGATACCAAGTACTTTTTTTGATACCAAGTACTTTTTTGATTCTGAGTACTTTCTAATAGCAAATTGATACCAATGCAAGTACTTTATCCAATACTGTATCAATTCTAAAGTAATCAAATGAAATCAGTACTTTTTCTGGAATAGCAGACAACAACAAAAGTGGTGGTTAGTTGATATATTTGATATTAAGATTCGGCTTCATATACTTGAGATTTCGCCTTTTAGTTCCGTGACTTTCCACTCTGACAGACTTAGCGCTAAAGATGTTTGTTGTGGAGGAGTGAAGGAGTGAGACCCGCCAGCTGGCGGCTCCCCCACCAACTGACCATCATAACCAGTGAGGGGAAGAAAGAGTGAGAGAGATTAGAAAAAGAAACTACAATCTCCATTCATGATGATTTCTGGACAGTGAATATTTCTTGACGACCTCACCAAGGGGTTTTGGAGAGATTCTCTATCTTCTGAGTGAATAGGAATTTTGTAGGAAATACCTGACTATTGTGTTATACCGAAAGTCTAGGTGAAAGTGAAAACTGGTTCTAGACCAGAGGCTCTCAAATTTTTTGAGACATAGTAGGCTGCTCTTTAGTTTGTAGTAATTTCCAGACACCACAATTTTGAACGTCCTGTTCTTGTTCATTCTACAAATTTTACTTTATTGAACAAAACTTGGCGTTTTTTTCTATAACTTATTTTTTTGTATCATTTTTTCTATTACTTATTTTCACGGGATTTTGTATGTTCCATAAATATTTCATCCACCTTCTAAGTAACCATTCAGCAATGCAGTTGAAGCATAAGAGAGAGAGCAAAATGGAGAATTTTTATCATAGTCTTTATTTCCATTTGGCTCTAATAATATTCTGAAAATCAGAAGAGTTCAAATTTTATACATTATACAGAGTTTTTATGAAATAGACCGTTAAACTTAGTGATTGGCTTTCTTACATCAAAATAAAGAAGAAATAACCTGTGAACATGGGTCCTAAAATGCTTCGTCCTAAAATCTACTATTTTGCTGTTGAATATTAGAATTTAATTTTCAAACTTCCAAATCCTTACATGATGGATTCCAATCACCGCATTGAATGAATAGGCTGGACAACAAAGCTAAATAAAAATACCATACAACGAGTAGGCCAACAATTCTATTTTTGTACTCGGTTTGACCGTTTTGATATTCTTCAGGTGTGGGGCTATTCTTGATATTTCTCAGAAAACAAAATAGCTGTGGATTCCAGTCACACTGATAAGAACAGTTATGTCTGTAGGCCTACAACATTTGTTGTTCAGGTGTAAATACAGTATTATTATAAATACTTTATTGGTCAAGTGAAGACTGAGCAATGAACAGTGGAGAGCTGCACAAGTTATTTGTTACCTGCTATCAACCCAATTACGGCTTTCATTGATTCCTAGGACAAACACAATTATTCACATGCAGTTTTTTTCTATAGCCTTTGTATTTCTTGAATGCTCGTATAGATAGAGGACATCTGCTACTACCTATTCACTAACTGCCATCCTACTAATTATAGAATCACGGTTTTGTAGTCCAGGCCGTAGATAGAAAAAAATCTTGGGTAGTCCTGGTCAAATACCAAAATATAATATTCCAATCTATTTCGCACCATAATCCGACGCGAAAGCATTATCTCAATTATCTATAATCTTAGTATAGAACATATCTTGTTCTTTATATATGATTGAGACTCGAACCAGAGTCCACCTGGTTATCAGACCTGCGCTTTATCGAGCCACCTAGTTAATGTGTTCTCAACTACTTTTGAATTTGAAAGTAATTGTATCAATATAAATTTCATAGTGTACATAATTAATGTCAATTTTTCATTTATTGCTACTTTATCCGGCAATTCCATTTTGCTGTCAACTTCTCATCCGTTTCAATAGCAGTTGTTGCCTTATAAACATTCCTATAAAAATTGGTAAGTCGGGCCCTATTCAATTCTAGACATTCTAGACATCTGTCTAGATATTCTAGGATTGTCTAGACATCTAAACCACGAATGAAGAAAGCAAAATGTTTCAATAAGCGAAAAAGAAGTGACACGGTTGACAAAAGCTAGCTGGACGAGAATTTGGAATTCTCTTTCCTTGTCCCTCCCTCACTTGTCCGTCCCTCTCTTTCTTCTGTTTTGGTCATTCATTCTTGTCAGGAAGGGCTAGGGCTGTTGTATTGTAGTGGTTACTAGTGAGTGGTGGGAGAGACGTTTCAGCGGTAGGGCCATCTCTCGTCCGAGGTGTGAACTACGTCGAGAGGGTAACGGTTTGTTTCCAGTTCAAATTTGCATTTTTTCCTATCAAGTTTATTGCAACAGTATAAGGAATTTGAACAAAATTCCAACGGATTCAGATTCGTGTTGTTAATCTCTTTGATGCTAACTTTTCAAATTTGATTTTTGATGCTTCTGTTCGAAAATAGCATTTTTTTATTTTAAATCCCAAATTATTAAAAAAGTAGGAGAGATAATCAAATAATGGAAAATGTCCCGCCAAGAGAACAGTATAATAAAGAGAATTGCAAGTTTTCAAGGAAATATTCCGCTGCATTACTGAGATTTTTGTGAACTAAAACCAAGGAAAAAGCCAACTTTTTAGCTTGCTCGGTAGGTGTGAAGTGGAATCTTAATGCTCAGCTTTGTGAGGACAGTATGGAAGCGGTCTAAAAACAAAATGATTTAACTGAGGCCATTCACTGGTCATTGACAATTTGATAAGCTCCATCAGACCACTTTCCAACTATCCTGACAGAGCTAAGAATTAATAATAGTTATTGGTCAACAGCCAGTTTTGTTAGCATCTGCTGTACTCTTCAACTGCTATTTTTCCAGTAGAAGATTGATATTGAAGTACAGTAGTAGAATATTTTTCTCATTTTCTACACAACTCCATGACTCATTGGAATATAAAAAGATACCGTAGTGATCTATATTGTCAATAATTGTCACCAGTGCCAGATCCAAGATTTACTTCTGTTTGGGGGAGAGGGAGGGCAAACCCGGGTGTGTGAACTTATTATAAGGATATTATTGTAGATGGTTTCACCTTCCTCCATCACGCAATTTTAGTTTTGCACACAGAGAAGAAATTTTTCATTTTTTTGTCCTTCTCTGTGTTTGGCACCAGCACACCATAGATCAAATCAAACCCCCCTCCCCTGAATAGTTCAAGCGGTAAGATTGATATTGAATGGAAGGGAGGGGGGTTTTGGAACAAAAATACACCTGGCTCTATCTGCTGAGCCAATATGGTAATAGGAACCTTAATACATGGTATCGATACCACGTGTATTGATACTTTTTTCTGAGTATCAAAACGGTATCGATACCTCTGTTCCAATACCATATCAATACTAAAGGAGTATCAAATCATCCCTATTTATTTTTTATAATATATCGTGAGTGTGTATGAGTAGGGACCTTTCAATACTTCTAATACTACTTGGTATTGATACTTTTCTTTCAATACCAAGTTCTTTGGTATCGATACCTGGCTTTTGATACCGATACCGAGTACTTTTTTCGATACTGAGAACTTATTCAATACCAAGTACATTTTTCGATACCGAGTACTTTTTCCGATATCGAGTACTTATTTGATACCAAGTACTTTTTTCAATACCGAGTACTTTTTCTGATACCGAGTACTTTTTTTGATACCAAGTACTTATTCGATACCGAGTACTTTTTTTGATACCGAGTACTTTTTCCGATACCAAGTACTTTTTTTGATACCAAGTACTTTTTTGATTCTGAGTACTTTCTAATAGCAAATTAATACCAATGCAAGTACTTTATCCAATACTGTATCAATTCTAAAGTAATCAAATGAAATCAGTACTTTTTCTGGAATAGCAGACAACAACAAAAGTGGTGGTTAGTTGATATATTTGATATTAATGCTCAGCTTTATGGGGACAGTGTGGAAGCGGTCTAAAAACAAAATGATTCAACTGAGGCCATTCACTGGTCATTGACAATTTGATAAGCTCCATCAGACCACTTTCCAACTATCCTGACAGAGCTAAGAATTAATAATAGTTATTGGTCAACAGCCAGTTTTGTTAGCATCTGCTATACTCTTCAACAGTTATTTTTCCAATAGAAGATTGATATTGAAGTAGAGTAGTAGAATATTTTTCTTATTTTCAACACAACTCCATGACTCATTGGAATATCAAAAGATACCATAGTGATCTATATTTTCATTAATTGTCACCAGTGCCAGATCCAGGATTTCCTCCCGTTTGGGGCAAACCCAGATGTGTGAACTTATTATAAGGATATTATTGTAGATGGTTGCACCTTCCTCCATCAAGCAATTTTAGTTTTGCACACAGAGAAGAAATTTTTCATTTTTTTGTCCTTCTCTGTGTTTGGCACCAGCACACCATAGATCAGATCAAACCCCCCTCCCCTGAATAGTTCAAGTGGTAAGATTGATATTGAATGGAAGGGAGGGGGGTTTTGGAACAAAAATACATCTGGCGCTATCTGCTGAGCCAATATGGTAATAGGAACCCAATACATGGTATCGATACCACAAGTATCAATACTTTTATCTGAGTATCAAAATGGTATTGATACCTCTGTTCTGATACCGTATCAATACCAAGTATCAATACAAATGGAGTATTGAAACATCCCTATGTATGAGTATGAGTGGCCTACTCATAGTGGTCTACAATAAAGATTTTACAAGAGTTTCTAATATGAAACAAATACAGTATGTAAATTACATATATTTTTTATTCAGTGGCTATTATATACAATCACCGTTGCCCATTCACTTTGGACGCTGTCTGTAGTAGTAGGCATACCTGCTGATGATTGATCCTGCAAAAAAAAAATTATATAACTTAACATACAAATAAAGTGATATAACAATTATACATAATACAATAATAGAATTATCACATTATAATATCCTAAACCTGGATAATTCAAAAATGAAGCATGGAAAAGAACAGCTATTCATGAAAAAAATCTTGGTGAACAAGAAACGGCAAGAAGAAATCAACAAAAATCCCCCTATAAATCGAAAGTACATGGATATTCAGATGATATTCTTTGGTGAATTATTTCTTTATAATATCCTAAGCCTGAATAATTCACCAATAAAGCTTGAAAAAGCATAGTTTACCTTCAAGAAAAATCTTTCTGAATGAGAACTGGAAACAGTAGGGGGAATTTAACGCAAAACCCCCTATAAATGAAGGGTACATGGATATTCAGATGATTTTCTTTGGTGAGATGAATCTTTTTGATGTCCTAAACCTGAATAATTCACCAATAAAGCTTGGAAAAGCATAGTTTTCCTTCAAGGAAAATCTTTCTGAATGAGAACTGGAAACAGTAGGGGGAATTTAACGCAAAACCCCCTATAAATCAAGGGTTCATGGATATTCAGATGATTTTCTTCAGTGAAATATATCTTCATAATGTCCATAACCTGAATAATTCACCAATAAAGCTTGAAAAAGCATAGTTTCTCTTCAAGAAAAATCTTTCTGAATGAGAACTGGAAACAGAAGGGGGAATTCAACGCAAAACCCCCTATAAATCAAGGGTACATGGATATTTTGATGGTTTTCTACAGTGTATTATATCTTTAAAATATTCTGAACCTAAATAATTGACCAATAAAGCATGGGAAAGCATAGTTTTCCTTCAAGAAAAATCTTTCTGAATGAGAACTGGAAACAGTAGGGGGAATTTAACACAAAACCCACTATAAATCACGGATACATGGATATTCAGATGATTTTCTTACTGAATGAGAACTGGAAAAAGTAGGGGGAATTTAACACAAAACCCACTATAAATCACGGGTACATGGATATTCAGATGATTTTCTTCGTGAAATATATCTTCATAATGTCCTAAACCTGAATAATTCACCAATAGAGCTTGAAAAAGCATAGTTTACCTTCAAGAAAAATCTTTCTGAATGAGAACTGGAAACAGTAGGGGGAATTTAACGCAAAACCCACTATAAATCACGGGTACATGGATATTCAGATGATTTTCTTTGGTGAAATATATATCTTCATAATGTCCTGAACATGTATAATTCACATGTATAATTTTCTCTAAATGAGAACTGGAAAAAGTAGGGGGAATTTAACGCAAAACCCCCTATAAATCAAGGGTAGATGGATCTTTTGAAGGTTTTCTACAATGTATTATATCTTCATAATGTCCATAACCTGAATAATTCACCAATAAAGCTTGGAAAAGCATTGTTTCTCTTTAAGAAAAATCTTTCTGAATGAGAACTGGAAACAGAAGGGGGAATTCAACGCAAAACCCCCTATAAATCAAGGGTACATGGATATTTTGATGGTTTTCTACAGTGTATTATATCTTTAAAATATTCTGAACCTAAATAATCGACCAATAAAGCATGGAAAAGCATACTTTTCCTTCAAGAAAAATCTTTCTGAATGAGAACTGGAAACAGTAGGGGGAATTTAACGCAAAACCCACTATAAATCACGGGTACATGGATATTCAGATGATTTTCTTCGGTGAAATATATATCTTGATAATGTCCTGAACATGTATAATTTACCAATAAAGCTTGAAAAAGCAGCTTTCCTTCAAGAAAAATCTTTCTGAATGAGAACTGGAAACAGTAGGGGGAATTAAACGCAAAACCCCCTATAAATCAAGGGTTCATGGATATTCAGATGATTTTCTTTGGTGAAATATATCTTCATGATGTCCCTAACCTGAATAATTCACCAATAAAGCTTAAAAAAGCATAGTTTCTCTTTAAGAAAAATCTTTCTGAATGAGAACTGGAAAGAGAAGGGGGAATTCAACACAAAACCCCCTATAAATCAAGGGTACATGGATATTTTGATGGTTTTCTACAGTGTATTATATCTTTATAATATTCTGAACCTAAATAATTGACCAATAAAGCATGGAAAAGCATACTTTTCCTTCAAGAAAAATCTTTCTGAATGAGAACTGGAAACAGTAGGGGGAATTTAACGCAAAACCTACTATAAATCACGGGTACAAGGATATTCAGATAATTTTCTTCGGTGAAATATATATCTACATTATGTCCTGAACATATATAATTTACCATTAAAGCTTGAAAAAGCAGTTTTCCTTCAAGAAAAATCTTTCTGAATGAGAACTGGAAACAGTAGGGTAATTTAACGCAAAACACCCTATAAATCAAGGGTACATGGATATTCAGATAATTTCTTCGGTGAAATATATATCTTCATAATGTCTATAACCTGAATAATTCACCAATAAAGCTTAAAAAAGCATAGTTTCTCTTCAAGAAAAATCTTTCTGAATGAGAACTGGAAAGATAAGGGGGAATTCAACGCAAAACCCCCTATAAATCAAGGGTACATGGATATTTTGATGGTTTTCTACAGTGAATTATATCTTTATAATATTCTGAACCTAAATAATTGACTAATAAAGCATGGAAAAGCATACTTTTCCTTCAAGAAAAATCTTTCTGAATGAGAACTGGAAACAGTAGGAGGAATTTAACGCAAAACCTACTATAAATCACGGGTACATGGATATTCAGATAATTTTCTTTGGTGAAATATATATCTTCATAATGTCCTGAACATGTATAATTCACTTGTATAATTTTCTCTAAATGAGAACTGGAAACAGTAGGGGGAATTTAACACAAAACCCCCTATAAATCAAGGGTAGATGGATCTTTTGATGGTTTTCTACAATGTATTATATCTTCATAATGTCCATAACCTGAATAATTCACCAATAAAGCTTGGAAAAGCATTGTTTCTCTTTAAGAAAAATCTTTCTGAATGAGAACTGGAAACAGAAGGGGGAATTCAACGCAAAACCCCCTATAAATCAAGGGTACATGGATATTTTGATGGTTTTCTACAGTGTATTATATCTTTAAAATATTCTGAACCTAAATAATCGACCAATAAAGCATGGAAAAGCATACTTTTCCTTCAAGAAAAATCTTTCTGAATGAGAACTGGAAACAGTAGGGGGAATTTAACGCAAAACCCACTATAAATCACGGGTACATGGATATTCAGATGATTTTCTTCGGTGAAATATATATCTTCATAATGTCCTGAACATGTATAATTTACCAATAAAGCTTGAAAAAGCAGCTTTCCTTCAAGAAAAATCTTTCTGAATGAGAACTGGAAACAGAAGAGGGAATTCAACACAAAACCCCCTATAAATCAAGGGTACATGGATATTCAGATAATTTCTTCGGTGAAATATATATCTTCATAATGTCTATAACCTGAATAATTCACCAATAAAGCTTAAAAAAGCATAGTTTCTCTTCAAGAAAAATCTTTCTGAATGAGAACTGGAAAGATAAGGGGGAATTCAACGCAAAACCCCCTATAAATCAAGGGTACATGGATATTTTGATGGTTTTCTACAGTGTATTATATCTTTATAATATTCTGAACCTAAAAAAATGGCCAATAAAGCATGGAAAAGCATACTTTCCCTTCAAGAAAAATCTTTCTGAATGAGAACTAGAAACAGTAGGGGGAATTTAACGCAAAACCTACTATAAATCACGGGTACATGGATATTCAGATAATTTTCTTTGGTGAAATATATATCTTCATAATGTCCTGAACCTGTATAATTTACCATTAAAGCTTGAAAAAGCAGTTTTCCTTCAAGAAAAATCTTTCTGAATGAGAACTGGAAACAGTAGGGGAATTTAACGCAAAACACCCTATAAATGGAGGGTACATGGATATTCAGATGAATTTCTTCAGTGGAATGGATCTTTTTGATGTTCTAAACCTGAATAATTCACCAATAAAGCTTGAAAAAGCATAGTTTCTCTTTAAGAAAAATCTTTCTGAATGAGAACTGGAAACAGAAGGGGGAATTCAATGCAAAACCCCCTATAAATCAAGGGTACATGGATATTCAGATGATTTTCTTTGGTGAGATGAATCTTTTTGATGTCCTAAACCTGAATGATTCACCAATAAAGCTTGGAAAAGCATAGTTTCTCTTTAAGAAAAATCTTTCTGAATGAGAACTGGAAACAGTAGGGGGAATTTAATGCAAAACCCCCTATAAATGAAGGGTACATGGATATTCAGATGATTTTCTTTGGTGAGATGAATCTTTTTGATGTCCTAAACCTGAATAATTCACCAACAAAGATTGGAAAAGCATAGTTTTCCTTCAAGGAAAATCTTTCTGAATGAGAACTGGAAACAGTAGGGGGAATTTAACGCAAAACCCCCTATAAATCAAGGGTTCATGGATATTCAGATGATTTTCTTCGGTGAAATATATCTTCATAATGTCCATAACCTGAATAATTCACCAATAAAGCTTGAAAAAGCATAGTTTCTCTTTAAGAAAAATCTTTCTGAATGAGAACTGGAAACAGAAGGGGGAATTCAACGCAAAACCCCCTGTAAATCAAGGGTACATGGATATTTTGATGGTTTTCTACAGTGTATTATATCTTTATAATATTCTGAACCTAAAAAAATGGCCAATAAAGCATGGAAAAGCATACTTTCCCTTCAAGAAAAATCTTTCTGAATGAGAACTAGAAACAGTAGGGGGAATTTAACGCAAAACCCACTATAAATCACGGTTACATGGATATTCAGATGATTTTCTTTGGTGAAATATATATCTTCATAATGTCCTGAACCTGTATAATTTACCAATAAAGCTTGAGAAGCAGTTTTCCTTCAAGAAAAATCTTTCTGAATGAGAACTGGAAACAGTAGGGGGAATTTAACGCAAAACCCCCTATAAATGAAGGGTACATGGATATTCAGATGATTTTCTTTGGTGAAATGAATCTTTTTGATGTCCTAAACCTGAATAATTCTCAAATAAAGATTGGAAAAGCATAGTTTTCCTTCAAGAAAAATCTTTCTGAATGAGAAGTGGAAACAGTAGGGGGAATTTAACGTAAAACCCCCTATAAATCACGGGTACATGGATATTCAGATGATTTTCTTCGGTGAAATATATCTTCATAATGTCCATAACCTGAATAATTCACCAATAAAGCTTGAAAAAGCATAGTTTCTCTTTAAGAAAAATCTTTCTGAATGAGAACTGGAAAGAGAAGGGGGAATTCAACGCAAAACCCCCTATAAATCAAGGGTACATGGATATTTTGATGGTTTTCTACAGTGTATTATATCTTTATAATAATCTGAACCTTAATAATTGACTAATAAAGCATGGAAAAGCATACTTTTCCCTCAAGAAAAATCTTTCTGAATGAGAACTGGAAACAGTAGGGGGAATTTAACGCAAAACCTACTATAAATCACGGGTACATGGATATTCAGATAATTTTCTTTGGTGAAATATATATCTTTATAATGTCCTGGACCTGTATAATTTACCATTAAAGCTTGAAAAAGCAGTTTTCCTTCAAGGAAAATCTTTCTGAATGAGAACTGGAAACAGTAGGGGAATTTAACGCAAAATACCCTATAAATGGAGAGTTCATGGATATTCAGATGATTTTCTTTGGTGGAATGAATCTTTCTGATGTTCTAAACCTGAATAATTTACCAATAAAGCTTGAAAAAGCATAGTTTTTTTTTAAGAAAAATCTTACTGAATGAGAACTGGAAACAGAAGGGGGAATTCAACGCAAAACCCCCTATAAATCAAGGGTACATGGATCTTTTGATGGTTTTCTACAATGGATCATATCTTTATAATATTCTGAACCTAAATAATTGACCAATAAAGCATGGAAAAGCATACTTTTCCTTCAAGAAAAATCTTTCTGAATGAGAACTGGAAACAGTAGGGGGAATTTAACGCAAAACCTACTATAAATCACGGGTACATGGATATTCAGATAATTTTCTTCGGTGAAATATATATCTTCATAATGTCCTGAACCTGTATAATTTACCTTTAAAGCTTGAAAAAGCAGTTTTCCTTCAAGAAAAATCTTTCTGAATGAGAACTGGAAACAGTAGGGGGAATTTAACGCAAAACCCCCTATAAATCAAGGGTACATGGATATTCAGATGATTTTCTTTGGTGAAATATATCTTCATAATGTCCATAACCTGAATAATTCACCAATAAAGCTTGAAAAAGCATATTTTCTCTATAAGAAAAATCTTTCTGAATGAGAACTGGAAACAGAAGGGGGAATTTAACACAAAACCCACTATAAATCAAGGGTACATGGATATTCAGATGATTTTCTTTGGTGAGATGAATCTTTTTGATGTCCTAAACCTGAATGATTCACCAATAAAGCTTGGAAAAGCATAGTTTCTCTTTAAGAAAAATCTTTCTGAATGAGAACTGGAAACAGTAGGGGGAATTTAACGCAAAACCCTCTATAAATGAAGGGTACATGGATATTCAGATGATTTTCTTTGGTGAGATGAATCTTTTTGATGTCCTAAACCTGATCAATTCACCAATAAAGCTTGGAAAAGCATAGTTTTCCTTTAAGGAAAATCTTTCTGAATGAGAACTGGAAACAGTAGGGGGAATTTAACGCAAAACCCCCTATAAATCAAGGGTTCATGGATATTCAGATGATTTTCTTTGGTGAAATATATCTTCATAATGTCCATAACCTGAATAATTCACCAATAAAGCTTGAAAAAGCATAGTTTCTCTTTAAGAAATATCTTTCTGAATGAGAACTGGAAACAGAAGGGGGAATTCAACGCGAAACCCCCTGTAAATCAAGGGTACATGGATATTTTGATGGTTTTCTACAGTGTATTATATCTTTATAATATTCTGAACCTGAATAATTGACCAATAAAGCATGGAAAAGCATACTTTTCCTTCAAGAAAAATCTTTCTGAATGAGAACTGGAAACAGTAGGGGGAATTTAATGCAAAACCCACTATAAATCACAGGTACATGGATATTCAGATGATTTTCATCGGTGAAATATATATTTTCATAATGTCCTGAACCTGTATAATTTACCAATAAAGCTTGAGAAGCAGTTTTCCTTCAAGAAAAATCTTTCTGAATGAGAACTGGAAACAGTAGGGGGAATTTAACGCAAAACCCCCTATAAATGAAGGGTACATGGATATTCAGATGATTTTCTTTGGTGAAATGAATCTTTATGATGTCCTGAACCTGAATAATTCACCAACAAAGATTGGAAAAGCATAGTTTTCCTTCAAGAAAAATCTTTCTGAATGAGAACTGGAAACAGTAGGGGGAATTTAACGCAAAACCCCCTATAAATCAAGGGTTCATGTATATTCAGATGATTTTCTTCGGTGAAATATATCTTCATAATGTCCATAACCTGAATAATTCACCAATAAAGCTTGAAAAAGCATAGTTTCTCTTTAAGAAAAATCTTTCTGAATGAGAACTGGAAACAAAAGAGGGAATTCAACGCAAAACCCCCTATAAATCAAGGGTACATGGATATTTTGATGGTTTTCCTCAGTGTATTATATCTTTATAATATTCTGAACCTAAATAATTGACCAATAAAGTATGGAAAAGCATAGTTTTCCTTCAAGAAAAATCTTTCTGAATGAGAACTGGAAACAGTAGGGGGAATTTAATGCAAAACCCACTATAAATCAAGGGTACATGGATATTCTGATGATTTTCTTCGGTGAAATATATCTTCATAATGTCCTGAACCTGTATAATTTACCAACAAAGCTTGAAAAAGCTTTTTTTTCCTTCAAGAAAAATCTTTCTGAATGAGAACTGGAAACAGTAGGGGGAATTTAACACAAATCCCCTATAAATCAAGGGTACATAGGTATTCAGATGATTTTCTTTGGTGAAATATATCTTCATAGTATCCTAAATCTGATTAATTAACCAATAAAGCATGGATTAGAATAGTTTTTCATTAAGAAAGATCTTGGTGAGTTAGTTTTTTATTAAGAAAGATCTTAATGAGAACTAGAAACAGTAACCAGATAACCCTTTTCTTCAGTGGATTATCCAATTACATTTTTCTTGTTGAATTAATTAATAGTGACTTACTAGATATATTTGCGGTAGACTGACTTCAAGTCCTGTATCTTCATAGGATGAAATTAGACTTTTCAATTTCTAAGCCAGTAGCAAATTCATAATCGCCAAGTGGGAATGTTGTGCCTGTGAAGAAAAAATTAATTAAACTCAGTCCATTGATAAGATAATATTTGAAAGTTTATTCACTTATTTTGCACTGGAATTACTAGTCGAATTACTGGTTGAGCCAAGAAACATTCTGAAAATGATTGCAGATCGGTCAATATTGTAGATATCATCTCTAAAATTTGAGACCAAATTTATCATTTTTGAACTAATACTGGAGTCATTTTTCCATCTTGCCTTCATAACTCTCAATATATGTAAATATTAGGCCTCAATATTAAATATTAACTCTCAATATATGTAAATATTAGGCCTACCTTGTTCAAATTCGTTGCATTGAATCTCAAAGTGATATGTTTTAAATGACTTAATATGCGTTTTATAAGAATTTTTAATTACTTGAACTTACTCAGTTGTTATTAAATGTTAAACTTAACTAATCATGAAGACTAGACTAATTTTTTGACTAAAAACTTGAGATTTCTAATTTCTTGACTAAAACAGATAGAAATAGATGAAGATGAACATAACCAGCAACAACAATAACAAAGTCGAAATGCACCAATGCCTTCTAGTTATTATGATTTTCAGCGCAGAGATATTAAAGAGTAGCATGAGATTGACAAAATTCTACCACCTGGGCAGGTAGAAATTGACAAAATTCTACCAGCCAGGTTCGTACGTATTTGTTTACGGGCCTCTGAAGAAATTTTCCTGATGGTAGAGAAGGGTCGGAGACCCCAAAGCCCACCCTGTAGAATTGAATGGAATACGATCAAATGATATATTTTATAATTAACCACGATTAAAAATATATAAATGGATTATTTTAGTTGATGATGTTTGATTTTATTGTAGATTTCGAGATAGGATTTAGATTGAGATTTTCATACATATATCACATCCTATATTCATCAATTTATCACTTATATCTATTCCAAATCACTTTTGAGAGTTTATTTCTAATTTCAACGTGCAGGAAAACTAATTTAATCTAATTTTATTGATTTTTGAAATATTATGCTCAAATTGACTTCTGATGAACCATGATTATTTAAAAGGCCATGATGAAAGCGGCCGTTCAACAACCGGCAAATTCAAATGTTGTTTGTCAATATGGACTTAGATTGAAATTTATGATTTTTGTGTTTCTGAAAATATCATTTCGTTATAAGTTGATACAAATAGGCTGTTAACATATTTTCAAGTATTAAGGGGGCTACTATGTGATTTTTATAAATTGTAAACCGTAAATTAAATAATTATGTAATTTTTTAACTTTTTTTTTGAACATGCAGATTTACTAATTATTTCATCCACATAAACACGTTTATTTTGAATGAACCATTAGATTAGTCCAATCTCCCATACTTCAATCAAGGATTCGCTTTCAGGCTTTAATGCTAGATGAGTGTATACAGTAGGCTACTTTTCCTAGATCTAAACCCCTAAGTATATTTTATCGCCTCTTAATAGGGTTCCAAGACTTGTTTTCAATAGAATAGGTGAGAAGAGTAAATATTCATGGGTTGGCGAGAATAAATGTTTGGAGACAAGTGATAGGGACTAGCCTACATTTAATCTTGGAATGACATCTATTTTTCAAGATATCCTATTCTACAAAAACGTTCAATATTGATTTTTCTGTGAATATTTTTACTTTTGAATTTCCCCTAATTTTTGCATTTCCTACTCTTCCTTTTCTTTTATATTTATATATATGTTTGATTTACTAATTATTTCATCCACATAAACTCGAATATATATATAACAATATATTTCCTGTATTTAATTACATTAAATATAATAAATATAATGCAAATTCTTTTTATTGTAGGCTAGTCTGTCGTATATTACAATTTACTTTTATTCAATACAGTAAGATTATTTTTTTTTTATGAGGAATATTTAATAAATTTCTTTTATATTGATATTTTCAATGAGGACTGTTTTTGGCTTTGCATGACTGTTAAAATTTGAAAATATATAATAATAAGTAAATGAAAAGGCTTGACACTATTTGAAATTTTCAAGTTTTATTAGGCCTACCCTGTGTTTTGTTGAACATATTACTGTAGTTGTCAATTCAAACATTTCCACTGTCAGTAAACTCAATTTTCTGCTACATTACAGGCCTACTCTATACAATTATTTCAATTTGGGTGTTATATTGAAGGTGGACCTTTAGCACCTATATACGTTGTATTTTTTATTAGTTTTGAAAAGTGATGCGGTAGTGTACCTAATGTATCCTATCATTGGTTTAATATTTTTTTACTGTTTTGTATAATAATAAAAAATGTTAATTCATTTTAAATGTATCAATTGCAACAAATGGAAATAGGGTACTGAATATTGAATTCTTCTTTGGATTATCAGATAAGTTGAAAGATAATTATTATAGTACTGTAAAAGTACCTAGACTAAAGTTATCAACACTAAATTAGCCAATATTTGGATTGCTAGTACTTGAGGATCAATTTTGTTAGTATTGTTAAGCAGTATAGATTAAGTTAGTATTGTTATTATTGCTAAATTTAATTTGGGAAGGCAGAAATGATTTGATTGAAAAATTAAAATTGACAGAAATCATTTGAATGCAAAATTTTATAATGTTACAAACATTTAAGAGTAATTAACATGATTGGTTTGTGGATGATTATTCTCAACATCAGCAGTGTGACTCTTCATCGAAATTGGCACTATTCTACAATACGGCATGGTGAATGCTTCTTTTTTCAAAGAGCGTAATGCTCAAAACACAACTACATAGAATAGAATGATTCAAATTTCTCACACTACCTATCTTAATTAATTATTTCTCACTCATATCTTAATCATGATCCCCACCTTGTATCCATGATGAATTTTGTGAATAGCGGGTTATTTAGGGCACAAAATTTGAAAAATTCAATTACAGGTATTCAATAAGAAAACTTTTTAATCAACGATTGGCTCTAAGTTAATGTGAGATTGACAAGAACAGATAATATAATGAATTATTTTATAATATTGGTATCATTACGTTATTGGATTCTATTACAATGTTTATTAGATGAAGAATGGAAACTAACAGTACACACAATGGCTGTTGATGTACAATCTTTTCGACTGTCCTGTAACTCTGGAATATTTTGGGGTGCCTGTGAAAGGAAACAAAAAAAAATTAACACACTTTCTATGCAATAGTCTTAATTAACAATAACAACATTATTAAAGAACAATATCATTTACAATTTCCAAGGTTCAGTGACAGAAAAAACTCTATTCCTACCCCTAACAAATAAGTTGTGCCAGAAATCGTTGATTCAAGCTTCCATTTGCATTTTCAATGTATTTTATAAATAATTCAAGAACGTCTGAATCCTGTTGCACACAATAATTTATTTGCATACATTATTATCATTTATTCAATATGCATGTCAATGGCTCAACAGCCCATGAAGGGCTTAGGCCTACCAGCTGGGCCCAATTTCACAAAGCAAGAAGTCTTGTTATTAACCATGGTTACTGACAAGTACTTGTGATAACAAGTTGTTAACTACAGGCGTTTCACAAAGAAAATGAGCTACAAGTCTACAATTCTACAATTTAACAAGTGTTCCCACCCATCAGTGCCATCTATTTCGGTTTTCTATACTTTCTATAGTTTGCACTGATATCTTTTTGGTTAAAATTTGAATTATTTGTGGAAAAAATAGATTTTGAAAATAAATCAATCATTAGAAATCCAAATCGTTGAAATTTGGAATTCAAATAATAATAAATTAATAAGACATCATCAATCCATTTAGGTCTATTACTTGAATTTAAAAAAAATATTACAGTGAGCGTGGAGTAGTCTCCCCTCATCTGACATGTTATAAACATAGCCTATATTCTACTTTTATTGATGATTTTTCTAATTCATTCAATTAAATTTTTCGACTCATATTGGGCATGATAAAATGTACAAAGAAACAATATAAATAGTTCTAATCATTGAAAATAATATTGGAACCTTGAAAAGCATCTTTATTAACACTTGCAACTTACTTACTTAGGTCTATTCATAGGTAGAAATTTCATGGTTAATTACAAGTTTATTTTGACAAGACTTGTTTATTACCATGCCAACGTTCGTGAAACACTTGTCCATAACCGGCGGAACGCTTGTAAAATTGTTAAAATTTACTTGTTATCACAGCTCTACAATTGTGCATTCGTGAAACGCCTGTAATCAGCTTGATTAGTAAATTTGTTATAAATCATGGTTAGTGACAAGACTTGTTACGTTGTGAAATAGGGCCCTGCTTGCCAGTATCATACTCACTCCACTATACAGCAGAGCTGAATAATCAACCAGGATAAAGATAGCGTATGGTTAGCACGTTGATCCTCTCAACCATAAGCTAGCTTCCGTAACCAAGTGACGGCGCAGAACGCCTCTGAACAACATTCTTCTCTTTAAGTGTAATGCAACAATTATTCCTCCATAGATGGGAAACGGCTAACTATCTTTACCAACAACAAGCCAATCTCCCAGAGGAGGGAATATCATTTACAATTTTCAAGGTTCAGTAACAGAAATAACACTTTTTCTGACGAATAAGTAGTGCCAGAAATCGGTAATTCAAGCTTCCCTTTGCGTTTTCAATGTAATTTTAACAAAAAATCAAGAACTTCTAAATCATGTTAGACAAAATAATTTATTCTACTAGTATATACTATTATAATTTATTCAATAATCAATTTCCTCAAAGGGGGTCTTAGACGAGACGAGCACACGTCGTTTTACTAGTCACTAGTGAAGTTGGGCCAACATTTTTTCCAAGTTTTCAAACATTAACTGTTCTTTTCTGCGCCAAATAATGATGTATAGATATTAAGATATACCATCAAATAAAAAACAAATCAGTTCAAATAAACGATAAATCATTGGTCTTAAAATATAAATCAAGTAAATTATTAAAATATTTACATGTACAATTTTATGTCCCTACTGGTCCGGTACTGAAAGGATTTTAAAAAAATGAATGGAAGGATTTTAATGTATTTACAACGACCAAAAATACAATATTAAGGTTTGATAGGCTGTTCTTGGAAAGATAACTCACCTGATGGCTTACTTGAAGGAGATCAAACAACAAATTTCAAAAGCATAGTAAGAATTTGCCCCACAATCTGAAAAAATCCAATCAAAGCATGAACTTAAATATATATTTTCTTGTTTTTTGGCAATAAAACTTTATTTAGAGTTAAATCCAAAAAATAGCAAAATTTTGCAATAGACGGATAATGTAAGCAAAGCAAACCTGGCGGATAGTACCTAATACTTTTACATTCAATAGGCTTCCGGAAACTCATAATTCATCAAGATTCATGTTTTTAATTGTAAAAAGATTCTCTTGATAAGGCAATATACATCAAAGTTGTATAATTGACCGAACGTAAGTGAGGTCTAGATTCAAGACAACGATTTTGCATTTCTCTTTATGTTTGTTCCGCATTCACGACAAAACGCGGCAATAGATTCAGATAAAATTTGACAGGAATGTTCCTCTTGAAATTGCACGTCGATGTATATGTAAGGTTTCTTGAAATATTGTATTTTAAGGATAATATGAAAGGAAAAGGAATTATGTCCATACTAAAGTATTACTATGTAAATTTATACTTCTGAACATTCAAACTATAGAATTATTCATGCTGAACCAGCTGTCGAGTTTATTATTAGTTGCATGCAATGACGCATGCAATTAATGGAACTCAAAATAACTATAAGGGCTGGTTTCTCCAAATACATTTAACTGAAATTTCAGTTTAAACTATTAGGGCCGGTTTCTCCAAATACGTTTAACTGAAATTTTAGTTTAAACTATCAGCTGTCAGTGTATGGTCACTTTTATTAACTTGTGTTTCAATTGAGCCAGCTGATGGTTTAATCCAAAATTCAGATTAACTTTTTTGGAGAAACCGGCCCTCAGTTGTCAGTGTATGGTCACTTTTATTAACTTGTGTATCAATTGAGCCAGCTGATGGTTTAATCCAAAATTCAGATTAACTTTTTTGGAGAAACCGGCCCTAGTAGTATTCATGAACAATGCCCCATTCATGGGTGACTTCGTGAGGTCTACTGTTCACAGAACTACTAGTAGTCAAATGTCAAAGTTGAAAATAGTCCAGCAGAGTCCCCCCTCACCCGCCGTAAATAAAGACATTGCCATTTCATTGGGTGTATTATGAACAATCAGCTGTATTTTAAATGCTGCATCAAGTCTCACTATTTTCATGCGTTCAACTCTAGTTTATTTATTTATCATATGGCTAACACGAGTCTTGTCATCCACTGGAATCGTCATTATTTATAAAAAATATATAAAAAACATTTATATTGTAGTCAGAGTTAAAAATCTACATGTACCCAAAAATCTACATAAATCTACAAGTTTAAGTGAAAAACATTGACTTATTAATTATTTTTATGTGAGAATGCTCATTAGTGACCCATATTTATAATGCTATATCCAGCTCAGATATCCACTTTAAAGCTGCAGGAGTACATTCAACAAAGTCCCTCCATTCTCCAGCAAACTTCCTCAGTGGGCATTCTTGGACAATATGTGCCAGAGTTTGCTGTTCAACTCCACAATCGCATGCCGGGCTGTCAACAAAGCCCCATTTGTGCATTGCTGATCCTGTGTTAGCATGTCCAGTCCTTATTCTATTTAGTATGCACCACATTTTGCGAGGAAGATGCATTCCTGGGAGTTGCTGATGAGGATCAATTATGTTGTAGCGGTTGACATTGCTATTGTTCCATTTGGATTTCCATGATTTTTGGAAATCATAGGGTGCTCCTTGTGCCAGACTTTCATCTCTCCAAACAGGTTTTCTTGACCTCAATCTGTTATTGTAGGGCTCATCAATTATTTTATGAATTGGCAACTGTCTTGGCTTATCTGGGCGGTTCAGCTTCTGCCATTCATGAAATGTAGCCTGCTGTCTGCGGATCTCTGGGGTTGCAATATTGGAAACTACATGGAGCCATGGTATTGGGGTTGATTTTAAGGTCCCTGAAATTATACGCATAGCCTCATTGAGCTGGACATCAATCTTACTTGCATGCGTGCTTCGGCCCCACACCGGGCAGCAATACTCTGCGGTAGAGTAGACAAGAGCTTGTGCCGCAGTGCGCAGAGTATCAGCCCCTGCTCCCCATGTTGTACCTGCTAGCTTCCGAATTATATTATTTCGTGATTTTAATTTCTGGCTAGTGAGTTCAATGTGCTTTTTGAATGTTAGGGATCTGTCTAGTGTTACTCCCAAGTATTTGATGTACTTGTTATGTTTTATTCTTTCTCCACAGAAAATAACATTCAACTCTCTGTTTGCCATTCGGTTGCTTAGATGGAAAGAGCAGGTCTCTGTCTGTTTGGGTTTGGGCATAGTCTCCACTTCTTGTAGTATTCTTCCAGCTTTCTAAGGTCGGTGGTCAGGACTGTCTCCCCTTTATTGAAGTCCTTACTCTGAGTGGCCAATGCCATATCATCGGCATAGCGGAATTTTTGTGCCACAGTGGTTGGCATGTCACTTACATATACATTGAAAAGAAGTGGTGCCAACACTGATCCCTGAGGGAGACCATTTTTAACATGCCTTGATTTACTTGTTGATGGACCCAGACTCACTTTAAAATACCGGTCTTTCAACATTTTCTCCAACAAGTTGGTTAATTTCAGACAGGGGATCATCTGCATGATTTTTAGGATTAGCCCATCAATCCAGACTGTGTCATAGGCTGCACTCAGATCAATAAAAGCCGCCAATGTCTTCATGCCTTTCTGGAACCCTGACTCTATAAAGGATGTAAGTGCCAATACCTGTTCACAGCAGCTACGGTCCGGTCTGAAACCTGCCTGCTCTGCTGGTAGTTTTTCATTTATGGTTTTGAATATCCGGTTATAGATCAACCTTTCAAGCAGTTTGTAGCATACACACAACAAAGCAATGGGGCGATAGTTTGCTGGGTTTTCAGGTGTTTTCCCTGGTTTAAGTATGGCAAGAGTTTGAGACATTTTAAATTCTTTAGGGACTCTGCCTGTACTGAGAACATTGTTGAAAAAGTCTTGAAGCCATCCTTGTGTTGCTGGACCCAGATGACTTATAAATTCAGGGAAAATGTTGTCAACACCAGCTGCCTTCCTCATTTTCAGACGCTTTATTGCCAAATCTATCTCCAAGTAAGTGAAGGGTATTGAGAACTGAGAATTTGCTTGCAAAGTGTCCTTCTTCTGCTTCAGTTCATTCATGGTTGATGACATATCTTTCTTGTCCATTTTCACACCTTCAGCTCTTTTTCTGATATGCATAGCAATCTGGTTCGGCGTTATTGATGGTTTTGGGGTTGGAATATGAGTTGCAGCCCCCAGTTGCCTTAATAAGGACCAGCTATTCCGACTTGAGTGTGTAAAATTCAAATTTTGAGTGGTTTCTGCCCATCTTTCCTTTCTTTGTTGGTTCAGGGATCCCAGTAGCTGGCTTCCCAGTTGGATGTTGTTTGTTGACTTATACTCCTGGTATATTTTTTCAGTATCAGGATTCCAGCATGGAATATATTGTTTCCTAAACCCCCGAGGAACATTTCTTTTGGCTGCTGAAATCAGGAGTCCAACAAATCTGGCATAGTTTTCAACTTTTGGTGGTATAAAGCGTATATTTGAGTCCATCTCCTTTTTGTAAGTTTCCCAATCAGCTTTCCTGAAATTCCATCTTGGTTTTTCAACAGATTCTATTTTTGGAATTTGAATCCCCATGTTGACAATGACTGGGCGATGTTGAGTGTGCGGGAACCCAGGCAGTACCTTTCTCATGTGGGGTAAGGGAGTACCTTGCTCATCAGTTGTTACTATACATAGATCAGGATTGGTATCAGTCTGCCATCAAGCTGAGTGGAAAGTTTTCAAATCTTTAGCATCATATACTAGGTATAAATTGTTCTCTTCAATCCATTGCGTGAGTGCTTCACCACTGACATCATTAGTATTATAACCCCAGCATGTGTGATGACAGTTGAAGTCCCCTATGAAAACTGTTGGACTATTTCCATTTAGAAGTGGGGGAATAGGCCACCACACATTTGGAGGTTTATAGACTGACACTATGCTTAATTCTGAAAGTTCAATTGTTATTACTTCAATGTTGTTTGAACATGACTTTTTCACACTGCAGCTTGTGATACCATCTCTTAAGTAAGCAATAGATCCATATGTTTCTGAGAGAATTGACTCCACAATATTGTACCCAGGGACCTTTGCCCTCACTGCCATATCAGTTTCTCTTGCTAAATGTGTCTCCTGAAGCACAATTACATCGATATTCTTTTCCTTGGCCACTCTACTGAGGTACTCACATTTGTTACGACTAATACCCTCTATGTTTAATTGCAAAATTCGAGTTGACAGACCGATATTTATCGTCTGTTCGCTCTGAAAAGAGCAGTTATTTCTATTCCATTGAGTGCGGTTTTTCGTTTTTCTTTTTGAGTGCTCGTGTGAGCCGTGAGGGATATTTCCAGTTTGGCCGCCATGTGTGTAAACTTTTTGCCGCGCTGCTCTAGCAGCTCGTTGCCCGGGGAACACCATCTTGGAGATTGTTTACACTACGCCCCCTAGTAGTGTAACCAAAACTCTAGTGAAACCATAGCCTATAGACAACAATTACAAGTTAAGAATTAAATTGTGAAGAGCATATAACGCAATATAACTTAATTACGTTATGAGGGTTATCTCATGTCTTAGACCCTGTTAGACTATTGCAGTGCAAAGATGTAGTACTCTATAATATATCCACTTCCTATAGTAAGTGACTATGAAGACAGATTATAAGGTCATGTAGTTCAAAGTAATGAAATTCCTCAGTTTGAACCAATTTCAACATAATTGAGATAAATGAAATAAACCCGCCTTTCAATGCTGAGAACAATAAGCTATAGAGTTAAATAAGATTCGTTCACTTTTTCTCAAGTTAGGGACGTTATTATTTTATTATCCTTCAAGGTCTCTTTCCACTGGAAATTACATAAGTTTACTTTAGAGACTTCATGGGACCAATGGTTTTGTACGAATTAGGGAAGATTACGAATTATTGGAGCTATTAATGATGGATAATTATTTCAAGGGGCTGAGCTTTTACTACAAATTATCGAGGTTTCACTATAATCTCTCTCTTGGGTTAACAGCCGTGGGGCTGGTTGGCAGCAACTCTCCATGCTTTTCTGTCGTCCGCTTTCCGCTTCAGCTCGTAGTATGATCCACATCTCATATCCTGTAGCAATTGTTTCATATACTCCAGTCTAGGTCTTCCTCTCATATTCCTTCCCTCAACCATTCCCTCCATTATCCTTGTCAGTAGAGTGTCATGTCTGATGATGTGGCCAATCAGCTGTGCTCTTCTTTGCTTGATCCACTTCAAGAAGTTCCGGTTCTCTCCCACTCTTTCAAAAACTTGCTCATTTGTAATCATTTCTCTCCAACTGATCTTCATCATTCTTCTGTAGCACCATGCCTCGAATGCAGCCAATCTTCTTTCCTCACTCACCCCCATTGTCCATGCCTCACTTCCATATGTTGCAGTACTCCATACATACGTTTTCAACATGTTTTTTCTTACGTCAAGACTTATGTTTTTTGAGGTGAATAGATTTTTCTTCTTATTGAAGGCAATCTTAGCCTGGGCAATTCTGCTGGCAATGTCCTTGCAGCTTCTTCCATCACTTGTGATTTTGCTACCCAGGTAATTGAACTCCTTCACTTCATTTACTACCTCATTCCTTAGCTTTACTGCTGAGCTGTTCTCCCCTGTTCTGCAACATATCAGCACTTTGGTCTTTCGGATGTTTATTCTCAATCTGAACTCTTCCTCCATTATTCTGTCCATTTCATTCAGTGTTTTCTGTAGTTCCTCTTCACTTTCTGCCAATACTGCTATATCATCCGCAAAACGAAGCATATCTACCATTTCTCCATGAATTTTCACTCCTGTACAAACTTTTTCTCTCACTCTGTCAATTGCCTTTTGAATATACACATTGAACAAGTATGGGGATAGCGCGCATCCTTGTCGTACCCCTTTTTGAATGCGTGCAGATTCCTCTTCACTTCCACTCCTAATAACTCCAATTTCCCATTTATAGATGTTGTAGATCAGTCTTCGGTCTCTGTAGTCTATCCCAATTTGGCGAAGAATGTTGAATAGGATGTTCCAACTTACATTGTCAAATGCTTTTTCAATGTCAATAAAGACTATGCATGTGCATTTCCCTATCTTCATCTGCTTCTCTATCACCTGTCTCAGCGCCAGAATTGCTTCTCTTGTCCCTACACCCTTTCTAAAGCCAAACTGATCTTCAGACAATTGTTCATCAATTCGTTTTTCTATTCTCCTGAGGATAATTCTGGTAACTATTTTCGATGCATGACTCACTAAGCTCAGCGTACGGTACTCTTCACATGATCTTGCATTTGATTTCTTTGGTATAGGTACTATAATACATTTTACAAAATCGTCAGGTAACTCTCCAGTCATATATATACTATTTACAAGATTATACAGTGCTCTCTTTAACATTCCACCAGACTTTTTCAAGAGCTCTCCTTGTATATCATCTATTCCTGGTGCCTTCCTTTCTTTTAGGTCTCGCAGTTCTTTTTCAAACTCTTCCATCAACATTGGTGCCCCCAATTCCTGTAGTTCTATCTCGTCTTCTCTTTCCAAGTGCAGATTCTCATTGTCCTCTCCACAGTACAGCTGCTCCAGATATTCTTTCCAACGTTTTGCTATACTCTCTGAATCATACTTTAATTCTCCATTTTTGTCTACAATACTCATTGTTCTCACTTTCCTTGTTTCAAAGAATCTTTTTACCTCTCTGTAAGCTATATCCATCTGCCCTATTTTCATGCAATTGTTTATGTTCTTGCAAATTTCTCTTAAATATTCTTCTTTGTCTTTCTTTGCCTTTCGAATAATCTTATTCCTCAGACTCCTGTATTTCCTTAATCCTTCTTTGTCTTGAGAATTCTTGTACTTCCGTCTTTCATTAATCATTTCAACAATATCTTGGCTTATCCATTCCTTTCTGTTCTCCTGCTTTTTTCTTCCTAATACCTCTTCTGCCGAAAGTTCGATACTCTTCTTTATTTTGTTCCATTCCTGCTCCACTCCCATCTGCTCTTCTGTTTCTTCCATGGTCCTGTTTGTTTTCTCCACGTATTTCGTTTGAGTGAGATCATCTTCAAGTCTGGTCATATCCCATTGTTTGCTTTTTCTCATCTTCAGAGCTTTGAATTTAAGTTCACAGTGCATCATAACAAGATTGTGGTCACTGTTAACGTCTGCTCCTGGGTAACTCCTACTGTTTTTTACTTGGTTTTTGTACCTTTCTCTCACCAATATATAGTCTATTTGAGCTCTTCTTACATCCCCAGGGGCTTTCCAGGTATATCTCCTCCTTGGATGGTGCTGGAATATAGTGTTTGTCACTACTAACTTGTACTGTGAACAGAATTCTATCAGTCTTTCTCCTCTTGCGTTCCTTTGTCCCAAACCATACTTCCCAACTGTGTTTCCTTCAGCTCCTTCTCCAACTGTTGCATTCCAGTCTCCAAGTACAATAAGATTTTCTTCACTCTTCAGTTTCCCAATCAACTCGTTTATGTCCTCGTAGCATTTCTCAACAGCCTCGTCTTCTTCATCAGTTGTTGGCATGTACACCTTCACTATAATATAATTGATATATGTAATGATATTAAATTATTTAAAACAATTTAAAAAGTAATTCGAAATTAATATTGTAAACACTTTCCAAGAACGCTTTTTGTTGAAAAAATGAATACATTGTGTTACATGAATGGACTATTAAATCTAGTTTTATTTTTATTGGTGTTAACTCACCATTCAGTAGGCCTAATGCTCTACAACACTCAGCATTTTTAGTTTTTTTGTATGAGTTACCATACAAAAATAAAGAACTAATATATCAATAACTCAACATCTTATATCATCAATATAGTTGGCTGTTACAGAAATATGAATAAATTGAAATTAATGATGGTTAGTGTAGTTCTATAGCTGATGGGTATAGCCTATGAGAAGAGTACATTATTCTTTTTTTTGTAAAAGAAATTCATTCGTATTGGGTTCATAAATTAGTTCATGTCCAGTCTCTTGAACATAGAAATATACTTTTTAAGAATTTATATAAACTAAACATTGCAGAATTGCTGGATGAGAATTTTTTGTGTAACTAAACTGAGCACTTGTAACGTAACTGAAACTTTCGACTTAATGACGGCCATTCAGCATGAGAGCATACAAATCACAAAATAAATGATTAGCTTTAAATTATAACATAAATTTTGAATCTCTAATACAATATTAATATGGTATAAGAATGTTCAGGTACGTTTCTCAACATTGATGTTGACGTAAGATTCAATAGCAGCTACGGTAACTGGAAAGTTATTCAGTAACTATACCTTTATTAATAGCTATTGTGGAGAGCTACAATATTCTATAAGTCTAAATATACAAAATAGAGTAAAAAATCCAACTATTTAAGATGAGTCTTACCTCTTATACAGTGATTGTTTATCTTCTTTACTAGGAATTACATAAGAAGTAAATAGATATTACTTGATAATTCAAAGATCATTCAATTCTGTAATTCAAAGCCCGTGTTGTTAAATTGCAATTTTGCATGAGAATAAAAATACAATCATAAATAACAATTCAAGACAATCAATCCATTATTTTTATAACCTACAAAATTTCGGTATTACGCGGGAACACTCCGTATCAGAGATACCAACTTATACGAGGATAACGCAAAAATAATTCTCACTCGCAGTCGGCCATTTTGGTGGGCTTTGGGGTCTCCGACCCTTCTCTACCGTTAAACCCACTCGTCTGTGAAGTGTCCAGTACGGTGAACTGGGTGTACGCCACAAACTCCAAGAATCATTAGCTCCAAAACCAAACCGCCACACAGTTTCAAAAACTTCAAGTTCAAGATCGGGGCACGAACAAGAAGGATACAGTATCATATACTCGTTTGATACTGTATCAAGTACTGAAATGATACTGTACCATCAATTTAAATGGTACAGCTTTCTACAATGATACAATTCAGTATTTCAGTGATTTTCCCAAAGTATTCTCGTTAATATTATTGAGTCATAAAATAATCAATCATGAATAGCTGACGTCAATTAGGCGGTTAGAGAATAACTGTTATTAATTCTCAGCTCTCTCAGGACAGTTGGCGGGCTGTCTGGAGTGATGAACTTTAAGAAAAGATAACTTTTGGTTTGTAAATTTTAATTAGGCTATTATACCGTAGGCCTATGTCCCTCAAAGAATTTCAAATTTATTTATTTTTGGAAAGGAGATTTATTTCTTCATGAATAATTTCACATAACCTACATCTATCTCAGTTTTATTTAAAAATTAGGCTTATGATGACTCAACTCTCAACAATTTTTTATATATGACTAAGTTATGGATGCTCCAACGCAATAAATATAATCAATGTGACTCATTTAAAATGTTCTGAGAGCCGAAAAATTTCTGTGCATTTATAAAATACTTTCAACTCCATGAAGGATACTTTTATTTATTTTGTTTTTGAAACTATTATGAGTTTCAATTTATTATATTTGAAATTAATTTATTCATTTAAATAATAGCTACATTATATTCTCCTATTGTTGAATTTTAATTTTAATCAATAATTTGTTGCTTATTGTCATTTCATCATGCATTTATCGTTCACAATTCAAATCTAACCAAGAATGAATTCATAAAGAATTTTTTTGAGTTATCAATTTCTTATTACATCACCAAATACTTACTTAAAAAATTTTTGTTTATTCTATAATAAATATATTTGAAAAACTTTCATAAACCGACATTTTTAAATCCGACTAAAAAGAAGAAAATAAATTTCTGGTTAACTTTGAATCTCTTTATGTAAGTTATTGAATTATAAATATTTTCATGAAACCTTATTGGTTTAGAATTCTTTGTAGCCTACGTGTTTTCTGTAATGGTTTGTGATAGAGATTAGCAGATAAGATTGAAAATAGACAATTATGTCAAAAGATAATAAAAATATTCTCATTACTTTTAATGGTGGGGAGACCCTTACGGGTAGTTCCACCTCGCCAATGTGTATTTGGCCAAATACCGGTTACCCATCCAAGAGTAGTCCACAGTGTTTGTGACTTAACAATGTAGCTATGATTTGTAGCAAATCAAATGTGAGAAACTCTCCGATAAAACAATTGATTGAGAAATGATTTCAATTCTTTCAAATGGACCGACTCCTACTCTACATGGTTGTCAGTTTCAAGACCATAGTCTTTTTTTAAGGTGGCTATGCTCTAGCTCAGTGGTCACCAAATGGCGGACCGCGGTCCGGTCCGTATCCGGACCGCCAGCCAGTTTTGTGCGGACCGCGATGTCATACCAATCTCAACGAAAAAAAACTTGAAATAAATCCTGAAACAAAACATTCATAAGAAACCCTCTAAAGTCTAAATGAAATTGAATCATTAAGAAACAAACAGAATCAGGGCTTGATTTCAAGGGGAGCGCGTGGGAGCGGCGCTCCCATACCTTTCTTCCCAAGAATTCCTTTCTTCTGAGAGGCGTTATTCTCTCATTCTTTAGAATTGTATTATTAGTTTTATAAAAATCAGCTACAAAACATTGCTCAGATTTGCTGAAAACGCTCCAATTCAAGTGTGATTTTTTTAAAATTCCCGGGGGAGAGCCCCCGGACTCCCCTCCCACTGGTGAGCCCACCGCTCGCATACCTTTTTTTTTTAATCAAGCACTAAACAGAACAATAAATATACAACAGCAGTGTAACCCAATTAGAAAGTAGGTACTGTAGTTCTTTCAATGTGAGCGAAATCTAGCTCAACTCTCAATAAAAAGTTGGCTATTGATTTAGTATTGTTGCATTATTTTATCCAATTATTCTGCGCCTAGTCCCCTAGTCATCTTTCATCTAATTCAATTTATCTTGATGTTTCAATAGCCAAAGTGATATAGTCAAGGACTAAATTCGAGAATAGTTTTGTTAATTTTATAAGTAGGGGATTCATTCTTCATATAAATAGAATAAACAATAGAGCGATTTTTATTGCCAAATCCGATTGAAATATTGGTCTTTATTTTTATTTTAGTACATCAATAGCATGATATCAAACTTCTATATATTTGAATAACATTAAAATGAAAATACATACAGAGTAATAACTATCCCAAATATTTGAATAATTATTGAAATTAATGTAGTAAAACTATCAATTTTTCAAAAAAATTTCCGGGAGAGTAATAAACACCCCCCCCCCCATTATTGGTTTCCCCTGGATGGACCGCGAAAGCTCGCCTAGATTTTGAAACGGACCTTCATGAAACTTAATTGGTGACCACTGCTCTAGCTCGTGTGGAAGTGGATGAAAATTAATTTATTTGAGCCACAGTTAATTTTGCAACCTGCTACAAATTCCTTGTAAATACATGTTTTGTGTCAGTAACTAAATATATACGGTAGTTATTTTGTTATGTTAATATTGAAATCTGAATTTTATGTTTGATTTCTGTTTAGTGGCAATGATTAAATTGAATAATACGTAGCCTGAATTAAGACTATCGATCAAATGCAAATCATATAGAAGAGTTTCCAGTGCTAAAAACTATCTAATATTAATATAAAAAATGATTCAAGGAAAATTAAATGGAAAATAGTTTTAAACGTTTATTGGTCAAACAGTACCAAAGATTTTTCACCAGTGAAAATGTACAAGCAACTTAAAACAAATATCACAGTTATTTTTAAAATTAGTTTTTTAGTACATATTTACATTGCAATATTTTCAGTGGAATCAATAGGCACTTGCAGTGAATTCCTGATTTTAGGAAGCCTTATTTTTATTTTTAATACCCAATATTATTGTACAGTATCCAAAATTATTACCAAATCTTATAGCATTAGTTAACGAATTTTAACCTATCTAGTGGTTTTTTGATAATGTGTAAAATAGTTACTTATGTTGAAGTTCAAAGGGAAATATACCGATTGATTGAACCTAGCTAACTACAAAATATTGTAAACATTCGAATTATTAGAAAAGCATTCTAGCAAATATTCCAATAAAGAAAAGAGAGGAACACAAAGAGAGCAAGTGTCAGACTTTTACAACATTCATTGTTGTGAATCAGTTGTTGATAACATATTGTCATATAATTCAACTAGTAACATAAATTAACTTGATCCAAAAATTATCACTATTGATTTTTGGACAAGCAAATTTTTACGTAAATTTAAAAAATGATGATACTGTAATTATCTAATGATTGCATTCACTATAAAGAGCAAATGGCTGTTTTCAGTCTATCTGATATAAGGCCGCCTTCAAATTCAAAAGCCCGCCGTTTCCTGCGAATCATATGCCTTGGCGCAATGATTGGCCAATGGCAAAGCGGCGCGCCAAAGCCAGTCGAAGTGGAAGGTTTGAATAAAAATTTGTGTGCGTGACGGGTTTTCAGACGTATATGATAACAATACCAACGAATTAAAAAAAAAAGTTCATATAGGCCTAGCTGATGCCTATAAGTTAGGCAGTTGGAAAATTAATTTTATTATGCTTAGCTCAGTCAGGACAGTCCGAATCTGTCTTCGATAACGAATTAGTATAGCTGTGGATACTTACGTTTTTTGTATTCTCGCAGACAGCTCGCCAACTGTCCTGAGAGAGCTGAGAATTAATAACTGTCATTCGACAACCGCCCAAGTAATTGGCGTCAGTTACTATTCACTATAGTATAGACTTCAATTTGAATGATTTTCCTATAGACTAACAAAGTTATAACAATTTTTCTTTTGAACTTCAGTTAGCAAGCAAAAATCCATTCACATAGTACACTATAGACACTGATTGGGTGTTGATGGTCACAATGCTTTTCATTTTTGTTGAAACACATTAACTTGATTAAATTAATTCAGTGTCTTCAAACTTATTAAACTTTTTTAGAATGATTCTCCAATTCATAAATTTTATTTTGTTGGTGATATTTTCCATGGTACGTAACTATTATAGTTTGATTGCACAATTTTTTCATGAGAATGCTTATTTAGAAGAATAAAATGCTTATACTTGGGCTTATACTATATTGAGGAAGCACTCGTTGAATAATATTAAAACTGATGATAATGACTGTCATCACCTTTTTCTCTCAAGTATCTCTTCTACATTTTCCACAAAAGAAAACGCTGATATTGAGCTGTCTTACATAAAAATGATTCAGGAAGAATCTAATTGATACAAGACTCTCTCTTATTAAATGTTTCTTGAACATCATAACGAAGTTTGGTTGTTATTTATTGAAGTTTTTCATAACCTAGGAGTAAATGAATCACTGGTTTTATAATGCTCTACTCATCATCTTCTTTCTTCTTGATCAATTTCTCTATTTCTAAATTATTTTCTCATCTTTTCCACCTTAGTATTGGCGTAGATATACTAAACTGTATACTGTATAGTTAGACTATGGTATTGGTTTTCAAACTACTCACCTCTATCTTGATACTACCCACCTATATCTTGATAGGAATGGAAGAAGCCTACATAGCCTAATTACGTACAAAAGACAACAACACAATTTGAAACGGTTTGAATGTCAATTAGATATAATAATCGTAATAAAAGTTAAGAGTCACAAGTGTTTTTTAGCTATCAAAATATCTTCTGGCGGACACAACACAGACATGATACTTCATGATATCCTCAAGAGTATGAGACACTGCCTCAAAACTTGAAAAATAATTAAAAATTAGAGTAATATTAGAAAATAATTGATTGATTGAATACCCTTTTCAGGGCGAATTTAGAGCTCCAGATCCCCTCTACGAGAGAGAGAGAAAATTAGATTATATCTCTGGTAGATTTTCAAAATTTAAATTTTCCTGTTTTGATGTTCGTATTTGATAATGTTTTGATATGAGCTTCAATTTCACATAGTAAACTTTCTTTACAATGTAGTTACATGTAACAGTAGGATGATGGTTCAGAAAAACTCGTATTCAAATATTACGTGAAAGTAGCTGAAAAAACTATTTTGAAGAAGGATTTTTGTGATTGTAAAATCTAAAAATGTTAAATGAATGGAAGCAAACAATTTTTGGTATTCAATTATTGAATATGTGAGACAACTATTGGGAGGGGTCTTTAGGGTTTGGAATGATAATTCAAAGTTCTGGTAAAGACAGCTCTATATTCTCCGCCCTTAGATTTTGGGGCACAATAAAAAACTCTACTCTGAATACAATTCGTCATAAAACTATTGAAAATACAAGGTAAGAATTGAACTTAAGGACATATTTCTTCCAACTATGTGCAATATATTTTAATTTGAAGAGTGAAATAATCAATGACTTGTCAATATACTCTTTTTTCTATGTCACATCCAAACAATAAACAAGACCAGCTTGAACTTTATTGAATTACTTAGTCTGTTGTACCATGTACGTACATTTTACAGTATAATTTAAAACATGAAGGTTCGTATTATATTGTTGACTGACATTTCCTATAGCATTGCATGTAAGAATTGAAGGAATAAAAGCATTCTTATTCTTATTCATATTCACTTTAACAAAAATTGAAATACAATTAAATGAATACTTGGCAACAATAATGAAAGATGCTATTTGACTTGAAAACTTGGATAAAAAGTATAGTTCATTTGATCCTTCTCAGTATGAAAGTGAAATAACTAACAATAACATTTATTCATCAAACAAAATATGAAAATTACATATCTTTCCCACTCAGAGGCAATGGATAGTCTAATTTTGCTTGTCCATTTCGAATACTTTGGTGGTGGTGGTGGTAGCTGCTGCTGAATGATTCTGCAAGAAAACAAAAATGAATTGGTACAACGTAAAAGACATAAAAACTTTCATAATTAATAAATGTTGATCAATATTCACTAGTATCATTGCAATAGGCCTACATAGTACCTTTTATGGAATTTGTGGAGCTGATATTAGTTTGATCAAACGTTTGATGCAACGTGTGTTTCTTGTATAAAAAAAATAATTATTATTAAAGACAGTAATAGTAATAATATTGAAGATGCCAAATCCCTTCTTATCAAGCTCAAAATGATCACAACAGTTAATATCTATGCATTGGCTACATAATTCTATTCTATTACATATTAAAAGAGGCTCGAATAACTTACATATGAGACTTGACATTTGTATAACACAATAAATTGTAAAAAAATTATATCAAATAATAGATAAATTTTCTTTCAAAAAGATTGTCCATCAAATTTCATACATGAGTACATGATGTTTCGAAAATGATGCAAGATCTTTTGATTCAAATGCCGGACCAAGTAAGTGGTGATTGTTGTGAATAGGGTCTAGGTAGTGTAGGGTCTTACACACCTCTCAATAACCCAGCATTCTCACACTGTTAACACAACGAAGGTAATTAGATTATAGTAATCTAAGTACCTTGAACGCAACAGTGTATCCATTCTGTGTATAACACTCATCTGGTGTTAATGTGTGAAGAGCAAGGAATTATCAACGTACCGCAGCAAATTGTGATAGAACTATACTCCGTCCACTGAGTGTTTGGACCCAAGCTCCTCCCCCGAGGTTTTGACGTCATGATCCGACCAGCTCACAATTAGTGGTCGTAATTGCCAGAAACGTGGAAACTTCTAATCGATATTGGAACTTTAATATCGAATTTTTGAGTGGCCTTAGAAATATTGATGTTTTATGGTTGTTCGACAAAATTTACATCCTTCTAACATGAGATTGATCATTATCAATATCAGGGGTGCCCAGAGGGGGGTTCAGCAGCGCAAATGCGCTTCTACGATTTTTGGGGGGGATTCTATTTTTTAGTTCATTTTCTATAAGTTGGGGGGATCTTTCTTGAATAGCCCTAGAATAGTTTTTGTGTTATATTCAAGCACTTGTAGAAGATTTTATTTCTCATATTCAATTCTAACATTGTTAGGGGATTGTATTTTCAGCTTCTATTTTTCAAATTGGGGGGGATTTTTCATGACTATCCCCAAAATGATTCTTCTAAAATTTAACTATTTTATTTTCGGATGATGAGTTAAATATTCAACACTGGTGGAATTTTTTCCTATTAGTTAATATCCTATTCTATTATCTGTTTATACTTCTCAAGTCTTGCGGGGGATTTTTTTACAATCAGTCCTCAATGGCTTTTTGTGTTATAATCATTCACTATTAACACTAATAAAAAATTCAGCCCGAAATAAAATTATTTCAAAAAATTCAATTATTCTATTTTTAGGGGGGAAATTCTGTTTTCACCGTATATTTTATGAGTTTGGGATTTTTTACAATAAGCCTAAGAATGTTTATGTTTTATATCCATACCGGTAAAAAATACCTTATAATTATATTAAAATTCAAATTCCTTTATTTTCTGCATAGATACAACATAAGTGCCTGTGTATCACAATCGTTATTATTCTAGTTATAATATTATTATAAGATAATATTTCAATTGGTAACTTATTATGTTTTCAGCTTATAGTTTTCAAGTTTTGGGGGGGATTTTTATAATGAGCTTTGATTTTCTGTGTTATATTCATCCACTATCAAAACTCGTAAGAGGTTTTCATCTGATATTAAATTTTTATATTTTTAGGAGGGATTTCATTTTCCTCTTATATCTTCCACGTTGGGGGGAAGGAGATTTCATCTACACTATTAACACTCATGGAAAATGTCTTTATTTGATTATTCAAGGTATAAAAAAGAATATAATTTTTTTTCAAGAAATAGGAGATTATGTTCTACAATTTGAGCCCAAATGCTACTTTTCCCCACCTATGGCTTTCAAGATGGACGAATTTTAACACAAATGGTAGCCTTTTTCTTGGTACATGAAAATGTACTCAAGACAAAGGAATTCTTAAATTTCGATCAAATTTAACAAATAATATAAGCATTTCAAACGCCTTAATGAGCTGAGAACAACAAACAATGGTTTGTCAAGATCAGTTAACTTTTACGAAAGTCACGGGTCTCCTTATATCAGTTTATTATCCTTGAAGAGTCTCCTACTGGTAATGCCCTGAACTCAGAGCGATACGTTAGGTACTTTATTGAAACATGATTTTAGAAAAAAAATATTCTAGTTATAAAACTCAAATACAAGAATATAGAGACTTATTTCAGAGGTTATACTAGTGAAAATATTATCTTTTTCATTCTGCATTGAAAGTCCTTTCACAATTGTGAATTTTTCATTTCATTTCATATTCCTTTATTCATAAAATTGTACAATACATACAATGAATAGTGTCACTTTTATTCACATGGTCTTATCACTAAAATATTATACAGAACTAAACTAACAACTATACATACTAAACTAACTATAAGTATAACTAATAAAATATGATTAACTAATACAAGTTGACCTTATTATTATATTAAGAGAGCAGGTATTCCTCAATACTATAGAGTGCTCTATTTGTGAGGTATTTTTTCAATTCCAATTTAAATCTGTTGGGATTTGCCTCTTCTTGGATACTTTTTGGTAGCTTGTTATAAAACTTAGCTCCTATGTATGTGGGCTTCCTCTTATAAAACTCAAGTCTATGGTTTTGCAAATGTAAAAGTTTGTCTCTGTTTCTAGTGCTGTATCTATGATTATATCCTAACGTTTAAATATTTCCAGGGGTTTCTTTTACAGACATAATTGTTTCAAATATGTAAAGGCTGTAAACTGTTATTATATTTAAGGGAGCAAAATGTTCTTTTACTGATGCTTTGAAATCTAGGCGAAGGATTATTCTTATAGCTTGTTTCTGTACTTTTAGAATTGAATCCATGTTTTGGTTTGAAGTAGATCCATACACTTATGCCAAAAGATATTATTGAGTGCACATACGCGAAATAAATTGTTTTTAGCGTTTCCATTTTACAAATGGGAGACATTTTCCTAAGTGCATATAGCCCACTTGATAGTCTTGTTAATATCCTTGCGACATGTTCTGTCCAATTCAAGTTTTGATCAGTTAGGCCCAAGAACTTGGAAGAGGTAGACTGGGAGATAACTTGGTTGTCCAAATTTATCGTAGGGTGGAATGTTTTTGCCTGCTGTGTTGTAAATGCCAATAGTTTCGTTTTATTCATGTTTATTATTAATTTGTTGTTCATCAAATGTCCCGCCAAAGTGGAAAGGTTTGATATCGCTATTCTCTCAAGTTCATTCTGGGATTTCGCTGATATTTTCAGATTTGCGTCATCAGCATACAAAACCAGCTCACTATCACCTTCAAGATGTGAGATACCTTTCAAATAACAAATAAAGAGAATAGGTCCCATAATTGAACCTTGAGGCACGCCACATCTACTTGTTCTCATTTCTGAATTGAAGGTATTCCTAAATCCCCTGTCGTTCATGTGATTTATTTTCACGTACATTTCCCTGTTAATGATGTAGGATTCAAACCAGTTGTAAGCTATCCCTGTCACTCCCAAGCTTTTTAGGCGTTCAAGCAAAATCCTGTGCGAAATACTATCAAAAGCTTGTGTGAGATCTAAGAAAATACCGACCGCTTTATCCAAGTTATCTATTGAGTCAATGAGCGATTCGATAAATTTTGTTGCTGCTGTCTTGACTGACTTTCCTTTACGAAACCCATGCTGGAAGGAATCGAGTAATTCATTTTTCTCCAAATAATCAAGAAACTGGTCTGAATAGCCAATATGATTCCATTTAACATCACTTAGTACACTCAATTTTTTTTTAATTTTGCCTGATAAATGATATCATTCTCACTTTTTTCCACTCAATTTGTTTATAGTTTCTCGTGTACAGTAACTTCCCTTTGAATGGTGGCCACTTCCTGCCTAATGGCATATTTTATTTATTGCAGAGTTCTAGTACGATGTTTCTTGTCACCTGTATTATGCAATATGCATACTTTGAATTCGAAACTCGTCGCAAATTCATATTAGACTTATTTGAAATGATCTAAGTCGATTAAGACGATTTGCTTATTGAACCTTATCTTTTTTTTGAAGGTGAAAGTCTTTTGTTCATTTGTTTGTTCAACATCACCCTTAAACTTCCACCTCTAAATTATCTTTATCCATTGTATCACCTCCATTCTATCACCTCATTGTCTACTCAGAAACGTCTGAAAGCCCAAGTATTGCTCACCTAGGCTATCTGAATGAATAAAAAGTTAATGGGTGAATAAAATAAATATGTAGCTTGGGAGGAAAATCCTCGAGTTTTGATGTAATTAAAAATATAATACAGTATAGAGAAACTTTTGAACTTGATGAAATAAATTTATATGCTGATTATATGTTTACTACAACCAGGGCTTAATCTTGGCGGTATCTCTGTGAGGGAGAGTAAATCATTATAATTTTATATATTTATATTAAAAATTTGGGGAAAATGATGGTAAAATACACAGCTAATAGCTTTGAAATAACTCTAAAAACGGGTTTTAGAGAGTTGGACTTTCATTTTTTCCGGGGGAGGACCCCCGGACCCCCCTTCAACCTACGCTCCTGCCACCATAATGGAACCTTTAATTTAACAAATCAAGCACTGACTACATCAATAATTTCTCAACAGAAAGAATTATACAAATGATTCACTATCTACTCTATTTTGTAACAGTTTCATATAAATCATGATTGTATCTAATTCTAAACCTTGTCAACTTTATAGATCCTATAAACCTTAATTTGAATTATGTGTCTGCTTGATGCTAATATTTTGTAATCTTCCTGAAAGTAAAATAGAACAATTGATAGAGACGCATTAAATCAATGGCAAAGTGAAAAATGTAGCCTATCAATAGAAGATCCTTTGAAAGACTTCTTTAATTTTCGTATATCAAAAATTCATTTGAGAAGACTTGATTTTTTTATGGGAAAATATATGTTTTCTTTTTTGTGTTGTCTGTTGAACGTTTTTTTACTCTTGGGAATTTAATTCTTCAAAAATAATTATAATTCTTCAAAATTCTTCTCAATTATATTAGGATTATATTTCAAATGGGGGGGGGGGTGGATGGTTTAAAGCAGTTGAAAATGGGGGGGATTTGCGCTTCTGTCCATGGGGGGGATGGGCACCTCTGATCAATATCATTTGATAGAATTATAGTTGATTGAACTATTGAACATAATATTTCATAATAATATTTTTGTTCATAATAATATTTTGAACTATAAGAAAAATAGAAGCAATTGGAAATACCATAAACATATTAGAAAGAAAAAAGGAATATTGACCATACCCAAGTATAATCCAGACGCCATCAGATGTTTGATATCAGGTAAGATTATGTTAGTGACAGCTTTACTTGAGCAATCTTCTTCCATCTCACTCTGTTCACTGGAAAAAAAGAACCTATGATCAAGGTCATGAATAGAAGGTCATGGCCTAAAAATTGACAACTATGTACAGTAGGAAATTGGGTTCATTTAAAAGCATTGAAATCATTTTCCAATCAGCTGTTCTAATGGATGCGTTTCCTGTGTGCGTTCTCCCATTTGACTTGCTACAAATCATAAGCTATTTTAATAAATAACTGTCTATTCTTAATCTTTCTTGCTAATCTCTATCACAACCTATTACAATAAACACAAAAAGAAATTCTATACGAAGAGTTTCATGAACGTTTTTCATGAAAATCATGCTCTAAGAGAGAAGAGCCAAGTCAACTTGCATGATTTGTATCTGTACTTAATGCTTTCATATGAAAAGACTGTGACTACGGTGCGACGTTGCCATATTATTAGGGCATGGCCTTTTATTAAAGGAAGCTATGATTATTCTCATTACTCTTAAGATTCTGTACTACAATGTTTCAAATGAAACCAACTCATGTTACAATTGATATAATCAAACAATGTTTCAAGAAAACTCATAGTCCATCGCTTTTCAAATGATTTTTGGTTTGATGATTTTATCAATTAATTAATAATGAAAACATCCTTGAATATTGCGTCATTGCATGCAATTAATAATGAACTCGACAGCTGGTATAAAATCGTCATGTATTACTTTTCACATGATTTTTCTCCGTAGGTACATTATTCAACCAGATTCATGAATCAGATCGTCCTAGACCATGAATGATCACTTATAAATTTTTATCAATAAAAGTTTCTATGAAAATAATTTTTTTCAGATGATGAGTAAAGCACTTTGGGAATTTCATCGAAAAACCAGCTATAAAATCGTCATGTATCACTTTTCACGTGATTTTTCTACATACAGTATTCAATTAGATCGTCCTAGACCAAAAATGATTACCTATAATTTTTTATCAAGAAAATTTTCAATGAAAATAATTTTTTTCAGATGATGAGTAAAGCACTTTGGGAATTTCATCGAAAAACCAGCTATAAAATCGTCATGTATCACTTTTCACATGACTTTTCTCCATACATTATTTAATTGAATCGTCCTAGATCGAAAATAATCACCTATAATTTTTTATCAAGAAAAGTTTTAATGAAAATAATTTTTTTCAGATGATGAGTAAAGCACTTTGGGAAATTCATCGAAAAACCAGCTACAAAATCATCATGTATCACTTTTCACATGACCTTTCTCCATACATTATTCAATTGAATCGTCCTAGACCGAAAATAGTCACCTATAATTTTTATCAAGAAAAGTTTCAATGAAAATAATTTTTTCCAGATGATGAGTAAAGCACTTTGGGAAATTCATCAAAAAACCAGCTATAAAATCGTCATGTATCACTTTTCACGTGATTTTCCTACATACAGTATTCAATTAGATCGTCCCATACCAAAAATAATTACCTATAATTTTTTATCAAGGAAAGTTTTAATGAAAATAATTTTTTTCAGATGATGAGTAAGGCACTTTGGGAAATTCATTGAAAAACCAGCTATAAAATCGTCATTTATCACTCTTCACATGACTTTTCTCCGGACATTATCCAATTTATTCGTCCTAGGCCAGAAATGAACATCAATAATTTTTTATCAAGAAAGGTTTCTATGAAAATAATTTTTTTCAGATGATGAGTAAAGCACTACGTACCATACTTTTCTACTGCATCAATAATCACACATGATTTTCTCAGGTGAATCATGCGATCAGGCGATTAGACTCAATCATAATCATTAATGATTTTTATTGAAACACATTAAAAAAAAAATTGCACTTTACTTACTTAATGCAGTATGATGTTGACTGGTTAGGAATCCAGTATCTTTGTGGAGAAAATATTTGAAGTTTAATCCAGTTGCAAATTTGAAATCTCCAAGTGAGAATGAACTGCCTGGAAAAATAATGATGAAATTAATTACACTTAGTCTATTCATTAGAAATAATAATTCATAAACGTACATTTACTTATTGTGGCTTGACACTTAAATTTCAATCATTGAATATTGAGCAAGTATCTGCTGTACGAGTTGCATGAATTTTGACAAAATTATTCCACCTGTAGGCCTAATGCTAGAATCCACCAAGTAAATGTCAAAATCCACTTGGAATAAAACTTCAAGTCTTTCAAAAGACTTCTGCACCGTGCAGCAACTCTTGCACTTGAAGATAATCTATTGCCAGAACCCAATTTAATAGTGTATATTCTAAGCTCTTCACCAAGGAAGAAAATTACAGTAATAATAATCTTAAAATTATTGCTAGGTAAAGCTAGTAGCCTACTCATCGTAGTCAAGTACCAAGTATAATGTAGCCTATAATTTGTTAGACTAATTTATTCAGCATTCAATATTACTGTTTTATGCCACTAACAAGAGAGAATGATCCCTGTTGCCAAATTTCATAAGCTACAGATACAGCTCAAAAAGTTACAGAAAGTATCAGGTCTACTATAAAGCTCAAAAAGTTACAGTTAAGTTTTAAATGCAGATTGATGAGAATATTGGGTTCTTAATATTAAACTAGAATAATATTGCTGAAAACTCACCCAAATGTTAATTCGTGGTCCTAAGTTAACTGGATATTAAACAGTAAATAACCAATGAGATTCAACTACTAAACATAAACCAACATTAAGTTGGCTCCCCACTAAAATATTTCGGAATTTTCTTAACGCCATCGTTATGAGCTAGTTTTGAGCTGATTTGAGCCACTTTTATTTTGTTTTGAGCCCCCACCGTTTTCGAGATATGACAACTTGAAAATTGGAGAGCCAACTTAATGCTAGTTTCCCACTAGTTGAAAATCGACAAAATGAACACGCCATCGTTTTGACCTCGTTTTGAGCTGATTTGAGCCACTTTTATTTCGTTTTGAGCCCCCACCGTTTTCGAGATATGACAACTTGAAAATTGGAGAGCCAACTTAATGCTAGTTTCCCACTAGTTGAAAATCGACAAAATGAACACGCCGTCGTTTTGAGCTCGTTTTGAGCTGATTTGAGCCACTTTTATTTCGTTTTGAGCCCCCACCGTTTTCGAGATATGACAACTTGAAAATTGGAGAGCCAACTTAATGCTAGTTTCCCACTAGTTGAAAATCAACAAAATGAACACGCCATCGTTTTGAGCTCGTTTTGAGCTGATTTGAGCCACTTTTATTTCGTTTTGAGCCCCCACCGTTTTCGAGATATGACAACTTGAAAATTGGAGAGCCAACTTAATGCTTTTTTAAATTTTCGAAAATCAACAAAATAAACACGCCATTGTTTTGAGCTTGTTTTGAGCTGATTTGAGCCACTTATATTTCGTTTTGAACCCCCACCGTTTTCGACATATGACAACTTGAAAATTGGAGAGCCAACTTAATGCTAGTTTCCCAGTAGTTGAAAATCGACAAAATGAACACGCCATCGTTTTGAGCTCGTTTTGAGCTGATTTGAGCCACTTTAATTTTGGTTTTGAGCCCCCACCGTTTTCAAGATATGACAACTTGAAAATTGGAGAGCCAACTTAATGCTAGTTTCCCACTAGTTGAAAATCGACAAAATGAACACGCCATCGTTTTGAGCTCGTTTTGAGCTGATTTGAGCCACTTTTATTTCGTTTTGAGCCCCCACCGTTTTCAAGATATGACAACTTGAAAATTGGAGAGCCAACTTAATGCTTTTTTAAATTTTCGAAAATCAACAAAATAAACACGCCATTGTTTTGAGCTGATTTGAGCCACTTTTATTGCGTTTTGAGCCCCCACCGTTTTCAAGATATGACAACTTGAAAATTGGAGAGCCAACTTAATGCTTTTTTAAATTTTCGAAAATCAACAAAATAAACACGCCATCGTTTTGAGCTCGTTTTGAGCTGATTTGAGCCACTTTTATTCTGTTTTGAGCCCCCACCGTTTTCGAGATATGACAACTTGAAAATTGGAGAGCCAACTTAATGCTTTTTTAAATTTTGAAAATCAACAAAAGAAACACGCTATCGTTTTGAGCTCGTTTTGAGCTGATTTGAGCCACTTTTATTTTGTTTTGAGCCCCCACCGTTTTCGAGATATGAGAACTTGAAAATTGGAGAGCCAACTTAATGCTTTTTTAAATTTTTGAAAATCAACAAAATAAACACGCCATCGTTTTGAGCTCGTTTTGAGCTGATTTGAGCCACTTTTATTTTGTTTTGAGCCCCCACCGTTTTCGAGATATGACAACTTGAAAATTGGAGAGCCAACTTACTGCTTTTTTAAATTTTGAAAATCAACAAAAGAAACACGCTATCATTTTGAGCTCGTTTTGAGCTGATTTGAGCCACTTTTATTTCGTTTTGAGCCCCCACCGTTTTCGAGATATGAAAACTTGAAAATTGGAGAGCCAACTTAATGCTTTTTTAAATTATAGGAAATCAACAAAATAAACACGCCATCGTTTTGAGCTGATTTGAGCCACTTCTATTTCGTTTTGAGCCCCCACCGTTTTTGAGATATGACAACTTGAAAATTGGAGTGCAAACTTAATGCTTTTTTAAATTTTCGAAAATCAACAAAATAAATACGCCATCGTTTTGAGCTCATTGTGAGCTGATTTGAGCCACTTTTATTTCGTTTTGAGCCCTCACCGTTTTTGAGATATGACGTCTTGAAAATTGGACAGTTAGCGAATTACTGTTATAAATGATTCTCAGCTCTTTCAGGACAGTCGACGTGTTGTTTGTGTACATTGCTGAAACGAAAAATATCCTATCTATACCAATTCGGTTTTAAATATAGCTTCAGACTTTCCCGACAGAGCTGAACATCAATAATATAGTCATTTGCCAATCGCCTAAATTCTTGACACCAGCTCTAAAGTTTTTTTTAATGAATATTAATTTGTACAGAACGGACACCCCTATCTGGTTTTATCACATTCACAATACAGTATGAATGAAATTGATAAGAATATTCTCCTTTTTATCTCTATAGATGGAAAATATACAGAGTGTTCCGAAAAAACTGATTCAAGTACCACCACGGTGTTCTTCTAGTTACAAAAAACAGAAAATGTAATTGGCAAAATGCCGAATTCTTCTTAGTTTACCTGTAATTTGCTATTTTATTTTTTTTTCTTGAATCTATTTTATGAATCTACTTGAATCAGTTCTTCACGTAACACTTTGTAAAGATGTGAGAAGCCTATATCACTGCTTATCAATAAGTAATGATTGGAAGAATTCATTCAAAATGTTGGAATTTGAATAATATTTCAATAACTTTCATTTTTCTGTAGGCATTCACTTATAATCTGCTTATGCTTAATAACCTAATAATTAAACTTAACACAATTAAAATACTGAATATATAATCTTCATTACAATTATTGGAAAAAGACTGTATTGAGTCACTTGAGAATCATCTTCTTATCACTCACTTCCTTAGTTCGTAATCCATGTTGTTAAAATGAATCGTTAAGGTACAATTATTACTCATTTGTTTATAGAATTTAAAAGATGGTGTAGGCTTTTAAATTTATGAAGGAATAATACTTTTTAAATGATGTTATTGATTACTTGGAGTTGGAGGAGAACTTTTATTTTGATTAATGATTTGAGTTTGAGATGAATATCGATAGCTTTTTCAATATTTAAATTGATTTTGCATGTAATTTTTTATTGAAATATTTGAATTTGTAAATGGTATCATTCTCATTAGTATAATTACATAGTTTAATACCTATATGAGTACGGTAGCCTACATTGTAATGTATTATACCCACTCATAAAACAAAAATTACGTACAAGGCTAGTTGAGATTTTGATATCTGTATCAATTTTTCAAAAAGTTAGAACTCTTGCTAAAGTTTGCACAAGCTTTTTCCCAGTCGTTGAATATTATTGTCAGCTCTATAAGTGCCAGCTCTATTAGAGTCAGCTCAACTTTAATCATAATCTAATACTAGTAATATAATGCCAGTGGATGAAGTGTCATAGAATTTTTCATTACGACATTCGCATGTAACATTCACAATCAATTTCAATTGACATTGATTTAAAAAAATAATAACATTTCAAAAATTATTGTGTTTATTAAAAATTTAAAAAGAAATAATGAACATCTTTTTGTATCATCACCCTTCATAAAAATATTGGTTTCTGATTTATTTTATTCATTTATGTTACAAATGACACTGACATTGAGAGATAAAATACCAAGGTAATTCTTATGCTATTCTATCTTTCAAATTTATAATATGATACAGTCCAAAATTGGACTGCTAGTTTTTCTGATTTAAGCTGGAGACACGTTTTTCGAATCTGTAGTATTTATTTCAATATTGGAAATAGGAAAGTTTTATTATTGACTGAAACTGCATTTCAAAATTTGATTTCTTGTATCAAACCGTTATCATATTACCGTTAGTGATGCTTTCATGAGTAGAATTAGTATCTGGCACTACCTTTTCAACTTCTCCAATTGTTGATAGTAGAATAAATTGAAGTGGTGCTTTCATGAGTAGAGTAGTATCTGGCACTACCTTTTCAACTTCTCCAATTGATGATAGTAGAATAAATTAAAGTGTTCTATAATACTGATTTTCCATACTCTTATTCTTATGTCACTTATGAAAACCTGACTTTGAAAAAGGAAAATGCTATGAGTGTACTTTTATGTGGAAAATTATTATTTTTTGCTTAGCTTTATTTTTTTATGCCGCTATTAGATGGTAATATATTATATGATTTTAAATGAAAATACTGGATCATATTTCCATCTCATCTCATAGCTTTATCACGAATGGTTGATATTTTTTTATTGAAGTGAGAATAAAATCCACAACTGTATGAAATCTTATTTCATTGTGTATTTTTTGCAAGAAAAGAAATCAATTGAGAGCTGTATGAAACTAGCCAGTAGGCTCGCTTTTCTTGCCTGTTAATGAATGGCAATATTATTTTTTACAGGTTGAGTTTTACAATATTCGAGACTTAAATAAATTAAACAATTCATTATGATAAATTCCTACCATGTTTTCACAGAATACTTAACATTTTCTATGCATAATATATGGCAACAAACTTGAAATTATTCATTCATTCACAAACATGAATATGTCATTACAGATCATCATTTATCATATTCAAAATGTTATATTTCAAAAAACCTTGCATATTAAAGAAGGAAAAAGAACTAATTCAATCTAATCAAGCGTTTTGCTTACGAAATGCAATACATAAAGATGTAAATGTGTAAAGCACGCACATATAGATGAGAGAGAATCCGATCAAAAAACAGAATGATCGAATGTGAATAATTAGGTTTAGGAAAGCAATGAACGCAACCCATATTCTTTACTATACATGCCGTATAGTAGTGTGAAACGTGACACCTTTAGCAAATTGATTGCAGGAGACATGACTAACCTCTACCGGCCGGTCCACCCAGAGCTTTCTCACTCTCTCACTCGGCGACTCTCTCTGTCTTCGCTCTCCGCGCGCATGAAGTGGCAATGCTGTTGGTGAATTCGACAGTGGCGCTAGGATTTCTAGCGGTCGACGCGAGCACTCCTGAGTAATCCTAACGTCTGGCGCGATAACGACCAAAATCGCACCCTACGTTGACAGTCTTTAATAGTACATTGTCTTTGCTAGCATTAAGTTGGCTCTCCAATTTTCAAGATGTCATATCTCGAAAACGGTGGGGGCTCAAAATGAAATAAAAGTGGCTCAAATCAGCTCAAAAAAAGCTCAAAACGATGGCGTGTTTATTTTGTTGATTTTCAAAAATTTTAAAAAGCATTAAGTTGGCTCTCCAATTTTCAAGATGTCATATCTCGAAAACGGTGGGGGCTCAAAACGAAATAAAAGTGGCTCAAATCAGCTCGAAACGAGCTCATAACGATGGCATGTTCATTTTGTTGATTTTTGTGAATTTAAAATAGTATTAAGTTGGCTCTCCAATTTTCAAGTTCTCATATCTCGGAAAAAGTGGGGACTCAAAACAAAATAAAAGTGGCTCAAATCAGCTCAAAACAAGCTCAAAACGATGGCATGTTTATTTTGTTGATTTTTGTGAATTTAAATAGTATTAAGTTGGCTCTCCAATTTTCAAGATGTCATATCTCGGATACGGTGGGGACTCAAAACAGAATAAAAGTGACTCAAATCAGCTCAAAACAAGCTCAAAACGATGACATGTCTATTTTGTTGATTTTTGTAAATTTAAAATAGCATCAAGTTGGCTCTCCAATTTTCAAGATGTCATATCTCAGAAACGGTGGGGGCTCAAAACAAAATTAAAAGGGCTCAAATCAGCTCAAAACGAGCTTGAAACACTGACGTGGTTATTTTGTTGATTTTTGTAAATTTAAAAAAGCATTAAGTTGGCTCTTCAATTTTCAAGACGTCATATCTCAAAAATGGTGGGGGCTCAAAACAAAATAGAAGTGGCTCAAATCAGCTCTAAACGAGCTCAAAACGATGGCGTGTTTATTTTGTTGATTTTTGTAAATTTAAAAAAGCATTAAGTTGGCTCTCCAATTTTCAAGACGTCATATCTCGAAAACGGTGAGGGCTCAAAACAAAATAAAAGTGGCTCAAATCAGCTCAAAACGAGCTCAAAACGATTGCGTGTTTATTGTGTTGATTTTTGAAAATTTAAAAAAGCATTAAGTTGGCTCTCCAATTTTCAAGATGTCATATCTCGAAAACAGTGGGGGCTCAAAACGAAATAAAAGTGGCTCAAATCAGCTCAAAACGAGCTCAAAACGATGGCGTGTTCATTTTGTCGATTTTCAACTAGTGGGAAACTAGCATTAAGTTGGCTCTCCAATTTTCAAGTTGTCATATCTCGAAAACGGTGGGGGCTCAAAACGAAATAAAAGTGGCTCAAATCAGCTCAAAACGATGGCGTGATCATTTTGTCGATTTTCAACTAGTGGGAAACTAGCATTAAGTTGGCTCTCCAATTTTCAAGACGTCATATCTCGAAAACGGTGGGGGCTCAAAACAAAATAAAAGTGGCTCAAATCAGCTCAAAACGAGCTCAAAACGATGGCGTTAAGAAAATTCCGAAATATTTTAGTGGGGAGCCAACTTAATGTTGGTTAAACATAACATAACCTATTTTGTTATGGATTTATGGTATCTGATATCTGAATCTCTGATACAGCCTCTAGCAATAAAACAGCTCTGTATCATTCTGTATTTAAAATGCAACACAGTAAACGTCTCCAAAACATGCTGTATCTAGATCGAGAACTGATGTGCAACGGTGTAGCTAACTGTGTATCAGCCTGCAACGGGATTTTGGAGTTTGTGATTTTGGAGTTTTTGAAACCCCTCAAGTCCAATTTCATCGGCAACCCAAATTAACATTGTGGAGTTTGTGATCCTTGGAGCTAATGAGGCACTCCCCGGTGAACTGTCCCTGCCCCAAACGTAATTTATTTCAATTATTAGGTTATGGTCACTGAACTGAAGTGTTCTTCAAACTTCAAACAGCGACTGATTGAGAAAGTGAGAGAATATCCTCTCATTTATGATATTAATAATAAAGATTTCACTAATGAAAAACTCAGACAATATAATTATAGTGTAAAATCTTTAGAAATTAAACATGAAAACAGGTAACTCAACTCAACTATAAACTCTTTACAGTCGACTGTATTCAGAGTATTCATGTGTTCTCTTTTAAATCATAAATAGTTTCATTCTCAAATATTTTTTATTACCTTTTTGAATCTTCTTTCTATTTCTTAGATATTTCTGGTAACTTTCTGTAACTTAACTGTATTATTCCGACAGGAAGTTTATTAAGATACAGTATTTGATGTACTGGTACTGTATCATAGAACATTCAACAACCATGAAAAAAGTATATTTACCAGTAGCTATACTTATTCAGCATTGAATAATAATGATAAATGAATGTATTTTATGAATAAACAATCTTTTAAAATTTCCATGTTTACATACTTCACCAGAATCAAAGTCACCACTTGTTAGATTAATGCTAAAGGATGATTCAAAAAGAGCACCGGTTGTATCATACCGATATCAAATAAAGAGGGTTATTTGAGCGAAAAGTTGAAAGTATATACATCACAATGATCTTCTTACTATCCAATTAAATGTATGAAAAATAATGTAATGTATGTTACCTCCTCTACTGCGCTGGCACGAATTAACTCTGTTTATGTAATTCACTATTATAGTCTGGTAAAAAAAAGTATATTGTGGGAAGATGGGAAAATGTCTCCAGTTCGGTCAATATTAGTTCAAAATTTTAATTTTTTGAACCAATATTAACCAAGCTGGAGTCATTTTTCCCATGTTGCAAGAATGTCTTAACTGGATTCGTTTCCCTCCTTTGTTCACGGGTGTTCTGCCCCGTCATTTGGTTACGGAAGCTAGCTTATAGTTGAGGGGATCAACGTGCTAATCACATGTTACCTCTACACTAGTTGATGATTATTCACCTCTGCTGTATAGTGGAATGATTATAAGACTGGCAATTAGTTGGTAGGCCTAAGCCCTTTATGGGGTAGGTGGTTTCTTGATTCATAATATGCTGCTGTGTGTGTATATTTACTGCATTTTCAGTATTATACCTTAGTGAATTTTAATGGATTGTTGAGCCATTGACATACATACTGTAGCCTACTCAACCTGAACGTACTGTACTATATTGAGTGAATTTACACTTTCAGCTAATTCAAGGGATATACTTGTGTGATGAGATTTTTACTGAATTTCAGTTATCAAGTTTTAAATTAATCAATTCAGTTTTTAAAGAATTCTGCGAACATAACTTTACCAAAATCAATGATGGAAGAGGGAGTAAAATTAGTGCTATGTGTGTTAAATAAAAATTCCACCCCTTCAACCAAGTACAGGGTGGCCCATTAGTCACTTGACAAATAATTATGCATATTTGCCATAAGTTGAAAATTGCTAGTGTCGACTGACTTGTGGACCATTCTGTATTATTTTAATAGCCTAGGCTATAAGTAAACTTTATCACTGCAATCCTTACATTTTCTTCTTCCCAATACACTGTATAGCACATCCGCTCATATTATAGAGGCATGATAGTTTTACGTCTACTTTTTTCAATGACCTAGAATGTTGCATAAATAGCAAAAAAATGTAGACAACATTCCATTGCAGCTTTATTAATGTATAGTATACTGGCGGTTGGCAAATATGCCTTTCGTCAATGTTCAGCTCGGTCAGGACAGTGTGAAAGCGGTCTATGAGAGCATATCGGTTCAGCTGAGGTCACTCTCGTTTTGATATGCTCTGGCATACCACTCACTGACTTTCCTGACAGAGCTGAACATTAACAACACCGCAGTAAAGTTAAATTGGAGTCTGATGCTGATGATTGAGTAGCCTAGGCTGTAATGAAATCAACTTTTGACCTAGTTACTGATTACATCTAATAATTCAACCATTTAAATAATTTAACCATGGACATGCAGGTCTGTTTTTGAGTTGTTTGATTACTTGAAAGAAATTCCTGCAATAAGATTAGGCTAAGAAAATGATTTAAAATAAATAGAATAGTGTTAGTGGTAGTTGATTAACTGAACTTGGTTTCATAGTAATGTTGTTTTGTCAATGAAATAACAAGATTATTGAGAAGTAATACTTCATCCACAGTTTCAAAGTTGCTCTTATAATCTTTTTCAACGATGTTACACAAATTGATATGAACAGTTGTTAAGTTACTCTAAAACAACTGTCATCCTCCACCAGAACATTCAAAGTTTATATAATAAACTATGGAAAGACTTGAAATTTCCCTTGATTTAGAAAAGCCGGATTTCCTTATTATAAACTAAACATGGTCTGAGAAACTTTGAGCTGAGTTGTGTTAATTTCTAAAATATATGCGTCTAATTCATTATTATTCTAGAGGTAATTAGAGCATGAGTGGTGTTGTCGTTCAACACAGAAGATGTAATAATCAACAAGCCTGCAACATAATTAAAATGGATGTAAGCAATTTCTGCATAGAGGGTTGCATTGAATTAGTCTGTTCCTAGTTTAATATAAATGAGTATGTATATACATAATTCTAGGATTTATCGACCTCCAAATGGAGATGGTCAATTAAAAGTGAAAATACAACTTTTCAAACCCGTTGATAGAAAAGAACTGTTACACTAGTCTGTTATGAGGGTGAAGCCCACATGAGCTCATTCATAGGCTTGTGCGTGGGTAATATGGATGATAGATGACGACTACTTTGAGGTAGTCGGGACCGACAGCTTATCTTCTCCTCCGAAAGGCGGGGTGGCCGTATCTATGTGATTGTGCTGTGGTCAAAAATTGTTCCCCGCTTGGGATTTGAACCAGGGTCCACCTGGTTATCATACCGGGGCTTCATCACTCCTCCAACGAGCCACCCAACACCTTGATTCATGGACCCTTCAGAAACTTCAGTTTCAGGAGGTAATTGTGGTGGACCACGATTATGCACGGATATTAGAACAAATGGTATAGGTGAGTTATCACGCGCAGGTTTTAGCAAAAAACCAGCTAGTTATGACGTTTCTGGGACCCACAAAAAACTTCCTGTAATATTCAATTACAGAAAGTGCCAGCTGATAAAGAACTATTTGTTTGGGTTCCAGAAACGTCATATATAATCCTATAATTATTCTACTGTGCTGTGTGCATCAGGCTTATGATACTCGCCGTTGTATTCTAGTATCCGTGCAATTATGTTGATGATATAAGCTATATAAATGATTGAATGTGTCTTAATAATACATTTTAATGACTGTCAAATGTTCCACCCCAGATTGTTATCCCATCATATTCTAATATGGATTGCACTTGAGAAAAATACACTTTTTTGAAATCCTGAAGCTTCAGTATTCTATTAATTTTGTAAATTAAAAAAAATATATTTGAGTTTTGTTACATAAAAAATTAATATGGAAATTTCATCTCAGCTATTTGTAAGTAATATAATTATTCCTAAATATTTCAAGTTATCCTAATATTTCAATGTGGTTCTAATTTTAATTGGTCATTCACTTGAAGTGAAAATAGAATAGGAGATAGAATAGGGAATAGAAGAGAACAATACAGTTACCTGTTACAAACTAATAAAAGAAGTTGGTGTGACAGAACTTTTTAGAGAATTTTTTAGATAGAACATTTTTAGATAGAATTTGAGATCTGTGCCTTGCAGGTAACTTTTAATTATATCAAGGGGACGCTCGGATGGCTCTCACTAGTTTCTTGTTATTTATTCATGAAATTAACTCGAAACCCAACCCCCTTCTCATCATCCACGTACAGCTACTTGCCTATTTTCTCATACCTAGCTGCTACTAGCACATTTCATTGTGTAATAACTTACTCTTATCCCTCAAGTTTCTTATTAATATGATATATATATATATATATATATATATATATATATATATATATTTTATTAAATACGGTATAGGCCTATTGAAAATAATTATTAAAAGTTTTATAAGTTATTTCAAAGAAAGGTTGGAATTAATTAAAAATTTTAGAATTGGAAGGGCTGCTTGTACTTTGAGAAATACAAGTGATGAATTATGTTAAATTCAGTGAGAAGAGTAGGCTTATTCTTGCTGAGCCTTTACAAACTCATATAGCATGAGTGGAATGGTGGGCATCTCATCTAAGCGGTTGCTGCACCTCCACTACACGCAAAGCCTATAATAAATTGTTTTTATCTGCATGACTCTGCCGATCTGGAAGCCCCAGTCCTTGGCAATGATCTCAAGTATCAAGTAGGTAAGTCCAAGAGTCCTAAGGACGGGCCGCTTCTGCAGTGTAGGAATAGGTAAGGACTGTATTGAACACTTTTCAAAAATTTCTTATCAGTTATCAAACCACATAATATTTTATTTTTAGTGATCCACTTACTATACTGAATCAGGGGCACATATATATGCCTATACGTGCAATATTCTCTATCATTGCAATCCTCCTTCTATAAAAAAAAATGTAATAGGATAAGTTCAAAGTTACCCTAGCGACTCTGTCTGCTAACTTTGAACACACATGTAGGACCTACTAAAATCTACATTTAAAGCTACTGATGCCACAAATATACACTGTATGTATGGTTATTTTTGTTAAAAAGAACCCTAGAAATATTTTTAAACAATATTTCAATTTGAACATTGTTGAATGTAGGTTACCCTCCAATAATAATTTGTACTTCATATTCAACATAACCAATAAATGAAAACGTATTACTACTGTCAATTACGTTTTGAAATATAATATTTATAACACTTCAATGAATTTATAAATTCGTTAACAAGCATTATTAATATAAAATTGCATAATATCGCATTGATACCTTAGCAAAACAAGATAAAAAAAAGACATGAAACTGTAGTGGTAGAAAATCGAGTCCTGTTATTTCAATTTGGTGCCTAATAGTCTGGGTGCCAAATGCAAAAAAGGGGGGTACCCTTTTTTTGAGGTATGTCGTCGGTTTTTTGATCGATTATGATAGATTAAGATGTGTAGATTCCGAATCCGAGTGATGCCTCTCTGTGAAAGTTGAGCATTTTATGTAATTCAAGATGGCGGCCAAAATTTCGGTTCCATTTCCAGTTTACTCACAGAGAAAAAAACAGAGGACACTTTTTGTGTTGCGCGGATTGGGTGACCAGCGCTGAAATGACCTTGACTTTTAGGCTGCCTGGGTCACCAATTGTTGGAGACATTTTGCGCCACGATGTAGCAGCACCATTGACTACTCCTCTCCGCCTGTTCAGAATCCCCCTCCACTAGAGTCGTAGTATTCTCACCGCTACTGAAGCCCCGTTTCCATTCGTACATTTTGTGCAACAGTGTTAAGCAACAGTGTTGCATGAAATTGTACGAATGGAAACGGTCTGAAAATGTTTCAAAACTCGTTGCGCCGGGCAACATGTTGAAGACCAATGTGTTTTGCAACTCGTTCTCACAACATTGTATCCTGGGGAATGGGATGAATGTGATGAATGGCTGGGCAAATGTTCATAACTCTTGATACACATAGGCGTAATTTGGGGGGGGCACGGGGAGGCAGTTGCCCCCCCAAACATTCCCTTTGCCCCCCCAATAGTCCAGTCAAACTAAGCAACAAAATTAAAAGTTGGAGTACCCAGCTGGAAATTTGCAGATATTATCAGAAAAGGGCGCTGAATAACATACTTGAAGTCCCCAAGACAAGAGTCTGGGTATAAATTCATATATTATACGTCAAATTTGATAAAAAATTCTAATTTTCAGATAGTAATGGTAGCCTACTGTGTGTAATAATACCTCCTCGTTGAAAACAGAACATTTTCACATTAGAGTGACTACCAAACGGGAACCTGTGGGCAAAAATTATAATGAAATGTAGAAGAAATCTTCCTCTTTCAGATGGTTAGTAATAGAATTTAGTCTCATAACATTGCTCAGGGTCTCAGGAACATAATTCCAGAAATATAAGCCAATAACTTATCCCAATATTTTTAGTACGTTTTTGTGATATAATATGCAATTTTTGAGGTATTTGGGGGTGCCAGGGTTCTTTTAAATCGCTGTAGTTCAAAACATATTGAACATAAAAGTGTGAAATTGGTCTCAAATGAAAGAAAAATGAATTTCGCCGAGAGAGATTTAGAATACGATAATGTACGATTGCTCAATTCATAGTTACAAACTTTATAAGTGGGAAAAACTTTAACATCTTAATCCTATGAAAAAATTACAAATTTTTTAAATAATTGTATCTCGAAAACATTTAATGATAAAAAGTTGCACTTAGTCTTATTCTTCTCAAAATTTTATTGTCTACGGAAAAAGACCTATGTAATTTTCTCGTCCAGCGCCATTTTCTGATCATATCTGCAAATTTTCAGCTGGGTCCTCCGACTTTTACTTTTTTTTGCTCAATTTGACTGGACTACAATATGATTTCAAGATTCTCATGTGTGAGAAGAATAAAGAACTATACTCGAAATACAATGGGTCAGGATAGAATATCCACTATAACCAAAATTTACTATTTAACATATTAAAACTATAACACTTTTTTAATTAAAACTATAAATGATTTATAAGATAAGATTTAATAAGTTAGACATATTGATTCTTCAAATGTAATTGGCCATTCAGTTTTGTTTCATTCAAACCTGATTTCTGAGTTTGTGGGACATTTTAGATTTAGGCTGTTTATTGACTGAACCCGTTTTATTTAAAATTGAATCATCTATAAATTTCATCCACAGAAAACTAAGTTGAAGCATCAGGTAACCATGTTAAACCTCTTTGAACCTGAAAAATACTGATTATTTTCATATTTTAGCAAATATATCAATAACCACTGCAGATACGAACTTCTAACCAGTTCCAGTCAACCAGGACCAGTGACCAGTTCTTAGTCCTATAGAAAAAGTGTTTTGTATGTACGTAATCGCTCGACACAAAGCTATCAAATTGAAGACGATTATTCACACTCAACAAAATTAGTCTAGTTGGTCTCATTTGGAGATAATGAAAAAGGAAGGTTCTAATCTATGGAAATTTCTCTCACCCTGGAAAAAATCGCGAAAAATCTGTTTGAGGTTTTAGATAAACTTGGAAAACACTCTTTTCCAACTTAAACCTCCTAAAAATACTGCTCAATAATCGATTATGGCATGTAGAAATGTAGAATACCTTAAATTGTATGCGGCCAATCTAAGTAGACTATTTCCCTCTCCACCCGAAAAATAGCTACGTTGTCAGATTGTGAGAAATTGAAACTTCTTCAAATCCTGGATTAGACCCCATATCTGTATGTAGAATTTCATCCTCGACATGTCAGTAGTATTAAAACGGTTCCTGGGTAAAACGATTCAAAGGAAATTTGATTTTTTTTATATTATTTTCTGTCGTACCTATATCACTTCTCTCACAATCATTGGTTGTAGTGAAAATCATGTTTTTATGTCAAAATGACAAGGAGAATTCGTGCTTTCTAATGGTTTTTGAATTTTTTTATATCCGACCAACAATTCAGTTTCTATTTACGAATATGTTTGTCAATGTCGAGTCTACTCGAACAGAAAACATGAACTTTTCGACGATCTAGAAACTTTTTTTGTTTAAGAAGATAAGTGGGTGGTGAAAGCGAGAAAGTTATTCAAAAACAATTGAAATTTTTTTCCAAGTGTCAAAAATAGTCGGAAGGTCGTAATTTGCCCTCTGAAGAGTTTCAAAGTAAGAAGAGCGGTATATGCATGAATCATTGTATGTTAAAGATTAAGAGAATTGGAGTTGTTGAAGCTAATCGACTTAGATTTTCGAGCTGCAAACAGCTGGTTTATCATAAAAAATAGTGAGTTTTACAACACCGCATGATTTTTCCGAAGCTACGCTGTCAGTTTTAACATTCAGTAGAATGTGTTTGCATTAGAAGAAGTTCCAATTTCACACAATCTGACAACGGAGCTATTTCTCGTGTGGAGGGGGAAATAGTCAACTTACGTTGCGCCAACTATAATGTGAAATTATTTAATCTTCCCAACAATACCTTTAAAATTCAATTTTGACAAATGATTCTTGTGATATTGACAATTTAATGACTGTAAGTAGGCCTACTTGAAAAATATCTAAAAATCTATGGTTTCTGGATCCGGCTGTTACACCTTTCGTGACACTCTGTATATTATCAATATTTTATGCTCAAAAAATAGGTATTTCGGCATTTTATTGAGTATAGAAAAGGCGATCTAAAACACAGTTTTGAAGTATACTTTCACAAAATTTGCCGGGGGAGGCCCCCACGCCCGCTTGGCTGAGGAGGTACACCCCCAGGCCCATTAGAGCCCCCAGAATTTGATTCAGTTTGGTATTGAAGTAGATTATGTCTTACATACATAACAGAATTATCAGTGATCAGTATACCACTACCCAGAAGCAAATCTTGCCCCCCGCTTGCCCCCCCAATGAAAATTTTGAATTTACGCCCCTGTTGATACATTGAAAATGGAGTGGACGAAGAATAATATAATTAAATTAATTGAACAATTCGAAACAGAAACAGTGCTGTAGAATGTATCAAGCGCGAACCATAAGAACTCAAATTGCAGAATTGACGCCCCTAAAAGGATATCTTGTCGGCAGTGAGGAATAGCTTGTCGGCAGTGAGTACTTTTGGCAATTCTAGGCGCAATTAGATTTAGTAGGAATTCAAAATCGGAAGCACTCATTCTCACGTAGTTTTCAGAACCACTTTGTAATGTAAGGTGCCTCATTAAACTATTGTACGGCTGTTTTGCAAGGATGCTTCTAATCCACCACCGTGGTCTTTTTCGCCTATTTTTAAGAATTTGATAACCCCCTGCTACAAAAACAAAACTTGCTAGAGCGAGCCTATCGTCCATCTTCTTCAAATGTTCACAACGAACTGAGCTCTGATGACCAGTGAATTCGAGTCCAAGTAGTCTAGATGCTGATGTTGCACAAAACATTTGACGGAATGGAAACGGTACACCAGGCACGGTGGAAAACGCGTAAAAACATGTTGCCAATGTGTTGTGCAACACTGTTGCACGAAATGTACGAATGGAAACGGGGCTTGAGTACTGACAGTTCACATCATAATAGAATAGAACTGAACACTGAACAGCTTGTCTGACGCACATAAGCCGCAGCCGAGTTAAATTTCCTATTTGCTAGTATTATTGCTTTTCTGTGCCGCTATTGATGCTCTCATTATACTAATAAATTGTATGTTTCCTTTTTCCCTTGGGTTACTAAAAATGTATGTGACAGTCATAAACAAACACATGTACATGAATGAGAATTTAGAGTTTTCTATTTCAAATGGATCGCAGTTCCCTTTTCAATTATTTTTATTTATGCATAGGCTACCGGTAACATGTTTCGACTACTCAGAGTCATTTTCAAATGCATAAATAAAAATAATTGAAAAGGGTACTGCGATTCCCATTTAAAATGAAAATCAGTGATGAAGTAGCCCTAAAATAAAGGAAATATATATAACAATACATCAAGGTAGTATTGCATGTATGCAGATATACTGGATGATAGGATGATCAATTCTGGCTTGAATTGATCTCGGAAATCGGGTATTCAGACAAAAATTTTAAAGCGATTTTAACTTGAAAAACTTGCTAAACAGCGAAATTTATTGAGTAAAGTAATAATATTAGTATTCTAAAACAGTAAAGGAAGCTATGGATGTACACGCAGTTGTCAGTTTGCTGATAGTCATTAGTCATTAATAGCCTTTAGTCATTCTGCCAAGGCTTTAAGTAAGTGTCTTAAGATTCATAGACAATGTATGAAATTGAATAGAAGTGATTTTGGTGATCTTTTTGTGTTTTGAATTCTCTCAAAACTTTTAAACATTTAAATCTCCGTGGATAATTTCAAGAAATACAATTTTCTATCGAGAATAATTATTGACCTTATTTTGCCGGTGGAACTTCCTTTTGGGACTCCCCACTCCCCACCAAAAGTGGCATAAGATAATAATAATGTATTCTCATGTAATTTTACAAACTAGAATATTCCAACACTTGGAAATTGGAAATCAAAGTTACAAAATATTAAATAATGAATGACCGAAATTTATCTGATAGATATTAACATTCTATAATTATCGTCAAAGGGGTAACTGGATTAAAATAACTGTTTAACTCGTTTTTAGTACATTTTCGACTAATTTTATATTTTATTAAATTTATAGATAAGCATTCTAACTTTGTCTATTTTCACCATATTTAGTAAGCCAATAGAACCATACGGTATAGTTGAAATATCGGAATATGACTTTGGTTTTTTCATGAAACATAGCATAAACTCTCACTCAGAAATATCCATGAAATAACTTTCAACAAGTTTTGAGAGCCTATTTTATTAATTTTATAATAGAAGAAAAGCATCCCAAGTTGAACTTTGTCTGTGATCCGAATTTCAGTAGCCCAATATTGGTGCTGTGTACATAATTTGGTACTGAGTGTCCGATATTAAAGAGTTACGGTACGTGTCCAGAAGAAAGTCAGAAAGGTAGGTTTCAACCACACTCTCAAAAAAAGCATATTAAATATTTCTAGACTCAATCTTTATATGAAATTTGTTATCAAAAGTGACATTTGGCTTGCCAGTCGAAGATGTTTTTGTCTCAAATTACACAGTAAGAAATTTTATAATCACAATTATTCAGTGCTACTACACCCCAGGCGTCCGATATTTGGGTACGGTATTCTACTTATATCTCTATTGTAAGAGACAGTGTCAATTGTTGTTGGTCGTTTGTAACTCGATACATAAAAACCCTACAACTTTTTGAAGTGAATCTTAAGAAATGACGAGAAATAAAAATATGATTTCTCATTTCCATCTCTTTTCATATGATAATATAAAAATTACCGTGTAATACGGGCCTCAACCAATTACATGAATAGTATGTGATGAACTGTATTCAGCACAAACAAATAATAAGTGCAATAAAAACAATAAAAAGTGCTTCAAATAATTATGAGCTATCTATATAATACTATAGTATTTGAATATCATGAATAGCTTCAATTTGTGATTGACGAGATATTTTGTAGTGAGATCGAGATTAATATCATCTCTTCATGTTTAAATCTGTTTTGTCCCTATTGTAAGTTGTGCTGTGATTATTGTAACCTCAGACAACATTAACGCCAGAAATCAAAATTTCTGAAATCAAGAATCAAAATTTATTTGAGAGAGAAATTACTGGAGAAGCTTAATTTTCCCAATAATTCAGCTCTATTGAGGAATTGTCAACAATAGAAAAATAAATATTCTTCAACATTAACAGAGTAATTAAGTGAGTAAGGTTTTCCCCACGCAACTAAGGGAAAGCACATCTATCTGAAACTACATCTATCAAACTATCAACCTATTTGAATTTTTATTTTCGGCTATCTGCATATTAATATCTATAAAGGTACTATGACAATATATAATATAATAATCCATCTATTTTGTCTTTCTCATTCACTTGCATTTACCATCCAATTATATCAATAACCATTTATTTGTACTATTTTAAAGAGATAATAATAAGCTTTGGTTCAAAACTATTTCTATTCAAAATTCATTCCACTTATTTGGATAGGCCTATCCAAAATCGCACATTATACCTAATAAAAGATGAATATATATTTACAGATGTTATAAAGCTACATATAAAATACTCAGCAGTTTGCTGAAACTTGGGTCAATAATTTTGATAGTTTAATTAATGAACTTAATAGGATAACTGTAAATTCTTTGAAATTGAATGAATTTGAAACTAATAAAAATTCTTTCAACTGTCATCACACTACTGTCTAGATTAACTAATTATAGATTAATAAAAAATTTATAAAGCCACATTCACACAGGAGTGTTAATATTTGGGTATAAAGCATATTAATAAATACGGTGAAATTAGTTAAAAAAGAGGCCCAACCTCAACATCCAAAGAGGAGGGACGATTCCTACGCCAAATTGTTCAATACAACCCCTTTATTGTTTGGTAAATAGTTACACCCTTTTGAGGGGAGGGGATTGAAAGGTGCAAAATTTCAGTTTTTCGTGAATGGTTTTTTTCTAGAGAATAAAATTTGGAAGGATTTGCAAAAATTGAAAAAATGAGAGAATTTATCACAAGAAGGATGATAAAAACCGGTTGTAAACCTTCTTATGTCAAAGTTCTCGCAATTCTCCCATCAGTAACCATCTGAAAGAGACGATTTTTCCACATTTCTCAATAAGTTTCAGATTTCTCGATCACAACTTCCGGATTGGGAGCATTAAAATGTAGAAAATTGGAATTTCCTATGTGCAGGTATTAAAATTATTCAAGAGTATAATTCAAATCTGAATCTTGAAGGTTTTCACCGAATTTGGATTATAATATATGAATTTATACCACCGTGATGTGCAGAAAATGATGAGCTATTGAACGATACAATCCGACGTAACATTCAAAAGTTTAATATGTAAAAATATAAAAATAAAAGGATACTTTTGACCAATCCCCATAAAGTATATGATATTATTGGTCGTGCAAACAATATTTATGACACTCTAGGGTTTCAAGAGAAGAAATCTAGAAGTATCAGCCAATCCTAATATTTTTAGTATGTTTTTTGTATTACCTATAAACTGTAATTTTATTGGTTTTTGGGGGTGTAAGGATTTTCTGAAATCGCTGTAGCACATGAACCACCGAACATAGAAGAGTGAATATAGTCTCAAATTGAAGAGAAATGAGTTTCGCCGAGAGGGATTTTGAAATACGGATGCAAGTGTTACCAATTCAAAGTTACAAACTTTTAAAGAAACTGAATTATTCCTGTGAAAAAATTATGGAGTTTTTAAGAAATAGTTATTTGAAAACGGTTGATGACACAGTGTTGTTATTGGTCTCAACTCTCAATCTCTTCCCAATTTTATTCTCTTGAAAAAACATCCATGAAATTTTTTCGTCTGACGCTTGGTTCGCCATCACCTCACGAAAAACTGAAATTTCGCACTTTTCAATCCCCTTTTCCCCAAAACCCGATGCTCAAAAGGGTGTAACTTTTTACCAAACCATAAAGGGGTTGTACAGAACAAGTTGGCGTAGGAATCATTCTTTCTCTTTGGATGTTGAGGTTCGGTCTTTTTTTGAACTAATTGCACCATAGTACTAGTTGTAAAAATTGAATTACATAGATGTTTGAGTCTGATTGCACCGTACTATATTTAAATATAAAATAATGTTAATTGTATGTTTTAAAATATACCCTATTTTAATACCTAGGGTGGTTTTTTAGACATAAAATCATATCATATCACGCTTAAAAACGTTAAAAAACGCATAGAGAAACTCCAACTGTCTTGAAAAAAGTCGGGAAAAAGTCTTGAATTTCATTCATGCAAATTGCTAGACACCCTGCTTATGTTTAAATAAAGACAAAACTAATTGACTGAACGTAAGTGAGGTCTTGATTCAAGACGGCGATTTTGCATTTACCTTTATGTTAGTTTGTTCCGCATTTACAACAAAACGCGGCAATAGATTGTGATGAAATTTGACAGGAATGTTCCTCTTGAAATTGCGCGTTGATGTATATGTAAGGTTTCCTGAAATATACTTTTTAAATACTCATTCGACGGCAATTAATACTATGTGCCCATCTCCACCTTTAACCCGCATTTTTAATTATGCCCCTACAAGCTCTACCTCATCAATGGTTGAGGTAGAACTTCTTCAATCACCATTTTTAATAGCAAAAAATTGGTTGAGCATCATCAGAAATTCTTAGTCGATATAAGAAAAAATCAATAATCTATAATTAAAAAATTATAGAAGATTAGCTTTTTATTTCCCCCCAACCATCCATTTGTAAATCAATGTCGTAAATCAGGAAATATAATGATGAAACAAGTTTAAACAAGATTGGACAATTCAGGAATCATTCAGTACAACATTTTTTTTATCTATTGTATAAAATCTATCAATATTTAAAATTGATATTAAAATTAAATTGAAATTGTATTGATATGAAATTGTATTGTAATTGATATAGGAACAGCTTATTAATAATTTATGGTCTATCTTGATTATCATGACTGCAAAATTTAATTGTGAAGTTTTGAAGCAAAAGTCAACTTGAAGAGGTGGAAGTTTGAACGCCATTTCTTCAGCCCAAGCCGCTGCTCCATTTGTTCATTCTCCATTGAATTCATTCTTGAGCAGTTTTTGAGTCGGTGGTCGCTAGTGTAAATCAGATCGGCGTACTAGACAACACGCGCACGGGCAAGCACTCCTTGAGTTGGTGTGGGGCAAGGGTGATGGGAAGGACAGGTTTCTAGCGGCGAGGAAATATTATGTCTCTCCCCTCCACCATGACAACAGCTCCGCTCGAACAGAATTCTGCATCTGAAGACACAAGCGCTCCCTATCGGTATGAAATGCTAAACATTTTCAAGCGCAACAGCTCCCCGTTTGAAAACGTCCTCTGGTTCCTTCTCTGTGGTTTACTGCGATTTACGCCAAAACGAAGCGTCAGACAGAAAAATCATTTACCTTTTTTTTAGTAAATTAAATTTCCAACAGATTGATATCAAATCCAACCCTCTATCTCCAATACTAACCGAGATATAATTTTTTAATAAATAGGTTAGTTTTCAAGAAAAACAAGAATTTGAGTATTTTTAGTTTTTGTTTGCTTATCTTCTGACCTATTCATAGAAATCGTCCAATTCAAAATCCCTCTGTGGATAATTTTGTTCTCTACAATTTGAGACCAAGTAGACCTATTTTCCTTGCTTAGTTTTCGAGCTACAGCTATAAACATAATATCCTTGTATCTCAAAAATCTTACCTTTTTTGAAGGTGGTCTCCTGCACAAATCTTTACCTGCTTGTATTGAGATTTTCTACTGTGATAATTTTTTTTAGATCATTTCCTATTGGTTTACCCACTTACCAATCTGAATTTAGGTTATGTTCAACTGTAAGGACCTTCTGAGGATCACAGACTAAGGAAACCCCTAACTTTTTAAAAAATTGACAGATCTTAACAAACTATAGCTCATTCTCTTCAGCTCACTAAGGCGGTTCTTTTTCATGTATTACATTTCAAATTTAAACGATATTAAAGAATTCTATTGATGGAGAAATATTGACTTTTTCTTCACATACCTGTAAAAGGCTATTTTTGTCTTATAAATGATTATAACTTTCAAGTCTTTATTGATAAAAAATCGTGGTTGGTCTTAAATTATAGATCAGGATTTTTTCTTTCATTTGCAAGTAAATTGATCCACAATACTTGTTTATTAAGTACAGAAAATAAGTTTATATAAGTTGATGAATTGACTTGAATTCACCTTATTTGACTTTTCAAGCATTTTTTCAATCAGACAATCGTTTATAAAAAGCATATTGGACATCTGAGCTTGTAGAGGAGACATTTTCATACATTTTAAGTAGGAAAGAATGTTTTAATCTTGCTTCAATATCCATAAAGAAATTATTGATTAATAGTGAAAACATGAAAATTATTGATCTATTTATTTTCATGTTTATTAGACTAGATATAACTTTTCTATTGGCGTGATGCCAAAAAAGTTATTAATAGGAGGTTGTAGAGGAAGAAATTCTCTACAAAAGTATTATATTTCAATTTTATTTAACTCATCATTATCTTGTTTTTTAACCCTTTAAAAGAATAGTGTTTGCATTCAATCAAACTGTGAGAATTCTATCAATTTGAAAACAGCTACAACTTATATGATAAGTTGGAAGGAAAAAAATTAAAATATGATCAAAATGTAGAGAAATTCATCCTCTTCAATCTACAATATTCATTTCCATTTTAAGCCCTTGCCTGAATAAATAAAAAAACAATTAAAGTACTTGAAAACATTTATTTTCGAAATTTCATTCTGATTCCACAGGTGGTTATCGTTTTTTTTATGTTTATTGATAATTTTATGACTAATTATTGTACATCTAGATATATAGATTCCAAATAACAATGAAACTCCTTTTCAAAGTTGAACTTTCCTTGTAAATAAAGATGGTGTCAAAAGTTGGAATTGAGATTCCATCTCTTATTTATTGTAAGTGATATCCACATGCGCTGCTTCAAAATTGATAGTTTTCAGGTCATAGAATACAAATCAAATATCAAATTTAATTTTTACTATCCACAACACGGGAAATTCAAGATGGCTTCCGGAGAGGTGTTGTAATTTGAAATTTAAGTCAAAGGAAAAGGAAATTCTATTAAATAGGCTGGAATGTAGGCTAATTCTATGAAGCAGTCTATTTAAAAAGGAGTTGCACTGAGTAACCAGATCACCATACAGCATCCTGAATGACATAGTTTGATAGCTCATTTTTCATTCTGTGCATGAAAAGACTAATTTCTTCAATATTTTTAATCACTAAACATGTGAAATAATGGATAGAACATACAGTACACTTTAAATTTCAAATTAATTGAAATTAAGATTAATTTCAAATAAATTGATCAATAATTTTCATGTTTTCACTATTAATCAATAATTTCTTTATGGATATTGAAGCAAGATTAAAACATTCTTTCCTACTTAAAATGTATGAAAATGTCTCCTCTACAAGCTCAGATGTCCAATATGCTTTTTATAAACGATTGTCTGATTGAAAAAATGCTTGAAAAGTCAAATAAGGTGAATTCAAGTCAATTCATCAACTTATATAAACTTATTTTCTGTACTTAATAAACAAGTATTGTGGATCAATTTACTTGCAAATGAAAGAAAAAATCCTGATCTATAATTTAAGACCAACCACGATTTTTTATCAATAAAGACTTGAAAGTTATAATCATTTATAAGACAAAAATAGCCTTTTACAGGTATGTGAAGAAAAAGTCAATATTTCTCCATCAATAGAATTCTTTAATATCGTTTAAATTTGAAATGTAATACATGAAAAAGAACCGCCTTAGTGAGCTGAAGAGAATGAGCTATAGTTTGTTAAGATCTGTCAACTTTTTAAAAAGTTAGGGGTTTCCTTAGTCTGTGATCCTCAGAAGGTCCTTACAGTTGAACATAACCTAAATTCAGATTGGTAAGTGGGTAAACCAATAGGAAATGATCTAAAAAAAATTATCACAGTAGAAAATCTCAATACAAGCAGGTAAAGATTTGTGCAGGAGACCACCTTCAAAAAAGGTAAGATTTTTGAGATACAAGGATATATGTTTATAGCTGTAGCTCGAAAACTAAGCAAGGAAAATAGGTCTACTTGGTCTCAAATTGTAGAGAACAAAATTATCCACAGAGGGATTTTGAATTGGACGATTTCTATGAATAGGTCAGAAGATAAGCAAACAAAAACTAAAAATACTCAAATTCTTGTTTTTCTTGAAAACTAACCTATTTATTAAAAAATTATATCTCGGTTAGTATTGGAGATAGAGGGTTGGATTTGATATCAATCTGTTGGAAATTTAATTTACTAAAAAAAAGGTAAATGATTTTTTCTGTCCGACGCTTTGTTTTGGCGTAAATCGCAGTAAACTGAAAACGGAACCGAAATTTTGGCCGCCATCTTGAATTACAATAAATGCTCAACTTTCACAGAGTGGCATCACTCGGATTCGGAATCTACACATCTTAATCTATCATAATCGATCAAAAAACCGACGACATACCTCAAAAAAAGGTTCACCCCATTGGCACCCAGACTATAAACGAAAACGATGCAACATAACTAAAACACTGGAATAGACAGCTGCAGAATCGATTCTATCCAGCAGTAAATTAGGTGGCAGATTTAAAAAAATATTAAATGCTTTCTTTCTTCGTTTATTCTTTTCTTTCTTCTTTTAAAAAGTGAATATATTAACATTAATTTATTGATTTCCGTATTGGACTCAGAGGAGTGTGCGTGTATCAGTTGTTTCTCAGCATACGCTGGTCAAAAATTCGTGCTGCATTTTGAATCGTGGCTCGTCGTGCGCGTGTATGAGTGCGTCCCACCTTACGCCAGGCCTTCAAGTTGGGAATCGAAGAGATGTATCGACTATCGAGAATTGAGGTATCGACTATCGATGTATCGAAAAGATGAGTGAAGAAGAAACCACAGAGAATTATGGAAAGTAATCCCATTCTGTGACATTTCAGATTTCAGTGAGAGAAAGCTCAACTAACTGTGGGGTGGTTGTTCCAGTGAGTTGCTGGATTGTTCAACCTAAATAATTGTCCCAATTTTTGGTGGCACCATGTAGTGGCATACCTTCAAATCTGTAAGTGTTAAAATGCTATACCACGATCTAGTGCTCTGTAAACTGGTTTTGTTGCCTCCCGGCTCCACACGCTGGCCGAGCGTAGGCGATATCAGGCGAGCGCGAGCGTGTGGATGGTCCGCTCGCCTGCTATCGCGTCCGCTCCGCTCGACTGGCCTGCGCTCGCTATTTTGTCGGTCTCTGACCAAAGATCAAAGGAGGCGAGCGCTGTCAAACGGCCAAGCGAGTCGATGCAAAATTTACCATCCACACGCTCGCTCTCGATCGTCCCTGGTCACGTGACCCACTACGTCACTTTTTGATGTTTTTATTTCAACTGCGTCTCATTTTCTTTTATAGTGTTTAGTTAGTTTCACGATTTATGATCCACTGAATAAAATTTATCAATGCAATAGCAATAAATCTCCAACTTATCTTGTGAGAATATCTTATTAATTTTATTATATATCTATAATCTCTACTCTAAAATTCTACCAATTGGTAAAATGTAATAAATTATCCAGTTAATAACTATTTTCAAATTCAAAATTATATTGTTAATACTACTCATTAATAATACCAATAAATTTGAACTTTATGCAACATAATGACATAAATTTTATTATACAATATAATTATTTTGTTGTTGTTTTGCAGTGTTTCTGTCATTTATGATTGAGATTGGAGTTCAAATTTATTGGTAATGAGCAGTATTAATAATATAATTTTGATTTTGAAAATAGTTATTAACTGGATAATTTATAACATTTTACCAAATGGTAGGCCTAGAATTTTAGAGTAAAGTTTATAGATAAAAATGAAATTAATAAGATATTCTCACAAGATGAATTAGACATTTATTGCTATTGCATTGATAAATTCTATTCAGTGGATTGTAAATCATCAAACAAACAAAACACAATAAAAGGAAATGTGTTGAGGGTTGATTTCTGCAATTACTTTTATTATAATAGTCAAGTTTAAACCTCAAGTTCAGTCCTTAATCTCAAGTGTTGGTTTCTCCAAAAAAATTAAGCTAGTTCTAGTTTGAGCCATCGCCTAGTCCAATTGGAAGATGGAACACTTCATAATAAATATGGCCATATACTTACAGCTGATGGGTTAAACTGAAATTTCAGATGAAGTTATAACTATGTTCTTATAATATAAGAACTGAAAATTCTGAAACAATCATTTTATATTTAGGTTCGGTTTTTCAAAAAGTTCATCTGAAATTATTTCAGTTTAAACCATCAGCTGTAAGTGTATTATGATGTGTTTCATAATGTGTTTCCATCTCTTCTCGACTAGGTGATGGTTTAAACTAGAACTAGCTTAATTTTTCTGGAGAAACCAACACTTAAGATTGAGGACTAAACTTGAGGTTTAAACTTGATTATAATAGAAGTAATTGCTGAAATCAACCCTCAACACAAACTTCAGTAAGAAAAAGCAGCGTATGCTTGAGCAACAGTAAGGTCTACAATTTCAAAAATCAGGAAGAATTGGCGGCAACCGGCGCTCGCCTCAGCGCTCCCTTGCGCTGTCAAAATGGCAAAATGGCGCTGGCACTCGTGACCTGTGTGGATGGTAAACGAGCACCCGAGCCGCTCGGATTGGCCACTCACCCGAGCGTGTGGAGCCACCATATGAAATTATCCTTTCACCGTTTCTCACACCATCTCACCAGACAGTGCATTTCCACTTGCCTCATCCACTTGTTGAGAGAAAAACATTGCCTGGCGCTAGCTTCTGGCTCCATATGTCTGTCGTCTTCCATTGTGTGGAGATACCTTAACCCCCACCACTGCAACTAAATTCCTTGTTTCCGTTTTCATTCTTCATACACCTCAGTTTTTAACAATTCAATTAGTTGTTGAAGTGAGTTTTTGTGAAGTTTTGGTGTTGAAATTATTTTGTACTTTGACTTGGTCTGTGTCGCTTGGATTGTGTGTGTTTTTATTCTCTGTGAAGTGATAACAGTCAGTGAAATAAATCTGGATGTAGGCTAGTAAGCCCACTTCGACCGTCAAAACAAGCTGAAATTCTGAGAATTGTGTAGCTTTATTTTGTACTTGTTAATATTTAGCCTATAATCTTAAACTGACTATTTGATATGTCTGAAAACGAAAACTTACAGATGAGAAGCAATATTCTTATGCTTGATGACTAATTTCCCCTATCTCTTCTAATTCAAAAGGTAAATATTGAGTTGCGTTATTCAAGGTTGCATTTTTAGTAGCATTTTTGTCTTTTATAATATGTAGGGCTGTAGCCTATCCTGAAAACCTCATCACAATAACTTAATATTGGTTTCATTCAAGCCATGTAAGTTATTTGGACATTGACAACGTATAATTTTCACATCAGGTCAATATAAAAGTTTTCTTTGGATTAGGCTAACTTATTTTCTTTTGTAAACATGTCAACTAAATTTCCACATCTAATTAAAGATATTCTCTTAGGACTATTCGCTAGGGACGGTAAGTTAGGCTACGTAATATTAGTAGCCCAGCTAGAGTTGAGGTTGTGTTTTCCCTACTATCAATGTAAATACCCTATTATTCATTAATACCGTACATAGTGCATTTTTGAGTCCTTGGTAATTGACTTATAGAAGGGAGTAGAAGGGTGGCGATACGGAACTGTAACCCAGTTATTGATTGACTCAGCAAAAGGCTAAGTCGTGCCGGGACTAAGTTATACTTCTCTTACTTTAGTACTTAACTTACTATTAGCTCACTTCTTACTTACTTTACTACTTTACGTTAGTCTGTTCACGGAGTAATTGGAGCTAAATCTTCTTCTATACTAGACCCTATACGTAACTGTAATTGAATGAACACTTGTAACAGATCTACTTCGCACAGCAAGATTCTAATTTCTTGAAGCAAAATATAGTTGATTAATTACCGGCATAATACAATACGACACAGCCCAACTCTCACATTGCACAGCACATAGTATACAAGTTGGTTCCGTTGTGAATAATGATGTATAAGAAAGCATTCACATCCGATGGAACGAAACAGACATGATGCCGATAACGTTTATGTGAAAAATGTTTCAAATGTTTATCTACTCCAATGCTGAAGATGCTTCATTCGGTCAAATAAAATATAATGTTCTGTTCTGTTCGATCGGCTGTGAATGCACCATTAACTTGGCATAATTTGCTGTTGCATGACATAACTAAAATACTTTTAGGCTATGTTAATTTAGGTTAGGCTACTTCATATCTTGTGTGCTTTCGAGGTGGGCCTACTTCAAGTTTCTAGGGACAATATGAAAATGTTGAATTGAATTTGATCTTGTACATAGGCCCAAGTTACCTCATGTTATTCAGCATAAATAATAGGCTCGTAGCCTACAAATTACGTTATAAGATTGTCTTCTATATTCCGGGTTGCCTGTTATTCTGTTAATTCTATTCTACCACTTTTTTCAGAGTGTCACATCTGGAAGGATAGGCATTTAGCTAAAAAATGGATGGTGTAGAAACTGACTCCTCCAGCTCCGGTGGAAACAATCTCTTCTCCTTCAACAGTCTGTTCACGTTCACTAGTCCAGCTGTTAAGAAATTGTTGGGCTGGAAGCAAGGCGACGAAGAAGAGAAATGGGCCGAAAAGGCAGTCGACATTCTTGTGAAGAAGCTGAAAAAGCAGAAAGGCGCCATTGAAGAACTGGAGAAAGCTTTGAGTTGTCCCGGCCAGCCCAGCAAGTGTGTTACAATCCCTAGGAGTCTGGATGGACGACTTCAGGTAAGTGTGGCTCACCGTACGTTGAAAAGTTTCAACGTACTCTCCAATCAATAATAGCCTAATTTATATATAATTGGTTTAGATATTTCATTATCTTGATGGCGCGATCACATGAGATCAATTCAATTCTTCTTCTGTCTGTGATCAGTTCATGTACTGGATAGACATTGTCGTTCAGGTAAAAAACGCAAATTAAAGTTCAAATATTTACACTTGTCTCAGATGATGGCAGATCAAAGAGACTAATAAAACTCACAATCTCCTCCTCGCTCAAAGAGTAGAGAGGGGGGTTGAGCAGCTTTTCACGGAGCACTTTCTCTTCCAGCTCACGCACATATAAGCCTAGTGGAAGTCTATTGCAGATCCTCAGTGAGCGCATTGGATAGCATGAGTGTAGTTTAGCCAAACTTGAGTAGGGAAGGTCAATGTTGTCTCGTCTCCTAGTGAAGTGGTTGTGGACGTTTTCAAGTCAAGTCAATTCGGTTTGGCTGCCAAAAGTACCTTATATGGTTGACATCATGTGTTTTTGATTCAAAATTTTATGTGCAAGTCGACTTGTGAAATATCGACCAGACGAAGTACTTTTAACAGGGAAGGGACTTGACTAAAAAAATACCTCATTTAGTCGCACCGTGAGGATCAGAAGAGGGAAGTGATAATGATAATCAAAGAACCCTTAAAGTAGGCAATTTGTTTCAATAACCATTCTTCCACTTTCACAACAACCTTCCAAATTCTGAATTTATGTTTTATAGTTTTCGCCTTTAGAAGTTGAAATTTGTGTAGTTTATATAATCTAAGTCTGAACATAACCTTCATTTTTAATGTTGTCAAATCAAAATTGGAGTAAAGGAACGTTATGGACTCTGACTGTGTTATAATTCTATAGGTTTGTCAATCTCATAAATAAATGATAACTTAATATGTTTAGATTTTTCAATAGTCATTTTGTAGTGCAAATAAACAACGTTCTAAAATCTATCTTAATCCTTCTTTTAGGTTGGACATCCATTGAGAGACACATTTTACTGAGCTTGAGAAGGCTCTTCATAGTGAAGAAGTCTCCTAAAGTCCCCTTGAATATTGAATAAGACGTTATTTAAAATGTATATCCTGTTCTCTAGGTTTCACATAGAAAAGGTCTCCCACATGTGATCTACTGCAGAGTATGGCGTTGGCCAGACTTGCAGTCCCATCATGAGCTGAAGCCCTTGGACATGTGTCAGTATCCATTCTCAGCCAAACAAAAAGAAGTCTGCATCAATCCATACCATTACAAGCGTGTTGAGACTCCTGGTAAGTGAATTGATTAGCCTTAATAAGAATTCATTCTATTCTAATTGAGCCGAGCGAAGCGAAGCTGTAATGGATTAGGAAAGTCACTCTTTGTATTGCTACTCCTCCGGAACCGCTCGACCGATTTGATTCAAACTTGCCATAGTGATAGTAGACATGGACGACCAGGTTATAGGCTATATAGAGCATTTTGAAAAATTGCATATTAAGGACGAAAAAAGGAAAAAAAAAGATTGCTTACAGACTATTACTATACATATTATTCATGCTCTCTGCACTGCAGGATTGCAACCTAACATCAGTTTTGAGAAACGTTCCTGGTCAAAAATGTCTATTATGCTCTTGAAATCATGTTGGTATCACTGGCAGAATCGGCTCCTCATCGAACCCTCATAGCCCAGTGGTTAGCGATGTGGACTAGTATTTCACTACTTACCAATCATGGGGGTTCGAAACCTGAGCAGAACATTTTTTTGCCGATTATTTTCAACTTAGAACAACTTCCAATATTATTTTACATAGAAATGGAAGAAATAAACGACCTTTTAAGATTTGTTTGGTTAAGAGAAAATTAAATTAAAAATTAAAGATTAAAAATTGAAAATTCAAAATTAATAATTGAAAATTAAAGATTAAAGATAAAAATTTTAAAAAATCGGTAAAAAATGATGATATTTGGTGGGCAGGTTCAGATGAGGTCTAGAAATGTTGTGTTAGAATATTTTTGAAATCCGTTCAAGATTAAGCAAGTAATAAGTTTTTAAAAATTGTAGATGTATTGCGAGTTGCATATCTTCCTCCTTGATACGACAAATCCAAATTGTAAGTTCAATGGTTCAGCAAGATTGAAGATGAACTAATTTGTTGGATATTAAGTTTTAAACTATGTCCAATATACTTTTCAAAGGTTACATTTCATATTAGCGTTTTACTAGTTTTCAGAATTTTCAAAGTTTTTTCTTAGATTTTTTGAGAACAAATTGTCAGAAAATGTTGAAATTTAAGTAAACAGGTTCAAATTAGGTCTAGAAATGCTGTGTTTAATAAATTTCTAATCCCTTCTGAACGGAATTTGCAGGCGAGCGAAGCGAGCCTGTTTGTCTCAGCTGACACTGACAGAGGTTTTGCAGGCGAGCGAAGCGAAGTCTCACTTACACTGCCTATACTGTCGGGGGTCCAGGGGGCGAAGCCCCCTGGCTAGGCAGAGAAGGCGAGCAAAGCGAGCCTGCCGGCTAGTTCTGAATAAATTGGTGCCTGATTTGTCAGGATTCAATGATAAATAACTGAGATATGACTATTTTAATTTTAATTTCAATCTTTCATATTCAATATGGTAGTTTGGAAAAACTTAATGTGTAATACGGCCTGCGGCTCGTGCGTAAGTGTTTCTCTTGATGCAGCAAAATCACTCTTTGCGTACTGATACACAAATAACTATATTGTCTTGTGTGAAGGAGGCAAAATGGGTTTTTTACCTGATGTCTTTATTAATAAAATTATTTATTTATTTGCATCCATTCAATATTTCTCAACATGCTAACAAACAATGGAAGCTTGTTGTGGAAATACACCAAAATTTTGCCCAAATTTCATCCAATAGGCTTATTTTTCGCGATTTTTCAAGTTTATATTGATTTTCCTTTATAATTTGCCACTGAATAATTATTTTAAACAATCAGAGCACATTTGAAACAAAAAAAGGTACGTCAAATGCTGTATTTACAAAGTTGAATCACTCATAGAGAAAATGACTCCAGCTCGGTCAATATTGTTTGAAAATTATTGATTTTGTCTCAATCGTAGGAAACATTCTGACCTTCAATTTGAGCCCAATCAATATTTTTTTAACCAATATTGACCAAGCTGGAGTCATTTTCTCATCTTGCCTTATTTTATCAAAATAAACACTCACTTGAGAAAACATTCACTTAAAGGTTGTTGCTCATATTTTATATTCTCATTTCATAACATTACATGGTAATAGAATGTGCCACTATCACCATCAGCTAGGTTTAGCTAGGCTTAAAATACCGGGATAAAATTTTCGAGTCTACGCTTCAAAAACTTTTGGACAAAAAGAAAGCTCGCTCCGCTCAATTTGCGGCTGCCTCCGCATGCGCTTCCCTAGTATTTTCATATTACCTTTTTCAATTTGAAATATGAATTTTAGTTCTAAGTTGATTGAAAATATAGATTATCGATGAAAAAAGAATTTCAATATATCACTATTTCCTATTCACGATCACTTGAGACGAAATGAACAAACTTTTTGCGGGTGAAGGGAGGTATTACTTCATACGACGGTCGGCCGCAGTCGAACAGCTGTAGCCAATCACAGTTCTTGGCTTTTCCTCAAGCTCAAACAAAAATAGCTACCTGTACATGCAAAAGTTTTTTATTTCGTCTCAAGTGATCGTGAATAGGGTATAGTATTTATATGAAACTGACAATTGTTGAAACATACAATCAGTGCATTAAAACTGGAGATGACATAAAAACGTGGAAACAGTTGTCTGTTTCGAATAAATAGTGATTTATTGTCATACATGTGTGTTCTTTTATTATGTATAAATATATCATAAAATGTATCTTAACTCAGGGTCTTGAATTATAGATTCACAGTTGAAACGAATTAGTCTAACTGTAATTTCCCAGTCCAAACTAAGTTTTTTAAAGGTAAGTTTGAACGGAGATTGTGCATACGGGCCGAAATGACGGGCTATCAGTCTGAACTATTGTTTCCAGAGATTCGAGTGTGTACAGCAGACAATGGCTTTGACAATGTTTGATAATGGCTTTGGTCTTTGGATAGCGAAGACAATCTCATGTTGTTATTGTGTTAATGTAGGGGTTGAGTGGACAATGTATTTTTTCAGTGAAGATCGACTAGGTAAGGATACTCAAAATAGCAACAAATTGAAACTAGAAATCAAATTATAAATAGAAAGCCATGCGAAAAATGAACCGTCCAAACTCACTATTATAACGGGTGCGGCAGTGGAGACGGACGAACTTAAAAAGTCATGAAATTGTTCACGTTTACTCAAAAGCAAATCTATTGATGCCAACATTTTCGCATGGAAATACCATTTGGTACGGTCAAGTTTGGAAAATCTCATATAACATGTGGTGGCCGAAATCGTTGATTCAGTGTCTAAACTCCGCCATTCTATGTAGATACAGCACAAATTTATAATACCGTTTGCTCATTGAATTCCATATCTGAGTCATCTTACAAGTTTTCATGGCTATACTCAAGCAAACTGTAATGAGTCTCATTTTTTATTCTTCTAGCATATGATTTAAACCGATACACTATAATTATATTATTATATTATAATTTACATGAATTAAGTGATTGAATCTGAGTCTGGCTATCAGTATTTAACGATGTGCAACTTTGTTGCAGTGCTGCCTCCCGTGCTAGTTCCGCGACACAGCGAGTTCGCTCCCGGGCACTCGATGCTTGCCTTCACACAAATGCCGGAGCCCAGCATGCCGCACAACGTGTCCTACTCCAACAGCGGGTTCAACGGCAACCCCGCCTCCCCCATGAGCAGCATCCCCAGCCCCAGCAGCAGTCGCGCTTCCAACGCTCAAAGTCCTCCCTACCCGGGCAGTGGCTTATCAGGTATAACACCTAAATATTTTATCAATTAACCAAAAGTACGCATCTTCTTATTCAATTGAATTGTGGAAAATTGCTTGTTTGTTTATGCGATCTTTATATAATGTATTGGACGTCAAGAGATATTTGTAATGAATAATGGTTAACATATTATAAGTATAGAGATTTTACAATCATAGTATTTCTATAGAGTGACAAACTTTTGATAGTAAGCGCGGTCGAATCCACTGTACTTTTGCCAATTCCCATAAAATTTATACTGGCTTGTTTCTTCACCTAGTGATAGTGCGCCGGTCTGATAACCAACAGGGCCCGAGTCCTGACCGCGGGGCGAAAATCTTTGACACAGCACAATCACATCTCTATCGGAGGAGATGATAAACTGTCAGTCCCTTTTATAAATCATCGTAAAACCATAGTATGTTTGTAGAGTGACAAACTTTTGATTGTAAGCGCGGTCGAATCCACTGTAATTTTGCCTGTCGAAGCGAAGAAGACCCTCTGGCAAGATGAAAAAATGACTCCAGCTCGGTCAATATTGGTTAAAAAATTATCAATTTGATCTCAAACCTTAGGAAACAATTATATCTACTATTAATGTCACATTTATAATTCTTGAACAAATATTTACCAAGCTGGAGTCATTTTCCCATCTTGCCAGAGGGTCTTCTTCGCATGGACAGACTATACCTAAAAATTCTTCGTCATCTCGGATGAGGTGGTTATGAAACCTACCACACCAATGGATTCAGTGTGATAACACAGTCTCTGTAATTATAACTACTGTATTATAACTTAAACTAAATTTTACTTAGTTATAATGTCTGCCCGCAAAAAGAAAATAATAGCAGTATAGAGTATAGACTAAGCATATAATAGACATCTCCGGTACGTATTGATATATCTTCTCTTATTTTCAAAGATCAAGCTGCCGGAGCCGTTATTTTCCCGGACAAACTTTAGAATAGATGTTCCTCACTTGTTGTTGAAAGCCATTTTACTTGAGTAATGAATAAAGACCCCCTTAAAAAGTTCATATTTAAACACATTAATAAAAACATTAAGAGGTTTAAAACGTTAAGGTTTCAGAGATTTATTATCATGTATATTATTTATTTAATACGTGTATATTTAAGCTTAAGGTAAGCTTACTAAAATATTTTTTTACCAATAGGCCTACGTTACTTAATGCAGCATATTAGAATTGCTATCCTTGAATTGAATTGTTCTAGGAACAGGTTTTGTAAAATTCTTCGAATTTATTTTGAAAGATTCTTATTAAACCCTCACTTGTTGAACCACACGTATAATTGATTAACTTATCTCTATTAATATTCGATTATAGATACTTCGTATCAAAATAGTATATTTCATATTTTTGAACATTCAGTCTGAGTCCCAGACTGATGAAGTTTATGAAAACAATCACTGCCGAATCGAAAACATCACATAAATAACAAGGAAAGCCGCATGAGTGCTCCAAGCTGGATTATTTATAATCGCTTTGAAAACGTTAGATTGTCACCAATTTTTAACTCATGAACGTATTGAATAGTGCACTTGTTATATTGCAATTGATCTATCACCAAGAATCCCACCCTTTTCCATTTGTAAATAACTAGTATGTTAGTTCTGTGAACGGTAGACCTCACGAAGTCACCCATGTTCCCTGCATCATAAAAGCACTGTCTGTCTTTACGGTACGTTCTAATTGTGCGTTGATTCCGAAAGTCAGCGTGAGGAAGTAAGCAATGCAGTGGCCACAGTCACGCTTTAGTTTTATCGGCATCAGTCTGTCACTATGGCCACAGCTGGTGCTACATACATACAATTTCATCAAAATTGAATACATGCAAATAAATAGTGCATGCCACATCAATCCTTTATTTCAACTTGGAAAACTCAGCTGTATACAAGTTCATAATAAATCACCACAACCCACATATTTCCTCCTAATTTTTCCCCAATTTCTTTCACATTATAGGTATAGAGATTGTATGCCCGGGTTTTCCAAGCACCCTCAGACTTGAGGGACCCTGGAACTTGGACGAATCGTCAATAGAACACCAGAATTTTTTAGAGTGCTGTAGGCTAGTATTGAAATTCATTTTCTGGAGCGTATCTGCATTCTCATTGGTTACATACGGTACTCAAACAAAATAATGATATTATCATCAGTTCAAAGCGAGAACATTTAAACAGGACCTCCTAAATACCAGGAGTTATTCAGGGGGTCCTGCTATAGTTCAGTAGCCTACTTCGAGTGTTTGCATGCGATTTTGTATTCTTTGAAATGACAAATAAATCAAAGACAAAATAAATCATATTGACAATTTTAATTCAGGGGATAAACAATTGCTGTTGAGATTGATTGCTGAAAAGTCTTATAATAGAAAATAAAAGGACGAATGGAGTAACTTTGAAAGAAAAGGGCCTATATTCTCCAGATAATCCATCAATGATATCTGGATCATCCATTGAATAATTTTTTATATATTTATTTCAATTTTCCCTTATAAAATAAATGAAGATACTCCATTTCATGCTCAAATAAGATATTAAAATAATAAGATACTTCATGTATTTGCTCATTTGACTATTGGATGAATGCATAACCTCACAACGTACCGACGAGTAGATGTGAACGAAATAACCTTGAAGAAAATGTCAACTGTTCTGTTGACGATTCGTCAAAATTTGAGAGCGCTTGGAAAACCAGGCATCAGTCTGTATTGTTTTCCATCATGCGAAACGGTCCGATGGTTGGCTGCAGTCGAACAGCTGTAGCCAATCATAGATCTTGTTGTTAGTCTTTGGTCGACCGTCGGACCGTTTCGCATAAAGGAAAACTTACCTTATTATTCATCTGAAATATCTAAGCTGACTTCAATGAAAAAATATCACTTTAAGTAGAAATTTTTGAAATGCCATAATATCACATGTTTTAGTAATATCAACAAAAATAATTAAATATACTATCAATAATCATGTATGAAGTATACCTATATCAGAGAATAGTTGAATCCTTTTTTCGTCCTTAATATGAAAATTGTTGAAAAACCTTACATATACATCGACGCACAATTTCATGAGGAACATCCCTGTCAAATTTCATTGGAATGTATTGCCGCGTTCAGTCGTAAATGCGGAACATACATACATACAACAAATGCAAAATCGTCGACTTGAATCTTAGACCTCACTTACGTTCGGTCAATGAGAATGTAAAGCTACGTATTTACTAGTAGTTCTGTGAACGGTAGACCTCACGAAGACACCCATGTTCCCTGCATCAGAAAAGCACTGTCTGTATTCACGGTACATTCAGATTGTGCGTCGATTCTGAAAGTCGGCGCGAGGAAGTCAGCAATGCAGTGGCCACAGTCACGCTCTATTTTTGTCGGCATCAGTTTGTCACGATTCGTCAAAATTTGAGGTTGCTTGGAAAACCGGGCATTAGTCTCTATAATTGTAATAATGTTTTCCTTCATGCGGAATGGTCCGACGGTCGGCTAGAACAGCTGTAGCCAATCACAGCTCTTGTTGTTAGCCTGCGGTCGACCGTCTGACCGTTTCGCATAAAGAAAATCTTACCTTAATATTCATCTGAAATATCTCAGCTGACTTCAATGAAAGTATATCATCTGAAGTAGAAATGTTTGAAAATTTTTCTATTATGAATGTCATAATATCACATAAATATACTATCAAATCATTCATGGAGTATACCTATATCAGAGAATAGTTCAATCCTTTTTTCCTTTTTTCGTCCTTAATATAAAAATTGTCAAAAAACCTTACATATACATCGACGCGCGGTTTCAAGAGGAACATCCCTATCAAATTTCATTGGAATGTATTGCCGCGTTCAGTCGTAAATTCGGAACATACATACATACATATATACATATACATACATACAAACAAATGCAAAATCGTCGACTTGAATCTTAGACCTCACTTACGTTCGGTCAATAAACCAATGCTCAAGTAATAGGTCTTGAAGCTTCATAATATTTTTCATTTCCAAAAATTCTATGAAGAAACTTTCCATTTACAGAAACTCCACCACCTGCTTATAGTCCTCCAGACGAAAAATCACCTCTGGAGAATATGGCAATGGACACTGGAGAAGTCGCTCAAGTCTCATATCAGGTTGGTTGATTTCTTCAGAAAACCCAGTCATTAACCTATTATTACTGTAAGCAACTATTTTAGAATTGATATTCGAAATTACCTAAATTTTTCTATTTTAGAAATCTCAACTACCTAATTGCTCAAAATATGAAAGAGATGATGATGTTTTCAGTGAATTGAATGGGATGTAATCTTTTTCTGTTTGAAATTGAAAGGAGGGCATCTTTCATAAAACTGAGCCGAGAAAAATATATATGCGATTATTGTTTGTTGATTTTTTCAATGTTTTATTATTCTTGTCCGTTCAATTCTTAAAATCGATAATAACTTGTTCCTACCTTTTTCGAGTGTTAATTGTTTATGACTATGTTGTTGAAGGTTTGGATTTAGCTCGATATCTCTCCTTTATTTCTCCATTTTCAGGTTTCATGATACTGGCCCCACTTACATATTCCAATAAATTCTCTAATTCGTTTAAATATATATTAATAGTATGTGTATGTTATGATTTGAACTTTTGGGGAATTGACCTTCTTTTGTTCCATGCAGACTTGATTTTATTTATAATTTTCTCGTAGCTCGTTTTGAATGCAAAGAATTTATTTCTTCTTCAATACGTAAAGTAAATTGATTGATCAATTCAATAAATCCCTCATTGATTTATCCGATGTTGTATGTAATAGTTACCTTACTTCAATTCTCATAATTTTCAAAATGTGATGAGTAATTATTATAGACGTTATACCAAATATTGCCTCTGTTGTATAAAGGCTTGTTGGCAATCAAAGTTTCATGTTCAACTTTCCTTTATTGATGTTTTCTTGATCTTTGATATGAAAAAATTAGTATGCACTCAACTTTATATTGCATTGATAAGTCATGATGTAGTCATTACCTACAAATACTTCTAATTTGTCAAATTCCATATGCATTCTCAACATACCCACTCTAAATAAAAATCCGTAGCTTATTAGATGAAAATATTACATTATTTATATTGTAATCAACTATTATTTCTAAAAATCTCTTCCTTTCTTATAATTGTATTAAGTTACCTATGGTATTCCCTTATTGTATTGAATCTTTCATAATATATGTGTATAATTTCCTTTGCAGGAGCCGCTGTATTGGGCAAGCATTGCTTACTACGAGTTGAATTGTAGAGTGGGAGAAATATACAATTGCCAGAATCATTCAGTGATCGTTGATGGCTTCACGAATCCAAGTAACAATCAGAATCGCTTTTGTCTTGGCCAGATCTCTAATGTGAATCGTAACTCTACTATTGAAAACACAAGACGACATATAGGAAAAGGTATACTCCTAGAAAATACTAGAAAATTATAGAATTTTGTTAAAGTTTAACCTATCAATTATGAAGGTTGCTTTTCCTTGTAGTGGTCCAAGCGGCTAGGCTTGGGGGAGTTTCAGGGTGTCTGAAATTTTAAGAAGAAAAATACACATTCTCCGAATTTTATATAAAGTTCGTGTTTATTATGTTTGACACGCATATGTTATGTAAGGGGTGGAGAGTGGAGGTGAACAATATCGACTTGCAATCCGTTTTGCGACATGGCCATTGTTTTACGTACCGGTATTGGAAAGTTTTTGAAAAAGTTATCTCTCTTTATGGTAAAATATATCACTAATTACTGGGATTACTTTTTAATAGATTCATATCAACGTTGCTGGTACCAGAAGTCAACCATAATAACACAAATTTGTCCGAATTTACGTAACAGTTCTGAACGTTCCTTAAAATCCCTGAACCTCATACTAGTTCGGTTGAATGAGGCTCGGCCAACAAGCACTTGTGGACAATGAGAGCAGGCTCGTTTACACTGTAAATCCAGTCTTTGCTCTCCTTAATTTCGTGTAGAAAAGGTTAGACCCTACAAATGTCTCTCAGTATCCTTGCATCAATTGATGAAAATGAGGAATATGCGACTGTTCAAATGTGATAACACTGGTTACTCCTGAGGGCACAATCTCACCAACACACTTGTGTAATGTCACTGTGTTCCATTATGACGTTCTGTTTTCTATTGTGGGATACTGCTAGATGGTCCTCTTGAAATTTCGCCACTGTATATCAATCCTAAAAGATTTCAAGGTACATTGTTTTTTGTTACAAAACTGATTTCCTCGTCCTATCATCACAAACAAAAGTTTGAATCCTAGAACATTTCATTTCTCATTTCTTCCAAACTTATTTTGAAAAGCTCTCTAAAGCTTATCTGGAATCTATCCACTAAGCTATTTTACTTATTATTAACTCTTCTTGAACTATCGCAAACAGTCCCAGGATTTCCTGTGATTTCATCACAGACAAATTATCCAAATGCCAAATTATGAAATTATAAATTTGGATCCGCTAAACTCTATCGCCGTTTCCGGGATGATAGCCTAGCCTGACGAATCCATGCTCATGAAAAAATAAATTTTTACTCCCAATTCATATATCACAATCAACTTATAAAGATTTTTTTAATTACAATACTGTAAACTGACTAAACTTTTAAAAAATAAACTATTACTAAATTTCCAGTATTGTATTCTTCGTGATTTTCATTCTTATCATTAAAGTTAAATTGTACATGGTGTCTGTTGTATCATTTTACTCGTAATTTTATAAGAATCTGACAATTTTATTTCCAAATTATCTTGACTATTGATAGGGTCAAGTGTTTCTTCAATTATTGAATTATTACTCTACTTATTTACTGAGGAGACGATACTTATAGTCCATTCACGATGGCTTGAGACGAGATGAACAAAAACTCTGCATGTGTGTGTTCGACCAGAGTGGCTTCGTTTTAGCCACGACATAAACAAGTCACAGCAATGCCGAAATCCCGATTTTTTTTGTCGGGACTGTAACCAAAGCATTGAGACAAAAACTTTTACTATAATTGTTTGTTCATTTTAGGTTCATGCAGTCGAGAGACAACCAAAACAAGCAATTTCTCAATGTGTACCTATAAAAAAGATTACTTAGAGATACTCATTCTAAATTGCCTACAACAAAATTCGGGATTTCGGCATTGCTGTGACTTGTTTATGTCGTGGCTGAAACAAAGCCACTCCAGTCAAACACACACACATGCAGAGCTTTTGTTTACCTCGTCTCAAGCCATCGTGAATGGACTATAGAATGAATGCCAGTACAGCATCAGGATTGGTTAGTGTGATCTCGCTCATCCCAATCACCTTCTCTATTTAACAAATCAAACGTGAAGGTATTCACCATAATATATCTTCTTCAGCCAAATTTTCCTGGGAATGTCCATTCCCAGAAAATGTTTGACCCTGAGCTACTCGAAAATAAAAAACACTATTTCCGTCTTCTTCTTCCATGACAAATACAGTAAGTTATACGGTTTTTAGTCTCGCTCGCTGATAGCCTTGCAAAAACGAACACATGTTTCACAAACTTCGGCAGCTATTATTGCAACATTTTACATTAATTTACAACTTACTTCCTTTTCTGAAAGTTCACAATTGAATAGATTAACTTCCAAAATCCGTGACGCTTTATCCATTGTAGTGGTCTAACAGGCCAAAAATGTTTAGATGTCCAAACGGGCGTCGAAAATGTTTAGAAGGAAAAGACTCATGTTTAAAACGGTCAAATACTCGTAGATCAACTTCTAAAATCCGTGACGCTTTATTTTTTGTAGTGGCCTAACAGGCCAGGTCTTAGGGGAACTTTAGGACGTCGAAAATGTTTAGAAGGGAAAGACTCATGTTTAAAATAGTTATAACACTAATGCCCGGTTTTTCCAAGCACACTCAAAGTTGAGGGACCCTCAAATTATGATGATCAGCTGACATTTTCTATGATAAGTATAGGAAATGTAAAGTGTAGTAAAATTGAGGGTCCCTCAAATTTGAGTGTGCTTGGAAAAACCGGGCATAATACGCGTAATAAAGTTCGTGTTTATCACCTTTAAAATTGTGTAAAGAGTAGAGGTGCCTTGATAACTTGAGTATGATGTGACAGTGACCAGGGTCCCGAGATGTAGAGAGTGTAGCACAGACCAATATAAATAGTAAAGTGGCTCAATTACAAGAGATAGACGCGATTCATCCTACTAAGAATAAAGCATCAGCTTCGCCCACTATTTTCCCAACAGGAAAGAAAAGACACGAGTAACTTTACCACAACTATACACCCACGTCTCCATGAAATTTAAAATACTGAGAGATAAGAAAGTCATGGTTCAATGAGCGGAATTTGTGAAATAAGAGGTCATTGAATACCTTAATGGTAGATGAAAACTTTAGAAATAGGAAGAGAATCATAAACGAGTTTGATTATTCATGTACGTTATTGGTATTTTTTATATAAAATGTAAGATTTAAGATTTTTTCTAAGATATAAAATTTTCTTTTTCAGCTGGTTATTGATATCATCATCAATGGACTATCTTATCAATAGAAATCTTCTATCTAGAATTAAATTCACCCACTACAATAGTATCATTATCACTATTATAATCTTGTTATGAACAGGGAATAATCCTTTGACCACAGCACAATCACATAGATACAGCCAATCCTCTTTCAGAGGAGACGATAAGCCGTCGGTCCCAAATGCCTAAAAGTAGTCGTCTTCTCTCATAATCCCTCTCATTACTTGTATAACATGTTGAACAAATAACCATTTTTATAAAAATTCATAAAAGTAGAACGCATGCATTATTCTACTTGTATAAATCATGTGAGAGTTAAAATAATTTACACTTGGTATTTTTTATCAAAGATGTTCTATTTGGTCAAGGAACACAAACCAAGTCTATATTCTTTTTATTAAGATTTAACTATTATAATCAGCCTAATTAGCTGTCTATAATCATCAATTGATTTTATTTAAAATTTTGCAAACGTAATAGAACTTGTTATTTTGTATTTTCATTATCTCTTATTAGGTATGGAATTGTTTGAACTTTTGTCTTGTTTGATTAAGTTCTATTGTTCGTATTATAGAAGATTCAAATCATTTTAACATCAGTTTCAGTACCTATAATGTCCAATTTGCCGTTTCAATCATAAAATGAGTAATTCAAATGAATTTCCAACTTTTTGTACAATTTCAATATTCACACAAAATTTTCTGTGCTATTTTACAGGTGTACATTTATACTATGTTGGTGGCGAAGTGTATGCAGAATGCCTGTCAGATTCGGCAGTATTCGTGCAATCGAGAAACTGTAATCATCACCACGGCTTTCATCAAAGCACCGTTTGCAAAATTCCCTCAGGCTGCGCCCTCAAAATATTTAACAATCAAGAATTCGCCCAACTGCTCTCACAGAGCGTTATCAATGGATTTGAAGCAGTTTATGAACTGACAAAAATGTGCACTATCAGGTAACTTATATAATATTATCATAATCCCCCACTTTATTATCAAATCAAATTTATTTCCGCGCCTTTCTCATAATGAGTCAACCATTTTTCAGCCTCATGATTTTAAACCTTTTTCAAAAAAGAATGGCGCTATTTCATCAAACCGTTTAATTCTCATGGACAGTTCGAGTTCTTGTATGCATTTTTTTTTCAATTTACCTACTTGAAACTTCAATCTATCTTCAAAGTACTTATACTGCAACTTCATATTGTACTTGTGTACTCATATTAAAGCATTAAAAAAATTATAACATTCTCGAAACATATTTTTATATTCATTGACCTTATAGTTGGCCTAAATAAAATAATAGATCACAGCACCCTCTAACTTATAATAATTTTATTATAAAAGATAATGAAATGTGCTGTGATTAATATTATGTTATTTATTGTATATGCACTAGTAGCCCTTGGAAACACTTATATTGATTAAATGGTTATTAGTTATTACCAATTCAATATTCTAATGTTACCAATGAATTATTGTTATCTAGAATGTGTGAAATCGCATTATAACAAGAATTAGCTTGTTTTCCAACAATTATTGATTCGAAAATCTAGTGAAAGCTATATAAATTGAAGTGAAGACTTTTGCTACTACAAAGATGGATTAAATAATGTCATACCAGAAGGAAATTCGTTTAATAAAACCTGGTACTGTAACTTGTCCTTCTTACCTCACAATATTCCATCCTTCTCAGTTGATGTTATAATATTATTTAACAACATTTATCAGTATGTCACACTTGAAATCTGTTGTAGAATTAATAATAACTGCATTTTTTCTTGATTAGGATGTCGTTTGTGAAGGGCTGGGGAGCCGAATATCACAGACAGGATGTGAGCAGTACGCCATGCTGGATTGAGATCCACTTACATGGACCATTACAATGGCTTGATAAAGTGCTGACTCAGATGGGCTCACCACATAATGCCATATCTTCTGTTACATAGATACAATTTTCCAAGACATCTATATTTTCCAAGCCTGGTAAGCATTAACTCAAAAATTATTCACTTCTCGAAAAAGTAATATTCTTTTGAACGTGACTAGATGGAGAGGTGTAAAACACAGATGTTAGATGATGAGAGAAGTAGTCTGCTCAGTGCAGTCTCTGATTTTTATTTGAACGAGCCAGGTACTTACTAATTAATGGATGAGTTTTGTGAAAGTAGATTCCTCTGAAGTTGCCACTTCTCTTTATCTCTTTTTTGTTGATTGGAAAAAATATTTCTGTGTTCCACTCTCTTCTCTTTTGGCATAGCTTCTCTATCCCAAATCATTGTTATGAGGAATATAATCTCTACTGTTAGAGTTTTCCCTCCATTCTTGAGCATCTCTGCTGGTATTTCATCTATTCCAGAGGATTTTCTGTTTTCTAATTGCTTTTTTAGTCTTTTAAGTTGCTTCTACTACAAAAATGTCAACAGACTGATATTATGGTGTCCATATTTCTTTAACCTCTGTGTTTTTCTGTAACAACTCTTCAAAGTGTTCTGCTCATCAGTCTAGTATTTTGTCTCTATCAGATATTGTCTGGCCTTGTTTATCTTTACATATTATTATTTCTTGATGAAATCTTTTCTGGATCTGTTTGAATGCTTGGTAAACTTCCTTTTGGTTTCAATTTTAACTATGTTCAATATTAAGTTTTTAAGCCTTGAGTGGGTTGAAAGTGTTCATTATCCTAGCTGTGTCGTTCTAAAATTCTTTTTTTTTGCAGATAATGGAATTTAGAAACGAGATGTTGGAGAAATGGAGAAAAAATGGTACTCTATTGATGAGATATTATAAAAAATATTACATTTAAGAGGATTGACTCTCGAATACTATTAACTGTCATGAATTATTTTAGTGTTTAAGAATTATCAGATAGATATGTTTAAATTTAGTTTCATAAGGACGGAGTTTGAAAGCAACCTGACAATTTTGTAAGTAAGTTATTTCGAGTTTATGTACAATAAAGTATGTGAATTGTTTCTTGACTGATCGTTCTCTTACTGTATAATATTACACCCTGTTTCTTGAAAGTCAACTGCATTCAAGTAGAATGTAGTCATCTTGCGGAACCTATGGACGGTTTAGCTCCATAAAATAATTTTATTTTACAACAATCAAGTTATCTGGCTTTCTTGACTTACCCTTATTAGAAGCCCTTGGACTTTGTCGAACTTCAAACGTTATTTTATAACTGAGCAGTCAAACTACACTGTTTCAAGTTCTGTATTTAAAAAATAACATAGACACAATTCTGTAGTCATCTAATGCAATAGATGAAAAGAGTTTAGCTTGAGTCGAATGATCATTAAATATGGAGGCTTCGTTTTGACGATCTCAGCTGCTTGAATAGATCCTTGCTCTAACACCTAGGCTATTCTTTTTGCTGTTGATTAGTTTTAATACTACATGGTAGAAGGGTATTCATATCTGATTGAGATCGTAGATATGGAAGTTTTTACAATATGTTTTTAACCAATAAGATATTATTGTCTGTAAAATGAATAAATAAATAAGAAATATGAATTTTAATTTAGAATCAAATTTACAACATATAACTCATTAAGAGCTTTTGAAGTGGATGCTTTTGGAAACAAAAAATATAGCCTAAATTTCTTAGTATAATATGAGAATGAACTCAACAGTACGAAACTTTGTGATATTCTTCAATTTTATTCGAGTTGAACATAATCATTATGGTAAGGTTTGTTAGATACTTTGACTCTCACGTAAATTTCTCTGTCTATCATACTTGAGGAGCTCTTTCCACTCAATAGCGCGAATTCAAGGCTGTGAAGCTGGTGTCATTATAAAATCATTAAAAAGTTTTCAGTAGAAAACTCCAATTCAAGTTGAAATATTCGTTGGACGTCTCAAGGGAAAATAATTATGGTCTTTAGTGCAGGGAAATTCTATGAAATTGAAAGCTCTAGCAAAAAATATACAAGATAGAAAGTTGCACTTGGTCTTGAATTATGAATAAGAACAAAATTATTTTAGAGTGATTTTGAAATATACTTTTCTTGTTGAAAGATATAGATAAACAATCAAAAGTAAAATGGTGGAAAAACTTTCATTTCTCGAAAAATTATTGTTTTAATAATTAAGTTTTAATAGTTTTTTGTTGATCTAGTTGGGTTGATTGAACTCATCTCTTGAAAATGTAATTTGCCATGAAAAATGAAGTAATGATTTTTGTGTCCAACTCTTCGTTTTAGTATAAATTTCTAACTCACTTCATTCTTCAGAACCGTCGCTAACTCATGTTATTTTGTATGCCCATAGCCCAAAAGTGTAAGATCATCTCTAGCTTTCCCATTTTTTTGAGGCACAGTCTCTTTCCAGTCTAATCTACCTAATAATTTTCTACTTGTAATACTGTCCTTTATACGTACTGTTTTACAAGTTCCAAATGTGTAAATGATGATAAATTAGAGTTAGAGAGTAGGTAGGCCTAAGTAGGTAGGAATTTGGATTCCAAATACAGGAAACTCTAACCTTTTATAAAATTATACTAAAATATAATACGAGTAATGCTGAATACTTGTTAGAAACATTATTATATGATGCGATTATCATCATCATTATTATTCTTCAATGGAATGGATGGGTATTTTCAATTTTGTGGATTCTAGCGTTCTTTTGTTGTGATTTGTAACAGGTGCAAATTTGATATTCAAAGTGCGTTTTTGGCATCTCATTTACATTTGAACATTATTCATGGATCTCGCCGCCTTCGGAATGATGAAAATGTAGATTGGAGGGAAAAATCCAATTTTAAGTCTGCAGGTAACCATAATAATTGGAAAGCTGAGACTCACAAATAACCACGATCACTCTTATCAATCTGGATATTATATTGCTTTGAGCCATTGCAGACGGAATAAATCCTTCCAATCAATTCCTTTGATAGAAGTGGAGTAAACAGAAAGGCGTCTCTTTGTTTTTGATGAAAAAACAAAAATAAAAGTGATTTGCAAGGACGCTGAACTTTGGGATAAAATAAGAATGATGCATTGAATATTATGTGGCAATAAGAAAGCCAGCTCCAGTAATGTCAACAGTTCAATGGGAGACAAGGAAAGGGAAAAAGGTTGGAGCTTAAAACTAAGTATTCCTAATAATATCCTTCAAAAGAATCATGAATTCTCTTTCCTTTCTAGTTTCTTGGTTTGTCCGTTGTTGACTACTGAAGCTTAAAATCATTTCAAAATGGAGAGACAGTGAGATAACAGTAGCCTAGATAAACAATCCAATTTGCGATGAAGAAATAATTCCCTATTGTATTTTGTTTCTACTACAACAAAAATAATAACTTATATGTTATATCCTAAAATATGATGTCTGACAAGAGAAACTGAGCTGAGCTGAACCAAAGAATATGGAGAGACTAAAGTATAAGAATATACTGTATATTCACTGGCTGAACTCCGCCCACATAGATTTAAAGGAGATGCAACTTGAGAAAAAAATACTCAGGCCTAATAATTATTATAATATTGAAATCTCAATACGGTAGGCTTTAGCTTGAAAATTATTTTGAAAAATATTATAGGATATAGTCCCGGGAAAGTTAGCGAAATGAAACAAACTTGGTATATCCTTTTACCCCATATATTATATTATTATTTTATAGGTGGTTAACAGATGATTAATAATAATAATGTCAATTTCACACAATTACCTGTTTTCACAGGCTGACTTCGTTATTAATATGAAATACAATATCCCAAATTTCTAATAATTTGTTCAACTTACGTATTTCACCAAATAAAATATTGGTTCAACTTGTAAAAGAAATTCATAATGGATGTAATTTGACTTCTATGATGAAAGGCTGTCTCAAAAGTAGTCATCTCTCATGATCACACTTTTCATTATACTACTGCACAACCCCAGACCTATACTTCATGGGTATCTTCCTACATAAAAAAGCATACATAGAGAGAGAATATGAGCATAAATATATATACATACATAAACATAGAGAGATCTTCTATTTATATCGGAGGAGAAAGGATTAAAGCTCTTGCAATATTCCACGGGAAGTCTTTGCAATATCAATATGAATAAACTTTCAATTCATCTAACATCTGAGCGGTGATTTTAGAATCCAAACCTCATATCGGAGGAAATAGACAAACCTCATGAACTTGGAAATAGTTCATTTGAAGGGGATCAATATCACCTACGAGGATCTGAAATCAATGTAGAATACAGCATCAGTCTATAGAGAAACTTGGAGAATCCAATTTGAGAAAAGAGCAGCACTTGTAATTGGCAATTGGAAGCAGCAAGAAGAGTTCCACAATCATTCAGTTGTCATGTCACGTAACGCAGCAGTCCGACGGATGCATGCGGCTCAGATCGACCCAATTGTACGTCGCTGCGCTGCTATGGAACACCTACGGTAGAGAGGCAATCTGTTTTGCCAAGTATTGTGCTGCTGGAGCAGCAAACAAAATAAAATGAAATCCTATTTTAGAACTGCTTGGCGGAATCATTGCCATGAAAATGCTCTAGTGATATTTATTAATTTACTCTATATACAAATAATATACAAGATGAGAAAAGAAAAAACAGGCTATGGCCCAAACTTCTAGGCCTATTCCTAATTTTGTCAAATGTTCAAACTTTCAGGTTATGTATATAATTTTGTTTTACCCGCAAAGGTTTCCTCTCGAAGAAAAGATAATTCGAAGTAACTGATCAATTGGGAATTTTCAAATGTTGATATTAAGCCAAAGAAAGTAAGGTTTGCTAGAACTAAAATAAAACATATTATTGATAACATTTCAAGGCGATAGGTGACTACCACTTTTCTTGGAAATTTTCTTTGGGAATATGGTGTGCCGACAAAGGATTTATTATTTTCATAGGCGAATGATGCGCTCTAGGAATTTGTATCGTAGGCTATAGAAATAGTATTGGGACGGATAGTGATGACTGACGACTACCTTCTTTAAATCCAGATGGGATCAACGGCTGGCTCAACGACTCAACCCCCCTAACTTTTAATCAGTAGCGGAGGAAAACTTTTATCTATTACCTTTCCGCCTTTAACTTGATTAATCAATAGAAATTATTAATGGTGCAGTACACTGGAATGAATTGAGGAACCCTATTATGTAAATTTTCCTATTAGCAAATAACATTGTTCCAGCGTGAACGAAGAACGCACTTTACGAGTCCCGGTTTCTGGAGAAAATTCAAGAGGCCTATAACGTATATAAAACTCAATATGATTTCTCATTATAATAGGATCCAACCTACTTTTTCATTGACGAAAGATAAAATAAGGAATGATTTCAAAGTACTATTTTAATCTCATCTTCACAATAAAGTGACATTATTCAAATATATTTTCGAAGGCACATAGTTGAGATGCGGTTTGAATGAGATAAATGAACTTTTGAAATTGTTATTGACTCTAGCATTCTGTAATTATTTTTTGTCGGTTGAGGTTCAAGTTGAAGGTGAAATTGTAATAACTCTAATCCTTGCTAAAATATTCAATTTCCAGTGTCAATAGATGTCATTCTCTACGCCAATATTAAATTGAAAGTTTCCTCTCTCTATTCACTCCTCAACATTAAATAGACTGAGGCGTGAGCTCCTGATTCTATTGAAAACTTAATACTGAAACGGAGCTTCGTCGAAATTGAAAATCTGTTGATTTATTACGGTATATGAAAATGAATTGGATATTTGTGATATGAAGAGAAGTTATTCAGTTTGTAAATTGAAATAAACATCCCCAATATCAGTTTCCAATATTTATGATTGGGGAGGAACGGCCAGGATTAGCTATACAGTTTTTATTCAGAAAAAAGTTGCCAACTCATAATTCAATTATCCAGTTTCAGAAGATCGTGTTTAAAATATTGGGAAATCCAAGAGAGAGAGAGAGAGAGAAAGAGATTTTATTTTTTATCTTGTATTTAACTTTATTTTTACATTTTGTGCCACATTAAAAATCTGGTGTGGTACACTTCTTGCCATTCACATTTGCGTAATACAAGTATCTTGTGGAGTCATCAGTAAGTGCAAATTGCACTCTTTTTAAAGCTATTGATGCTTATCTTTGCCAAAACATGAATGTCAGCTATTAAGAATATTCAATTGTGCTATTTTTCTTCAAATTCAAAGTCTATTGTTGTTGATGCTTTTGCGTTCCTGCCTATTGAATGTATATTACTGTGAACTCCATGTTCCTTTGAAATATTCTACTGAAAACTACTATGGGAAACCCATGCCTCCCATTGTTGTGTCCATGATCTATTTCGCAAGGAACTCATCGAACAACACGTTTTCTTCGATTAAGATATCGTTATCGGTAGAGTGGAGGCGGTAAAACGCATATAATCAGAAAAATATGAATGAGAGACTCACAAAACCAGGGAATGAAGAATAATGTATAATATGCTATTTTCTCTGGATGAAACGGATGAACAGAGGATGACAAAAAAGGGGTGGTCGATGAACTAGAGTGAGAGGTAGAGAGCTGAAGGGTTTACAAGCCTGTGTGGCTCGAAGATTGTTACGTGGATGAGGCGAGGAACGGGAACGAACTAATGATAAGGATGCAAAGCTTAATTCCAGTCACGAGGGAGGTTTAATTTGCATCTTTGGAAGGTGTCATTTCATACACAAGAGGGAAGATATCCGTTCATTTCTGGCCGGGCCTAATCTCACCAACTGCGCTAAACCTGATTATTCTCATCCAATGATAATGCCTCAATTCATTTTCCTCGGCTAGTTGCCAGAATGCACTTAGGGAGGGCTAGCTTTAGTTGCTAATATTCCCCAAGGAATTTCGCTGCCAAACGAAGAAGGACAGTCTGTTGACAGATTCAATTTAGACTATAATTGCAGCTGTGATGATTCTCTTTGATAAATTTTCTCTAGCGGGAATACTGTTTGAGGACTAGGCTTCGAGATTCCTATCCTAAGCTGCTTGGATTCAAATCGTAGTTTCTGGAACTGTTATCAAGGGACACATTAGCTTATTTTATCTTCTGACATTAACGAAAATGTTATCACTCCATCGTACTGATCGATCGCGTTCTTGTGTGAAATGTGACAGTTTTTCTGAGGGTGATGCCTACATGTGCTCTAAGCATGTGCGTGAGTAATGATGAGTGGGGTGATAAGATATTATGACTGTTTTTGCAATCGAGACCGTTTTTGAGGCAATCGAGACCGACGGCTTTACTTCTCCTCCGAAAGATCATCATTATGAAACATGACTCAGGTCTACTGGAAAACTATATCAGGAATAATGTGCTTGTGATTCTATAATATCCTGTGTATCCTTGATACTCGATTCTCTTAGAACTATTTTCTCACTCAGTTAAAGCTTGGATGTATAATATTATCCTGGATAGGCTATACTCATCAGATTAAAAAAATACTGAGTGGCGCAGGGAACTAGTAAATTTGGAAGAAACACTAACGAGTGTAAAATAAAATAACTCAGTAGAAAGCTAGATACTTCAATTTATTAAACATTGCATTATTTTCTATTACATGGAGAACAAGAAGAGATCCATTAATTGAAGATTATTATCCATTATTATTATTTTGTAGGTGGAACACACAATCAATCACTGAACCCGATCCCTAGTGATTTCAAGTTTGGTCTATCGTCTATGACGTATGACGTGAAACATTTAATGCCACGTTTACACCGGAATGTTAATTACTCTAGTGAATAGCGTATTACTATATAGACTTATATTATATAACTTATTATAAAAAAGTTATTAACAAATTTTATTCACATTCCGGTGTAATCTTGGCTTAAATATTCACATCAACACTGATGGAAATGAATCTTGCCTGTGCTTTTTGTTACTCTTCCAATGTTATTTTTAATAGTAGGGTAACGAACACATATTCATTTCCTGAGACTTCACTCCAAGCAATGTTTTGCAATAACGGTTGATCCAATCATCTTATTTCTCCTAGCTGGAACTTATTGTATAACTCACATGATGCTTCTGATGCTTGATACATATTTGAAAGAACGGAAATTGTGTGGATTCCACAGAATGTTGGTTTCATACATTCGACACAGGCTATAACATGTTTGCTATTCACGGTGATGAGGATTAATGAACTTCGTGCTCGGAGATTAAAACCACTTCAGAACTGAACAAGTATCGTACCTCTTATATTTCTATAATATCAACATTTATAAGAATTCATAATAATTTTTCAGCACATGCATGCCAAAGCAAGCAAATTTCCTAGTATACTTATTTCAAACACCAGTTCATAATTTCTTTAGTGTTGAAGATAACAGTTCCTCAGTTCCACTTAAATCGCTATGATTTTGTAGTTGTTATCACTCAATTTTTTATCGAAAGAAAAACCAATACTTCTTGTTCTGGCTGTATTATTGGATTCGGGTTGTAAAGCAATAATAATTATCAGCTTCAGCTTCAAGCTATTAGGAAATCAATAGCAATGCAATGAAAGATAACTCCTTTCCTATGAGAACTCTCCAACTTTACGTCTCCTGAGGTTGATTTGTGAAGCATAATTCAGGTAATAAGTGTATTATTAAAACATATTCCGATATTCGAGAACAAAATCTGACCCAACGATTCGTATTCATGGGATCTAAGTTACAGCAGTAGTATAGGCTACGTACACACGTACTGATATCTTTGATCAGGGAAACTCTTGGGATATCTTGGCAGGGCTTCAAAGCATACTGTTCGAGAAATAGGTCTACGCAGTGATACTCATTTGGCAAAACTCTCAAATCGAAATGGATTCAATGCAAACATGATGAATCAGTCTTGTGAATTCAAACATGCTTTGGTATTTATATTTACCAAAGATGTGTTTGTAATTCTTGTTTGCAATCTTTGCATGCAATGATGAATTCAACCATTTTCCATGGCATGATATCACGGAATAGGTAGTTACGATTTTTTCTAGTTCCTACTATACATCATTGGATCTAGTACTATGTATAATTGAATTCCATCAATGGTTTTGAACTACCCAAATTATAAATTGGTCAAAATTGTCAAAAAACAACTTTTGATTGTCAGGAGTGGATATTTATGTAACAAAAAACTCTGCTAATATTCCAGTTAGACCATAAAAACTTGGTTCCATTAATAATCGTTTCGCAGCTAAAATGTTTTATCTACTAAATCATTCATTCACAATTCATTCTAACAATGAGAGTAGAAAAAGCTTTTCAGAATAAAGCTGTCGGCGGAAGTGTATGCTAATCTTTCGCGGCTACTTTCAGCGTCAAGAGAAACATTCATGTTTGTGTGTCCAGTTGAGGCCATTTCATGACACTTTTTAAAGTACAGGATATGTGAAACGGAGCTTAAAGCTGCTGTGCCGGATAAAGACACAGCGATCATAAACGGAACCGCATTCATCGTATTACGGAGGTACAGCAGCTCATTGTTGATTTCATAAATTGCCATGTTGAAGGTCGGAAAAGAGAGAAGAGTAATGTTTATAGAAGGGACAAAACGGGGGATGGAAGTTGAAAAGGTAGTAAGTGATGGAGACTGATATGGATGGTGAGTAATAAAAAAGGTGGTAAAGAGAGAGAGAAAGCTGAAGATGGAGAGCGAAACAAGAGGGAGAGGGAGAGAATTGGTAGAAAAGAGCTTTCTCTCTTACTAAAAGGCACTGGCGGCTCGTACCCACGAAACAGGTGAAGTGCCCGTATTTTTTACTGTACAAAACATCACCTGTTTCGTGGACACGAGCCGCCAGTGCTGAAAGGAGAAAGGGAAAAGAAAATAATATTCAAGCTTGCAAAAACAATAGGATTTAGAGAGAGAAAGTTGAAGCAAAATTGAAGAGAGAGAGAGAGAGAAGGTATGAGAGTATAACGATTTTTACCTTTTCTAAAGTAACCCGCATCACAGGCACGCGTTTATTTCTCAGCCAGTGATAAAATACACGTCGTACATAAATTGGTTCCAAGGTGGCAGACCGTAAAACGTAATCTTTAATCCTAAGCTCTTCGGTTCTTTGTGCGAAGTTGACCCAATTTCAATAGTAAGCAGGGTATTTACGCTAGCTCCATCATTGCAAGTACACACTGACAGCAATTTAATTTTAAACTACAAGCTACCACAACCACATTCGAGAACAAATAGATTGAAATCACTCACCTGTTATGATGTTTTCACGCTTTTCATTTATGTTCAACGTTATACTGTTATGTAGCCTACAATAGACTATCTAATATGTAGTCTATCTCGTAACTAGATGTTTGTGTGGATTAAAAATCAAACGTGCAAATTTTTTAAATTATCTGCTCATCTTGGATGTACTATTTTCATTATATCAATGAAAAAAGGTTGAACTAATAGATAATTTGAGAATGAAAAATAATTATACAAAACCATCATTTTAGTATCAATGAACATTTTCAATTGAAATTTGAAATATAGAATTTCATTACAATTGAACTGAAAAGTTCATTCGATGCATCTACAATTTTTAAATTGGAAATTTCAATAGGCAATCTTCAAACGATATAAGATTTACAGTTACTCATGAAGCAATCAAATGTTCCAGGTTGCATAACACATAACTTGCAGTTCCATTCTCTATAGGATAATAATTTAATTATTCACAATCTTAATCCACAATATAAGAAAGGATTTGCATTCAATGAAGCCCGTAACATATCCAATTCAAAGTTTTAATAATTTGAAGTATATTTAATCTTTCAAGCGTTCCACCAACGTTTATTAAATTTTCACAGTTTTATTCCTATTCAAGAGTAAAGTCGTTACACAATAGTTTTTTCAGAGTATAAAAGTACATAATATCATACATTTTGGGTTTGGCTCTACCTCTAGTACTTCACTCAATGATTAATTTGAATGGATTGAACACTTTACAAGTGAAAAATAGTATATAGACAAGATATCCCGAAATATATCTGTAAGTTCTAGACAAATTATTTTCTATGATTGTAAACTTGAGAATGCTGCTACAATCAACAAAATTCTGTAAATACAATGGAAGGAGTTCATACGACTGATCTATATATATTTGAAATCAGCTACATGACATGACAATACGTGAATATCAAATTCCTAAAATTGTCTAAGTCATTTCCTTTCCACAATATTTATAATGAGTTCAAAGTAATTCATACATAGATTAGTTAAGAAGATGAGATTACAGAATTAGGGAGGAATGGTTGGATTTAAGGCCAATCAATAGATTCAATTTAAAATCAATGCAGTTCAATGTTTCATATTCTGAGGTTATTTAGTTTTGAGGTTATATGCTTAAATCTTCAGGATTATTCATCCCATAATAAAAATCCTGGGAAGTTTATCAAATTCGTTGGTTTTTCTGATCGGTGCTAAAAGTTTCAATTGGAAATTCTTAGGTTGGGGTCATAATTTCTCTGAGCGTTCATCAATCATTATTCCCCAGTGCACGATACTATAGATCACTGTAATAAAACTTTCAACAGTGAAATATTTCAACAATTCATGAGCATATTATCTAGGAGAACTCGTGATGAAATAGTACAGAACTTCCATCAAAGTCACATAACATGTGTTGCTGGCTACCACGACATATGTTGCGGTGCAAGTGTCACCACAACAGCATCCTATTCCCTTAGGACGGAGAGACGTTTGAACTTGAATGGAACGAGCAGGAAATAGCTTCACGGAAAGCTAAACAAGAGAGAATCTTCATCCACCTTCAACGCAAGCGGCTTTCACGCGATTAGGAAAGTTGTGTTGTTTCTACTTGGTAATAGCAGGTCTGGAAAATTAATGAGAGTGTCCGAGTAGACACTAAAACTTACAATCTCAATTAAAAAACTCGATGTTGCGTAACATTAATAATAAGTGTGTTGTTTGATACAATAATATAATTTATTTAACGAAAAATTGTATGTTTTCATGATGAATGAATCATTATTATTCGTCATTAAACTAGAATTCTTAGTCGAGTCCACAAATGCCTCAAATCTCAATATTCGGTAAGGATCTTGCATCTAAGTTACAAATAATCCACTATAATCTCTGCTTATTTCCTAATGAAAAACTTATTTATTTTTATTAGTTTTTCTCTGAATTATAAATTTTACATGATGCAAAACCTTTTTTGTTTCTTCTCTTATATATGATTTTATTATTGTACTATAATTCATGAATTTAGACTTGACATTCACTCTGGAAACTTTAGAATCATTATAAATACTGTAACATCATTAATCTATAATATTTCATGAATAATACTGTACAATTTGAAGTGGCTTGTTGCTTAGGGCAATAAGCGCCGGTCTGATGATACTGAGCTTTTGAAATGGGATCCAGTTGACAGGAAGGATTTCGACCAAATAAGGCCACTTCCGTATGTTGAAGGAGGCGATATAAGCCGCGTCGTTCCAGATTGTCATAAGTTTCGTCGTCATTTCTCATCACTCCTCTCATTAACTATCTACAAACTTGGAGCTCATTTGGGTTTAACCCAGAAATAATATAACTATTATGCACTTTACGTATTATTCACTTTGTTCTATGTATAAAACATTTATGTTCATTTAATGAAATAAATATAAAAATCTGAATACTGTTTTTTTTTTAATTTTATATTTGACATGTTTCAATCTCCTTAGTCATCATCAATGCAACTTAACGTAGGCCTCATATACGTAATATTTACTGGGTGGTGTGTTTTTAGAATTTTGGAATGTTGATATTAGAGATCGTTTACACAGGAAAGAAAATATACAGAAGTTTAATCATTGTATGAAAAGAAGGTTAGAATTTCAATAATTTTTCTGAAGATAATCATAACGAGGATCTGTTTGCTAATCTCATGCTGGAGTTGTGATGTTACAGGTAGGAATTGGACTTGTGCTCGTTATCGAACTTTTCTTCATGATTGTGCTTGTGATTGTTGGGCAGGACAACAGGCACCATCTCGAGTTGCGAGCCTTCGGGCACGGTGCAGAGTGGGCCCTGGCGGGGCACGGGTACACTCTCCACCGATGTCAAACTGGTCAGCACCGATCCTCTGTGATTGGGTTGGGGGGCAATGCCGCCAGGGGGTCCTACCTGGTGTCCGCCGTGGCCCTGTGTGCGCGGCATTTGCCCCGTGGTGCCCTTATAGCGGGCGGCTCGTTTCGAACAGAGGCCATAACGGCTCAATAGTATGAACATGTCCCGACGATATTGTTGTGTCAGTAGGGCGTAGAGATAGGGATTCGCACACGAGTTGAGAGGATAGAAAAATACTAGCAGTATTTTTGTTTTAGATAGATCGATAAGGGGATGCCCGGCTAGAGCTGTTAGACCAAAGAACGCAATCGGTGCCCAACAGGCAAAGTCGGTGAAGACTAGCAAGGCCATTCTTTTGGCCACTCGCATGTCTGAGCGAGCCAGCGTGGCCACCGCGTCCTGACCCTGTCTGATGCTGCAGTACATGCGACTGTAGCAGGCGCAGATCGACCAAAACGCCAGTCCGTTGAACATTAGAAGGGTTGTCAGGTAGCTGAGATCAGTCATCGATTCCTTCTTCATAGGCAGGCAGATGCTGAAAACAAATAGAAAACATTTCTTTGAACCACTCTATTGTATTCTCTATTGCATATTATTGATCAGAACTTACAATCTTATAAACGAATATTCCATGGAATTGGACAGAAAACTCTCCAAAAATATTAATAATAAAAAATGAAAACAACAACATTAATAATTTATGATTCACCTTATTGGGATACATGACCGAATAGATTGGAGAGATTAATAAACATCTTGTACCCTTGTAAACATAGTGTACTCTTATAGATGATTCTACATTGTAAAATTTCTATTCCAGTGGAATAGATAAGTGAAATAATATGATGTCAATCTAATTTGTTTGGAGTTTGGGTATTCAAAATAATCTTTGTTAATGTGCTATGTGAAATTACAGTTTTGAACAAATTATTGTGTGCTTTGTCAACATGAACAAATGGACATCAGATCATGTTCTATCATCCTACAATGTGAAACAAATAGTGTTGAAGCGCTTAAATCTACGTAGGATCTCGGATCAAGAACGTCTTTACTGAAATAATGATGCTTGCTTACATCTAGACTTGATTAAAAGACTCCGTGGATTATGAATTTGTGTATGTTTTTATGATGATCGGTTGATGGATTTGTTTTATTAAGTGTGTTGTCCTCTTTACGCTCTACCATTCAACCTTACTGTCAAAGAATCAAGATAATATGACAGTATACAGTGAATCTTCATAACATTATACAGTTCTAAATTCTCTATCCAATAAATAGAATTATAAACATTTTCTAAGGCTATTTTCTACTTGAAGGAGTGAATTAAACTTAATTCAATTGTACAAAATTATAAAATGAGAAAGACGAAACAGAATATTTAGCTAATAAAAATAAAAATACAGATTTATGTAATTCATGAGAGTTATTATTATTTCTCAGATTTTGGGAGTGGAGCTCCTCACAATCGATAAGTTCGTTTCTATATTGGACACAGTAATTTTCATTTCAGTATTGAGTTTCAAACTTCGATTCTAGCTTGTAATCGAGCTCAGTGGCTCAATGCCAAAGTCAGTCACTTCGCAGTTACCGTACCAACTTTGATCCCAACTACTTACAGACTGTAAGTGACTTCAAGGGTATAATGTACTCTTCAGTTTAACAGACCCTTCTAGAAGATCTCGTCTTCAAGTACTTATCAATAATTAATAGTCACTTATCTCCATTGAATTAGTAGTCTAACAATCTGTCAGACTCATTTAGAGAAAATATAGGCTATTAAATTTCATTCCTAAATTAAAAATTATGAAGTAAACTCGTCACAAAAGTGACATAGTTTATAAAATAGTTACTAGATTATTGTAAATAGAAATAATTATGTGAAAACGTTTTCATGAGAAAAACTTTCTGTGATTCTTCGAGAGGGGAGTAAAATAGGAAATAGTACAATAGGAAAATGAGTATGTTCCTGTGATTCTATGGAAAGGATTAGAATATCGCGATTGGCATGAAAATTGAAGATTTTTAAGCTTCTTCCACAGAAAAGTTTTACAGTGCCAATATTCAACACAACAAAATCCATAAAAGCAGCAATCCTCTTTTTTCCCTTTTCCCATTTTTTATATAAGATATACTTCATTTATTTCTACAACAAACAACAAAACTCAGGAAACTGGTCCACAAATTCATTCAGCTCCGACAGATACTGAATCTGGATACATTGAAGATGATATACCACACATTGGTAGAGTCAATAGAAAGGTATGGCATTCTGGCCTGGGGAGCAACTCATTTCTGTCATATGGATCCCATTTTATCCATGATCAGAAACTGATCCTCAGGATAATGGGACAGAAACATCCGCTCTACCCTACAGATACTCTATTTGCGGAGCTCCACCTACTCAGCATCAGACAAATTTACATCCACAGACTACTTACATTCACCAGAAAAAACCCGCAGTTATTTCTCAACATGGACCACAACCACAGTACACGCAGAAGGAATATCGATCTGGCTGTTCCCAGGATGGCAACGACAGCCGCCCAGAGGACAGTCACATATCTAGGACCGAAGCTTCATAACATACTTCCAATACATATTAAAGAAATAGTACCGGTTAACATTTTTAAAGCAAAAACAAAAACTTGGCTCATTGAAAATAGAATAAATTTTAGTGAAAACCTTATTTGAAATTAGAGTACCATCGTTCAGGAAATAATTTTTTTTGTCCTTTATCACTAATCAAATGTAAAAATTAGTCCATAAATATTATTATATCAATTAATTTTTTAAAATATTTTTATAACTCTAACGCCGTGTAAACCAAAGTATTTGTGGTTTCCCAACACATATTTTATATAGTGGGGGCCACGAAAAAATATATCTTTTTTGCAATAAAGTCTAAATTGTTACTTCAATTCACATCATGAAATCTTACCTGTATATTGTTAATTTCTTACTTATAAACTCCTCTGGAAGTATTGTTTTTCTTTCAGAGAAATTATTATTATTTTAAACTGATTTTTTTCGCAATTCAATTTTGGAATAAGTTTCAAATTTCTTCCATCTGTAATACGAGTAATATTTCACAAACCTTCGCAATAATAAAATGATAGTACAAGTTCGAAAATGTTATAGAAATGGTTATAAAGAGGGAAGAATTTATAGGGAGGGAAGACAAATATTGTTTCGGCAATTCGTAAGTGTGAAAATCTGTTCGAGTTATCTTTCGCTGGAGCTACGAAAATTTATTACAGAGAGTGAAATTATTGAATAAAGTGCTCAGAGAAGATATTATTGTGTTATCTCTTCTCAGCTAGCAGGGAAATAAAAGATCTGTCTTGGCGGAGGCTGCCGCTCACATTTATCGGGTAAAGTCGTGATGTATTTGCGCAACTAGAATAAGGGGGTGAAGCCTTCGTTTAAAACGTTTGAATCAAGATAGCGAACAGGCTGAGCTGCTGATGATGTCCTTTCTAGAATTGGCGACAAAATAGCTGGCGGTTGGTGAATGACTGTTATCCACGCTCAGCTCTGTCAGGACAGTCTGAAAGCTATCTGCAAGAGCGTGGCGGTTTCCTGAGGCTGCTCTCGACTCTATATGATCTTGTAGACCGCTCACCGACTATCCTGACTAAGCTGAGAATTAACAACTGTCATTCGTCAACCGCCATTGGTTTTTGGCTCATCGCTTCAAATCCTCATGGGAGAAAGAATCCTCCCATGCTACAAGTCTGAGTCGTCTTTTTCTCAAAAGGTTGACGACATTAAGACCGGGATGGGATTGTGATTGAAGTCTTGCGGAGTGGTTTTGCAGGAGAACATAATAGTAAGTGTCACGTGATAAGCAAGTACTGAATCGCTTTTGTTTTGTGACATCTCTTCAGCTCCTGGACCACCACCCTTGAGCACTGAACGGACAAAATTTCTTTTTCTGCAGTGGATTTTCAACGAACAATGAACTTATCGCGTGACAACCCCGCAAATTGATAAATGTCATCCTCACTTCTTATTTTCTCCTCAGTTGGAAAAAGCAACCACCTATCGTTTTGAGATGCTTTCAGGAGGCTTTCATAATCACTTCTGTAATTCCATGTTTTAAAGAGTTTCTGTCATTTCATTCATCATGATATGAATGGAGAATTGGGACTGAATCTGATTGAAGTTAGACCATTTTTGTCTTGAGCTATCCAGCTAAATAGAAGCCTCTAATTGATCCATGTATTTCATATGGTGTATAAGGTATATAGCTTAAGTGTTAAACGAAGATCATTTGTTACTGATTATTGTAAAATTTGATGCATGATTAATTGGCTTTAAGTTCGATTCATGATTATTCTAATACGGCTTCCTAAATGAGTTTATAATATAAAATTATTCCAAAATATCATATTTATTTATTTATTTGAAATATTTCATCATCGGGGGCACCAGGAATCAATCCCATTATTGCCCTCATAACACAAAAAGAGTTACAGAAAACTATATTGGTGAAATACAAAATTAAAGAAAATTATAATAAGAGTTACATAATTTAGTAAGCATATCCTATATGATAAAACTATATGAAAATCACTAATGATAAACAAACTAATGCAATAGAAAAAAGTAAAATTAGGATTAGTAATAATACATAATCTTTGAAAAAGTAAAATAAATAGAAAAAGTAGAAAAACAAATTGGTTAGTTGTAGTAAGTGATTAGTATAATGCAAAACAACCGGAATTTAAAGATACAACCCATAGCCTATCAAAGAAAACATGTTACAAAAAATGTTTTTAATTATTATAAATTCAATATAATAGACAAAATTATTATACAGCATACAATCCTCTCAAATCCCGCCTGAAAACACTGTCCAACCCAAACAAATCAATCACACTATTCAGCCTATTGTATAGTCTGAGAGGTCTGAACAGAGGAGCATTGAAACCACTGACTGTTCTACTCCTGATGAGATCAAAGGTAGGACAATTTCTAGAATTGAATGAGGGAACATGGAAATTCATCAAGGAAAGAAGCTGAGGAGAGGAGAAACGACCCCCAATGAGACCATGAATGAAAATCAAGGAGTCTCTCTCTCGTCGCAACCTCAGTGACACAAAGTGAAATGTCCTCCTCAACAGGTCAGTTGGATAACCCACAGGACAAGATCTGCCAAAGTGTTTGTAGAATAAGAACCTCAGGAATTTGTTCTGAACCACCTCAAGTCCATGAGAATACACAAGAGTGTAAGGATTCCAAATCAAAGAACAATACTCTAACACACTCAGGACAAGAGACCTGTAAACAGTGCATATTGCATCAAGATTGGTGAAGTCAGATGTGTTACGCATAACAAATCCCAGCATTTTGTTAGCTTTAGCTATACAATGGTCCATATGCATTGAGAATCTGAGATTGCCATCAAAAATAACGCCCAAATCCCTACAAGAGTCAACTCTATCCAGTTCAATACCCTGAATTCTGTAAGAGAAATTTGTTTTGATAGTCTTTCTAGAGAATGACATGCACTTGCACTTATCAACATTTAACTTGAGACCATTGATTTTAGACCACCTGGACAATCTATCAACATCCTGCTGCAACAGAACACAGTCATCTGAGCTGGCTATTTCCATGTAGATCTTCACATCATCTGCAAATACCAAACATTTTGCTCTTTTCATTTGCAGAGGCAGTTCGTTAATCAATAATAAAAACAGGAGAGGTCCCAGCACACTTCCCTGAGGAACACCCGATGTGCTATAAAAGGGAATTGACCTATAGCTCTTAACCATAACATAGTTTCTGCGATTAAACAGATAACTTCTGAAAAGACTCACTAGCCTCCCACAGAAACCCAAGTCATCAAGTCTTCTCAACAGAGCTCCCTGGTCCACCCGATCGAATGCCTTTGAATAATCCGTGTATATCACATCAACTTCGCCTCCAGAATCCATTGTCCTTGAAATATCCATTGTAAATTCCATTAAATTTGTCACCACAGATCTACCCGGAAGAAATCCGTGCTGACAATCAGATAAAAGAGGTTGGGAGTACCACAGGATCTCTCCATACAACACACGCTCAAATACCTTAGCAAAAACAGACAGCAGGGAGATTGTATAATATAATATTATTATAGATTGATATTATAATATTTCGTAACAATTTTTACACATCTCTTAATTAATTGGAGAGCGATTACTATATCATTCAGGTAATATTACAGGAGATATTATTCATGAGATATCACTAATGAAAATTAAAATTTTCCGTAATTAATTACATTTGTTGCGAAACGATTCTTGCCAACAATTTAACGTTTTCCTGGGTTTCAAATATCTCATACTTTTTGCAGTTCTTATCATGTTTGTAAATGATTTGATCAAGAATTAAAACTGATAGTTCCCAATCAACTTTCTCGGTTCTTGGTGTAACATCCAATCTTCAACAGTGTCTTCTTTTATATTTTTTCTTGAACTGTGATCTGTGATCGATTCCTTCATAATTCAGGTCATTGCTAGATTGGTACTAGAAATATTGTGCTCTTAATATTAATCTTGATCTTTTTTATCAATATAATGCAACTTATTAATTTCACACTCTCGTTTAAATACTGAAACTCCAACGTAAAACACATAGTTATGCCATATTCAACTAATTTCGTCAATGGAACTTGAATTGAGTTAGTTTCTATGCTTTGGAAAGTCACTCACTCAATCTACTATTCTATTCAGACTGGGGACTTAATTGAGCACTTAAACCACCCGACGGTGAAGAGAGCTCGTAAAATCCAATTGAGAGTTGAGCCCAACTTTCGGTCTAGAAGTGATTATAAAGGGCTTTGTTTCTGGTTTAACAGATTTGAATGACCCCATTCGAAACACGATCAGAATTACACATCTATCTCCCTCCACTTGAAGGAGGTCGGTGTTAATCACAGGATACTCCATATGACATGTATGGAGTAATCATAGCGAGAGAGAAGCATCTCCAATAATAGTCGGCCAACCCATCAACATTGAAATTGGAGTTGAACTCTATTACTTGAATGACTTACAATTGAATTCTGAATGATTAGCCTATATTGAAGGTTGACTGGGTTAGAATGGTTAATCAATAAATTTAATTCAATCACATGAGATTGAATTTTAATTATTCCAAGTATTTCATTCCCAATAAATATCTACTGAGTGCTTTACTCGGGAAGTGATTAAGTGATGGATCTGGATCTTATTTCAAACTTGCGTAATTATTTCTCGGCTGGCAAAAAATTGGAGATGAATAAAATCCCATAGAGAATGAGGGAGTCCGGGAAGGTTGACTGAGGAAGTCTTGATTATTCATTAAGGTTGAGTTGAACAGTTATATTAATTAAAATCAGGAACAGCTTTAAAATCATAATCCTTGATAAGCTTAACTTTGGTTCACATCATAGTATGGACACAAAATGGATTGAAGGTTGAGATAAAATTGATAAAAGTAGCTCATAACAGGTTGGCTATTGATAATTTCTTGTGATTCACTCGATACACTGGCGGCTCGTTCCCACGAAACAGGTGAACTGCTGTACAGTAAAAGGCATGGGCACTTCACCTGTTTCGTGGGTACTAGCCGCCAGTGACACGATATTGATTTGATAAAAATCGAATATTATCAGGAAAGGTGTTTTAGTAACTGACCTTGTTTTTGAGTAGCTGCTGACGCCGAAGAGTGGTAGAGCAGCCATTGCAGCCGCATATGTCCAGCCAAGAGCCATTATTTTTGTCGCAGTGCACAGCTTGAGCCGCTTATTCAGGTGAATGGCATAAGTGATGGTGTACCATCGTTCACCGGTGATCACAGTCAGTGTGAAAACTGACAACTCGCTGGCAAATACCGTCAAAAATCCGGCAACCTTGCATCCAAGACCTGAGAAAATACAATTTATTGCTATTGGAAACCAATTCAAATGAATGGTTAACGTAAGAAATAGGGATCTTTTTCCTACACGTGTGAGAAACAGCTACACGTGTACATCTAAGTTGGAACCTAACTTATTGATCGCAGTCCATCTCTGGTCTGGTTATTAAATTTCATGTCTCTATGTGCCATGCTTTGAAAAGGCGGGTTTATACGTTGCCAATTGGCGAGACAATTGTCTTCTGAAATCTACAACTGATGTAAAGTATCTATTGCAGCTCTCGATTCTAGAACCATCATCTACGCATAGCTAAATGAAAACTCTAATTGATAACATCAGCTGTTGAAGCGCACAAGAAGCAGTCTCCTGAAAATTGTCTCACCAATTGTCCCGCTTCATCGTATAAACCTGGTATAAAGCACATTTTCCAAAGCTCTCCTCTATCATGGGCTCCTATCAAGACATGAAAATATAAGAGGAAATTTTCGTACAAGTAATCATCTGCTGTTAATTTTGAATAGTATATTATCGTATTTAGCGGGTTTTGTATTGTTCTTGTTCCAATGATATGTTATGTTTTTTGTATTGTTATGTTTATTCAATTTTTAATGCAGCTCCCATTTTTATGAGTGATTGCTCGAGAACAAATAAAAACTATTATTATTTAAAACAATTTGTGCAAGTTATCATGTATTTTTGTCACAGACAAACTTGAATTCTCAAATCACACTCACCATTCTGCCAATCGATGGCGTAGTTGAAGTAGTCTCCAATAGAGCGCGCGTCGGTGAGTGCAATGAGCAATAGGTAGAGGCCCATGCAGAGGTCGGCCAACGCCAGGTTGCACATGAGGAACTTGGGCACGGTCATGCGGAAGCGCGAGCTGAGAAGAACCAGCAGCACGGCCAAGTTGCCGAGAAGAGCCAGCACGGCCACTAGCCACACGGCCACACGCAGCCACCAGTTGCCCATCACGTCCTCGCAGGGATTGAACGCGTCTGGCGCCGGGTAGCACTCCACGTCGCCGTAGTTCTTTGAGAGGTTGCCGCACAGCCGGTGCACTCGGCTGCCGGGTGGTGGCACCGTCACATCTGACAAAAATTCAACATAATTTTTTGAATTGTTTTTTGTCAGAGAGGATACCCTTGAACGGGTAGGTTGCACCCTGCTTTATTCAGTCACCAACTCAAGAGCCGTCAGAGTATAGTAGAAGTGATATAATCAAGAGACCCTTTCAAAGGCAGGCTGCATTCATTTTTCCATTCAATTATTTCCAACTCTTACACCAATAATTATTATTTCAACATGAAGTACAATAATGCGAAAAAAATAAATAATGCATAAATTTGTTCTACGAGAATTCAACATGCATTATTTGATATTGATTTGTAGCCATTATTGAAATACTCGTGCAAAAATTATTTTCAATTGAAGGCAATGGGAGACCTTCTTCCGATTACACAAAATTGGCGCAACAATTCAATCATCTCGGTGCGGAAGATAAGATGAGAAGCTTCAATTTCGAGAGGCGACTCATCTGTCAGTAAGTTGCTGATGGCTGACATTCAACTCTCACAAATTACATCATCAGCAACTACGATCGATAACTACTAGCTCTTTCCGTGCTCCTTAACAAGAAGTAATAACTTCTAATAACGTTGATGCCTATTGGATTCTGAAATAGCACATCGCAATTGAAGAGTTTGTATTGTGCTTCACTGAGTATTTCTGTCCTTTCTCCAAAATTAATTATTTTTGGAAATTACAGATATTTAAATTATAATTCTCTAACCTCTTCAAACTTTTTCCCTCAGATTCAAAAACCTCATCATTTCGTTTCTTTCAAGATCATAAAAAATAAACATTCCCATCGTCCAATGAACGTATAAAGCTGATCATTTCGAACTCCCTAGAATTATGTCATCATTATTTCAAGGGGGTGCTAGGGATGTTAATTTTCTGTAAGAATAGCATCACTTGCAATAGAGGTGCCCATGGCGTAGTCAGACAGGATATGGGAATGTATTCTTCCAATTTATGGAAACTCATGTTTAACTTAATAAGTTTATATATTTCATAGCTCCCTGAGTATTCTAATTCTGATTCAGCTTAATTGACCTACTTAACTTTCTCTTAAAGAAAAGAGCCCCTTTAGAACCTCTTTCCTACCCTGGATCTCCAAAATCAGAGTTGCAACACCAGGTCACTGTATAATCTACTATCAAAGAGTCCTCATTAGAGTCTCCCAGCCACAGTAATGGGAAACAGGGTCTCTTCCGTGTACAATGCGTACCACAACTAAGTCCAATAATGACTGTGCTCTGCAACTCGAAACACACAGCTAGTCCAATAAATGGTCCACTTCCTTTCAAACATTACCACTAATCCTCAAATATTCCATACCATTGTAAAGAAGTCTTTTACTTTCCACTGTTGTGTTCGAGTTCCAAAATATATAGGAATATATCTACTTTTCATAATAATACTATTTCATAGTAAAATAGAACACATTCATTGTGTGACAATTGGTAGCAGTTGTGTGACAATTTTGTGTCTCATTCAATGCGAGATTTCGTTCTTGAGTACTTCTTTAAGTACATTTAACTACACCTCTACGATCATAGAAATTCCAAGCGTTTCGAGTAGTTGGTTATTTGGAAATTAGTTAAAATGTTAGCCAAATATATAAAAATGTATATTGAAATTGTCATGACCCTGAGCTCTAGCTGCAGCCGGTGTATAGGTCACTTTATATGTGACGAGCATTAGATGTAAATAATTGATATTGCCAACAGTTTGATAAATAGTTATTTGCTGGGCGCCAATTACAGTTGAGAATAGCTGGTGGAAAACGCAGCTATTTGAGATTGTAGGCAAGTATACCATACAATATTAATAAAATAATTCTGAATACGAATGCACGTATCAGGTTTATACACTGTTGAACTTGTGTGCAGACATGGAACACGCCAATATCCTGAAGAGTAGGCACAAGTCAATTGGACCAGGCCGCTCTTCCCGGTAAGATAATAGGTAGAATATTCACTGTTGCGGTGCCATGTCATATGTACAGCTGTTGTATGCTAATTCATATGCCCCAGGTTGGGAGACATCATATCCAATAGTATTATATTCGTGTGCAGACATGTGTCAGACACAGCAGTTGTATGAAAAATATAGGCGCAGAGCAACATGGACCAGTTAGATAATAAAGTTAGTAATATGTGATATGTGGTGCTAAACAATCCGACGATCCGTTTCGGTACGATACTAGACCCAGGCGGATAATTGATTGTGGTGAATATATTTGATTTTCACAATCACAGACAAATACCCGTGCCGGTCACTCCCTGAAGCTGTCAAAGTCCCGATTGTAGGGTTTATACCTTTCCTCTCGGTCTTTAGCTTATGACGGAAGATACTTTACCGAATCAAACAGTTCGGCTGCTAGCACACGTAAATAGCTGCTGCTCATAAGAAGAAATTCTATAAAATATATAAATTCAATGATCTGGCATTAAGTTTCCCTACATACAAGGTATTATGCACTTTGGGAAAGAGGAAGTAAAATAGTGAATACTAATAATTCAATACTCCATCCTCACTCCAAAAGCGCATGCATACACTTGTCAGTCAGCACGTGTGGAAACAATTAGTTTGGGAGAATACTCCACTGAGCTACTCAATAAATTTAAATATATTAAATAAATGGAATAACCAGAGGTGAAATAGAATATTCTGGACCCAACTCGGCCGAAATAACGAATGAATATATTCTCTTACAATACAGTCTTTAAATACTCATATCAATATTAACAAATGATTCTAATAAATAAGACTTCAAAGATGAATAAATTTTCAAATAATAACGGTATTTAATAAATTTCTGCTAACAAATATTCTCAATTACTTATTTTTAAAGAGTTCAGTTAACTATTGTGGTTCGTATAATGGTGGGAAAATTCGATGTTCAAATATTTGTACCTAGTGCACTAGGGGGTTCGTAGTGGCCATAATTATGGAATTATTTACTTACGAGCGTAACGGCGATCCTGGTCCCCTTGGATGCAGGCAGCTGGTCCCGATAACTCCGTCAAGGAAATTCGAAGCTCAAGGGAGGACAATTTCTCCAGGCGATGAGGACATAGACCCTAACTAGCTCCTCTCTGGTTGGCAGGTTGGAAAAGAGTGAGTGTTCTCCTCTAGATCCGCTTCTTCCTCGGATAGGCGGAAGTGTTCTTTAGGTATCACGTCACCGGGGGTTCGACGCAAGGGTTTCTTATTGGTTGAATCATTATCTGACGTCCATGTTGAATTTTTCACAAGAAATAGGGCAGCCCAAACAACTTTACAATATTTTATTGAACCTTGCGAACCGCATTTTTCCCCTGACTAGAATTCACAAATACATGTTTTAAAATTCTAAATCTATAGGTTAAGTAGCTATTCCACTAATTAAGCTGAGTTGCTAGCGAGGTTGTTTTGTTTCCGTCGTGTTTGTAAACGACATTTTGAGTTTGAGACTGATAAATTCAACAATGATATCCTTCGCGGATGACACTGCAGCTATTTTCCACGGTAATTCATGGAAGGAAGTGCATACCGTACCATAGCCGAACAGAATATGTCTCATATAAAGAAATGGTTGGATAAGAACACTTTGAGCTTAAATATCGATAAAACTAATTATATTGCGTTTTCATTAAACAGAGTAGGACAACCTATAGACAATCACTCCCTGAAACTACACTCAAACTGCAATATTAACTTAAATGCCTGTAATTGCCCCACTCTAAAAAAATTTTCTAGTTTAAAATACCTGGGGATCATAATCGATGACCATCTCAAATGGGACGTGCATATCAAATCAATTTCCAAAAGAATGAGATACTTATCTTTCGAATTCCATCAAGTGAATAAAATTCTCAATAAGCACCATTTGAGCATGCTATATCATGCATGGGTTAAATCAATCCTTCAATACGGGATAATTGTTTGGGGAGGTTGTTTCAATAGCCATTTAAATGAATTATTTGTTACCCAAAAGTTGATAATTAAAACCATCCTTAATAAACCCAGACTTTACCCTACGGAAATGGTTTTTAATGATTTTGAGGTGATGACTGTGAGGCAATTGTATGTGAAAAATTTAATCGATTATCTAATCAAATACAAGGCAAATTTTCCTACTAGCCCAAACTCTATTGCAAATAACAACCGTTTAAGAGCCTCTGCAAACAGATACGTTACTTATAACACAAATACAGAAGGTATAAGGAGACAATTAATTTACATAAGTTCCAAAGTAATAAATCAAATTCCAAATTATTTTCTCACAAACTCGAGATGCAGCAAACAGACTAAACTAGATATAAAAAACTGGTTTAAGAGTAACTATTTTTTTGACATGTAGGAACTAGAGTTTCGCTATTTGATTTTTTGCAACTAAATTCCTTGAGCCTTGCCTTTTTTCTCTGTGTCTGCTTTAGTAATAAGTGAAACTTTTGATTTTGTTATTAGTAAAAAGTATTACTTTTTTCATCAAGTGGACTCGCTTACCTTTCCTTTTTCTTTATTTTTTCAGTTTCATTTTATTTGACCTTCTTTCCTTTTTTACCTTCTTTTACCTGCCTATTACATGGGAAACCATAGTTGGCTAGGTATTTCTCCTTCATCTTTTTAAGCACACCCCACCACAGTAATTGTTAAATTTGTTAATAATGTATTATTTTGTTATTGTGTTTTACTAATTTTTGTATTATATTATTCATTGTGTCTTTATGTGTGTTTAAATTGAAATAAATTCAATTGAATTGAAATACCTAATTTGAATAAATAATTAATATAAATATAATTTACAATATAATTCCTATATTAGCGCGTGTATAATACATATCCCATAAACACATAAATACAAATAAATTTGGTGGACATTGGTGAGGAGATCCTATCACAGAGATGCTGTATAAAGAATATATTATCACAGATGTCGAGAAATAAGGTAAGATTAATGTTTCAAATAATAAATTAAAACAAGCATGATCAAAGATTGATTTAATATGCAATTTATTTTGGCTTATGCACGGCTGAACATTCAAACTAACGGCTACAGACTGGAGCCGGCTTGATCAGCTGATCAGGCAACTGTCAAAATTTTAGCTTATGTAGGCCATAGGCAAAAGTAAGCAAAGCTAGAAGATAATTTGAATAAGTAAATAAATACAATCCAGGCAGGTGAGCAATATTTAACCTTATTCAGAAATTCAATAAATAGCTGCTTATCAGCGATCAATAGATAACAATTTGTCTCCTGACCTACTTAATAATAATAGTGTGGGACCCATTAGACTGGGGTCGTGACAAAATGGAACCCTTAATCTATATCTATAGAAGCGAAATGGCACTGACTGACTGACTGATTCATTCATCACCAGAACTAAAAATTGCCATTAAAATTCAGTCATCCTTTCAAATTCAAATAACAAGAACAATTAAAATAATTTATTGTGCTTCTGGTATGCCACAAACAAGCATCCATATGGTTACTAGAATATTATCAGGATAATCATGATAATTAATGTCTTGGACACAATAAGTCAATTATTGAGGGCAACAATATGGGCTTGGATAACAAAGTATGAATTTTATTGAAATCGGCGATTCCCGAGAATAATAAGAATGAAAATTAACTCATTATGATTTTCTATTGAGCTTGGATGGCAATAGCTGATAGGAAATCGATGAAATAAACAGAGAGTGAGAAAGAAGAAGGGGGTGTTTGTGTTTGGAAGAGGGAGAGAGAGAAAATGAAACAAAGAGATCAATACAATGGGTAGATTTAAATTCATTGTAATTTGCCATTGAGCCAGTCTGCTAACAGATTCATGATTAACAGGGAGGATGTATGAAACATTGGACGGATGAAAATTCATTATAATTTCCTTTATTGAGTTTGGGTGTTGGATTGGAATATTCAAACGAGGATAATGATGTTCAAGTTTCATACAGATAATAAATATAACATCAATTATAATTTTAATTGTAGTTGGGTTAAATTATACTGAAAAATTGACGGAATTCTATTAATGAGATAGGCCTAGGGCATTTCATCCAATAGGCGATGGAAATTCATTATTAAAATTGGTTTCTGAACTAGTACATTAGCCTCGCTTATCCGTCCTTCGCTCTTTCGTAATTCCGAACTAACCAACATATTCTATATTATTCGGCATACTAATCAAACCAAACGTTTTAGAAATACAAAGAAAATCTAAAATTATATTCCCAAAGAAAATTATAATAATAATTAATTAGAATCACAATTTATAGCTATATAAATAGACAAAGGACATTTGCAACTGCAAATATTGACCAATGTACTAAATAGCAGGCGAGATCCATTGAATGAAACTGATCAAAAAACTGTGCCCAGACCGGGAATTGAACCCGGTACCCCTCGGTTGCCGGCCGAGTGACTTATTCCAAAGAAAATGTGTACTGATGTTTCATTGCACAATAACAATGACTTATACCAACTCAATACAATCTTCTTAAAATTTATTTCAATGTTTTTCACATACAAGGTTTAATATTACTGTACAAGATTTTGAATTGCAAACATTTTTTCTTGCATTATTTACAATTATCCGTCAATTTTGATTGTCCGGTCTTCATCCAGCTCGTTTATGCGAGATTGATTGAGAATAAATAGAATAGATAATAAAATAGTATTATAATATTATATTAAAAAAAAAATGGTATTAATCAATAAGATCATACATTCTTCTAATGTAACCGGGGGAAATTATATTACTTTTTCACCTAACACATGACACCATATTATGTAACGGGTGGCCCATAGATATACTATTTTTTAATATTAAATAAATTTTTCTGTAAATTACTTTATGAAATATTGATATTAAATCTTCTTCGAATCCTTAAGTGATTGGGAGCATAACGTGGATTCGTTCCTCCAAATGCCAGATTATTTCTCTAATTAATTTTGAACTCCTCTAATTTTTAGCAACTACCAGTACAACTATGAGACAGGAACTTGTATGAAAAACAAATATTTTGTGTGGTATTCTATACTCCGGTTTCTATTGAACATTTCCTTTAAAATTTAAAAATAAAACTACTACATCAGATTTTCCAAAACAAAGTGGTTTCATCAATTGGGAATGGAAGCAGTTCCATTCAGAGAGCCGAGGCCTGTCCACGAATCACATCTTTCTGCTACTGTGTCTGAACTGAGAGTCCTTGCTTTTCCCAATGAAAATTCCCCCTTCCAACTCTCAACGGCACCCGGCCGGCTCCACGAGCAAAATTTTCATTTGAACCAACAAAATTTCTCAAGAGTTCAATGCTCGTGCAATTCCGAGTACAGTATAGCTTTTCAACATTAAATCGAAACAGATACTCGAAAAAACACGAAAATTGCACTATTTCAGACTTATAAGCAGTTTAAACAGAACATGATTAATCTCACAGTACAATATTAATTTAAAAATCAAAGTTCATCCTCATAATTTCTTAATAATTTCAAACAGTTCAATAACCTGAAAAGAAGACATGAAAAAAACCTGAATAGAACACACAAAAAACTACAATAATATATTTCAATTTTCACACTATTACACTAAAATAGGACATGAAAATAATCAAAAAATTCGCTCCGGCAGCTGGCGGTCGGAAAGAGTGTATTTCAAATGCAATTCTATGGTAGCTCAAAATCATATAACTTATAATGAGCTATTCAGGGTATGAATTCAAAAGTGCCATTTTCGAAAAACCCATGAAAACATAATTTTTGGGAAATTATTCGCCATTTTTGATTGGATTTTTTTCGTTGATGGCTCAAATTGTAGGGCATAATAGGGGGACTTTCATCCCCTAATTTCAGCCCCTACCCTTGAACCAATTTGGCTGGTTAACGAACTTGACCGAGATATTAACACTAATGATTTTTGTGCAAAATTTGGTCGCTCTCCGACAAGCCCTTCGGGAGTTATCGTGTTACAAGAATCTGTACATATATAAGTATATAAATATATATATATTACCGTATATATACGGGTTTTCCGTATATATATATATATATATATATATATATATATATATATATATATATATATATATATATATATATATAGAGAGAGAGAGAGAGAGAGAGAGAGAGATATGAATTTGAAAGGACATCAAATTCGTGTTCTAGGGGCTTGGAAACATGTAAAAAATATATCACATCATAAATTTTCGATTGTCAGGGCAAGACCAAAAGACCAATAGTGCATTTTTCGAACGAAATGCACTAAAAATCAGCCATTCCACTACTAATCAATTAAAAAAAATTAATTCTGAGCGGGCATTTTCTTCTAGGGGCGAATAAAAATCCATTATAATTTGCCATTGAACTTGTTTTAATCGATCGGAAATCGATTGAATAATAATAAAGAGTAGAGGGTGTTGAATTCAATTACCCTGTTGATGGAACCAAGCGTCTCTGTCATAGTGTGCGTTTGCGTTGGTGAGTGGCGTCGCGGTGGTGTTTCCGACGTTGAGTGCCCCCCAGCTGCGTCGCTTCCTGGCCTCTGTCCTGCCTCTGTCCTCCTTTGAACAATACCTCTCCATCATCTCGACAAACTCCTGCAAACCAAAAACAAACCGACACGTCCTGTCAATAACTAATCACGCTCTCACAAATATTGTCAGAGCACTCTGGTTTTGTGTGGTGTTGGTTTTGTCTACCTGTAAAGACGAATCACGAAAATTAGGTGAGAGTTTCAGGTGATTTATTATTCAAGAACTACAAAAAATAAAACAGAGTTCCTTTGTTAGTTTAACAAGAAATTGAATACTTACTACATAATCGGATATATATTTCAGTAATATTCACAGTAAATTCAATAAGCATGATTATTTTATTTTAAATTAGGTGCATTCATGTACTGGCGGCTCGTCAGATGAAGTGCCCTTGTCTTAAACTGTACAAGTACAACACTTTACCTTTTCTCAAGGCACGAGTCGCCAGTGTACATGTATGATAACAAAAATTTGAATCAAATTTCACAAATAGCTCAGTTCTAAAACGTAATTCAAAATAATTATTGAAATGGTCACAGTGTACTACTTGAATTATCGTTTTTCTAGCCTTGTGATTTATCTCGTGACTTTTATTTGTCTTTCCTTTTGCTCTCTCAATCCCTCTCTATTCCTTGTCAGATCATTCATGAAACTTATGGGAACAAATAATTCTTCTGCATCACATGATCATTCAATTGTGAATGCTTGTAATCTTATAATTTTGTAGAATGGAAGAGTATCTTTGCTGTATGCAAGGATGAAAGAGTCTATACAAGAATCCCATACCAAATTTGGATATACCCCGTGGAAAAAGCATCTATATCACAATATCTATATAATAGAAAGTACTGCGTACAGGGTGTATTTCCGCGTTCTGCCGCTATAGTTGGTAGTGAGTATAGAAACCGAGTGAATCTGGATAGTCTCTATAGTAGTGAGCAGCGTATATGAAACTCTGCATAAGCCTTGAGCAGTGAGTACAGTTGAATAATTTTTTTTCTCGCCGTTAATGTAGAATTAGAAGTTTTGTCATAAAGTAATAAGTTTTTGTATTAGAAGTTTTCTTATTAAGTGATCAATTTTCGAATCACTTATCGATAAATTGTCTTTGATATATTTCTCAATTACATAGATTTATTAGTTTCGAGTTTTATTTATTTTTATTTATTTATTTATCCATTTTATTTACAAAAGTATATACAGGCATGGAAACAACAGGCTTTGGTAGCCCAAAACTGTTTCCGATTCAGTATTACAAATTTAAAGTAATAATACATAAAAAGTAATAATAAAATTATGTTATGTTTATAATTATTTTTGAACTATCATCTAGAGACAGGTCAAACAAATCATGCGTCACCAACCACGTAGGCGCTAACCCTACCCAGACACGCGCGCACAATCGAATCAACCGACCCACCAAAGATATCCAGACCAACACAGCTCACATTAAATAGGCGCTGCATTCTTTTAATTGGTTCATAATAACCATAGTCTGTTCTGCAGAAGGCAACTGTAAATGTATGATAAGATCTAGCAGTCAAACGGGGAACATGAAAATTAATCAATGATAGGAGGGGAGGACTGTCTACTGCACCATTCACAACCTACATAGAAAAGTAATGCCATGCATATCCCTTCTAGAAGTCAGCGAATGTAATTGAAATTGTTCTCTGAGACCAGTTACAGAAAAATCATATGGACATACAGTTTTGAATTTAATCCAGTACAGGTATCTCAGGAATCTGTTCTGCACTCTTTCAATATAATGAGCCGTGCCGGTCCGGTAAGGTGACCAGACAACTGAACCATATTCCAATCCACTGCGCGCCAGAGCACTGTACACTCTAATAACAGGGTCACAATTATTAAACTCCCTACACTGCCTACACACAAATCCCAGAATTTTGAAGGCTCTATTCACGGCATGATCAACATGAACATCAAATCTAAAGGCCTCATCAAAAATAATACCCAGATCTTTTATTGTTTTGCATACTTCCAAATCCTGTCCAGAAATCGAATACTTATTATCTATGAAATATGGGTTTGTTTTTCTTGAGTAAGTAACTACATAACACTTTTTAATATTCAATTCAAGTTTATTAGAATGACACCATTTATCCAAATTATTTATATCTCTCTGCAGAATAGCTTTTTCATTTGCATCCTTGATATGTCTGAATATTTTTACGTCATCTGCATAAAGTAATACTCCGGATTCTATTGACTGGGGCAAATCATTTATTAGTAGTAGAAATAGGAGAGGGCCCAGGTTCGATCCCTGAGGAACACCTGCTGTACATATATATTTTTCAGATTTATGAAACTTTACTTGTACATATTGCTGGCGCTTACAGAGATAGCTTGCCATAAATTTTACTGCTTTGACAGAGAATCCAAAGTTATCATGAAGTTTTTTCAATAGTGTGTCATGATCAACGGTATCAAAGGCCTTGGATAAGTCTGTGTAGACAATGTCCATGCGACCACCATCATCAAGCACAGAATGCACCTGATGGCTGAATTGCAGCAGATTGGAAACAGTCGAACGTCCAGGCATGAAACCATGCTGAACGTCAGCTATTCTAGACTTGGTGAGCCAGAAAATGCGACCGTGCAACAATACTTCAAAAAGCTTTGCTACCGCATTGATAATCGAAATGGGACGATAATTCTCAACATTCTCCTTACTGCCAGACTTGAATATTGGAGTCACACGGGCAATCTTCAAAGCATCTGGAAAGGTTGATGTTCTAATAGCTAAGTTGAAAATGTAAAGCAAGGGCTTAGCCAAAATTTCACTGCAACCTTTAATAATGTGTGCTGGGATATAATCAGGACCTGCAGACTTCTTCCCATTCAAATTTTTTATAGCTCTTAGCACTTCATCCAACGAGAACTCCGTAAATCCCCAACCATCAGTGCCATCATCCATCACTCTAAAGTCTAGGATAGAAATAGGATCATATGATGAATTATTATTAGGATTGACAGAAGAGAAATAGGAACCAAAAGCATCTACAACAGCACTGCCTGTACATTTATTGCCCTGCCAAGAAACCGCTTGAGGTACATCGGCACCACCTCCCTTTCTTTTACTTTTTACAAATGACCAGAAAAGTTGCGGATTTGTCCTTATAGAAGTTTCAAATCTCAACACATAATTTTTGAATTCCCTACGTACAGTAGATTTCAATTCCCTCCGTACCCTAAGAAACTCAGCTTCAAAATAAACAGACTTCTTTCTTTTTCTGGACAATTTGTTCTTTCTCTTCAAGTCATCTATAATTTGCCTAGTGAACCAGGGTGGATATTTAACCTCATTAGATGGCTTCATCTTAGGTATGCTCAAATCAAAACATTTTGAAAACTTTGTTATAAAAAAAATTCAGCGCTTCATTAACTTCATTATATTGTTTAATATGATTCCAATTAGTATTATAAAGTGAGTTGTACAATAAAAGATAATTTCCCTTTCTAAAATTGTATTTTAAATTAAAAATATTCGAATCTGAGGGTCTGGGAGGAGACAAAGATGATATTTCAATCATTATAAGCAGTGACGGATGATGGCAGTCTTCAGGAATCACAGGCGTCTCCCTTGTAACTGTGCTTTTGCTAAGTTTATCACATAAAACCAAATCCAAAGTACAACGATTGCTGTTTACAATATCATTGCGCGACTCCAAACCCAAGAAGGCCAGAGCATCATTGAGTTGTCTTGCTATGCATGAGCCATTAAAGAGGTTACAATCCGATCCAGTAATTTCGGGAATATTAAAGTCTCCAGCAATTACAACACCCGTATCCAATAAGTTGACACTGGCCTCAAGGCAATCAAAATATTGGCGATAAGCAGGCAAACGAGCTTCAGGCGGAAAGTAGACTGTATTTATGAAATAAGGCTTATTATTAGGAAAATAAAGAAATACACCTATTGCTTCTAAGTATATATTCAAATCTTCTAAGTATATATGCACATATTTCTGCTCGATACTTCTTACTAACTGCTATCAGCACACCCCCTCCATCCAACTTATTGGCACGCACACAGTCTCTATCCATCCTAAATACTCGATACCTGTCATCAAACACCTCGCAGTCGGCAACAGAATCATTCAACCATGTCTCAGTACAGATTATAACATCATAATTTTCAGCGGAAATTGCATTATAAAAATCATTCAGTTTACTTCTAAGTCCTCTCACATTTTGGTAATAGATGGATAAATCCATTCTTTTAAGATTTTGAAAGAAATATAGAATATAATAGAATTAAATAGAAATATTTTAAATCTCCTTTTTGATTTTTTAGAAATATTTAGACAGGAATGAAAATGAAAAAAGTTATGAAAAAAAAATTTAGAAATAAGTTAAAATTTAGTAATCACCTCAAGCTATGCCTCTCAAAAATCCAGAATAATCTGGCAATCTCTCAATACAACTTTAAAATAGAAAAACATACTAGCAAAGAAAAAACCAGTCATCGTACATCAAGCAGAAAATGAATAAGTGCAATTACAATAGCACATTGGAAATTCCTTATAATAAAAAAAAGGAATTAATCACCCGTATCATCTATATGATTGAGAGAAAAAAAACAATAAGTTTCATCGGGAAAAATAAACCTTACTGCTAAATTGAAATAATGAACAATTGCTCCAAACTTCTATAGATTCTCTTATTAAATAATATACAATAATCTCTTGAGAGCCTGTCACCAGCATGATCGAATATGCTCCTCTCTAAGTTATTATATAGGCCATGTATAATTTTTAACTTCTATTATATATTAATACCTTTAATATCTCTCCATCATGCATTATAAATTCAACCAGGCATCCGTTTATCAACCGAAATGAACAGGTAAAGCAACAGGATGAGAAAAATTTATTTTATTGTCTTTTTTTATAATGGTAAGTCAATAAGTATAAAGTAAGCAGTCAGAAACAATGCTTTATTTCATATTGACTTTATCACCCCTAAATAATAAGAAAACATTCCGGTACCGTCTGAAGTTTTATCTACCTGTTGACGAATTACGGAGATAAATATGCTGAGAAGAACACGAAAGAAAGTACAAAAAGAGTAGAACGCTTATCAGCAATTGCTTTCGCCACAGAATAAGAATTCACAAAAACAGAATAACGATTGATAAGATTGACGAGACAACTCAGTAGACTTGTTTAATTCATCGCTTCATTCAAGTCTATCACTTATCATACTACTCTTCTCAGGCTGGTTGTCAAACAAGAAGTGTTGAAAACATTGCAATGACACATGTTAAAAACATTGCAAATGAGGCTATTGTTAAAAAAGCTTAGGACCCGACGAGCTCACAAGAGATCATATAAATATACACATACTACATAACAGTTTTATATCTTAATTATTTTATTTTGAAGAAAAAGAAATGCTGTAGGCTATAGAAATTCAAACGAAAATAATGAAAAACAATTGTAAAAGAGAGAGAAAAAAGGAAAACCATTGGCATTTATAAGCATGCTCATGCATCTCATGCATTAGAACCATTATTTTAAGACGCTACAAAATATTCAAGTTCCTTCTCTGTGCAAACAGTTGTTACTTTTCCATTTTGAACCACTCTGATTTTCACATTTCCCGATCTATCCACCCACACGTATTTGAAACCATGATCTTTTTGTAGTTTCTTAGCTTGTGCCAACACTCTCCTACGTTTTGCAGTTAGAGATAAATTAATATACACGGGTTTTTCCTCACCTTCAAGTCCGACAACCCGAGTAGAGAGCTGCCTCACCTGCTTTTTACCATCAAGTACACGGTGAGCATCGACCCGTCTCACGAACTTGACAATAATTCCCGGTGACTGGTGATTTTCGCTCGTACGTAGCCGGTGACAGCAGTCGATCGCGTCGGGGCTCAACTCCACTCCAACCGCTTTGCAAGTCGCCAGCACCACATCTTGTGTATTCTCCTCACCCGCAGCCGGTATTCCATGAATTTCGAGTGTGTTTTTACGGCCGTACTGTTCGAGTGAATCCATATTGTCGGCCAAGATATCATAATTTTTCTTCAGCTCATCATAATCAGTACGCAACGTCGAAATAATACCCTGATGGTTTTCTATGAGATCCTGCTGCTTAGCCAACAATTCCGAATTTTCTTTAAGTTTTTCGAGACAGGATTTTATAGAGTCTTGGAGTCTCTTATGACCTCCAGTAACGACACTGCTCAACTCGGATATAGCGTCTCTCAAACTTTCCAGCGTTAAGGCTCCTGAAACGGAGCTAGTAGTGGACTTAACAGGAGTTTGATCAGCACTATTACTACGTTGAACACGCATATTAGTGACACATTTAGAACAGGACCACGAAGACGCTATAAGCATATCCAGTTCAGTTTTTGATATTTTTTACGACCTATACACTGACCATGGTACAATAATCCACACTGCGAGCATATGAGCACATTCTTGTTCTTACGAACAACAGACTCTTTACACACCTCACACGCACTCATAGTTTGATTTTTGAAAAAAATATGTACGAAAATAAAGTTGAACAGGTAATAAACCGAATAAATCGAATAGAGGCACAACAAAGTGATTGGAAACTACTGCATAAATAGATTAGATAACAGAGAATCTTCGAAAAACGTCCGTTCACGGCAAAATCCTACTGACTACGAGTTTGATTTTTCAATTATTATTACATTTTCATATTTCTATTTACCGGGAAAATTGTCATTTGTTTCAAAAGTTCATCTACTTTGGAGGGGTGTTATAAGTAGGTTTTGAAATTTTCCTAAACTTATCAACTTCGTATACCCAAGCCAGAGTATTCCTTGCAGTTTTTTCCATTCTTGGAAATTGTATATCATCAGCTACAATGCTGCACAGCCACGGAAGACTCCATAAAGTAGTTTGGAATGCTAACGATGTTCATGCAATGACTCTCATTTTTATACTCACGAACACTGATAGATGACATTTTGTAAAATATATCTATAAGTTGAAGAGCATTCGGACAACGAGTCATCAGTTCACAGTCGTGCATAGAATGTGTCAATCGGAATCATTATTATTCTGGACGATCAAAGTCAAATAGAGGAATTCGATGTTCCCAAGCTGAGCTACCTATGTTGGGAACAAATTGAGAAAGTTTCGTTGGATATTACGTTGAAATTTGAGTTATCCAAGCGAAATTCACCAAGCTGCTCACTCTGACGGAAATTCGAGCGTTTCAGTTGGATGAATTGTGTAAAACTTTACACATCGTTGATAATGATGAGTGTTGGAAAAATGTTGAAAAAGGGTTCAAATCAGGTCAATTGAACAGGAAATGTTCAATGTGTTCCAATATCTAGAAGTATTTAGAATAGTATTTAAGGAAGTATTTAGAAATTCCATGTAAATCGCTATTCCTGGGATACATATTGATTCTATATCTTTATTTTTTGAACATAACCTTTATTTTTTGTAATAGCCTACTTTCATCAAAATTTGAGAAGAATACGTTTGGACATATGTGTCTGTGTTTCCACCTATAAGTATTATTTCATTGTATCATCTTGAATAAATAAATAATGTAGGGTTCAAGCGTATCTTTTGGTTGATCGCCGGTAACTGCATTCATTATAGGTTGCCTACTTCTGATATGAAGTTGATTTCTCTGACCTCTCAAACTTGTTTTTTGTTTGTCAATAGCGCAACAGCCCTATGAAGGGCCTAGGCCTACCAGCTGGTTGCCAGTTTCATATTCACCAAACTATTCAGTCCGTTCAAGCCAAGAAGACACCCTGGCAAGACAGGAAAACGACTCCAGCCCGGCCAATACCGGCCCAAAAGCTATAAATTCTCAAAAGAACCCACAGCCCCCGAACCAACACCGACGGAGCCGAAGTCACCCCCACCCCGCCAGAATGTCCTCCCAGCCCAAATAGAAAATACAGCAGGCGAATAATCATCAACCAGGATAGAGGTAACGTGTGGTTAGCACGTCGATCCTCTCAACCATAAGCCAGTCTTCACAACCAAGTGAAGATGCAGAACACCTCTGAATAACATGCAGTTAATCAGTTAGAGTGTAATGCAACAATTACTATTCCTCCAGAAACGGGAAACGACTGGATGACTGTCTTTACTAACGACAGCCAATCTCCCAAAGGAGAGCTCTCAAACTTCTAAAACCCATTAAAATATTCCCAAATAATAAAGCCTAAAAATTTGAAATTGTCTCGGTCAAATCTGTATAAGGTGGTCTACTAAGGTATCGACTACACCAATATTTTCAAATTGGGTTAGTTTAAATTAAAATTTAAGCAATAAACTATCTTTTTATTTCTCATTCTTCAATGTCTTTCATCATTCACTCTACATTTGTTCACAGAATAAATAATACTGTAATAGCTTTGGCTGCTTATTGGATAAGAAATCAGAAATTGCAGAGATGAAGGAGTAAATTTTCAAAGTGGAAGTGAATCTTTATTTCTCTCAAATAAATAAATCATGATGAGCAATCGATGACTTCGAGTAATCGAGGAATGTCACAAAGTTTCTGGATAAATTCATTATTTGGAGATTACACAGCGAAGAAATCAATTAGAGTTTGTAGTTTAGGAGCGAACAGTTATCGCATTATTGTTATTAATAAGTTTCAGAAGTGGAGGAAGAATAGGAATCAATCTTCATGATTTCCCTCTCAAAGAAGAAAACTTTATCGTTGTGATTTAGTTGAACACTTATCGCCGTTCTCAAGAGGTAAGTGTACGTCCAAGTTCTAAGTTATTACGAGAAAGAGGCGTGATAGTGCTGCGAGAACTGCGGAAAGCTAGGTGTATTTTCACGGCTCCAACGGACATCCTTCATGATGTTCTGTTCTCCACCCATTTTTCGAATCAGGGAGGTTCTCTTGCTTACATAAAAATTTGAGATTATGGTTATGATGTGGCAATTACAACTTAAAAAAAGATTTACACTTTGAAAAAATAGGGAAGGGAAGTATCAACTTTTTCATGTGTATAGTGGAATTTGTTATTATCTAACACTCTTTGTTATATTACACTCTTAACTGAAGAGTTCAAATCTCCTGTTGCTGATCATTATGTCTATATTGCGTGAATTCATAGCCTATTTTCTTCAAATACAAAACAAATAACATTTACTTGACATGGAAATTGAAATCCTTCTCTTATAGAACAATCCTAGAACAAAAACATAACTTGTAGTCTTGAATATTTGAGTGTTTGCGATAGAGGATCACTCATGAGCTATTTAGAAGTTCAAAATGTGAGTAGAGGTTCTAACACACCAATCATTTATATGATAGCATTCTACAAAACTATATATAGTATTATTCTATTATATGGTAGTAGATAGAAAGTCATCGTGGAAAAGGAGTCCTTGAGAAATAAGTCGATTCAATGAGAGTTTCTATGAAAGGAAAAATTATTATTCTCCTTATTATTGGAATTATGATAAAGTGTTAATTAAAAGAAATGTTCGGGTACGTATTCTTTCATGATTACACAGAATTGATCTGAATTCCTCTATTTCCAAACAATTTCTTTATATTGCACAGTAACGTTCATTGAAGAAGAATCGAATTTCAACCATCAAATAGAAGAAGATGAAAAAGCCTGATTCCTTACCTCGTGTTTGGTGTGCTGCAGAGGATCATGCTTTGCTGGAAATCTGAAGGCGCAGCAGTGATAGGAGTAAGTCAGCCAGGCCTGCTTGATTGCCTGAGAAATAATATGCATATTATACATTCTATCACCAAACGATCATTCTCTTTAAACCTTTTACATAGATGAATTATTCAGAGATATAGTCTATGTATGTAAGACATTGTATACTATTAGCAATAAACTTGAACTACGAGCTTGTACGCTATTTTTATTTCTACTTCACATGCTTATTCACATACTACATACTTATTCATAGTTTACATTCTAATATATGACATATTCTTACATATTCTTCACATTCTAATACATTCTTTCAATAAAAGACGTTTGAGGGATTGGCTGTTTGAAATCAATGAGGAGTTTGCCGTCTCGCTCATCGATGCCATTGGGGGTCGGGCCCGCTGAGTTGGTTGGCTTGCCCTCCTCGTCTCTCCCCGTCTTGGACCATCCTTTTTGGCACTATCAAAATGCTATTCTCCTTTTCATCTTTCAATGGTTTTATTTTACTTCGCCTCTCCTTTATTATTTCTGCCTTTTGAACTTTTTTTCGTACAGTACTGCCTCTAAATTTCTTGTACACCTTTAATTACTTTTATTTTCTCGTTGATATTACAATATCACAATAAACTCAACTCGAGATTACGCACAGGCAATGTTTGCCTATGTAGGCTCTTCCTCCTATTATTAATAAGTAACTGAAATTAATCTATGATAAAATTTATACTTAAGAAATTATAAATTATTATTAAAGTCTGCTTTGAAAATTCTGTAATAAATTCTGTGTGTTAAGTTACTTTTAATTCTGTACATTGATATTTTTTGTTTTATTTTGAGGACATCAATGATTTTGAATTTGAATTTGAAAATTTGAATATTAAAAAAAATTCGCTCCGGCAGCTGGCGGTCGGAATGAGCATAGGCGTGCGCAGACCTTGATTAATGGGGGTACCAGGCAGTAAAGTCTGAGGGGGTTTTACTCTGGCATAGCCAGGATTCGTTTCCGGGGGGGGGGGGGGTATATCACCCCCAACAGCAAGGGGGGTCCGGGGGTCCACCGGAAAAATTTTGAAATTTTACAGTACAAAATACCGTTTTAGAGCCATCTATTATTTGTATTGAATACTACGGACTTCACTTTGAGGGTTGAATCATATCCATCAACAGTATTATTACTATCTGTTTAGTTTGTGTCCAAAATATCAAAGAGAAATGATTAATACAGATTCACTTTATACAGTTCAAACCGCAACTATCAGCATGTTTTGAGCACAACATGTTCTGCTGATCAGGGGCATATACTTTCTGTATGTATTATTCAGATTATTCACTTTATGTAGCTCAACCCCCAGCAATTTAGCTTCGTAACTACTACAGTGACTATATAAGACTTATACAGGATGTTTCAGTAGTGTTGAGCATTTTAGGGTGCTTTTCCTTGATAAAAAACATACTCAAATGCCATTTTCAAAATGTCCGAAAGTCCTCAATTACTCACACAGCCGCCATTTTTGTCTTCTCATTTTCAAGTAAGTTTTCAATTTCATAATTTTGTAGCGGCCTTGAGAGGGTACTATAGTGGTCAATTATTACGTAAAATAAGCTGAGAAATCGAATGAAATCAGTTGGAAGTTCGTAACTTTGATGGTTATTGAGATAATTAGCAAAATAAGCTAAAACCCTAAAATTTTTCAACTTTAAAGGGATATAAATGTGATATTTAATTATTGAACGATATTTTTTATTATTTCTCATTGTAGGGAATTGAATTATAAAGAAAAAATTATGAGTGACATTTTAGTCTAAAACGCACCCAAACCTCACAAAACAGGATTTAAAGAAGGCAAAACAGTACCTTCATACCTTTTTTTTTGTCTGTTCTGTCTTCTTTAAATCCCAATTTGTGAGGTTTGGGTGCGTTTTAGACGAAAATGTCACAGATCATTCTATCTTCAGAATCTAATTTCCTACAATAAGAAATAATAAAAAATATCGTTCAATAATTAAATATCTTATTAATATATCTTAAATATAGCTTATTTTGTCAACTATATCAATAACCATTGAGGTTACAAACTTCTAACTGGTTTCATTCGAATTCTCAGCTGATTTTACATAATAATTGACCACTATGGTACCCTCTCAAGGCCGCTACAAAATTATAAGTTTGAAAGATTAGAAGAAAATGAGAAAACAAAAATGGCGCTGTGTAGGTAATTAAGGACTTTCAGACATTTTGAAAATTATATTCAGGTATCTTTCTTACCAAGGAATAATCCCCTTTAATTCTCGACACTACTTCTGAAACACTCTGTATAGTCACTGTAGTAAATACTACTTGATCAGTTGGGGCTAGCCTTGTTTTATTCCGAGATAGCGTTGTAGAGCTCTAGTTTTTCATATAACTCACAGTAATTGAAAACGCAGTTTCATACAAATGCAGTTTAGCCCTTAAAAATCTGTACTTTTTGGACACAACTTGGTCAGTTGACAATGAAGTCACTAGCAATATCCGTTCAATCAGGTTTTTAGGATACTTCACTCATTATATCAATAATAAATAAAACTACAAAGGTTTTAATTATTCCTTCAGATTTCCTTGCTGATTTTCTATTAGAATTTATAATTTCAATAACTTTATAGAGTGATAGAGCTATTAAGTTTCAAATTTGGAGAAATCTCATTCATTTTATAAGGTACAGTATAATTTTTCTAAATTATTCTGATGTAGGTAATCAGTCTGAGGAGTTTAGTGAACTCTTATGGAACACTCTGTATAAACTACATAAACATGAAGGTATGCTAAAAATTCCGGTTTGTCCGAACCCTCAGGAACCCCCTCTGGCTACGCTACTGCTGGTACCCCTAGGTAAATTGGGGGGGTGTCGGTTTGTAAACAAACTTTAGGTTTCAATAACGAATAGATTCAATCTTATCATCTATAATAAAACACATACAAAATCCACAGTCAACTTTAAATATATTTTATAATAATAAGAGGAATATTGGCAATGATAAGCAATTTTTTTCTGTTTTATTGAAAAAAAAAATTGAAGGGTCAATGGGGTTACCACGGTACCCCTGGTGACCCTCGTGCGCACGCCAGTGGGAAAGATTGCATTTCAAATGCAATTCTATGATGGCTCAAATCATATGACTTATAATGAGCTATTCAGGGTATGAATTCAAAGGCGCCGTTTTCGAAAAACACAATTTTTGGCATTGTGTTATTCGCCATTTTCTCTGCCATTTTTGATTGGATTTTTTTCGTTGATGGCTCAAATTGTAAGGAATAATAAGGGTATTATGCACACCAATTTTTAAAACGATCACGTTATTAGTCGATTTGTAGTGATTTTTCAAAATGTTCATCCCCTAATTTCACCCCCTACCCTTGAACCAATTTGGCTGGTTAACGAACTTGACCGAGATATTAACACTAATAATTTTTGTGCAAAATTTGGTCGCTCTACGATAAGCCCTTTAAGAGTTATCGTGTTAACAAGAAACTGTACATATATAAATATATATATAGATAATGGTAATAATATATACAGAAGACACTTGTAGAATTGGAAAAAACATTTAGAAAGAAGACTTAACTTACATTTTTGAGCCAGGGAATATTTCGGCTGCTGAAGCAAGCCTTCTTCAGCCCAGACTGTTGAAGATGTAGAGTTGCTGCCATGTGGTTGTTTGAATTCAGCCGTTACAGGTTGAGTAGGAGGGGGGGGGACAGGAAGTTGGAGGAGTACAAATTGCAGGGTAGCCAAGTTGGGGATTATGCTATGAAAGGGAATTGAAGAATTGAAGCAAATAATTGGAATTGGAGATTCTATTTATTCATTTTTATTCTACTTTATTTTAATTTTATTTATTTATTATTATTATTATTATTATTATTATTATTTTTTTATTTTTTTTTTTTGGGGGCGGATTTAACTATTGCTGTCTGTTCAGGCCAGGGATGGTGGTGGCTCCGAGCACCCAGATAAAGGCAAGTTCTTTTGTTTTTACATCTATGGAGGAGCTGTGGTGGGGAGGGTGGCAAGAACTTTGACTTTGAAACACTGGTCAAAGCTCTTGCTGTGCTCAGAGCCATGGGTAGGGACAGGTAGGGAAGTGTTATTTTTGAAGGAGGCTCTATGGTTATTTATTCTTAGATTGAGGGCAGTGGTTGTTTCACCAACATAGAAAGCAACACTGCCATAAACAACCACTGCCCTCAATCTAAGAATAAATAACCATAGAGCCTCCTTCAAAAATAACACTTCCCTACCTGTCCCTACCCATGGCTCTGAGCACAGCAAGAGCTTTGACCAGTGTTTCAAAGTCAAAGTTCTTCTCCTCCATAGATGTAAAAACAAAAGAACTTGCCTTTATCTGGGTGCTCGGCCACCACCATCCTGGCCTGAACAGACAGCAATAGTTAAATCCCCCAAAAAAAAAAAAATAATAAATAAATAAAATTAAAATAAAGTAGAATAAAAATGAATAAATAGAATCTCCAATTCCAATTATTTGCTTCAATTCTTCAATTCCCTTTCATAGCATAATCCCCAACTTGGCTACCCTGCAATTTGTACTCCTTCAACTTCCTGTCCCCCCCCCCTCCTACTCAACCTGTAACGGCTGAATTCAAACAACCACATGGCAGCAACTCTACATCTTCAACAGTCTGGGCTGAAGAAGGCTTGCTTCAGCAGCCGAAATATTCCCTGGCTCAAAAATGTAAGTTAAGTCTTCTTTCTAAATGTTTTTTCCAATTCTACAAGTGTCTTCTGTATATATTATTACCATTATTTTAAAGTGACTCTGTGATGTGCTAATATATATATAGAGATATATGAATTTGAACGGACATCAGATTTGTGTTCTAGGGGCTCGGAAACGTGTAAAAAATATATCACATCATAAATTTGCGATTGTCAGGGCAAGACCAATAGTGCATTTTTTCAAATGAAATGCACTAAAAGATAGTTACATCGAATTTGATAAATGGATGCTCAAATATATTGAAATAAGATTTATTCATAAATCTATATTTATAATTTGAAATATGACCACTTACGTTGAAGCTGTAGATTGATGGGAACACCTTGAGGCTGGGTGTGTCCTGAACCTTGAGTACTTCCAATGATTGCAAACCTCGAGTCGGAACATAGCTGATGGCTGTTTCTGATAAATCTCTGTCACAAAATAAATTGAAAATAAAGCATTAAACTAGGATAAAAGTATGTTAATTTATTCCTAAATCGGAAACTGCAACAATGTTTGTAAGAAGATAGGATGAGTAGAATAATCTCTTTTATACGTTATCAAAATGAGAAAATTTTCGTGAAAAGTATTTGTAAGTTGATTGATATCGAATGAAGGGTGGAATCGACCAAGGTAGGCATCAGGCAACATTGTTGAAAATAGAATGAATATTATAAATATCTCATATAAATTCGATCACTAACTTTATCGCATCCAAATTTTCAGTCCTCGTCCATTTTTCGGAATTCCATCAGAATTTAATCTTGCAGCAATGCATTCAGAACAAGATGTAGATTCGATACGGAACACACGCTCTAGATAAATTATACATGAAGAGAGGCTTTCCGATGGTCGGAGATGGAGATAAGAAACTACGTCACAAGTTTAGGGGGTTAGTGACGGTGGAGGGGTGAGGGAGGGAAAAGAGCTGACCTCGAAAAGCAAGGCGAAGAAGCGTGGCTGGAAAGGGTAAGTGAGGTTGGAAAAGGGATAAGGATGGTTATAGAGATCGGCCATAACAACTGCTCGTCTTGCGTGCGTCTCTTCACCAGCGATGAATATTGTTTACGGTTTCCGTGCTCGGGGCCGTGACTTAGTTGCGATTCCATCCATCTCTTTCGATATGTAAATATCGGAGCAGGGCTCTGTGCCACTGTGTAAACAGACGACAAGAGCACCACAAAGATGAGCAAGACCGCATATCTACATTTGCAATCCGATTCAAGTTTTGCGACACCATTCACACATGCTCGATATGCATCTCCATTCTCTACGTGTGTGCTCTCACAATCATTCTTTATGTGCTCGTACTCTATGGAACTATTCTGTGGTACCAGTTGTAAGGTTTCCAAATAAACTCTGTACTGAATTCGCGCTCTCTTCTATCAAAACGCCTGTTTCCCTTGATACTCTATTCGTAATCAAATAAATAATGAATAAATAGATAGATAATTCCATCATAATGCTAGCTTTATGAATAAATAAATAAATAAAATAAATAAAAGTTTATTTCCCAAAAAAAAAACTAAAACTACTACATCAATTACAGAATATTAGAAACTCTACAATTACAGTATATACAATAGTTAGCTACAGAAATATCTTATAATGTGTCTTTACGTGTTTTAGTGTTTTCTGTGTGGAAATTGACCTACTCCACTATGGCGTACCATGTTCTAGAGTAGGTTTTGTTTGTTTGTTTTTTGTGTGCGGATTAGTAATTAGTGTTTAGTAAGTCATTAGGTGTGTAGTTGAAATATTAGTTGTTGTTTGAAATAATGTTTTCTATGTTCTGTCTTCCTTTGCTCATCAACCAATTGTGTACTATTGTTTTGAACTTTCTAGGATGATTAATCTGTTTGAAATTTTCAGGAAGTAAATTGTATAATTTTGGCGCTAAATGATTGAAATGTCTTTGGTATAGTGCCTTTCTTGCAACATTGGTGATGAGAAGATTCCTGTACCTGGTGTTGTGGTTGTGGTTTCTGGTTTGAAATGTTGTTGGATTCTTGTGTAATCTGCACAGTATCTCCTTGGAGTAAAGTGTCTTGGATCCATCACGTTAAACTTATTGAGTAGCTGGCCCGATGAATAGCGTAGTGGCTTCTGGTTGATGACTCTCATTATCAGCTTCTGTACCCTGAGGAGCGGTCCGATGTGCAGGAAGCTTGTTCCTCCCCATCCTACAATCCCATACAGCATGAGGGACTGTGCTAGAGAAAAGTAGATTACTCTTAGACATGCCTTGTCGACCAGTGTCCTCAATATCCTGAATCTGTAGATGGTCTTCCTCAGTCTCCCGCATAATTCATTGAGATGATGATCCCAGCGCAGAAAAGAGTCCATTGTAACTCCCAGGTTTTTCTGTGACTGTTTCTTGTTAACTATGTATGAAGTGTTATTCCGTTGGTTCTTGATTATTATCTTATCTCCTGTTGGCTGTCCATGTTGAGTCGCCAAAAAGGTCAGGAAGAAGGTTTTCTCATAGTTTAAGGTGAGTAGATTCTTATTCAACCAGTGAGACACCCTCTGTAGTCCAGTCTCAGCTTCTCTCCAGGTCATCTCCCAGGTTGATTCAGAGAACAGTAGGACAGTGTCATCTGCAAAGGTGGTGATTGGTCCATTAATTTCCATGTTGCATAATGGATTTATGTAGAGCAGGAAAAGAATTGGTCCCAGTACTGTTCCTTGTGGCACTCCATACTTTACAGTCAGCTTGTTGCTTGTACATCCATTGACTCTGACACATTGATTTCGATTTGATAGGTAGCTCTTGAATAGATTCCATGCAACTCCTCTTATTCCATAGTTATCTAGCCTTGAAAGAAGAATGTCATGTGACACCGTATCAAAAGCCTTCTTTAAATATAAGAATACAGCTAATGGTTTCTCTTCTATGTTTATTTTATCTGCAATCTGAGAGGTTACATAGTGGATAGCATCATTTGTACTGCGACTAGATCTAAATCCATATTGGTTTGGCGATAGAAGATTATTTTTTTCAAGAAAGCTGACCAGTCTTGTTTTGATACACTTTTCAAAAATTTTTGACAATGTACTGAGTAATGATATGGGTCTGTAGCAATTCATATCTTTCTTATCTCCTGTTTTGAAGATTGGACAAATGACAGCTTCCTTAAGGCACTGTGGAAAAACACCTTCCTCAAAAATTCTGTTTGCAATATGTGTTAAAGGCTTGGCAAGTATAGTACTATTTTGTTTGAATAAATCTGGTTTTAAATTATCGAGTCCTGGTGCACTATTAGCTTTAAGACTATTTATCATTTTCATCATTTCGTCCTCATTGACGGGAGCAAAGAATAATGACCGGCAGACTCTCTGATCGGCTGCTGCATGCTCATCTGCGCCATTAAAATCGCTATTTAGAATGTCCTGGGCCAGTTTTGATCCAATACTAATAAAAAATTCATTGAAAGAATTTGCCATATCCTCATCATCATCTCCCAATTTCAATTCTCTCCCTTCCAAGTTGATTTGGTGAATTTGTGTTCTTGACCGTTGCACTTCAGTTATTTCTCTTATTACTTCCCATGTTTGTTTAGAGTTGCTGGAAGTTTCAAATCGCTTCGAAAAGTATAGTTTTTTTGCATTTTCTATTACAGTTGTTAGTAGATTTCTGTACCTTCTATAATACTCTCTAAGCTGTAAATTCGCTGTATTATTCTTGCTTTGTCTGTGTAATTTATCTCTCTTCCTTATTGATGTAATCAATCCATTTGTAATCCAAGGCTTAATTTTTCTTTTTGTGTGCGATACTTTATTAATAACTTTACATTTTTCTGTGTATTTCTTCAGTATTTCTATCATTTTCTTCAAAGCACTCTCAGCGCATTCCTGAAGACACACGGAATTCCAAGTCTCATTCGTTAGAGCTAATGAAAGTCTATTATAATCAATACTTTCATAGTAGGACTTTCTTCTGTTGTGATTGTGTTCCATCGCATTATATTTAATTCCCAGGATAGTTATGAAATGATCTGTGATAGAATTTGGAAAAACTATTGGTATTACATCTTTTTTAAAGTTTATCATAATATGATCTATACATGAAGCGCTATTATTTCCAATACGAGTTGCCTGCTTTATACAATGTAGGAATCCATATTCACTGAGTAGATTATCATAGTCTTCTAGTTGCCTGTGCTGATTTGGTTCTTTTGTGTTGATGTTCAAATCTCCTAGAACAATGTGAGAATAATTCCCATTATCATCCAAAATCTGCCTCAGATCAATCAGAATAATCTAAAGGTATATAGATCACTTCATGTTACGACCCATATTCTCTCCATAAACCGCCACTCCCATCGAGGAGATATCGAGCTGCCGGTTGCGGATTCCTGTAAAAAGTATTGAATAATATTTAAAAGAGGGGAGTAATTCCTCCTATTACCCAGGCTCTTTGGGAGAAATGTTTTTGCTACAGTTCAAAATTTATTATTATGGTGCTATTGTTCCATAGACTATAGGAATTGTTCTTACAATGGATATAGGCTAACAAAACTATGAAATATTAATTTGAATATATGTACAGTATTTGTCTTGTTCATTTCAATACTATATTCATTAATGAACATAAATGGAAGACTTGACACATGACATTAATCAAACTGATAATATGACTGCAATATGTCTATTGAACGGGAAGGACTATCCAGAATAATTTTCATATTGTATATTGTATTCATAGGTTCCCAATGACAGGACTGAAATCTTTTATTTTCATCCATCCAGAGAAATTTATATCGATAGAACAGTCTGGTCTGAATATTCAGGAAAATTCATTTTTCTATCATAGAATACAATTTTGTGTCCCTTTGAAGCTGTTATGCATATTTTTAACGGATATGTGATGGGATTATTGTGCTGGCACTAGGATTTTGTGAAAATCATCAATGAGGTTTCAGTAAAACTTCCAATTTCAAGTACTAACCCCTTCTATAGTCATGCAATATTAAATGCATGAAAGATGCATTCTCATTTGAATAAGATGAGGAGGGTTTGAACAAACACGAGTTTTCCGTAACTGAAACATCGCAAGTTCGCGCTTAGTTGTTTGCCAACCAGCAGATTTTTCCTGTCAACGTAAATAATGAATTTCCCAAACTAAGTTCACAGCGCGATGCTTCTATTAAAATGGAAAACCTCCGCTCGGATTTCCTCACAGATGAGTACAAATAATTACCTCTTTAAAGCCTTTTGTTGTCTTAATGACTCCTCGCTTCCATCTCTAGTTGTTGAAATCTTGGAATTCATTCAAACTTGCACAATTAGAGTATTTACGGTTCACAAGATTCTGTTTACTTCACGTTGAGGATGATGAATTCATTATTAGAACCTAAAACCTCATCAACTCTCTCGAGTTGAAATGATTATCAAGTAATCTCGATGAAGAATTTCCTTCATTATTAGAGCTAAAATTCTATTTCATCCGAACATTTTTTTCTCAAACACTAGACTAGAAAATAATTTTTTCTTGCACACTTTAAATAATTTAATTAAATGAGTCGGATCGATCATCAATAAAACTGAAAATGAGTGCATCAGAATAATTGATCTAATCTTCTTAATTGAGATGTATATTGTTCACAAGTTCTTGAGAACTAAGAGATCTATAAAGAATTTTATAATGCTCCCAGTTGCATGGAATTTTTTCATTCATGACACATCAATATTGCAAAGGGACCTTAGTATATTTGAATAATTTCTTCAACGACTAGAAGGAAGTTGAAGAAGAACTTCATAAAAGCTCAAGAAACTCTTCTTATGCTTGAAGACTATGAAAAAATAAGAATAAGTCCTTATGAAAATCGATATTTGGTGATAGTTTATAGCTCTTCACTTCCACTACGAGTTTTTTTATCTATTGAGTTTGATGTTACATCTAAAAGTTTCGTATTGAGAGAGATTATTATTGTCCCACACATAAAACTTGATATAGGAATATATAGTATATTATAGGAATATACAGTATTTAAGAAATTTGAACGTCGAGTACAACTTATGTTTGACAGGGTATCAAAAATCGTGAAATTGGCCTCATTTTGCGAAAATTTGAACAAATTTTACTGTGCTGGTAATGATAATATTTATGCCTTGAAATGGAATTCATACCAATCTCCATCTCTCTTGTACAAGAATTTGACTTGTATTCAAATAATGGTCATAAAGAATTTACCAGTTTCGTAGTTACACATTCAGTTTCACCCTCTGATTGGAACGTTTATTTTCACATAATCAAGATTAATTGATCTGAATTGCTAATTGAAGAGATCGATATTTAGTGAGAAAGCTTCATTAATTACGAATCAATGCATGTTGTAAGCTGATCATCAATCTTCATCATTATCATATGAGGACTAGATCTAGTTTCCAGTTTGATCCTGATAATTATTTTGTATTCATGTTGATAATTGGAACTATTCATTGTCTCAATATATAAATCTCATTGGAATAATTGTCATGATGTATTGAAACCCCAAGCCTATTGCAATATATAAAGTGTAATCAACTTTGAATATTCAACCTGATATTTACAATGCATGATGCATTTAAACAAAGTTTTCTGTTTTGCTCTATGTTGGCTTCAGTGATGAAAGTTTTAGTTGAAATAATTGTTCTTATCAAACTTTTCTACGACTCAATTTTTTATCATAGTGACGGTTTTTTTTATTAACAGTATAGACGAAAGTTCATAAGAACTTTTTTTCTCATCAGCTTAGTGTTTATTGACAATTTATAGCTAAATGAACATTTGATACAGGTGGAATAATATCTCTGAAATGTAATAATTTGGGAGAAAATTTTGAAACACTCGACGAAACTTCCTTTTCCTATGAAGAAAGGAGAGAGAGTAAAATAACAAAATACACTTTCCTTCTAGCAACAGTTTGAATGACATCAAAAGTCTCACGCCATTTTTATTGAAGTCATTCACTTTATGCTCGAGCTTCCAGTGCACAGAGCTTGATATATTTACTAAAAAGCATTCTTAGACCCTGAAGACGTCTGCTAGTCACGTGACCTGAGACGTTTACAACTTTTGAGGCTCGTGATGTGGATTTTATTGTCTTCATTTGTATCTCATACGTTTCCAGTTTACTCTCCATTTCTGGCTTTCTCAGCTTCCATTTTGTCTTTACGACCAAAATGACTGTTACGATCAAAACTACCCAGAAAAAATCTACTGTTTCAACTCGGTGCGTTGTGGAAATTACTCATCACAAATCAATTATGCAACATCTGGTCCTTAATTTCTCTTAGAATAAGAAACCATACTTTTCTCTTCCATAATTCTCTCATGAAGACTGATTATCAGTATTTATACAGAATGAGAAAGTAGGAGTTCCGCGGTAGATTTACATTGATTGTTTAATAGGAGCTGTTCAGAGATTCACAGGAATGTTCAATATTGTTCAGAGGAGTTAAATAATCATGTAGTCATGTAGTCAATCATATAGTCATATAATTTCATCAGTAGAAGCTAGAAATAATATCAATATTGACATGGAACATTGATGGCGAGCTTCATTGTAGATGTAACCTCTGTAGCTGGCCCTGCATGAAAGAAGCATTTTCATTAGTAATCATGCTTGAAAAAAATAAGATTACAATTTCATATTTTATTGCCATTTTTTCATTGATGATATTTTTTCTCCTCTTCTTTACCTATCAAACAAAATACATTGTCAGAATTGAGAAGGGTTGATCACTGCCGACTGAACGAGTTCTTAAAAAAGTCGGCCTTGCCTGCAAGTGCAAAAAAAATCCCAGCTGTAAATCTAATCAAACCACGTTCGATTCACACTTTTCAAAAAAATAAGACTTATGACGAAGCTTTTCCATGAAAAAAAAACTGAATAGTAATGAGAGGTGGAATACTTATGACCTGGCCTTTTTAGAAATATTTGTTTATGTTTTGCTGCTTCCATTCAAGGAATCTAGATTTTGGAAAGATTCAAAATCTTCAAATTTTATGGGAGGTGTACAACAAAAATGAACCGTTGAGCTATGAAGAATGACTACAAAGTTTACATGTTTTGGAATAGTCATGATAGCATTCTTTATAAATTCGAATCGAGCAGAAAATATGAAAATAGTTATGTGAGTACTCATTCATTTTCGAAATAACCTTCAAAATTTTGCAAAATAAATAGTTAAGGATATGTTTCTCATATTATCATGAGAAGATTTCCATTTGTGATCTTATCAAATACTCTGATTCTTCTCAAATTTTTACAGTGTGACTTTTGACAACATAAATAAAAAGCTAATGGAGTTAAGGATAAAAATTGAAACTATCAAAAAATATTAATTTCTCAAGGTATTATTCATAAGAATATTTTCGAGGGATTATAGTCCAACCCTTCTCAATCTTTCTTCGAATCTTTCTCCAATGTTTCCAATGTCTCCAATGAAAATCAAATTATTCAATTGAGTACTCCATAATCATAACCTTTGTCCATATAACAGTTCAATAATGTATTGGATTTGGATTTGATTTGTAGGCTATTATGATAGCCAGATATTACTAATATCAGCAATCTTATGAAATATAAGTGTTTTCTAATTTCATTGCAAGAAAACTAAATAACAAAACATTTTTCTTCCAGGCATAGTATGGAAAGGACAGATTTGGTAAAGGTAAAATATATTGTTTTTTTTAGACAACATAGATATATATAGATTATCATTATGCCATTTGTTCTTCAATACTGCTTGTTCACTTCTTTATACAGTTTAACCTGAACTACAATAGAATCATTTCTGAATCATTGTTTTCAATCATAAAGTGGATGACCACAGGCAATTCTAGTGAAAGATTGCAATATTGCTTTTGATCTCATGAGATTCAAGAACATACAAGGGCACTAAAATATACTTTATTAATCCTATCACAGTAACTGACCCAGCTTTCTAAAGCTGATGAATTTTGTTAATTCGTAGAACAAAATTATCGTTGTAGATTCCTTCTCAACATAAGATGGGCTATCACTGATAAATAAATCGATTCATGTAAATTCTAAGGTGAATATTTTTGAATAATGTGAGCGCAATATTCTTGTAATCAATACATAATTTACTTCATAATTTTAATCCATGACAATTCTCTGGAGAACTACTTTCAATTCTTGACATTTTTAAGGATCTTAGAGTGATTTTTCATTTTCAGTTGAAGTTCGATTTTCATACGAATAAACTATGGAAAGCCAGCAAATTAGTTTTATCCGCATTAGTTTTATTAAGATAATTATATTTCCCTTATTATGCTTTCCAATACTCTTGTCAAGAGTCCACTAAATTACTGCTTCTAGTTTTGTGATATCCATTAGGATCTTATTTCGCAAAAGGTAGAGGTTGAGAGGGTTCAGAATGAGATCAACATTTCAATTATCCTGATTGGGAAACAATTTTTGGGGGCTTCCCTGTATGCTGCCTCAATACACAAATGAACAAATAATTAAGATTATGAAAAACTCATACTCTCTTGATTCTAACTAGGACCTAGGGTAGAGGCACCAATCGTTGACACCACCCCAATTATTGACACAAACGTCCTCAACATTCAATAATAAGCTACCTATACCATATATGTTTCTCAAATTGGTGTCAGGCAAATGCCACACTCATTATCCCTATTTCACCCCATTCAAGTCACCACTATCACCTTAAAGACCAGAAAAAAATCATTCTTCAGGTGACCATCGCAGCAGTTGGATCCTTATCCATTTTGTTGAGGAGGTAAACCTATAGAATGGTTTTTTCTTGATACTTATGATTTTTTTCTGTTGTTCATGTTTGTTTTCCTGATTGATATCAATGAATACTTGATAAGTAATGGGTTTTTAGAGGTGAATTATTATCAGTTAATTGATTTTTGCAGTGTCAATAATTGGATTGGAAAAAACATATTTTTCCCAATTATTGACACATTTGTCAATAATAGGGGATTCTATAAAAACTGACCTGATACATATTAAGATACTTTGAATGATTTGTGACACATTGATACTATTGAAAATCGAAAAAAGCAAGAAAATCCAATTCTTGACAGGGGGTGTCAAAAAATACGTTGAAGTGCATGTCAATAATTTGATTCATTCAACACCCATTATTGACAGTAAGAATGCCCAATTATTGAATTGATTATAAAATCAGGAGGAGTATATTTGGACTAGGATAATAGATCACTGATCACAAAAAACTTTATATATTTTTTTAAACTCTTATATGGAGAAAATAGAAAGAAAAGGAAGTTGTCGAAAACAACTTGCATTATTTGGAACTTTCTACAACAGCACCATGGTTTTATGGATACAGCAAGATAGTTCTGCTGAGGATGAGGTGAGTTTCACCCCGAAACCATGTTCCATGAGAATAGAGGAGATAAAGTCTATTCAGATGGGAATAGAGAGGGAGAAATTCAAAGAAAGAGGAAAAAACAACAGATCAGCAACCGGAGACTCGAAATCCAATTCAGAGCTCAATCTTTGAAACATCTAATCAACAACCTGTTGAACAAGATAAATTTATTACTTTTGATCAAAAGAATTTCCCAGGTATTGATGACACGATTCTATTGGATAAAAACATTCTGGAAGGAGCTGAGGGAGAATTTGAAGAGATGGAAAAACAGTTGAAAAGTGGAAAAATGGAAGAAGGAGGGAATGAGGTGGTGATTGATGCTGGAGGCTGTAGCATGGGAGAGATGAGGAATGAAGAGATTACGCAGGACAGATTGAATGAACATCTTCAATTTTAAGAGAACATTGAATTAGTGCAAGAGTATGGAGTAGAGTTAGCAGTTGGTAAAGGTGATTACATTCTGTCATACTATTAAGGAGAGAAGACGAGGATGCGATCTGCTCTTAAAATTTCGAAAATAATGAATAATAAGGTGATAAAAAACCTATTAAGACCTTGCAACCGAATGAGGAATGTATTCACATTGGAAGAAAATGAGGAGGTAGCGATTGAGGTATAAGACATCATGACAAAACTACCTGAACCTCTGGTTTCCACACAAAACCTAAAGAATGTTATTTCCAGAACAATTAGACCTGGATATTAAATAAATAAATAAAAGTTTATTTCCCAAAAAACTAAAACTACTACATCAATTACAGAATATTAGAAACTCTACAATTACAGTATTTACAATAGTTAGCTACAGAAATATCTTATAATGTGTCTTTACGTGTTTTCTGTGTGGAAATTGACCTACTCCACTATGGCGTACCATATTGATTGATTCAATTCTATTGTATTCTTTGATTGATTGATGCCTATTTGATATCTTATCAGGCCTACTTATTTCTTATTTTCATGAATTGTAGATAAATCTATTTTCGTCTCAAATTGTGTCATTAATTGGTGTCTAACCTGTCAATATCTGGTTGTAGATTGTCAATAATTGGTACTTTCAGATGTCAATGAATGGTTCATAGGTGTCAATAATAATTGGTACTTTTACAAGTCAATAGTTGGTTCATGGGTGTCAATAATATGGGAGGAAACATGTCCTATATTTCAGATAATTGAAAAAAATAGTGAAGTATTCGACTTGAAACTTAAATAAGGAGTTGTAGCACAGATATTGGTCAATAGTTTAAACTTTAGAAAGTGAAAATTGGTCCATGGAGAGGAAACTATAAGGAAAATACTACAAAATTTTCCTTAAGTGTCAATAATTGGTGCCTTTACCCTAACTGGAACTGACTAGGAATTCTTTCTAGTATTGTATCAGTTCTCCATTACTCCAGAGTGAGAATATCTCCATTATATCATAGCTCAATGACGATCTGGTAGGATCGAAAGAATTTCCAGCACCAACTTTTCATTCGATGGATATGATGACTGGGGCTTCACTGAAAGCCTGTGATTTCAAATCTTATACGCTGTTACTGTCCGTGCCCAATGATAGCCAGCATTCCCTTTCACTTTCTAATGAGTTCAGTCTATTCTGAATTCCCTCAGCTCATGCATATTCTGTGCTAATTGGAATATTATATTGCTAATGGATTTTGAAACTACAACCACCGGTTTATTGTATATTCTATGCAACCCTGAAGCACTGGCGGCTCGTGCCCACGAAATAGGTGAAGTGTCTGTATCTTTTACTGTACAGCACTTCACCTGTTGCGTGGGCACGAGCCGTCAGTGCCCTGAAGTTATCGATTTGTCTTCCTCATCCTTCTTTCATTCTTTTCTATCATTCTTCATTCTATCATTTCTCACTCTTGTGTTTTTCAATAGCAATCTTGAACAAGGTTCCCAATTGATTTTTTTATATCACCGGCTTGAAGGATAGTGAAATTTACAAGTGCGCCTGTTGGTATTTGTCCGGTATTCATAATTATATTTTGATTTTTTAATTTTAATTATATTAATCTCCTACATAAACTCAAACCATATTAAAATATATGACTGTAAGATTGTAATTATCACGACATTATTACTAAGTGCCAAGAATAGGCAATGCGTATAATTAGGAAATTCGAATACTTGAATGTGAGTTTGAAGAGTGTCATTCAAAATGTATTGGTTGACGTTCACTGGTTATGAGTCTATTGCATGAAAACAACCAGGTAATTATCTAGTAATTTGATAATGCTCGTCAGTGGTCAGTGGAGAATTCACCTGGTGCTCGTATTAAGCCGGATAATTCCCGAGTTGTAATTGAATCTGTTGTTTGATCCATCCTACCCCGGAATGAAGGATATCCTTAATGAGTTTTCAACTGTTATGGTCGCCACATAGTCATTATGTTATCAACGATAGAATTTAGCTACAAATTATTCAAAACTATGTCTCGTCATGAGCATAGTTTTGAAAGAAAGAGTGGATGGGTATAATGAAATACCCATATTATTCAGAAATAATATTAATGATGTAATGTATCAGAAAGATAGGATTCAGGATATAAAAAGTATCTGAGTAAGAGATTTCCTCCATTTCACCCCATCATATTGATTGATTATCTGACCATCAACACTCTCAGCCTGTTACAAACTATTCAAATTGAATTTTAGATTCCGTAACTGCTACAACAAAGACATTATCAAGCACAGTAGAAAGGTTTATTCTACTTAAAACTGTTGAAATAAATTGAGTTTTTTTTGTTTAACTTCCCATTAACACTAATTGCATCATTATTATACAAGTGGTCAAGTTATAAGTTTATCGAAACATATAAAATAATCATAACCGGTATAAGAATAATTGATCTTCTTCTCTTTTATCTCTTTTATAGATTACAACCGCCCTCTCAGAGGATGAATATGCAGATAAACGTGAAGTAAGGTTGAACGAAATCACTAATAAACCTCTTCAAAATAGCAGCACCGCAATACCTGTTGAAAACGTTAAAAAGATATCGGATCTAATCATGTTTGAAAATACAACACTCATCAATGAAGTTTACACTAATTCATCAACTCATCAAAATGGAGAATTGTATAATTTCACCAATGTTCATGGAGTGATGGCTGATTCAACGTCTGGAGAAAAAGTCCTTCTGACATTGCAAATGGCTGATGAATTGACAAGTATGACTAATGCCGTGGAGGAGAATGAATCCCCAAGTGAATCGGTAATAACTGAATTGTATAACATAACATCAGTGTGGATAGAAGCGAATCCGATAAACAAGGTTATGGAAACCGGTGAACTGGAATTGTTGGGGGAAACCCCTCCATCAGGAATAGCCAGATCTAGTAATAAATCAAATGAATATTGCGAAATCATCGACAACTGCCCTAAAGAGGGATTGGATATCAACGCCAGTTGTGAAAGCAACCGAACTGCAAATAGCAGTGAGCCATTCATTGTAGAACAAAAGTTCAAAGTTGATGAAGCAAACAAGGATTTCAATGCCGATAAAATTTTGGAGCGCTATGAAGAAATTGTCAATAACGACGCAGAAAGCCAATTCAAGTTCTGCAAAAACGGTAAATGCAACGATTGCAACAATGTTACAATTATGAATTCAACTGAGAGACCAATTTGTTTGACGTTCCATAATTTCAAAGAAGACTTCGAGGACATCAGGTCCATGGAACGTATGCTGCAGAATACCACAAAAACAAGTTTGGATGACGATCGTGAAGTTATTGAGAAGGTATGCTTCAAAATACAGGAGGAGCAGTTTGAGTTGGTTAGACAGGACAGAACTACAACAGAATATGTGAAGAAAAATACGACGGAAAAAAGAGAAGGAAGTTTATAAGAGGAAGAAAATTTTGGCCGCACCATAAGAAACATCAATAATATTCTTTGAAGACAGAGAAATTTAATAGAATTCTAAACAAAATTTCATAGATTCAATTACTTGTATTAAATATGAAGGCAAGCAATATTATTCACCATCAGGATAAATTATTGATTCATTCGATTGATCTATTTCGATTGAAGTATCTCTACGCAATAATGAATCCAATTTTTTATAATGATGGGAAAATTGGTCTAGATGAATTAGGAGGAAACAAGTACATCAATTTCACAATGAAAATAAGTATAATATTCAATGGTTTGATGATACTTACAAGTGGAGCAAGCTGGAAATGTTCACGAATGCATCCTTGTGAATTGTTTTCAGCTCACGATTTCCTTTCAGGCTCCTGTGAAATTAAAAGATGGAATAGCTAGTCTAGATTCCTTCGAAAAATAATATTTGAGTTTGTATGATGAAAGGTTGAGTTCGTGAAAGGGGTGCTTTATAAAAGCCTTGGATTTGTGAGTACTTAAAAGTTAATAGCAGGCTATATCTAAATATACTCTTGAAATATTCACTAAGAGTCTGAATTATTCGTAACCCATACCGTACATAACGATTTCTTTGAATCAGAATATACACATAGGCTAATATATTATTTGTTATCATAATAATATCATTTTTGCAATAAATTAAATGAGTCGTTGATAAAAAATTAAATTCACCAACCACAATTTATTATTGTTTTTTACTGAATATTAATATTTAATTCATCATCAAAATCCATTTATTTTTATTCCTTGGAAAAAACACATATGTAAAACGTGGAAATAAATTAATTACATCATTATGGTATAAGTTGATATGAAAAATACCTTAACCAAAATATACAATATAAATCAAAGACAGTACCCTGAGAACCTATTTGAAAAATAAATTTTTAAGATAAATTTTAATCGTAACAAATGATAGTTTCAGATCGAAACGTGAGTACACAATAATAATATATGTAAATAGATTTAAAAAGTACAAAACTATATTGAAAGAAACAGAGGGAAGGTATCAATAGGAGAGAAGTGGAGAGACCCAATAGAAAAACGTCAATAATTGAATATACTTTTCTATGATATTAGGGGAATCACCGGAGTTCAATAGCCCACTGAAATAATAACAAAATATTACTATTATGGAATAAGAAATATTGGTATATAGCAAAATACTCACAAGAATGCTATCTCTGACATTTCAAAAGCTCTTGCTTCTATCTCCTCGATCAAGTTGTAGCTGATCAACCTGTAAACAGATCAGATAGCCTTCAATAAATCAGATATAAATGATGTTTCCATAATCTTGATGAATTTCTTGAAAATGGTGCACTCCAGCCTACTGTATTTATTTTTTACTCGTATGAATGATCTGATTAGTATAATTCAATATGCTCGTCTATCAGGAATCTAGGAATAGTAGTCCAGTCACTTTATACATGAAAAGGGGGGTCTACTTGCAAAATGTATTGAGGTTCTGATTTTTTAGTATGTTGTTAGGATACATAAGAGTAGTCTGTAACTAATTTATCACCAAAAAATACCTTGTGCTAACTCCGCCATCTTGAAAAAACGACAAAAAATCTGCTTATTTTTTGGTTTTAGCCAAATAACTCGAAAACTATTCATCGCACAAAAATTATGTTCGCAAATCGTTTAAAGAGCATAAAATTATCTACAATTTGATATATAATAAATGAAATTTCGATACTTGGCGACCGAGATATCATCAGTCGAAAACAAGCAATTTTCTCAAAAAAGTTGAGAAATTTCGTGGTGATGTTATAGATTGCAATAAATTTCGAAAACTAAGTATTCTACAGCAAAATTATAAATGAAAGAGTTGTAGAGAGTCTTATTAGCTACAATTTGAGATAATAAATTTATCTATTCAACGTATATTCCCCTGAAAATCACGCTGAAGCTGAATTGTGTTGTGACAGTTTTGTGAGAGATAATGGAGAGATATGGATTCAGATTTAGCTGACGTGTCAAGTACCTCTTGAGAAAAAATGCATGAAGCTCTTTATTCATTTGAAGCGTTTATAAATCGTAATTAGTGATTGAAATGAATCTAATTATCACAGATTCTTCAAATATTCTGCGAGAAATATGTATCCAATCACGGTTTTCGCCTCTTGAAAAGAAAATCATAACAATGTTGTACTGTCGTCTATATAATTCATCACAAAATTATCACTCATAAGTATCAATACCAGAATGAACTTTTGGCCTTCAATCCAATAACAGCAAGCAGAAGAAGAACATGGATAATCTATAAAGTACCGGTATACTCAATATTGTTTTAGATGTAAGTGTCGAACGTGGCTTGATGAAAACTGTAGGCCCACTTTCCTTTGAAAGCTCAATCAGGTAACATATCCATGAGGTATGCTGGATAATATAAAGAATATAAATTTCTGAAACAGCATTAAAGCTTCAGCTTGACCAAAAAAGTGCTTTCCAAAAAAATTTTGACTTCTTATCTTTACAAAATTCTTGCGTGTTCTTTTTGTGGTGGAGATATTACTAAAACTGTGGTCAAGAACTCGTAGAACTAAAAACTCAAGTCACCTACGTACTTGCCTGGAGGATTGTCGTTAATTGGAGCAACTGATTGTGAGAAAAACTGTACTTGATGCAGCACAGCATCGTCCTAATGATGAATTGGTTGATAAGATTTTGCTACGGCTTTCTGTTTTTGAAGATTTAGTAGCAGCTAAGGCTAGATATCACCGGACACCGGATGTGTTACAAGAAACTATTCCTTCCTATTGGAAGTGGACGGAAAAAATCGAACAAGTGGTGGAGTGGAAGTAGCAATGGAATTAACCGAGGAGCAATTGTCTGCTTTAAACGGAGCTTTCTTATAGATCATTGTATAATAATTGGTATTCGGAAAAAATTCAGAGTGTCTGCATGCTTAAAATGCTACTATCAAATTCAAAAGCGTATGGGAGCTGATATAAACCCGAATTAATATGGGTGGAAACTTGACCATTATGGGCTCACACCTTTCATGACAACACTACCTGTATAGATGCAGTTCCACAAACTCTCCTGATAAGAATATCATGCAAGTGTGAAATGGGATACAATGGTAGTTGCAGTTTCTGAAAGATGGGACTCAAATGCTCTGCTCTGTGTAATATGGAAAATCATGCAGCAATACTCCAGAGATAGATATGGACATAACATAATATGACAATGACGATTCTATCCAAGATAGAAAAATGGAAATATTGAACGTATTCTTGGAAAGTTTTCAGAATCCTTTCTTAGAGTGCGTCGAAACGTCCAACTGAACATACCTGCCAAATTGAACACATTCGGTTCAGTGGATTTTTAGTTGTGGTGATGAATTGGTCAGTCAGTCAGTGCCATTTCACTTTTATAGATATGGATGACACAGTACCAGTCGAGAAACCCAGCAAGATTTGAAAAAAATCAAAGGCCAAGAAAATACTCTGAAACTCAATAATCCAGATATAATGCCATCTAACCATTCTACTAACCTGAAGGAGTGGGTAGTGAAATCACACACCGAATTGGTGAGAGTCACCGATTGGATGATCTCTAATGTATAAGAATTGATCCAAAATTGTCAAAGATATTGTTGTAATTAGTTTAGTTCAATATAGCATTGTTTTGATCTTATTTATAAGAGCTGAAAAACGTGATCAGATACAAGGCATTCTGCAAGGTATTCTTGCAGAATATTTGAAGAATCTGTGATAATTGGATCATCTCAATCACTAATTGCGATTTATAAAAGCTTCAAATGAATATAGAGCTTCATGCATTTCTTCTCAAGAGGTACTTGACACGTCAGCTAAACCTAAATCCATATCTCTCCATTATCTCTCACAAAACTGACACAACACAATTCAGCTTCAGCGTGATTTTCCAGGGGAATATACGTTGAATAGATAAATTTATTATCTCAAATTGTAGCTAATAAGATTCTCTACAACTCTTTCATTCATAATTTTGCTGTAGAATACTTAGTTTTCGAAATTTATGGCAATCTATAACATAACCACGAAATTTCTCAACTTTTTTGAGAAAATTGCTTGTTTTCGACTGATGATATCTCGGTCGCCAAGTATCGAAATTTCATTTATTATATATCAAATTGTAGATAATTTTATGCTCTTTAAACGATTTGCGAACATAATTTTTGTGCGATGAATAGTTTTCGAGTTATTTGGCTAAAACCAAAAAATAAGCAGATTTTTTGTCGTTTTTTCAAGATGGCGGAGTTAGCACAAGGTACTTTTTGGTGATAAATTAGTTACAGACTACTCTTATGTATCCTAACAACATACTGAAAAATCAGAACTACAATACATTTTGCAAGCAACAATGTATAAAGTGACTGGACTGATCTACTATTTACTAATTACTTTCAGCATATTGAATGAGAGAGATTCTGGTACATTCTACAATGGAGCACAGTCTGAAATCAACACATTTTATTACTTGCTCGCTGGGACCAATAAAGGACTCAATTGACGTGTGAGATTGATAGTGACGTGTGTGTGAGGTTGATTGAGATGTAAGCTTTGATACTTTGATGTTGCTAGAGTAGAAAGCGGTGTCGATAAACTTTGAGAGAGGCTCTGGCGCCAAGCGAGAAAAAAGATGCAATCAATTTGAATCGTGTGTGAATCGACACGAGGATGCAACCCTGGGTAAAATTCATGATTATCATGAGATTGTGCTGATGTAAGTCGTATATCTCTTCTGGAGCTCAACCAAGTAGTGGAGCTAGACAACAATCGATTCACTCCAGAGGTTGCTAAACACCGATTCATGTTGCTCTGGAAAAATCTCATCTCATAAGTGAAGCTTATGGCATCCACCACAATATTCCTTCAAAATTATGGAGTCGATGCTGGTAGGCTGGCCAAAGAATTTATGATCTTGTCAGGGGTCGGGCGATATCATGAATACTGTATTGTATAGACATGGAATTTAGTAACGTACGATGTAAAAAGAAGTATACAGATATAGTGTACAATGGCAATTTGAAAAAAATTCCCCCTTAGAAACACGCTGAACATCAATAGGGATAATGATGAAATTATTAATAAAAACTCATTTTTAGTGTGACTCTTTCGCCATTATCCTATGGAGTGAACCTGAATTCTTATGAACCAGGAAGAAAACTAATAACTAGTAAGCCCCATGGGCTGAAGAACTCGCGTGCGAACCCTCAAAGTCAACTTATGGCTTTAATTATTTGAAAATATGAACCACAAATCATACTAATACAATACCTAGATTTATTGAATACTGATGAATGATTCCTTTTTGTGAGGATATAGTTATGTACGTTATATTTTGATCAATCGTTTGATCATATTTTGATACAGCATTATCCGCAACTCTTCTGCCGCCAATGCACCAATAGAAACGTAGGCCTACTTGTTCAAGACGACTTGACTGCAAGAATTCAGAGTAGACTTATTAACTGAACATTGTTCAGTGAACAATTCTAACAAATTTACAAATATGGATGTAATAACTTTCCCTTATTTTGTCTGAAAACCATACATACTATTGAAACTTCGTGTAGAGTCTATCCATTATCTAGGTATGATGAAAAGTCTTAAAATAACAGAAGGGCGGATTAGAGGAAAACTAAGGAGAATTTGGTGTTTAGCCAATAATATTTTGGTTCTGTTTTCTTTCAGCTCGAAGAACACCATGATAGTACTTGAGTTAGTTCTCTTCGGAATACTCTGTAGAGTCATATTGACCGCCTCTTGTTCTAAACAGAATTTGTAAATTATTTAGTGTATCAAATTGAAAACAAACATTGTAGAGATTCGTTCAAGAATGGAATTTTTTTTAGTTCAGTATTTCCATTCGGATAAATCGTATAAATTATTAGAGATCTCCTTAATAGCATTCTTCAAATCTCATAGAAAAGCACGGCTGACTTATTTATTAGTCTTACTTATTAAAGCATGGAAATCAAATGTAACAACAAACTTCCTACAACAAGAAAACTTGAAAAATAACCAATGGTAAAATAATTCAAATTTGCCGCCTTTTGTCAGCTGTTCAAATAAATAGACTCCTATCACATGTTTAAAATTTGAAATCAATATTAATATATGACTTCACATGAAAAAATTTATTGATTTGAGAACATTATTATTTCTCATGATAATATTTTCAAATTTGCCGCTAATATTCAATCAGCTGTTCCACTGTAATCAGATGGATTCTCAAAAAAAAATATTCAAGTTCCTTATGACATTTTCCAGCCGTGATTATTGTGTTGAAATTGAACAGATGCCGGAGTATATATAGATATATTGTTGCTGAGAGCTTATCCTTTTTTCTCCTGAAAAAGGATGAAGGAGTCGGTCGATTTAATTGTCCAACGAACTTGACCTGTATAAAAGTATGAAGAATATATGTTCTGAATTTGAATTTGATTAATTGAGGCGTTCGAAAGTTATTGTCGAACATACAAACAAACAAACGAACGAACAGACGGACAACGACTTCGGCCTTGAGTCAAAAGTAAGAACTCGCTTTCGCTCGTTCAATTAGGCGGGTATTACACGATAATAGTTCTATGACATATTAATAGTTCTATTATCAAAGATCTGTGATGATGAAATATTACCGTGTAATGAGCCAATTATGATAAATGATCATATTCTATGTCATATGTTCTCCTATAGAGGACATATTATAATATCTTTGATAATAGATGTATGACATAGAACTATTATCGTGTAATAGCGGCCTTAATTCTGGAATCTACTTTCTCCCAATATGTTGATTTCATTTTTACTGTTTGCCAAGTTTCAATGAATTTATAGTAATATTCATGGTCAAATTAATGGAATATTGTATATTTTTACTAAATTATACAGCTCAATATTTTGATTTGTGGTGATGTAATTTTTTTCTTAATCCGGCTGAACAAGGAAACAATATTATAATTGAAATCTTCCGAAATTTTATTGAACCTTCATCATAAAAAACAACTTTTGATGCGAATTGCTGGAAATTGAATGGCTCTTTCAGCCAAGAATCCTCTTACAATAATTAATAATTTCGCAAAGGCGGAACTGGAGTAGCAGTTCTCTGAAGCTGGAATGAAAATCTCTGCCAATCTGATTCATTTCAATATTGTATGAGGATGAAAGCAAAATATTCTAATGATAGTCACTTCAGAGCCCCAATATTCTGGCCCTCAAGCTGGTTTCATCAACTTTCTTCCCTAAAGATTTTAATTACCCTATCCAAATGAAACCACAACATTTTTATCATATTGCTCAAGCCGATTAGAAACATGTTGAAATTTTATGAAAGAGGCAGTGCTCCTGAATGTATAAATTTGAATCAGAAATTTTATCGCAATAAGTATTTTTCATTGGTTTTTTGATTAGATAAATTTGATGACTATACTTACAATCGTTCTGTTCTGACTTGTACGTCTCCAGTTTCCAGTCCCTGTATCTTATTGTTCTCAATATTTCTGTAATCAGAGAAAAAAAAGGGTTTAGCTATTAATCATTTAATAACGGTGCTTTGATTCTCATTTTCAATGAAAAATGATAATATCAATTCTCAATGATGATTCTGAATTTGAAAAGTGATTACAAACAATATAGAATATTATTGAGTAAAGAGTAATATTTTTTGAAAGAATAATAAACTATAGAAGTTCTACTTGGAGTTCAGTTTAAAACCTTGATGACTTTCAAATAAATGAAAAAATACAGATTGCTCAGCTGTATTGTTTTTATGGTTCAAATATAGCTCACTCAGAGCAGTAAGCTCTACTGATTTTTTCCAATCAAGTGCCCAGAAGTTTCAATCAAGCGTTGTCCGATATGAATAAAAGTTGCCTGGACGTATTTAATTAGGGATTGCAGGTGCTCGGTTCCAATTTCTCGTTTTCAATATCTGAAAGGAGCAGGGACTATTCCACTATTTTGATGAGTGAGCACATGGGGATTCCCATGATATTCAAGCTAATTCATTTTCATTTCCTTTTTTTGTTTCATATTCAAAACCTATTCCGTGTTTCAAAGCATGTATCCCGTGTACCATATTGGTGCATGATGCTTCACATTCAAACTTGAAATCAATTATAGAAATTGTCTCTCTAATTTATACATTATTAATCTCTGAGTAATCTCCCTGATCAACAAATTATATCTCAGCTCCACCATTCCAAGTTTTATACCGTAGCTTATCAAAACCGCACCAATGTTGCTCAATATGAAAAATGATATTGTTTTTCATACTTCGAATCATGATGGGGCATTGGACTCATTTAGAAAATGTATCTATCCAGTGATGCTCATAATTGTATTCATTTTTCCATTTCCATAATGTAAAGAATTACATTCTGTAATGTTCAGAATCAAATTGTATAACTTCTATATAAATACGTACAAGTAGTATAGGTTCAGTATGAGTTTCATCCTGGATACAATGATTTAAAAAATGTTCTCAGTCAACTTCTACGTTAATATTAAAAATTTTAGATACAAATTCCAAATAATCGATAAATTGATGTATCTATTACTAACAATATATATTTGGAAAAGAGAAGTGATTAATTTTAATATCAACACCGAGTTTATAATAAGGCCCAGAATGAGTGATCCTAATCATTTATAGAACGATCAAAATGAAAGTATCAATTATGATTGTTAAAAATTCAGCCACAATAATTCGAATTGATGAAAAAATTACTCACTTTTAAATTCACAAAAAATACAAACTTTTCACCTGAAATTGAACTGATTAAAAGGGATTGTGGACTGCCAAGCGCATGCTAAGTAACTTTCAGACGTGCGCTTTATTTCAAGGAGCTAAATTGTGTTACCCGCAATATTCCCAATGTAAGTTGAAAGGAGTACAAATTTCTCCATACGAAGCCTGTTATTATAAGTAGGAGATAATTTGTAATTATACCGGTTTGTAATTATATCGCAATTTATCCTATTCACTCAGTATGAGCAATGTCGGAGATTAGATGAAAAGATGGATAAACTCACAAAAAACACTTTTGAATAATACTAACTTTCATTTATTTCCTCCGTATGTACTCTGTTTTCGTCAAATGTAATTCAATTTATATCCTCTGTCAACACATTTAAAATTTGAAATAAGTTCCTGATATTCAAGTTTAATTTAAAAACGTCTTTCAGTCTGCTATACGTATACGTAGAGAATATTCTATGAGTAATTTCATACCTTCCTTTAATAGAAGCTATTAAAGGAAGCTATGGTAATTTGCATAATATTTCTATTATTCATAACGATAAATTCACTCACATCCATCAGCAATAAATTTAGGTCAGCAACTTCAAAAAACAAAATGTACTGGATGCTCCAGTTAGAAGCTCAACATGGAAAAAATCATACACCGAACAATATCCTCATGGCTTTCACATATTCAACGATAAAGCACTGGAGCCGGAAAAGAGTGTTCAAAAACGGTTTTTCAGAAGCTGTGAATTTGAGCTGTATCTTTTGAAGCGAGTGAACACATGCTGTATGGAACTGTTGCACGTTTTTCAAGATGAATATTGATTTAACTGGAGTTTGGTTCTTCTCACCATTGTTTTGGAAGGGTTTGAAGGATGATAAGTGAGTACTATTTTTGTGGTGTTCCAACGTTAACATTTGACTCCGTATACAGAATATACATAATTTAGAGCAGATTTCCATCAAAGTATGGATTTTGCAATGGCACTGACGGCTCGTACCCATGAAACAGGTGAAGTTCCCATATCTTATTTATTATTTTAAGGCCAAGTGTTAATGGAAAGGACATCTTTGTTGTACTTTACCAAGAATGGACATCTTTATGTCCAAACTTCGCCATTTAAAAGATTGCCATTTGAATATATTTTAATAAAATTTCTATAATTTCGCGTTCATGTGTATCCGTGTTTGTTGAATAATGTTATTATGTTTTCAGCTCGTGACGTTTATATAGAAGTAATAGCTACTGTATATTCATTTCTGTATAATAGAAGTACACTTACTCCTTTATGTTGTTACGTACTATATTTAAGCAATCTAGATTTGAACCGTGAATGTATTGTTATTGTCTATATGAATAAAGAAATCTAAATCCAAATCTTTTACTGTACAGCACTTCACCTGTTCCGTGGGCACGAGCCGCCAGTGTGCAATGGATTTTTTCAATGACAATGGAGATCCTGATTTATGTCATTGAGGCTTGTATTATCAATCAATCAATTATCAAAAGTAAACCAACTATAATGATTATATCATTACTCTTGATCCTTCTTTTGTCCAACAGAAATTATTTCTTTTTTACCCATCAGCTGAATGTGAGTTTCTCATAGACGAGTATCCGATTTTCCATGGAAATATGTAAGTTCAATAAATTGATTCAATTTATTTAATAGATTAAATTAGATTGCTAGGTTTTATAATTATTTATCAGCATTAAAGACAATTATTTCATGACTATTTAAGTTTATATTTGGGATAACCATGCAAAAGAGCTAAAAAGAAAAAATATTTTTTGTAAAAGCCAGAAGCTTTTATAAAGTTTTGCTCTGTTTTAGAGCAAGTGGAATACTTTCCTCTTGTTTTGATTTATATTTTAATATTTATTCACTTCCCAGATTAACTGTCCCTTTTCTAAAATTTCTCATAATAAGTCCAAATATTTGGGCTATGTCACTTTAATTCATTTCATTTGAATTAAACAAATTTCCACTCACAAGGAAAAAGTAAACAAATTTTTAATTTTATAAAGGACTTTTATCATGATAATTTCAAAACAAAAATAACTACAATACAAACAGGTTATAAGCTCTGTATACATAATCATACTTATCATCAATGAAATTTAAAATATTAATATTATTATTCGTTAATTCCAAATGATGATTGTACATGATTATTTTACATGAATCATCATCTCAACAGGAAGGTTCAACATGATTACTCTCAAAACTGTCCCTTCACTAATTTTTCATAATAAGTCATTACCAATTCAATATTATTTTCTTTATTAACTCCAAATGATGACTGTACATGATCAAACATGATATAGGCCTATCATAAATTAATACAGTTCTATATTTTTGATTGTTTTCTTGATAGCTTGTATATTAGATTGTATTCTCAATGAATTTCAAATTATAATTTGAGCTGGAATGAGTCAGCTGAAAATTCTATTATTTTCATTTAGTTCTATTATTTTCATTTCATTAAAATTCTTGGTCCCATTCAATAGCTTCTTAAAGAGAAACCAATTGGCTTATTAAAGAGAAATTGTAATCAGACTGATCTGCACTGGAAGGGACCATGGAAAGCTATACATTGAAGATTTTCAAGCAAATATTTGTAATTATTTTGTATCAATCAGTATATATTATATTACATGAATAATTTTCCCACTAAATGTAAACCTACTGACATCTGGTAAATTTAATGATAATTACAATCTCATAGGATGATGACTTATTTGAAATATTCAAGACAAGGCATCCAATAAGGTGATCAATAATATCGTCCCTAGTTGGAGTACTGTATCTTCTCTATTGCATATTAATGCATTGTCGATTATATTGTGGAAGAAAATGATACAGTGGAATAATTTTAGAAAATATTGTTTCAGTATCAATATGAGTGATTCGTTTGTAGCAAATGCATTGGTCTGATAAGGGGCTTCTCATGTTGGAAGAGTCAATTTTCATTCCTTGCTTAAATTGGTTGATTAAATTTACAAATGAATCATATATTGTTGAAACAGTCTGAGGAAATATATTTTTCACAGGTACGTTATAATTTAATAATTATAATAAATTCTGATTCTTGTTACAACACTTATCAAAGACTTTGCAAAGATAGCATCAGATCTTTATAGTGTTTGATGAGGAATTTATTGATCAATATATTGGCCTTTGGATGATTGTTCAATATTATCAATTTATATGGTAGTATATTCATGAGAGAGATTTTCAATCAAGTTATAGATATATTCTATAAATAAAAATTGTAAATGACTGCTGAATTGTTTTATCAAAAGAGCAATAAAAATATTAAGTTGAAAATATTATTTTAATATTTATTTCTGGGATATCTATTCCTGCAAACTCCATCATAGAGTTGAATTGACTCTCAAATTATGAGTTTTTGGTGAAAATATACTAAACTAGTGGATATAGGTAACAGAAAGATTTTCAACCCTTGAAAACTAGTCGAAATTAAACATTTATGCCTTAATTTGAAAATACGATGAGAATTAGCTGTTCTATGAGCATGAGAGTTCGAAAATCGAATTCAGCGACTGAAAAAACATAAGTATACAGTATCAAAATACATTATTTGAAGACATAATCTTGTAGAAGAGTCGCAATAGGTATGCCTACTGCGGGTGTTTAACACGTGCGGGGACCGCGGCGCAGCGTAACAGCGCTCCTTATCACCCTCCCGCAGCCGCATTCACGATCTTAACCACTTAACTATATACATCAATGGATTCAGAGAGAAAAGGCCTACAACGTTTATGGGAACCATTTTTCCACTAAGTCAGCTTACGACTTCAATATTTGAAAAATAAGAAAAAATTGCAATCCAAAAAATGAATTTTTTGAGATATTTTATTTTTTTACGGAAAAACTATGCAGTTTACCGTAAAAATGAAGAGGAGCATTATGAAAGCCAAATATATAATGCAAATTTTAAAAATAAATTCAAAGCTCTACTATGAATAGTAACCCCAGGACAGGCGATTTTATGAGCGCCCGTTTTTTACAACATACCCCCCTCCCCCCCAGCTTGTCGACCACCCTAGGACATGACGTCATCGGGTTTCATATACACTAGACAACCCTAAACAATAATCCGAAGTCAAATTCTCTGCCTCTCTCGTGCATGCTCAATGTAAGCCAGCGCCTGGACTAAAGAAATAGTAAAACGCTAATATTAAGCGTAACCTTGGGAAGTATATCGGACATAGTTTGAGACTTGATTCAATATCTTCCAAATTAGTTCATCTATAATCTCGCTGAACCATTGAATTAACAGTTAGGATTGATCGTATCGAGGCGGAAGATATGTAACCTGCAACATATCTACAATTTTGAAAACCTGATTATTGACGTAATCTTGAACGGATTGCAAAAATATTTCAACACAACATTTCTAGACCTTATCTGAACCTGCCCACGAAATATCAACATTTTCTACCAATTGGTTCTCGAAAATTTGAGGAAAACGCCGAAAACTAAAATATTTGGCGAATCCTTGAAAAGTTTTTGAAATCCGTTCTTAGCGCGCATCTAAACGTCCAACTGAACATGCCTGCCAAATTTGAACGCATTCGGTTCAGTGGATTTTTAGTTCTGGTGATGAATGAATGAATGAATGAATGAATGAATGAATGAATGAATCAGTCAGTCAGTGCCATTTCGCGTTTATAGATATAGATGGTGTAGGACTCATTTAGGTATAGCTCACTCTCAATTGAAATTATTTCGATGTTGCTTGTCATGATGAAATACTTATGAAAACTTTATAGTAGAAAACTTGTATTTCAATGTAAATTTAATGGTTTAATGAAATTCTTAAAATCGACTTGAAACTCGATGGAATCACCATTGATTGAAGTGTGAATTGGAAATGTAGTGGAGTGCTACAGTATGCTCTAATACAATTTAGGACTCGATAGGGATTTTTGTAGTGTTTTGCAGAAATGAAAACACTCATCCTGGGAAAAATCCATAGCACGTGGAATTAAAATCGATTCGGAATATCCATCGAGAGTTTTTGAATAGGGTACTCACAAGTGGTTCGTTGTACCACTGAAGTCATTATTTTGTACAACAGCTAGGACCAACATGGTTTATTGCTTCGAATGTAAACACCTACACAGTGTTTATTTTCTTTCGTGCAGCAACATTGCAATATGGATTATCGAAAACAACTTTTTTTATCAATTGAGTGGATACAAATGAAAACTGGAATATCAAAGCGATCATTCAGAGCTCTAAACAAGCATCACACGCAATTCACCAAATCCAGTTTCTAAATGAAAATAATAGAATTTTCAGCTGACTCATTCCAGTTCAAATTATAATTTGAAATTCATTGAGAATACAATCTAATATACAAGCTATCAAGAAAACAATCAAAAATATAGAACTGTATTAATTTATGATAGGCCTATATCATGTTTGATCATGTACAGTCATCATTTGGAGTTAATAAAGAAAATAATATTGAATTGGTAATGACTTATAATGAAAAATTAGTGAAGGGACAGTTTTGAGAGTGATCATGTTGAACCTTCCTGTTGAGATGATGATTCATGTAAAATAATCATGTACAATCATCATTTGGAATTAACGAATAATAATATTAATATTTTAAATTTCATTGATGATAAGTATGATTATGTATACAGAGCTTATAACCTGTTTGTATTGTAGTTATTTTTGTTTTGAAATTATCATAATAAAAGTCCTTTATAAAATTAAAAATTTGTTTACTTTTTCCTTGTGAGTGAAAATTTGTTTAATTCAAATGAAATGAATTAAAGTGACATAGCCCAAATATTTGGACTTATTATGAGAAATTTTAGAAAAGGGACAGTTAATCTGGGAAGTGAATAATATTAAAATATAAATCAAAACAAGAGGAAAGTATTCCACTTGCTCTAAAACAGAGCAAAACTTTATAAAAGTTTCTGGCTTTTACAAAAAATATTTTTTTTCTTTTTAGCTCTTTTGCATGGTTATCCCAAATATAAACTTAAATAGTCATGAAATAATTGTCTTTAATGCTGATAAATAATTATAAATTACCTAGCAATCTAATTCAATCTATTAAATAAATTGAATCAATTTATTGAACTTACATATTTCCATGGAAAATTGGATACTCATCTATGAGAAACTCACATTCAGCTGAAGGGTAAAAAAGAAATAATTTCTGTTGGACGAAAGAAGGATCAAGAGTAATGATATAATCATTATAGTTGGTTTACTTTTGATAATTGATTGATTGATAATACAAGCCTCAATGACATAAATCAGGATCTCCATTGTCATTGAAAAAATCCATTGCACACTGGCGGCTCGTGCCCACGGAACAGGTGAAGTGCTGTACAGTAAAAGATTTGGATTTAGATTTCTTTATTCATATAGACAATAACAATACATTCACGGTTCAAATCTAGATTGCTTAAATATAGTACGTAACAACATAAAGGAGTAAGTGTACTTCTATTATACAGAAATGAATATACAGTAGCTATTACTTCTGTATATAAACGTCACGAGCTGAAAACATAATAACATTATTCAACAAACACGGATACACATGAACGCGAAATTATAGAAATTTTATTAAAATATATTCAAATGGCAATCTTTTAAAAGGCGAAGTTTGGACATAAAGATGTCCATTCTTGGTAAAGTACAAGAAAGATGTCCTTTCCATTAACACTTGGCCTTAAATTAATAAATAAGATATGGGAACTTCACCTGTTTCATGGGTACGAGCCGTCAGTGCCATTGCAAAATCCATACTTCGATGGAAATCTGCTCTAAATTATGTATATTCTGTATACGGAGTCAAATGTTAACGTTGGAACACCACAAAAATAGTACTCACTTATCATCCTTCAAGCCCTTCCAAAACAATGGTGAGAAGAACCAAACTCCAGTTAAATCAATATTCATCTTGAAAAACGTGCAACAGTTCCATACAGCATGTGTTCACTCGCTTCAAAAGATACAGCTCAAATTCAATAAATGATTAGGATCACTCATTCTGGGCCTTATTATACACTCGGTGTTGATATTAAAATTAATCACTTCTCTTTTCGAAATATCTGTTGTTAGTAATAGATACATCAATTTATCGATTATTTGGAATTTGTATCTAAAATTTTTAATATTAACTTAGAAGTTGACTGAGAACATTTTTTAAATCATTGTATCCAGGTTGAAACTCATACTGAACCTATACTACTTGTACGTATTTATATAGAAGTTATACAATTTGATTCTGAACATTACAGAATGTAATTCTTTACATTATGAAAATGGAAAAATGAATACAATTATGAGCATCACTGGATAGATACATTTTCTAAATGAGTCCAATGACCCATCATGATTTGAAGTATGAAAAACAATATCATTTTTCATATTGAGCAACATTGGTGCGGTTTTGATAAGCTACGGTATAAAACTTGGAATGGTGGAGCTGAGATATAATTTGTTGATCAGGGAGATTACTCAGAGATTAATAATGTATAAATTAGAGAGACAATTTCTATAATTGATTTCAAGTTTGAATGTGAAGCATCATGCACCAATATGGTACACGGGATACATGCTTTGAAACACTGAATAGGTTTTGAATATGAAAAAAAAAGGAAATGAAAATGAATTAGCTTGAATATCATGGGAATCCCCATGTGCTCACTCATCAAAATAGTGGAATAGTCCCTGCTCCTTTCAGATATTGAAAACGAGAAATTGGAACCGAGCACCTGCAATCCCTAATTAAATACGTCCAGGCAACTTTTATTCATATCGGACAACGCTTGATTGAAACTTCTGGGCAAAAAGGCTTAGAAAAAGTTTCAAAGCTTGTCAAGTTGATTGAAACTGGCTATTTTCTATCAAGTGTACCAAAAACGTCGATTTGCGACGTCAAGAATACGGAGCTTTACAGCCAAAGCAATCAGCTGAGGCTGGAAAGGTGAGTATTTGCGATGTCGCGAACGTTTTTGAAACGTGTCGTGTATTTGTGTTTTTGGTACACTTTATAGAATGGCTTATTAGAATAAGATGAAAATGTTTTTATAAATATGACATACAAATTCAACTTGCGGAATTCCATATTGGTAATTTCCGTTTTTTTTGTTTCAAAATAAATTTAGGATTCTAATTTCAACGAAGGTTATCAGTCATTAAAATCATTCCCAATCAAAACAAAAGGTTAGGTGTGGAATTATACGGAACAAAAATTTTTGTTTGAAGGAAATCATCTGCTAAATCGTCTGGTACAATCAGTTGGAAATTGTTTGAAATAGTTGACTTACCTGTTCAGTCGACCAATTTGCATGGAATGCACTGCTAAGTCAACGGTAAATTTTGTTGACAGCAGATGTTTCCTATCTTGTACGGCTATAAGGCCCAAATATCTGGGCCCTATTTCACAACGTAACAAGTCTTGTCACTAACTATGATTTATAACAAATTTACTAATCCAGCTGATACAGGCGTTTCACAAACGTACAATTGTAGACTTGTGATAACAAGTGAATTTTAACAATTTTACAAGCGTTCCGCCGGTTATGAGAAGTGTTTCACAAACGTTGGCATGGTAACGAACAAGTCTTGTCAAAAAAACTTGTAATTAACCATGAAATTTCTACCTATGAATAGACCTAAGTAAGTAAGTTACAAGTGTTGATAAAGATGCTTTTCAAGGCTTCAATATTATTTTCGATGATTAGAACTATTTATATTGTTTCTTTGTACATTTTATTATGCCAAATATGAGTCTAGAAATCTTATTTAATAAATTAGAAAAATCATCAGTACTAGTAGAATATAGGCTATGTTTATAACATGTGAGATGGGGGGAGACCACTCCAAGCTCACTTTAATATTTTTTTATTCAAGTAATGGATCTATAGTTGAATTGATTTAACTTTTAATTCCGACTGGAGGGGAGTCCTCTCTTCAATGGGAGAGAGAGAGTCGGCTGAGCCAATAGAAACAAGAAATGAGAAAAGGCCACACGCGCTGTTGTCAGCTTTCCACTCCCATACGCACAGGTGCATTTTTACAAATTCTTTGAGCAAGGAGGAACTACTAGATCAGCATCAGCTTGTCTGTGTCTAGTGCGTGAATTGAGGCATTCAAGTAAATTGTCGTATCATTGAGGCAACGGCAACACTGTGCCAGCTCAATCCCCACAAGTTGCGTCTCCCCAGATCCCTCCAAATCAAAAGTAATTTCAAAACGACTATAAATGGATTGAAAATGTCATATTAATTAATTATTATTTTTATTCCAAATAACATGAGGGTTGAGTGATTTGGATTTCTAATGATTGATTTATTTTCAAAATAAATTTTATCAATCTATCTTCACCACAAATAATTCAAATTTCAACCAAAACTATATCAGTGCAAACTATAGAAAGTATCGGAAACCAAAACAGATGGCACTGATGGGTGGGAACACCCTTCAAATTGTAGAATTGTAAACTTGTAGCTCATTCAGTTTGTGAAACGCCTGTAATTAACAACTTGTTATCACAAGTACTTGCACTAGTACAAGTACTTCCGCACTAGTGCGGAAAATGAAGGCTTTCAAAGCCTGTCAAGTAGATCAAAACTGGCTACTTTCTATCAATTGTACCAAAAACTCTATTTTGATCATGTGACGTTGAATAACTAGGAATAAAAGGTGAAAAAGAGTTTTTTCTACAACTGCGCGTAAAACAAGATTTTACATACTGAATTCTCATCGTAAAATAGCCCATTTACGAGGAGAATCTACTTTTTCGCTTGCTAACCATCTGCGCATGCGCAGTTGAATTACTTTACGCTCGCTAAGCAACTGCGCATGAGCAGATGTACTTTACGCTTGCTAATCAGCTGTGTTGTGATAAGCTTCATTCAGTGAAACAAAAAAGATGCAAATTCATGTAGCTAAATTTCCGCCCTCTTCTGTAAAAGCTGAATGGCCGAGGTGGTTAATTATTATGGCCTCGTTCATTACCTTGTGATGCGATGTTAGCAGGCTCAAATCGGATTCCTGACTAATTTTTTTGGAGTTCATAAAATTGTTTTTTTCTTTCGTATAATTAAAACATATAATGATAATTGGAAATTAATTATAATTTTCAAGTTTAACTGGATGAATTCATTTTATTATTCCAATTATCACCAGAGAAATTTAATAACAGTTTACAGTGGGCTATTTGACAAATCAAATTAGTTCAACAGGTTATTATAATTTGCAGTTGTAGAAAAAATTTGTATGTAATTCGCGTGTAAAGCTTCTTTATCGCTCTTGCAAAATTATCACACTCCGCTATCGCGTCGCGCGATAACTGTTTTGCGCGAGCGATAAAGTCGCGCTTTACGCTCTTAATAAATAAATTGCTATTTTGAAACGCTGTTTCACCTGAAACGCAGTTTATAGCTATTCTGGGACGCCTTTAAAGTTTTCCCTGTTGAAGGCTCATCATAGTATTAAACCAACCAGTTCCAAAATAACTCTTTCTCTTTAGACGTAGTTTTTTTTTGTATTACATGAGAAAGCCGAATTTCGTTGCTGCGTTGCTAAATTGAAAAACTGTAAATGGGAATTAGAGAATTACCCTAGAATTAGAGAACATGTCACCCTAGTGACATGAGTGCTCACTTCCTCTTAACCAAACACATAACTTGTTAACAGTTCGAGTTGAAAGAGTGTCCCAAGTTATTAGAAAACACTCTGAATGGGAAACGTTTCATGGCTGAAGCAATAATGATGAGTCCAGAGTTTAAGACAGTGAAAATTGAATTGATAGTTCCTTGATCTAAGAAATATGCGTTATTGGTGAATCAAGTCATTCACTCCATCACGGATCAATGACTACATTGCTCTCACAGAATTATTGTACTCAAATCCGACGCTTTGTGATTTGTACAGAGCTTCTGTCAGATTCTCCGTATCAATACGTACCTTCAGATTCTGGACTCATCACTCAGAACATGTACTTTGAAGCCCGAAACAATCATCCACCCTCTGGCACTTTGAGATGTTATGTTGAGCCTCAGTTTCTGTCGTTTCTAGCTTGCTCACTCTTCTTTACTTCTACTGTATTTTCAGATCTGTGAATTCTCGTTGCTACATAAATCCAATGTGCTGATCTGCAAGATAAATGATATTCTCCCGAAATGCTTGAGAGAATATTGTTTACTAATAACTTGAATATGGTGCAAGTTCAGATCATGCTGACATAGACGTCCAATTTTTTCAAGATTCTTCCGAACATGGAACACTGGCGGCTTGTGCCCACGAAACAGGTGAAGTACCCGTATCTTCTACTATACAGCACTTCACTTGTTTCGTGGGCACGAGCCGCCAGTGACATGGAGCAGTATCTGTAGTCTATAGGTACCATTTATCTTGAATTATACTGATTCAAGAACAAGAAGATTGCGACAGCAAATCAACTCGTTGGATGGAATGTATCTATGATTTTAAATCAATATTTTCATAAAGGCTCCGTTCATCTTACTTGTGCAAACTTTATAGGTCTCAGAGGAGAAATCCCGGGTTTAATTTTCTCTCTAAGGCCAGGTGAACTAGGAATGGGTGAATATATCGCCCACCAAAACATGGTTCATACACGGTTTATGCTCCTCACATGCGGTTTGCAGTCGTCTTCATTGGGTATCCTTGATGAAAAGGAAATACACCTGGCACATTTCCAACATGGCAAAGCTTCATAAACATAGAACCTCATACCTACTTCATATCTCTCAATGCATCTTATCGAGAAGAGAGAAGATGGTCCTCCAAATATTAATAATTTGTCTTCGAACGGGCTTTAGTCCTATGGAATGTTTCACAATTCATCATTATAATTTCATTCCCAATTTTTGCTTGCACGAAACACAAAAAACATATACATAAATGTGTATAGCAAATTAATGTCAACGGAATTGGCAGGTGGTGATTAACTGGTATTGATTATGAACTTTCTCATGACAGTGAAAAAACATTCTGCGGGAGCGAACGAGACGAAATCAAACTCAGAAAACAGACCCACTCATGCAGAACGCTTTAAGACTGTCCTGAAAGAGCTGGGAATCAATAGCAGACATTTGAAAAGAGCCAATTCCGTTGGGGTCTATTATAAAATTCATAATGCAGTTAATGTATGAATTTTACTTCCTTGGAAAACCTCTGATCAGGACCTCCTGGATGAAGAAATTCTGTTTCAATGTTCCAGCCGCTCAATGTTTTTAGCTGAAGTGGATTTGACGTTTTAGATATTATTCACAACGATAGAAGACACAAATTAAAGAGGAGTGCTCTGCTCATTGGATCTCAAACACGGACCTGTATCTCTTATATATACAGGGTGTTTCAGGAGGAATGTGCAATACTTCTCAAATAGACAAAAGAAATTGATAAAATAGCACAAGTGAAAAATTTGTGAATAGTAGCGATTTTTCGATCTTCGATCGCTATTTCTGAGATTTGGGTAAGATTTACACAATCGCCGCCAGTCAACTTTTACTTCAGAATCCGACTCTCTTCAACTTCCATTAATAAAAAATACAAATTTATGATTCCTTATTTAGTTATAACCCTTATTGTTGAAAAATGGCGTTTTTTAGCATATTTTTCCAATTATCTCAATAACCGTTGAATTTACAAACTTGAAACTGATTCATTGAATTCCTCAGCTTATTTTACATAGGAATTGTTTATTTTAGAACCTAAGTGAAGCCTCTAAAAAATTAGGAAAATTGATGTTCTGAAAAACCTCAATTTTCCGCCATTGTTATCTCCGTAACAAAGCGTTTTTGGGGGCTGGTCCCATGGAACTTTTTTGTCTACTTGGTGTAAGGAATCAGCCTGAGAAGTATTGCACATTTCTCCTGAAACACCCTGTATATAACTTTTATTCACTTTTCAATAAATCGAGTGTATGAATCATATCATACTGATATACAGTAATATGATGATAGTGATGCATAATAGAATAATATTAATATTCATAATATCCATAATATTGATGCCTGGAGTGTTCATGCCTCGGAACTTTCAGGTACAAACCAAACTATAATGATGCTTAGATGCTTATAGATGCTTGGCAAATGAAATAATTCATGTTGTTTGAAATACGATATTCTATACTCAGTTCTTTGTAATTTCTCCCCTGAAACGGGAGTAGCAATATATTTCAGTACAACATGGAATCTCGATATCTCCAACTTTCTGGCTGGAGGTAAACTAAACATAAATATGAGATCACGAGTCAATATTATCATACTGTCAGAAGTGAGCAGCTAGTTTGTATAAACTCGAATAAGCTTTCACGAGTCCGAAGAAATCCACTTCCCTAGTGGAAGAGAAAAAAGTAAGATACCATGCTTGAAAAAGTAAGCGTTTCAAACTCACACTATATGCATCGGTGCACCACGAGTGAGCTCCCCAAGGTAGGGAACTGTATAAAGTCCACAGCCATCGATCCTCCTGAAAAACACAATAATAATAGACGCTTAGTAATACGAAATTCATCTCCGGACAAAGATGGAGGGGAGAATCTTCTTCTTTAGATGGAAGAATCTGTAAATTTCGTTTCTTCCAGCAATTTATAATTTCAATTAGATAGGTTGCGATTAGTGGATAGGTTGAGTATTAGTGTTGATGTCATGTTTGAAAACAAAGAAACTAATCCATTTCATACGAATATATATATTTCCTTATGTATACTTCATTGCTCAAATCCATTTATAATGATAAAATAGTAATATTTTAATAATACATACATACTTAATGGAGCTAGAGAGTGATCAAATCATTGGAGGAAATCATATTTGAGCTCAAGAACTCATTTTTCTGAGAATGTCTCATTTGTAAAGAATAAAAATTTCATTTTCTAGATGAATTTCTCCAGAAATTACGTAAATTGACGATCTGCATTACAATTTCCTCACAAGAAATGAGCCCTAGCTGATTTTTTAGAGTGGGAACACGTAACCAAGATGAGATTTTTATCATTACTGACTCGGTAATGACCTTCGAGATGTAGGCTAACAGGTAGGAATTGCTGTGAAATTTAATAATTTCTGCGTTATGATGAACCGATTTTAGATAGATTTGATACTCTCCCTTCCGAAAGGTACGAATTTTACGAAAAATTCATCAATTTAATTCAAAATGATCTTGTTCTGCATAGCACTATAATTCTAGTAGAGCCAAGAGTGTATTATTGATCAAATAACGTTTTTGGGATCGAAATAAATCTTTCATTCCCAAGTTGATGCTGGAATAAACTGATATGGAATTGGCTGAGTAATGTTGTCTTAACATTACTCTCCTTGTATTAAAGCACAAGTTAATTATTGGAGCCTCTGCTACTAAATCTTTCCAAGGTGGTGAGAAATATAAACATTGTGAGGGCTATTTCGAATAGCTTTTTCTAGCTTGTTTGCATTCATTTCATGATGTGAATGAGTTGGAGGTAAATTAGTGATGACTAGCTATGATGGATGAGCAGTCATGTCATCATGTGAATAGCAACTCACCACTCGTAGGTGATCAGTCATTATTACCACTACCCTGTGCAGAGCTTGCTGTTTGGTTTGGTCGCTTATTGCAGACACGTTATTGAAATTTCAAAATTGGAACTCTGCTTGCTAGCTTGAACAACAATATTATAACAGTCAATCTTCAATAAATATCGTTTACAATTATTTCTTCCTCAATTGGGTCGATGGGAGAGAGCTAGGTGTTAATGATCGAAATCAATGAAGTGTCACAAAGTCAAAATTGTGTTGAATTTTAATGTCATTCAATAGATGAGATTTTGTACCCGCAAATATCAGAAAATTCACTGAAAATTGATTATGATCCAATTATTCATTGATATTGATCCTATGTTTTCAATTATTAACAATTGTATTTGAAAGGTTCACGTACACTATTATTTAATGGAAAGCTTATTTCTTGGTAAGAAGTTAACAAAGTTTGTGAATTGATGAATCGTTAGAAAAGGGTCATATTGATACCAATAGAACAAGCTAAAGAGTGTATAAATATAAAAATAAATATCTATTCTATTTCGCGTGTGTTCCAACATCTTAGATTTCCTTTTATCATTGATTGTAGTATTCTTTTTTAATTATTCTATTCTATTGCAGTGAATTCTTATTATGAATCTTCTATTCAATAGAGTAGAAGTAGTGCTATAATGTGAAAATATGTTGTCTCTCAATCAAAAATGCTCTGCAAACTATAGCTTCCTAATGATCCTTCCTATAGCTTCCTAAATTATCAAAATATAACTCCAGCCAGATAATCCAATACGTTTGAAAAATTAATTCAATCATTTTTATACTACAGTATTAGTATTATTTGTGTATGATGATTTTTATCAATAGAAATCACTGTTTTAATGCTTTCATGAGTTCCACAGAGAAAGATGGAAATCAAAACAACAACTGAATACATACATACTGAATACAATAATTTATATGTTGATGAGAAATTAGTGACACATGAATAGACATAATCATAATCAAATCTGTGAGATGGTAGAAAGTTCCTGCTCATCAATTTACGCGATTAATACAAAGTTCGTGTGAAGGTGAAGGTGGTTGAATATGTTACTTATAAGAACTTTGAAGTCACAGCCTTATTGAAGTTGGAATTTATTTGCCTGTGTGGTCGTGAGGAAAGTTTTCTAGAGTGGAGGTGAATGCTCTGTCTACATACATGTCTGAGTCAAGTGTGCTTGCGTTTTGAATATTTCAGTAGCAATCAAATGAAGGGGAACCAAGCATCTGAGATCTGAGTAGTACATCTGACTTTTTGCAGAACTCGTTGACATAACTCCCAAAATATAGATGAAATCGATCGATGCAACTTTATTTCTTCATGTATCAAGAGCCAATCCTCTTATATTTCATCCACTTCTCATGATTCTCTTTATTGAGTGCTTCCCTTCAGCAACGCAGCTAGAATCTCCAAAAAATGTACTGTTTGTAGATTTTAAAAATGTTGCCTTGATAGTTTCAGTTTTTCGGAGGAGATGTAAAGCCTAAGAAGCAGTTATCTCCCAGGATACCTCTCTCATTACCCACACTTGAGCTATCAAGCAAGAGGAAAATCATTCAATAAAGAATCATGATAAGTGAATACAATATTTCAGAGGCTCTTCAGACATGAAGAAATAAAGTTGCATCGAAAAATTTCATCAATCACACTCACAAAAAAAGATAGCCTTTATTTTTCTGAATTACATTTCATCAATTGAAGGACTGATTCTCCAAATGTAATTAATAAAGTATAATTTCCTACTCCTCTGGATAGTATAGATGATATTCATCCAGATATTTTATATCCTCATTGACATTCCAGAATTCTATTACAAAATTATATTTTTTGAAAATATGAGCTGTTAAAAGATTTTCTTATCAGAATCAATTATTCCGACTATAAATATCTATTTACATAATTATTAGAACATATTATTAATATTGAACAAACTATATTCGTATAGTACTAATATGTACCTATATTCGAAATTTCACGAATTTCAATGCAACATATTTTTCTGAAATACTGTTCTTCCTTTTCTAACGGTTGAAAAATAATAATCATGAAACATTCTGTCTTATCCGATATAGAAATAAAGTGTTTGTATAATTATTGTGAAACTATTTCACTTCAACATGACCCTTATGATTAAAATATAATCATTAACAGAATAATGAATTTTGGATGAATATAATTAGTTCCTGTTTTTCTCACACATCTATTAGTATTCTCTCTTCCTCTCTTTTATGCATTGGATTTTCTCATCGGTTCTTTTCTGAAACTTTAAGATTATTCTGTGCTTTGAAATTCAGTCTGGCTTGAAGCGAAGGCAACGAGAGTCCGTGAGTCAGTTGGAAAACAGAAAACAAGCACTGAACTTACCGAGAGCAACAAAGGCATGGTTCTCACATGACTTGTCCCTTTCAATTCGGGTTCGGTAAGATCATTTTTCACTCAGTACACTGTCACTACTTCACCAACAACATTATCTATCAGTATAGATTATCCTTGAAGCTGAAACTTGTAAAATTAGACCTAGACTACGCTGCTGTAGCGTACATTGCAGCTGGTAATTGATAAGCCATTCTCTCATTTATAGGAAACAAGGAAGAGGCAAATGAGAGGGAAAATCGCATTATGCTGTGAGACCCTTATTCTGCGTAGTTTCCAGGCAGCTACGCGTTCCAGACTCCCTCACACACAGCAATCCTCCAACCCTCTCTCCGACAACATTGCACTCACACCAACAGACAAACCCAAATATAACAGCATTTCTTCGACAAAGTAGAAAGATAATTTGTTCTGAGCTTCCGTGCCTCTAATGCTTTCCATCTTCTTAGCTGAAACGAATATTCCAACCTACCAGCCAGTCATCGCAAATATGCTTTTATTTAACAATGAGTGTAGGTTTATCGTATTTTGTATCCTTGATATCTCTTGAGGGTAATTGGGATACTCGGAAATTCATAAAATGTTTTGCACCCTCAATCCTCAATTTTCAAAGAATTTAGGTATTATAACCGTAAGATAATTTTGAGCTTTACTGGAGTTTCCACTTCTGATACATCAACTCAGTCACAAAAAAACATGCGATTAGGCTACCTTAGTAAAAGTCGAGAGTTCAAACTGTCAAGTTTAATTGGATAAAGTAGGTAATTTTTAGATATGGAATACATATGATAGTAGTAAATTAGAACTACCTGTCTTCATGACATTAATGTTTTTTGGAAATAATACAGAATTGAAAATTGTTCAAAGAAGTTCACTTGAGAATTGACATAATTGTGTGAAATTCATTAAAAACTTTAGTTTCGTTCATAGATTATAGGGAAAATACTATTGTTAATAATAATAGATGACAGTTTAACTACTCACAGCGTCTTCAATCGAGGAAGATTGATTTGGAACACTTGATTGTCCAAGTAGTGCAGAAGAGGAGCATTATGAATGTATCTGAAAAAAGCAAAGTTTTTACTTGGTACATGGAGCACACCAGCATATACAACAAATACATACATGAATCGAAATAATATTCTACTTCGGAAGATCCAAGTACAAGTGGTCTTGAACCTGAACCATTTTATCAAATTTGAGATGCAAGTACCGAAGATCTCATCTTATCAAATTATGAATCTTCAGTTTACTTCGAGGCTCATATGAGGGTCTTAATTCTTGTTCAAAAAATAAATTCATGCTACGGTTATCAGGAAGCCTTATTTCAACTTTTGGAACTATAAAACTTTGGGGCAGACATCCAAATATTTCTAAAAAAGTATTACTTCGAAAAAGAAAAGTAGAGTTCAATTTCCCTTGCTTATTGCCTAGACTCAGGCACTGGAAACCATGATTCTCATAGATCATAGATTCTCATAGATTCGATTGGCTCAGGGCTCAGCTCAGTTGACTAATATTGTTTTAATTTCCTGATAATATTGGCCATTCAATACTTGCAAAGTTTCTTCATTGTTGAACTAATTTCAATTAATAATATTGATGAATTGTTCTGGAAACAAAATAATGCTACTCAATCGCGATTGGAATAGTTCATAATTTGTCTACTCATAAAGCTGATGCATGAGCCATTCATCACGTCGCATTGATTGATTTATTGGTTGGTTGTCCATTGCCAGCGCAGATTCCGATTCAGAAGACCTACCTCATGATTCATTTGCACGCGGCGGGTAATGAATAGTTCCACCCCGTAGCAATAGTGAAGTCATTGAAACATCCCATAATTGAAGTGAATGAAGCTTTAAAATTTCAAATATACTATTTATTTATTGATTAGAAATGTTCAGCTTAATGTTCTGCTGAGTAGATCCCGATACGGAATTTCAAGACAAAATTATTGACGAGAACCGCACACCAATAAGTTGACATGTTGAGCCGTTTTTTAGCTATGAACTCTTTTGTAGGAAATATCTCACATTAATAATCAAAATATCTTCTAAATGGTTCGACATATAGATGTGTGGTTCTGGCATCCAATTTTTCTTGAAAATTTTCATCGAAATCATGACCAACCTCCCATTTGAAGAAATAAATTTGAATTTAATGTAGCGGATCCCAGATTGCTTACAAAATTAAGTTTTATTTCATTCTAATAACGTTTTAAATTTGATCCCCCATATCACTGACCAGCAAATGGCTTTCGTAAATGAAATAATAGGCCGTTTCCAAACTTTCCACTCAAACTTTAAGCTTTTTAGACAGTTAAGAAGCTGTTAAAATTCTCGAAACAACAACTTGTGAAATTATTAAGAAAGAAATTGGTAGGCCTATCATTGTTACCAATTCATGTGACCTGTCGCTTCATAGTTTTTAGTCAAGGTTCACGATTCAATTAATTCACAATAAAATTTCGATTGTACAAAACAAGTCGATCTACCAGAATTCTTAACAGCACATCGTGAAAGATTCTACACGATGTATAATTATATACTGTAATGTCTAAATACTACACGATGTAGTATAGTGTCTGACTGAACATGTGAGCCTATAGCAACTTTTAGTGTCAGATTATAAACCTGGAGAAATTTCTGGAGATGAAGGTATTAACTTCCTGACGAGGGTTTAAATAATTGTCTGATATTGTAGATGAAGACTGATGAGGAGATATAGAATAACAGAAGGTGATAAACATTATGGTAATAACCTAGCTCACGAAATAGAGGAGGCTAGTTCATAACCATCAACACCACGTCAAGATTCGTACGTGAGTGAAAAGCCATGATGAAAAATGTGCGGAAGGTCTTTGTGAAGCATTTTCATTACTCTTTGGATTCCAGTCTTTGTTCCATCTCATAATTTCTTCTCACCAACAAACACTCAGCCTCACACTGATGGAACGGTTTCTTATCTTTCCTTTCCATGTTGGAAATTTTAATAATTGTTTATTCTCATCAAGATTACTGCTCATAGGATTACTCGGGGGAAATGGAATGTTAATACAGCTTGTAATCCATCAACGCTAACAAGATTTCTTCCATAAACTATTTTGGAACTTTGTTGAAATATACTTTACTCCTCGAACTTGAACTATTAACTAGTAATTAAACTATAAATTCAAATTAAATTCATCGAAGTGGAGAAGAACTTCTATAATTATACGATCAATTACTATCATTGATTTTTACGATAGATTACTCATTGATCATGATATTCGAAATACTGTCTTTTAATCCATTCTGTTAATATAATTCTCACTTGAGCAATTGGAGGTTATTTTTCACGCTCGGGAAACTATCGACACAACAGTTTCCCTCAGGAAAAAAGTTGAACTTGATAGTCTTTTAACTATTAGTGGACTTCAAAATTAGTTTCTTGAAGAATTAATATACTTCTATGAAATCAATTAATACTGTACTGAAATTATAATTATTATTGGTCTGACGAATAAGATGGAAGTATTCTCTTATTCTCTCCATATTTAGAAGTCATGCCAATTCTTTGGAGGGAGAACTTTATCATCTTCTCACGTTATTCTTCCTTTCCGAATTACTCTTTATCTTCATCTTCCCCGTGTTTCGGATGGGCACGTTAAGCCGTCGGTCCCGGCTGCCTAAAAACAGTCGTTAAGTCATGTCAGAGGCCCTGAAATTGTTCAGGAGCGACCTGAAAACTCTGACACCAGACCTGAGCCAGCCAGGTTTCACGAATATTATTATTATTATCTTCATCTTTTAACCTACTATGAATGCACCCTAAAAATTGATTTTTAATTAATTCTCTCCTTCCCGACTTTATTCAAGACTAGCCGGCAGGCTGGCTTCGTTTGCGTCCTCCGCGTAGCCAGGGGGCTCCGCCCCCTGGACCCCTGACAGTATCAGCAGAGTCAGTGAGTCGAACAGGCCATTACGATGGCTTGAGAAGAGATAAATAAAAGCTCTTCATGTGTGTGTGTGCGGCTAGATTGGCTTGGTTTTAGCCACGACATAAACAAGTCACATCAATACCGAAATTCCGAATTCTGTTGTGGGGACTGTAACCAAAGCATTGACACAAAACGTTTACTATAATCGTTAGTTCTTTTTAGGTTCATGCAGCCAAGAGACAACCGGAACAAGAAATTTCCCAATGTTTATCTATAAAAAAGATTACTTAAAGATACTTATTCTGAATTGCCTACAACAAATTTGGAGATTTTGGCATTGCTGTGACTTGTTTATGTCTACGAAGCCACTCCAGTCGCACACACACACACACACACACACACACACACACACACACACACACACACACACACACACACACACACACACACATGCAGAGCTTTTGTTTATCTCGTCTCAAGCCATCGTGAATGAAGTTAACTCCTTTCGGAGTTTATCTCCGTATAAGCTCCATACTCCTTCTGTATAGATTCGCTCGCCTGCAAAATCCATTCGAATGGATTTGCTTTGATCACTTAACAGGGGTTTTTGGGTAATCGTTCTGAATTAGTTAAGTTTATTACCTCAGCTCAACCTGTGTACATGATTTGAACGTATTTAGTTCAGTAGTTTCCGTGAAATAAACAAAAGTGCAGATTCCAAAAATTGGAAAACCTTATTACAGGCGTAACCTCGGAAGGGTTTCGAAATTTATTGAACACTTTCTAGCATTTCTAGACCTAATCTGGACCTATTTACCAAGTTTCAAAAATCCTCTCTTAGTGCGCGTCTAAAAGTCCAACCGAACATACCTGTCAAATTTTAACTCATTCCGTTAGGTGGATTTCTAGTTCTGGCGATTAATGAATGAATGAATGGATAAATGAATTGATAAATTAATGATTTATTATAACCTGTTTTGGACTGTTGTAAAAATTGGTAGTGGAGCAGTTTTGGGCATCTGCCTATCGCCTATATGTATCTCGCCTATAATTATTATTGAATAAATTGAATTGAATGAATGAATGAATGATTGAACGAATGAATTAATAAGTCAGTGCCATTTCACTTTCATAGATATAGATTCAACCCTGTTTTTGAAAGCCCTCAGGTACGAATTAGCAAGATCGCCCATTTATTCATGAATAAATGTCTAGCTCAAATACAAATACATTATACAAGCTTACTGCGCTTCACAAGTTTGCACAATTATTCAAATATATCTCATCAAGAAACTTCTATTCAGATAAATTTAATAATCGCTGTTGGGCCTACCTCCGTTCTTGAGAGTGAATTCCATTCAAGAGTGTATTTGTGCTGAGTGAGGAAGTTATGAACGTCTCCCCAGCAACTGGAAGTGACAGTGAAAGCTTTATTTCTAATGAGTTATCAAGTATAGAGTCTGAATAATTAGGATAATCAAAATCTGATAGCTCGGTTTTAGCTCCTCACATTTCAAGAATGTCCTCATTAAGATTGCTTTTCATCCAATTGGTAAATAATCGATAATTGAAAAATTAATTTTTTTTTTGAAAGCTTGGACTTTTTTTATCCAAGGAATATTATAATTCTATTATAGTATGACACATGATGATACTTGAATATCCTTAATAATCCTCCTCATTAAAGCCTATGAGATAGAACGTAGAATAAGAGCATGAATATTTATGGATAAGTAGAATACTTTCACTGTACAAGAACTCTTATCGACAGGAAAGTCGATATGTCAGCTTCAGTTATCAGCTTTATATTATCAGCAATTCTCAAGTTTTCAATGCATGGAGTTCTCTCATGATATTCGATCATCCCACCCGTGAAGGAGAGAAGAGGAGATTCTTCCAATAGCCTATCATATTTATTTGAATTCCAATTCCCTCCCATTTCAGTTGAGATAATCAACCTACAAATATTGTCTTCTTGCTGAAGAAAATGCTTCTTGCTTGAAGGAATGTTGTAGAGATGACACATTATACAATGATACCAACTCTGTCAATATCCAACTCTTGTTCAAATATATTGCAATAAAAGGCTCATTGAATCCATGTTAGAAATTTACACGGTTGGCTTCACAATCAAAGACGGAACAGAAATTGCGCGAGACAAAAGATATGACTTACACCGTCATTTCTTACGCTCCAATCTATTTGTCAGAAGTGATCATAGCTATAACATCGTCAGTTGTAGAGTTATTTAATCTTCTCACAGTGATTCACGGTATTAGTTCCTTGAGACAATCTATCTCGAACTAACAGGTTTTCATGATTTCTTAGAATTTTTTTATTCTATTCTACCATAATCCTGTCTCTTTAATTAATCTCAATTCCCGATGGAAAAATTATACAAGATTATTCATGAACTTATAAGATTTCAAAATATCAATTTCAAATTCATACTAGTAGGCTATTAATGAGATTATATAGACCAATTATAGGCTATACTTCAATTTAGTACATAAAAATTCAAGTCATAAGAATTTATATTTTATGATAAATTGATTACTCATTCGATTATCAATCAGAACATCGAGTTGAACTATCAATCTGCTGTTCATGAAAAGGAAGTCAATTATTACACATCGACAATATTAGCAACTCATACGGATTATAATTATCCAAAAGTTTTGAAATTTCAAGAGGAAAATTCAAGAATAATATGGGAGAGCTGTTTAATTTCATCATTTTTTTATTGTATCTATGTTTTATTGTATATTGTAACTGTAATACACACATATTGCTGTGAAGCTACATTAAAATGTATAAGCCAATTACTTTATCTATATGCTATATCAATATACACAGTTGAATACACATACAGAATATTATCTTCCAAAAATCCATCAATGGGTTACCTAAAATTTTCCCCACCGATATTTCCAATTCATGCAATTCTCACAACTATTATTGTTTCTGGGCAACGTTGTCAACAACGTAACTATACTGTACACCGAGTCACGTGGAGGAGTGGAATAAACAGGGTCCCCGGTCTTTGACATATGACTCCTGATATTTTTCAGCCGTGAAAAGTGTGCTGAAAATAAGAAGTCAGGCTGAAAAGGTTGAAGGGGACGAGCGCTTCAACAGTGACAAGTCGTGCGCCGTCCTAAAATATTCATATCAGCGAGCATTGTAAGGGGAAGTAAGTGTGCATGCTTCTCTACACAAATTTAAGAATAAGAGGTGCCTTTGTGATACTGACATAGTGAGCAGTTCGGAGAGGTTGTTGAAGGCCCCGGGCTGAATGGTGTGCAGACTAGGCAGGTCCGTCAGACTGCTGAAACAGAAAAATCCACATTACTCATTCAGACCAGCTTCCACAACTGCCAGAGACATACGTCTGCTCCTGCAATCAACCAACCTTTTTCCACTTCCATGCTGAAGAACTGCTTCGGTGAATAATCACGCCTCCTTTTACTACTATTCAAACCACTTCTTTCCACTTCAGGATCATATATCACACAGTCACGTTGTATTGCTCTTTTAGCTCAGGATTAGAAGGAAAATATCACTAAATAGATTATAACGAATAATTCTTGAAGTGGAATTCTATTACAGAGCTATACTTTTTAATTCTCCATATTTGGAAGATTAAGAAGATCTATCGTGGAAGATGTTAAGGGGATAGTTGTAAGATCCATATTAATTCTAAATCCAACCCAATCGATTATACTGTAGTAAATGAACTGCCAATTATAAATCAATAGTTGTGTTGTTTCTAGATCGTCTTCACTTGTCTGGTAAAAATCAACTCAATAAGTGATTCATATTATACAAGTTTTAGGATTCATAAAAATTGGAATGGAATATTCATAGCTTGTATATTAATTTTAGGCTCTTTTTAGAATCCTGCCTTTGTAGAGTAGATCTTACAATTTTATTGATTTGAAAGACCTATGTTTTATTTCTTGTTTTATTTTTCCAGGTTATTATAACATTATCTCAACATATTATTTCATTGTGGATGCTAGTTTGGTTCCTATAATAATGTTATACTAACACTGATTAAGTAGGGAACAATGACGGCTTTATTAGATTAGATTAGATTTCTTTATTCATTTAGATAGCAACAAAATATTTATTCTTAGTTTCTAGATTACAAGAGTTATTATTACATCCAACAATTCTATTACTTTTACAAGTTACACACTAATTTCGATAATTTACACTACAATTTTTACGGGTTATTCTATAATCTATTGAATGAGAGAGGTTACATGTGAATGCAAAAATCATAGAACAATTATTATTGTTACTTGCTTGCAATTTTACTTGTTGTGGATTAGAATATCTAAATGAAAGGGCGAAGTTCGGACATAAAATATGTCCATTCTTGGGAAAGGATAAGTTTATCCTTTCCATTAACACTTGGCCTGTGAAATTCGTACTATTACACTATTACTAAAAAAATATATAAAAAATGTCCAGTAGTTCAAACTAGATCTAAGTGATTGAAAAATGATCGATGAAGGAAATAAATCAATAGATAATATTATGATGAATAATAATAGAAATGTAATGAATGAATAAATAAAGCTCATTTACACGTGAAATTAATAACTAAGAGCAATGATTAGTGGGTGTTAAATGGATGTAAAATTACTACTGGTGATGAAATGAATTTATGTACAAGTATGTTGAATGGGTGAAGGATGAAATGAATGATGAAGGGTAGTCATGCTGTTGCTCTAGGGTTGAGCGTTTTCGATCATCTTCTCTAAAATATATTTTCTAAGTTTTGAGATGAAGCTTGCTCGACTCTCAATAGATCTAATAGAATCAGGGAGTGCATTCCTGCTCGACAGCTTGAAACTATAAATGACTTAGTATAGATGGTGGTTCGGTGATTTGGAATCCTCAAAGTATTTTTCCCGGTCTATTCTTCTACCTTCAGAGACAAATTTGAAATCATCTTTAAAGTAAAAAGGGCTACCATATTGTAATATATCTCTAACAAGTTTGATTATTCGAAAATTTCTCTGATCTGGAAGCTTTAAAGTTGAACTTGAGATATGGGCTTGGGTGATTCGTTCATGGCGTTGGAGAGAATAAACAAACCTTAAGCAATAGTTTTGACAACGTTGTAATTTATTATTAAGTGTTACTTGCATATCATTCAGAACAGAGTTGCAATACGTCAAGTGCGGGAAAATTAGTGATTGAACTAGCAAAAGTCGAATATTCCTAGGAAGGATATCTTGTAATTTCTTCAATAGGTGCATAGCTGAAAAAACCTTCTTACATGATTTATTCACCTTTTCTGACCAGTCTAAATTTTTATCCATGATTATACCTAAGTTTTTAACAGAGCTACAGTAGGGGATTTCATTACCATTAATTGAGATTTTTTGGATTGTGTTCATGTCAATATTGTTAACTAGGCGAGAGTAGCCAATGATTATTGGCTGCGTTTTATTAGGATTCAATTTCAGGCCATTTTTCTTAGTCCATTCAAATATGAAGTTTACATCTTGATTGATTTTATCGACTGTTCCGTTGATTTTTGAGATGGGACAACTAGCATATATTTGAAGGTCATCGGCATAGGTATGAAATTTAGAAAACTTTATAACTGAAGGAAGGTCATTTGCATAAAGAGTAAATAAGAGGGGACCTAAAATAGCTCCTTGTGGGACACCGTGTATAACATTTTTCCAATTTGATCTATTATCACCAACGGAAACACATTGTTTTCGATTTTTAAGGTAGGAATTAAACCAATCTAGTGTTTGACTGACTAACTTAACTAAGGAGAATGTCATGGTCTACAGTGTCAAATGCTTTAGAAAAATCGAACAGGGTTAGTATAGTACATTTCCTATGATCCATGGCTAGCCTAATATAGTCAGTTACACGCAGAAGAGCTGTTTCGGTTGAGTGAGATTTTCAAAACCCAGATTGGAAGTTATGTAATTTGTTATTCTGTTCGAGAAATGCTACGACTTGACTGTGGACAAGTCTTTCAATTACTTTAGAAAGGGCAGGTAGAATACTAATTGGTCTAAGATTGGTCTTCAACCATATTGGGTGAGGGAACTTTATTTAAAGGACGAACTAGAGCAAGCTTCCAATTTTCAGGGAATTGGCCTGATTCAAGAGACTTGTTGAAAATTGAAGTGATAGTTGGAAGAGCTACAAATAACATTTTCTTTATAAATTTGATAGAGATTTTGTCAGCCCCAGTATCATTACTATGCATGAGTTGAATTGCTTTGAGAGCATCTTGTTCTGAAATGGGTTTGAAATGAAATTGATTTGCAGGCTGAATATTTAAGTTAGCTACTTGATCTTTCAAAACATTGATGTGATCACTGATGATAGTTTCGTCACGTTGAGTTGAGTGTGAGATGAAATAGTCATTTATATTATCCAGTGGTAAGTCAATCTCTGTTTCGGACTTTTGTTTACCCAAGCCAAATTCCTTTATTCCTCGCCACAACAATTTAGAGTCTAGTCTATTGTCAGTCATGAATGAATTAAGGTATCTTATCTTTGAATTTCGTAATTCCTGCTGCACTTTATTTCTTAAACGTCGGTATTCAATTAAACTATTCAAGTCAAATGTCCTTTTAAATTTCCTATGAGCTTTATCTCTTTGTCCATCATTCTTAAGATGTCGTCAGTCATCCAAGGTGCCCGTCGTTTTCTGTTTATCCTCCTTGTCAGAAAAAGTGCGTGCTTGTTGTATAGGTCAAGAGTCCAATTTTCGAATTTGTCAACCATGTTATCAACTGAAGGCAATGCCTCAATCTATGGGAGATGTTGGAACGTCTTCAACAATCTTACTCTTGGATAATGATGGATTCGATCGAATAATTCGTACATTGGCAGACTACAATGAAAAACAGTTGAAAGAGCAGATAGAGAGATCAGAATCACAAAGAATCGAATAGGTTGGCGAAGTTTATTGTATGGAAGTTTTCTTTTGAGCTCCAGAGAATAGGAAACGGAGAAAAGAAGATTCGTGCTTGAACTGAGAAGTCCCTCACTGACATACAAGCTCTTCGGAAAATAAAGCTGAACGCATGAAACGCAGATACCGTAGCTGCTGAGTAAATAACGACAAATCTCCAATTTATTCCGTCACTCCAACTGTTCTGGCAACCTCAATATTTGTGTTAAGCTCTTTTCAAGCTTTTGACTGATGAAATACATAAAACTTCATTCCACCAATCTCTTCACAGAAAAAAGCTTTTTCTACTCTGCAAATTCATCTCTTTCAAGGAGCATTCAAAAACATGGTCAAATTTTCTAAGTTATTGCGAAAATCAATTTCAGAACATCTGAAATTATTTGTTTGGTAATTGTCGATTTGATATTATGGTAGTTATCCATTTTAATCAAAAGACAATATTGTCTAACCATAGATTCTTTATTAAAAATCAAGATACTGGTTTCGGCTGCTGCAACATAATAAATCTCTGGTAAACTAAAACTAGAAATAAAGAGCAGAAATATTCATTCTAAGCACCTCTAAAGCATTGCTATTGGTAGTTGCTTGAACCAAAGACAGTGAACGTCTATCATTGGCCTAGACAAGCCCCGCCCCAATTAGCGGTTTATGAACAGTCCTCTTGACGTGAACCTCCTCCTAAGAGCCTCAGTATCACCTATATATTATCTACCTAAAATACTGCATAGGAGGATATGATAATTATATAGATTGTATACTCAGTATACAGGTTCTGTTACCTGTATTTGAAACCTCTTCATGCACACAGCTTTCTCAGATCAAAGGTAATAAAAGCTTGTTCAAGCATTGAAAGACTTTAGTACAACTATCTGGCTCTGATAGATAGTAGTGAAAATAATATATTTCACCACAAAGTTACCGTTACACAGACGTAGAAAACGAACAAAATTTTTTCCGTACCTCATTGCCTCTGTGTAAAGGAAGAAAAAATGGATGACCCTTCAGTTCACCTTTCTTCAACGGAACTTTCCTTCTATTCATCATTATCTATTAAACAGACTGGTATCTTCTCTCATGCATTTCAGACTTCCAGTGAGTATCTTGCCAAGCTGAAATCGGCCTCTCTCTTTCCCCAATACATCGCTGGTCATCAATCTTCTACTTTTGCAATTCCTTTCTCCACATCGCTGAATGGGAACTGTTTCTTCTGGAGGTTGAATTGTGTGAGCATGCTCAGAAAATCACTTGTTACGTACTCGATTTGAATACAAGCATGTCTAATTTTTCCAACATAGTTGTTGTTTTCAGGGAACCATATACAAACTTTGATACTTGGAATAATGAATATTTATAAGTGAGTGGATATAAAACAATACTTGTTCATAAACGACAATTAATCGAGTCCAAAACCGCTACCGTACTGTTTGTAACATTTCATTTGTATTTCAAAGTAAAACATTATTTAATCATGTTAAAATAGTTTGTATCTTTTACTGGTTTTTTGTATTGAGTGATTTTTTTTATTGAGATAACCAGCTGGTTACAATGTATTGTAATAATGTATTATGTTGTGCGAAATAAATTAATTTTTGAATTCAATTGAAAATTGAATAATAATGTGAGAATTGAATTCATTCATGGGCACACAGCTCCACATTCCTTCGAATAATCTACTATGTCTCTTAGCAGTATTCAAACGATCAAGATTTTGATATGTAATATTCACTTGACACTCATTCATTCTTCTCTACTTTCTTTGATGAATAATTTCAACTTTATAACGAAAATAATGATTGTATTTCCGATAATAACTATGTTTTGTATCCTACATTCAACCTACCGAATCATCTCATTTCTTATTGGGTTTGTGGGTGGAGTGGATGCATCAAAAAATTTAAGGTTGAATAAGTCTGGTTTTACGTATTCGACTGTTTGGAATCTGTTTTTAGAGCTATAAAATTTACTCCTAAAACTATCGAATTCAATTTTTTTAATACTTACAAGAAGAGCAGTGAGGAACGGTACAATTGCAGAGCTGATGATATCAGCACTTTCATCCCTGCTTCCTGTATAGTTCTGAAAAGAGAATAGGGTTGACGAAATTATTAATTCTGAACTTATCTTTATAGAAAAGGCATCAAAAAATGAAAGGCATTGCAGCAAACACTCATTAAAATCTGATAGAATTGATGTATTTGTGATGGTAGTTATTTATTGCTGACTTTGTCGCAACTTTGTCATAACGTTTTTGAAGTAAATCATATTTGATGACTGGGGTATTATCACTTTCTATATCGATGAGATGATTTTCCATGTCAACTAAAAACGTTACTGAATTAGATGAATGATATTTCAGCAATAATTATTGTATAGCTTATTGATCAGGAAGGTCATCAAGAAATAATAAATAAGTCTGGTTTTACGAATCAGACTCTCTATTGTTGAACAGACTTGAACTACTGAAGGTCCATTGATCAGAATGCCCGATTCTGCAAGCATAGGTATAGCATAGAGTACCAAATTCTAACCTTTTAGAACTATTGGATGATCAATTATAAGGAAAAATCGTAGTCTTCGAGTTGAAAAAATATTTCAAAAATTTAGAAGCTACCTTCTCATCATTACATTACAAATAAAATTTATGAACTTTTCACACAAACCATATCAACCCTACAGGAGCGAGAGATTGGAGTTTCCGATATGAAATAGTCTAAAATACTATAAAACATAGAAACTACTACGTAATAGTAGTTTATGCAACGGTTGTATAATGGAGCCTTTATAGCATGAGGTGAGATGTAAGTTAGAGCCACGAGCGAAGCGAGTGCTCTAAATATCTCACGAATGCTATAAAGGCCTAATACAACCGTTGCATACACTATTTTATCTACAACCACCAGTGTAGTTATAAGTATCAGACCAGTATCAAGCTATAGACCACCAGTATCAAGCTATCTGTAAGTGTACACTATTATAAAAATCAACATACCGTCGTTTATTTAACTTCTTTTGTCTTCATCCTACTTTAACTGTTATGATAATCAACTTATTACTTGTTAAATATGTTAAAAATAAAATATCAGTCAGAACCACGAAACGCAATCAACAAGCAACAAAATCGTGAGTGTTGTAACTATTTAAACTTTGGAATATTCAAATTAGTTAAATATTCAAATATGCAAATTGAAATATTGACAAAAAAGTACTGGTAGGCTACTCAATCCCAGTCGCAGCTTTGATTTTCAGGTTAGTTAAACACTGTTTACTTTTTATCACCTGATTTCGAAACAAAACAAGGAATGTATCATAAAGTGGAATTTGGACTGTATCGAAAAATTCCTCCTGTATCAAAAAACGATCATTACAACACGGTTCTGAGATTCCGTTTTGAAATGGTAGTCATTTAGATTTCAATTGTGAAACTGAAATAGGAATTTTTCAATACGCCCGTAGATAAAAATTTGATTGATACTGTATTTCCTACCAGAAACCTAGCTGTGATTATTGGAAAACAATACTTTCTTGGAGATTAGCCCGTTACATCAAACTGAAACAGAGTACCTTAGTTGTCAGATTAGTAAGTATAATTCAGAGTCAACATGATGGGGAAATTGTGGTTAATATCATTATTATTGATGAGTTAACGGTCTACATTATTCAACTGAATTAAATAGCAAGGCTATTTTGATTGATAGAGACTAATAAAGGAAATATTCATTTTAAATTGAACATAAGTTTGTTGAAGATTATCTGTTGCAGCCTGGGAAGTGCTTCGTGTCATTGAAAAACATGTTTTCAAACAGACATCGTTGTCCCAACCGATTCAACATGAAAAATGATTTATGAAATTTGCATATGTAGTACCGTATTTCACTCCTAGAGCTTTCTACTCACGTTTATTAATCACACGTACTAATTTCGAGTGCTAGGCTTTTAGTTCGAGTACTGGGGTTTAAAGCACATTAGTGTACCACAAGAGAGCCTGTACTCATTCAAGCATATCAGTCAGCGGAATAGCTTCGTAACAGGTGTGTTTTATTTATTATTTTCTGGTCTGAGCTAGCAATAAATCGCGTGCAACACATGAAATTGGAATCTCCCTGAAGCACATATTATTGGCGTAGTATTTTGAGGTGATAAAGTTCGCTTATTCTCCAGGAATAAATACTGTACAGCCAAAAATTTATTTTAGAACAATGGTTCTACAGCTGTTGAGCGCACTTGTTGAGGAACTTTATGGGCTACATCCCCAAGTGATAAATTTCAGTTTTTCAATTGTCTATCACTAATAAACAAATATAAAATACTGTACATGGAAAATGGAAATATATGGCATGATTATTTCCCCAGATGGACTACTGATACTGATATCTACGCGGAGAAAGAGTTCATAATCAACAGGATTCTAATTGTAGAAAATAAAATAGCTGACTTCAAACTATGTATTAGATAAAACTAGTGATTAGAGTTGACTTTAGTCAGAAGTTGATTGAAACAGACAAATTCCCACAATACAAGTGTCTGTTCAAGAATAGTTCAACTTTTGCTCAACAGCTATCAAATGATTTTGTCAAATTGCTAGCTACAAAAAAAGTCAAAAAGTAAGTAAAAATAAATAAAATGAATAATGCATAATTGTTGCATGTAATGTACAGAGCAGTCATTTTCAACTTCTGTATATAACTATTTTCAATTGCTATAATAACTTTTAAAAACATAAATACTAATATGCATTATAATAATAATATGTATCACTAACTTACGAGTTCATACTCATTTCCAAAATATCTATATATAGAAGCGAAATGGCACTGATTCATTCATTCATTCATTCATCACTAGAACTAAAAGTCCACTGAACCGAATGCGTTCAAATTTGGCAGGCATGTCTAGTTGGACGTTTAGACGCGCGCTGCTAAAAACGGATTCTAAAAATTTTTCAAGGATACATCAATATTTGAGTTTTTCGGCGTTTCCTTCATTTTTTCAAGAACCAATCTGTAGAAAATGTTTATATTTGGTGGGCAGGTTCAGAAAAGGTCTAGAAATGGTGTGTTATAGTATATTTCGTACCTAGGGCCGAAAATGTGCGTTTACCGGCTCAAAATCGGTTTTCAAGTCCAAGGCCGTAGGCCGAGGACTAGAAAAGATTGAGAGACAGATTATTAAATTTTCGACCCATGGTGACGAACTTTATTTTTCGGCACACAACATCAATGCAAAGAAAACAAAATAAAAAATTAGTTAATCAGTTCCAAGAACAGCTAGACTAGTAACCTTATTATGCTATCTTCGCTTATGCTGAATTTGGAGAAGGTGCCATCTGCTTGCTATTGAAACTTTGCATCAATAATTTATTGACTTACTGACTGAATATTACTTTATAACTATCAGTGTATTCGATTTTCTTAGTCCAGAACGTTTAAGCCCAAGATAATTTTTGTACGATCATCCTAAATTGTACAATATCAATTCAAAGTTGTTGATTTTCGACATATATTGGCTATGTAAGGGTTAGTCGATCAATAGGTAGCATCCCCGTTTGATTGCATTAAATATCAACTGTTTTGGAAGTCAATGTCGACATATTGGTATTTTGATGTAAAGGTAGTCTCTCATCTGTTATTTTGATTGGTAAGATCCCTTGTCAAGAGAACTGAATGTTGAAAGTTTTCACATTAATCAGTAGATGAATAATGAAGGAAAACTGCTTCAATAACTAATACTTCAACTTTGATAAGATTTAAAATGTTTGTATTGATTTACTGTTGGATAATTATGAACGTGAAATCCATGTTTGAACAATATTATTGTTGTCAGACTCTGTGTTACTTCGTCTAGCAGGTTAGCCAGCGCCATCTAGCGGGTGATAATGCAACTAGACTAAGCTTCTTTGTTAGCCAATATCTGTCGAAAATCAACAACTTTGAATTGATATTGTACAATTTAGGATGATTGTACAAAAATTATCTTGGGCTTAAACGTTTCTGGACTAAGAAAATCGAATACACTGATAGTTATAAAGTAATATTCAGTCAGTAAATCAATAAACTATTGATGCGAAGTTTCAATAGCAAGCAGATGGTACCTACTCCAAATTCAGTATAGGTGAAGATAGCATAATAAGGTTACTGGTCTAGCTGTTCTTGGAACTGATTAACTAATTTTTTATTTTGTTTTCTTTGCATTGATGTTGTGTGCCAAAAAATAAAGTTTGACACCATGGGTCGAAAATGTAATATTCTGTCTCTCAATCTTTTCTAGTCCTCGGCCTACGGCCTCGACTTGAAAACCGATTTCAAGCCGGTAAACGCACATTTTCGGCCCTAGGTACGAAATATACTATTTCGCCACACTGGTATGAAATGGACTGTTTTACATGCTTCATACGGAGGCCGAAAACGCTCGTTTTCAGGCGAGGTCGCCAGCAACTCGCCGGGAAAATGCGTTTTTCGGCCCTAGGGCGGTAAAATAACCTTGAATGTCAGCTGACTAAAGGTTGTTGTCGATTTAAGGGTTAGTCGATCAATAGGTAGCATTCCGGTTTGATTGCATTAAATGTCAGCTGTTTTAGGAGTCAATGTCGACTTATTGGTATTTCGAAGTAAAGGTAGTCTCTCATCTGTTATTTTGATTGTCAAGATCCCTTGTCAAGAGAACTGAACGTTGAAAGTTTTCAAATTAATCAGTAGTTGAATAATAAAGGAAAACTGCTTCAATAACTAATACTTCAACTTTGATGAGATTAAAAATGTTTGTATTGATTAACTGTTGAATAATGATGAACGTGAAATCCATGTTTGAACAAAATTATTGTTGTCAGACTCTGTGTTACTTCGTCTAGCAGGTAAGCCAGCGCCATCTAGCGGCTGATAATGCAACTAGACAAAGCTTCTCTGTTAGCCAATATCTGTCGAAAATCAACAACTATGAATTGATATTGTACAATTTAGGATGATCTTACAAAAATTATCTTGGGCTTAAACGTTTCTGAACTAATAAATCGAATACACTGATAGTTATAAAGTAATATTCAGTCACTAAATCAATAAACTTTTGATGCAAAGTTCCAATAGCAAGCAGATGGCACCTACTCCAAATTCAGCATAGGGGAAGATAGCATAATAAGGCTACTGGTCTAGCTGTTCTTGGAACTGATTAACTGATAATTTATTTTGTTTTGTTTTCATTGATGTTGTGTGCCGAAAAATAAAGTTCAACACCACGGGCCGAAAATGTAATATTCCGTCTCTCAATCTTTTCTAGTCCTCGGCCTACGGCCTCGGACTTGAAAACCGATTTCGAGCCGGAAAACTCACATTTTCGGCCCTAGGTACGAAATATACTATTACCGCCCTAGGGCCGAAAAAGGCATTTTCCCTGGCGAGTTGCTGGCGACCTCGCCTGAAAACGAGCGTTTTCGGCCTCCGTATGATGCATGTAGAACAGATCATTTCATACCAGTGTGGCGAAAAAATATTTTTGAAATCCATTCAAGATTACGCCAGAAATCAGGTTTCCAAAATTGTAGATGTATTGCGGGTTGCATATCTTTCGCATTGACAGGTTAGGCTAGCGAAGCGAGCCTGCCGGCTAGTCTTTATCTATAAAAGCGAAATGGCAATGACTGACTGATTCATTTATTCATTCATTCATTCATTCATCACCAGAACTGAAATCCACTGAACCGAATGTGTTCAAATTTGGCAAGCATGTTCAGTTGGACGTTTAGACGCGCGCTATAAGAAAAGATTTTCTTATCCAATATATAAGAAAGGAATTCCAATAGAAAATCAGCAAGGAAATCTGAAGGAATAATTAAGGCCTTTGTAATTTTATTTATTATTGATATAATGAGTGAAGTATCCTAAAAACGTGATTGAACGGATATTGTTATAGTGACTTCATTGTCAACTGACCAAGTTGTGTCCAAAAAGTACAGATTTTTAAGGGCTAAACTGCATTTGTATGAAACTGCATTTTCAATTAGGTACTGTGAGTTATCTCAAAAACTAGAGCTCTACAAACGCTCTCTCGGAATAAAACAAGGCTCCCCCCAACTGATCAAGTAGTATCTACTACTTACAGAGTATATTGACTATACAGAGTGTTTCAGAAGTAGTGTCGAGCATGAAAGGGGATTGTTCCTTGGTAAAAAACATACCTAAATATAATTTTCAAAATGTCTGTAAGTCCTCAATTACTCACACAGCGCCATTTTTGTTTTCTCATTTTCAACTAATCTTTCAAATTTATAATTTTGTAGCGGCCTTGAAACGGTACCATAGTGGTCAATTATTATGTAAAATCAGCTGAGAATTCGAATGAAACCAGTTAGAAGTTCGTAACTTCAATGGTTATTAAGATAGTTGACAAAATAAGCTAAAAACCTAAATTTTTCAACATTAAAGGGATATTTAATCGTTTAACGGTATTTCGAGCTGTTTTTTAATGTAGGAAATTAAATTCTAAAGAAAAAATGATCAGCGACATTTTCATCTAAAACGCACTCAAGCCTCACAAATTGGGATTTAAAGAAGACAGAACAGACAGAAAAAAAGGTATGAAATGATTACTGTTTTGCCTTCTTTAAATCCTGATTTGTGAGGTTTGGATGCGTTTTAGACGAAAATGTCACTGAACATTTTTTCTTTAGAATTTAATTTCCTACAATAAGAAATAATAAAAAATATCGTTCAATAATTAAATATCACATTTATATCCTTTTAAAGTTGAAAAATTTAGGGTTTTAGATTATTTTTCTAATTATCTCAATATAACCACCAAAGTTACGAACTTCTAACTGATTTCATCCGATTTCTCAGTTTATTTAACGTAATAATTGACCACTATATAACCCTCTCAAGGCCACTACAAATTTATGAAATTGAAAACTTACCTGAAAATGAGAAGTCAAAAATGGCGGCTGTGTGAGTAATTGAGGACTTTCGGACATTTTGAAAATGGTATTTGAGTATGTTTTTTACCAAGGAACAACACCCTAGAATGCTTGACACTACTGAAACGCCCTGTATAAGTCTTATATAGTCACTGTAGTATTTACGAAGCTGAATTGCTAGGGGTAGAACTACAAAGTGAATAATCTGAAAAATACATACAAAAAATATATCAACAGAACAAGTTATGCTCAAAACATTCTGGTTGCTGCGGTTTGAACTGTATAAAGTGAATCTGTATTAATTATTTCTCTTTGAGAAAGAATGCTTTTCAATGATATTTTGGACACAAACTAAACAGATAGTATTAAAATAATACTGTTGAGGGATATGATTCAACCCTCAAAGTGAAGTCCGTAGTATTCAATACAAATAATAGATGGCTCTGAAACGGTATTTTGTACTGTAAAATTTCAAAAATTTTCCGGTGGACCTCCGGACCCCCCTTGCTGTTGGGGGTGATCTACCAAACACCCCCCCCCCCCGAGGGTAAAACCCCCTCAGACTTTACTGCCTGGTACCCCCATTAATCAAGGTCTGCGCACGCCTATGATCTTGCAATCTGTCGACTCTATAGGACTTCAACAGCACTTGAAGACTTTACAAGGATTTGCGAACCAATTTCGAGAAATATTATACACATAATGTAGATGATTCATATAAAATGGATATAATATTGATATTATAATATGATGTATTATATTACATTGGTACTTTAAATTTCCAGTACTCATTTTAGATAATTTTATGAAGAAACATCCTTATAAGCTATAGTCTGGTTAGGAAGTCATCACCATCATCATCTTACTTACAAGGATGACTGTATTTGCCTATTCGACTTACAAACGATAATATTTACAAAAATACTGATTATTCCTATAGCTATTAGGTTGATAAATTATTATATAAATGTTAGAAAGTTAACAACTAAACAGAAATTCTGTTTATTCTCTTCTGGAGCTTTATAAGTTTATTAACAACAGATCACACTTCTTCATCACTTTTCTGAAATTCATATTGAAAATAAAACGTCGTTTTTTGAGGCGAGCTGACGAGACCGAGAATGACATTTAGGCAGACATCTGGAACGTTTGCCGCTCGGATATTGCTGTGCCAGTTGATTGAATAATCCAGAAGGGTGATGTGATGGGAAAGGGGATTGAGGAAGAAATTATCACCAATAATATCCTCTTCTGTTGGTGCTCCGTCGGCTTTGGTGAATCGATAAGCCTACGAGTAATGAACGAATGAATAAATTCGCTGCAGAGCTGCCTATACATCGAAGCCAGCCGTCAATTCGATTACTGTAAGACTTAATCCTACTGTGTCTGTATCTCCCTCTTGTGTCAGCTGTATCTGAAGCATGGCAGAGAATGCACAGTGCTCAACAAGAGAAGTTTTTTCAACAAAACTGGAAATGATTTTCGCAGCGTCCGTGATATAGGCGCCATGAGGCCGAAAGCATAAATAATAACGCTCCGCTTATCATTGAATGAGGGGAGTCCAATGATAAGGCTGAAAAATGCCAATTCCACATTGTATGGCAATGATTCATATATTACATATACATATTTTTGAACTAATACTGAAACCATTGAAATGATCAACAATGAAGTCCATTTTTTCTCTCCTTAAAATTACTTTTATTCATTTGTGCTTTTCTTGGATATATTAGTTTTTTTTATAACTATTCTCTCCTCAACTATATTCCAATTATTTACAGAGTATAATAATACATTATTGATTATTCAAATCATCAATAATTGACACAAATCTTTAATAGCTTCCTTTATTTAAAATTCAATCTGTTTTCTTAATTTATCACATAGCCTACCCCAAAAAACAGTTATAATAAATATTGATACGTTTGTGATAATAATTTCTGTTCTCGTACTCACATCCTATTCACATCGGGAGGCAGGTCCTGAGGAACATCGACGGTGGACTTCCCCCAGCACCGGCACTCCAGCTCCTGGTGAGTTCCGCCCTCGGTGTGGTTGAAGCAGTGGCATAGCCTCTTGGGATCGATGCTCGTGACGTCATCGGAGATCGGAGGCAGCAGCGAGTGGTTGCCATCTGGACTCTGATTGGTCCAATCATTCCACGCGCTGCGGCCACTCTCGTATAGCCACAGCATTACGAACAATCTGAAAATTATTGCAAAGCCAAATTAATGTATTGTGTGGTTGTGGTCTCGTTGCCTACAATATTTCTGTCATGCTGGTTAATTCCAATAATTCAGGGCCAATAAAATGGAGAGAAATTGAGCTGAAAATTCAATCAAGAATTCCAATATATTGAGTTAGAGTCCCTCAAGTAAAAAACATCTGGTGTGGTGTCATCACACAACCTTTCTTGCTCACTCATTCATACTTGCCTAGTATAAATGAATGAATTCAATACTAATGTTGAGTGGTTGTGAAGGTGATATTGTGGTAGTTATCCATATAAAATGAAGAGAAAGATATTGTCAAAACACATATTCACCATATTTCGAGAAACTTAGAATACCGGCTGGTATTGGTTGCTACCATTATCAATTGAGTTTGCCAGATTGATAATGGAGTAGCAACCGAAACCGATATCTCAATTTTCTGATGAATCTATGGTTTGACAATCCAGTATTATTGTATTCAATATCCAATGTGACTGAACCACGCTATAGGGAATGTATAATTATATACTATCAAGACCTAGAAGCAAAGATTTGTTCTCCAAGGGGAAATTAATTCCAAACTAATTAATGATGAATCCCTTTCATCGTTCCGCTAACATTCACAAGGTATTCTATCTAGATGAACCCTTGAATTGAGTAGCCTACTTTCCATTGGACAAGATTCATGTGCACAAGAATCTGTTGCTGAAATCATCATAGCGATTCTGACACCCATTATAAAAAAGTTCAATTGAGCTGAGTTTAGCTGTAGGAGTTGGATTATGATACCATCCCTGATAATATCGTTAGTTTCTCTCACACCTGGTTTGGCTTACATTACCTGCATTGACCCTGATGAAAATATTCTGAATGATGAATCACGAATGCGTTTATTCGTTTATGCGTTGACTGTAGAGCTGTAGACGGTACACCCAAACAACTCTCAACCACTATCCCGGTGCTAGAAGCACCCAGAAATTTCAAAACTTCAAACTTCTGGATACTAAAATAAATTATAGAGATATAAGACTATGAGAATAGTTGATAAGTTTTCTTTTTCTAATCCATTCCAAGCTCAGATTCGAAACATTTTATAGTTTTCTATCTTCTACCGTACAAGATTATCTCTGATCAGTAGTAACTTATGTGTCTTGGGGACTCATACCCAGTCATTATTTGTGACAATTTATATTTTATCAGACAAAGATACTCTTTATCGATTATCGGTCGGTTCTAAGAAGTTTAAAAGTCTAGTGTTGTCACACTTCGAGTTCGTGAACATTGTCAAGTTGAAAAATGATTACTTTCTAACTGGAGTGTGTCATGTTACCTTTTCAACGCTTCACGCCTCTTATTCTAAGAAGAACAAAATAAATTGTTGGCAGGATCTCTTTAGGGAAAACTCTTGTGAGAGAATTGACAGCTTATTATACACGTCAGCTGCTCCTTGAAAGCTCTCCAAAGAAGACTATCCTCTAATGGCGAAGATGCGAGTTTATCCCTTGTAATTTTATAATAAACTGGTTTTATCCAGTGAGTGCTTGTGAGACAGCAAAGAAATAGATTGAAGAGTGGGGAGAATACGAGTACCTTAGATCTATAAATGATGAAAATTCTAATTGAAAATCAAATGCAATTTACCAAATTGTTTGACTAGAACTTATGTGGTTATTCTCTGGATACATTAACTGGGACGTAAGACTGGAAATTCCTAATTTTTATTGCTGTCGTGACGTTTTTATCCCGGCTCAGGCCTGCTTCAAAGATTGAATAATTTTATTCTCTTGATTGACACTGGGTTGGAAAATTACAATCAGAATATAAATCACAAGGGAGAAAGAAAAACAGGAGACAAGACAGAGAACAAGTACAATATTTGTCGGGTGCTTCGGAAACAGAATAATATTGTAATATCGCAACGTCTTTTACTGACAAATAAGAAATTAGCTCCTAAAACTAAGATTAAGCAACCTCATACAAAATACTTAGAGATGAATATCAGTGTGTATAAGATATTTTAAGATATTCAGAATTACTGAATTGCATGATGTAGAGTACTATAGAAATTTCTAAATAAATGAATAATTCAAAGAGATTTGAAAGATATTGATTCTTCTTCTTTATTGGAGTGATAAATAATGTATTTAATTTAGGAGAGACTTCAATATAACACATTCTATCAATATTTTAATATCATTCAAATAATAAGATAAAATGTTGATAAAACCAATAATAAAAATACTTCTCGCCTACCAACTATTCGTATCAATAAGTCATCTATTATCATGTTTCATATTGGAGGTTGAGTGGGATTTAATGTGAGATAGATACATTATATCGTTGGACCTTGAATTAAAGTATTGTAAGCCGTATTGAAGTCACAGGTCAAGAATCTCAAGAGGCTCTGTAACAATTTCTCTAAAAGCTTTCAAGAGTTGAGCGTATAATGGAAACCGCTTGACACGAAAATAAGGCAAGCACTGTTGCATGTGAGTTGCGCTTCAAGTGGATTTCTACTCGCAAACTTTTCAAGAAGATGAAACAAGTGATTGTGTCTCATGTGTCTCATGAGCCAAATAAGGAAGAAAGATAGAGTGCTAGACTGAAAGGTCTAACATGGATGGCCAAGGTAGATCTTTATAGAGGTTAATATGATAAAGGTGATATATGTCGGCAAATTTAGCATGACCTTTGGTTTGCACCAACTTCCATGCAACGCCATGCTAAATCTGCCGACCTATATGTTGAATAAGAATCATGTTTGTCATCTCCAATGCTTCTCCAATATACAATCTCACCCCACACATCTCAATCATCATCTAATAGCTATCCCTTGATCCCTTCTCATACTCATTTCCTCTCCAAACTTGTTGAAAAATCCCGCTTCTGGCATCTTTCCAGAGCTTTGCTTCCAAATATTTTTTGGAAATTGGTTGTTTGCCTAGGCTATAGGCTCCATCTTCCCCTACATTTTATTACGATCAGGCTATCTTGGAGTTCAACTTTTCAATAGTGAATTGTAATCTACTGAGCTTAGGGATATTCAGCTAATTATCTAATTTCATTGGAATTTGTTCGGAATTGTTCTAAAGGAGCGACTGCTCTAGAGCGGACAGGAGTGAACCACAGTAACGAATGAAACTTGCACTCAATATGCAAATTCAAATTTCTCAATGATATCTCTCAATACAGCTCACTGTTATTTGATAAGACCTAATTGAGAAAATCAATACTAAGTTTCATTTCGTATTTATTTTGAAATTTTCACAACTCCGATCTCCTGACTACTTTATATCAGCTCAAAAAGCGACTGTTTACTCAATTATTATATTGTGATAGATGCAACAACTTCAATTCTAACAACTTAAATTGGAGATTTGCATCACTACTGCTCGTTCGCTCCTGTTCGCTCTGGTGTAATGGTATCACTTCATCCTTTCACTCACTTAACTATTGGGTTTGATCATAGCTACCCTTTATTTGATTCAACCCAATTGGAAGCTTTCACATCATTGTTATCGTAGGTTATATTTTTTATTGCGGACGACTCCCACATAGTGTGAAAATACGTATTATACGAAGTTACTGGCTCCATGTTGGAAAGCCATTCGTGTAAATAGTCTTTTTAATCTGAATAAATATTCAAATAATAACCAATATTAGAAGTAATCAGGTAGCTTCTTGGAATGAGACCTCTCACCAAGCACCAAATATTATTATTATTAAAATAATAATAAAATTTCAAATTCCACTAGCAGCTCACAATCCTCATATGTCCTGATGATATGTCCTCTATGATTATGTGGTATGCTATGGTGAATCTGCTAATACACACGTGATGTGCCGTAAGCAACAGACACCTGATAGCTCTCATCTTATGCCTGAAGCCTGACCGACGAGCACTATGTAAGGCTTGGAAAGACTCAAATAATAAGGCAATAATCATAAAATATATATCATGGGAGTCAGCATCCAATGTAGATACACAATTAATTGGTGAATGTGAGGCTCTTAGTTGTAATATGAGAATATAATAATTTGCAAATAGAAATTTGCCACCAAAGCTGGTCCAAAATTCTATCAGGCAGGCTACGGCCATAAACTGAATATATTTCTATTTGAACAGGTAGTACCCTGTCTGATAGCTTGCACCAAGTTGATTATGGTACAAGAATAAATTTATTGCTCCCAAAGCAGTCGCATAGGTGATTTGCAGTTAGCATCAATGAGCCAATAATAATCAGATAAATAATTATTCCTAGATAGCAAGATCCTATACGAAATGTTTGAATCTCTCATAAAATTATTCAGTTGGTAGCAAATAATTAAGCAGTAATCAAATCTGGTAAAGAATCAACATTATAATTACAAATTTGAATTTTCATAATAAGCACTTCCAATAAGTTTGAATTTAACATGATAAGAAAATCTTAGAATTTAATAAGCTTGTACATTTATGACTAGTAATAATTAAATCAGGGCGTGAGTTCACGTGCCTAGGAAACTTGAGTATTTGCATTAAATTCTTATGACTAAATTTGATATTAAGGTGCGCACCATAGAGATATGTAAATAAATCTCCCCCACTGATTCAACATGAAGCTGCACTAGATAGACTTTCTTTTAGATTTGAGAGCTCTCTTAACGTCGCACTTGGGATCCCATTAATTTATTTTCGCACTCACGTGTTGATTCCGAAGTTTGGTTACCGGGTCGTCGTGGCTCTGGAAGTCATCTGGCTGCTATGGAAATACCGGCTTGCTATCATCTCAGGGTGTTTTACGTTGCCATCTCAGGTACGGGGGGAATTTACTTTGGCACCATTTAAAGTTCAAATAATATCAAAAATTTAAGTTAGAGGCCACTACTAGCCATGTTGACTGTTTAAGGGATCTAGAAAGAAGGAATCCTTTTTAGAATGTCTCTAGGCTCTTCTTTCAACCTTCTGACGTCATAAATATATCGACGTAATATATAATATAGAAAATTATAATATTGTGCTCAAATTTACTCTTAATAACATAAAATAATACATTAAACATAATTCGTTGATGAGACAATTATTTGGCTGTCAAAACAAGCCGGTATATGCAACATAATATGCATATTTAGACATTAAGTACTTGAATAACATAATTTATATATTTTAAATAATATAATAGTGCAATTTATTGCATGAATTGTCATTTTAGACAATAATAAATACATAAAATAATACAGATAAGGTGTAGAACACGAATGATTTTGGGCAAACAGGTAGGCAATCAGCTGACTAAAAAGCGCGAAATAATAATGCCGGCTAGAAAGAATGCCCAAAAATTAGAGGTTAGGCTCTTAATCAAAACAATTAGTACAGTAGTAATTATTTCAATTATTCAAATTCCTGTTCTCAGGTATTTGAGAAGGGTTACAAAATGTTTCCTTATCAGTAGAATAACGGATCTGTGATAAGCTGCTGTGAATGCACTAGGCAAGTAATAATAATAAGGCATTCCACCTCTCAATAATATTTTTATTAATTATGAATCATGGTTCTTTCATAGACGTATCATCACAATAGGCACACTAGCTTGTCTGTGGGTAATTGATCAAGCTAATTCATACATTGATTCAAATCACATTGAAATCAATTATGTATTAAACCTAGAAAACTAAACAGAAGAACTTCTCAAGTGCTTGTATATAGAGCCTAATTTGAATATGGAGATTTTCAATGAATTTTACAAAAATAACCTCCTTGAAGAACAAGGACATACTGATTGCAAAAGAATGATTAATTAATCAATCACAATGACGATCCAGGTGACTTTTCTCGGATCCGTAGTTGAAATTCACTGCAAAAAGTTCCTTTCATTCATGAGATGGTGATCAATCATTGGCATTAAAATACTTTTCATAGCTGATCCTTTTCCCTTTGTTACTTTTGGATAACAAAACTTATTGTCATCGCATCTCATTTCTCCGAAAGCTGAACAAAGTTCCTGAAAGTTCAAAGTTGAATCCTGAGTTTGAAGACGATCTTAATAGGATTCCATTCCTCGAATGATTTCATTTTTGTTCAAGAGCTTTTAAAACTGGTGACATAAATTATCATGGAATTTGCAATATATGATCATGTTATAATCTCGAAAGATTCTGAATTGAACGAAATGTTAAATATCATTGTCAAGTGAGTAAGCTAACAAAAAGAACATTGAGTATTTCAAACTAATGCAATAATTCAAGTTGATATTATAATCTCCAAGCGTTGTTGTACATGACATAAGAGTTTCCTGTTAAACTTATTTTCCAATATTCTCACCAATCCTTTTTTCCTTGTCTTTTTATATTGAAACGATAAAGTTTGTAGGGTATGAATATTGTGATATACACATCTCTGATTACATATTCTATCATCCCAAAACAATAAATATTTCATATTAATTATTCCGTCAATTAAGAAGCTGATTTCGTCTATCAAGATACATGATTCACTTTCAACGATCATAACCAATGAATAGGATTGAATGTATCGTTTCATTGAAATTGAAGTTGTTATATATTCACCCGATAAAATCAATCAAATGAGAGGATATAATCAAATAAGAGGATCAAATGTGTATTTGAACGAACTTACTAATCACATCACATTCAATTTCTTGGCGGTAGGATGAGTTAAATGAAGCAACAAAGAAATGGAAATATGAAAAAGAAGATTATCTAATTAAATTATTTTCCTCTTTCAGACAAAATCGGCCACTGATTGTTTTGAAGCTTATGTACGAATATTCCCATTATTGATATATTTTGGTCGCTGTATTTTAAATATTTTTTTCAACATGAATCTTGTCAACTGCATTTCTATCAATGGCGAAATATTAGTACAAAAATGTGTAGAGTGTGTTGCGACAGATTCAGAGATAGAATGATTTTTATTATTATTTTAAGCATTTTTCTTTAGAACGTTGCCCAGAACAATATCAATAACAATAAACAAATGAACAATATCACAAATAAACGTCAAAAGCACTTCCAATTCGTAGCTTTAACGGTTTATTATTGTCGTAAACAGGCACTTAACTGTCTTAACAAGTTGTTAATAATATGCCTTTCAGTAGCCAACGATCCCTTTATGATAATTATTCTTTTACTTGTTCTTGTCTGAAGCCGTCAAAATCGGGATTCGTGGACAAAGCAGCACAAAAGGAGCGTTTAATTAAAATATTTCCACGCAGCTGGCTTCACATTATCTTGAAATCGATAAACTTTGCACCCTTGCTGATAAGGGATCCGCTGTCTTTTCAGACATCACATCAAAAAGCATAGGCTATCATTATAATAAAATATTCTATTACTATCTGCGTCTATAAGTATTATTGTTTAAAATTGATCACATTTCACTCTGATTAACTGAACATGATTAGAAACTTAGAAAAGTTTTGAAGAAAAAATGTTTTTACCGTTCTCGAGAATACTGTAGTACTGTAGACTGGAGAGTCATGAATAACATTGAATCATTATTATTTGATAAATATGTGTAAGCAAGATCTAATTTAACGTTTCTTTCACTTCAATTCTCATACTAGCATCATACCGGTACCAATACTATTTTTCTACTAGATTTTAGATTATCTACTTTTTCTACCTATTTCTCAATATAAAATTAAAATTGAACAATTTTCTCAAGAAATTTCTGTCTTCGCTGCTGGGAAAATCATGCAAGTATAGGATTAAGTTTTTAAGTTTTGTCAATTTGACATCATATTTCCAGACGCTTGTAATTTTCAGGTTTTGACTTTGGTATACTTTTGAACATCGAAAGAATAATAAGTCGCTATCGAATCAACTTATTTCAGGCATTAGGCTTTTCGATATTACTGTAGCTGATGTGTCCCCTATAAGTTAAAGGGAAGGCATAAGAAGTTGGTAAAACTTCGAATTCACTTATCAGGTTTCAAATTGAGTCAACTTCATCGACTCGCCTGTCAGTGTGAACTTCGATCTCACGTATCAAAGGCTACATTCCCCGCGAGAGAGCAAACTCGACTGCGAGAAGCAGCGCAAACTTTCACAAGCAGAGTGACACGAGAATAAATCGGAAAATTGGGGGAGTTTGTGTCAGCTCATGGAAATTTGAACACCCTCCACAAAACAAGCCGAATCCTCTCAAAAAGGTTGAACTCTGAAAATGTGTAGGAGCACTTCTTATTGAAATACCACTAACAACGAGTCTTGTTCTATTGTGAGTTTTTTACGTGAGTATCTTATATCAATCAGATTTTCCAATTACATTCTTATTCCATACCACTACAATTACAATCTCAAGTTCACGGCCTTCACCCATTTACAAAATGACAAATCTGTCTCCAATTCTATATACAATAACAAAATCAAGGTATCTTATGGCCTAATTTGAGTAAATTTGACTTAGAATTTCGATGTGAATTGAATAAATAAATAGAAGATTTCAATAATTATAATGAATTCGAATCTCAAATTATTGCCATTATTTGCCAAATCATTATCATTATAATTATCCAGCAGTTGGTTAACTGCAATGTCTAATAATTCTTCCATCTTTGATACCTGGCCAGAAAGGCTAACATCATAATTGTCAAGGTAATTAGAATAGAAAGGTATGAGCCATCAGCATTGTAGCCGGGAGGAAACAGTGAATTCTGACGTCATTGGCACCACAGCTGTTTAGCGAACCTAGAAGTTAGGAACTTCATCTGCTCCTTGTGCGTTCCAACTTGGTTCCAAACGCTGATGTTGTAAATTGATTTTTCTATGCCTATTTGAAAAACTTTTTGGCAATAGCTATACGGCCCATATTCATATTATTTACATGCAATCTATCTATTGCCAAACCTATTCTCATAACCTCTTTTCCCATAATGTTTTGAAATTGAAATTTTTGCCTCTTTATTGTCAATATGATGAACGCATTTTCTTGAAATCACCATATAGGATTTCATTTTGCTTAATACAATTATATAACCTACAGTTTGAATGCAATTGGGAAAAGATTCTGTACTAATAACAAAAACCACATGTTTGCAAAAAAAATGATGCAGTGATAACATAATAGCCTGTTCAAATCAGAGTGCAAAGTTTCCGTGACGTCAGAAATGATTTTAATCTAATTACTTTGATTGGAACGCACAAGGAGCAGACGAAGTTCCTAATTTCTAGGTTTGCTAAACAGCTGTGGTGCCAATGACGTCAAAATTCACTGTTTCCTCCCGGCTACGATGCTGATGACTCATACCTTTCTATTCTAATTACCTTGATAATTGTATGAAGCTGTTCAGAAAACTGCCTGGTTGGCAAAAGGTTAAGCCACTGGCTCGGCCGGCAACCGAGGGGTACCGGGTTCGATTCCCGGTCCGGGCAGAGTTTTTTGATCAGTTAAATTCAATGGATCTCGCCTGCTATTTAGTACATTGGTCAATATTGGCAGTTGCAGAAGTCCTTTGTCTATTTATATAGCAATAAATGGTGATTCGAATTGATTATTAATATAATTATCCAGCAGTTGGTTAACTGCAATGTCTAATAATTCATCCATCAGAAGATTTAAATGTTCAAATGATGGTTTGGATAGATATAATAAGAAGCTATATTTATGCTCCTATTATAAATTCGAAGCGTACACCATTAAGCTCAAAACTTATTAATGGTTCTCATTTCGAATAAAATGTCCAAAATTGATATTTTATTACCATTATGTTGGGGAATCATCATATTAACGGAATAGGATGGAATTGGTTTTCAACACTGCCAAGTTTCGAATGGATATAAGGATAAATAATTCGGGTGGAGTAATCAGAGTGAATGAAGAGACATATTGTTCAGAGAGTTCTGTGTCATCCTCCGCTTATGAAATCTCGTATTCCAGTGCACACACGTAAACAGCACCACTAAAGAGTGGGAAGCTCCATGACAACTGCAATGCCAATCGAATTTGGAACAATGCCAGAGATTTCTGAATAGAAGTTGACTCAACAATTCTAAAATAATATGGTTTCCAAATCGATTATCTTCTACAAAGCACAAAATAATCGAGATTATGTATAAACCTTCCTCTAATGAATTCCATTTCTAATTGGATTGATAATCCTTCATGAGTAATAAGTAGCTAGTATTCGGTCGCTTCTAAAATCATCGTATAAGTCTGAACTACTCAAAACATTATCATAATAATAATCAATAATACAGTAATCACTATTTGTTGAAAAATCTATATGAATGTTTGAACCTCATTTAATGTTGATACAAAAGCTATGACACCATCATTCAGCTCAAAACTCATTATTGGTCAAACATACTGTATTATATCGTCCCACATATCACCTCCATAGATTCTCAAAAAGGTGAAGTATACACCCCTATACTTAAACAGATTGATGCTATCATTATGACAGTTGAAGTTGACATTCATATTTTCTCAAAATCTCTTTCAAGAATATCTCTAAAACCTTCGTCCCGTGCCACGATTCAAGATGCAATAAATTTCAACCAAGCTTTTCGCTCAACCTTCGATGCTCATTAAATGTGGCTTTCACTAACGCTTGCTCATGATTTCGTTTGAAGCCCTAAAACTCCTGTCATTACTCCGTATCCGCTGATAGCGAAATTCAATCTTTAATTGCGGCTTCCTCCCACAAAGACTTTTTAATCTTTTAATTCTCACAAAATTTTGCGAAGGATAATTACTTTCCAGTTACAATATTCATACATGGATCAATAGGATAGATTGATACACTTTGAACTCCATTCGAATATTTTATATCTGCCGGGGCTTGCATAGCAATCTCAATCACCCCAATCATCTGAAAAAATACAAAATAACCTAAAAAGTATATTATCCGTGGTAGTTTCAAAAGACAATATTGAAGGAGTATTAGTTAGTCATAGTATGACAGGGCTCCCCTAAGCCTATTGTTTTCCTCCGGTTACTCTGTCCTCTCTATTTATCACATAACAGTCATTGTTCCTTCTTCATATCACTTCAGCTTGTGTGTGAATCTTAAATCAGTTTTATCCATTTAATGAATCATTTTTAGAGAAACTTACTGTTCTCGAAACGCACAGAACGAGAAACTCCTTGATCATTTGAAGCTTTAATAAAGAAAGTCAAAAAAGAATACACCAGAAATGCGGATATCCAGTGCTATGGAGCAGAATAAATTCATGAAGCTCAAGTTCAATAAACAATATTTAAGTCTCTCCATCACTCTTTCCTCATGAGACCTTATGAACCAGAATAGAATTAGAAAAGCGTTATGGCTTTATAGAGTGAAATAATTATCATTTTATCATGGAATTTCAATGTCTCAACCCTAAAAAATGGAAGGGGTTTGTCTTATTGGAATAGGGTGAGAATGAAATTAGTTGAATTCAATTTCATTATTTTAGTAGGTAGTGGAAAGAAGGGGTGAATAAGAAGTATGGTTAGAAAAAGGGACGAGGCTACTGAGACAAAAAAAAACAGAATGACCAAACCATGAATGAGGGTGAAAATGCTTGTTCATTCTACTTATGTCTGAAGATACCACACAAACGCGTTTTTAACAAGAATGAATGAGCTGCAGAATATTGACCGGTTGGGAGAGTTAGAAAGGAGTGTTTGATGAGGAATTAAGATGAGGAGCATGTTCCGAGTTATCTCTGAATTCTATTCACCTTACATCCTGTTACATTGAAGCAGAAATCTCTATCCAAGAACTAAAAAAATCATTGTTGATGAACACAAAACCTATGATTTCATAGACTTTATTAGGAATGATGCCCATTAACATGGTACGCCATAGTGGAGTAGGTCAATTTCCACACAGAAAACACTAAAACCCGTAAAGACACATTATGTTTCTGAAGCTAACTATTGTATATACTGTAATTGTAGAGTTTCTAATATTCTGTAATTGATGTAGTAGTTTTAGTTTTTTTTTGGGAAATAAACTTTTATTTATTTATAATATATAACAGCAATCCGGGTATTTGAAAATATATATATATATTTTTTTTAACGGGTTTTCCGGGTACATCCGATCGGTAAATTCACTTACTTGGGTAAGCTGACGTTTCGTCGTCATCGCAGACGACATCCTCGGGTGTCGAGTATGCTCCGAGGATGTCGTCTGCGATGACGACGAAACGTCAGCTTACCCAAGTAAGTGAATTTACCGATCGGATGTACCCGGAAAACCCGTTAAAATATTCATCCATCCGCGAAAATTTTAAAGTAAACGTATACAGGGTGTTTCAGGAGGAATGTGCAATACTTGTCAGGCTAATTCCTTACACCAAGTAGATTGAAAAGTTCCATAGGGCCAACCCCCAAAAACGCTCTGTTACCGAGATAACAATGGCGGAAAATTAAGATTTAAAAAAAAATATTTATTATTCTAATTTTTAGAGGCTTTACTGGGGTTCTAAAATAATCAATTCCTATGTAAAATTAGCTGAGGAATTCAATGAAACCAGTCTGAAGTCTGTAATTTCAACGGTTATTGAGATAATTGAAAAACGATGCTTAAAAAACGCCATTTTTCAACAATAACTGGATAAGGAATCATAAATTTGTATTTTTTATTAATGAAAGTTGAAGAGAGTCGAACTCTAAAGAAAAAGTTAGATGGCAGCGATTGCGTAAATCTCACCCAAATCTCAGAAATAGCGATCAAAAATCGCAAAATCGCTACTAAATACAAATTTATCACTTGTGCTATGTTTTGTCGAATTTTGCGATTTTTGATCGCTATTTCTGAGATTTGGGTAAGATCTCAATAACTGTTAAAGTTACGAACTTGGAACTGGTTTCATTGAATTCCTCAGCAAATTTTACATAGGAATTGCTTATTTTGGAACCTCACTAGAGCCTCTAAAAAATTAGAAAAATTAATCATTTTTGAAAAATCTTAATTTTCCGCCATTGTTATCTCGGTAACAAAGCGTTTTTGGTGGCTGGTCCCATGGAACTTTTTTGTCAACTTGGTGTAAAGAATGGCGGCGATTGTGTAAATCTTACCCAAATCTCAGAAATGGCGATCAAAAATCGCAAAATCGCTACTAAACACAAATTCATCACGTGTGCTATGTTTTGTCAATTTTGCGATTTTTGATCGCAATTTCTGAGATTTGGGTAAGATTTACACAATCGCCGTCATTTGACTTTTTCTTTAGAATCCGACTCTCTTCAACTTCCATTAATAAAAAATGCAATTTTATGATTCCTTATCCAGTTATAACCCTTATTGTTGAAAAATGGCGTTTTCTAGCATTTTTTCCAATTATCTCAATAACCGTTGAAGTTACAAACTTGGAACTGGTTTCATTGAATTCCTCAGATAATTTTACATAGGAATTGATTATTTTAGAACCTCACTAAAGCCTCTAAAAAATTAGAAAAATTAACAGATTTTGAAAAATCTCAATTTTCCGCCATTGTTATCTCAGTAACAAAGCGTTTTTGGGGGTTGGTTCCATGGAACTTTTTTGTCTACTTAGTGTAAGGAATCAGCCTGAGAAGTATTGCACATTCCTCCTGAAACACCCTGTATATATATATAAATATATATATTTATGTTAACGATATGATATGTTATAACGTTTATATAACGATATAAATGATATATATATAATATTTGCCGTTTCACTCATGGTTATACAGTACAGCGTGTGAGAAATGTACATATTGTATATTGGATAATCACCCAATCAAATAACATACTCTTGAACATCTCTCACTAACCTGAACACCAATTATTACAGCATGTTGGTTTCTTGGAATAAACAAAGCGTCATAATCATAATCGTCATAAATCAACAATTTCATAATCAACGAAGCGTCAATTTCTGATCAGAGTGGGTCTGATTAAACTTCAAAACGTCATCCTTGATGTTTACAGTGAGAACTTATCCATATTCACTTACATTTATGAATTATTCATGAAGAATTATTCGTAAAGTTCACTTTACGTGAAAATTCAACGGAAATATTTCGTTTCAAAAGTAAATATTGGAAGGAAAATTAATTTAATTCTACTGTCAAGATATAGAAATCTTCTCGTAAGATATTTTGAAAGGAATTGTTACAATGATTAGCATAAATCTGCTTTTTTCAAAAGCAGATATACTTATTTCAAATGCAGATTCAAGAAATAAATATTACTTTCAAGCTTATTTATTTCTGTTACTTCCTCTCCCTATGTGATTACAGCATCAGTTATATTATCGTTAACATAATGCTCTTCAGCTATTGAAGCGAGCAATATAATTAGTATCATTTTTAATTTGCATGATATAGGATTTGAGCCGATGTATTCCGTAATCTACATAAATAAAGTAAATGAATCTGAATCTGAATCCCTATTGCTTGAACCACGTTGCGATTTAGGAAACTTCTGGATTATATATAGGTTCAAGTTATTGATCTCTCTCTATGGGCCAAGTGTTAATGGAAAGGATACCTTTTTTATTCTTTCCCAAGAATGGACATCTTTATGTCCAAACTTCGCCTTTTCATTTAGATAATTCAATCGTAATGGATAAGTTTGCCAATTATAGTAGCCTACATAGTTTTCCTAAATATATAATTTCTATAACTCCGCGTTCATGTATACCACCCGTGTCTGTTGAATAATTACTATCTAATCTTTCAAGCTAGTGTCATTCATGCAAAACGTGATAGTTACTACGTATATACCTATTCCTGTATGGAGGTTTACTTACTCTTGTATATTATTACTCACTATATCTAATTGCAATCTAGAATCTAAGTGTGAATGTTTTGTTATTGTCTATAAGAATAAAGAAATCTAATCTATCACTCATATTATTGAAAATATACTTCTAGAACCTTCGTTAGTTTAGTCTTTGAACAATGAATAGTTCAGCTAGGAGCTCCCTACATATTTTCCTGGAGACGTGTCTTGTGCAATTCTCTATTAACTTTGAATTAGAGGTCGATAATCGTATCAACGAAATATTCTATTGGTAGATATGATTTATATTATATTAGGACTTGGTGTATTTCCATTTCCAGATTCTCAATTGTGGATGTACCTGAGGAAGGAAATGAATATAGAGAAGCATTATTATTTATGACTTGGAAATTGGAATGAGACTACTTGTTGGAATTTATGATATGCTTATTTATAAGCGGATCCATACCGCGTGTAATTTATTCCTGAAATAAATGCGAAAACTGCCTCCAGTATGTAATAATTATATGTGATAATTTAACGTAAATACCTCATCAAAAATTCTATTTTGGAAGTAAGCCTGAATGAATTAATAGTGGTATATTGATTTAGTTTTGGTTTTAACGTAGAAAAGCAAACAGAACAAATACTCGTTATAACACGTAATTAGAAGTTTTCCAATTATATTTCGTACAATCCAACTGATTCCTGAACTAATAAACTCCAACAGAAAAATTAATTCATGAAAAAGTATACTTCAAACCGTTAAATTATTATCTTGAGAAATTTACTCCGTATTTTTCTCAATAACTAGCAGTACAGAATCTTCAAAGCGAAATTGATTTCTCAACTTGGCTGGTTCGAGTATTTGGTCAAGTAATCTAGGGTAGAATAAAAATCTCTTAATTGTTGGCTCCAATTGGATCATGAAACACAGATAATCACCCTTGCGTCAAATTGGCAGTACCTAGTTATCAGGATAATCATTATCCACTTAGTTTTGAAGATATATCTTAACGTTCTAAAACAGAAGAGGGATTAAAATCTCCGTAAAGTGCAAAGAAGCATGAATCTTGTATTATTTCCAAAGTTAGATTACAATAATGTAAGCTATCACTAGGAAGAACTCATTCAAGAGCATTCGTCCTCTATTAAGAACTAAATTTCTTTCCTTTTTGTTCGAAAACTTATCACTATTCTTATCAACAGGTTATTTGTTCCACAGTTGCTTTGTTGAATGAATTCTATATTTGTTATTATTATCGTTATCATTGTTATCATCATTATCAGAACCCTCCCATTTTACCCCAAAAGTAGCTCTGTCTTTGATGTCCTTGCCATCAGTCCCCTGCATATGATAAGAGAACTTGATAGACAGGTCTTTGATAGTGTACATTAACAAGCTTGCATGTAGCCTGCTTATTGTTAATTATGTACAGTATATCATCGACATGATGTTATGTTGATTATGTGATGTACTTTAGTCATTGAAGTACTGAATATCTGGGAGTGACACACATTATTTGAATCAAGATAGCTGATATAATTTGATTTATTCTGAAAAAATACTGTTTGTTTTAAATTTTCTTCACAATACGGAGCCTCAAATCCGCCATTATATTCATGTAACTAACTATTCTACAAGTAATTTGGTTTCAATCATAGTAATTCTAGTAGAAATATCAATAATCATGTCCTGGATTAAACCTTCTTTAGAACCTCTTCATGGAATAAATCTTTTTTAAAGCTTTGGTTTAATAGCACTGATCTGAATAAATTTTGAATAAGAATTATTGATCACAATTTTGTAAACTAATTGATTAAACAGTAGAATTTCACACTGTTGTGGGAAGTATAAAATATAGTAAGTTATCACGTCTTAAGTCTATCAATGTGAGTTATATTACCTCATCAATATAACTAGAGAACATATTGTTACGTTCCTTCCTATATTCGAGATCATGAACAAATTAGAGGGAACTTCAAATGAAAAAATAATGATGAAAGAACAATCCAAAGAAATAATTCATTCTAGTAGTGATAATACTGAGTATAATGATTTGATGTGGGAAGTTTATGAAAAACCGTAGGATTTGAATAACCTCACATTTTTTTTGGAAATACAAGTGTGTTAATCTCTTAGCAGTTTTGTCTTGACTTGCTCTAAGACCAGTAAAAGTTGCGAAACTTTCTTCTTGAAACTCCACTGTCGATAGAGATTCTAGTGGAATCTGTCGGATCGTTTTCGAGATTAGTAATAAAGTGCAGACGGACACTTCTTGAGAGCTATAAAACTGACTTGGTAGCGTACCGGTGTCTACTTTTTATAGGTACAGACTTATATCCTATGGGACTGATGTTCCAGATACCATTGAAATGATGAAAAGCATATAAACTATATCCTGTACAGTATCCAGTTGTCTAAGCAGCAGACATCACATCAGTTAATATGTGAATAATCATGAAGTTATTGTCCATCATGGTTATTACATTGTGTACCACATGCTATTCACATTTATCATCGAGAATAAAATAATTTTATAAAACGGGAATTGTTTGAGCAGTATAATAATACTATAAATCACATTGGCTGACATTATAGCTGATAGTACTAGTTACAACAAACTATTTGATAGCGGAATAATATGTTATTCGAGAACTCGAGTCGGCTGAAATGCAAATTTTCTCACCATTAAAACACAAATATATAGTCTCTTATCAAGAAATTATTCATTCTCCATTATAAACTTCACCGGGGATGCAAATAATGCCGCAACCCCTGTCATTTCCAACCCTTGCCAAATAAATTTTCGTTTTGAACTGTCTCAACGTTGAACAATATTTCCCAAAATTTTTTTCGTTGGATTTTATTTTTATTAATTCCTCATAACATTCCACATTCATATCCTCTTTGTGATTTTCTTTGGTACCAAATGTATCTGCGTTCAAGTGCTTAGCTATCCAAGATAATTAGATTACTGTACGGTAACCTATTTACCTCAGCTCAACCTTTTTTATTGAAATTTGGAAAAAGATACTGAAAGTGCTAAAGCCTGTTTTTATTAGCAATGAAAATGATTGGTGGAATTGAAAACATTTTTGAATACGTTCAGCTCACTTTCAATATAACCTTTCCTTATTAATTTTCGAAAAATGAATCCTTTTTTGTGGTTAAAATATCAATAATATTACGTTGAGAAGTTATTTTGAGTGTGATTGTTTACTATTCTTATTAGGCCACTATAAGGCATCTAAGAAAAAATATATTGTGAGAACTTTCCCTGTTACATTCAGAACATACTCTAAAACATCAAGATCTACAGTAAATTAGACCGGCTGCTTCTAATGATGACTGGAGCTTTCCAATTTTCTCCGAACTCTATAGACTAACATTTTTCGTCGTTCTCAATCCGAGTGTGGAGGTAGCCGTATTTCTATCCCATTAAATTAATTATTTCACACATCAGCTTTGTATCAAATAACATACTCGGGAAACATGTCAGTAACATGAAACTCAGGTAACTTGAGACTATTCAGACAAGCCCTTGTTATCAAGGTCACAATACTTTGGTCGGTCGTTTTTTCCAGTAGTGATAACATGAAAAATTGCTCTTCTATTATGAAATATTGAAGATAAATTATTATTCTGATATGTAATATTGAGAAAACAATAGGTACTCGAAATTTATTCATGAAATGAAGTAATTCATAATTTATTTTGCTAAATTCTACATCCGGGCAATAAAATTAGGTGTGCAATGAGTATGAGGCTCGAGGATCTTATTATGAGTGTTTTTTTTTCTTCTTCAAAATTCAAAGGTCCAACAGCACCAAAGTTATCAAAGTTATAATATTTGTGTAACTACTCCCTCGCACTTTAAAAATGTTTATTGTCCCGTAACACCCCATTCCCAGCCAAAATGGTGACTGGATACTGGTAATTGATCATATTTATTGTTTCTTAAGCAAATTTACCGAGTCTTACAAGAAATCCCATTACTGATCACTAATCTCTGCTTTATAAAACGTATCAATTTCGAAAACACATAAAGAAAGCTTATCAACGCCTAATTTCCCAGCCAAATATTATATTATTATTTGTTATCTGCTTATGAATGCGAATAATTTAATACAGTTTGACTACTGATATCAGTGTTGACATGCTATGCTCCCAATCGAGAAGAGCTGAAAATAATAATTAATGTTTATAATATCTACGTTGTTTTGGACTGTGTAGTATAAATTGGTAGAGGAGCAGTTTAGGGCATGAGCCTGTTTCACTCACCCAAATGTAATACGAATAAATGATGATTGATTAATTGATAACTTGATTAAATTCTAAATTATGTGTTTCATCGTACGAAATTCCCCGACAAATATAAATAATTATTTTTCCATTCCCACCATTATGAAAACTCGCATTTTTATTTTTTCTTCGATCTATCTATCATCCTTTTCAATTACAAGCACGCCATTTCAAGCGATGGCTTTCGAGATAGGATGAGAATCCCCGTCATTTTCTAGCCCACAAAATGATGGCTGTTCTTATCAAGAGATTTTGAAGGTGATTCATATTCCTTCCAACGTGCAGGCCAGAGTGGGGATGGAGAACATTTTTCACGATGCTTCGATGAGTTTTTGGATCTGAACAACCAGTGCATTAGTGGGATTGGAAGTTTATGATGACTCGAGTATAAAAATTTCGAAGCTTTTAAAACACCTTGGATATTCAAAAAAGTGTGCAAGATTTCTTGGAAAACTGCAATTAATTTAAAATAATAAAGTCTTATCAAGACCAAACGATATTTATTTCATTCTATTTATTTGAAAAAATTGACAAATGTTGCCAGGCTGAAGCATATTGCAACAAAAAATATAGAACATGATTATTACAAAATTTCAATTGAGAAGTGGAATAACATACGAGTAAAATATTTCAAATTTAAAGTAATCAATAGAACATAATGATGAATGAAAAATTCATATAATAATAATAGCGAAAAATAAAAACTTATTGAGACCAATGAATAGCTGAAGTTTGCAAATATGGCAACACACTGGTTTTGTCATTTGGGTGAGTAATATCGGTTCATTTACATTGAGAAATAATGTCCTATTTAATATTCGATTGAATTCAACTCTCATGAACAACTTTGGGAATAGGAGAGATCATATACAGTAACAAGTATGTTGAGTAGCCTATGCATGGTAAAATGCTCCTTTCAATATTGTTGAGTACCGTGAAGATGATATTGTGGTAGTTATAATATAATATGAAAAGACAAGATATATTGTCAAACCTCTGATCTATTTTTAAATCGAGATACCGTTCTCGATTGCCACACTATTATCATTCTCTGGTAAACTGTGAAAAGAGTTTAGCGGAGATTGATAATGGTGTAGCAACCGAAAACGGTATCTCGATGTTATAATAAATTAGTGGTCTGACAATATCTTGTCTTTTCATTTGAATAAATTCTTCAATTATTATTCTCTGAAAAATACCTTTATTGCACCCTCACCGTACCTTCTTTAGAAAGCATGGTGGGGTGAGGTTAGTTAGCTGTTTAAAGAGGAAAATCAGTGATACAGTTACAAGCACTTCAACGACGTTCTTATCGTAACAAATTCATTGATGATAACAATACGTATTCAACGTGATTTTTGCATTAAAAAGTAATGTAAACGAAACGACACTTGTGAGTGAACCAACTGTACACTTGTTGGTTTGTTTGGGATGCTATTTGAGAAAGTTCACCATTGACATAAAAGTATACTGCTCAGTGGCAATTTCAAGCTCGATGTCTATTCAGTAGTTACCCTCTTATTCGGAAGGAGAATCCACATTCTCCATCCTCTGCTCTTTTCCACTGTTAACTCTCAGTCTATCCTCGATCCTCATTTTCCTCTTTCAACTGTAACCGTATCTTTTTTCACTCGAACTATTTCATGAATTCATGATAGAATCTTTCCCTCTCCATCTCTCTTGATTCTTCTTTCCCCATCGCTTTCTTATAACCTTTACGTTATTTCAAGTGACCTGTTTATTTTTTATTTGTCTCCTTCGTCTTTTTATTCGTCTACTTTGTCTATTTTTCTTCCACTTCTACTTCTCCTTCCCTTGCTACTTCTTCAATCCTTCCATCCACTCCTCTTTCCACTCCTCTCTCCCCATCACTACAATAATTCAACCTCTCCATTATTATCTGGAGCTACCTTATGATTTCTTGTCTCTCCTTATAATTCTCCTCTTCTACTCCTTCTCCTGACTTATCTTACTTCTCTTCATATTATGTTCAAATCATTTTCTTTTTCTACTTGGACGATCTCTACTTATTTTTTTTAATCTTTTCTTCTTCTTCTTCTTCTTCTTCTTCTTCTTCTTCTTCTTCTTCTTCTTCTTCTTCTTCTTCTTCTTCTTCTTCTTCTTCTTCTTCTTCTTCTTCTTCTTCTTCTTCTTCTTCTTCTTCTTCTTCTTCTTCTTCTTCTTCTTCTTCTTCTTCTTCTTCTTCTTCTTCTTCTTCTTCTTCTTCTTCTTCTTCTTCTTCTTCTTCTTCTTCTTCTTTATCTTCTTCTTCTTCTTCTTCTTCTTCTCTTCACTCACTTATCCACTTTCACTCATCAACCTACACTAGTTTTCTTCTCCTTGTCTGCCTCCTTATGTTCTATCTTTCACATTCCCTCCCCTCTCTTTTCATATCTCATTTCCCCTTCTCTTATTCCATTCACTCTTTTATTATTACTAATATTCTTTCAAAATAGTCTATATCATCACCTCACCGTCTTTATCCCTTCCCATATTCTTCTCCTCCTTCTTTTCTTCCTCCCCTTCTTAGGCCACTTCTTGCATTATTTCATCTTCTTCCTCTTCTTCCTCTTTTTCGTCATCTTCCTCTTCTTCCTCTTCTTCCTCTTCTTCCTCTTCTTCCACTTCTTCCTCTTCTCCCTCTTCTCCCTCTTCTTCCTCTTCTTCCTCTTCTTCCTCTTCTTCATCTTCTGCCTCCTCTTCCTCGTCTTTTTCTTCTTCCTCATCTTCCTCTTCCTCCTTTTCTTCTTGATCTCCCTTCTCTTCTAAGTTCTCTACTTATCTTTTCTGCCCTCTCCTCCGTCTTCTTCCTCTTTGAACTCATTTCCCTCTCCCTCCTCTTATTCTTACTTCTTATATTGTATCCTCGTTCTCCATTTTTCTATTTATCTTCTTCCTTTTTTCTCATTCTCATTTTTAATTTCCTGTTCCTTCTCCATCTTCTCCTCCATATACTTCTTACTCTCCTTCTTTTTCTCTCCTAGAGTACACATCGTTGGCCTCGTTTCAGCCGGCAAGAGAACGATGCTGCCCAGCTGGAGAATGCGTTTGGCTAGTCCTGTCTTAGCGAGTGCCCGTCTGACCCTCTCCTCAAACATTGCAACAGTCACATACCCCTTTCTCTCAGCCCCCTCCCTCTTACTCTTTGGGCTGCTTGTGGAAATTTGTTTTCCACTCACGTGCATCAATCGGCTCCTCCCTCCGCTCACCACCGCTCTGCTCCGTTTTGCTCTTTGCTCAGTACCGTTTTCACCCCGGCATTCATCTTTCATCTGCAACACCGAGCTTATTCTGCCCCCCATGACGCTCAACCGTGCAAAATGTCCTTCAATTTACATATGGAATATTATATAATGGGAATTCCGGTCCGTTTATCGATTACATTTGTTTGTTCAGAGTTTCTCTCATTTATTTCTCCTGTACTAGTACCTCGATAAAAATAGTAGGTAAATATTATTTCCATTCATCACATGTATAAACAGAAAACAATATTGTTAGCAATTTTATTGAGAACATTGGTCTCGGATGAATGTGCTCTACATGGAGATCCATTTTAATTCTCACATTGGATTTTCATGGAAATATCTTTGTTCATATTATATTTATATTATTATAATTATACTATCATAAATGAACATTATCATCAGCATTGCTGATTCAGCATTTCAAGAAGATGCTGAATTTTCTGGTCTTCGAATGCAGCCTAATTAAATGATTTTGAATGAAATGCAGTAATTAAATGCAGTATTGAATGATTTCGTCTATCACAATAAAGTTGAATATGGGCCTACACACTATTTTTAGTTTTATTTTTAACGCGTTATTGATAATGCTTTAAAGTACATATGATTGATAACATCAATACTCAATAATCAATTTGGCTTGACAATAATGAAATATAGAATCTATTAAAACTATGGTAGAAAGGAAATGTAGCCTATTGGGAATGAAAGATTGAAGTGCCCATCAAAATGAATAAATTATTCACTCAAGTTCAACCATAATAACACTGTTTATCACTCTCAAATCATTCAAAATAGTTGAACCAATTGAACTGTAAGTTATTCTCAGTCTAGAATTAATAAGGATGAATCTTGATACACATTCAATTATCCAATAATACACAAAATTATAATCAAATCATGTTTTTTTACCTACTACTTTTTCTATTTTTGACACACTGTTCTTGTCAGGACATCACTCCAAACTCAATTAAAAATTCAATACCTTCAGTATGCGAAGAAACTGCAGACTGAAATGTACACTTTCTCCTATATTATGAAGTTGATTGCCTCAAAATTGATTCCAAAGCGATTCGGAGAAGGTATTAGATTTTACCAATTCCTCCACCAAATTTCGTGAGCCTTGGACCTCAGACTGCTGATCAACTCAACTCCATAGCGGAAAACTAATTATACACTCCAAGATGGCTGCCTCAACGCCAAGTTTCTTTTCAAAGTTTGCGGAATGTGAAATACTCTTTTAATACAATTTCATTCTTTCCAAACTTTTTCGAACAAGTTGATTCAGATTACACTGTACGACAGACAGGATGCCTTCGATGAAATAAGATAGTGATGCTGAGAAAGCGCTCGTTCAAGCACTTCCTGAAATTGAGGGATTTGATCTAACTTGACAGAAACTTTAAATTAGATTCATAAGTTGATCCATAGTCATTTCTTGACCTCATCAATTTCGATCCAAACATGCTCAAAGGATTAGCTTTTTTAACGCCTTTTAATTTTTCCCCAACTTCTTTCAGCTTATACAACTTTATTATCTAGTGATAGTCGATATTACTCTCCTGAGCTGGTCGCAAAGCGTCATTAATGATTATTGTCTCTTGTTCTCCAATTCAAATAGCTTTTTTCGAGTTTATTCTTAGGTCTCTCAAACTTTTTTCATTCTTCATATTTATACATATACATATTCCTCTCCAACCTATAATCGTTTCCAATCTCTCACACTTGGAAATATCATCTACCCTTGTCACAGATAACAGTTTTGGGTTGAATATTGCTATTATATTGAGTGTACCGCGTACTACAGGATAGAATATCCCCCCCAAAAAAATCTTATGGCTTTTAATGGTGGAGAGACCCTTACGGGTAGTTCCACGTCATCAATGTGTACTTGGCCAAATACCGGTCACCCATCCAAGGACAATAGTGTTCGTGACTTAACAATACGTTCACCGATAGATCAACCTCACCTAGTACAGAAGTACTAGATATACTCACCTAGTACAATAGCTTATGACATGCGAGAAATAGCAGACATACCTAGACTCAAAAATATACAGGGTGTTTCAAGAGGAATGTGCAATACTTCTCAGGCTGATTCCTTACACCAAGTAGACAAAAAGTTCTATGGGACCGGCGATTGTGTAAATTTTACCCAAATCTCAGAAATGGCGATCAAAAATCGCAAAATCACTACTAAACACAAATTCATTACTTTTATCAATTTTGCGATTTTTGATCGCCATTTATGAGATTTGGGTAAGATTTACGCAATCGCCGCCATTCAACTTTTTCTTTAGAATCCGGCTCTCTTCAACTTCAATTATAAAAAAATACAATTTTATGATTCCTTATCCAGTTATAACCCTTATTGTTGAAAAAATGGCGGCTTTTAGCATATTTTTTCAATTATCTCAATAACCGTTGAAGTTACAAACTTGGAACTGGTTTCATTGAATTTGTCAGCTAATTTTACATAGGAATTGATTATTTTAGAACCTCACTAAAGCCTCTAAAGAATTAGAAAGATTAATATATTATTTTGAAAAATCTCAATTTCCCGCCATTGTTATCTCAGTAACAAAGCGTTTTTGGGGTTGGTCCCATGGAACTTTTTTGTCTACTTGGTGTAAGGAATCAGCCTGAAAAGTATTGCACATTCCTCCTGAAACACCCTGTATAAATAATTCAATAGAGCGGGGACTTGAAACTTGAAGTGTATTATTTTTCCTTCAGCCTTAATTGTGCAATACGTTTAGCAAGCATAGGACCAACAATTAGGGTTATATTATGAGTTTTTTTTTACTCAGCCAGAGTGACGTATTGGGAACTCACTTTTTGTAGAATATTGAGTTTATCAGATCTATGGCAGAGGCGGAAACAAAAAAGTGGATTAATTATGATTAATTTATTTTTATTTCCGTATAGGCTACTGTTGCTCTAATTTCGAGTGTGAAGAATCATGATATTATCTCTTATTTTCAGTTTTTATTGTTGGTAAGTGTTGTGTCAACTTGAATATTTGAGTCAAGAACTGTTTTTTTATCTTGATCTTGTGGAATCCACCTCGTTTCCAGAGATTGTAAACAGAAAAGAAAAACTCAGGCTGGAAAAGAGACTTTGCTTTGTAAACCTCATTGTGAGAGTCATTTTGTTCCAGCTATGGCTCTCGGCTTTTGTTTCTGTCAAACCTTATCCACTCTATTATTTTTAGTCCATCTATTCTTCGACCCTGGAACAATCAAAAGCCCTGAGACTGAGAAGCTCCTCATTAGTGGAAACGACTTGGCGCTTTCATCAGTTCATATTGTTACATTTATCTTCCTTTTGAATTGTAGAGCCCAGACCAAATCATATTTATCGGAAAGCTTTAAAATAAGTGCAAAAGAATTGCATGAATAGTTAAAAAGTTGAAGCATACTTTGTGACTTAAATCCAAAAGTCATTGCCAGCAATCCAACATGTAATTGGGGATTACGACGAATTCTTCAGTTGAAAGCTGTTTCTCTACCAGAAAATTGACCTATTATAATTTAGTATATCATAAATGACGGGAATAGTTTTTAGTTTTTCTTAATCATTCAGTTGTAAGTTAATCACTTACACCATTTCAACTGAAGTGGAGAAAAATTTCAATTACTTGTATTATTGAACTTTCATTTTCAATTTTCTGCCAGTTTGATATTACAAATAACATGCTCGATTCTGAGCATATAATAATCATTACTAATTCCATACTTCTGAAAATTATATTCTAAATCTCTCCCAGCAATTCATCTGAAACTCTAGAGATATATAATTTTATCCTAGCTTTGTTCTGTGATGTTCTGTGATGTTCTGTGATGGAACCTCAACGCTCACCAGACCAAGGCATGGTGACCTAGACATAAATTTCCACACCTGATGCTATTACTTCCACTCCACAACATGCGTCATCTATTCAAACTAGGCGATCCAGTATGCTGCCGCACATCTCATATTAATTTTTAATGATATGGAGGACATAAGTTCACCATTATCCCTTTTTCTGTCTCACTGGATTTGAGTTGATAAAAACCTCATACATTTTTGAGGTAAACTTTATCGATAATCATAAATTCAATACTAGAATTTGAGAATAGGATAAGAAATGATCCCATCAAGTGTTTGATAATGCAACCATCAGATAGTTTACTAGAATAATTAATCAGAACCTCTATATATTGCTATATAAATAGCCAAAGGAACTCTGCAATTGCAAATATTGACCAATGTACTAAAATAATAGCAAGCGAGATCCATTGAATGAAACTGTTAAAAAAAACTGTGCTCAAGCCGAGAATTGAACCCGTGTATTGATGGTTTATTGATAGAATCAGATTGTTTGATATAAATATAAGATTGAAGCGAGGTGAATAGATTTATCCAATTACTTCGCTCCGGAATGTACGTGAATTATTATCTTCTACTGCTTCATACTCCTACTACTATTTTCTTCTATTAATACCTTCTAATTTTGTACGGATATGCCTTTTAATTTGTGACACATTTCCAGAATAGCGATAATTATTTTAGGATTTACAACAATACATCATCTATCCGATCCACTCTTTTGTTCCAACCGTGTAGCTAGGCTATTACTGATCTAAACCCTTGCCTGAAAGAGATCGTTTTTCGCGTGATGGAGCATTTTTTTATATTTCAAGCGAACGAGGATGTACCTTGCTGGCCATTATTCTTCTCTTTTCTTCTTCCTGGTATCTAAGTTATTTTGTTGTAATGTTTTTTGGGTAATATTTATGTCCTACTTTTTGTAATTACTCGGTCTCCAAAAGAACAATAGATAATGGTCAACATGGTTTCGATTAACCTTTTTTTCAAACATATACTCAGCTTGTGGCCAATTGGTGATTTTTAAAAAAGTCACGCAGGAAATTAGTCCCGCCAAGAATTCGTTACGAACAAATGCAACATGAGATATCAGGTTGGACTTTAGCCTTCAGATATATTCCATTATTGTGATGTTTTCAATAATATAGAATAGCATACCTCGTGGAAATTGGCAATGTGTTTGGCTACTATCTGTGTTTTGTGCGTAGTAAACTTCCACATTAGCTAATGTACGTATAGTATGTATGTGATGTGTATTTAATTTTAATTGATTTTCTCATTCGTATTATTCAAATTTCATATTCCAAAGGAGTCTGAACTCCAACTTAAGCCACCTGTACACGGGGTTAGTATTGGCGGCCAGTCGAATAGCTGTAACCAATCGTCTACATTTATTTTATGTAGTGAACCGCCACATTTAATTATTTCGAATTTGACATCATTTCATACATCCACTATTTCTCTGTACTTTCTATTCCAGCGTCTCTGAATACTTAATTCTATATTACTATTACAGAGAAATAGTACTTATTGTGAGTAGTCTACTGATAATTCTAGATGAATCACTTTCGCTAGTCAAGCGTGGTTCAATACAGTTTCCTGAATTCTATTATAACAGGAGAATAGAAAGCTCTATATCAACAATGATAGAACCTTGTCTCCAAAAATGTGGAAACATGTTTTTTAGCTTTAAGCTGTTAGCATGTTATCATTTCTTCTCCTTCTTCTTGCGAACACTATGGAAAGAATAACAGTGAAAGAGGTAGAATACTTTGAAGATGTTCTCACTCCATAACATATCATATTGATTTCCAGTAAGAAGATGACATCAATTTTTTGTGTCTTCCGGAATGTTCGATGGATGCAGAATCCAATGTTGAATTTACGCAAGTTTTGGAACACGCACACGGGTTAGGGCACAGTTATATAATAAAATGATCGTAAATTCGAAAATAACTTTGTTGCGGCTTGCTGAGAATTGGGATATCATGGAAAACGTACCAATGTGCGGGAATTTATCGTTTTTACGAGGATCCCAATCCACTAATGTACCTCTCGTGAATATGAAATGAGATTCGGAAACATGATTTGTTGAAATATTTTCTGTTTTTGTCAATGTCATGGACGAGAAAGTGCTTAGAGCCGTTGTTGGGCAATATTATTAAATTCTTGTTATCTCTAATCGATTTTTCAAACAAATTGAAATTTATATTTGAATGAATAGGAACAGCTAAAGGCATAGTTATGAGAAAAATATAATTCATTCTGTTGTATTTTATTCCTATTATATTTTAATAAATATAATGATAGATGGTGGATTTCCGTTAATTAATTAGGCTATATTCAAATTACAACATTGGAGGAGTTTTAGCACAGACATAATTATTTGTTCTTTACTTCTTATGGTTTTAGAAACAATCATTGGTGATAGGATACATTATGTACTGCGTTTGCATGAGCGTGCGTTTCACACACCACGATGATTCTTGGACGACCGGTTTTTCCATAATAAATAATTCTACTAAATCGAATAACGCTCATATTGGTGAGCATATTTGCGCAGAGACACAATGGTATGAAGGTAAATTGCATAATATTATGAAGTCAATTGCATGGAGAGTTTGATTTATTCGGGTGAGAAAAAAGTCAATTTAGGATGAAACCAACTTGAACATTATAGTGAAAAACTAACAAAGAAAGAGGAATAAGTCTGAGTCAGAAATACAAAACACAAATATGAGAATTTTATTCTCAATGTTCAGTATGTGATAAGAGCCCTTGAGTATTGCACAGTACTTTCCTTATTCAAAATCCATGTAATGATCTCATCCCTCCTCCAAGTTTTCCTCGCTTCCTTGTCTCTCCATACTTTGGTTCTTACCTCAAAACTGTTTGTCTTTCGACTGGATAGCTTCCTGTCTTACAGTTTCTATCCAACTTTTCTGTTCTCTCCCTTGCACCTATCCAGGTTTCTTGAATGCAAAGCTCTCCCCTCAGATTTATTGATAATATTGTGAATATACATGTGAATTATTTGATTTACGAAAGCTATCAGTATAGCTTGCCAATAGGTTTTGTCTGTTTGAATATACTATAACTCACAATAACTCCGTGCTTGAAAATAATCATTGTATTGAACAGGTTGTCGGTGTAGATAGTTCAAATTTCCAATTTTCAGAAATTAATATTCTACTGATTATTTCACTTTTTCCGTTGGGATTGTCCGTTCTGCATGATAGATTTCTTGCTTGTTGTCTGTCATTCTTTGTTGTCTTCATCATCTGACTACATAGTCACCTACCCATCAATTCCTTGTAATCATTCATTCTCTCATGCATAATAGCCTAGTCTATTTTTGTCCACTCCCTCTACTACATCACTAAAGTTCTGTTCATTCATCCACTACCTGTTTACTTTTCACTTTACTACAATGCGCATAGTCTTCCTCCCACTCTATAGTCGATACCCTATTCTCTCCTTCCCCTTCTTCATTCCAACACTTTGACGTGTCCTTTCTTTCTTTCACCTTCCTTTTTCATTATCGCTGTACATAACTCGCTCCATCTCTCATTTAGTTTACCACTGACTTGCTCACTCTTATCTCCATCTTCATTATCATTAAATCTTCTTCTATTATCCCACGATACCCAGTTATTCTTTTCGTAACTTTTGCTGTTTGTTAACAATTCCTGCTTTGATAATAGGCCTAAACTAATCCTACATCGACTTATGAATGGAATATCAGTACATTGTACGTATCATATCACATCTACCCCTTCACCGCTTCTATCTATTTCCAATAATATATTAATCTGTAGCACTTTTACGCTTCCAGTTTGTTACCCTTCGATCCTAACAGTACAAATCATTATATCTCCCCCTCCTTTACATCTACCTATTCCCAATAACATACGTTTTTGCGGTACTAATACGATGGTTGTTTGTTATCTCTGGTAATATAAGATCACTAACCATAATAAAACACTGATAACTTTTTACGAATCCCTCTTTTGTATTATTTTTCCTTCCGCTGTTGTTCTCTGCCGTTCTGCTCTCTCGTTGCAGCCCACATCACGGAGATCTCCATTGGATGCGGCCTGAGAATAGTTCATCTGCTTCCGCACCCTTTACCCGGCCCGAGAGACGTCTTCCCCTACCACCCGTATGGCTACAATCAGAAGGAAACTCCTCCTATCACGAATCTGTTATTTCATAGATTAATCCGACACTTAACAAAATCGCGATTCTTTAAAACCCAAGTATGAGCCAACAAACTTTGAAAATATGACTTAAGTGAAAGCCCGCCCAGAACACTCTTCACTGTGCCTGATTTTCAAATCCATGTGAAATAGTGCACTTCATAATGCTGTGATCTCTTGTAAATAATATTATAGGAGCCGAAGTTATCAGCCCGACGCTGATGACCTGTTTCAGAGACTCTAACATTTTAATTAGGTTAAGTATCATCATCATCCTCACTGTCATGTGCTGCTCTATGATTGGTTCTGTGCTTTTTGGCCATTTCAATGATGCCTCGTACTGACGACTTAGCTCGCTAGCTTTCAATGAATAATAATAATAATAATAATAATAATAATAATAATAATAATAATAATAATAATAATAATAATAATAATAATAATAATAATAATAATAATAATAATAATAATAATAATAATAATAATAATAATAATAATAGTAATAACGCTAATGATATGGGTTTTCAATTGTATAATGAACTCAAGCCCTTTAACAAGATTTTAAAATCAGCTCATCTTAAAGTACAGTCCCTTAGCTGTCATATAGACGAACTTAGAGCAATCTTTCGTTTTCAAAACTTCCATATTGTTGGTATTTCTGAATCATTTTAAGCATTTCAAAGCCCAGTATACCTTCTTCGCAAGTCGCATTACCTGGTTATAATCTTTTCCGTAACGATCGTTTGAATAAAGCTTGTGGGGGAGTTGCATTATTTGTTAAAGATGGAATAAAAACTAAAATATTAACAGCATCAAAACAAGAATACTCAGCCAAACCTGAATTCATGTTACTTGAATTGTCTTTTAGTAGCTCAGACAAATTACTCGTTGGTATATGCTATAGACCTCCAAAAATAGGCCATTTCCTAGATTTCGAAAATGCTCTACTATCCTTCATGCTTTTCTACAGTCGTATTTTAGTTATGGGTGATATGAACACAGATCTCAATATGACAAACCGCAACTTTGACTATTATCAGTTGACAACAACTTTTCGCTGCCTTAATATGACTATCCTACCACTTGACCCAACACATCATACAAACGAATCTGATACTTTTATCGACCTTTTAATAGTTAGTGACCCAAACGAGGTTGTTCACTTTGGTCAGGTCTCCGTTCCAGTTATTTCTGGGCATGACTTGATCTATTGTGTACTGTCTCATAAGACACCTAGACCTGATCAGAAATTTATTACTTATAGGAACTTTAAACACTTTGACGAAACAGCTTTTTTGACCGACTTAGCTCAAACTCCTTGGTATCAAATTGAGGCATTGCCCTCAGATGATGATATGGTTGAATCTTTTGAAAAATTGACTCTTGATTTATATGACAAACATGCACCTTATGTGACTAGAAGAATAAACAGAAAACGACGAGTACCTTGGATGACTGACGACATTTTAAAAATGATGGGACAGAGGGACAAAGCTCATAGAAAATTCAAGAGGACATCTGACTTGATTAGTTTACTTGAATACCGACGTTTGAGAAATAAAGTTAAGCAGCAATTACGTAATTCAAAAATCAGATATCTTAACTCATTCATGACTGACAATAAACTTGACTCTTAATTATTATGGCGTGGAATAAAAGAATTTGGCCTAGGTAAACAAAAATCTGAAACTGATATAGACATACCTTTGGATGACATTAATGACCATTTTATCTCACATTCAACTCAACGTGACGAGACTACCATAGGTGATAACATCAATAATTTAGAGAACCAAGTTATTAATTTAAACATTCCTATTGCCAATAAATTTCATTTCAAACCTATTTCAGCAGAAAATACACTCAAAGCTATTCAACAAATGCATAGCAACGCTACTGGGGCTGACAAAATTTCTATTAACTTGATAAAGAAAATGTTACGTGTAGTTCTCCCAACTATCACTTCAATTTTCAACAAGTCTCTTGAAAATGGTAAATTTCCTGATAATTGGAAGTTTGCCCTAGTTCGTCCCTTGAACAAAGTTGCCTCACCTATTAAAGTTGATGACTTCAGGCCAATTAGCATTCTGTCCGCCCTTTCTAAAGTACTTGAGAGACTCATTCATGGCCAAGTTGTAGCATTTCTTGAACAAAATAACAAACTTCATGACTTTCAATCTGGTTTTCGTAAATCTCATTCTACTGAAACAGCTCTTCTACGCGTAACTGACGATATTAGGCTAGCTATAGACCAAAAGAAATATACTGTACTGACCTTATTTGATTTCTCCAAAGCATTTGACACTGTTGACCATGAAATTCTGCTTAACAAATTAGTTATACTTGGATTTAGTAATCTGACGCTGTTATGGTTCAATTCCTACTTGAAAAATAGAAAACAATGTGTAACTGTTGGTGATAAAAAATCAAATTGGAAAAATGTTAAACATGGCGTTCCGCAAGGTTCAATTTTAGGCCCCTTTATTTACCCTGTATGCAAATGACCTTCCAACTGTTATCAAGTTTGCCAAATTCCATACCTATGCTGACGACCTTCAAATTTATGCTAGCTGCCCTATGACTAAAATCAATGAAACTATAGATAAAATTAATCAAGATGTAAAATCAATTTTTGAATGGACAAATAAAAATGGTCTTAAACTGAATCCTACTAAAACACAGCCAATAATTATCGGTTACTCACGCCTCATAAACACTATTAACTTCAACACAATCCAGAAAATAACAATCGATGGTAACGAAATTCCTTACTGTAGCTCTGTTAAAAACTTGGGTATCATCATGAATAAAAATTTAGATTGGTCAGAACAGGTTAATAAAACGTGTAAAAAAGTATTTTCAGCTATGCATTCATTGAAGAAATTGCAAGACATCCTACCAAGAAATATCAGATTGCTGCTGGTTAAATCACTAATCTTCCCACACTTAATGTATTGTAACTCTGTACTCAATGACATGACAGTAACACTTAAGGTGGTGCATTCAAAAATAAAATAATTTAAAAAAATTTTTTTTTCCTCTAATCTATTGGACAGGTTCTTAGAAACTAATTTATGTAATAAAATTTTTTTCTATCAGCTTCCAGTAGCTCACAATAGGGCTCTAAAAGTGGCTTTTTTGAGGCAAATGGTACACACACCCTACAAAAACTACAGAATAGAAAAATTTGAAAAAATATGCAAGCCTCCTCTTCACCACAGCAAAACATTTGACAACTTTGTTTATGAAAATCTCAAAAAATTAAAGTGTATATGCATTTTAAACACCTTTTTTAATATGAAGTGTTTGTTTAATAAACTTCAAATTTAGTGCAATTTGTAGTGCTGTTCATGATGGATAAACTTGATGCTCACACTAATTTCATGAGCACAATAATAATCACTGGTGTGTGTACCTTTAAAGCGCGGTTCTATGCTGCTATGCTCGGCACGCACACATTGGATGATTATACAGCGCCCGCACTTGCACGCTCGGCAGGAGCGCAGCCAGGCACCTTGCCCCACCCCCATTCACCCTTCCCTTCCCTACCCGCTACTTGTGACTCATGCCTAGCCTGTCTGCTCAGTTCTCGCTCAAAAGTCAAAACCAGTATTGGAATGAAATAACGCTGTAGCTACAAAGTACGGCAGCAGGTTGTCTACTCAACACAGGGCAAATAGCATATCATGCACCATTTATCTGGTGAAATTTCATGTTATACTCCAATAGGGTGCCAATAGGGGTAACCTTTTTTTTAGATATCTCATTGATTTTTTGATCGATTATCATTATGATAGATCTTGATGTGTAGATTCCAAATCCAAGTGATTCCAAACCTAAAAGTTGAGCTTTTTTGTAATTCAAGATGAGCTAACCAAATTTTTGTTCCGTTTCTAGTCTACTGCAATTTCCGTCAAAACGATGAGTTGGACGAAAAAAGTCATATCCATCTTTTTTTTTTGTGAATGAATTTCCAAAGAATATGATATCAAGTTCATATCTCTATCTTCATCAGAAACCGAGTTACGATTTTTCAAAAAGAGGTTAATTTTCAAGAAAAACGCGAATTTGATATTTGTTTGCTCAAATCTTTTGATGTATTGATTTGAATTGTGTAATTCAAAATCCCCCTGAGGATAATTTTGTCCTCTACAATTTTAGACCAAGTAGACGTTCCTTTGTTGTATAGTTTTTGAACTAGAGAAGTAGAAAGATATCTTGTATTAAAAAAACGTATTATTAGGAAGTACACATGATCTCCAAAACAAATCTATAATATACATGATTGCTTGTATTGAGATTTTACTCGGTTATAAGGTCTCTTAGATAATTTTTCAACGAATAAGCCACTCACCGATCTGATTTTTGGTTATGTTCAATAATTGTAAGGAACCTTCAAGGATCTCAAACCGAAGATACTTCTAACTACAGTATTACAAAAGTCAACGGATCTCAACAAATTATAGCTCATTCTTCCCAGCTCATCAAGGTGGTCCAAATTCATAAATAATATGTTGAATTTGGTCAAAATTTAACAAAATAATTTCCGAGGTAATATTGAGTTCTTCATCACATACCAGGATGATGGAGGACATCTTCGGAATCCTCTGTGATAAATATAAAAATTATCACTGAAATAGAGATAAATTCTTCCTTTTGAACCTCCTATAAATAACTCTCATGGCATCACGCATTTAAGATTGTTCTATCAACTTTAATAGATACCGTACTGAATTTCAATTAATTCATTTTTAGAAGGTTTGTCAGGCAACCAATAAACTCTAATTCAAGATTGGAGCAAGATAAAGGTGCTTTTTTGGGCTCAAATTGTAGGCAATGATTCGTTCTACTTGGTTGGATGTCTCATAGACCTTTTCAACTCCTTTGTTTGATTACAAAATGATCGAAAGGTGAAATGAGTGTAAACATATTCGATTCTTCAACTTGAAAGAACTATTTTTTCCTTTTCATTTGACAAATATTTGAAGAGATATTAAAGTCGAATGAAAGGAGAAATTGTGATCTAAGATTTAAGACAAACCACAATTTTTTATCTTCAAGGACTCCGAAGATACATTCATTTGTGAGTAAAAATATAAGTATGTGATGGAAATGCATTTCGAGTCGAGAGCGACCTCAGCTAAAAAAACAGTCACGCTCTTATTATAGTCTGTCCAAGTAAAGAAGACCCTCTGGCAAGATGGGAGAATGACTCAAGCTCGGTAGATATTGGTTCAAAAATTATAAATTTGATCTCAAATTGTAGGAAATAATTCGATCTACTATTAAAACCTCATTTATATATAGAGGCAGGGCCGCCCACGGGGGGGATCGATGGCGCAACTTGCGCCATCGGCCCGAAATTTGGGGGGGATTATTATTATATTATTGAAAATTGACTATAAGATTGAAAATTTTGGTGGGGAATCGGTGAATTAATTCAATTATACAGTAGAATGGAGTTATTATTTGTAAACATGTTCTATATATTTGAATAATCTAACTAATATCTATAGAATAACTGTATAATATGACTGTATATATGACAGTTGTAGGCCTATAGAACTATTAAGTTATTCTTATTATGGATTAAAAATGGATAACGATTCTTTCTGTTTACGAATCACTACGGCTGCCAAGCTAAACGGCGCCATGCTTCAGCAATATTATTTGCCAGATCATTTCTCAGAATGAACGCAAAACTTTCAATAGAATTCAGACCTGAACGGACAAAATCGATTTTAATCGGTTCCTGTTATTATTATTATTAATAATAATCGGTTCCTGTAATCTGTTACTATTCCTTCTTAGTATATAGAATAATTATAGTTGACGACTTGACGTAAAAATAGTTGGTTCTTCAATTTTATACCATGCTCATATTCTGTCGTTGTTCCAGTGTGGAAATGAGCGGTGTTCGGTGTACGTGGTACTCTGTGGTTTTAAAGATTTTAGTACTGTAGTGTTATTTGTAATTTTCACTGTTTGTGGTGGTTCATATTTTTCTTCCAACTTCAATGTAGACGTAACTTACTTAATTTCAATGTCTTAAAAGTTGGATAGATCTTTCAAATACAAATGTGCAGAGCTTTTTGTTAAATACGGTACATAGGGATGACAAGTGGATAGAGCACTATAAGAGAAAACTCTTGTAGGCTGTAAGGTGAAAAACAATGTTTTGGTGAAATATAAAATAATCGTAGTGAAGGAAGGACGGTTCGTCAAAACCTTATGTGGAAAAAACAAGCCGAAGAACGACAGAAGCTTCAACAGAAAACTTCATCGGGCGAGGAAAGGTAAAATAAGAACATTATTCCTCAACTAACAAGCGGTAGACTAATTTCTGCTTTGCATGAGTTGTATAGAATACAGTGCCTGCTGCCTGGATACAGGATCCCAGGGGACGCACGGCTGAAACAAAATAGTGAAAAATCTGGAAATGGAAATAAATAAAAAGGCCTTCAACTTGACAAGTTTTCCAACTTATTCAAAATCAGGATATTTGAGCTCTCTGACTTGAAATTGGATACGGTATTATATTGAGAAGTATAAGGTTGTAGGTAGCTATTTTCATTTCAATTATAGCACAGTATTATTGCGTAGCTGAATTATTAGTTGTTTTTAGAATGTTATGCTATGAAATGGAAAAACTTTACTTATATATGTTTTACTGACTTATATTTTACTGGCAATATTTCTTTCTCCCTTTCTAATACATTTCTTCATCCATGACGAACTGCATGGATAACACTAGCTACTGTAATATTGACATATCAGGAGAGTTCAAGTGATGAGGAAACTGAAAAACAAGATTTTCATGCTGAGTCGATAATTTATACAACATACTTAATAATTATAATGAGAAATTAATACACCATTAATAACAGTAACAAATAATAAAACTAATAATAAGGCTTGAAACTCTTGGAAATATAGTTTTAGAGTAGTTTTTTGAAAAAATTTTCCCTTCAGTCCACCATCATTGATAGCTATTTTTATCAATCTATGACCGTGGCAAGAAGTATGAAATTGTAGATACTGCTAAACTGAATCTGATAGTGAATAATGAATTATTGTAATAAGTAATTATGCTTTGGCAGTTCGCACTACCAAACTACCAAAATTGGCTAAATTGAAGTATAAAAACTTCAGCTAGAAAATCGAAACATGCAGTATCCGTAGTTCTATCGGGATCAATAAATTTTGCAAAGTAAGTTAAGTGAAGATTTGCTATAAAGTAAAGACTGCAACATTGAAAGAATGAGTTGTATAATTTTAAATTTCATCCCAATCTCAAAGTGAACGAGTTTTCAATAACTCATAATAAATATATCTTGAATTTGTATTTGTTTTTGAATTTTAAACTTAGTATTGAATTGGTCCTATAGTCTACAGTAGCCTAACTTATAGGCTCAACTTATAGGCCAACTTATATCATCTTCAATATTTCATGTTCTAAAAATAGAGATTTCCTTATCTAATATACCATAAAATGGCCTTCTCAAACGCAATTTTGAAGTAAATTTTTACAAAATTTCCCGGGGGAGTGCCCCCGGATCCCCCGCTCAGCTGCGATGGTACACTCCCAGTTCAAGTGTTTTTAAGTAATACTCCATATTATGGAATGCATATAAAAATATCTGTCTTTTAAAAAAGTTACATTGTAAGTTATTCTTCATTTTTAAAGTGTTACGTCAAATGAAGTGTAGTTGCTGAAGTCAAACTTGCATTGAATTATTTCAATACTTTCAATCAATAAAGTTCATGATTCTACTGGTAACATTTTGCTTTTCACGTTTTGTTAGCGGTGGGGTAGGGGAGAGGGGGTTGAGTGAGCTTTTTTTGTGGGACTATTGGACAAGCAATGGATTTGGGGGGGGGGGATTTTGCGCCATCAGCCATGGGGGGGATGGGCACCCCTGTTTAGAGGTTAAAAATAACCAGAATTATCAATTTTCGAATAAAAAATTATCCGTTTTCTTGAAATGGAAAAACTTCATAAAAATTCAAATGATTTTACTTTATTTTACGTGATTTTGAATTATGATATTAATAATTTGCATTATATATACATTGTAATGGTATGATGGTTCATATTATTTTGTTGATTAGCGAATATTATGAGCTTAGTTCTATCGATTATCGATTCATTAATTTCATAATCTATTGTTCATTTGTTTGATCAATTGAGCTTCATTAAAAAAATACCGACTCTTAATATAAGTACGAATAAAACTTTAAAAATTACTCTTCTTCAATTTCTACCTTGTACACCTCAAAGCATCTTACCAAGCAATAGGGAGGGAAAGAAAGCAATCCATTGTGGAAGCTCAAAAAAAATTAGAATAGAAAAAATAAATAATGACAATTAAATAAAGTATTTTTATTATTAATACTCAGAGTATGGCTTTTAATACTATGGAGACCTAAAGCAGGGGCCACACCAACGTCTGCTAGAGGTAGCGAGCTCGCTACCGCGGTGGTAGTTCAGGCCACACCAAAAAACGTCTGCTAGCGGTAGTTTGGTTTTGTTTTTGTTTTGATGAGTTATATTCATTACTAATATACATTGTAATACATTAAAATACATTGTAATATTTATTACTACGAAGGAATTATTAAACGTCTATCATTATAGTTGTATGGCATAAATCAGTCATTAAATAATTTAAAAACTCGAAAGATTTGAAAAATTTGAAATTTAATATGGTATTCAGTCATTGAATATAATATCATTAAAGTATGTGCTTGAAGTAATTTGTCAATAATAATTCATGTGATATATGTCACTCAAGATAAAAGTACATCCTAAAAATAATAGGATATATCAGTATGTAGATTCATGCAATATTAGGATGATATTATGTCCATAAGTAGAAGATGTGAAAATGGGAAGAATATAGCCTACTACAAGAGTTCATGATTATAAGAGTTATTATAATTTTTCAATCTATATAATTATATGAACTACGACATGTCGATATTTTTAATTGCAAATACCTGTTAATGAATAGAATATAGTATAGAACTTCTTGTATTACTTTGCAATACAGACCGAACAAACGGAAATATATCATTGGGTATCTGGACACGCAAGATGAATAAATTTAGTGAACAGTACCATTTTTATTACAAAAATGATGACCTGCAATGTTGATAATGATAATTCACAATGAGTCAGGTATAATCCCGCATTCTTTATAAGCGTGAAATACGAAACAGAATAGTATACACCTACAAAAGAATAGTATGACTACAAAAGAAGAAGCATGTTATACTAAATTTTACTGTAGTAATTGTAAGTGAAAAATATACTGAAGAACGTGGTAGTACTTTTCTGCGCATGCGCTACCGATGGCGAAGTTTTAAAACTTGCCTTCCATGTTATTCAATTGTGCAGGCCAGACCGAGCTCGCTACCTTGGCGGTAGTACCTCGGCGGTAGTTTTACTTCGCTGAGCCAGGCGAACTTTTGAAACGTCTGCTGGTGGTACTACCGCCGAGGTAACGAGCTCGGTCTGGCCTGCACAATTGAATAACATGGAAGGCGAGTTTTAAAACTTCGCCATCGGTAGCGCATGTGCAGAAAAGTACTAACACGTTCTTCAGTATATTTTTCACTTACATTTACTACAGTAAAATTTAGTATAACATGCTTCTTCTTTTGTAGTCAGTCATACTATTCTTTTGTATGTGTATACTATTCTGTTTTGTATTTCACGCTTATAAAGAATGCGGGATTATACCTGACTCATTGTGAATTATTATTATCAACATTGCAGGTCATCATTTTTGTAATAAAAATGGTACTGTTCACTAAATTTATTCATCTTGCGTGTCCAGATACCCAATGATATATTTCCGTGTATAAATATATTTTTATATTTATAATATAAATATATATTGGGTGACATAATTATATCACATGAATTATTATTGACAAATTACTTCAAGCACATACTTTAAAGATATTATATTCAATGACTGAATACCATATTAAATTTCAAATTTTTCAAATCTTTTGAGTTTTTAAATTATTTAATGACTGATTTATGCCATACAACTATAATGATAGACATTTAATAATTCATTCGTATTAATGAATATTACAATGTATTGTAATGTATTACGATGTATATTAGTAATGAATATAACTCATCAAAACAAAAACAAAACCAAACTACCGCTAGGAGACATTTTTTGGTGTGGCCTGAACTACCACCGCGGTAGCGAGCTCGCTACCTCTAGCAGACGTTGTTGTGGCCCCTGCTTAAGGGCTGATCCAATTCGCTGTATGACCTAATTAAACATGTAACATATAAAATAAATAACATGGAGAACCATGTAGGTTTCATATTTTTTCAAAACGTTATCCATATTGAAAATTTAACACGTCACAAAATCAGTTGAAAATGAAGGAGAATAATATTAAACATTGACTTGAAATCTAGAGCACTTTGAAATTTTGTCATGACAACCGAAAATATAATATTAAAATGAATATTTCAATTATATCTTTTAATATTAATGTAATACCTCTTTTCATTTCTCATTTCTGTCTATCAACTTTAGTATTATAAAACAAAACTTATGAAGATCTCATAAAAAGTGATTGAATACAGCCTACTGCGTGGCTGCGTATACTGCGTGGTTACTGTGCATCATTAGAACCAGGATATATAATTTGTTAAGTGAACCAAAATTTATTTTTTTCTATTTACATTGTAGTTACTGTATTCAGGGGTGCCCATCCCCCCCAAGGCTGATGGCGCAAAATCCCCCCCCAAAATTCATTAATAGTCCTGTACTATAATTCCTCAAAAACCCCAACCAACTCCCCCCCCACTACTAACAACAAAACGTGAGGACCAATTTACCAGTAAAATCGTTGACTTCATTGACTGAAATAATTGAAATATTTCAATAAAAGTTTATTTCAGCAACTATAGGTAAGTTACTCTATTTGACGTAACTTTCGACTTGAAGCCTAACACTCGAAATAGAGAATACCATGTCTAGTATTCCAAGACAGTAATTCGCACTTCATAATACAGAGTGTCTCACGAGAAGTGTAACAGCCGGCAACCATATTCTACATGCAGTTTGCAACAAAAAATGTCCAGTAAAGTTTTTTTTATCGACCTTCGTTTTCGAGATATATAGATTTTTCGATTAGCTTCATGTAGGCCTACATACCGTCATTAAATCGTCAATATATCGTTGAAAAGAAGATAAAATTTCACATTGATTTAAGGTATAACACATGCCGAAGTCAATTACTGAGCAGTATTTTTTAGCGGTCAAAGTTGAAAAAGAGTGATTTTTCAAGTTTTTTTTTAAATTTCAAACAGATTTTTCTTGATTTTTTTACAGGGTACAAAATAATTTTTACAGCGCAAAAAGTTTTTCATTTGATTATTTTTCATATGAGACCAAGTACAGGGGTCTAGCTCAAATCCATGAATCAGAATTCCAGTTTTAATTTGATTAAAAATGAGACTAATCTTGTTGAGTGTGAATAATCGTCTACAATTTGATCGCTCTGTTTCGAGTGATTTAGGTCATACAAAATACTTTTTCTACTGTAAATTTGGCTTAGAAATGCAATGGAACTGGTTAGAATTTTGAATCTGCAGTGGTTATTGGGATATTTGTGAAAATATGAAAATAATTAGTATTTTTCAATTTCAAAGAGGATCAACATGTTTACCTGATGCTTCAACTCACTTTTCTGTGGCTGAAACTTGTGAATAATTTAGTTTTGAATAAGAAGTGTTCAGTCAATAAACAGGACTTATTTCAGTACCTATTCCTGAAATAAATTAGGCTACAGCATAATATTAATGATACTCACATATGGTCTTGATTTCTACGATTTATGGTCTCTATGATTTTTTTCTACGATGGTTTTGATTCCGTATTGAATTAAACTACAGTTCAATCTATGAGACCACCTTATTATGAGATTATAAGGAAATCGAGATAAGGAATCTTTTTAAAGGAAATCGAGAAAAATAATCTCACTTTTTCTGATTTTTGTCTTGAATGTATTGAGTATGGACAATCTTCACTCAAAAGAGGCTATTGATCTCAGTATCCAATATCACAATCAAATGTGTTTTTTGCTCCTGTTATGTATAATTGATAGTTTGTTAATAGAACTTCTAAGCGCTCCAGTCCTTCGTCAAGAACCAAAAATATTACTAAGAAAGAAAAAAAAATCACAGTAAAATAAAAAAAATGAAGTCAGTAGAACATGAAATAAGTTAACGTTTTCCCACTCCATGACATTCTAAAAATCATGAGCTCGGTTACGCAATAATTAAAAAATTAACACTATAATTAAAAACAACAATATTTAAATGCTCTTCAATATAACATTCAATTTCAAATCAGAATGCTCAAATATCCTGATATACAATAAGTTGGAAAAATTGTCAAGGTCTAGATATTTATTTCCATTTCCACATTTATCACTATTTTCTTGCAGCCGTGCTTCCCCTGAGAGCTTGTACTCAGGCAGCAGCCACTTATTAACTGTAGCCTATTCTATAGAACTCATGCAAAGCTGTAAATAGTCTTCCCGGCTAGCCTACTTATTAATGAATATTTTTTAAATTATAGCCTAATTTACCTTTCATATTACCTTTATAGTTCATCACCCGACGAAGCTTTTTTGCTCCTTCAGCTTGTTTTTCCATAACGTTTTCATGGACTTTCACTTTGATTACCTATTTTATATTCCACCGGAATGTAACCCCTATCTACTGTACATGAACTCCGCACATTATATATTTCAACTTTTTTGGAATCATAACTTAGTAAGACTACATTCAATTGAAAAGTAAAAATAGAAAACACTATACATTCATAAACCACGTACTTTATTACGAACAACAAAAATACCACCGCTCAATCCCACAGCAGAACAAGAACTGAATGTGCATATGAGCATTGTATAAAATTGAATGTCGTCAAGTCGTCAACTACGAGTATATACTAAGAAGGAATAATTACAGTAACCGATTAAAATCGATTTTGTTTGTTCAGGTCTGAATTCTATTGAAAGTTTTGTGTTAATTCTGAGAAATGAGATCAACTCAGTCAAACGGAAGCCTAGCAGCCGCGGTGATTTGTAAACATGAATCTTTAGACATTGTTGATCCATAACAACTATAGGCTACTAATAAGTAAATTAACTATATATGTATTGGTTCTACATCTACAACTGTCAGAGACATTATTCTATTCATTTGGATTATGAAAATATATAGAAAACGTTTAGGCTCACATGTGGAAGTGAACCATTCAAAATAATAACTCCATATTACTGTAATCAAATTAATTTGTTGATTCCCCCCCCCAAAATTTTCAAAATCCCCCCCAAATTTCGTGCCGATGGCGCAACTTGCGCCATCAATCCCCCCTGTGGGCGGCCCTGACTGTATTGAAATGTTGTTGGGAATGAAGCGATACGGTCATACGGATAGAAATTCAGCAAGCCATTCAGCCGGCTCGGCTTTGCTCTGCGTTTGCAGTTTCAGTTTTTATTTTACTGGTTCTAGTCCCACTCCGAAACCGTGCGTTGTGAGTGAGAGAGTGCACAGAAAAGAAAAGTTCTGCGGAGAGAGCGTGTAATTTTTCATGGAGAGGGGGAACCTTACTACTACATACACAACAGTGTCCAGCAGCAAGTGAATAGTGACGCTGGAGCGACCTAGCGGAATTAGTTTGTCCCTAGAGCTAATCGCACAATCTTAATGATAAGCTACAGCGCTGTCAAAATTATTGCTTAAGATTTGTTTACTCTCTCCAACGGCATGAAAGAATCACCCAAGCACATATTTTAAGCTCAACTTTAAAGTTACCCGATCAGAGACTTTTTCGAATTGTCAAGCTTGTTAGGGATATTTCAAAATATGGTAAACCTAATTATTTTAAAAACGATTTTAAATTTGTTTCTGAGGGTAGGAGAATAGACGCATCACGCACGAGAACTGGAGAAAATACTTTAAGGATTCCAATTCACCGAACTACAATCTATACTAAATCCTTCCTAGTCTCAGGCTGTCGTGAATGGAATGCTGACCCTGAATCTATTAGGTCTATTGAGAGCCGAGCGAGCTTCATCTTGAAGTTGAGGAAATATCTTGTAGACAAAATGATCGAATATGTCCAGACTTAGAGCAACAGCATGACAAATTCCATTATTCACCTTATTATTACTCATTGCATACTTGAATAAATCCAATTCTCATCACACACCATCATAACTGTCTCTTCATACTTTTAATTATAAATTGAACTTCCATTCCACACTATCATCACATATTCACCATCCAAACCGTTATTATAATATTAATTATACATTATTTTAATATTAACCTAGCTCTTGTCATTCATCACATTATCATTTACTAGCATATGCTTGTAAATAATTTTACTTTGAGTTATCTCAATTCATAATACCCATTTAAATTACAATTATTTATTTACCATTATCATTTTTATTGTTACTCATCTTATGATATAGCTCAAATATCCATTAAGTATCAATTTATCTAAATCTAGTCTTTTAATTGCATAAAAATTTTCCTCTCTATCTTTAGTAATATTAACAGCTTGTTATAAATTTTCAATTCAAGGCCAAGTGTTAATGGAAAGGATATCCTTATTATCCTTTCCCAAGAATGGACATATATATGTCTAAACTTCGCCTTTTCACTTAGATAACTTACACTCCTTATCCATTTTGCAGAACCTCGATTTAAAATTTTGTATAAATTTTGCATTCATTACTTCACCGTTTTATTGTATTTTTACTAGAAGTTTCTATTTTGTGAAATTTATAGGATAATTTTGTCCTACTCATATATTATATTACAATGTAGAATCTAAGCCGAATTTTGTTATCTATTTGAATAAAGTAATCTAATCTAATTTAACCTGAATGAATAGAATTGAACCCCAATATACGTATGTTACTGGCTGTATATTTTTAAGTTTGGATAATTCCTTAATAATGAAATAATCGACAATATTCCTTTCTATTCTTGATTATTAGCTACCCAGTGCGTTCACAAAAATCTCTTGAAGAAATCTACCATCTTAATGAGCCACGTGCACACTGCGTTCCTTTGTACTGGACCACCAACTATAGTCTGTCCAAGCAAAGAAGACATTCTGGAAAGATGGAGAAATGACTTCAGCTCGGTTAATATTGGTTAAAAAATTATAAATTTGGTTTTAAACTGTAGGAAACATTCCGATCTACAATTAGATACCAAGTTTATAATTCCTAAAGCAATATTGTCCGAGCTGGAGTCATTATCTCATCTTGCCAGAATGCTTTCTTTGCTTGGACAGACCATAGTAAATCATGTGTGGTTGCTTGGGGCTGACCACATTGACCAGTGATAGTGGGCTGTGAGTGGACGTGAGAGCGGGAAATTCAAAACGAATAGCCGTTACGTGTCCTTTGGCTGTCAAGCTGGAAAGCGTCGCCAACTATTGGAAAACTGAACGGAGACCAACATCCCAGCAGCAGGCTCTCGGACGATCGTGATCTCGAGAACTCCCAATAATCTGGAGCGCAAAACAGACTCCCTACTCCTTAACTTTGGCTGGCCACAGAAACTCTGATTGGTGTTTCATTATTGTTTCTCATCCAATTGGATAATTCGAGTTTTGAAGTCCTCTTTGCATTTGTTACCCTATACATATTGCTGAAGTTGTTCAAATGCGACAGCAGGTGTTCATAATGATGGTCATCAGCTCAAATGCTTACTATGAATAATCTTAAATCATCCGAAATCTACTTTTTAGCGACCTGCACAAGATATTTCATCGTAGTTCTTCTTGATTATGTCTGAGACTGGCTACTTTAATGAGTTGAACGATTTCATTAGGAATCCTTATGAAACTTCTCCTTCAACAATAATACTGAAGAATTTTGAGTTTTAAAACTTATGTCATTGGAATTGGAACACCTGTTATATTTTATTGAAGGAGAGATTTTAATTAATAACTCCTGGTGTTTTATGCTATATTCAATGTTAGAACTGATAACAAATATAGAGAAGAAAAACTTGTTCACTTTCTTCGAATGAAATATTCCTGAAATTATCTGGTTTTAAAAGCGTATCTGCTTGAACTTTAGATACATGGATTACATTTATTGTATCTTGGATTCCTGGTGGAGCAGCTCTCTGACAGGTCAACATCATCGATATTTTCATTCTCCAGGTCGCAGTCCGAAGAGATTGATACCACTCCCCAAACTTTAAAACCTAATATGCTCACAGGAAGACATTATTACATCCAGACTTTATCCTGGTAAACTGACTACAGAACACCCATACATACGAAACGCCATATTGATTCATGGCTTATGTGTGTACAGCAGTATGGAAATATGCACGTGGTTCCAACTCGCAAATATTGACAATTTATACTATTCAGACTTGGGAATTTATCCGGATCTTATTCAATGAAGAACGTGGTTGAAAAGCCTTTTTTCACTTCCAAAACAGTTAATTGAATAAAAAACGAGTATTTTTATCCCTATTGAGTTTGAAGCGGCTAGCATACCAGAGAAGAAGTTACAAGCAAGGAGGTTCATAAAAACTGTACTTGGTTACAAGTTATAACTGCATTAACTTGTTCATAATAACAAGCAATCAGCAGGATGCAACAAGCAAAATTATCGCCAATGTGTCCTTTCATTTGATGTCGCACACGATGTGATACGAAATTACTGAGTTTCCTGTATCCTGTTGATAGCAAGGAGGTTCATGGTTGGTAGTTACTTATTCCTTATCGAATAATGCATATTGGTGTGATGTGTGCGCCGTCTATTTAAAACACCAAACACAAATAAGAATGTAGCTGATTACTTCAACACCTTGGTAAATTAATATCTATTCATAATGTAAATGGATATTGCAGGCATGATGAATCTATCAAGGGATTCATTTTCATTCCAAGTGATCATTTCATTAAATATTCTGCTAACCATTGTTTCCCTATCTCTATCCATTAACTAAAAGACTCTACAGGAGAGAAGAAAATCAGACAAATGCATTTCAAGCTGGATTGGTAACAGCGACGGTTTTCACGTTTAATTTTTGTAACTGCTGCCTATTCTGAGCGTGAAAATCGCAGTCCCTAGTCAGGCGACGTTCAAGCAGACCATATATCAAGTCCACAAACGTTGCTCTTGCACGCAACCTATCCTTTTCGGATTATTACCGAAACCATTAACTAATTGCGTTCAGTGGACACTACTATCATGTGACGTCGAATTCGGAATTTCCACTCCATCTCCTGTAAATGTCTGACTTGAAAAACTGTCTGTGCAGAAACTGTTGCTTCCAGCAAAATCTTGTTCGAATTCATTCAACAATAATTGTCTCACAGAGCAAGATTGTAGCTGTTACAAACTCTCAGCTTCCTTCTCTTTGTTTTAACTTTTCTCTTCTCGAGGCTCCCTCTCTTTATTTGTTCGGGAACATCAACGTTTTCTTGTAGTCTATCATCCAATTGCTGTCCGTTTCCTTCGCCTTTCGATTTGTATAGCGCTGTTTAGCTTCTTTAATTGATATTTTAATTCAATAATGATGGTAGCTGCTCCGCTACGGGGTTACTGAAGATTGAGTCAACTGAAGAAACAACACTTTAGTGTTGGTGAGTCCAACAGAGTCACTCAGAGATAATCAGTCAAATAGGCACATTTTGCAAGTCTAATCTGGATTAAATATGTTTGGAATTTTTGTGTAGAGTCCAATATACTGTAAATAGAATTTGTGAGGGACTCGAAATATATGGAAGTTTCTAAGAACGCCCAAAATTCTATTTCGTTTCAAGAATTGAAACCATTGTCAATAATGACGAGGAAATCTTGTAATTGAATCCCACAGCATTTCATAAACCATTATTCGGTTATTAGGAGAAATCTGCTGTGAAATGTATCTTATAACTTTGGTGTCTGTCTGAAGCAAAGGGTGCCTGCAACTAAAGCTCCTACCATTTAGCCAGGTTTAATTATCTCGTCTTAATTACATCCCCGCCTGTATTCCCAGAGTAATCTCACTTGCTCCTCTGTGAAACCAAACATCGGAGCTCAAAATATATCTTAGCCTTTCTCATCATTCTATATTAAAAATACTCCCACCAGCCATGAAATTTCATCTCACGTGCGCGTATCACTTTCAGAAGAAATAATAGAGTAATAAATAATACGTACATGATGAAACGAAGGCTTCAGAGATCAAATTGGTTCAACGTACGTGATTCATGCCTGAGAGCGTAGTGTATTTTAGAATTTGACAAGAAATTGAGGGTGATAGAAGCTAAATGTGATTTGGAATAGGTATTGAAAATAGAAATTGATGTTTTATGAAGTAATTTAATTTTTAAGGAATTATTATTATTATTCTAGGTTGCCGAAGCTCCAATAGGAATAGGCCTACCCTACACTATCACATACGCCACAATATACACATATGCTACTGTATATTGTGATTATAATAAAATTTGTTGTTTGAATATTGATGTAGTGGAATTTTTCCATAATGAAAGAACTAAGAAGTTGTCTAAATCCACTTTATTACTAATATAAAATAAAATTAGAAAATATACAGTAACATGTTTTCATGTGAACTCACACATCCTCAGCTGTTTAACCTTTGGAAGCAGGAAGCTCCAGGTATACAAACAAAATAACAAGTTTTTTTAGGATAGCAGATTAAATTTGGAAATGTAACTTAATTCTAACAATGTTGTTCATAATTAATTTATTTATATATAATTATATATTTTTTTCTTAAATTATCTTAAATATTTAATTAATACTAAAACTATTTTTATTCATATATTAAGCCTATAAGTCTACTCTGCACTCCATTCTAACTAAAGGAAAGTGATTTGGAGATCCAAGAAAGTGAAGTTTGGTCTCATGTTCCAAGACTTAAAAGATAGTGTAACTATTAGAAATTATGAAAAACAACTTACAAAATGAATAAAACTTGAAAATGACTAAGAAAAAAAAACAATAAAGAAAACCAATTATAGACTATCTTGAAATTATACTCAAACAAAAGACTAACATGTTGAACCTATAGAACCTATTTGTGGCTAACCTAATATAATGGAGCTGTAGTTGTATGTCTGTAAGTAAATTATGACATTACTAAAAACATATTCAGTCTAGAAAGAAACTCACTAAACCCTTAAAAAATAATTGTGACCAAATTATAATTTAGTTGATGAACTGTAAGCATAGATAGTAAGTAGGTTATGGTTAGAGTATAAAAGAGACTAAAATATAGGAAGTATTTATGAAAATCAACTTATGTAACAAATGAAACCTATAAAAGCCTAAGAGAACCAATATAAAAAATCTAAAAAATACATATACAGGGTGTTTCAGGAGGAATGTGCAATACTTCTCAGGCTGATTCCTTACACCAAGTAGACAAAAAAGTTCCATGGGACCAACCCCCAAAAACGCTTTGTTACTGAGATAACAATGGCGGAAAATTGAGATTTTTCAAATTATATTGATTTTTCTAATTCTTTAGAGGCTTTAGTGAGGTTCTAAAATAATCAATTCAAATGTAAAATTAGCTGAGGAATTCAATGAAACCAATTCCAAGTCTGTCACTTCAACGGTTATTGAGATAATTGGAAAAATATGCTGAAAACGCCATTTTTCAACAATAAGGGTTATAACTGGATAAGGAATCATAAAATTGTATTTTTTATTAATGGAAGTTGAAGAGAGCCGGATTCTGAAGAAAAAGTTGAATGACGGCGATTGTGGAAATCTCACCCAAACCTCAGAAATAGCGATCAAAAATCGCAAAATCGCTACTAAACACAAATTCATCACTTTTGTCAATTTCGTGATTTTTGATCGCCATTTCTGAGATTTGGGTAAGATTAACACAATCGCCGCCATTTAACTTTTTCTTTAGAATCCAACTCTCTTCAACTTCCATTAATAAAAATACAATTTTATGATTCCTTACCCAGTTATAACCCTTATTGTTGAAAAATGGCGTTTTTTAGCATATTTTTCCAATTATCTCAATAATCGTTGAAGTTACAATCTTGGAACTGGTTTCATTGAATTTTTCAGCTAATTTTACATAGGAATTGATTATTTTAGAACCTCACTAAAGCCTCTAAAAAATTAGAAAAATTAATATTTTTGAAAAATCTCAATTTTCCGCTATTGTTATCGCGGTAACAAAGCGTTTTTGGGGAATGGTCCCATGGAACTTTTTTGTCTACTTGATGTGAGGAATCAGCCTGAGAAGTATTGCACATTCCTCCTGAAACACCCTGTATATATATATATATATATATATATATAGGAGATTTCTATTTCTCACTATAAATAACATAACATTTTATGTTACAAATTTATATTTATTTCAACCTTTCACATCGAGTTTATTCTAAAAACTAACTTGTTATTTATTTACTATTCAAAAGTTGTTTATTACACATGTTATTATCAATCCATATGTAATGATTGATCAACTGATATAACCATCCTACATCTCGGCCATCCTGAAAAGAGAGGCTTGGCCTCAAGCCGGATAACAAAAAACTCAACAAAAACAATTAACAAATAACTGATCGTCCCCCGACACAATCCACATCGTCAGTCAGATGTATGTTCATCAGATTTGAACACCCATACGCACTGGGAACAAGGATAATTTTTCCTTCTTTTTCTCCTTCCCCTTCTCCACCCCTCTTCTTCTCCTCTCATCCTCCTCATTTTTGACTTTCGCTTACTCCTCAGTAAGTGGAAACGGTCTTCCTCTTCTGTCTATCCTATGCAAATCCGCCATACGCCTGTGATACTGTTTGGGCGTGTCGTAGGCTCTGTAGATTTTGACTTTTGCACACTCAGGACACACAAGGACTACGTCGTCCGTCTGCTTGTCTAGAGGCCTTTGGAATTCTTCTGGCAGTACAAAATCGGACTCCAAAGCAGCTGATTTATCGTCACTTGCCTTTTCCTCCAGCTCCATGTCACCGAGCTTAGGTGGCAGTTTTTCTGGTTTATAGTTTCCAATACATTCTTCAAGTTTTTCACGTGTACTACAATCTTTAATATGATCAAGGTTTGGTTGTGCGTTCTCTATTGCATTTATTTGAAATATTCGAAAAATTTGCGGCTTCTTTATAAAATAAACTTCTTCTTCTATTTTCAGGTCTGCTTGAGAAATTATATCTTCGCCTACAACAATACTATACTCCAATAGATAGTCAGGAACAACTAAAACATTTGATAAGTAACTGGCACTGTCAATAACGATTGATAACTGAAGGCATCCTAGAACTATTTCACTTTTCCCACCAAATCCTCTCAGCACAACGTCAGATTTTGAAATTGAGTGAATTGATATTCCTAGGCGAGAAACAGCCTCCTCTCTTATTAAAGTTACTTCACTCCCTGTATCTATAGTAGATATGAACTTTATATCGTTTACCAAAACCTCCTTTTCCATACGATCCCTATTCACACGTCTGTTGGTCTCGATCATACACTCATCCTCATTCTTTGATTTATCTAGATAGTTAGTAACACGTACCGTTTTGACATCTTTCGTTGTACTTTCTTTGATTGTACAATTATTTGCTGTGTGACCGTGACCGTGACATCTAAAGCATTTAATGACGCTTTTGTTTCGTTCACAGTCTGGGGATTCATGCCCAAATTCATTACAGGTAAAACACTTGACATTATTAAAACTGATATTTTTTCTAGAATCGTCTGAGTGCTTCACAAAAAATTTCTTGTCTGGGTTGTTGTTAAATTTATCTTTTTTGTATCATTCTTCAGGTGACGTCTGGCAGCTTCGTATTCGTCTAGTTTGTTTACAAACTCATCAACTTTCTTGAGTTTTGGGAGATCATCAATGAAATGTTCTTTTAACTCTGATGGTAATCTTCTTTTCACTTGATCGACCACCATGAGCTCTTTGAGGTCCTCGTAATTTAATACCTCCAATCCTTGAATCCACTCATTCAACAAATCATTCAAATTCAAAGCATAATCTCTCCACGTAGCTGATTCTTCTTTCCGGAGTGAGCAAAATTTTTGTCGAAACTGCTCTGGGCTCAGTTTGAATCTTTTTAATAACATCATCTTGATGTGGTCGTAATCATCGGCTAAATCATCAGTTTCTCGGGTGATTAGATTTCCAATTTCTAGAGGTAGTAACCCAAGTAGATACGAAACCCATTTTTCCTTCGGTACATTCACTCTACTGATTAGTTTCTCAAACGTTGATAGGTACACGCTAATATCTACACTTGAATCGTAACGTATCATCAGTTTCATTAGGTCTCTCCTTTCGTCATTTCGAAAGACATTATTGTTACTATTAATTTTGGCTTCAATTTCCAGTTTCTTCAACTCAAACTCTCTCTCTCTTTTTCCTTTTCTAATTTTTCATACTCTCTTTCGTTTATCTTTTTCAATCTTTCATACTCTCTTTCCTTTTCTTTTTCTAATCTTTCATACTCCCTTTTCTTTTTCTAATCTTTCATACTCCCTTTCCTTTTCTAATCTTCCATACTCTCTTTCATTTTCAAATCTTTCTAATATCCCTTTGATACACTCTTCATCGTAATCTGGAGATTTAAGAATTAGTTTAGTCAACTGTATGACTCTCGGATTTGATGGAACATCTACTCCTAGTTCCTCTACTACCGATATCAGATCCGCCTTATTGGCCTTCGATAAGTAACTCATTTTATCTACTTACCGAGCTGTTTTTACTAAACAAATATCCCATCACTTTTTGCAAAACTTCAAATCTTCAACACTGGCAATAAATTCTTCTATTGAATTATATTCCTTTATTAAATCCTTTTGATCTTCTTGTTCGGACGAGCCCCCAATTTATAGGAGATTTCTATTTCTCACTATAAATAACATAACATTTTATGTTACAACTTTATATTTATCTCAACCTTTTACATCGAGTTTATTCTAAAAACTAACTTGTTATTTATTTACTATTCAAAAGTTGTTTATTACACATGTTATTATCAATCCATATGTAATGATTGATCAACTGATATAACCATCCTACATATATAATGTCCAAGAAAACCAATTATAGACTACCTTGAAATTGTACTCAAACAAAAGACTAACATGTTGAACCTATAAAACCTATTTGTACCTAACCTAATATAATGGAGCTGTGGATGTATGTCTGTAATTGGAATATAACATTACTAAAAACATATTCAATCTAGAAAGAAACTTACTAAACACATAACACCTATTTGTACCCCAACCTAATTGTGAACAAATTATAATTTAGTTGATGAACTGTAACCCTAGATAGAAGTATCAAAGAGACTATAATATAGGAAATATTTATATTTATACAATAATTGAAAACACTATAAAGTCAATATTAAATTACAATGTGGGCTCACTCTAATGTGCATATACAAATGAAAACTTTCCCAAATAACTGATTCCTAGTTGTCAGGAGTGGCTTGTCTATTGTCATTATGTGGCTAACCCTAGATGGTCTTGTACTAATCTACTTGTATTACAATTGATGAAGTCATTTTGGTCATTCAAGCTAGTGATTGAGATATCTTTTTCAATTTTGTGAATTTCTATTGCCTCTAAAATATTCAGTAACCTGCTCTTTTGACAAAAGTTACCCATTTTCCAGGCTGTTGTGTGTTCTTTGATCCTTGTCTTGAATGATCTCCCAGTTTGTCCAACATAACAGGAATTGCAGTCAGCACAATTCAGCTTGTACACTCCACTTTTTTCATATTCTCCTATGGGGTCTTTGGATGAGTTCAGCAAAGTGTTGAGGATTGGTGTAGACTTGAAGGCAACTTGTAGCCCCTCTTTTTTGATTACATTTCCTAATTTCTGAGTAAAATTTCCAATGTAGGGTAATGTAATCCAGCTGCTTTTCAGAATTTCTTCTTTTTGAGAGTTTCTGCTTTCTACTTTCTGCTTTATCCTGTTGAGAATTCTTCATACTACTTTTGAGTTGTATCCATTGTTTTTGGCAATACTTAGGATGGTTCCTAAGCAGGTTCCTAACCTTCCTGATTCCTAACTGATTCCTAACCTTCTCAGCAGGTTAAACAGCTGAGGATGTATGAGTACACATGAAAACATGTTACTGTATATTTTCTAATTTTATTTTATATTAGTAATAAATTGGATTTAGACAACTTCTTAGTTTTTTCATTGTGATTGTAGGCTAGTGAGTATAATTTAAAAATATTGAAATCATTGAATTTTATAGAAAATATCTGATAATCCTGATCAAGATGAGAGTTATGAGAGACCAATAACAATGCAGTATAGGTAGCCTACTTGGTTTTGAATAACATAAACATAACATCTCCGACTACGGAGATATATCAATGTTATTATCACTCAGAAAACCCATATATTTTAATATCTTATTTCAATGCAAGCCTGAGAGAAAAAAATTATGATTTTTTCCCCATTTGAAAGTATTGAATGAAAATGAGAAATCAATAATCTATGAACATAATTGTAAACTCGTAAAGTTGATTTAAATATTGAGGAGTGCAATCTGAGGGCTCAATAACAGATTGTCCGAACTCAAAACGTTTTGGACGTTTTTCATTCATCTTTTTATTTAACGCAACACACACACACCACAAAGTAGCAAACCATCACAATCTACATACCCTGTTGTCTTACAAAACGATTTATGCGCGTTCTTAGCACTAAACGCTGATCTTGTATGCAGAATGCGTTGTATCTGCGTCCTTGTTCCACATCCACTGTGCCAATATCAGCATTGATCAGAATTTATCACCGGTTTAGAACGGCTTCCCGGATAAGATTTTGTGATGATAAGCCCTTGTGTTGTACATCTTACTACGACCGAGCTGTAATCTAGTGTAATCTATTGTTGGCAATGAAGACTTATGTGCATATCGCTACTCAAGCTACTCTCTACTAAATCCTTCCCTCAGTTTCACTCCCACACTTCTGAAAGCAGTCTAGCAACCATATTTCCCCGTTTAATCATCGTCTGTTACCCTTCTCTTGAAAATACATGTTTGATTTATATCTACTCCGATCCACCGGATCATTAAAATGGTAGCTTCCTATCACTTCATTGTTTATTTATTAGTTCAGAGTGCTCATTAAGATTTTTTCTTCCTCAATTCTTCAAACTAGGAGAATAATTGAAGGATATTATTGGAAATTTTCCATTCTATTCATAATCATCCACAAAAAAATACCGCTGCAGAGTGAGGATTGAAATTTTAATTGTGTTTGAATGGGTGATAACTATAATTTTGATGAGTTGAACTGCATTTAATTGGAGAATTGTATGTTAATATTTTTTCCGGATGCTGTTATTCGCAGCTATTTTCATGGTTGTAGCGATAAGGGATCAAGTCACTATTGAGCAAAAAAATTACAATTTATTGTTTTTGTAGCTGATACTGGGTTAAGTTGACTGAGAAATTTATATTGATAGATCCATCTCCATGTTCAATCGATTCAGACGTTCATTCCAATAAGTAATGGACTTATAAGTACCAATAAGTAGCCTACTCATTTCAATAAGTAGTAGTAGTTCTATATTCATCGACCACAATGTTGAGTCTTCTGTAGTCTATAACTAGAGATTGGAAATAACTAAAATGAAGTGGATAGACTTTATAGTATGAACTGTGAAGGGAGTATTAATAGCAAGTTGTTGCAGAAATTCAATAAGAAATAATTCAAGTTGTACTTCTGCAAATTATGTAGGCGTAAGAGTTATCGATGAATTGATATTCTCATAGATAGATGTAAAAGAAGATTGAGAGGTTATGAGCTGTTAATCCGTTCAGTTGGAGAGAAGTTGGACCAATTTGCGGTAAACCAATATGAAAACCATAATGAGTTCAAATGAGTTGATCGCAGGAGGAATATAAATCGATATTATAATGGCTAGCCTTCCAGGAAGATAAATGGTAGGTAAACCCAAAATTCGATAGAATTTTTTAGTAAGGGATTGAGTGGTATTTTGCTTTTCACACTTTATTGGAATAAAGAGTTTTCTCATCTCTCTATAGAAGAGGAAACTCATGAATTGTGAGAAATGGAGAGAAAAAAACGGGAATTTCATTTTAACAAAGGTTAAAAACATTTGAAGCGAATGGAAACATTCGACCGAACTCTTTCACACCTTTTACTGAATCTCGCCAGTTAATATAATTTCTTTATTCCGTTAAAATTAATTTGAAATGAACAATTTATCATAATATATTGGTCGATCCTATTCATGAACCTTTCAAGGTCATGTTTTCAAAACAATCCCAAAACTAAAAGTTTCTCCAATTTTAGCTGTGAGGATTCTAGCTGGGAGGCTCGCTTCGCTCGCCTTCTCCTTCTAGCAAAGGGTCTCTGCCCCCTGGAGCCCCGGGAGTGTTAAACAAGAAAGAGACAAACAGTCTCTTTTCAAGAGACAAATCCGTTCCAATGAATTTGCATTGTTCATCATGGACCTATCGATTAACAGGGTCTTCTCACTTTTGACCTTGCTTCAATTACATGTTGCTTTCAAGTGTAGCTCTTGGATAAAACCATGGAAATATTATCAAACACCCAAGCTGGACCTGTGTATGAAATTCGGCCTTATAATTCAGTCGATTCAAATCTTTGAAATCTGCAAAAATGCATGAAAAACGAAAAATCTCCAACCTCTAACCTCTTTCAATAGACCTGTCATTAAACTAGCTATTCAACTTGAGCTTCAATAGCTTACAAAATGAAATTCAACCCTGAGGAAAAAAGATACTCTTCAAGAAATGTAGCCACTGAAACTGATTTCCTCTATCATACACAACTGACATGACATATTTCATAATTCCCTTGTTGATATTTTCATTTGCATTCTGTCCATTGTTAAATCAAAATTCAAAGTTTTTCTCCAACAGGAATACTTTCTACTCAAATAATACTAATGGACTATTTGTCCTTGAACATCTTGGATCCTCAAATCATTGTAAATTTTTTAAATTCATATGCATTGTAATTTCCGTCAATTTGCATTAAAGTTAGAAAATAGGCTTCAATTTATATACTATATGAAAGTTCTCGATCACTTTTTACATGGGCGTTGATCATTTCAGTATTTGGAAGAGGAAACCATAAAATAATATTATTATATATTTGAAGGAAACCATGGAATCCAGACATACATGATATGCTGACAACGTTCAAATATTAAACAAGACCAAGAAACTATAAAAATCAACATTTCTTATCTAATTTTTCTTGCAAGATCAGAACACGAAATGCCGGTAAATGTGAATGCCGAGTCACTCTATATGAAAAAAAAACTGAGCTAAGCTCAAGGAAACTTTCTCAACTATTGTTTTCGATGTTTATTCGAATAGATTAAATGAAAAAAGATTTTTATTCGTTTGTTATTAGTTGTTATGATGATGAGATCGCTCGTAGCTGGTAACATGATAGACTCACCTTAACGCGAGCATGTTGCCGCCACGTTATCAGCCGACGCACTGAGTCTACAACTGTCCGGCGTAGCGATAGGCAACCCTCCACGCACGCGCTGCTCCATCTCCCTGCATTTTTCACTTTATCCTATGCTTTCTCACATTCCTTTCTCCTCTAATCCTTACCAACACTCTTCCCGGAACGAGAACTAACAACATCCGACAATATCATTCAGCTCAGCGCTTGGCGAAATTAAAGGATTGTTTACCGCCAGAACACTATAGTGGCCAGTTCCAGGATTACTCCATGTCGAGCCTAAGCCAGATCAAATATTGATGGGTTAATTTATCTTTGTTGTCAAGACTGAGCCCAGTTCCTTCAGTTCACTATCGTGGATTTCTCCTACAACAACAAATTGATGCACAACGCTGAAACAGGGATTCAATGATTGTGTAAAATTGTATCGAGAAAAAATGATTTTTTTTTAATTAATTACATTTCAGTTCAGATTTGTCGATTCTATTTTAGGCTAAGAACTATTTCGAAAAAGTCACCACTCACTGCAATAATAATTATTGTGATTCATCTTGTATTTCATCAAAAAATAATCAGTTCAACAATTTATCTATTTATTCAATCATTGATACAGTTGGCTGAAGTGAGTAACCCAACCAACATACAACAACGTCTTAAATGGTGTGGCATATACGATAATACAAAATACCCAACACATAATCATAAGATGAAAACACTTATATCAATACATAATCTTATTCCTATTCTTATTCAAGGTTTCATAGAAGAAATTGGATTTAACATAAACAACAAGAAGGTCATATTAAAGATTTCAATTATTACAATAAATGAAAAATTCTGATAGTGAGTAAGGGGGGGAGGTGAGTAAAAGGTTCCTCAGCAACTTCCTAAACTGTCTTATATTACTGATCTCTTTTAATTCAATGGGCAGACAATTGAAAAATTTTATTGCCATATAATGCGGTCCTAATAAGTTCTCTAATAAGCTCAGCCGATGAGAAGGAAACCTGAAAGTTATACCGTGCCCACTCGTATAATACAGTAATTATGCTTAATTTGATCTCCTGCATAGCGAGCCTGATCGGATAAATAATGGGTGATGGCCAGTAGTATGTAATAAAGAGCTGGGACAGTAATAATTTGTTTTTCCTTGAAGTGAGTTCTACAACTCTCCCTAAACAAATTTTATATAAAAAAATCATATTCTCATTTCAATCTGAAAGACATAGCTTTGCAAAAAAATTGTATTTTACTGAAGAGAAGAATTTTGTGTGATTCGTCTAGGTAACTCATTTCAACCTCACCAAATAATTGAAGCAGTTACAACTGGCTCTCTTCCTCTTTCAAAGTTAGATAATGAGGAGTTGAACTACGTTGATGAAACAAGTCATGACCTTTGGAGCCCTATCATTTTTTCATTAGTTGATTGGAAGTGAAGATTATCAGTTGTGCAAGCCACTACCGATTTCCTAATATTTCAGATATATTTTAGTCTCTATTGTGCTATAAGATGTTATTTCAAAATCCAACTCCTTGAGAGTTCGGATTATTATCTCTTCCATCAATCAATCTTGTTGAATTGATCTCATTCAAAAAATATATTATACAATACCATTAATACAACATCATAGAATTATATACAGGGTGTTTCAGGAGGAATGTGCAATACTTCTCAGGCTGATTCCTTACACCAAGTAGACAAAAAAGTTCCATTGGACAAACCCCCAAAAACGCTTTGTTACAAAGATAACAATGGCGGAAAATTGAGATTTTTCAAATTATATTAATTTTTCTAATTTTTTAGAAGCTCTAGTGAGGTTCTAAAATAATCAAATCCTATGTAAAATATTGACAAAACCTAGCACAAGTGATGAATTTGTGTTTAGTAGCAATTTTGCAATTTTTGATCGCCATTTCTGAGATTTGGGTAAGATTTACACATACGCCGCCATTTAACTTTTTCTTCAGAATCCGACTTTCTTCAACTTACATTAATAAAAAATAGAAATTTATGATTCCTTATTTAGTTATAACCATTATTTTTGAAAAATTTCGTTTTTTAGCATATTTTCCCAATTATCTGAATAACCGTTAAAGTTACACACTTGAAACGCGTTCCATTGAATTTCTCAGCTAATTTTAGATAGGAATTGATTATTCTAGAACCTCACTAAAGCCTCTAAAAAATTAATATGTTTTGAAAAATCTCAATTTTCCGCCATAACAAAGCGTTTTTGGGGTTGGTTCCATGGAACTTTTTTGTCTACTTGGTGTAAGGAATCAGCCTGAGAAGTATTGCAAATTCCTCCTGAAACACCCTGTATATGATTATAATAATAATTAATTCGAATCTCAAATTATTGCTATATAAATAGACAAAGAACCTCTGCACTGCAAATATTGATCAATGTACTAAATAGCAGGCGAGACTCATTGAGCCACTCGGCCGGCAACCGAGGGGTACCGGGTTCGATTCCCGGTCCGGGCAGAGTTTTTTATCAGTTAAATTCAATGGATCTCGCCTGCTATTTAGTACATTGGTCAATATTTCCAGTGCAGAAGTCCTTTGTCTATTTAAATAGCAATCATTTGAGATTCGAATTAATTATTATTATAATTATCCAGCAGTTGCTCAACTGCAATATCTAATAATCCTTCCATCATATATATGATTAGCTGACCACCTTGAACCTATTATTTAATTCCATTACATTGTGGAATAATAAGTTCATGCATGATGTATTTTAGAAATGAATGAATAAAATTAAAGCTATCTTAAAAAAGATGCCCAATAAACCTCATTCAAGCCTATAAACCTTACTTCTATAAAACTGATTCACGAGTTTCTTGTGAGAATTTGTTCAAGAGTGGTGAATCTTATTCTAACTTGATGGGAATTATTCCATGAATATTCGTACCAATGGCAATTCTTTCCTGCTTGAGTACTCTGAGGTTCGAGTTGAATTCGAATTTAAGAGGTGAATTTCTCAGAGCGTGGGTCTCATAGTTATTTTGGAGTTGAGAGAAAGTTCGATGATCTCCCACATCACCAACTTCATAAAGAAAGTTACACTATTGAATCCAGAATGGTATTATTCTCTAGAGTTTTCATATAAATGTAAACTTTATACTCTCTGAATTTTTTAAGAATGTGTAAATTTTCTAGTGATATGATGCTTATAAGTATAAATAAATTTTGTTCCTCAATATCAAATTCAGATAATGAACATTTGTAATGCAAGATTGTGAGTAAGGTACACCTGAAACGATAAAATTGCACATTAAAAATATCTATATAATATTCATTTTATTTTATTTCAGCCTATCACTTTTACTAAAATTGTTCACATGAAATTCCAGAGTTTTTTATTCTATAAATAATACTATCATGGTTGTTTTTTCGGAAAATACAATATTAAATTTGATTTAATCATTCACAAGATCAAAGGTTGAATGCCAACAAGTAAATTTTATCTCATGGAATCTTACTAGACACGCTAGTTTGGGATTTTGATCAATAATGCTGCCAGAACCTTGCTGCCAAAGGCTGCAGAATACCCAAAAGTCCTACTCGAAAAGGGTTCTCACTAATTTGATTGTAACCTTCTGCTATTATAATAATTTTATGAGATTTTTAGCCTCATTTTATTCTTGTCAATTATGAATAGAGATATACATATCAACAAATATGGTAATGCAATCATAGCATAATATATTATAAACTCTTATATCAACTGCCAATTGGTTAGGCTTAGCTAATAAGTTTTGAATAGTAATATATAGTTATACGTTGTATGCTAGAAAATGAAACAATAGTAGAAGTTAAAAGTAAAATGAGTATAGTATAGCTCATTTATTCAAAAGAGCTCCCATTTTGGCATGTAACATTCGACTTGTCGGAAGCGCATCAACACCTCACCTTGATAGAGCTGCCAAGTTGAAGATAAACAGTGCATGTTTTAGGCGGCTGTGCAGTGGGTAAGGAGGGAGGTGGAGGGAGGAGTCGAGCATTGTTTGGCACGGATTGTACACACAGAGTGAAAACAGGCCGCTATTAGATTGGCTTGGCAAGTCGACGGGTTCGAGACACAAGGCAGCCAGGGAAAGAATGTGTTGTAATCTAGTCGTAACCAGGACTGCTGGGATAAGGTATGGAGCATCTCGTGGAAGAGGAAGATGACGGCGACGTCTACCCGCCCTGGAATTTCACGTGGGTGGTGAGGGACCGTCTGGCCGCCATGGCGTGTCCGCACCGTCCCGCTCACCTCCGCTTCCTCGCAGAGCAAGGCATCTGTCATCTGATCACACTTTCGGCCGAAAAAGCCACCTGCCCACCTGTGTGACGAACTCAACTACAGTACGGTGGCCGTTGATGAGTTCGAGGCACCCACCATCAAGCAGATTGAAAAGTTCATTGAGATCTGCAGGAAATGTACAAAACGCGGCCAGGTGAGCTCCTCTACTCTTGTACAATAGAAAATTATTTAATTACAGAGAAAATCATTATTCCCCTCATTCCACTTCAATTAATAACTGACTCAATACTGTGGGTATTAGACTACTGTACCTAATCATTCCATTCTACGCTCAAGTTTTCTATTCTTTATTAAAAAAAGTATACAGTAATATCAGTATAGTATTAATATTATAAAGTATAAAGTATTAGTATCTTTATTAAGTGTAAATGGTATTATAGTAAAATAGTATTCTGTGTAAAAAGTACAAAAAGATTAATTTTGCTGAGCAAAATATTCATTTCGATTGCTGGTGAATGGCCGAGTATGTGTGAGCTTTATCTTGTGGGTGGGTTAATGGAGATCATGAAATTATAAAGTCTTGTAATTATAACCCTTGTGATTATAAAGTCATAATGTAACTATCTTGAAAACAAAAACAAATGTTGATGTTGATTATGACTATGATTATTATAATGTTCTGATGACGATGTAATTTCGGGATTTCTGCATCGATATATAGAGAAAGGAGAGACTGTCCATTCCATTACAGAACTCAAGTATTTTTATGGAATAGAATTATTTGGCAGGGTTGTCACTGACTCTGCCACTCAACTTTATATACAAAATTATATACAACTCTTTTATATACAACACTGAGTGGGGAAATACAGTGTATCCCCATATGAAGCGGCTCAAGAAAAGATTCCTCTCAATGTCAATTAATGCTCTGGCCATATGTCTAGCTGCTCAATCTTGCTGAAATTGAGTGCTCTTATACACTTGAAATCGTCAGTCAATGAATTTGGAAGTTGATCAGTATTTGATCATATAATAGCGAGATAATGTTACTGTAACTGTATCGCCGTTGTCAACCTCAAAAAATATGAAACAAATTATTCCTTTCGAAGACATCGCAAACCAGTCACTTTGGCCAAATAAATAGCAGCAAAAATACAGGGCTTACAATAATGTGAATAGCACAAGAGATTCGTGCAATAACTCCAGAGGTGTATCTGCTTATTAGTTTGTATTTTAATGTAAGACTTGGTCAACGTGTGCAAAATAATCGGTACCACCTTGATGGAGTAATATTCAAAAAGATATAATTTTTATATATAAAAACAAAAATTTCATTTGTGCTCTTACGATTTGTTGCAATAACTTTCTGTGAGTTTCATATTTTAACCTGAAATAGTGTGTCTACCCCACTCTGTATTACTACTCAAGCTGCAAATTCATTTAACAAAGTCTCTGCAAAATCACTACCTAGCTGAGCTTTTAAAATTATTCACGGAAAGAAGAGGAGAACCTCTCATGAATCTTCCATTAACTTAGTTTTTATGGAAACTCATATTCTTATTTTCATGGGAAACTCCGGCTATTCCTAGTTTCATGGCAAAATCCATATTTGGTTTTATGGGAAACTATGATTGTTTACTCTGTATGAATATTCGAATTTTATAGAAGGGCAATTCGTCTGTCTGTAATCTGTAATATTAATTCATGGCAAATGAACTAGTTCGATTTGTTGTGAAGAATATTTCAATCGTTGATAATATAACTTACAACAATTATTATTATTGTTTTTGTTACCAGGCGATAGGCGTGCACTGCCGGATGGGCCGGGGCCGGACCGGCGTGATGGCTGCCTGCTATCTGATGCGATTCGGCGGACAGTGTCCGGAGCGGGCCATCACCACGGTGCGCATGTCCAGACCCGGGTCCATCGAGACTCTCGATCAGGAGAAGATCATTCACACCTACTACGACTTCATGATGGGAGATAATCAGACTGAACTTGATTCCCAATAATATATTAAAAATTCATCATTTTAATTAAGAGATATAATGTGACTAGCCGGCAGGCTCGCTTCGCTCGCCTTCTCCGCCTAGCCAGGGGCTCCGCCCCTGGACCTCCGCCAGTATCGGCAGTGTGAGTCATCTCTAATCTCGCTGAACCATTGAATTTACAGTAAGGATTGATCGTATCAAGGCGGAAGATATGCAACCCGCAATACATCTACAATTGTGAAACCCTGATTACTGGCGTAATCTTGAACGGATTTCAAAAATATTTTAACACAACATTTCTAGACCTCATCTGAACCTGCCCATCAAATATCAACATTTTCTACCAATTGGTTCTCGAAAAAACTGAGAAAACGCCGAAAAAGTATAGAAAAACTCAAATATTTAGCATATCCCTGAAAAGTTTTTGAAATCCGTTCTTAGCGCGCGTCTAAACGTCCAACTGAACATGCCTGCCAAATTTGAACGCATTCGGTTCAGTGGATTTTTAGTTCTGGTGATGAATGAATGAATGAATGAATGAATGAATCAGTCAGTCAGTCAGTCAGTCAGTCAGTGCCATTTCGCTTATATAGATATAGATTAACCAATTAATGAAAATCTATGATACAATAAATTGATGCTCATCATGGTCGAATAATTATGATAATATGGTTAACAAAATAATACAATGATTAAAATGTATGATACAATAAATTTGATTATTCATCATCAAATAATTATAAAATGTGATAATAAAGTAATGTGACAATTAAAATATACAATAAAATTATAGCCCTACAATGAACTTGAATGAGTCCAACTTTGCTCTTCAAATTAAGTGGAACAATAATAGAATAATAATCATTCATGAAATTTATGAAATTTTAATGCAATCAGAATGAAATTATTATAAAGTCTCTTTTTAAATAATGATTAAAGTCTACTTTATTAAATCGAAGCCTACACCATAAAATTCTACTAGAATGAACACGTATTAGGATTTTGTAAAAACACATGAAATATTAAGTTATAGCCTACTACTTATGAGGTGTTTTTTGCATCAAAATTATGTAAAACATAAATATGGGTCCTAAAATGCTTCATTACCGAGGAAATGATGATAAAAGATTTTTTCGATGGCTACTGTTCGTACATGAGAGGTAGAATCTCATCGTCAATATTTTCAGATTGCTTTATTTTGTGAAATCTTAGAACGTGATTTTCATCAATTGATTTGGATAGGAGGTTGAATACAACTCTCCACTTCTATTGTAGGGGACGGTCAATATTGTATTTTAATACATTATTGTCTCCAATATATTGTATTTCAAATGTACAATATTATTTCTTTATAGTTTTGGAGAATGAAATATTTAAATTTTAACACAACATAATACAAAATGCTAAGTCGAATAGCACAGCATAGATTCCCAGCATGATGAGAGTGTAGAGTAGACGTCATGTTAATCAAGGAGACAACTGAGCTGGTTCTGCAAGGGTGGAAGATTAATGGTCATGCAGTGTTCTAATCAACGTTGGTCTTCCTGTAGTAAAAGCGAGCTAACATGTCGTATATGGACGCCCAAATTCGATCGAGTGTGTAATGGACGTCATCATAATGATTAGTACAAGATCAGAGCACTGTTGATTGCACAGCCAACACTGATCGGTTTAGATCTCCCGGTTCAGTAGGGCAGTCTCTCATAACATAATTCAATTACAAACGATTCTCACTTATGAACCTCTGTTCGTGAAAGGGGCGGATCTGCGAGGGCTATCCACAATGTCGGGATCTTGAGAATTAATGAGATCATACAAATAGAGTTGTAGACCTGTAGTAAAACCCTATTGTAATGTTTCAAGGTCTCCTAATTTCGAGCTTCTTACGTCTGAAGAATATTCTTTCATTTCTAGCTATCATTAAGATTCGATTGCATTATCTCTACTTTATGAAAATTATTTAAAACACGTTCACTCCGGAGTTAATAACACAAATGTTAATAACATTTGTGATTAACTTATTTATATAGACTCATATATTATATAATTTATTATATAAAAGTTATTAACAAGTTTGTAATTAACTCCGGTGTAAACGTGGTTTTACTCACGGAATTTCTTAAAGGGAGAGGAAACATTGGATAGGGGTTTGTGGAGAAGTAGACTGCGAGAAAGGAAAGGTAACCTCATTTAAACATGAAAATGTTGGAATGGAATGATTTTGTAGTTCCATATTTCTCTATTACATTGAGGTGCATATAATTATAATTATTATACATTCTACAATAGTGTTTCCTTAATCTCAAGGCTACTTTTATCACTGTTCTTTATTTTAAATAATTATCAAATTACCCTTTCTGAATTATTTTTCAATGCAAAAAAATCAAAAAGGGTACTATGATGATAATTATTTGAAATAAAAAACAATTCTACAATAGTATGGTCTATATTCACATTGATATATGTAACGGTATGAAATATCATGATTCATTTATCTTGTTTTTCAACCAAAAACGTTTAATAAATTTTCCATTACTTGATAAAATTGTTTTTCGAATTACTCGAAAAACAACTTTATCGTTGTTCTTGCATTTACAAGCTTATTCTTTTAGTAGATTTCTCTCTATATTTTTCCTCCTTTTTCATTACTTTGTATGTTGCTCGGTCGCTCTCTTTCTTGAACAAAATTCTGCTTGATCAACAGTTGCTTAGGAGTGGGGATAGCTTTGTACTGTTTGCTCCTCTATTAATTTCAATTCACTTTGAATCTAGGTCTCAACCAGTTCAGATAGACATTTTCTTTCTTCTATAAGATTTGTTGAAAGTTCTTTGAAGTACAGGATGTAGTCACATTAATTAAATTCTCATTCTTTTACATAGTAGCTTCATCCTGATTTTTTCATTTTAATTTTTCATTGATATGTAAATTTACTAAGTTATTGGATTCTTCTCTCAAATTTTACCAATCTCGAAATCCGCTGTATCAGGTAAAGACATATTCCTTGTTATTAACTTGGTTTACTAAATTTCATTGTAAAATTAAATTAATATGTTCTTCTTTTGGATATTCTAAAGTTTTGAAATAATCTTTTCTTTTCATTATAAACTCTTGGTACTTTTTCTCTTAAATTTGTTAAATTTTCTAAAGATGCTTTATTATCCTTTTCATTTAAAAAATTATAAGAAGCTTCTCTTCATTAAAAAATTGAATTTTCGATACCTCAACTTGTTTGTAACATTTATTCACTTAAATGCTGTTTTACAAATCAATACTGTATCTTTACAATAAGTATTTTGTATTTATTTCTATTCAGCGGTCGATGTATCAACCTCGATGTATCAACCTGGATGTATCCATCTCGCTGAAATTAACCAGGAAACCAATACTGTAGCATGGACTTCGCAGATGTCCGATGATCGAGGGTATCTCGTTAAAAACCCCAAGGAAACCCGGACTTCTACACATCAGGATTACAAAGAAAAACCTCAGAAGGATCAGATTCAAATTTCCATCGAAACCAATATTTTAACAATCAGTGAAGTGCAATTAAAAGGCAATAGTGATACATAGTGTGAAAGTTTATGGGGGCCCTTCACCACACCAGGTATTTATGTATACTAACATATTTAAGTAACGATTGTAACCCGTATTTCTAAAAATAATGTAATTTGTATTTCCGGTATCCAATTGCCATTATCTTTTGATTTTATTTATTCTGGTTTTTAGAAATAAACCAAGGGATGTCGCTACCATAACTTTTCGTTATTAATTTATAATCACCTCTGTCACAATTCTAAAGATGAGATGCATTTCTTTCGTGGTGGTTTAATTTTGAATTCTCTTACATTCACGATCCCCTTGTATTATGTCGGGTGTGTAATTTTGATGATTTCAGAATTTATTATATTAACCTATAAATATTTTAAGTTTTGATATCTTCTTATTGCCCATCTGAAATAATATAAGGTAAGGTATAAATTTATACAAGGATCAACTAATTCAATTTAAATCTTCTCACCACCAATTGTTTACAAACGTTACATATTATAGAGAGTGTTTCAAAAGTAGTGTCGAGCATTTTAGGGTATTGTTCCTTGGTAGAAAACATACCTAAATATCATTTTCAAGATGTCTGAAGTCCTCAATTACTCACTCAGCCGCCATTTTTGTTTTCTCATTTTCATCTAATCTTTCAATTTTATAATTCTGTAGTGGCCATGAGAGGGTACTATAGTGGTCAATTACTATGTAAAATCAACCGAGAAATCGAATAAAATCAGTTAGAAGTTCGTAACTTTGATGTTTATTGAGATAATTAGAAAAATAAGCTGTAAAACTACATTTTACAACTTTAAAGGGATAGAAATAAGATATTCAATTGTTGACTAGAATTTCCCATATTGTAGGAAATTCAATTCTGAAGGAAAAATGTTCAGTAACATTTTCGTCTAAAACGCACCCAAACCTCACAAATCAGGATTTAAAGAAGGCAAAACAGACAAAAAAAGCAGATATGAAAAGATTGTTGTTTCAAAAGATTGAAATCTTTGCTGAGAGCAAAAGATTGCTCTCATTGCTGATTGAGAAGATTGACTTCTTCAAATCCTGATTTGTGAATTTAAGACGAAAATTTTACTGAACATTTTTCCTTCAGAATTGAATTTCCTACAATATAAAATAATCCAAAATACTAATCAACAATTAAATATCCTGAATCTATCCCTTTATAGTTGTAAAATGTAGTTTTTCAGCTTATTTTTCTAATCACCTCAATAACCATTAAACTTCTAACTGGTTTTATTCGATTTCTCGGTTGATTTTACATAGTAATTGACCACTATAGTACCCTCTCAAAGATTAGATGAAAATGAGAAAACAAAAATGGGGCTGTGTGAGTAATTGAGGACTTTCAGACATTATGGAAATGATATTCAGGTATGTTTTCTACCAAGGAACAATACCCTGAAATGCTCGACACTACTTCTGCAACGCTCTGTATAATAAATGAATGTCAATCAATATAGTAAATGTGTAGCCTAAGCATAACGTTTTTACTTTCCTTGCCCTACCTACTATCATAAGTAAGGAAAGTATTGCTTTCCAAAAAGAATTAAGGTACCCCAATTTTAGGTTTTCTATCCGTTTCAAGGTCCCCTGAGTCCAAAAAAGTGGTTTTTGGGTATTGGTCTGTGTGTGTGTGTATGTGTGTGTGTATGTGTGTGTGTGTGTATGTCTGTATACACTATATCTCGATCCCTAATTGACCGATTGACTTGAAATTTGGAACTTAAGGTTCTTATACCATGGGGACCCGACTCTAAGAAATTCAAAAAAATTCATCAAAAAATGGCGGAAAAAATGGCGGATAATATGCCAAAAATGGTGTTTTTCAAGATTTTCTCAAAAACGGCTCAAACGATTTTTTTGAAACTCATATCAAAAATAGTCCTATATGAGCCCTATCGACTGCCATAAGTCTCGTTCCTAGCAAAATCGCGTAAGATCCGCAGCATTGTTGAGAAAAATGGATTTTGCAATATTTAGATTCCTAATTAACCGATTGACTTGAAATTTGGAACTCAAGGTTCTTATACCATGAGGACCCGACACTAAGAAATTCAAGAAAATTCATCGAAAAATGGCGGAAAAAATGGCGAATAATATATGCTAAAAATAGTGTTTTTCATGGGTTTCTTGAAAACGGCTCTAACGATTTTTTTGAAACTCATACCCGAAATAGCCCTTTATAAGCCCTATCGACTGCCATGAGTCTCGTTCCTGGCAAAATCGCAGAAGATCCGCAGCATTGTTGAAAAAATGGATTTTGCAATATTTCTATCTCGATTTTCTCAAAAAATTTTCAAACTATTTTCTTCAAACAGACACCCTATATAGTCATTAATAAGCTCAATCAACTGGCATATGTCCCCTTTGTGTAAGATTAGCAGGGGCGCCACCCCAGACTTGAAAAGTTAAGTAGTTTGTAGATAGGCAACCCGCACTACATGAATCTGTATATAGGCAACCCACACTACATGGCTCGGTAAGGTGAGTTTGAGCAACGCGGGCAGCGTGCTTGCCGCTCGTGTGCAAAAATTGTATCAATGCCATTCCGTCAAAATCGCAATCAAAGCAATCCATATCAGGATTTAAAGGAGACAAAAATCACATTTGGAAAAAGTATTGGTGTTTCATAATAAATTTTTGGTAAAATAACAGAGTATGATCCTTTATCGATTCCACCTCTTTGATTCGATATATTGAAATAGGTACCAAAAAATCTAAATTCATTCAAAATCCAAGTCAATTTGGCTAAAATCTAGCCGAAGCGCCGGTAGGCGCGAGGCGTCATCGGCGAATGCAAATTTCACTGTTATAGTCGTCCACAGATCATTGGAATGGTCAAGAACGAGCAATTCTTCCAACACCACTCCCTGTTTCTCCCTCCGGTGATGCCGCTTTGTACTTAGGGGTAGGTAATAAGAGAGTGTGTGTGAGAGAGAAGGAGTGATGTTTTGTTTGGGTGAGGGTGGACTACAGTGGTAACAGGGCTCAGCAATCCTGTGACCTTGGTAATTCCAATGATCTGTGGTCGACTATAGTATAAGAAGATGAGCAAGTAATAGCGTAATGAAATTTGCACTTGCTGATGACTAGGTATGGATAAAGGATAGCCTACTCGTATTAGGCTGAGCAAATGTTAATGGCAAGGAAAGTTGTGTGAGTGTACCACACCAGATTTTTCGTTTTGATGGACATTATTTGCCTAAACCACACGATAAAAACATTCTATCATGACTTTTTGTAAAGTAGCGAAAAAGTAGCTAGCTACTTTTTTTGTAGTTGTAGCTAGCTACTTTTTTAATAAAGTAGTTGTAGTTGTAGCTAACTACTTCTAAAAACTAGTTTACCCAACACTGCTCAAAATCCAGTTTTCCTAAAAAATTAACGTCTTTTTTTTAATTTATAACTTATAAGGATACGAGTGTGTTACCAAATGAATGTGTTACCATTCTCTTGGAAATTTAATTTACCAGAAAAAAGATATGAATGATTTTTTGCTTCTGATGCTGTGTTTGGACGGAAATTGTGGTAGAATAAAAATGGAACCGCCATTTTGGCGGCCATCATGAATATTACAAAAAATGCTCATCTTTTACAGCTTTGAATTACTTGGATTTGGAATCTACACATCAAAATCCATCATAATCGATCAAAAAATCAACGACATACCACAAAAAAATGTTACTCCCTTATTTCTAAATAAGTTGGGTGTCTACCAACTGACCGAACTTCCATTTGACCAAACCTACCACTAGACCCAATTTTTTAAAATCGAGAAAAGCAGCGAAACCACTTAACCGAATAGTCATCTGACCCAATATACCATTTGACCCAATATTACAAACCTTCAAAACCAAGTGACCCAATTGTCATCTGACCCAATTGACATCTGACCCAACTGCTGTGCTGCGCTCTCGTGGCATAGTTTATGGTGCTCAAAATATCAATGCCTTCTTGATGAGTCGTACTCATTTGACAGCCATGACAGTTGATAGTTCGATTTTATTCTGTCAGATGTCAGGCCTGTCTTGATCAAGACTAGCCTGCTAGCCTTCTAATGTGGTGACATTTGGTACTATATTTTCAATACTGTTTTCAAAAGCAGGAATTATAATTATTTTCAAAGTTGACTGCTTGAACTGTATCTAAGATTTATTGAACCAATGAGAATGCCTTGATGGAAGATGAAATGCATAATATATCATATTACAAGAATTTGATTGCATTTGCAATTTATCTCTTACTAGAACAAATGAATGGCCATATATCATTATTAATAGTATAGTTATTTGTGCATCTAGGGACTAAAGGGCAACTTTTTCTCCCTGAGGGGAAACTGTTGTTGCCCGAGGTGTAGCCGAGGGCGACAATTTCCCTGAGGGAGAAAAAGTACTTTAGTCCCGTGATGCACACAACATTTTTCCTCCACCTACATTAATTAGCTATTGATAGGAATATATAGAGTGTCCCAAAATTAAAGTGCCAAACTCTGGGAATACATTCTATGGCTCAAAATAAAGAAAAAATCACGATTAATCTTCTTTAAAAAAGCGATTTGTTCACCAGATATCCGCCTTTCTGCATTTTTTACAAAAAAAATTTATCTTCAAATTCTTTTAACCGATCTTTATTAAACTCGGCAAGTATATTCATATAAAAGAAATCAGCTGTAAAATGAATCCAACTTGGTTCAATCTGAAATCTCAACACTAGAAAGTACGGTAGGTAGCTGCTACTTCCCAATTTATAATTTTTGTAACTACAAACTAAACAAAACTGGTGAAATAAAAGAATGATGAATGGAATGACTGGCAAGTTAACTTATATAGTAACAATAAAAGGGAAGCAAATAAGTTGATATTGCTTCCAGTTTTTAAGTAATGATACTGATAATAAAAAAAGTTATGAGAAACTAGATTGAGCAATGAAACTTCTATTTCAATTTTTGATTAGGCTAATATGTAGAACTAAAACCTAATAAAAAGAAGAAGATATTCAAGCAATCAACTGAATCATTTCAAATTTACTATAATAGACTTCATTTTAATTAACGTTACATTAGACATGTATAAAAGTAGTGAAAACAATCTTTTAATCTATAAGCTACAAAAATAAAGAAAACAAAAGCATCAATAAAATTTATTTATTTCTAACAGATATCAGGCTACTAGCTTCCAGCAAGTACATACCGTATATTACAAATGTTTAATTGTAAATTCAACTTTCAGAGACAGTTACAATGTTTGAAGGCCTATTTCGTCCACAACACAACAGTAACCGATCGTGAAAACCTGTTCATTAGGACAATTAAAATCCACATAACATAATATTTCGTGTTGATACAACTCATACAACATAATAAAGGCTATCTAATGGAGGATATTTGTTTAAATTTATGTTGAAAAGTCCGGTTTCCAATTGAAAAACTTCAAAACTAACGATTTTACTGACCTCAACTACCGTATAAGTTGAGGTTAACTATACTTCCAAACCTCAAAACCAAAAGTCTAATTCAACAAAGACATTCTTTTATCATTGTTCCAGTATAATATGACAGTGGACTATTGATAATTAGTCGAAATTAAAACGATAAACACACTAATATAATAATAAACTTAAATTATAACACAAAGATCTTTAAGTACAATAAACCATTGTAGGAACGAATCATTGAATTCAATTCTAATTCTAATAATCGATTCGATAGTCGATATTCGATAGTGATCAAGAATTCTAGCTTTTAAATCATGAAGATTGTTTTTACTTTGGTACTATACTTCCATATGTATACATTTTTACATTTCTATAAATTTATGAATAATATACAAGTATTTAACTTTCTTCCATCATGATCCATTGTTTTATAAATATTCCTTCAAAATATCAGCGTAACCAACCTTTCTTCCAAACTGTGCACTCTATACTGTTTACTGTTCTACAGTTCACGCCTAAGTTCCAAATTTAGACACAAAATATCATAGAGATGCTTCCCATGTTATTTAAATGGGGCTACTTTATTCCCTAGGGAATTTTAATCTTCTTTTTCTCCCGAGGAGAGAATGAAGCGCTTTAGTATTCGATTCCGGGGAGTGAAATGCGACTTTAGATAGTAGGTGGAGGAAAAATTTATTTATAATCTTTACAAAGTGAAGTTTTATTATCATCAGCAATGATGGACAGATCTATTTCAGTCTGGTATCTTACAAGAATGAGAAAAATAAGAGTTTCATGAGCAGAACTTTGTTTAGTTTACAATAAATAAGATCATACAGCTGAGATGGTAAGTATTCATTAGCCTAATCTTCATCTTCACATTTTTATACTTCATTCAAACTTCTTCATATTCTCTAGATTCATTTTTGGACTAGCCTACACATACACAATCATATGAATCATATTGAAATAATCACAAAAAACAGAGCTGTACACAGACATATTATAGTGCCTGGAGAGTAGACGGTAGGTAAGTTACTAGAGAGTAGCTAAGCCTGAAACATTGCAGGCGTTTTGCAAACAATAAAAGTAATGATAAAAATAAGGTACCTGAAACTCCAAGTAATAAGCATGAAGGCAGGGTAATCAGAGTTCACGGGAGCAGCCACAGTAGAGATGTTGTGCATCATTTTGATAAATCTAAGCTAGGAAAACAAATTAGTGCATTTGTCATGCCTGGAGCAAAGTTTGAATCAATTGTAAAGAGTGAGTCTCACAAGTTCTCCAAGGATGACCACATCGTTATTATAGGGGGCGGTAGTAACAATGTATACTGCAACCAGGCAGCAAAATATGTAAGAGGCTTGATTACTCTCCTTCAGTTATTGAATTTCACAAACGTATTAGTATCTACATTACCGATCAGGCATGATCTACCTGATTGGTCTTGTGTCAATTCAGAGATTAGAAAAACTAATAGCATAATCAAAAAAATAAGTAGAAAGTTTAAAAATGTCAAAATAATAGATATATCGGATATAAGTAGAGATAAATTCACCAGGCATGGATTGCATTTAAACAGAAAAGGAAAATCTGAACTAGCACATAAAATAGAAGAAATATTAAAGTGTACGGATGCTGGTAATAATAGAGTCATTGAATTAGGGTATATCAATAGCTTGGAAAACTAGTTGATGGTCCTGCATTTGAGATAAATCAACATATAACACGAGAATTTAGTTACAGGCAGGACTGAGGCAAAGTAGAATATTGTTCTAATGAGGCATTTAAAAATCAAAATATAAAAAAATCAGATCAGGTAAATCTATTTTATTGGAATGTTCAGGGTCTGACTAATAAAATGGATTATTTAGAATTAGTTGCACATGAGCAGAATGCTGCTGTGGTTGAGGTTGTTGAGCACTGGGTGCAAAATGATAATCTGACTAATATATCATTTCCACATTATAATAAAGCGTCCTTTTACGGAAGATATAATAGATTACATGGAGGAGCAGGTTTGTTTGTAAGAGATGATTTGAATTTTGTGGAGTTGGAGTCAGTTAAGGCAATGTCTAGGGAAATGATATTTGAAGTAGTAGGAATTAAATTAACTGAAATAAAGAGCATAATTATATGTGTGTACAGGCTTTGCAGTGACAATGTAGAATATTATGAAAAATTCTTGTCTTATTTGTATGAACTCCTCAGTAAGGTCTCAAATCCCAGCTATAGCTTAGTTTTATGTGGTGACTTCAATGTGAACTTTAACTCTAACTGTAAAAATAGAAATGACTTAATAAACTTATTGAACTGTTTCAACTTGAAATTAACTATAAATGCAGTGACTAGGCCAGGAAACTCACGTCCTGGGACATGTATAGACAACATAGCTACAGACATAAATGAGAGTAAAAGAACATCCAAAATCATACACACCTTGTTATCAGATCACTTTACATTACTAATTGGAATGGATATTTTGAACAACGCAGACAATAAGCAGGTAGACAACAGCTCAAAAAATAGACCTTACTGAAGAGTGATTGATAATAATAATATTGCTATTTATTGCAAAATACTGAAACATATAAATTGGGTCAAGGTTTATTCACAAAATGGTATAGACAATAAATTTAATGTGTTCTTTGAATTGGTAATGAATGCTATAAATAGAGCTTTTCCACTAAAAAGAGCTAAAACAAAGAAGAAGATTGTATTTGATAAAGGTTGGTACACAGAGGATTTAAATAAACAAAAAGAGCAGTGTGAGATACTATACATTTTATCTAGGAGCTATGCTGATAGATCAACTATCTATGTACCGGTACACTTGAAGTCTAAGTACAAAGAGGCAGTGAAAAAATACAAAAGTTTGATGAAAAATGCAAAAATAGCCTACTACAATAATATCATTAATAAATCTCTCAATAAAAATAAGGAATTATGGAAAATTGTTAGTGTGATTTCTAATAAAAACTCCAAGACTGAGGTCGTCCTGAATGAGTTGAGTTCTGAAGCATTTAATGATTTTTTCATTGACAACATAGATAAGATAAGCAAAAACATACCCACAAGCAATAAAGACAGTACAATGTATCTCAATAAGTGTAAATTTGGATCTGTAAGGAATTTAAATTTAAACATATAACGGTTGAAACTATGTATGCAAGCATATGTGCCTTGAGCAATAGCAAATGTTATGACATCTATAATGTAAACTCTCTCATTTTGAAGATATCTTCTCCCTATATATGTGAGGTGCTTACTCATTTGTTTCATGAAATTATTGACAGTGGTATATACCCTAGCAAGCTGAAAAATGTAAAAGTATTACCTATTTTTAAAAAAGGAACCGCTGATAGATTTGAACAACTATAGACCTATACATATAGTACCAGCTTTCTCCAAATTATTTGAGTTGCACCTGCATGATCAACTCTCTGAGTACTTTGAATGCAACAACTTGTTCACAGAAGCCCAGTTTGGATTCAGACCGGGAAGAGGAACTAGTCATGCGGTCTCTTCTCTTATCAGCTGTGTTGTATCTGATCTGAATCAGGGTTCAAGTGTTGGCTTCAGATCCTTCAACATGACTAAGGGATTTGATAAAATTTGGAGTACCCCAAGGATCCTCATTAGGACCCATACTTTTCAATGTGAATATAAATGATCTTCCTGATTCTGTTGCTAGTGATTCAAATTCTGGATTTCTATTTGCAGACGATTTCGGCTTAAAAGTTACATGTAAAACAAAATCTGGAGTAGAGAATAGTCTATTGAATTATACAACTGAGTTAAAGGATTGGTGCTCTGCAAATAAACTGTCATTAAATGATGAAAAGATGAGTGACATTCACTTTACCTATAAGGAAAATAATTCAGATAGTTGTCCGGCTGCGATCAAGTTTCTTGGCATTTGGATGGACAGGCACTTGTCATGGAATCACCATGTAAATTTTGTGTTGAAACTCTATAAGAAGATTGAAAACGTGTGTAGGAGTTGATATTCTTCTCAAGTTTTATTATGCTCATGTCCAAAGCCTCTTATGTTATGGCGTAATGATCTGGGGGAATAATCCAGACACTATTAGTATTCTTCTCTTTCAAAAAAATATACTGAGGCAATTATGCAATGCATTGTATAGAGGAAGCTGTAAACCCTTATTTAAAAAAATGAGAGTAATGACCTTCCCAGCTCTCTATGTGTACTTTTCAATTGTATTTGTTCATTCCAATATTGAAATATTTGATGTAAATAGGGATCATCATATTTATGCTACTAGAAACCGAAACAGCTTGAGAGTTCATAGATATCAACATAGCTTGTCTCAGAAACTCTATCCTTATATGGCTGTGAAACTGTATAATTATCTTCCTACTTTTATTAAGACTCTGAGCAAGACCTCTTTCAACCTTACAGAGTAAATGACTATTTTTCTATTAATTGGAAGAATTATACATGAACAGAATCAAACTATGTATATGTACTATAAAATTGTGTATGGATTAAGCCGCGTATCGACAGTCTGAGGCATGTGCCACGAATGCCTTGCAGTACAGTCTGTTGACGCAAAAAAAGTATGAACTCATGGCTGAGGCATATGTGTGATCTGCAATTTTTGTAAGGCCGTTATTACACGATAATAGTTCTATAAGCATATCTGATCAGAAAGAGAAAATACCAAATCATATTCATAGAATGGTATGATCATAGAACTATTATTGTGTAATACCGACCTAACCAAAAATGCGAGCACGCAAACAAATTGACTAGCGCCATCAAGCGGGAGACAAAGCAACTAAGCTCTAACAATTGATAATTTAGACTTTGAAGGTTAGTTTGTGCTCAATTAGTAGATAAACATTTAAGGCAATGTTTATTATTGCCTATTAGAACCTTCTGCGCCCAAATAGAATTCTCAATCACAAAAATGCATAGGAATGGGGTACAATTTTGAGGTTAGTTTGTAGAATTGTTCGATGTGCGTTGCGAGGCAACAGGCACTGCTCGCTGCGAATTGTGTGCAGCGTTTGCCTCGCTGCTAGCAAACCCAGTATCGACAGTCCGAGGCATGTGTGGCACATGCCTTGGACTGTAGATACGCGGTAGATAGTAGACTAGTAGTAGTACTCTTTTTGTGTCAACAGACTGTACAGTGAGGCATTCGTAGCACATGCCTCGGACTGTTGATACGCGGCTTTATAATTGTGCTGTAAAAACTCTTTCAATGTTTAAAAATTTTCATTTTATTTTGAAGAGCTGACATTATGTTATTAAGATACTTAATATATTATTGTCTCATATAACCAAATGACGTTGTCTATAATGTGTAAAAACATTCTATGAGATTAAAGAATATTTATTTATTCATTTATTTAACCACAGAGAAGGAAACAGAGGACACTTTCAAACGGGGAGCTGCTGCGCTTGAAAATGTTTAGCATTTCATACCGATAGGGAGTGCTTGTGTCTTCAGATGCAGATTTCTGTTCGAGCGGTGCTGTTGTCATGGTGGAGGGGAGACCTGTCCTTCCCATCACCCTCGACCCTCACCAACTCAAGGAGTGCTTGCCCATGTGCGTGTTGTCTAGCTACGCCGACCCGCTTTACACTAGCGACCACCGACACCGACTCAACAACTGCTCAAGAATGAATTCAATGAAGAATGAACAAATGGAGCAGCGGCATGGGCTGAAGAACTGGCGTTCAAACTTCCACCTCTTCAAGTTGACTTCAAAACTTCACAATTAAATTTTGCAGTAATGATAATCAAGATAGACCATAAATTATTAATTCCTATATCAATTACAATACAATTTCAATTTAATTTTTATATCAATTTTAAATATTGATAGATTTTATACAATAGATAAAAAAATGTCGTACTGAATGAATCCTGAATTGTCCAATCTTGTTTAAAATTGTTTCATCATTATATTTCCTGATTTACAACATTGATTTACAAATGGATGGTTGGAAATAAAAAGCTAATCTTCTATAATTTTTTAATTATAGATTATTGATTTTTTCTTATATCGACTAAGAATTTCTGATGATGCTCAACCAATTTTTTGCTATTAAAAATGGTGATTGTAGAAGTTCTACCTCAACCATTGATGAGGTAGAGCTTGAAGGGGCATAATTAAAAATGCGGGTTAAAGGTGGAGATGGGCACATAGTATTTATTGCTGTCGAATGAGTATTTAAAACTGTTGTTGCAAGAATTGCTTTGAACTCACCACATATCCTAATGAATATGTAGGTGAAATGATTGTCCATTTAATCTGAGACGCGTTATCACTCCCTTCTCTTTCACTTTCACTCTCTATCACTTTCCTTCTCTGTGATTTAACACAAAAGCAGTCTGACATTTTTTTACGCAACGACCGACGGTCGTTACGTTTCGCACCAACCAAATCCTAGCTTAAAGGTACGACTTGGTTGGTGCGGAACGTCAGCAAATGTCAATGTAATGTACGCATATGGCTGCGGCAGAACCATTTTCGTTGGCACAACTCAGCCATAATGATCTGCCTTCATGATATCCAGATCTACTAGTGAGAAATTGAAATTACTCCATTTTGGTACTATTTGAATAAAAATTTCATTAACTTTGATATAATAAATAAATAAATAAATAAATAAATAAATAAATAAAGCCTTTATTTAGTCTCCAGAAATCAATCAACAATACATTCTTCGAAAAAGAAAAAAGAACAATTCTTTTCACAAATCATTATAAACAGTTCATTTTCAACTTTTAAACTCATAGAATTTAAATTTAAACAGTTTCCCCTTCAATGAACAAGAGAAATCTTTCTTCAAATAGAGTCCATACAATCTTACACTTTTAGTTAATTCTTTTGTTAAATTGTAATTGTTCATTTTTTTCAGTCACACTATTTTTTCACAGTTCATTTCTTTCAATCACAATTTTTCCTTCACTTCTTCAAATAAAATAAAATAATATCACTACCCAATAAACTGATAAATTCATGATAGTTCAATAAACAAGAGAAAAGAAAGATAATAAGAAATATTAAAAATAAAAAAATTGCAATTTTCTTCTATTTATGAAATTCAACTATTGTCTGGAAACTAGGCCCACTAGCGGGCATAGGCCTCCCCCAGGTTTCCCCATCTCTGCCTGTTCCTCGCTACCTCCATCCATTTCCTACCTGCTTACCTAGTATTATTGTATAATTTTTCCAATTATTATCCTTTTATTTTGGGACAAAATCGTAGTAGGCTTTTCATGAGAAAGTTCTCGATCTACCACATCTGATTCAGCTGTAGGAGAGTAAATTTGATAAATATTTAACGTTTTATTGGTTCCCACTCTCAATCTCAACACTGCAATTCTTTATGAGAAACCTTTTAGTTCGAGGATTTTCCTTTTAAATGTTTCTTGATTAGAAATCCAACTCCTTTTTGACCCTGTGCTTCGAAATGATAAAAAATGAAATCGCTCTTATTTCTGTACATGATTTTTTCAGAATTTCTCCTCACTTCTGTCAAACCAAGAATGTCTATATTTGTGTCTTCTAATTCACGTCCTCCGTACGAAGAGTTCTTACGTCTAGTGTTCCACAAATCCTGGGGGGTTACGGTCACAATTCCCCTTGGTGACCAACCTTTCTGGGGAAAATTTATTTCTTGAATAGCTTTCTTTTAATATCTTCTTGTTTTTGTTGGTTGACAGCCTAGTTTCCATTAAACGCTATTCCTTCCTATCGAAGTTCTTATCCCTACTTTTAATTTGGAAATAGTTCTGTATGGGACCTTTCCTCTCCTCAATGCTACATTCCCTTCCTGTCTTTTCTGATACTGTATCCTTCTGCTTCTCATCTGTTGCCCTCATTTGTTTTGCTTGGTTTTCCTCACTCGTTGGAGAAACACTTAATTCCCTCTTTTTATTTTCTTTTTTGTATTCCAAAATAACTAATTTGTCGTATTTGATTACCGCGTATTTTCCATCTTTTCTGGCTGCTACTAAATCGCTTTTAAAGCTCTTTCTAATGTGTTGAACGTCCTGAGGATAGTCTTCAGAGATGGAAATCTTAAATCCTTTCAATTTCTTACTATTTTTCAAAACTTCAATTTTTCGAGACAGAGTTGTTAATGCAAGAACAATAGGTCTAGCTGTATTCTCTACATTCTTCCCTACCCTTCTGACAAAGTCCACCTCCCAGTTATCAATTTTAATTTCGAGTTTCAGTCTTATTAGATCAAGAGCCAAACTTTTCAGATCTTTTGTATTATCGTTTTCCAGCCCGTGAATAACTATGTTCCTTTCTCTGACCTTTTTTTCCAACCGATTAATCTTCTCTTTCTGCTGGTTAAGTGTTTCGTTTATATTAAGTAGTTGTTCCTTCATAATATCTGCTACTTTTTCAGTAATAACAGTCACGTTCTTATCGAATTCAATCTTAAGCTCTTGCCTTAAATCTGTTTTGAATTTATCGAGCATATCAACGAGGTCTTTAGGCTCCATTTTTGTTCTCTCTCTAACTTACAATTAATTGATTATTGATTTTTTCAAATTTATTCACTAATAATATGTGGGATAGGAATCATAGGAATAGAGGTTGCGCCAAGAGAGCGTTCATGGCTTTGGAACAAAATAGGAAGCTCCTGAAATTGATGGGTAATATTTAATGGAAGGGAGATGATAAGGAATAAATGAAAGTGACACAGTTATTTTTGTATTCGATGTTGTATGTCAGAGTAGATCCCAGAATAATAGTAAACAAGCCGTCGATAATTGTTATAAAGAGCTTAGTTGTTCAAGAAAATAAATAACAATGAAGAGATAAATGCTGGTTCCTCCCGAATTTTTCAGATAAGATAATGTTCAATCGTTCTGTAGTTCAATAGAACTTGGATACCGCAATCGTCAATATACAAGTATCAATGTTGGAACGAAGATTCAACTGATAGTTTGATGATTTGCTCCCAGATGGAGTTACGTACTGAAAGCATTCCAATTACCGACACAACATCCCTCAATCTATCTTCTTAACATCGAGGTCAATTCGTTATTTATTCGTTGGCACTTTGATATAAATATCCCTCATAATTATCAATATTTTCATCCTGGTCATCCCAATTATAACTTACTACATCTTCTCCAAGTCTCCAAGATATTTGAGGTTAGAATCCACTGCAACTGGTCGCCACAACACTGCTTCTGGAGGAGTACGGTCGTCATCGGATGCGGCTGTTGGTTGTGGTCGTTGGTGATATGCATGAACAAAATCGGTCCTATGATTTATGCCTTGACCAATGCCTCGCGAATTTGTTGCGGTGGTTCCAAGAATTTGGACTCCGATTTCGAGACAAAGGTTTTGGTGCAAAATATTTGTAATGCTGGGGCACGCACACCAAAGCGAAATAATTGTAACTTAGAGGGCAGGAGTATTTGAGTATTTAACCTAACCAACCTAATGTTTCAATAGTAGGGTAGAAGAGATACTGAAATTAACTATAATAATGATACTGTAATACAATAATAATATCCTGAGTTATGATATAACCTACTAGTAAGGTGCCTAATAATGGCTCAAAAGCTCAATTAGCCTATTAAAGTAAACTGAAACTTACCTGGAACATGGACAGCTTTTCCAATATCACACCAAATCTTGTACTTTTCTCTTATATTCTTGTAATCTTTGTGATTTAAATCATACATAATATGGTATAATAACAAATCATCATATTTGGCATTTGAAAATAATCTCTAACAATGATCAGTGTTGATTTCCAAAGTGCCGAGAGTTCACTTTCTTCCTTTTTGGTTATGTCTGTTTACATGCAGACGAAAATTAGAGTTAGTTCCTGAACGAGCCACAATATTCGCATGCGAAAGGCGACACCAATGCTGCATGCAGCATTTGCTGCGAATATTCGCAAACCGAATATTTCGCAACCCATTGGTCTGCGCTAGCTCGTACACCGCAATGGTTTTAAATTTCCGTCCGGCAAGTTCTCAGAATTGAATTCGCACCGCAACAAACCTTCGCAACAAAATCGTGTTGGTGTGCGCCTGGGGTTAACACAGAAGCAGTCCGCCATTTTTTTACGCAACGACCGACGGTCGTTACGTTTCGCACCAACCAAATCCTAGCTTTAGCGTACATTGCGGCTGACGGTCGTTACGTTCCGCACCAACCAAATCGTACCTTTACACTTTGACATCATTTTGACCATTCTCCGCTTTGCAGCTTTGTGCACCGGTTGGCTTCTCTATAATATCTCACATCATTGGCTCATTGCGAGCACCTCCATGTCCCGATGTCATGTCCGAATTCCGATCGTGATTTCCTTCGTCAACAAAATACCCCTCCTCCTGGATCGTGTCCGGTTGGTCGCCAGTCGTGTTGGTCGCCAGTCGTGTTGATCGCCAGTCGTGTTGATCGCCGGTCGTTTTGGTCGCAAATCAAGGTCATTTGACGTCATTCATTATCACGTGATCAATGACGACATTTAATCGATTGTGGCGCCCCTACAAGCTTGTTATTTTTCCAAAACAGCTTTTCCTCTCTACAAGTCTATTTGTTTTCTATTCTAATCATCTTGAATTTGAATGGATTGGAATGGAGTCTGAGATCTGAGTTGTGTTGTGTGCTAGCTTTGAAAATTTTCAGATACAAATATTCGGCTAATGGTACAATAACATGCTTTAGTTATATTAGTTTCACTCGTATTATTTATAATTTAGCCAAGTTTTATTAAGTTGAAATAATAACAAAAAATTATCTTCGCATCAGCTTCAGTGTAAATCAAGAGAGCCCTGTTGCCTAACTTTGAATGGTAAGTAGAATATTTTTATTGTAGAAAAGTATAGGGTTTATTTGTTGTCTATTTATTTATAGGCTGAGTATAGGGAGATTTTTGAAAGTGATATTGATTTTCATTGTTACATTCTAAACTACCACTGTCACCTGTTATTGAAATATGACCATTAGGTTGAGGAAGCCGTATTATTTCAGTTAATATTGCTGTACTTTCTAATTTAAGCTTCACCAATCAATCATCCTTGTCCCTTAAAAACTAAAGAATAACCTTAGTTTTTAAGGTTAGTAAACTGCGGGGACTATTTCATTATTTCCCTAACTTCCTTAATCTCTAACTTTTCAAACTAACAACTACCTAACCTTGGCTTTTGAATAGAAATGTCTATATGTATCTAATAACTCACTATATCTCTAAAAAGTCAATATTTGGGAACTTACAACTAGGGATGTCAATCCCGGGATCCCAGGATCCCAAATCCAGGATCCCGGTCCATTTTCAATACCTAACAATCCCAGGATTTTTCAGCGTCAATCCCGGGATTTTTGGGATTAGAAAACATGAAATTGTTAATAGAATTTTCCAAAACAATTCAATATAGAATTCATTTACGTGATGGATATGAGTTTTGCATAATTTATTGTTCTAAGTGTTTGACTAATTTATTCTACAGGCACAGCTTACAGTTGCATATACATTATACTGTATAGCCAACTGGACTCTGTACTGGCTAAATAGAATTCGCATTTCTCGCAGAATTGTTGTTGATGGGTTGTTATGTCTCTATGATTGTTTCTGTTTACACAGCACCACAATTACCAGTCTAGACGGCGCAATAATTGGAATAGTGCTGATGTCATTTCCTTGAAATGCACTCAGAACTTTGAAAAGACTTCAAAAATCAGAAATGAACAAGCACTTATTATTCACTCTCTGTCTATAATTATTTCTCTTCTTTTTCTTTCTCTATCATATAATAGTATCATAAGTAGAATAACTAGTTGAAGTAAAAATAGTTGGCTCTACGAAATTTCATTTAGTAGTGGTTCAGCTTTCGTGTTGTTTGGTCGGTACTGTACCGGTATTGCGTTACATTACACGGTTTTTCAAAACGAATTCTATCTTTTTATTAATATTATTTAAGTGATATTAATTCAATTAACAGAATTTGAAGTGATTAAAGTGTGAACTCTATCCCGTCCTAAGGAGGATAGACGTGTTTTTGTTCTACATAAAAAAGACTCTGATGAGTCATCAGTTTGGAATCACTTTCTTACTTCCAAAGACGGAAAAGTGTTCAGTGCAAATCGTGTAAGGCAGTTCTCAAGACTCTGGGTGGATTTGATATTATTCCCAACAGAGTCCCAAGTATTTTCCCATTTTAATAATATCCTCTCCCTCTATAATGAACCCTTTTTTCATCTCTACACACTGTTACTGAACATGTAATTGGGGAGGAACAATTGGCTAAAAATGCATGAAACTGATTTTTGTCAATCGGGATCAGTCCCTGGATCCCGGGATTGATATTTGATAATCCCGAAATACCAGGATTGAAAATCAGTCCCGGGATTGACATCCCTACTTCAACTCTGCTGCTCCCTCATTAAAGTGGTGAAGGTGCTCCTTTGGATTATTGTACCTCCTCTTAAAACTGGAATTCTGAAAGCAATTTGTCAGAACAAAACGGTTTGTCTGAAGTTGCTCTCAAATTGATATGCTATTGCGGCCCACTCGCCAACTGTCCTGATAGATCTGAGCATCAATAAATCATTAGCCAACCGCCAGTTTTGATGGTGTCTGCTATATCATCTTTCCAGATTTTCTATAACTTCCATGTTCTCTACATCAATGCTCAGACATTTCTGTATTGATTTCATCATAGAGGACGGACTTCTAACTTTGTCATGTACTGAGTCTTAATTCTTTTGGTAAGGTTGTTTTGGTTGGTGGCGTTATGTTGGAAGGCTACAGGTTGTCTTTCAAAAACTCATTCACACTAGTAATTTCTCATGAAATCAGCCACTTTGTCATCACACATTCTTCAAAATTTCTCACAAAATGTAAATTAATGAAGGCATTTAATTTCAGTTAAAACTTGTCTAAATTTAAAATTTATTTTCCAGGAAGATTTCTCTGGTGAAGTGTCTTCTTCATTATATTTGTCGTTGATGGAAAATCAGGTTGAAGCAAAGGTGAGTACTAACTTGAAATTTATTTCTGAGAGTGATGCTCACATGAGATTTGAGCTTGTGCGTGAGTAATGAAGGGTGAAGTTTAGAGATGACTTATTATTTTATTTGATATGCCTGATTTTATAAATAAATAATTCTCATAGAGAAATCGAATAGAACTTTGTGTAATTTGTAGTGATGTGGATCAGGAATATTCCCAGTGGGAAGGAGCTTATGATTTGGGAATTTTCCCCTGGTCAAGAAATTTTGGGAATTTATAAAATTCTAGTCACTTTTCACGTTATTAAGTGCTTCAAAATAATTGGTATTTATCAATCTCAGTCTCTATTTATCAAGGCCAAGTGTTAATGGAAAGGATATCCTTATTATCCTTTCCCAAATGGACTTATATATGTCTAAACTTTGCCTTTTCACTTAGATAACTTACACTCCTTATTCATTTTGCAGAACCTCAAATTAAAATTTTGTATAAATTTTGCATTCATTACTTCACCGTTTTATTTATTTTTACTAGAAGTTTATTTTGTGAAATTTATAGGATAATTTTGTCTTACTCGTATATTATATTACAATGTAGAATCTAAGCCGAATTTTGTTATCTATTTGAATAAAGTAATCTAATCTAATCTAATCTCTTTTCACATTACAAGCTGTAAATCATCCTTGTAATCTCAATTTTAGCTCACTTTGGTGAACTGACAAACAATACTCCACACGTCTACACAAACAGAACCCAACTCGCTCTCTCTCTCTCTCTCAGACACGCACTTTCTTTCTTATTCACCCCTGAGAAGAAAAACTTTTGAAAGGAAGAAATGTGATTAGTGTGTGAAATGAAAACTTAATTTAAATTTTCCAAATTAATAATGCTAGCTAAATTGGTGCTACATGTTGTTGGCAAGTAGAAAACTGTGCACACATAAACCTAATTTACATAGGCTACATAATAATAGAATTATGACTTTGAGAGGAATTCAATATTTAATGGATCTTAGGATAAGGCTTAGGATAACAACCATTGGTAAGTTAGCTTTTTGTTTTGTATTATCAGATACAAATTAAAAAACTTTTGTGGGCAAAAATATTTTATTACAAAAAAAAAATATTCTTATGGCTTTTATTGGTGGGGAGACCCTTACGGGTAGTTCCACCTCGCCAATGTGTACTTGCCCAGAACCGGTCACACATCCAAGTGCAGTCCACAGTGTTCGTGACTTAACATCACGTTCACCGATAGATCACCCTCACCGAGAGACCAATTGCCAGTACAAAGATATTGTATTATTACAAGTCAATGAAGCCTTAGTGATTCCTGAAAGGTTGTGAGCTGTGGAATCATTTTCTTTTTAATAATCAATTAAACTTGAGGGTGGATGGTAGTGGACGGTCAACTACCAAACGGTAATTATGTCCCATAAGAACGATGCAATTTTTATCAATTGTTTGAGAGCAGATAGCGCCGTTATTTATGAACAGAATTTCACGTTCTTTATGTCATTGGAAAGAAAATTCAATTCTCCAGAGGCTGGACTTTTACGTTTTTGATTTTAAGTTAATTTTAATAATTAATAAACTATGATTCATGAAAGTATTGAACTCTAATTATTGAAATGAACTTGAAATAAAAAAGTAAGAAGTCCAGCCACTGAAGAATTGAATTATCTTTCCAATGTCATGAGAACGTGAAATTTTGTTCATAAATAACGGCGCTATCTGCTCCAAGAGATTGATAAAAATTACATTGTTCTTATGGGGCATGATTCTGCATTTCGGCTGAGTGGCCGACTACTACTGCCCACTCTTGAGTAAGTTCTTGTTTTAGTTTATTTTGTTGTAACTTATTTAATAATTTCTAATTTTTTTTATTTCTATTCTTTTCTTTGTTAGTGGATTTATTATTTTTGTGCAAAAAAGAAATAGAGTAAACTTTTTCAGCTCTCGTGATAGAAATGAGCCGCATCTGACATCATAAGCATAACGTCATCTTCGGAATACAAAATATCCAACATTTTTCTATGGAAGAGTAGGCGGTGCTCAAAATCGTTGAAAAATTGTTCTATATCAAAATCGACCGTCCATTGTGCCATCACGTAGCAAACTGGCAACTATAGACGAAATGCAACGATTGCCACCTCTCCCCATCCATCAGTACTATTTAGTTCAAATACAAGCATCCTTTTTGCGCCACCAAGTACATATACATGTTTGAAATCTTATCTCAATCAGGAATGCAGTAAATATCACAGTCTACTTTGGGAGATTGGCTATCGTTAGTAAAAACTGTCAGTCGTTTCCGTCTCTGGAGGAATAGAATTTGTTACATTACTCTAACTGCATGTCATTCAGAGATGTTCTGCGTCGCCACTTGGTTGGCTTATGGTTGGAGGATCAACGTGCTGACCACACGTTGCCTCTATCCTGGTTAATGATTATTCGCTCGGGGTTCTGTTTGAGAATTCATGGCTTTTGGGCTGGTATTGACCGGGCTGGAGTCGGTTTCCCGTCTTGCCGGGGTGTCTTCTTTGCTTGGACGGACTGTATAGTTGAGTGAATGTGAAACTGGCAAGCAGCTGGTAGGCCTAGGTTGCCTAGAGCCCTTTGTGGGCTCATGAGCCGTGGACAAAAAATTGCAGTATTTGCATTCTAGTGTATGTTTCTCAATTTTAACTATTTCCATTCTTAATAATCGTCTAATAATTCGATTGATTTTATTACAGGTACAGCAGAGAATAAAATACCATGTCCGAACAAATGATTTGCCTCTGTATGCATGATGTATGCGGACGTTCTCTGCCAACGGTCTGATTATTTCTCCAAACAAATGAAACATTTGAGCGGGTTCAAGAAGTATGAAGGAAGACGTGGACTAACAGATTCGTCGTTGACATGCTTGAACGATTTGGAGTCAATTCAGAGAGACACACATACTACAGTTAGCGATCTGAGAAATGGAGAAGGAACAATTTGTGAGTATCTCTTACAAAGTCATAAACGTATCTTCTTCCCAATTTTTATCAGTTATTTTGTATTTTAGTAAATTTTATTTGGTTATTTTATTAATTTTGATTAAGTTATTTTAGTAATTTTTATCGATAATGTGTAATTAATATTTCAGACAAATGTCAGTGATAAATTCATTACGATCGTCACCAGACAAGTTTTTTTGTAGGATGAGAGATTGTGCTGGTCATTTTTCTTTATTTATCATGGACTGATTCATTTTATCAGTGAAGTTCATTACGTCTTGTAGATCTAGTATCTAGTATATAATGTTATTGGGAAGTAAATTGAAAAAATTTGGGGTTAAATATAAAAATGTCTTTTTAAAAAGGGTACAGTTAGACCTAAATCCTCGGAGATTCCGGTTCAGAAAACCTCTTGTTAAATGAGAGCCCTTTACAAATCACAATAGTTAACTGCTACACCCTCATTTCCACTGAGCAGATAAAAAATAGAAAACACTTTAATGGACATACAAAGTAGGCCTACCTCAGAAGAAGTACCTCAAACCGTTGAAACAGCGGTAATGTTCGATCTCTGTATCCTGCACCAGCAATTACTAGAATAAATTATTTTTGCAGCTTTACAATAGGGTTCAATGTAGTAGGCTATAATACGTGCTTCCCCAACAACTCAATCCATAACTGATTCTTGAATGGGCAAATGCATAATAGATTTCTTTGGGGATGTTTTGGTTATCAACAGCCTTTTATTTGAACATTGTTCTGAGGTAAAACTCTAATGGCTTTTTAAGGGATGTATGAAATTTCCATGTCAAGTTATGATCCAGTAGCAACCCAAGATATTTAACATTTGATTCCATTTTCACTACGGGACAATTGCAAGAGTCACGCCTGCAGTCCAATGTGTAAAGAAAGATAGGATTGTGTTATGTTATTTTAGCATAATTATTAATCAATAAATATTGAAAATCACTTGAGAAAGACTTGAAAAGGCTGAATTCCACTATTATTTTATAGATTTATTATAAATTAGTAGCCCTAATAACAAAGTGAATATTATTTATAATATAGTTATGTAAATAGAGTTGTGATGATTAGACATTGCAATTAGAGCCTGACAGCTCAAGCAGCGCAAATAAAGCCGCTCAGGAATGATACCTTGAGGTTTCATGACAGGTTTCATTTTTATTGATACTGTCCACGGTTCAATTCCATTTCAAGAAGTTTTACAAGATTTATTTGACCAAGTGAACATCATTTCCAGGCCCTTAGATACAAAAACTAATTAAATCAAGATTAGTAGGTACAAAATAATCTTATATCTTAATAAGAATACAGTACAAATAAGAATAATGTTGGTAGTATTCAATATTCATAGACAATCAAGGCAAGAGATGTATTAATAGAAATAAAGTACATTATGTCTTGAAAACATTATTGATGTCTCTCAATTTCCATACATGTATTTAAATTATTCATGTATCAAATGAAACATGCTCTCCAATAATAATACATTTATTATTTTATTGTATTATATTCATGCATAATCCTGTATACAATTCTATTGTATTATTTGATACATGTATCACCTTTTTGGACGTAGTGATTGGTGCTCACACAGCTTTATCGAAGTGGTCAAGTGGACATTAGTGTTTGAACTTAGCTACTTCAAATTAATGAAGTTATTGATTTTTCCAAGCAAAACTCCATTCCAACAGCTACTAGTAAATGTTACATAACTTTATTCATGCTTTTCTAAATCCATTTCCAGAATCAAGAGCTGAAGGATTTCTTGCCTTGGATTTGCCATCCATCATGCCGAGTCAATTGATCGTACACTCTAGTTGAGGATCTTTTTGCCAACAGACATATACAGGTAAAGTTTATTTGTAAATTTATTCCGTTAATATTTGGCTAAATATTCAATGGTATCAGTCCCGCCATAAATTACAATTATTGTTATTATTCAATATATCGTGTCTATAGAGGCTGAATGATCTTTAGAGCATTACCTACTTGAAATTAAACTCTTGCCGTCAGTTTGTTGAAGCGCTGTGTGCAGGCTCTTTTTCACTGACAATTGCGTCACCAATAATAATCTCATAAAATATGAGCTCCTACTAATTTATTAAAATTATTAAGTTTATTCAATAATGAAAATTAAAATGAACTCCCACACAAATAAGCTATACAATAATAATGCAAATTATGCAAAGGGTCTGCATGGCCTAGATGTCTGTGCGCAGGCAGATTAACGTATCTTCTTCCCAAATTTTATCAGTTGTTATGTCGTTTTTTTACTATAAAGTATTTCGTCATGGGAAGCAAAATCGAGTTATTTTGTATTTTAGTAATTTTTATCAGTAATGTGTCATTAGTATCTTGTAAGAATGCCATAGTGACGAATTAATTAATAACGTTCATTTATTGAATGTCATTTTGATGAATTCACCAAAAAAAGTTTTTTCCTACAGTTGCCTCAAAAAGTGCCAATTACGCACTGAATCTAGTTTGTAAAATTGGACATTCTCGAGGAGTGCGTAAAATGAAAAATGCAACGCGTAAAATCGTATTTTACGCGTTCCCACCTAGAACCTAACAACACGAAATAGTAAGCACGTTGAATGGACGTTCCGTATTCAGAATCCGAAATTAGGTTGGCAACACTGGCTCGACCGCTAGCCAGATGCCGGCTCCCGGAAAGCGAAAGTGATTCTAACCTAACGTATTGCGCTCGATCTTTAAGTATAACTTATTTCAATTGATTTTTCTTGTAAAAAATAATGGATTTCAGTGAAGATGAAGAAAACGAAACCAGCACTCCGGAGGAATTGAAAGAAATTGCGAACTCGCTCAGCCTGCTTCCCGAAAAATCCAAACAAATATACGAACATAAGTTTAACCAATTCAATTCTTGGTGCATTGAGAAGAAAGTTACTAGAATAAGTGAAAATGTGTTATTAGCCTACTTTTCCGAACTATCCAAAAACATGAGCCCGTCGACAGTTTGGAGCACATATTCAATGTTGAAGTCTACCATAAAAATAAAAAATGATATTGATATAAGTAGGTTCAAAAAAGTGATTGCTTTTTTGAAAAAAAATGCTGTAGGCTATGTACCTAAGAAGTCAAAGATTCTATCAAAGAGTGAAGTTGAACAATTTTTAAAAAAGCTCCAAATCATTTCTTTTTTAATGAAGAAAGTGGTATTAATAATTGGTATATCAGGTGCGTGTAGGCGTGACGAACTTACCCAGATGAGAGTTGAAGACATCGACGATAAAGGTGATGTTTTGATCATAAAAATACTGAAGAGTAAGAACTACAAAAGTCGCACATTCACAATCACAAACGATAATGAAAGTGACATTGATTATCTCCAATTGTTCAGAGACTACTTAAAATTAAGGCCAGTGAACATTGCCAGCACAGGTCGTTTATTTTTGAACTTTAGAAATGGTTTATGCACGAGACAGCCTGTGGGTAGTAACACAATGGGCCTGGTGAATAAAAACAAGTAAAGACTTTACTAAGGGTTTTTCGAGTATTTACTAGCTTTGGAGTGAATAAAAACCTGTCTAGTAGAGGCTCGACTCGAGCGTTTACTAAGGGGCCTAGTAAGCTCTAGTTGACCTTGAATTTTCCTAGTGTTTACTAGCTTTTGTGTGAATAAAAGCTAGTAAAGACTTTACTAGGCTAGTATTTACTAGCCTTTTTGCAAGGTAGGGTCAGAGCAGACTTGCAAGAGAATACTAAGGCAATTCCCCTCTAACATATTCAAGTTTATCAACGAAAATTAATTATTTAGCCTATTCTATGGAGCTATTTTACTATCTATTGAAATTATTTAATTATACAAATATTTACGAGCTTACAAAAATTATTTTTCAATCGGCTAATTTCTGTCAGGCTGGCCTTAAACGGTAATATTTCTATTATGAAGGGAAATCATGTGAAAGAGAGAAAAAAAAATTATATTTAATATAAATCTCTTATTATTTTATAATACTATTGGGATATTACCATATAATATCGGACTGCGGACATTTCTTGCTTATTTTCAGGCCAAATTTATTTATTTAAATAATAACTATTTAATTATTCATTTATATAAATTATTGTCATCACTATAACTATACTATGATATGGTTCAGTATATCTTATATAAAGATAAAACTGATATAACAATTCAACTAGCTAGTATAGAAATATAATTTTTCATAGATATAGAACAAGATATAGTTATATACTGAGATTATGAGATTAGGCCTATAGATAGTCTTACGATGGTTTTGTGTTGGGTTATGGTGCAAAATAGATTGGAATGTTATATTTTGGTATTCGACCAGAACTTCCGAAGACTTTTTATCTACGGCCTAGACTACGATACCGTGATTCTGTAATTAGTAGGATGGCAGGTAGTGAATAGGTCATAGCAGATGTCATCTATATGAGCATTGAAGAAATACAAAGGCTATAGAAGAAACTGCGTGAGAATAATAATTATGTTTGTCCCTCTTCTAGGAATCAATGAAAGCAGTACCGTAATTGGGTTGATGGCAGGTAACAAATATCTTGTGCAGCTCTCCACTGTTCATTGATCAGTCTTCAGTTGACCAATATTATAATAAAAAGAAGTACACCTGTAGGCTTACACATTATGCCTACTACACCTAACTGTGATTAACAGTGTGACTAGAATCCATGGCTATTCTTAATTTTATTTTCTGAGAAATATCTAGAATAGGCCCACACCTGAAGAATACCAAAATGGTCGAACCGAGTACAAAAAAATTAGTTGGCCTACTCGTTTCATGTTATTTTATTTCAATTTCGCTTTCTTGTCCAGCCTATTCATTCAATGCGGTGGTTGGAATACATCATGAAAGGATTTGGAAATTCGAAAATGAAATTCTAATATCCAAAAGCAAGATAGTGCTAGTTTCAATTTCCTGTCTTTTTTCACAAGGAATATTATATGACTTAATTAGGAATAGAAGAGTTTTGGGGGATTGATTATTTTCTTCTACCCATATTGTACATTTGTACTCAAATAAATAAGTATAAATTTCAAGAAAATCACTATTATTGAGACAGGTTATAAGTAGCCTAATCAATTTTATATGAAAATAGATTATTAGTACCTAACTATAGAAAATAGAAACTGGTAACTCTTAATCTGAAACTTATTTCAATTTCAAACTGACAATTTTAAACTGTCTCACTTTAAAACACAACAGCAGATATCCTGGAAAGTTTCCTCTTCAAAAATATTCTATGGGCTGTAGCCTGATTATTCAATAAATTATTTTATCTGTAAATCAAAATAATTTGATCCTTAAATTATTTTTCAAACTGACATTTCCACTTTAAGACAGTTTCTAGATATCCACAAACAAATATGCTCAAGAGATTCATTTGAGAGAGATGTGCTCAAGTTTATAGTTCTAGTTTCTAGTTCTAGTTTCAAGTTCTAGATATCCACAAACAAATATGCTCAAGAGATTCATTTGAGAGAGATGTGCTCAAGTTTAAATATGCTCAAGTTTATTCTATTTGAGAGAGATTTGAAATATTCTCATGTGTAGAGCTTGATTCAATCAATAATTTTATTCATTCAAATGTAGGACTAGAAATAAAAAGAATTCATTCAGGTAGACTTTTTGTATTCGGTTGCGAACACATCTATGAATAGCTGTTTAGTAAGAACTAGGGAGATTCTATGTGAATAAAAGCGCTGGAGAGTATACTCTCTAGTAAAGACTTGGGTTTTTCCTAGTAAACACTAGAAGAGAGCGTACTAGGGTTATTCACTTGAAGCGAGTGATTACTAACCGGGCGAGCGTTTACTAGGTAGTAAAGACTTTACTAGACAGACCGTACTATGTAGTATTTACTCGTTTTTATTCACTTGGCCCAATAGGGAAAATTCCATCCGATGTAGCTACTTTTTTGAAATTGGCTGATCCCCAGCTGTACACTGGACATTGTTTCCGAAGAACTTCGGCTACACTTTTAGTTGAAGCAGGAGGTGACATCCTACAATTGAAAAGGCACGGGGTGGAAGAGTTCTACTGTGGCAGAAGGATATGTAGAAGAATCTATAACTTCAAAAATTACAACTGCAACAATGATTCTTGGTCAAAATAGTCACGTAAATACCAATAAGCCTCATCCAACCTCAGCAATACAACAAACAGCAACATCAACAACTCAATCTCATACCGGTACTGAATCACAGCATTCTCAAGAAGTTTCGTCTGCTACAGCTGGTATCGTAATTAATAACTGCACCAGCTGTACATTCAATATCAGTATAACCAACAATAAATAATAAACACCTTCTTTAACATTTTATATTATATTATAATCATGAAAATAATCAACATTATCAAGAGAATTATCAATATCCAATAAGATGTAAATAAATTTTTATTAGTGTGTGAAAATGATCATCTCTATTTCATGTTTTCAACTTAATTTTACAGCTATTATAACAATGAATAATATCATCTTCTAGTCCTAGTGGCTTTTGCAAAAAGCTTCAGTTGGAAAAAGTTTGCGCTGAGAAGACACGCTGTCATAATATAAAGTGTACTGTAATGACGAATCTTCCCAGCTTGCGCGAACTCTTCTACTGGAGACAACAGTCACTAGATGTAATATTAGAGACAGAGCGCTCCCGATAGAGCGCTCTCATTGATACGCTTCACCAAAAAATTGGTTGTAAAATTACGGTGGTTATTGATTCTCAGCTCTTTCTAGACAATCAGTGAGCTGCCTGCAAGAGTAAATTGAAACAACAACTAAATCAGCTCTACTAATTTGCTTCCGAAGACAACTTTATATTGTCCTGACAATAGCAATCATTAATAATAACAGTCATTCACCAACTTAATTTTTCACCAGATTTTTTGGGCAGCTTGTTCTCTCAGCGGTTTTTCAATGGGAAATGGTAAGGGTTTAATGTTGTACGTGACCTTGATGCAGAATTTGAGAATAAATTTTTTGCTGAAAACGACACATCAATTTCTTGAACCGTTTAAATATATATATTTAATTATATAATTCATGATATAAATTTAATTATCAAGTTAATATTCAAAAAACAGTTTGATAGGACCACTTGCTTGCTTCACTATTTATTTCGTTTTGAAAATCTTTGTTGAAATCATGTATCAACACATTACCTTCCCATTATTTAAAAAATAAATATTCCGCCATCTTCAATTTCCCAAACTTGTAAGATGGAGATACTTTACATAATTTTTATGAAGAATATAAAGATGAAATGAATTATGAAGATTACGACAAAAAATACTGAAAAATTACTGTAGGCTACAATAAAACATTTGAAAATTCCAGGTTATTTTCATCCACTCATAACAGGGGCCTAATAATGGTAACTGTAGGAAAAATTTAGTGTGCAACTCGACCGTAAAGTGTTGTTGCTGCACTCGAGAAACGTTTTTCACTCGCCTACGGCTCGTGAAAAAACTGTTTCTCTCGATGCAGCAATCTGTCACTTTCTAGTTACACAAATAACTATATTTGTAGGTAGAGAGATCGTGCTGGTCATTTATCTCGATTTATTATGTACTAATTCATTTCATCAGTATTTTTCCCCCCTTTTACATTTTTTTTTTGTTTTAATCATTCCTTTTCTCACTATCAATACTTTTATTTATTTATTTTAACTGCCTCAATGAATTTATTAATTCATTCTGCACCTCATAGCTTGTTATTCCAGCAGTTTTTCTTTTCTTTTTGTTTATCACTAGAATCTTAATTATTCTATTTTTTGGTTCATTTATTTATTTGTTAAATATGTAACTTATTTGATTTCTACTTGTAATTTCTTCTTGTATTTATACTTTTGATTTTCATTGCATTTACTTATTTTTTCACTTTGCATATTTATATTGTTTTGTATTTTGCTGGTGATGTGGTCAAGTGGTAGAGTGGACATTACTGTCCAAACTTCGCCACGTCATTAAAATAAAGAAGTCATTCTATTTATTCTATTCTAAAGTTTCATTAGGTCTAGTAGATCTAGTAATAGGTTACATGTCAAACTTACTGGTAGGCTCCACCTCGCCATTGCGTACCTATATTACTAGTTTTTCAATATCAACTGTATCAATTAATCAATAAAACATTTGTAGTAGATTAGGTGATGTATAAGATTGTTTCAACCAATATGAGCCGAATTAATTCATCAGTAATGAATGACATTGTCAGGGCAATCAACGAGCGTTCTGCGAGAGTGTGAGAGCATATTATTGAGTTGAGAGTGTCCTCTGGCTGAGCATTGAGCAAACCCTTCACTTTAGCAGACCGCTCACCAACTGCACTGACAGTTCTGAGCATTAATAAAAGTCATTCGTCAACTGCCATTTTTTTGGCATGAGCTGTATTAAAATCTCTAATGAGCTCGAAATATTTGGTTGAAATGTATTTTAGAAGGATCTTAATACTGTATATTTTACTAAAATATATATTTTTTATTTCACAGGTCTAAAAATCAAGGGATTTCACCAAAGAGGCTGCAATTGAAAAAATAATAAATAGATTAATTATTTATACTATTGGTTTGTCTTCCTTAATTATCATACTGTATTAATATTCTATGTTTTTTTTAATAAATAATGATGGATCATTTATAGTATTTTTTCCTATTCATGTTTCCAAAATAAAGAATTTTCAAGCTCAGAGAGTGGACTTGATCATTTAATTTGAAGAGCTGAGAACTTTAATATTCAGATAGTATGTAGATCAGTTGAGAATATTATATAGCATTTATCTTTTCTTATTGAGTTTATTGATTGATTGATCTTATAATTAATTATTATTGGTTCTTCTGAAATTTTCACTGATGATGAATAACTGTTTATCATTCATTACAAGCAAATAATTTACTCTTTTTGAACTTGAAAAATCTTTACCAAATATAATTCATGAAATAATTTATATATCATACTACCTGTTTCTGACAGAATTGTCTAGAAAATTTTCATTTCTTCTCTGTTCGTCAAGTGTTGGGATTTAATTCAGTCTTTCAGATGTAATGTAATTCTTTGTACCTCACTTGAATTGCAGTTTTCTGAATTTTTGAAGCATGCATGTATCACACCTTGCTACTTTATCAACTGCTAGCTAAATAGCTGATAGAAAATAGCAATATGTGAAAAAGGCAGTAGCATCTATTGAAGTAGCTTGTTGTGTCACAGGCTTCAGGAAGGACAGGTTGCCCTAGAATATTTTGGAACCCACAATCCAAGCTGGGTACAAAAAGTTTGAATTTAGTCTAAAAACTTGGTAAACAGAGAATAGTTCAATTATTTTTTATACAGATTTCCATCAACCGCAAAGCTCTAGTGAAGATTAGAAAGTCGCCTTAGCTAAGGCTATAAATGGAAACAATTAATTCGGTCATTATACCGTTTATGAAATACAGACATTTGCGTAAATATTTTATCATGATCAGATACTCTGTTTTTAAATAGCATTACATCCCCTTTTGGATTGGTAATTATATTACGCTATTCTATTTTTCAGTAGGTCTATCCATGATAATATTGAAATATGTAGGCTACAATAATTCTAGAAAAAAGTAGATTATAGTTTGATAAAATAATGATAGGCATAATTGCTCTTATTTGGCCAAGAAAAAGCACAAAATTAGGCTACATAAAATTTACCAATTTTGCACAAAGTCTAGCAATCCTGAGAATAACAGTCAGATGTACATACTTAAATCGATCATCATTGCTGAGAACTTGTCAAAGCCAGAAGTGATTGAAGGAAATGAATGGGCTACAGTACTTGCTTCGGTGAGCTAATTAGAAAAAAGAGGCGAAGGAGGAGGTTTTGGAGGAGTCTTTCGCTCCTCACTCTCAGGCATTTCCCAATATGAGGAACCTTCAAAATTCAAGATTGGAATATACAAGAAGTATATGGATGGACGCCTACAAGCTATTAATTATAATATAATTATCAAGCTATAATTTATACAGGTTTCCTGGATCCAAAATAATTCCTTTATCATTTAAAAAAATGAATATTTTGCTTTTGAAATCAATTAATTGCGATTTAAAAAGTTGAAATAATTATTATGCTCATAGTAACAAAATATTGATATAATATATTTCAATAAATGTAGATCTCAGTAGCCTACCCTTTTTTAAAATAATTTTTTTTAAAGGGTACCCACTGAGATCTACATTTATTGAGAAATTTTATAAGTACAGTAGCCCTAAGAAAAAAGGAATTATAGATGTAATACCGTATGTTAATATTTGAAATGATTTATTCATCATGAATGCAGCCATTGTTATGTTGCCAATTCTATTATTTTTTAGCATATTAAGTTGAAATTATGTATATTCACTTATGAAAATAATAATTGAAAACCATAAGTAAACTTATTTGCGTTTTAGCTTTTTACCTATAAAAGCTATATTAAATCAATTATAAGATAAAACCGGTAGACTCCATTTTTGTAATAATAGATTACGGTATAGATAAATTAATAACATCCTTTAAAATCTTTCAAGAAAAAAACGAATGCCAGTTTTGAATGAACTAGTTTTTTCACATTCTTTAAAATGTTTCAACTCTGGTGATGAATTGTCTTTACTCTTAGCAAGTCACTGCTTGAAAAATTTTTACTGATTTGATAAATTTACAAGTTTAGACAAATTAAGCTTCAAAACCAAGCAGAGAAGTACAAAAATGATTTTGGCATCATCCTTCAAATATTTTTTGAATCAATAGTTATTGAAAACAATAAATAATAAGGAAATAGGATATTTTAAAAGAATTTTCTGTACTATCATTATTTGAAAATTTTGAGAATTCGCGCGCTAAACGTTTATTGGACAGTTACAGTGAAATAATCAAGAGGAGCTGCATGCTTTTGGTGCTACCATTCCGTCAGGAGCGTTTAAAGCGGCCTACGTCATCAATCAGCTGTGCAACCGTCATTTGTCGGCTGCAATGCTTTGTTTACAAGTGCGACCAAAAAGACCGAGCTTTGTTTACTAGTGCGACCAACCGGTACGGCGACCAAAACGTGTTCTCCCCTCCTCCTCATACTACCTCTTCACTTTTCATTCTCTTTTTATGCTAAAATTCAAATAAAGTGTGTTTAGTAAAATTTTGAATGATAGTTTGTGCTTCGTAATTTTTTGACATGGATTGATAGTCGATTATAATAAAGAGTTACATGTAGACCTAGATACAGTTCATCTCTAATTACGACGCGAGTAAGCTTGTAAATCTCATGACTTTCCAGTCCGGCGTCATGCTTCTAATTACAGTTACACGTTAACTTACAAGATATTTTGTTTAAATCAACCATTAATCAACAGTTGAAGCACTACAATCGTTAGAATAATCTGCAATGGGAGTTCCAGCATTTTTTAGATGGCTCACACGAAAGTACCCGTCTGTGATAGTTAATTGCTTGGAAGAAAAGGTTAGTTTTATGTCTAGACCGAACTTTTTTCCGTTTTCAAATTAACTCGCCATGTCTCAGTTTAATTTGACTTATTTGCTTTCCCATCGAGAACTAACTTATCAGAATTTTCAATTGAAGTAGGCTAGCCTATTATATTTTGGAATAATTATCATTAACTTGCAGCCTATCCCTCAACCTAACATCTACGGCAGGCCACTGGCCAGCCCTCATAAATATTTGAAGATTGTAGGCTAAATTTTTCGGCTAAAGTGTAGTTTACCGGCCACCCTTCCGAATCAGTTTTTTTTAAAATGAGTCAAATTTTTGGTTGTAATCGATTAAGAATGCTCTCCTGGTGTGGCGATTAGCCTTCGCTAGCTCATCATTAATTTTAGTAAAATATTCAATTTTCCCTAACCTTACTCTGTATGATAAGCATTATGCACTTCAAAATTATTCCATTCACAGTTTTATTTGCTCCAAGTAACTTATGTAGAGAACTCCCTGGAGCACTCTTTCAGGGAGGCAACCACATACCACAACATTGACACCGCCACTCTTCTTACCTATTTAGCATAGGTTAGCTAACCCTGATTTCCAGCATCGACACCTTCACTCTAATCTATCGAGCTTAGATTAGATAACCCAGAAAGGTTAGAACTGGCAGCCACTACAGCATTGATAACCGGCCCCCCTTCTAACCCATCTAGCATAGGTTAGCTAACCCTGAACCCCAGCATCGACACCATCACTCTACTAACCTATTGAGCTTAGGTTAGATAACCCAGAAAGGTTGGAACAGGCAGCCACTACAGCATTGTACAGTTTTAATTACTGATCAGTAAGTCTTACAGTATTGTTTACGATTACTTGAAGCTAATAAAACTGTGAATATAAGAATTTTGAATCGTGTAAAGCTCATCATGCAAAGTGAAGTTAGGAAAAATTTTTATTTTGTCATCAGGAGAGCTTTCTTAATCGATTTCAACCAAAAATTTGACTAGGAAGGGTGGCCGGTAAACTACACTTTCACCAATTAAAATTTGTATTTGCGTTCATATTGTTACGTTGATACCGAAATTATGATTTGCTATTTCTTTCTACGTTGCATTCAGCTTAATCCTTTTCTTACAACTTGAGTTGATGCCAGTTGTAATTATTTTGTTCCCAACTTTCCCAAACCCAGGTTCATAGGTCTACTGTAAAGTTGCTATATTTTCAAGCTTTTTCATAATGTTTTTTAGAGCTATCATCATATGCATGGATTCTACCTGAGACTAACTACTATTAGATTGTCATTACAATATTTTAAGATTGTTTTTTTTTGTTTATGAGGTGAAGCCCACATGAGCTCTTAGGCTTGTGCGTGGGTAATGAAATGGATGATAGATGACGACTACTTTTTTTCATGTAGTCGGGACCGACGGCTTATCTTCTCCTCCGAAAGACGGGGTGGCCGTATTTATGTGATTGTGCTGTGGTCAAAAATTGTTTCCCCGCTTGGGACTTGAACCAGGGTCCACCTGGTTATCAGACCGGCGCTTTACCACTCCTCCAACGAGCCAAACAAAACAAATTGTCTAACGACTGTAGATTGTATTTGATTTTACTATTTATGCATGTGATGATACCTTTACATCTACTAAGTTATCTCTGAATTTTTATACGTAAATTCAATTTATTCTAGGATGCCAGAATGTTATCTTCTTGGAATGTTTGCAATGAATTTAGTTTGGGACAACTTAGTTTAACAACCTTATCCTAGTGTTTGCCTCATTTCTTCTTTTTCTCATTATCTCTGTTTTGCTTCATTTCCATTTTCAGCCAAAAGATATCAATGGGCATCAAGTACCAGTAAATTCAGCCGAGCCTAACCCAAATGGAATCGAATTTGACAACCTTTATCTTGACATGAATGGCATCATCCATCCGTGCACTCATCCTGAGGACAAGTAAGGTTTTTAATTGATAAGTGTATTAGTTAATGACTAGATTATCATTTTATTGATGTTCGGTAGCGATTCCTATATAATGTGCAAAATTAATAGACTAATGTCTTTTACGACTTGAAACCATAATTGTAAACAAAATGTATAGGTAAGCTATTACCATTCAAAGTTATTGAAATCACATAAGTTAGATGTTTATTTAAATACTCTTGACATTACTCATTTATAAAGATCCATCAGCTATAATTTTATTAGATTTTAGCATGTGGTTGGTGTTAATATCACAATGCTGAAGAAATCATCTTTAGCAATCTCAAGCAGGTACTGGATCTATTAGATCATTATTATTCCATTATTAATCCATGATAGACTATCCACATTCATGTTTCATGAGTGATTTACGTTAACAAGAGATGGTATCAATTCAGCAGCCTCATTTAGAATTCAACCATGAATGATTGCTAATGAAATTATACCAGGCTATTTACTGGTTGAAGAAATAAAACCATTCTGTTGAAATATCGAGTATCGGACTGTATGATATCGATATGCAGGCCTGCATTTATGTCAAATATCAAATGTTATATTATTTACATCAATTGTTAATGAATATTATCGATTATAAGTTCTATTGTTAGTTCTGAACTTCTGAGATCGCAGATTTCACTTCTGGTGATTGCAGAAACAAGACGTGTTCAAGAAATGTATCCACGGAAATATAGCCTACAAATATTTAATCATGTATTATTATTACTGTATGAATACAATAAACAGTGTTGTAAGAAATGGAAGTATAATTTTAGAATGAACCAACACATTCAAAGAGTAGCCTACTGAGATTTATATTATTTTTATTCAATATAAGTTGCAGGATATTCACGTCTTTTTATCTGAGTTTTTATAGCCTGATTGACTCACCTATATCTTTTGATTTATTCATTAGAAATGACCTTACATGGCCTTATTGTGATGGTAGGCTACTCGAATCTATCTGACTGCGCAATATCTATTTAACTTAGATGGATTTCCTTTGGAGTGTAATACCTTCATAGATATGATAAGGAATCTTTCAAAATTAAAATATTTCCAATCTTCGATAAGTGCTTTTAGTGTTATTTCTTGTGTTTTAAACTCTTTAAAATCAGAACTCCACCAAAATTTTTCTCGCTGTGAAAAAATTAAGAACTATGTCGGCTGTAGAACTTCTTCGGAACACCCCACTATAAGCCATACGCTAATAATAATATGAAGATTATTGATTTTCAAAATTGTAGATTGATTTTCTTTTATTCTCAACTTTAACAAATGGGTAGGCTACTCTAACACTGCCATGGTACACTACCAGGTCGGATGCTTACATAGTCCGTTGTATTTGTTCATTTCTGACCTAATTCCCTTGATATTTCTATCTGTAGGCCAGCTCCAAAAAATGAGGATGAAATGATGGTTGCCATTTTTGAATGTATTGACCGACTGTTTTGCATTGTGAGACCTCGCAAAGTCCTGTACATGGCAATTGACGGTGTGGTAAGTATCAGACAAATACAGTGTACTCACATTATTCACGAACTATCATTTAAAATCCATTTTTTTAATATTCAATAGTTGAAGAAATATTTATTTGGTCATCATCACTAGTTTTTTAAAAGAATAATAAAGCCAATTATGAAAGAATTTGTTGCTTTACTCATCTATTGCTCAGTGTTTGTTTTACACAGATGTTTCTACTGTGGAGTTTTTTGTACTTAATCAATTCAAATTACTTAATTAATTCAAATTACAATGATTTAATTCATTCACCCAACTTCTAGAATGAGATATGAATTTATGAGATATGTATAGATTTCAAAAGATGATAATAATCTGGAACTTAATAAAATTCATTTTTTAGAGAATCTAGAAAGAGAGAATTCGCGCTTCTTTCAGTATTCTCTCTGATTAAATGCATCTTGAATTCTGTAGAATTGTGCTGATATATATATTTTTTTAAATGCAGGCTCCGAGAGCTAAGATGAACCAGCAGAGATCTAGAAGATTCCGAGCGGCTAAAGAAATCACTGAGAAAGTTTACGAAATCACCAGAATCCGGAAAGAAATGGCTGAAAAAGGCATGATTCTTCCTCCTCAAAAGGAAAAGGAGAGCCATTTCGACAGCAACTGTATCACACCGGTGAGTAAAAATTTGTTACAATACATAACATGATACATGATTTACAATTTACATAAATTAAATTTGTTTGAATAATTTAGTGTGGCGTGTAAACTCACTCATTAAAAAACACAAGACAGAAAGTTTTGTAGATAACAATTCCACTCATTTAAATATATTTCTTGAATGACGGAACAATCATTTAGGATATTCATAAAAAAATTATGGATCAGTATGAAATTTATAATACATATTATACTGTATCAGGCAAAATAAATATTAGGCTGTACAGTTGACTTTATAAAATTCAGTGGTTGTCCAATTTGTATCCTGTAGGGAAAACACAAATATTTTTGAACATTCTTCTCATTGACGTATTGCTAATATTAAGTAGCCTAAGATAAGTTCGCATTAGGCTTCTTTTCAGTGACTGTAATACTTGCTGCAACACTCTTACGTGGTTTTCATTCGAATAGACTGTAGTTGCGTGACTTGAAAAGCCCTTTCGCTGTATCAAAACACTAATACCTGTTCTTTGAAAAACTTTTAAGAATCACAGCATTACTAGGCAGGTTTTTGTGGAAATGTTCCTGAAAACGTAAAGCAGTGTGTGACAAGCTTGAACCACCCGCGGGTCCATTTCTGTATGAGCGAAAATAATGCTTCACGATGATTTTTTCTACAGATAGCACCATGTTAACAAAAACTAACCTCAAATAAGAAAGAAGTAATGAACGCGAAGCCGTGTCAACAATCACCAATTGAATAAGCTGATCGAGAAGGCAACTACAGCTGATTTAGATTCAGTACTATTTATTTTGGCTGATACTTTAGTTAGGCCTACCTATAAATTTATTACAATAAAATGTATGTCAAGGGCTCAACAGCCTATAAAGGGCATGCGAGCCGGAAGGCAAAATTTTATTTACAATAAAATACTTCACATTATCAACGATTTCTACATATTTTACTTGGGGGTGGCGTAGCTGAGTGGGTAGAGCGCTGGCGTTGCAACCCAAAGGTCCCGGGTTCAAACCCAGGTCAGACCAGGAATTTTTCTCTCCCGTGTTTCGGATGGACACGTTAAGCTGTCGGTCCCGGCTGCCTAAAAACAGTCGTTAAGTCATGTCAGAGGCCCTGAAATTGATCAGGAGCGACCTGAAAACTCTGACACCAGACCTGAGCCAGCCAGGTCACACGAATATTATTATTATTATTATATTTATTTGATTTATTACATTATCACTTACATTTATTACGTAGGTCATTCTTCTTCTTGTAACCATATATTTGAAAGACTCCTCCTCCAACGGTCTATTACCTTGAAGTGGATATGTTTTTGCTCAAGAATAATTTAATGTAAGCAATGCTTATGAATTTCAGATAAAGATTCGTGTTTGTTCTAATTCTCGATTCACTGGTTACTCTTCAAGTAAAAGGTTCAAAATATTCAGGACTTGAGTTTTTCAATTGTATAAAAGATAATATTATGCTGGATGTACTTAAATTGAGTGTTTTATCTAAGATAATTGAGACACTGACAGTAGAGATATATACCATTGAGGATTTGTACAGTGCATTCCCAAGTCTCCGGTCTTGATCTTGTTATGTTGCATGCCAGAGCTCTCTGCTCAAAACTTGTTGCTCTATGTCTCCCCTCTCATCAGTTTTGTGAATGTTTCTAGGGTACACCATTTATGGCCAGGCTGTCCGACTGTCTGCACTACTATATTCATCAGCGTATGAATTCCGACCCTGGCTGGCAGAAAATCAAAGTGATTCTTTCAGATGCAAATGTCCCCGGAGAAGGAGAACATAAAATCATGGACTTCATACGTAGACAGAGAGGTAAAAAATGAGTCAATTTAAAATTAGTTTTTAAACTTTCTGCTTAACTGATGAACTAGTGGTAGTGAAAATCACTATGAATTGGAATCTTTCTGAAACACATTATTTCCATTAGACAAAGCCTTGTAACTGGTTTTCATCATTATTAATATTCATTTATTTACATCAATGTACATATTATTCAATTGAATAGCCAACAGGCTTACGCCCAAATCGTAGTTTTTAATTTTTCGATAGAATAATCAGTCCAAATGTAGGTTACGGGTATGTGTATATCTTTTTTCACTGCCATCAATTTTTATTCACAATCAAGATTATTCACAATGTCTTTGAGTCATTATCATTAGTTAATTGAATATATAATAAACTTATATTAGTAAATTGAATAGTGTATATTTTATAATTATTCTATTTTTGATTTGAATTATTGAGTTTTGAGCTCAATTGTTCAATCCTACATCTTTAGTTTATTTTAGTAATAAAAATATTTTTGATTTCTGTCTAAAGACTGAATGAATACATGTCCATATTGTCCATCATAAAATCATCAATTTTATATTTCCAGATATATTAAAATTGGACTATAAAGTCTTTTAAAAATCAATATTATTCTTAAATTTGGTTTTCCTCTTTTAACTTGTATCCTATAAATCATGAAGATGATAACTACTGAAGTATTTCTGTGATAATAATTGAAATATGTATGAAAACTGATTTGATTACACGTTTGTGTTTTGGAAAAGTTGAGTTTGTTTCAATGATAATAATTGGTCTTCCTTTTCTCAGCTCAACCAAATCATGATCCAAACACTCAACACTGTCTCTGTGGAGCTGACGCTGATCTTATAATGTTGGGGCTAGCCACTCATGAGCCGAATTTCACCATAATCAGAGAAGAATTCAAACCGAACAAGCCCAGGCCATGCGATATTTGCGGAAATATTGGTGAGTCAACTGCTTTTCGTATGACAATATCTACTTCACATTCTATTGTATTGAGTGTAAAGTGCATATGAATTCAAAAATGGAATTTCTTGGGGTGTTTTCGAACTAGATGAAACAAAAAAAAAACGTTGTTTTGAATTATTCTGTCTTTGAAACTTCTTAAAAGCTTATTCTAGTCTTCCTTGTATTTACAGTAGAACTTCTATAACTCGTACCTCTATAGTTTGTAATTCTCTATAATTCGAAATCTTCTATAATTCCTAGTAAAGCTTTAGTCTATTGTATAATTCCCATATGTGAAATTCTAATTCAATCGCACTTCTTATTGTGAGCCTGATAACATTAATGCCTATTTGTAATTTGCCTTTTTGCCAGTGTTGTGTTAGGCTATATCAAACAATTGGAAAACCTTGAACTTTTGAGAGTTAGAATATAATGGTTTGAAAAAATAATAGCATAGTAAAAAATCCTTGATTGCGGGTACTAGTAAAGTTTTTAATAACTAGGGAAGCGCATGCGGAGGCAGCCGCAAATTGAGCGGAGCGAGCTTTCTTTTTGTCCAAAAGTTTTTGAAGCGTGTGGACTCGAAAATTTGATCCCGGTATTTTAAGCCTAGCTAAACCTAGCTGATGGTGAAAGTGGCTCATTCTATTACCATGTAATGTTATGAAATGAGAATATAAAATATGAGCAACAACCTTTAAGTGAATGATGTCTGAAGTGAGTGTTTATTTTCATAAAATAAGGCAAGATTTGAAAATGACTCCAGCTTGGTCAATATTGGTTAAAAAAATATTGATTGGGCTCAAATTGAAGGTCAGAATGTTTCCTACGATTGAGACAAAATCAATAATTTTCAAACAATATTGACCGAGCTGGAGTCATTTCCTCTATGAGTGGTTCAACTTTGTAAATACAGCATTTGACATACCTTTTTTGGTCTCAAATGTGCTCTGATTGTTTAAAATAATTATTCAGTAGCAAATTATAAACGAAAATCAATATAAACTTGAAAAATAGCGAAAAAATAAGCCTATTGGATGAAATTTGGGCAAAATTTTGGTGTATTTCCACAACAAGCTTTCATTGTTTGTTAGCATGTTGAGAAATATTGAATGAATGCAAATAAATAAATAATTTTATTGATAAAGACATCAGGTAAAAAACCCATTTTGCCTCCTTCACACAGTACAATTTAGTTATTTGTGTATCAGTACGCAAAGAGTGATTTTGCTGCATCAAGAGAAACACTTATGCACGAGCCGCAGGCCTTATTACACATTAAGTTTTTCCAAACTACCTTATTGAATGTGAAAGGTTGAAATTGAAATTAAAATAGTCATCTCAGTTATTTATCATTGAATCCTGACAAATCAGGCACCATTTTATTCAGAACTAGCCGGCAGGCTCGCTTTGCTCGCCTTCTCCGCCTAGCCAGGTGGCTTCGCCCCCTGGACCCCCGACAGTACAGGCAGTGTAAGTGAGACAAACAGGCTTGCTTCGCTCGCCTGCAAAACCTCTGTCAGTGTCGCTTTGCTCGCCTGCAAATTCCGTTCAGAAGGGATTAGAAATTTATTGAACACAGCATTTCAAGACCTAATTTGGACCTGTTTACTTAATTTCAACATTTTCTGCCAATTTGTTCTCAAAAAATCTAAGAAAAACTCCGAAAATTCTGAAAAGTAGTAAAACGCTAATATGAAGTGTAACCTTTGGAAAGTGTAGATTAAAACTTAATTCAATATCTTCCAAATTAGTTCATCTATAATCTTGCTGAACCATTGAACTTACAATTTGGATTTGTCGTATCAAGGTGGAAGATATGCAACTCGCAATACATCTACAATTTTTAAAAACTTATTACTTGCTTAATCTTGAACGGATTTCAAAAATATTCTAACACAACATTTCTAGTCTCATCTGAACCTGCCCACTAAATATCAACATTTTTGACCGATTTTTTTTTATTTTTAATTTTCAATTTTTAATTTCTAATTTTCAATTTTTAATTTTAATTTAATTTTCTGTTAACCAAAAAAATCTTAAAAGGTCGTTTATTTCTTTTATTTCTATGTAAAATAATATTAAAAGTTGTTCCTAAGTTGAAAATAATCGGCAAAAAATTTTCTACTCAGGTTTTGAACCCCCCTGATTGGTAAGCAGTGAAATACTAGTCCACGTCGCTAACCACTGGGCTATGAGGCTTCGATGAGGAGCCGATTCTGCCAGTGATACCAACATGATTTCAAGAGCATAATAGACATTTCTGTCCAGGAACGTTTCTCAAAACTGATGTTAGGTTGCAATCCTGCAGTGCAGAGAGCATGAATATAGCATGAATAATGTGTATAGTAATAGTGTGTAAGCCATCCTTTTTTTCCTTTTTTCGTCCTTAATATGCAAATTTTCAAAATGCTCTATAGCCTATAACCTGGTCGTCCATGTCTACTATCACCATGGCAAGTTTGAATCAAATCGGTCGAGCGGTTCCGGAGGAGTAGTTATACAAAGAGTGACTTTCCTAATCCATTAGAGCTTCGCTTCGCTCCGCTCAACTAATATTCATATTGACTGAAGTGTGTGTCATCCATAAAAACTCAAAAGTGTAAAATTTTACAATTGTATCAATAAAATGTTCCAATTACAGGACACGAGATGAAAGATTGCTTGGGTCTTGAGAAAGAAGGACCAGCCGAAACGCCAGATACAATGCCGATAGCGTCCGAGCAAGAGTTCATATTTGTGCGTCTGAATGTGTTGCGAGAGTACCTGGAGAAAGAGCTGCAGATGCCGGGTCTGCCTTTCGAGTACGACTTTGAGCGTGCCATCGACGACTGGGTGTTCATGTGCTTCTTTGTCGGCAACGACTTCCTGCCTCACCTGCCCTCGCTCGAGATCAGGAGGGCGCCATCGACCGCCTCGTCGGCCTCTACAAGAAGGCTGTCTACAAGACTGGTGTAAGTTGCACTTCCAAAACATTTTCAAGCATTATATGTGGATGTGATCGATAAATTTTCAAATTTTGTTAAATGCATGTTCCGTTTTTGTAGTGCTTGAAAAGTAAACTTCACTTCATTTATTCAAGATATAATCATAGAAATCATAGTATATCTATGACTAGAACTGAAAAACTGGACTGAGCCTGTACTATTTATTTTCTAAATGTTGATGGAAATTATGATTCTACTTACTAAGGATCATCTAAATAACTTAGATGTCGAAGTGATCCTAGAAAGATGTGTTGAAGACCGGTGTAGGTTATGGTCTCGTTAACTACATATTTTGTTTTGTAGTTCTTAATAAACAATTGCTTACTTAAATAACCATGTGAACCGATTAGGCTGTCTTACGACTCGCTCAAGAATGTTTTAAGGTATTTGAACTGCATGCTTCGTTTTGTAGTTATTTGAAAGTCAGCAAGTGCTCACTAAGAGGTTGTGACTCGATAATACTGGTGTTAGAGGTTGTTTCAAGCTTTATAAGCTGCACGTTGCGATTTGGAAGTGGACAAGGGCTCACTTGAATAATGTCCATATGATATGAGAAGGCTATCCATTAAGACTGTTATAGGAAGTGCTATATGAACTTCTCTAGTTGTTGGATTTGTTAGTTGTTTGAGAACTCAGATGCATATCGTGGGAATTGGCCAGTATAAATTGTAATAATTTTATTGTCAATGCACAATTACAATGTTGCAAACTAAAAATACGGTGTAAGTGAACAGTCTTCAACCTGACTGTAAAACGTAGAGGCTTATACCTTGGGGCTTGAACACACTTCATTGGCTTCATGAAACAAACTGATGCAAAACCGGAAGAGAAAATGGAAAATGTGAAAATTAAGTTTTCAATTACGTTATAAAGAACATACTTAAGAGTGGGTGGTAGTGGACGGCCAACTGCCAAACGGCAAAATTATATCCCATAAGAACAATGTGATTTTTATCTATCTCTTGGGAGCAGATAGCGCCGTTATTTATGAACAGAATTCCACGTTCTTTATGCCATTGGAAAGAGAATTAAATTCTCAAGGGGCGTGACTTTTTAGTTTCTCAATTTTTAGTTTATTTCAATAATTAGAGTTCAATACTTTTATAGTTAATTAATTATACGATAATTATTAAAATAAACCAAAAATCGAAAAAGTGGAAAGTCCCGCCCCTGGAGAATTTAATTCTCTTTCCAATGACATAAAGAACATGAAACTCTGTTCATAAATAACGGCGCTATTTGCTCCAAGAGATTGATAAAAATTACATTGTTCTTATGGGAAATAATTTTTCCGTTCGGCAGTTAGCCGTCCACTACCACCCACCCTCAAATTTATAGTAGAAGTAAGAGACATTTGGAATACGGTAGTTTGGTGCGGTAGCTGTTGTAGTTGCTTGTCGATAATGTTAGTGGAAGACTGGCATTGTCTTATCGCAGCTTATTTTTATTCTACGAATTAGACCAAAGTAACATTGTTTGTACCAAAAATTACTTAAAAATGACTTTTTTTAATGCTGAACTCTGTCAGAACAGTCTGAAGAACACTCAGTCTTCAAGAGTGAATTAGTATAGCTCGGATCGCTCTCGTTTCGATGTTCTCTCACAGACAGGTGTCCTATTGTCCTTAAAAAACTGAGAATAGATAATAGTTGTTCACCAACTTGATTTTCGGCACCATCTATACTGAGGTTGTAAGTTTAAAAAATAATAACATATATAATACAGTATTTCCATGCTGCATTAATTGTTCAAGCTTGTCATTGATACTAACAATCTTTATTAGTCATTTCTTCTTGGTTTATGTTCAAAAATATACTAGGATGCTTATAGTACAACTTTTAGGCGATTTTATTATTTGTTATCTGTTTGATAAGATGTCGTTTCCAGCTTCTTAAGCTACACTTCCTAGCTATTTATTGTTGGCGAGACTATTTTCTTAATTTAAAAAATATTAGTATGATTTATAGAATATATTTCAAATTTTCAGGGCTTTGTTACTGAAAGCGGCTTGGTCAACTTGAATAGAGTGCAGTTGATTATGTCCGACCTTGGAGAGATGGAAGATGAGATATTTAAAAATAGACAAAAAACTGAGCTGATGTTCAAGGAACGAAATCGCCAAAGAAAGAGACGAGAGAAAATGGCCAAGATGGGTAATGAACGTCCAGCATGGACTCCCACTGGCCAATTTGCACCTCAAGTGAGTAATTCTATGTTTTTTTTTCAGAAGAAGAATTCCTCAGAATTATGAGCTTTTCATGGCTAAAGTGCCCTGGTTAACTTAATGCTCAATCTTATTGGAAAGTTAGTCAATTGTAATTATCGATGAATAATAATAATTATTCAATAATAATATATTATCAACAATAATAATATTATTGTGCTGTTAGATCAACACGCACGCATAAGAGTGAATGATCATCAACATGAACAATTTCAGAAACAATAATTGTAATACAGTTTGTTGGTTGAATATTTCATGACAATTTTGTGAAGCGTATGTTTTTTCATTACTTGATCTTGATTGTAATGATTTTATTACATGAATTAGTGAGATTTATATAATTGAAGAGAAATAGTATTCGTTCTTGTATACAATCAATTTATTATACAATTTATTAAACATCATTATTAATTACACAAACAGTCAGTTTGTAATAATTTATTTCTCTCGTCCAGAATTTTATAGCTTATGTTTCCTCCACTTTCTAGGCTCTAGGTAGAGGTGGTGCAGGTGGAGGAGGAGGAGGAGTGGCTCCCATCCAGAATGCTCGTCAAGAAGCTTATCAGATGAGGATGCAAGGAATGCAAAGAGCAGCAGAATTCTATCAGGTAACTTACAATTGAAATGAGGATTCCTTTGTCATTGATTGTGTTTAAATGCTACAGCTTCCATTTCATCTTGAATTGCTTTGTCTAAACTATTTCTGGTACTGACTAGCTTTGTCTAAGAATTTCTTGTCGAATTGTGTGTGCTGCAAAGCGTGGTGCCAATGCTTGAGGAAATGCGCCATGCCTTGCAGGCTGCGTATTGGCAGACAAAAATCGTCTAATTGTGGACATAACATATGCTGAGTCCCACATTTATTTTTCTAATGTTAAAAATATTAGATAGGCTTATATCCCTACTGAGGTCAAGTTGATCACCAAGCTCATTTCTGTACTGCCAGTGAAATTCTCCCTATTATTGAAGTTATTATTGGTGATATTAATTTGAGTGTAAGGTGGATTGAAGTTTTGATAAATGACACCTTACTAACCACAATCATTTTAAATGACGAACAACCGCTTGTTGAATAAAATTACTAGCTCGACTGGAAATTACTGCAATCAGCCGCAGCCGAACTGTGTTTCGAAAATGACAACAAATTGTTACCGTATCAAGTTCCCCATCAAGCCATAATAGAAAAAATTGGTAATTGATTTTTACGTCATTCAGATCACTCATTAGTTACTCGTTTTCGAGTTTATAAAATTCATTTTTAACTAGTGGTTTCAATTTTTTCTGGGGTATTGTGCTTGTCATTTCTTTAAAAAGATCTTGTCCTCCACAAATAAGATTTGAGAAACAAGAATTTCTAGTATATTGCATGTTTCACTTTATGACGTTGTTGTATGTTAGCTGGGTTATTGACTCCAGCAAACTGTACCAATGATTGAATAAATAGAGAAAGATAATGTTCATAACCCTAGAAAAATATGAAATTAAATAATTGCAAAAACAATAAAGATAAAACATCTAAATGAACAACTAAACTTCAAATCAAACAAACGTCTTGGTCATCTGATTCCTAACCTAAATGATACATTCCTAAAACACTTACTGCAAGCCAGTCGACCAGACCACAATTGTTGACAATAAATATAAAAAAATAATAATAATAGGTACTTGAGTTACTAATAGATTGATCACAAAAATACTAATAGTTCTATGAACAGCAGACCTCACGTAGTCACCCATGTTCTCCTTATCCTTACTGAAACTATTTCTTCAGACACAGACTTGTCTGTGATGGACGTTGACAATGTTTATTATTATCATAATATATTTAAGGAGGGCCGTGTGAATAACATTTATTCGAACTTAAATCATGTACCGTACATGTTCGAGTACACAACTTCCCATGAATCCTTCCCATAAGCTTCTGGTAATTTTAGTGAACATTGATTTTGTGGAAATTCTGCACCACTAAAAAGAACTTGAATTTTTTTTTAATTTGAAAGATGGAATTTTTACTGGAAATGAAGTGGAATTGACAATTCTCCGAGTTCCTTAAATGTATTCTTCTGTTGACCAGGGCCGTGGAAACAACAATCAACAGGGTAATCGTTACGTAGGCAACAGTAATCAACAGCAGGGGAGCGATGACAGCTCTCCACGCGGTCAGAAGCGGAAACACGAAGAGGTCGACGATGACGAGGAGCCTGATCCGCCCGATGAGGTTCGACTCTGGGAGTCTGGATTCAAGGATCGCTACTATGAATCAAAGTTCGACGTCTCGCCCAACAACATTGATTTTCGACAAAAGGTTGCCTTGCAGTATGTGCGTGGCCTCAGCTGGGTACTCAGGTATTACTATCAGGTAAGAATGATTTATGTAGCTGAATGATGTTTGAAAATGATTTTAATCAAGACCTTTCTAGATGAACGAGGATTCACTAGAAATTACATAATGGACTCTAGATTTATATTAATTTACTAGAAGCTCCATCAAATCTCTTTTCTCTCAGTTTCTCATTACAATATTGAGATGTATGTATAAAATCATAGCCACAACCATATACTCGTTACCGTAGAATAGTGGCAACTAAGTAGAGTAGGAAAATCGGTTTATTTGAAAGCATTGAAATCATTTTCAAATCAGCTGTTTCAGTGGATGCGTTTCTTGTGTGCGTTCTCACATTTGACTTGTTACAAATCATAGCTATTGTAACGAATGTGGGAATAATGATTTTGGATCCACCAAAATGTAACGAATGGGAGGAAATGAATTGGAGCCTCCACCAAAATGTAACGATTTGGATAATATATTTCAATTGCTCCACCAAAATGAAATGAATGGAGGTAATGATGTTTCCAATCTAATAGAATGGATCGTATGAGTTTTGTGTTTCAATTTTTATTGGTTAGTGCCTCTACTCGATGTTTGGTGAGGGCACTACCATAAATTATTGGATCTTGAATATTGTGGATAATTGAATGAATTAATCCCCGGATTCCTCCAAATCTTTGGGTTTTGATCAATTCATTCAATTACCTCACAGGAACGCCTCCACCAGTGTTTTTTTTATAAAAAAAAAAAACACAAAAACTTGAAAATTTTGATTGTATAATTTTTGTTCTACACAAGGTGTTTGAATTTCCAGAAACAGGATGAAAATGATAGAGTTAGAATTGAAAATGAAATTTGGTTTTTATTGACACTGAATAGAATAATTAATTCTTATTGATTTTTGACAAATATTGAGAATATTTAACAGTACAGAAACTTTTGAAAATAAAATATAAAATAGTAGGAGAACAGTTTGTTGAAGTTTAAACAAAAATAAATCTAATTTAAATAATTATACCCTTCCTTTCGAAACCGTGGTTTATAATTAATTATTTAAAATAGAATAGATTTAAAATAAAGAAGTTGGACAGTTTTATTTGGAGAGTTATACCCTTTCTTTCGAAACCGCGGTTTATAATTAACAATCCAAATAAAAAAATTGAAAAAAATGTGAGGAAAACGTTCTATTATTATTATTATTATAAAAGATGTGACTGTTTAAAAGAGTAATGATGAATTTTGAAAATAAATTAATAATAAAAAGGACTTACAGAAATGGAAATGACTCTCGTGGTCTCGTGGGACTCGTGGTCGATACCGCAGCTGAACGAGAAGTGATCAGCTTTGGTGGGAATAAAAATTTTGTTTGTGCAAATGCTGAGTTTGTACTCAGTTCTTAGCCAATGGCGTGAAAGCTTTGCTAAGGTTTTTAATTGAATAAGAACGTTTTCCTCTCTTGCTTTGCAGTTGTATATTAGAAATGAATTTGTTATTATATATTATAGTATTTGAATAAATTCTATAAAACTGTATTTTAATAAAAATGTATAATTAAATTATTTTTATGAGTGGGATCTGTCACTATCGTGAAACTATCTAAAGTAATAATCGTCTATTCTCAATCTTTATGCCATTTTCTATCATAATTGAGTACAGAAAACTTCATGAAAATTATGCTTGAAGAGAGAAAAACGAAGTGAACATGCATGATGCAAACGAGTGAACTGCACTCAATGCTATCATACGGTTAAGCCGCGTATCGACAGTCCGAGGCATGTGCTACGAATGCCTCGCTGTACAGTCTGTTGACACAAAAAAGAGTACTACTACTAGTCTACTATCTACCGCGTATCGACAGTCCGAGGCATGTGCCACACTTGCCTCGGACTGTCGATACCGGGTTTGCTAGCAGCGGGCAAACGCTGCAAACAATTCGCAGCGAGCAGTGCCTGTTGCCTCGCAACGCACATCGAACAATTCTACAAACTAACCTCAAAATTGTACCCCATTCCTATGCATTTTTGTGATTAAGAATTCTATTTGGGTGCAGAAGGTTCTAATAGGCAATAATAAGCATTGCCTTGAATTTTTATCTACTAATTGAGCACAAACTAACCTCCAAAGTCCAAATTATCAATTGTCAGAGCTTAGTTGCTTTGTCTCCCGCTTGATGGCGCTAGTCAATTTGTTCGCGTGCTCGCATTTTTGGTTACAAAAAATGCAGATTTTTTATTATAATTATAATTATATACTATATACTATACTATAATTATAATTATTTTTGATTATTGCAGATTATATTCACACATATGCCTCAGCCATGAGTTTATACTTTTTTTGCGTCACCAGACTGTACTGCGAGGCATTTGTGGCACATGCCTCGGACTGTCGATACGCGGCTTTAGATTGTACCTACGGTGCTTTGTTTCCATTTTATTAATCCTGGGCCTTCTATTATAGGGTGCTATGATAAAATTCATCAGAGCAAATACTAAGAGGTCAATTGCACAAAATCCAAAGTACTCGTATTTCAACTGTTGTTGAATAGTAAAATTGTATCGAGTTCAATAGAGCGATTACATTGTTATTTTTTCATGAAATGACGATATTTTTAAAAATTAATCAGTGTAACACATCTTCCTGGAATAATGTTACCTTAAAATTCAAAAAAATCAACCCGTTGAAGCTATTCAAGTTTATTATGTCCCAATTCAAAACATTATTCCAGATAAGTCCTAGATGCTCCTTCTATTCCAAAATCTTCATTTAAATTAAACATACAACCGATTGTAAATGACTGGTTAATATTGCTCTTCTAATTGGCTAACAGTCTTCATAGACAATTCTAGTGGCCTATTTTAATCATTTCTTTCTAATTTTCTCACTGTTCTTATGTCAATCAAATAACCGTATCTAGACGTAATGCTATATTAATGTTTCACTTCTAACATTCTTGTTCATAAAGTTTGTAACATGTTCCAGGGATGTGCTTCGTGGGAATGGTATTTTCCTTACCATTATGCTCCATTTGCATCTGACTTTGTCGACATTGCTCGAGTCTCAATTGAGTTTGAGAAAAATACCAAACCTGTAAGTATAAATTATTACGTATTGTAAAAATATATTTTCACAATAATATTTCTATCGATGAATTGATAAACTTCGTTGCGTTGCTGAAAGTAGAATTGCGTTGTTGGAGTATTTATATTTCAATCTCAGTAATCTTATTTTTAGTCATTAGTTTTAGACCAATCTTTGGATGAAAGCAAGAAAGACAAATTTTAAAGCCATAGAATGACGTCACTTGTCGAAGCACAATTCATTACATAGTTTCCGACTACGACATGTCACATCGGTTGAATTGAACTGTCCTCCGTGTAATTAGCCATAAACAATCTATTAGTAGACGTGTTAATTAGTGAAATTCAACCAGTATTGATAGAATTTTCACTACTGCGTGATCTCTGGTTTTAACGTGTAGGAACAGAATATTGATGTTCCATAATAACCAAATTTCTCTCAGAAAAGATTTAATTAATCATAGATTCCGGCCAAGTTGGCCGAGCGGTCTGGGGCGTCACAACTTTCAGTCTGCTAGAACACAAGGTTTTGAATCTCATTGGATCTCTAGGATCCATCACACTTGTGTTTTCTGTTTTGTTTGGTTATATTTGTTTTATTGGTAGTTTTATCAGTTGAATCTTCCCATCCAACAACATTCTTATTTGTTGATTTGTTTCATAAGACTTTATTAGTTAGTTTAATTGAAACTTCATTACTTATCAAACATTAAATTCATTGTTCAAAAACTTGAATCAGCTCTCACAAATATTGAGAATTTGCTTCTCCTAGAAGTGATTTGAAAATAAATTATTGAGTGCAAGAAGATGGAAACTATTCTTAATCGATGACTCCAATATCAAATGAATAATATTTATCAAATATGCATGTCCCAAACCTCTCAATGACCTAGCATGAACTTGACTTGTCAACTAGTATAGGTCTGGGGCGTCACAACTTTCAGTCTGCTAGAACACTGGGTTTTGAATCTCAGTCGAGGCATAGACGTGTGACCATCTCATCAATCACCCTTGCGCTTTTCATTACCCATGAGCAAGCTGATATGCTCATGTGGGCATCATCCGCAATGAAAAAATTGTTCTATTTCATCATTGAAATAGTACCTGAAGATAAATATATTGACAATGCAGAGCTTCATTACATGATTCAAAAATTTTATAAATGGATGACAATGATATACTGTAATAAAAACTTGAAGTTTGAATATGTATGTTCTCTTATCGTGGGATCTATCTTTCATAATCATTGCTTGGGGTAATAGAGGTCTCTGTTTGTATGGCTACTGGTTATCCAACCTCAGATTTGCAGATGACGTTGTGCTGGTAGCAAAAGATGCAGAAGAAATTGAACTTACTTATCGATGCAAGTACTTATCGAGTAGTTGGTCTTAGTCTAAAGGCAAATAAAACAAGAATTATGACTTGAAGGAGGGAGAGAGATTCTATAGAGGAGGGAGTGAAAGTTACATTTGGAACGATAGAATTCGTTGAAGAGTACCTTGGACAGTTGTTATCATTTGTTAATCGTTCATAAAAAGAAGGTGAAACAGAGAATCAATAAAGGAATGGAAAAAATACTTGTCACTGGGAAAGATATTCAAAGGAAATTCCTCAAATGAACCAAAAGCCAAAGCTCTAAGGAAATGCATCTATCCTTGAATATTGTATGGTGCTCAAATTTGGTCGCTGACGGTTGAACTGGATAGGATATTGGAGACAACATAAACAAATGTACTTAAAAGTATACTCGGTCAACGCCTTCATCAGAGAGTGGGATGCACAGAAATTTTGAGACTGGTAAGGGTCAACTATCTGCAGACAAATTGGCGGAAATATGCACTGAGTTGGTACCGCGTGACAGGACCAGAGCAGATCTCTCCGATGGAGAGATGAGTTTTTGCAGCGAGTTGGGGATATGTGGCTCACCTCAGTTGGAGACAGAACAATAATGTAGTTGAAGTAGTTGGATATAGCAAAATAATTGGAAAACTGTGGAGATACAGTAATGTAAATAGATGAGGAAAAAAGAACTCTATTCAGTTAATGTCACCAATTTTTTTACCTTGTAAGAGAGGCTTTTGGTCTATTATAGAATGCCAACAAAGCTTTACATTAATTTATCATTGTTTATTTATTAAGTTCATATATTTTTCTTCTTACAGTTCCAGCCATTAGAACAACTGATGGGAGTATTTCCAGCAGCTAGTAGCTCTCATGTTCCTCCAGCTTGGGCTAAACTTATGAAAAATCCTGTAAGTATTTTCGATGGTTATAGAACTATATTAATAATAATAGTTATATAACTAATTTTTAGTTAGTTTTCTGCTTTTTAAACTTATACTGCAAAGAAATAGTACACAAAACTTGTATTTTTTCCACAAAGACGATCGCTGTATGGGTATGGGGAAAGAATTTAAAATACTGTATAAACAAGATTTGAAAATTCATAGAATATTTTTCATAAAGTGAAAAATTATTCCACATCCAATTCAAGAAGAATAGTGTGATGGAACAACTCAAGAATAATGATAACATTTCTTTTCTTTTCTATGAATGAAAAAAGGATTTCAAAAATATTGATGGTTCAATTACGGTCTTTAATTTAATGTATTCAAATCTAGTTTACAGCAAGTGAGGGGCTTCAACAAGCACATTTGAGTTGATATACTTTCAATCAGAGTTTTCAATAATTTCAATAAAATGAGTTTTTTATAGTTTTCAATAAAATGAGTTTACGTCTGAATTGACTTTGTTTCTAGAATCATTATCATGAGTATTCTTAAAATCTCAATAATATCATACTTTCTTTCAGGACTCTTCAATAATAGATTTTTATCCAGAAGATTTTAAAATTGATCTCAATGGGAAAAAATTCGCCTGGCAAGGAGTGGCACTCCTACCTTTTGTTGATGAAGTTCGACTAAGGCATGCGTTGAAAGATTACTATCCTCTACTGACTGATGCCGAAAGTAAGTTTCTTCCACATAATTCTAGAAGAAATTCTACGAATATTAGTGAATTAGTTTTCAGTACTGAATTAAATTTAGAAACATTGGTTTCGCGTGATTCTTCTCAGACTCTCATCGAACATAAAAAATCCCTATAAAATCGAAAAAAAATTCAAGTTTAAGAATATAATTATATGAAAATTAATTTATTAAGTAATCACAAATACAGCTTTTAGAAATGAAAGAAACATGCAATTGCCCAAAATTTCTTCAATTCCTGGATCTAGACACATAAATGAATAGATTGTCCAATAATAAGGATCATCATTTTTAATCTCTATCATAACATTTTTTACTACTTGTTATTCTCTTGTTCCTCTTATTGAACTAATAATACCTCAATAAATTTCATCCTTTCTTAATTTTGTGCTGAATATCGAGATTAGGTATGTGTGGTGTGTCTGGTTGCTCGGCGAAGGTGGTCGCTGTGTGCTTAGACCTTAAGTCTCAAACACTATGGATTACTATTGGATAAGTGACAAGAATGTAACCAAGGCGAATGGAACCTACCCTAACAGGTAGCTCTTCATTAAGAAAGCCATAATATGCATATTTTTAGGTAATGATTACTTGATGATAATATGGTCAATAAATTGGTATCTTGTCACATATTACAGCCCATTACAGTCACGTATCTCAAATTGAATTGAATATCTTTTCATTTTATGAATTCAATTTATTTAAATTTATATTTATTCACAAATAGACCAAAATATTTTTTCCAATTTTCTTTCAAACGTTTATCAAATATGTGCTTTTTTAGAAAAAAGGAATCAGTTGGGTGATGATCGGTTGTATATTGGGGATCAGCATCCAAGCTACACTTTCTTGGCTGGACTCTATAAGAACAAGACATTGTTCTCGACAGAAACTGAATTGTCAACGGAAGGAGTGAGAGGCCGTATCTTGCTTTCGGAAGAGTGTGTAACGTATCAAGGGTAAGTCAGTGCTCAACTAGAATAAAATAACCATTACTCACAATTCCATTCCTTTTGAAACTGCCCCAAATTCTTCAATATTCGAGTTTTCTAATCCAATTTATATAGATTTTATTGATGGTGTAATCTTTACTCACACATTATGAATCCTTAGCTCATAGTCCATAATATGGGCATTTTAAAAACTTATCAACTGTGTGCCTATTTATCTGGGAAGCCTTGATACTGATTTCTTTTCACGTCTTCTTCCGAATTTGACATTGTCATATTAATAATGGATTTTTTAAAGTGTACATAAAATTGATTATTAATATTTATGTGACATAATCCAGGAATTGAAGAAGCTTTGGGAATTTTACTGTTTTGTCATTCCTAATTGCTGTATTTGTTCTAACTCGATTTAATGAATAATAATGTAATCGAATTGTGTACATTTTCACGAATTTTAAAGAATTGAACATTTATTTTCTACATTTGTCTTTCCATTTACTGTTTGTTTTGTTGAATGAAATCATGCATATCATAGAATTTGGTAAGCAGTGTCCAATTATGTGGATTAATATAATCTAATTGTTTTGTGTAACTTTTCTATGTCAAAGTTGTATTTGTAACATTGAAGAGTGTGATTGATCCAAATCAATTACTTTGATTTTTTCAGAACTCTGCCATCACCAGTCTTGGGCTTGCCTGTTGTCAGACTAAATTCGGTTACTGTGTAAGTTGATGCATTTTTGTTGATGATTATTCTCGTGTAATTACTCAATCACTGCTAGTACAAGAACAAATATTACTATTATCAAATTATTGTAGATTTTCTATTTGATTGAACTTTTGAATTAATTTTATAATCTTCCAATTCAATACCAAAATAATAATAACAATTAGAATTGATGCAGATTTTTCCTAGCATGAACTCAAATCTGAAAAAATCTTGTACATTATTCTAAACGCTATAAAGTTTGATATCTCTTGCTTAATTTTTGAACTGTCTTAGAAGTTTGTAACTTGAAGATTTAAGTAAAATTAATTGAATCTCACATGTAATTACTTGGAAATCTAGGATTTTTTCAACTTCTGATAGAGAATACTCTCTGAAACAAATTATTATGCTATTCTTGCTCCCACCTATTTATATGCTTCAATTACTTACAAGTATCATATTAATCTTTTTTTCCCATTACAGAGTGAAATTTCGTGATCCAACGTATCCAGACTCATACATTTTCAAAGCGGCTCGCCTAAGTGGAGCTAAGTAAGTTAATCTCCCATAATATCTCTACTTTCATAAATATATTTGTCTTCTAGAAATAATCGAACAAAGCGTACTCGTTCTTGTAGCGTGTAAGATGAAATTCTGAACCTGTTATTCTCACACACCAAGGGCTAGTAAAAAAGTTTGAAGTACCTCTATTTAGGTGCTCTATACCCATACATACCTATACCTATATAAATACTCAGAGTTCGCTACTCTATTTATTTAATTGTCATTTATCCTATCCAGGCATGATTGGAACAATTTGAAATCTTGATATCACATATGAATTCAGACTAATTTATCATCCATCCAGGCTGGATACAATATCTGGAGCATAAAACCTGGTTTAGCATAAAGCCTGGTTTAGACATATCTCAGATATGTTCTATAATGTCGAACGACGACACAAGTTTGAATACGGTGAAAAATCGATCAAACATCCAATTTTCGCCGTGCAGTTAAACCTTTTGTCCAACTCATATCTGAGATAACTTGTACGAAATATAGATAGATAAATGTCTTTATTTTCCACTTTGTACAGGGTGGGGCAGAGCCGACTGACGAGTTTGGAAGGGTTATAAAAAATGAACCGAACGACTTGGAAAAAAATGGTTTAGCTCATTCAATTCAGTGTGAAATTTAGTTTTTATTGTTAACATTTTTGAAAATTTCATCATTTAAATGGCGGCCATCAGCAGCGATACACTGATATAGCCATTTTTCGAAGTTTTCAAACTCATTTTGGCACAGTCCGATTGGTAGACTACGTCTGGATTTCTCTTTCAATTCTTCCAAGTTGTGAAGGCAAGGTTTGTGAACTTAATCTTTAAGTTAGTCCCATGGAAAAAATCGCCTACACACCTCAGAAGAACTGAGAGAGTTATTTAGAGAAAAGATCCAGGCAAGTGCACTGTGCCAAAATGGGGTTGAAAACTTCAAAAATCGGCTACATTAGTTTATCGCTGCTGATGGCCGCCATTTAACTGATACAGTATAAAAAAATGTTATCAATAAAAACTATATTTCACGCTGAATTGAATGAGCTGAACCGTTTTTTTCTGTGTCGTTCGGTTCATTATTTATAACCCTTCAAAACTCGTCAGTCGGCTCTGCCCCACCCTGTACATTACAAAAAGTGTTGTGTGTGAAGTTAAGACACAAGAGTCCTCTCTTCTACTTAATTCACCTACTGTAAAGATAGTAGCGTAGCGACTAGACCCCGCTTAAAGTCCTATTTATACGGGAGATGTTTGATTCGTATTTATGAAACATTTTGAAAATTAGCTTTTTATATTTCTCAATGATTGAGCATTTTGAGAGCATGTAAACTTGGTTCAGGTATTTTCAAGTTGAATTAGTAGAAATATTAATAAAACTCTCTTTAAGAGAGCCAATAATCACTTCCCCTCAAGTTAATTTTCGGCATTGTCAAATAAGCTAAACGCACTTTGCATATGGTTACTTTTTTATTCTTGCAACGACTCACATCATGTTGTATATTATGTTGTATTATATTAATTTAGTCTTAGTTCTGGAATATTAATCACGGTATCCAATGAATCTCGTTATTTTCAACAGCTAAAACTCTTTATCCAAGGTATTGTTATTCAAAATTTATACAAGACAAACTATTCTAACTGATAAAAGAAAATTTAACATGATGATATTCTACAAATAACAGGTAATTTTTTTATTAACTTTAGATCACTCGAACTAACGACAAACAGTAGGCGGGTAATAATCTCAGTACTTAGTAGCTTGTTTCTCATACTAAACACTCTGTGATTGACATGACCAGATCATTTGTTGTTGCTGAGTTGCATTGGCAAAAATGGTCACCTCAGTTGAATCTATCGTAGTTTTCTTGCATGCATTATGGAATAGCACAGCAGAAATTTGCCAATAAATTATTCGATTTCATATTATGAGTGATATTGTTTTACCACAGTGATACTGCAACCCAAAAGTTTCTCAGCTACAGATTTTGGGGTACTTTTGACCTTCCGTCATACTGTCCTGACCGAGCATTGATTGGCAATAATATAGTCTGTCCAAGCAAAGAAGAGCCTCTGGCAAGATGAGAAAATGACTCCAGCTCGGCCAATATTGATTGAAAAATTATTGATTTGGTCTCAAATTGTATATCAGAATATTTCCTACAATTGGGACCAAATCAATAATTTTTTAATCAATATTGACCTAGCTGGAGTCATTTTCTCATCTTTCCAAAGGCTCTTCTTCTTTGCTTGAACAGACTATTATACCTTTCCTAGTCCCAATGCTTAGCTTGAAGGGTGGCGCATTCAATCCTATTACGAGCTTCATGAAAATAAAGAAGTCATTCTATTCTATTCATGAAAACGTCATATTATTACCTAATTGGCGGAAATATTTTTAGATGATTATTATTAATATTGCAGAGGGCTTTCAAAAGCTGGTTCACAAATTAATGACTCAATTTCAATCCTCACCCCTCTTACGTTTAAAAGTAAACATAACTTAACTTTTCGTAATTAAATAATTGCACCATGTACATTTGTATTTAATATTCCTCTATTTACAAATTTAGCCTATCGAAGGTTTTTATAAAAATGACCTACGTACATTTGTACATAACATATTATACAATTTTTTTAATAAATTATCTGCCATCTATGAGATTTGTTTACAATTTCAATGAAGATTTCTTTTTTGTATGAATGATATTTTTTTTTAGTTTTAGTTTTTTTAGTATTTTGTTTTAGTTTGATAATATTTATAATATTTTATTCATCATCACATCATACTTTGAGTTGAACTCATTTGACTGGGTTGAACTCATGTTGTAAATCAAGCAATATTTTTCTATAGCCCAACTCATATACGCTCTTGAACTGACTCATATACAGTATAATAATTATTATAAAGCCTTTTTGTTTTTGGAAATGATCAATTTTTTTATTATGAATTATTCAACATTTATCTAACACTTTATTTTATTTTTGTTTTAAGAGAGCCACCTCGTGTACTGAAACCAGGCGACATGCCTGTGCAAGACAGAAATAATTGGAGGCCACAGATAGGCATGGTGCCTTCAAGACAACAAGCATCACTGGGGAGAGCTGGACATAACATGCTATCGTAAGTTCTGACTCATTGATTTATGACGAATCTAATTTTTCATTTCTTTTAAAATAATTGAATCTGAAGATAATTGAATCATTAAAAAATTATGCTTTTGTTTTTGGAGTGGAAATTACTGATTTAGTAATTTAATTTTCTTTACTTACATTTTGGACTATTTTTGTGAATTTGAATAGACACATATTTTGGTATAAACCAGTTGCATCCGCCTTTGTAAATGATGATACATTGTGATCATAATTAAAGATGATATTCATTATTTTTTTATATAGCTCACAATGATTTAATTCGGTGATTTTTAATTTACGAGTATAACTCCAATTTTTATATGTTTGTTCAAAAAAATATTATATTTATATATCGATTCATATTGCTAACAGCTCTCGACGACAGTAAAATGGGTCGTGATGTTTATATAACTTATATGATAATATATTATATTATTATAAAATATCGGGGGACCGAGCTCCGCTCTGAAGCTGCGGCCGCACTGCTTATGGTTGCGTAGTGATTAGATGGTCGATGATTATCAACATTTATTTTTAAAACTTCTTTTCTATTACTATTGTTGTATGTTTAATAAATATGCCATCTACCCTCTATGTAACCATTCACCAGTGCGGTTAAAGTTTGAGGGAGGGCAATATGTTGAATTTTTATATAATAGACTTTATTTTTAATTGTTCCTAACAATAATCTGAAAATTAATATTAAAAGATATTGAAAGAAATAAACTTAATTTTGTAGAATTCAGTAAGTTACATCAATTTTCATTTACTTAGGAGTTTTCAAAGTCAAGTGCATTGAAATTGTCAATTATTATTCAATGTACAAAATACTACTAAGATAGATACCAACTGGATAAGATAGATAGATACCAACTAATAGAGACCAACTGGCTTACCTCCAAAAATGTTCTTTTTTTTTAATTTTTCCTACAGCTGTTCAAATGTAGTAGGTCAAGTGTGTATCTTATTTCACTATCATCTATTTCCATTCACAACCAAACACTAAATGAATTTCTAATAAAAGAGCTCGAAAGATAGTACAGATGATGGATTAGTTTTTGTATTAATACGAGGCAATTTTTTTTTTATCAAGTACCGTTTTAAAATTACGCTATCACAGCGCTGCAGTTGTCATTCAACTACGTTCAATGTGGCGTTGTGTAGCTACATTTGGAAGCCGCACACGCAATTTCGGGACCATTCGATCGAGTCTACATCAGTCTGCGTGATTTTTAAAATTCCTCCTGCAAAAATGGCTAAAAATTGCTAAGTCACAAAGCTGTTCCTGAACGCTAATCGATTTTGTTGTGGATAAATAACTTCCGTGAATGTTTTATTGTATTGAGAAAGAGATTTGGGACTCAAACGACCGTCCGGACTCCTGAAAACAGCCAGCCGTGTCAGAAGATCGATCTTGCAGTCTCCTCAATATTCAGCTTGTAAGCATGCATCTGCCTTGCACTGTGCGTCATTTGCTCCATGATGAACTTTACTCCAATACATTGTAAGATAGTGATTGATAAAGAATCACTCATCCAACGGGACTGGCAGCAGTGAATGCAGGCATGTAAAACTTTAATCATTGACTTTCCTCGTGATGCTCGGGGTTTTTCAGTGACGAGGCGCACTTTCATATTTCTGGAAAGGTAAATGAGCAGAATATGCATTATCTATCCACAACAAATAGATTTGCGGTCAGGAACAGCTTTGTGGCAATGGACCCGACCGATAGCAAGTTCGCATCGCACACTGCATCGAAGCAACAGACTGATTTATGATAAAAATACGCCTCGTCGGCAAAAGCCTGTTGCTCAATCAATCAAGCCATGTCTTCGACTCACAGGGCTACCAAAAAAATATTTTTATCAACAGCGTCATTCGAGCCTATTCCCAGTCTTCATATACACAGAAATTACTCGCTTAATAGAATAGAATAGGCTAATATTTTATTGAATTTCTTGTAACAAATAAGAAAATATTGAATATTGAATTCAACCTCAACTTCATACTAATCTTGGATTAGGCTACTGAATTCCCTCTGCCTGTGATGGGAATTATTAATGAAGAGTTTTAGGCATCCTATTATATTAAGCGAGTAATTTCTGTATGTAAGTTTGTATGTATGTATGTGGAACCACGGATCTAGAAAACGGCTCTAACGATTTCCTCGAAATTTGAAATGTAATATAACCGTGATGGAAAAATACGATTGCACTAGGTCTCATGCCTGGGAAAACTCTCTGGCAGGATTAATAAAAGAATTAAATATTCCTTATTCAGGCATAATCCCAAGTACTGCGTATAATGGCTGTTATCGTTAGCTGACCAAAACTATCCAGCTGGAGTAAATAGAGTTATAGACATTCAAGTCTATAACACATGTTCATGCCAAAAAATTGTGAGAAGTGATCATATCAATTTTGATTTTTTTTTTTTACAATAACATATTTAGCCTCTTTAATTCAACAGTTCGACCGCAGCTTCAGAGCAAAGCCCGGTACCAGATATTTAGTGCATTATTCTTTATATATTATATTATATTGATTATATTATTGACATTGAATCCATTGCTTAGAACAACCCAATCTAATGCTATGAGTTGAAGAAGATTGTCACTTTTTTGTCACTTTGCTTTATCACTTGTCACTTTTTTATTTATTTGTTCTTCAATTTTTTATGAAATATTTTTCTTCTCAAAGAAAACATTCTTATGTTTACAGGCATTACACTCCTAGGAATCAGGGAGGTGGCTATAATTCAGTGCCAGCTCCATCTTCTATCAATTCCAGTTCAAATTTTGGTGGTAAGTTCTCAATTCTTCAGATTTGAATTCAAGATACTTTTATTTTACTCATTGGTGTTGAGTGAGTGAAGGCTATATAAAGGTGTGCTTTTTGAAACTGCCGTGCACAGGCGGCAACGTACAAATATTTGAATACTATACCATATTAATAGGCATCAGCTGACTGCATGGTAGTGCTGCTATCCATTGGCACGGCTCCAAACGAAGCCAGTTCCCACTTTGAAGTACAACTATGTTTACTGTAGCTGAATTCTACGTTTGTACGTGGCGTAGTTTTGGAAAGCATACCTTTGATCTCAATTAGGGTTAAATGAGGATAGTTTTATTTTACTTTTGAGTCTTTAATTCTCATTTTCAAGTATAATTGGATTCATTCTCTTTCAAGAGCACTTTAAACTGTACTCTTGTTCATAAAACTCTGTGCCTTGGTGAAAATTGTGTGCAATGTTTCAACTGAATCACATACTGGTAATTTAATACTAAATGCTCTTGTGATTGGAGTAATCCATCATTAAATGATCTAATTGGAAAGGTGATTGTTCCAATTAGAAAATTCAATTGTTTTAGGTATAAAATCGGTGATCAATACTCGATTAGAGTTATCTGGCATTGTTCTATTATCCGAGAAAATCTCAAGACACTTATATTCTATTATTTGATGCATAATGAAAACAATCAACTCATTCCAATTCATGAGTCATCAATTTTCAATTATCCAATTACGAATAATTTACAATTTTATCAACTTTCGCCGCTTATATAATTTAGATTGAGATTTTGAGAATCGCAAGAGTCTATTTTAAGATTAAAACAATACTTTTTATGCAATCCACATGGATTTCATTTCTCTTTAATGAATTGAATCTGCTGAATTATTTAGGTACCCATTTCAAATTATAATTTGAAAGCTCATACTTACAGTTATTTAAGACGGTATTCTAAAATTGATCTGACCAACTGATTTGACAAATTATATGTATAACATAGTCGAAGATTTTCATCAGATAATGATACTGTATATCAATCTTTTTGTGATTATTATTCAAAGTCTTTCTACGTGCTATCTTGTTGTTGTTAGTATAGCAGAACCCTCTCAATCTACTATGTTCATAATTCTACTATTTATATATAAATGTATCTATAGGAAAATACAGTATCAAAAACTATGAAATATGAATTTTATAAATTTTGTTGTCAGGAAATTAAAAATTTTCCGGATACTACTTTGAATACTGAATATATACTGTAATTCTATTCCATATACAATTTTCTGCTGAATTCAGTTGAACGAGTCATAAGTTATTGTAACAAAAATGGCTATTTTGATACGCCTCTGATATTTTTCTTGCACTTAAACTTAACAGATTTCTGAAAAAAAATTGAAAAATAATAATGAATATCCACTTACAAATCAAAAATGAATATATTACTGTGTTTGATCATCAGCTCATGGTTTTATTTGGTGGATATCAATTCAATAACTATTCTAGTTCCATTCTGATTAAACTATTCTTTCGTAATTATCTAAATACACTACTAGAATCATTCTAGGATGGTTTTGTGCATTATTGAAGATTTCATTGTGTTGATTGTCCATATCAATTCTTATTATCCAATATTTCAGGATGTATAGAACTGTACCCACACTATACTTTCACGGGAAGTTACACTGGCCGTACCCAGCTTCAATCGTCTGATGAAATGTATTGACCATTTCCCGAGTCCCCTCGATAACTTAATAATCGCCGGTTGTTTTAAATCGACTGTTGTCGTTGGACGTTTGCTGTGGACGGTGTTTGATGAGAGCCAGAGGGAGAGGGTACAAGGGAAGCTGTGACGTTGTTATAATGGGGGAGCAGAATAATGCTGCAAGCCGAGCGAGCAGAGGGAGTAATAATAATAATATTTAAGGGCAAAGCGCCTAATTCTCTATTAATTCATAACTGCTCCCTGCTGTGTGCGGCTGTCTCGGCCTAACAACCCCCCGCGATCACACGCCACCGAAAGCTGATTACAACAGATAACGACGCTAGAGGCCTACCTCTTCCTCATCCTCCTCATCCTCCTCCTCCTCCTCCTCATCCTCTTCTTCTTTTCTTTTTTCTTCCCACCCTATCCTTCACCCCCTCACCATTGTCTCAACCTCTCCTCTCCCACATCATTCCTTTTTCACCCCTTTACTTCTTTATCGCTTGCTAATATCAATAGAAAACAAGCTCTGCCCAAATCCTCCATAAAAACTCTGTGCTAATCCAACGTTTGTCGAAGGCTAGCGTATGCTCGGCTTATTCGTCAACTTTACTTTGCTCTCGAAAATAGACTGCTTTAAATACTGATTAATTCTCAGAAAATAGACTGTGTTCTATTTTCTATTATAATGCATTTGAATTGAATTTTGATTGGTTAGGCGTTAATTAACACTTGAAATATATAGCACTAGTTAATAAATCTCTGGTTTATATATGAAAAAATTAATATGATTTTCAATCCTAACAGTAAATTATTTTTCAGGTATAGAGAAATAAATCAATATTGATTTTGTTTTTGAAAAGTTGGTAAATACTGTATTTGATCTATTTCTGAATACTTTATTAAATAGATCTACTATATTACTGTGTTCAGATATAGATCTAATACAATATTTTATTGTATCCGGAGGGTTTTTAATGTTGTAACTCAAATTCAATTTAAATGGACTTCCCTTGAAGCAGTCATCCTCACCGATCAGTTATTGAATACTCGGTGATCTCTTCAGCATGTTTTATTATTATTTGATCTTGAAATAATTCTCAACCAAAGTCGGTACTGTACTTTCTCGTTAGGGTAGTGTATTCGCGACGGTTGATGCTGATGTCGGGTTCTACATTTAATTGCTACCGCCTTAGTGTCTCATTAGTTGAACAGTGCTCCTCCCTCTGCTGTGCTCTGCTCCTTGGTTGGCGTTGGCTTCCTTGCTGGTGCTGTGCTTGCTCCTCACTGCCAAAACCTCATAGCCATGAGGTCACGTGCGGGCCTCAGCTCCCCTACTTGTTTGTTTGATTGTTGCTCTACCAGCCATTACGTGCCGCCTCCTCCTCCTCCTCCTTTTCATCATCATCATCATCATCATCATCATCCTCCTCCTCCTCCTCCTCCTCCTACATGTCCTCCTTTCTCTTTACCTTCCACTTTCTCCTCATATTCCTCCTCTTCATCTTTCATACCTTCTTCATTTATGCGGTACTATTACCCTTCAACACACGCGCACATCTCTGTTCAAACAATCATATTGCAATAAATTCAAAATAACAGGCGCCGCCTCCCAAATTATGATTGTCATATTATTGCTAGCTGGGATCCGATTATTATCGTTATTGCCATTGAGATTTTAAGCCTCCGAAATTGATTTTCTCATAGGGGGTTTTCAGTTTCGGGTCTGTCATCTTAATAAGTTTCTGTCCCTGTTCAATTATCTTATTCAAGCAGGTTCTGTTTTGTTCTGTTCTTCATTCAAGAAGGATTTGAATAGATTCAAATTATAATAATAACGAGTGCTTTTGCACCTGCAAAAGAAAAGCTTGTACTTGAATTTTTCTAATTGCACAAAGCTTGTACTAATTTTACATTTAACATTTCATAATGTCTAAGTAATTTTAGTATTGATTTAAGTAATAATTTTGAAAGAGATGGCTTTCTACCACGAGAAATTCTTGTATGACCAGTCTTTTCTTTTATGTTTTATTTAACATTCTTATGTTTTCTGTTACAAAGGTCATCAGAAATAAGAGAATTGACCGATCATTAATGATACTAACTGGGATTTAACGCATATCTGGCATTTCCCCTTTCTTACAAGAGAATATATTATTAAATAAATGCAATTAAGTTATTAAATCGACTCTAGTTGAATGATTTTCTGTTGTGTTTAAACAATAGCCGTGTCGTTTAGAAGAAGTCTAGTTGCTTTGGAAAAGTTTAATATAAATTCAGTTTAATTCGAGTGCTTTAATGAGATATTTCAACACAAATGGTTTCCCATGCCTACCCCAAAAACATTGATATAAAAACGAATATAATTTGTAGAAATCGAAAATTAATCGCGCAGTTATATTTGCTTTTATTGATATAATTCCTCTTCCAAGTTACTTGTTCAGTTTACCTCATAGTCCAGTTATCAACTTTTGAGATTGAAACTACCTTGTTACTCGATTCCATAGCTATAGCAATTAGAGCCGTTTTGAGTTGTGTCAGACATTATCAATTGAAATGGGATTGAGTATGCTCATTGCTCAACCTATCATGTTCATCCCACGTTTGAAATGTTTGCTTAGTGGAGTGCATTTTGAAACGAGCTTTGTTGTTAATTCCTGTACCTGGCGTCAATTTGATGATCTACTTGGATGAATAATCTAATTAGTCCACGTTACGTTTTCTCTGTGCAATGCATTCCATTTTATTTGAGCTAATGCTTGTTTTGCATATACGCTTGCTCCTCTTCAGACTGTAGTACCGTACTGTTCTGGATCTGTAACATTCAGCTTGAATTGTTGTATCTGCTTATCGAATCAAGTTTTCGAATGCTCGCTGTATTATTTAGCCTGGCTTGTGGTCACTTATGGCCATAAATGTAGCCATGGTAACATTATTGATGTTCACGTTATTCGGGAGCTCCCCTTGTTCACGTTTTCTGAAGCCTTCCAAGAACAACCTACCAACAATCGTTATTACTGCATGTGGTTATTGCTTGTATTCAGATAAAGTTCCTAATAAGCGGATTGGAAACGATAATGCGGTTTCTTTGTTACAATTGCAAGTCATCTATAGATATTCTATTTCATGATTGTTACATGACAAGATGTAAATTCTGTTGTATATCATGTTGTATGTTGAAAAATAAATTAAAATATTGACTGATTGAAATCACTGTATAATGTTGATACGAAAAAATGTGACATGGATGATAATAATATGTCATATTTTGACCAAGCTGAGATGTCACGCCGTTACAATACAGTTGACATTTTGACGGTTTGTCTTCTCAGCTTGCGCGAACTATGACTGGTTACTGCCTGTAACTTATTCATGCTATAGTGTACTTTACAAGCACTTTAACTAAATACTCTCTAAGAAGATGAATAATAATTACTCATCTCAGGATAAAATTATTTACTGAGGATATTGTTAACTTGTTTCAAACTTTGAATCAAATCGTTTTAGTGGGCCTACTGTACACTTCATAATCCAATAAATGATCATCACTCAATCTCAAAGGGCACACTCACCTTACCTGGTCTTTTGAAGTGGTTGAACAGGAAGCAATTAATAATGTATATATTCTTTAAATTATGACCTCTCCATTTTATTGTTATAAATCAAATAAAATCGTTTATTGCAAAAAATGTATACAAAACACCTACATATAATTCAAAACAATTGTACATCTTTGTGCCACACGTCGGCAAGAGAAAACATGTAGGCTAAGCCGTAAGATGAACCTTTAGTTAGCAATCTTCATATTTTATTATATTGTCTTTAAACCTTCAACAAACGTCATTTGCCTGTCCAAAATTTCAGGTATCTCATATTATTCTCGTATTTCTAATGTTTATTACATTTTTGTTGGTGTCATAGATGATGATATTCGATTAATTACTCTACCAACAAACAAGCTTTGTTTTTGATTAAGTATAATCTCCAAAATAAATAAATGAAATAGTTTATTTTTATCTTCCTTTTCTTTTAATGTTTCTAATAGGCCTATATGTCTCTCATCACGAGAACTGGAGAAAATACTTTGAGGATTCCAATTCACCGCACTACAATCTATACTAAGTCCTTTCTAGTCTCAGGCTGCCGTGAATGGAATGCCGTCCCTGATCTATTAGGTCTATTGAGAGCCGAGCGAGCTTCATCTTGAAGTTAAGAAAACATCTTGTTGACAAAATGATCGAATATGTCCAGACGTAGAGCAACATGACAAATTCCATAATTCACTTTATTATTACCCATTACATACTTGAATAAATCCGACTCTCATCACACACCATATTCACTTTCTCCTCATACTTTTAATTATAAATTTAACTTCCATTTTAGATACACTACAATCACATATTCACCATCCAAACCGTTATTATAATATTAACCCAACTCTTGTCATTCATTGCACATCTTCATTCACTGCCATATACTTGTAAATAATTTTACTTTAAGTTATCTCAATTCATAATATCATTATCCATTTCCATTACCATTAACTATTTACCATAATCATCTTTATTGTTACTTATCTTATAATATAATTCAAATATCGATTAATATCGTATTAATTCATTTAAATCTAGTTTTCAAATGCTATAATAATTTTTCTTACTATCTTTAGTAATTCTAATAGCTCGTTATGAATTCTCAACTTAAGGCCAAGTATTAATGGAAACGATATCCTTATTATCCTTTCACAAGAATGGACATATATATGTCTTAACTTCGCCTTTTCACTTAGATAACTTACACTCCTTATTAATTTTGCAGAACCTCCAATTTAAAATCTGTATAAATTTTGCTTTCATTACATCACCGTTTTTCGTATTACTTACTAGAAGTCTCTATTTTGTGAAATTTATAGGATAATTTTGTTTTACTCATTTATATTACAATCAGGGGCGAGGCGTGACTTTTTGGCTCGGTCATCTCTAGGAAAAATTTAGTTCCGCACCCCCATCTATCTCACCCCCATCCCATACCCAAAAGATAATAATGTTCCATTTTAGACAATTATTTATCAAGTTTTATTATAACTAGTCCAATTACTAAAGATGATACACGATGAAGAACACAAAAAAACTGTTGGAAATTAATAAATAATTGGATAAATTAAATACGGTGTTATTCAAATCAATATGCTTATTGAAATAGAAATTAAGAATTGAAATAGAACTCCGAGAAACCAAATATAATTTGATGATTACCTAGCCGAATGATATTGATTTATTTATTTCATGACAAATTATTCCTTATCTTAGCTAAGCATAGTTATTTATCATATCATTCATTGTACAAGAGGCCAAATAATAGTACAATACAATAAACATCATATGATTTAAGTTTGAAAACGCTCTACGGAGCAGAGCAGAGTGCAGAGTATTAATTTGTTGTCAGAGACGGTGGAATCGCAGAAAATAGCGATGTTTTCGTCCGTATACTCCGTCCATCATTTGCGTGAGGGAGTGGGAGAGTGGATGCAGAAGAGTGGTGGGAACGAACGCGAAACAGCATTACTGGAATCACTCACTGTTGAGCATATTGAACGAATGGAACTGATGATGGAGTAGTTCACTCTATTCGAACTTGGCGCGCTTGGAAAAAGCTTTGATTTCTTCACTTCTTTGTATTTATTTTTAATATTTTCAACTTGATAATTCCTACACATTATATATTAATTTCTGTCTAGTCATCGGCGAATCCAAAGATGACCGGACGCCTCGCCTCTGATTACAATGTATAATCTAAGCCGAATTTTGTTATCTATTTGAATAGAGCAATCTAATCCAATCACTCTCACCTTCAATAAGATCATCATCATCATCTTCCGAGAGAGTTGTGTAGTCTATATGAAGATTCGTGAGCTTATTTTTTCCTCATCATTTGTTGTTTTGTGAGCAGGGCATTTGAAGCAATTTTTTATCGGTGTGGGAGCATAAAGAGGTTGTTTTTTCCGTACACGAACAGTAGCCGGCTCGTTTAGCATTCTCATCGTCAGTGAAGCAGCAACAGCAGAAGCATTCTTTGAGTTGTCTGTCCTGTCTCGACCGAGAATGTTATTTCTTCGTCAGATAAAAAACGTATCGGGCCTTGATCGGATTTACATTTGTTTACCGTTTCCTCCCCCTGCTCACAGTTTTATTCATTCATCGAATCTCCGTTCGTACAAAGCGAGTGTGCTCGTCATATTTCAATAGGTGAGCGTCTATCTCGAGTGGGGTAATGGTTGGTTGCTTTTGTTGCTGGGATGTGGCTGCGGTCCCACCACAACACCGCATCATTCGCGCATTTGCTTTCACATTCAATAAGAATATACCCAAGTTCTCAATAGGAAATGTCTAGAATCAGAAGATGATTTTCTTGTGTGCTAAAGCTAAACCGATCTTTGAGTGGATAGATGGATTATACCGCTCGTTCAGGTAGTTTTGTGGGTTGAGACTCCTTGGTTAGAGGAAGACCATCCTACTCTATTCAATTTGAAGGAACTGAGATGAATACTGTACATTCATCTTTTTTCTCCCACTCTCTAGCAAAGTTAAAGTTCCACTTGTTTCAGTTCAACTCGTATGTACATGTCAACAGCGATTTGCAATGTATCGATCCAGGTTTTCTTAAGATTTCTATTGAAAGATTCTTTTTGTATTATGTCTTCCATACTTCGGAGTTGGATATTTCGGGCTCACCAAAAAACTTCATAATTCGCAAATTTGTTAGTATTGATAAAAATATCAGGTGCAGAGCTGGTTAATTTAAAATTATTCAATAAATTTGTTTCAATATAATGTAAACCATTTTTAAATTTTTGAGAAGACTTTAAAAATATAGTTTAACAAATAAAATAGCTGTTGATGTCTCTTGAAATACTTTACAATATTTTGAACGGTTTGACTATGAAGCAGTTGAATATAATAATAGAGGTTTTCTTAAGCTCAAATTTGGATTTTTACACAATTTTCCGGGGTAAAGCCCCTGAACCATCCACTGATGGCTGAGGTGGTAAATCCCCCCCCCCCTCCATAGGGGCCTGATATTATTAGGTCATTCGTTGAATTTATTTCTCTTGCATTTATGTGATGAACATTTCGATCAAGTGTGAATGATTCGACACATTGATTATACAGTAATTATTTTTTCATGCAATTAGAGTATGCTTGATAGCATTCTTGGTTATTTCACTTCAATTCTATGCTATGTAATACTTAATAGTGATGCTTGGATATTATTAACGAATATTGAAGACAACTTTGATAAATTTGAACTGTATTCGTGATCAGATAACCGAAGAGTCCCTTTGACATAGTTAATTATTGGATACTTGGATCGGTGGTTGGTTAGATAACGACCCTTCTAACTGTTCGATTTGCCCCGTAACTTTGCAACCCCCCTAAGGGCCGGCCACCCTTGGAGTTGCTGCCTCATCTGCTCAAAGCCCTATTTGCTTAGCCCTACAGACGGCTGCCTTCTTGCCTTCACTAATTTCAAGTGTCTCTCCACTTCTCTCACTCTCCACCAGCCGCCCATAAGCAGATTCCAATCCCGCTGACTTCGGGAGGAATAATCAGAATTTCGCATCAAATTACATTCCGCTGTTTCGTAATATCAAGCTCAAACACTGCTGCTCGCAACCACCACAAATAGATTATGTGGCATATCAGCAACGTAATCCTAGAGCTGAGCTTTTACATACATTTCTAAGCGCATTACAATCAACGAGCTTCGTTTATAGGCTACTATACCAAACCACTTTCTGTCTTTTGAGTAGGGATTAAATTTCCTCCCAAGTAATTCCTCTTCAATGTTCAATTATTATGAGAATATTGATTAAAATAACCATGTTGATGTTTTATTGGATGAATTATTTGTACAAATTTTTTGCATTGCACAAAGTTTCATAATGTGTAATGACCATGTCATCATTTATACATGTTTTTTGTGACTTTGGTCTTCCAATCTATGTGTATCTATCATGATTTTATGGCTAGCACTGGGAAATTGAGTTTTCTGGGTACGATAATATTTGTTTTCAAAACTTATGACATTTAGTGAGATGTTAGGTACTTGATAAAGCTCATGTATCTAAGTAACTTGAATTTAAATAACTCCCCATGAGCTTCAATGTATGTCCATGAGTCTCGAGAACCTTTCAGGCTGAGGCCGCACTGCCGGTGGGTAGAGCCTGGAGGGTAGAGGGTAGTTGGTAAATCGATAGAACATACACACCATCCACTGTAATACATAGTATGAATGGTATGACGTCATTCTGTAGCAACTAGCATTTTATTGAAGCGTATATTGCAATGGAAGAAGGACTTCCCCAGCGTCTTCTGCGGGAAAAGTTTAATAACAATATGACATTTATACATGTTTGTAGAGTTATTCGTTTTGTACGTCACAATGATTTTTACAAAGGAAATAAAATTTATTTATTAAATGAAATAATATTATTCCAATTAATTCAAATTAATAATCGCTTCTAGAATTATATTTTCTCGATTTACTTTTCCATTTCTGAGAACTATTATTACAGGAATGCGTGGTTATCGGTCGGTTGACTCTATAGTATCTAGACCAGATATCGATTCGTAGATTCAACGTAGGTAGTTTGGGGTGCTGAACGTTCGAAAAATACGGAAAGAAGTGTGTCTCAGCAAATTAGTTTGTCAGCATCTGGCATTTGTCTCTTCCTTCGGTTTCCTTTGATTCGAGCACGAACGTCCTGCGGTGATTTCTTTCACAACACAACAAAATCGAGAATCGGGGAAAATCGTTGAACCGTTCTTCGGGACCCGTTGCCTCGTGTCTCATCTTTTCCCCTTTAGTTTTCCTCTTTTTTCAGAAGAAAATAAGGGGATGATTGTGCTCGTATTCTTCCTATTTTCCTGTTCTTTCTTCTGCTTAGAATTCCTTTTTTTCTCACTGTCTCCAACTCATCTGAGGTCAATTCTAAGAGTGTTGTTCCAATTAAAAGTTGGAAGTGGGTTAGCACTATAGCTTGTTACCTTAGGCATTGTTCTACTCTCATTCTTTACTTTCATTGATTCCTTTCTTCTCAATCCACTTGTACACCTGTGTGTGTGGATTTCGGATCCCTCAATTCTTACTATAAGCTACTCCGTGTGATCAACAATTCCAACTTAAGTCCTATTTGCAATAATGCCTACTTTGAAAGTTGAGGTTTGATCTTGGTTTATGTAGCCCAGCATATTGTAAAGAATCAAACTTGAATTGTTAAAATAACCAGTAATCATTCCACATTCTGAGTATTGATAAATAATTAAATTAATTTCTATTGAAAAAACTAGTCTAATAATTAAATCGGGTTCTGAATAACTTAATAATGTTGAAATAATATTATAGCCAGTGCTTAATGTGTAAAATTTAAGGTTCCGTTACGGAGAGGAAGACCTATGGGGGTGTATTTTTAACCTCGTCTTTCCTTATTTTCAATAAAATATTGAAACTATTTACTCTCCTCAGAGGTACCGGTACAGCGTATCGCCACAAATTAAGCCCTGATTATAAATATGCGCTAACGCTAAGATCATAATATCGTGTATGAAGATGTTTCCTCCATTTTGCAACTCTATTATATTTTTTATAAGTTCCAACAGATGAACTTTCAAACTCTCATCTCGCTATTCAATGCCTCGTTTCCATAACGGATGCAACACCAATAGCAACCTGAACATGCATATTCAGCGTTGCATTGTTACGTTCAACTTTTCTATTTGAGCTTTAAAAACTTTGCGAATGCTCGCTTGTAATGTTTGGTGGTGCATGATAATGTGAGCTGACCGTCCGGCTACCGTGTTCCTGCATACTGGTGTCTTGTTTTTTCGGGGTGGGGCGAGGGCTTGTTGAAGAATGATGGTGAGGGGGAGGGGGATACCTCACCTTGGCCGACTTTTAATTAGTGGCTAGCCCCGTAATGATGAACTGCGCCAACTCACACTAATTGCAGCTTCCATAACGTGTGCTATGCTATGCTTCCCGGTTTTCTGCCTTGAGTCTGGAAAATAGTTTTCCCTCAGTATTTTTTTCCTGGAAACACTTGGTATAGCGATAGTTGTTCACTTCATCAGTTACACAATGATTATAAAGTTTATTATTAAAGACATAGTGAAGTAAATTATTGATCTTCAATTTTCACGCAAATCAATTACAAGTTTGTGAATTACAATTGGACGTAGTTATGCAGAAAGGAACCAATCCAAAAAATAAAAAAATAGGATTTTTCAATATTTGGGTTGATAAACCCCTAGGTAACTGTTGTCAACCCTTATGGCAATTATGTGGGTTGGTTCCTTTTTGCAAAACGAATATTCTACTTTATGTGTTATGCAGGAAGGAACCAACCCACATAATTGCCATGGAATGGGAAATTTTATTATTAGGAACCAGACTAAAATGTTATTTTTTTCGGAGAAAAATATCATATGAGGCTAATTTTCTAACCATTGATTACTATCATACAGAGAAGTGTTCTTCCAAAATTCCACACCCTTACCCGTCTTGCTTCCCTCCCAACACACCCTTCAAGTTTCCATTTGCAAGGATTTCTTTCATTGAATGTATCTCAGCAACCATTCAAGATAATATATTGAAATTCTCCTCATTATTTAGAAAATTGAATTTACTTTTTTTATGTCATCACCATTTTATTATAGCTCATTTGGTTCAGGAGTTATTTGCATGGAAGTATGATGGAAGCCCACATAGGTACAGACTTCTGCATAAAAATGTCATTCTTTCCTTAATAAAAGTAAACTGGAAAATGTCTAATATGAAAAATTTAGAGAATTTTAATATATCTACATCACAAATAATAGAAACATATAGTTTGAGTTGAAGCCAATTGAATTCACTGAATAATGATTCAAAGTTCAACTATTTATCTTTATAGAGTACCAAGACACATGTGATATATGAATTCTTGAATAAGAGCGGTAGTGTGGGGACTTCAGACAGGACACTTGCCAACATGCTAGTTATAAATGGGGAAAAAATCAACTCCATATAATTTCCCCAAATGAATTATTTCAAAATTTGATGAATTAAAAGGGGTATTTTAGTACTCACTTGATAGACCATAATATCAGGCTATCCGCCAAGCGCTTCTGAGATACGGTAGCGCTTTTCATTTATTAACTGACTTACACTTACATTAATTTCAGAGAAATATAATATGTTCTATCATTCAAAATGAAGGTTTTAAAAAGTTCTTCAAGTTTCATAAGATATATTTTTAGTAGAATCATCCTGTAAACTTTCATTAAGGAGATAATTGAAATTTTATGCAGAAATCTAGGGAATCCCTCCATTTTTCCATTTATATAACTTTTGAACCGCAGGAGCTGCAATGAAATGGCGAAACATGAAATAAAGAGACTTTAAAATTTACTGAAAAATGAGAAAGAGTTTGATTTCTTATTTCCAATGAGTGCTGAGGTACATTCAATGTAACAAACCCTTAAAAATGGAAACTTTGAGGGGTGCAGAGGGGGTAGCAAGTTGGGTGGGGGTGGGAAATTTTTACAGAACACTTTTCTTTATAATATTAATCCATGAGTGAAAAAATTAGCCTCATATAATTCTTTTTCTCTGAAAAAACAAAAATTTTAGTCTGGTTCCTATGGCAATTATATGTGGGTTGGTTCCTTTCTGCATAACACATAAAGTAGGATATGTTTTTTGTAGAAAGGAACCAACCCACATGAATGCCATAAAATGAAAAAATTAATGCTTTTTTGTATATAGATATCTAGTTTATGATATTAAGAGCACATATACGTTCCCAAAATCTGAATATCTTAATGGATAATAAAATGGGGGGTATTATTGCAGTTTCATCTTTGGTACGCGATATCTCAAAAGTAGCTGATTGTGGGTTGGTTCCTTTCTGCATAACTCCGTACAATTGTTAATCAATTAAAAGTTAGATCACATTTAAATACGGCCATTCCGTCTTTCTGAGGAGACAAAAGCCGCCGGTCCCGACTGCTTTCAAAAACTATTTTAAAGAACAGTCGTCATCTTTCATCATTATTATTTCATGTATTATTCTGATGAAATCAATAAATAAATTGGTTATTCATTATCCAAGAATATGCTTCATCACATGTGGGCATCACTCTCAGAAAAAATAAGTTAGCTAATTTCTTTTTAAAATATTGATTGATCTTCATTTTTAAAAGTTACTTGCTATTTTGAAGAAATCTTGTTCGCTCGAGTTGTTATTTATTATATTGTCTTTCAATCTAGTGTACAATGCACACATTCAATCATTCCTTTCTGAATCAGAATTTCTATCTCTCCATTGTAATAATGTGAATGAGTAAGTCCCCTAAAAATAACTTATTGTATACCACTATTTTCTTTATAAGAAACGTGTATATCATCATTATCAATCTATCATCAATAATCCGTTCCGCTCATCATTGTTCTATATCTGATGAAATACTACTCGTCCCGATGAATAGATTGATACCCAGTTGCAGTGACTTGTTTCATCCACTCAATCGATTTTCACAGCTCACGCCACAACGTCTCTCCACATCACTAATATGCTATTGCTATCCGTGACAAAATGCAAACAGCCCAAGTTTCAGATGGAATTGAAAGCTTTACTGGTTGTGGAATGATGCATAATTTTATTCTAGTTACGTGCGCGTGTATGAGTTGATCGCATCGTCCCCTACCCTACTACGATCATAGTAATGATGATGATTACTACAATGCTAGTGGTAAAAAGTGTAGTAGCAGAAGGTAGTAGCTGATGCAGCAGCAGCGTTGTTAGCGGAAGAGAAAGTTGGTAGCTGTGCGTGTGTGTGAGTGTGTAGGGGACACAGGAGGGGGGGGCTCTGCCCCGTACCGAAGATAAGTGCTCTTGACCTGTTCGAGTGGCTTTGCCCCACGATTTGTCCACAGCCAGCAGCACCCCCCCTTCCCCCTTCATCAGTTGGTTGCCTAGCGACGTTGTATCCCACCCGTCACCCTTGGCAACCGCACACAACCCCCCATCCCCTCAGTACAGTATCGGTTCCCCGATAATTTCTTCCCGGTGCCACCAAATTATAGCCGCTTTATACTCGGCACACAAAAACTGTCTGCGTGCCTGATGAGGGTGCGAGAAAAGAAAACGCAAGTGTCGTCGTCGTTTCTCCGTTTCCTGCAAGTAATTGCATTTCTATGAAATGATGATTCCAATCAAAGTGATCAGTGATCGTTCCCGGCAGCAATGTACACTACTAGATATTCTTCAAGTATTAATGTCTGTTCAGTGTTCAGGGGAAAACTTTTATAATTGAAAAGGCTAACACTGCGTTGTAGAGTCCTTTTAATTAGGGGTTCACGCCAGTTGAATCTTTACAAGACTAAATGAAAAGATACAGGAAAATACTCCACACTTTCGTTTGAATAGATGTATCTATTGGAATGATAGTGAACAACCAAGGAAGGAAATAGTTGAAAGTGTTGGTTGCATAAGCTTGTTGAACTTGGATAAGATCTATTCCAAATTATTAACATTTTCATCATCTTCTTCTTCATCATCATGAGCGCAAACGTTGTTTTCATAATTTTGTGGTTGGGTGAATACTATTCCCCTTCGCACATAGCTAATGAAAATGTAAACTATTTCTCAATCAAGTTTTCCATATTAATTGAGGAATATATCATTTCTTCAAATCGCATTCGGAAATTCAGAATAATATAGGTTATTCCGCTATTGTGAATGCTTTATAACTACTGTGTAAGTATTTCTCATAGCTTTCGAAGATATATAATGAAGTGATCAAACAGATAACGACTGGGCAAAAATAGTTGAAAGTTCCAGATCTCATTTAATTTTGTTGTTTTTTTAGGTAGAGGAAGTCCGTACAATCGTCAAGGTTCACGATTCGACAACGATAATAGATCATCGGGGTAAGTTGCTATTCTCCTATTCCCTTCATTCTCCTCAGCTTCTTCCTCCCGTTCCTAATCATGTTTAAGTTATAATCTTCTCTTTACTCCTTCTCTCATTTCCATATACAGCATTATGGTCTATTGATATTCATCCCATCATTCATTGATTTCTCATCTATGCAATACAATTATTCACAATATTCAACAACTCACCAACTAAATTTATGAATTATTAAATTCCATTCTTCAATTATTGTGGTCATTAACTCTCACAACAGAATCTATACCCTATTCACGATCACTTGAGACGAAATAAAAAAACTTGGAGTCGGCTATCAGCCACGGCAGAGGTCGGTCGTCTTTCGTTACCTGTCTCTTATCGCTTATCTACCTGGTGTTGAAACGTTCGATCGTGCAAAATTCTAACCTATTGGTGACAGTTTTGTTATTGTGAATCGTTATAATTATTAGCCAATTTACTAAGATTTTAATCGAATGCAAAATACAGTTGATAAATATTTTGTGTCATCGGGCAATAAAAGAGAGAAACGGGTTCTCAGTTCGCCGGACGGTGAGGAACAAGAGAAAAAACGTGCAACGGTTTCCTTGTCAAGTGTTAAATCAACGTCAAGTGCCCTGTTAAACATGGGGGAACACATAGGTGACATTGAAACGGTTCTTAGCAAGTTGCTTGATGAAAAACTAGGTGCATTGGCTACGAAATCGGATATTTTGGGCATACAGAAGCGCTTCGATGAGCTTAAAGTGGAAAACGAAAAAATCAAAGATGAACTGCGAACACTGAAGAAAGTTAATTATAAATTGATTAAAAGAGTGAACAATTTAGAGGACCGATCTAGGCGAAATAACTTGATTTTCAAGGGTCTCAAGTACAATAAAAATTATGTTCGTTGCGATTATGTGATTAAGGATTTTTGTACAAAGGTTTTAAAATGTGATAAGGACATAGATGTAAATCGAGCTCACATCCTAGGTGCCAAGAAGGATGGTGCTCCTATAATAGCACACATACCAGCGGATAGGGACCTGGACTGCATCTTAAAAAACACATACAGGCTGAAGGGTTCGAGTTTTGTGGTTCATAGGGATTATAGTATCGAAACTCGCAGAACACGTGCAATACTCTTTGAATGCAAAAAGGAACTCTCTCGATCGTTGGAAGGGATAAAAGTGTATGTGAACGTGGATAAACTTTTCATCGAAGGACAAGTGTTTACTTATTCCGAGGAGGAAGGGTTGAAGGCAGGAGAACAGGATGGACTAACTAAAATAAAGGATATGTTTCATCTAGACTTTGTAGAGAGTTTCAAGGAAATAGTGGATGCTGGAGGGAGAGCGCCAGGAGTGCATGAAGACGAAACTGACATGGACATTGTATCTAATAAATAGGAAAGTGTTGTCTGCCAGGGTTATGAGAAAGATTTTAACAAAATAAGCTGTATTAACTCAATTTGCAATTTGTTAGGCTACAATGTAGCAGGTCTGAAAGGTAAGATGCATGATTATGATTTTATTAATTTTGTTAAGAGCTATGATATTATTTGTTTGTATGAAACTTTCATCGAAGAGTCAGATAGTGAAGATATTAGAAATGGATTTTCCGATTATAATTTGTGTTTTGTGCCGGCTTTAAGAACGAATATTAGGGGCAGAGCTAGTGGCGGAACATTGCTGGGGTATAGTAAAAAAAGATTACACAACAAGGCGAGGTTTGAGGTTTTGGGTGATACAAACGTAATGATAGTAAACTTTCAAGGGGAAGATGTATATATAGTTTCAGTATATTTGAATAGTTCTCAAGATAGATGGGATGGAGATTTAGTGATATTGTGGAATTTGATCGAAAATCATGGATTGGATAAAAATTTCATTCTACTAGGCGATTTCAATTGTAGGATAGGAAATTGTCAAATAATCCCTGATGAATTAACGGGACCTGGGGTGAGAGTCAACAGTAGTAGGGAATCGAAGGATGTTATAGTTAATAGAAGAGGTAGAACTATTTTAGATCTATGTGAAAGGCATGATTTGGTAATAGTAAATGGGAGATCAGAGAGTGACGTGAAAGGAGAATTCACATTCGTTAGTAGCTTGGGAGCATCCGTTATAGATCTTTGTTGTGAATCTGGAAAAATTTTAAAGCTGATAGATGATTTTAGAGTAGATTCAGTTATATTTTCGGACCATTTTCCTATTGAACTAAAAATTATTAGATCTGAGCTTCGTGAGGATGAAACCCATTTGTCGTTTCTACCAAGATACAGATGGGTAGAGGGTGAAAGAGAAATTTATGAAAGACGTGTGAGAAGGAAATTGCAGGATACAATAATCGATGTTAATAATTCTGAAGTTGGAACGGCGCAAATTTTAGACGTGATAAAGGGAGGTATGAATGGACTACATAATGGAAGTGGGATTAAGAAAGAATTTAAACAAGTATGGTACGACTGGGAATGTGAAAGGGCACGAATAAGAAGTTTTAGAAACCTTAATTTATTTAGAAGAACGAATGCGAGTTGTGTTAAAGATATATATATACAGGCCAAGAAAGAGTATAAGAATCTGTGCCATAGTAAGAAACGGATGTATTATCAGGATATGAGCAATAAGTTAGGGAATGTTAGAGACGCGAAAACATTTTGGGAAACAGTAAAATTTTTTAAAAGGAATAAACGAGTAATAAATAAAACAATTAAAGCAGAGGAATGGATTGAACATTTTAAAAATCTTTTTACCCCGAACAAAGCGGCTTTACCAATAGATTTTGCGATTCCATTTAAAAGAGATGATATGCTGGATGGTTTGATAGAATTATCAGAGGTTGAAAGTGCACTTAAGAGATTAAAAGATAACAAGGCGCCGGGTACTGACGGTATTCTAATAGAGTTTTTCAAGAATATTCCGAATGAATTGATAGATAAAGTTTGTTGTTTATTTAACCACGTTATGCGCAATGCAGATGTACCATCAAACTTCAGAGAGGCCGTAATATTTCCAATCCATAAAAAAGGTGACACTTCAAATGTGCAAAATTACAGGGGGATATCTTTTGTTAATGCTTTTTCGAAGTGGTTTGCAACTATTTTACTGACAAGACTCGAAAAGTGGGTAAATTTTAATGATGTTTTGTGTGAATACCAGGCTGGTTTTAGGAGGGGGTACTCTTCAATGGATAATGTATTTAATCTCTCTAGTATTATTAGTCTAAAATTGAGAAGGAGGTGGAAAGGTCTACTGCTTCTTCGTGGATTTGAGGGCCGCGTTCGATAAGGTGGATAGAAGTGCCCTAGTACATAAATTATACGATTTAGGGATATCCAATCAATTCGTAAGAATAGTTCAACAATTGTATGAGTCGACGAAAGCTAGTATATGGTGTGGTCCGAAGATGACTGATTGTTTTGAGACATTGAGCGGCTTGAAGCAAGGGTGTATTTTGTCCCCAATTTTGTTTTCTCTGTTTATAAATGATTTATGCGATAATATGGTTGAGGGAGTTTGGATGGACGAGCTCAATGTGAAGGCCCTACTGTACGCGGACGACCTTGTATTGTTTGCCACAACACCAAAAGCTCTGCAACGTATGATTGATAATTTGAGTGAATACTGTGACAGATGGGGATTGGAGATAAATACCGAAAAATCTAAAATAATGGTCTTTAGGAGAGGGGGTCGCTTGGCTAACCATGAGAAATGGTTTTTGAATGGGAATGGAATCGAAGTGGTTAATAGTTATAAGTATTTGGGTGTCGTACTCACACCGAAACTGTCATTTACGGAACATGTGAAGCAACGCGTATCTGTAGCTAAGTTTGCAATTAATGGTGTGTGGAGAAGCTTTATAGCGAAAAATGAGATAGGAATGGAAGCTAAATGGAAGATTTATGAAGCTGTAATGAAGTCTGTGGCCATGTATGGAGCGCAAGTATGGGGATATCAGTATTGCGACGTTCTTGAATCATTACCCAGATTTTTCGTGAAAAAGATGCTATCATTGCCGCAATCGACACCCAATTATATATTGCAGATGGAACTGGGCATGGAACCAGCGTTTCTAAACGTTTTAAAAATGCATGTTGAGTATACATTTAAGGCATTGAATATGGCAAGAGATAGACTACCTAGAAAGCTTGCTGAGAGAATAATAGAGCACAGAACATCTTGGTTTAAGGAATGGATACGGTTGGATGAGAAGTATGGATGCAGATTGGCGGCATGTTTGATTGACAGGGAAGATTGGAAGAGAGAGTTCGGACTTCTGTATGAGAAAATAAAAGAGGAAAATATTATGTGTAGTTTGCAGCGAGCAGCCGCGTCGCAATTTCATAGCCTATATATCTTGTTAGACAAGGAAAAAGGAAGAAGCTATTTGAAATTAAATTTTGATAAGAAGACAATGGGTCTCATCCTCAAGGCACGTGGGGCTCTTTTGAATTTGAACTTTGGGAATGGAAGGGAAGAAACTCAATGGCTCTGCTCTATGTGCTCTATGTGCAATCTGAGGCAGAGAGAAGACGTAGAACACTTTCTGGGAGTTTGTCCTGTACTAGTGGGAGTACGTAAAATGTATTTAGGCAAAAACATTCTAACGGACTCAGAGATTAAAGAGTGGTTGAATGGAAAAGATTGGAATATTTTAGCAAAGTATGTAGAAAGGGCAATTAGTATTAGAAAAGAGTTGATCAGGGAGTTTAATTACTGAATTTAGTCTTTATAGAGCAATGAAGCAGTATTTATTTATTTTTCATTTTGATAGCTAAACTATTTACCGAGTAATTTCATATTAGTATTGGTAAAATACATTTTTTATTTATTAATATTCATGGGCTATATTTCTGTATCCTTATTTATTTATTTTCTATTGGGTTTAAAATCAATAACTTATTTATTTATTTTTCATAGTAATACGTAAACTATTTACCGAGTAATTTTATTAAAGTAATGGTTAAATGAATTCAATTTTATTTATTAATATTTATGAGCTATATTTCTGTATAGCTATTTATTTATTTATTTTATCTATTGGGAGCAAAATAGTAGTAATATGATACCGACTTCTGGCAGACAACCTTTCCGGTTATGTCAAATTTTGTCTTGTGTTACTAAATTACTGAAATGTCAATCATTTTATTTTGTTTTTCATGGATAATCTATTTTATTTTTCAACATGATTGTAGTGTATAAGTTTTATTCATATTCAATAAAGGCATTTTCTATCTATCTATCTATCTATCTATCTAAATAAAAAAAACTTTTTGCATGTACAGGTAGCTATTTTTGTTTGAGCTTGAGGAAAAGCCAAGAACTGTGATTGGCTACAGCTGTTCGACTGCGGCCGACCGTCGTATGAAGTAATACCTCCCTTCACCCGCAAACACGCGCAAAAAGTTTGTTCATTTCGTCTCAAGTGATCGTGAATAGGGTATACTCATATACTGTATTTATCCATTTATCTGACACTAAGGGCCGCTTTCCCCAAACTACGATCAACTCATTTAGTTTGAAATTGACTAAAATTGAGCTTTAGTCTACCGTACAGTTGGCTTCAAATGAGGAAATGAGAAGAGCTTGAACCTCATTTGGAGAGTCGGAAAAGTCAATCAGTTGTTACAGTTAAAGTGAATCTAGCTAATCATAGCTTTTTTTACATATGGCTCAAGCAGCTTTGGGGAAGGCTACTACTCAATTGCTGCAATATTCCTAAATTTTTGAAGAAGCCAAAATGAATCCAGAATAAACGAAATTTCAATGCTATCAATGTTATACCATGGGCTTCTATCGCAAAGACAATAATAATTAACTGTCTGTGCCAGGAGGGGATTAGATGCTTATAAATAGGGCTCAACATACAGTTGTTCGTTTCAGCCCCGTGTATCCAAATGCAAATTAAGTGAGTCTATTAGGGGCTGGGCTGGGATGGTTGGCCTGGGTCCAGTGTTCCTTGTTTTCTTTCCCGCCCCCGAGTGACCAGAACCTCTGGAGGCGGCAACCGTTCTCCGCCCCCGATTTATTATCGACGTCCAGTTTCTCGTCTCTTACTATTAGCCATTACTCAGTTAATTAATCTCCCTTAACGACCATCGTCCACTAGCCATATAACCTTTCGGTTACAGCTCATGTTCTACGGCCCCTATGGTCTGCACTGCACTCTCAAGTTACCTACTTGTTCTTCTTATTTCTCCTGATCTTTTCCTCCTCTTTTAATTTAAATTTTATTCTCTCTCTCTCTCTCTCTCTCTTCTCCAATAATGTAAATAACTAGTTCTGAGTGTTTCAATAACAATCCAATAATTTCTTTACTATTGATCAATGTATTACATTAGAACAATATTGATTTATTTTCTAAAGTGTCTAAAAAGTGGAGCCGAAACAACTATATAAACGTTTTTAGAAGGAGTGATAATTCGTCTTACTATCCATTCTTTTCATCTCCACCTTCTGTCTTTTTTTAATGTGAGGTTTATTTTTAAAAAACCTTAGAGACATCTTGACATTTTCTGTGATAATGTTCAGCAAAAGGTTTTACCCGTTTTCGCTCATGTAGAATACATTATTTATTTGATTTTATTATTTGATTGATAGATATATTGAATGTAATCTGAGCTGATTTCTCCCGCTTATTTATTATTTATAGTGAATAGTTGAATACTTGAATTTCAATTCACACTCTTAATGCAAGTTATTTTGAAAAATCACTCTCATCTCTTATGAGATGGATGTGATTAAATTCATTCCATTTAGATTTGATGATGAAATGATTCTATTTGAATCTAATGGAATCGATTATCAAATATTGTTCGGCTTATTTAGTGAGTGGATTTAACGCGCCAACTTTTAACTCATCGTAGCTGATTGTATTAGTCGTCATGAAGCATCATTGACGTGCACTCAAGTCAATTGCAATCTCCGCTCCACTTGGGCTCCCCGGATCGGATCACACTCGGCGGCTCTCGTCGCCACTCTAAATAATCTCACTATCTTCTAGCACCTACTCTCGCCAATTTCACATTTTATTCTGCCCTCACATTTGTTTCTAGCTTAAACTCTTTATTGCTCTATTCCAGTCATTGGGTGTAATGATATAATTAATTTTGTACTTCATTTTAGTCGAATCAGTTCGATTTCTCAATAAAATATTTTCATTCTTTCTAAGTAGTGAAATGAATATTTATACAAATAATAAGCTTGTTTTGAAACTTTGTTACAGCAATATAAATGTGGTTGCTTAATATGGGGTTGAACGAACAGATACTGTATTAGTTTATCGAATATAAATTACTGTTCCATATGAATAAAAAAATTATGTTTTTGGATGTGACGAGGTGTTTGATAATGTATTTAAAAGAAACGAATAGTTGATTATCTTCTTAATTATGTGCTTGTAATTAATTTTCAGCACCTAAATAATGTAACACCAGAATAGCAGATATTTGTTGATATGGATTAACATGCTTACCATCGTATTCATGCTCACCTTTATTATGTTTTATTAATTATTCATCTCAAAGGCAAAAAGATACTATTATTGTTGCAAGCTATCTGATCAATCATGTTTTGAAGCTACTTTTCTGTCTACTTGATGTCATGAAGCTCTTGAATTCTTGAAAATCCTGTTGGTGCAACCCCCAATGTAAGTTGGTTTAAAACCGCCCATGTTTGCCAGTCCAGGTCAAGTCCTGAAGGTGTTGGTGCTTGTTTCGGGAACCACGGAGGTTGGTCGGTGGATTTAGTGCCCAAAAATCTCCTTGATTATATCTTTCCATAAAGTTTATATTTATGTAATACGGTTTGTTGAATTAAATTACCTTATTTTATTGTTTCAGTTACAGATCAACGAATCCTCCAGACAACAGGAGAGACAATTACAGAAGCACCGCTCAGAATTGGTCTGATCATAGGAGAGATCAAGGAGGAAGGGGTGGAGGAAGAGGTGGTAGGGGAGGAGGGTATAACTCTAATTACAACAACAGAAACACTGACCACAACAGTAATCCTTACAGTACAAATTACAATGCAAGAAGTGGCGGATACAACAGTGGTGGCGGTGGAGGTGGAGGAGGAGGAGGATACAGCACTGGTAGTGGATACAGTACAGGAGGAGCTTATCGTGGAAACTCTGGCAGTGGTTATAGCACAGGTGGCAGTGGCAATGGTGGAAACTATAACCAGAATAGTAATAGATCTGATGGTAGACAGAACATCAACACTAATCCAAACCAGGTAAATACGATGAAATTTCAAATACCTCTAGATGGAATTTCTCAAATACCTATTCATAATGTTTTGATTAATTTATTGATACCTTCAAGCGCCCTGTACACGGGGATTGTAGTGTCAGCCAGTTGTATATCTGTAGCCAATCACACCCGTTGTTGTTTGACTCAATGACAAGACAAAGGATGTGATTGGCTACAAATATTGAACTGGTCGACACTACAATCCCCGTGTACAGGGCGCTTCACCCAAACTAATCCACTTCTCCATGTATAGTAAGCTGAAACAATTATTTGTTACTTATCTATCACAGATATCGAAGACTACAGGCAAAGCCCAATCCAGTATTCATTAGAAATAACTAACATTAGGCAAACTAAATTAAATAATAACACGAACAATATTGTTTATTTATTTTAAATAATTATCGAAGTACCCTTTATGAATTATTTTTTCAATGCATTAGATGTTTCAACTAATTATAGGTATTTTCAAATGAATTGAAAAAATAATTCAAAAAGAGTACTTTGATAATTATTTAAAATAGAAAAAAACAGTGATAAAAGTAGCCCTGAGATTAAGGGAAAACAATGAATATTGTATATAAAATAAAATAATACTAATATAACATTAATGGTAACTACAAGCCACGTAAACTAAATTGAGAGCACAAAATGCATATAATCTCTATTTTTAAAAGGAGAGCTTTTGTCTCAACGGTTTCCTTATCAGTTTAGGGTCCTTATAACGTCCATACGACTTTGTTCTGAAATCTGGCAATGGTAATCCATTGTGTGTTATCACAACTAATTTTGTTTTCCGACTTCTAAATTGTGGGAAATCCATTTATTCAATAATTTACAAAAGAGAGAATAACTGGGCAGGCTGATGTTCAACACTGGAACTGTTTGTAATGTACTCTTTATTGTTATAACTTTTCCAATTGATAACTGTTCAAAACCAGGTTACGTTATACACTATTTCTCAATCACTAAATAATTGATAAATCTGTTGAAAGAAAAACGTCCATAGTTGAGGAAATAGAAATTTTAGCAGTATGGTAGAATGATTGTTGAAAGTTTTTTGTGATGCTCATCAATAATAAAATTACTGTACTGTACAATGAATCAATCATTCGAGAATATTTTTGTTAGAATTTATTTACGATTATTGGTAAAGCTCAACTCTCATAAGAATGAGAAAAGCACTTTGCAGTCATGAAGTGAATGTAATTACTTAATGTAGCCTATTGCGACTTCTTATGAATTCTCTATTTTATTCACTAGAAAGAAATCTTTTTGTATTCATTTATGAACTTATTTTACTTCCTGATAATAATTAACATCGTATATTGCAGTGTTTTATTCTATATGACTATCTATTCTATCGACTTTATCGTGTTAGATTTTTGCCAAAATTTGAAACCCAACTGTATTCTATTTGAAATAAGAATCACAGTACCCTTTGAAGTTATTTTTATTCTAGCATGACATGTTTCGGATCATAAGAGTCATTTTCAAATGCAACTCTGTGATTCTTATTTTAAATAGAAAACATTAATAAGTAGCCCTAAGAAGAATGAAATGCCTAACTGTATTGTATTGTGTCGTCTAATTATAAGTTTCTAATCTAGTCATTGTTTGTTGTTAGGTTTCCAATGCAAACTTCCAGTATGGTGGGAATAATTGGAATGTAGCCTCTAGACGTTGAGATGCCGGCACACCATTCATTCCAAACTAAGAGTATTCAGCGATCTTGTCAGTTGCACAAAAACTGACTTTTAACTATTTAACGATGCAATATAATAGATTTCAAATTATATGAGTTGAGCTCAGTGGGATGAAAAATACATTTTATAAATAAATACATTTTTTTAAAGTACAATACCTGTATGAAAAATTAAGCTATTTTTTATTTCCAGTAGCCTACCCGTGAATTTCAGGATGTTGAACCACTCAAAATATGCAAGTCTTATCAAAAATATGATTTGATGAGCGTCTTCATCTATAATGATGAACATTCTTCGATTTAAGCTTGAAGTTCTGGCTAAAATAATTGATCTTATTAACGAAGACATAGTCTACATCTATATATGAGAGAGATTTTTGCATCTGAGCAAGTCCTGACTAAAATAATTTATAACATTTTTTTAACATTGAATACGTAATCTTGAAAACCGAATAGACCAGTAGAAAATCAGAGTAGAATTTATTCGAATGAACTCATTTTTCATTCAATCGTCATATTCATTTATAACAATTCCACTAAATTTCGTATATCTATTTACCTAGGTGTAGACGCTTATGAAATCATGAGTCGTAGATTAGCAGCATTCCTCTATGACTGGAGCCTAGGACGGTAGCTGCAGCCCTCACAAGTCAATTACATCTCTGACGCCGTACTCTGAACGGATAGAAGTGTTTATTTTACGACCACCCGCAACCATGAGGCCAACATAATGCAGCTTAACCTGTCAGCAGTGAGGTGACTTGCAACTAAATAGGAACGGTAGTGGCCATTCCTCCCTCGCCCCTTGCCTTGCTAACTCATCATTCACTTCATTTTGATTCTTCCAGTCGACCACCCTCGGAACAAGTACATGCTCTATTACATTATATTTGAAGTGGGAGTGTCTAGACCTCAAATCATTACAATTGACCTAAGGCACCTAAAAACAGACCTAGAATTGAAAAGATAATAAAAGACCTGAGAATTCTAAGTGAAATACAAGATTAGTAGGAATGGACTTTTCTGAACATTGAAAATTTTCTTGTCATTCTCCTCGATTAATCCCTAATCAATTGTCAGTGTTTCATTTTTCCCTTTAGTCTTTGGATAACGGTATTTTTGTTGGATCACACTATCACAGTTTTCAAATTGGATGAATTTTCAATTTTGAAGGATTTGAATCTTTGAAACAATCCCCTACCCCAGCTACAACCAAAATTTTGTCTCTACTGCTTAACCTTCAGGAAGAAAATAGTCTAAGACAGGCGTACAAGCTCAATCGGATGAAATTGAGGCATAAATCAAATTATTATACTGATATAACCAAAATAAACTTATTCAGAATTAAAATTTGATAAAATCCTGAAAACGTTTATAACATCCTGAAAGTTATGTTAAATGTGTGGTTGTCTAGTTGAATTGACAAAAAATGAAAGAAAGTGGTACCTATAGTAGATAATTTTCAAATAACTTGGATAGCAAGATGTACCTTACAGCTGCCAAGTCTTGTAACTGTACCATTCTTCTTTCAGAACTCATTGTTCAACACCTAACTCACGTATTTCAAAGAACAAAAATTCTCATTTTGCAATTCCAATAGATTTGTTCAACCATGAATAACTGAAGTGGCATTCCGTCAAACGGCTTTCCTGAAATCTTGAAGTCCTTCATACTGAACTTGACTGTGAAGGCACCCCAGTAGTAGTGGTAAGAGCACTTGAAAATTTTTGTTGCATAGTTATGCGCGCTGTTAGTTTCCACCCGAGGTAGAACAATAAATTGATGAAGGGTGATTTGGCAGTGTTTCTCACGACGTTTTTGCCGAAGATAGTCCCACGCCTTGATTGTCGCGTAGGTGAACTGATGCAGAAAAGTCAGCCTGGGGGTCGATTGGTCGACTTGGTAGTTCACTTTGAGGGCGATTGAGCGAGCTCGTGAGAGCAGACAACTCAGCGGTGGCCCTGCGCTTACCTACAAGGTAAATGGTCAAGTGGATGGCCAAAAATAATCGACGCTCTAATCGTCGCCAAAGCAATATCACAGCTGAATGAGTGATCGCTGTGTGGTAAGTGGGCGGCCGGGGGGACTCCTGGTGGGACCCTCCTGCTTGATTCCGACTACTAATTATTTCCACTCATTCATGCGCGCTAACACCTGCTGTACAGTACTTGCTCTCAGCCAACGATTCCTACTTCGAATCATAAGCCGTTAATAATAATGCGTTCAGCGTTCAGCGGCCTCCCAGCATCCTCTACGTGGAGTCGTTTGAGATTACCACCATAAAACATGAGAAAATCCAGCTCAGTGCTCTCATCGCATTATTATATAGCCACCAGAGTACAATATTACATCGTTAATGATATAACTGGCACTAGTAAGGACTTATAATACTGTCTTAAATAGAATTTAGTGGTGATACCTTTAATATTTCTTTTCGGAATGTATTATTACCTGTAGACTACAAAAATGAAATTCTCAATGAGTTAGAAACCAGTGAGTGTTCTCTCATGGTGAAATCTTTAATTCGTGTCAACATAATCTATACTTGAATAGGTGATTTTATTATCAATCCATACGTTTTCTAATAATATTATAGATTGGGCCTAATATGTTTATTATTGTTGATTATCATAGCCTACCCACAAGCACTTCTGCTTGTCCGCGGGTGATGTAAGTTATATTGGGTTCAAGTGTGATTTACGAGTGTAGGCCTGTTCTGCGTACAGAGAAGATAATGGATGTCACTTGATTATTGTAATACATCATATTCCCTATTTTATACGTGCTATGCTAATACGAAAGTTATCTATTCATGTTGAGAAATTTTCACACAAACTGTAGACTTCACGAGCAGAAATTAGCGATCCCTTGACTCCACGAACTTCAGTTAACTTTAATAAAAGGTATCGAATTGTTATACAGTACTTTCAAGCATCTTGTACGTTTCAACCACTTGTAATTAGGACAAATTGAAAATTATCTTCCTCAGATTTTATTATAGAATAATTGATTTGGAAAATTATTTATATTTTAATAGTTCTAGATATTGTCCATAAATCCTAAATTCTCTAATGATGGACTGTTGTGTTTATTATAGTGGTTTCGTGTTTCATCTCATGGTTGTATGCATTTCAAGATGTAAACACTCTTTGTCTACATTTTTCTCGTGGAGAAGAAATTAACAAGTTTAATTCACATTAATCCCAGAAGCTAAATAGATTAATTTCTGAACTCAAGTTATAAATTGAATCGATTGATTACCGTACAGAATACAGCCGTACAGTTCTCGTACTTTCATGCGTTGGTTTTTTTAGGCTACGGAAAAAATTACTTGTGTGTTTGGCAATTCCCTAGCATTTTTAAAAACACAAATCCATTATCCATATCATATCCTTCAAAATTCGCAGATCCGTTCAATCATAAAAACCTGAATATTCATCATCACAGGCTTGTTTTTCGAAACGAAGAATCTGTGCAAACTTACCTTCTATGAAGATGAACATACTTTCCTTCTTGAATTTTCAAACTCCAATGTAATTTTATTAATTAGGCAAACACGTTGCCTTGAAAATACTTTACGAATTTTAGAACAACTCTTCATTTTTATCAACACTGCTTTGTATAACACAAACTTCTCTTGGTAATATTATTGTTGGTCCAGTAAATTTTGAGTGAAAACAGAAATGCAACAAGCATTACAAGAAAGACATCATGTTGTATGAATGATGTCAGTGAGGCAAAATACGGTATGGTGTTGAATGTCATCTCAGTAGAATTTTAATGGATCAAATGCGACATAATTTGTAGGAGTGAAGATGATTAAATTCACAGATCACAGAATCCGGCCCGAATATCTTCGTCGTTTGCTGATGAAAAGCAAGAGCTTTCGAGAGTCAGAAACAACCAGCCGACCGAGAAAGGATACACTTCAAGTTGAAACGAAATTCTCCAACAAGATTCTCCTTCGAATGTCGGAAGCTGCTTTCTTAATTAGTTGATAGACGTAAATAACTTTATTATTTTTCAAGCCATTCAATTTTCTCACCAGGCCGTGATAAAATCGCAGTCCGCAAGATCCTGTGAATGCGAATAAATAATTATTATCCTCCCGAATACCACAGCTCACGTCTCAAAGGGGCTGTAATTAAAATATGAATTATGATCATTAAGAAGAAAAATTGAGTGGATTGAGAGCACAAGTGATGGAAAAGAAGAAGGAATTTGCGAGAGGAATGGTTCTGTGTGTGCTTGGTTCGTGGAAGAGTGATTACCGTTCCACACTGGAATTCATTTCAGAATTGAAAATTATCTAATATTCTCCAAATCCTTATTGAGGGAATCTCAATACGAAATAACAGTTACTTTTTGAAATACTGAATGATCAATTTCAGAATAATAAGTATGAGATCACATGAGATTGATTTAGGTTATTACTGAAAGTAGAATACGATAGAAACATTACACTGTAGGCTATTACAATGTTTGAATAATGAATATAAATTGCTAATAATAGAATTTGTGTCAATGAATATCGCTATTCTAGCTATTATTCTTTCAAATTTGATATTATAATTATTCAATTGCCATTAACGAGCAGAAAGAACCCCTTTTTTACTGGAGATAGAAGAAATATCTTATAGTACCGTAGGCCTACATAAGGTACGGTATTTAAAGAAAAGTTGTTTTTTACAACCGTTTCCATTTTTATTTACTCTATTTCACGTCTCAATATGTAAGTAAAATATGTGTCACAATTCATAAGTCAAGTACAAAAGTTATCGATTTTTAGGTTCCTGCTTTGTATACGTTTATTTATTAAAGACGATAAAAGACTGGATGCCTCTAAGAAAATTGTAGTCAATAGCTTATCGTCGATGTCCATAGTTTATAAAAATTACAGAATCTGTTCTCTTGTGAATGATTTAACAAAACATTATGTTGGAGTAATTTCGTTTATCAAATGTACATACTGTTCAAGTTTTGCTATCTCGTTTAATTTATGTGACCATTCCATTCCATGTTGAAGGGAGAACGATATAGGCTACCTGTTCGATTCCTATTTCCAATAACAACCCTCACCTGTCAAGTCTCGTCACCTTTTCCGCTCCCTATTGTCAGTATTGGCAACGAACTGCACTCTCAATCTAAAACGATTTCCTGTCTTCTCTATTGTAGCAAAATGAAGCGACTCGGATGTTATTTTTACTTCCAACATTTTGACGTTTCCTTTCCGAAAAGGGTTCAATCACTAGCTGAATACAATCATCTAGAAATGGATCATAAACATATCCAATTCCTGTTATTGAAAGTATATATTTTCTCCTCATTTATCTGAAAATCCCCAGCGAATGATTACATAAGAATGTTTATTGCTGCTATTATAAATAGTATACTACTCAATACTACTGTGATGATATTGAATCATCATATGACTAGTGTTTTCTTCTTATGTTTCTGTTATCAGATGTTGAATTATTTATTCAAATTTTGAATCTGTTATGAATTCATTACTGATCAATAAAGCCTAGAATGCAGAGGTTTTTTATTACAATTTATTGATCAGTAATCTAAAATCTTCAAATCAATTCATCTTATCAAATACGAGTCAATCAATTTCTATTCTCTATTTCACAATTTCTATTCAACAACAAAATGTATAATCTTCAAATCTTTTCTGGAAACGAAAACTGAAAATTCGCGTTACGATGGACAAATTTTTGAAACCAGACGAGTTTGATGGTGATCCGAATTCTCCGACAGCTCTACAAGAATGGAACTTCTGGCTAAAGACTTTTGAAAATATCATCGCATCTTTTGACGAAGAAGACATCGATGACGAAAGTAAGTTGCGGTTGCTTACCAACTTTCTATCTCATTCTGTTTATCAAACAATTGCCGATAAAAATTCATATACTTCGGCTATTGACGCACTAAAATCTGCATATGTAAAACCAATAAATGAAATATTCGCTAGACATAAATTGGCAACTAGAAAACAGTCTTCAGAAGAGACAATTGACCAATATAACCAAGCTTTACAACAACTGAGTAAGAATTGTGGGTTTGCAGATGTTGATTCTGAAACTCATAGGAAAACATACATTCGTGATTCATTTATCCGGGGCCTCAGCTCTCACCAGATAAGACTGAGACTTTTGGAGTTTGAAAAGCTAACTCTTGATGAAGCTAATGAAAAAGCACGTGCCTTGGAATCTGCCAGAAATCAATCAGCTTCTAAAGCCGCGTATCGACAGTCCGAGGCATGTGCCACGATTGCCTCGCGGTACAGTCTGTTGACGCAAAAAAAGTATGAACTCATGGCTGAGGCATATGTGTGATCTGCAATTTTTGTAAGGCCGTTATTACACGATAATAGTTCTATAAGCATATCTGATCGGAAAGAGATGAAAATACCAAATCATATTCATAGAATGGTATGATCATAGAACTATTATCGTGTAATACCGAACTAACCAAAAATGCGAGCACGCGAACAAATTGACTAGCGCCATCAAGCGAGAGACAAAGCAACTAAGCTCTGACAATTGATAATTTGGACTTTGGAGGTTAGTTTGTACTCAATTAGTAGATAAAAATTTAAGGCAATGTTTATTATTGCCTATTAGAACCTTCTGCACCCAAATAGAATTCTCAATCACAAAAATGCAAAGGAATGGGGTACAATTTTGAGGTTAGTTTGTAGAATTGTTCGTTGTGCGTTGCGAGGCAACAGGCACTGCTCGCTGCGAATTGTGTGCAGCGTTTGCCTCGCTGCTAGCAAACCCGGTATCGACAGTCCGAGGCACATGTCTCGGACTGTCGATACGCGGTAGATAGTAACTAGTAGTAGTACTCTTTTTTGTGTCAACAGACTGTACAGCGAGGCATTCGTAGCACATGCCTCGGACTGTCGATACGCGGCTTTACTCTTCTGAAATAACTTAATGCCACTTCAAATAATTCTTCAAAAAATTCATGTAAAGAAACAAATTTGTCAGCTGTAAAAACTGGAAGCTCAAGTTTTCAAAAATGTTTTGTGGTCGTCAGCGACATAAAACACGTCAGCAGTGCCCTGCACTAAATGACTCATGCAAAAAATGCCAGAAAATAGGTCATTGGAAAAATGTTTGCAAATCTACTAAAACTTCTTCATATTCGGCGCTTATTGCAGCCTCTACTGTTCTTGAAAATGCTACAGTACAAGCTCAGGTTGTAACGATTGTTGTGGTGAGAAGAAACTTTAAATTAAATTATTTGATCCTTGTATAGATTTATACCTGACCTTATATTATTTCAGATGGGCAATAAGAAGATATCAAAACTTAAAATATTTATAGGTTAATATAATAAATTCTGAAATCATCAAAATTACACACCCGACATAATACAAGGGGATCGTGAAAGTAAGAGAATTCAAAATTAAACCACCACGAAAGAAATGGATCTCATCTTTAGAATTGTGACAGAGGTGATTATAAATTAATAACGAAAAGTTATAGTAGCGACATCCCTTGGTTTATTTCTAAAAACCAGAATAAATAAAATCAAAAGATGATAGCAACTGGATACCGGAAATACAAATTACATTATTTTTAGAAATACGGGTTACAATCGTTACTTAAATTCTTAAATATGTTAGTATACATAAATACGTTGTGTGGTGAAGGGCCCCTCATAAACTTTCACACTATGTATCACTATTGCCTTTTAATTGCACTTCACTTGGTTGATAAAATATTGGTTTCGATGGAAATTTGAATCTGATCCTTCTGAGGTTTTTCTTTGTAATCCTGATGTGTAGAAGTCCGGGTTTCCTTGGGGTTTTTAACGAGATACCCTCGATCCATCTGTGAAGTCCATGCTACGGTATTGGTTTCCTTGTTAATTTCAGCGAGGTGGATACATCCAGGTTGATACATCGACCGCTGAATAGAAATAAATACAAAATACTTATTGTAAAGATACAGTATTGATTTGTAAAACAGCATTTAAGTGAATAAATGTTACAAACAAGTTGAGGTATCGAAAATTCAATTTTTTAATGAAGAGAAGCTTCTTATAATTTTTTAAATGAAAAGGATAATAAAGCATCTTTAGAAAATTTAACAAATTTAAGAGAAAAAGTACCAAGAGTTTATAATGAAAAGAAAAGATTATTTCAAAACTTTAGAATACCCAAAAAAAGATCATATTAATTTAATTTTACAATGAAATTTAGTAAACCAAGTTAATAACAAGGAATATGTCTTTACCTGATACAGCGGATTTGGAGATTGGTAAAATTTGAGAGAATAATCCAATAACTTAGTAAATTTACATATCAAAGAAAAATTAAAATAAAAAAAATCAGGATGAAGCTACTATGTAAAAGAATGAGAATTTAATTAATGTGACTACATCCTGTACTTCAAAGAACTTTCAACAAATCTTATAGAAGAAAGAAAATGTCTATCTGAACTGGTTGAGAGCTGGATTCGAAGTGAATTGAAATTAATAGAGGAGCAAACAGTACAAGGCAATCCCCACTCCTAAGCAACTGTCGATCAAGCAGAATTTTGTTCAAGAAAGAGAGCGACCGAGCAACATACAAAGTAATGAAAAAGGAGGAAAAATATAGAGAGAAATCTATTGAAAGAATAAGCTTGTAATTGCAAGAACAATGATAAAGTTGTTTTTCGAGTAAATCGAAAAACAATTTTATAAAGTAATGGAAAATTTATTAAAGTTTTTGGTTGAAAAACAAGATAAATGAATCATGTTATTTCATACCGTTACAAGGTAAACAACATTCCTACTTCTGCTTTGATAGATACAGGAAGCTCTGAGACATTTATTTCACACTGTTTTGCTAAAAAATGTGGACTTGAAATGTACGCTACAACTGGTGCAGTGTCCATGGCTTCAACATCACTAAGAAAGAACATTTCCTTTTATTGTGTAGCTCATTTAGAATTTTCAGGTCAACATTACCCCAAAACAAAATTCAGTGTATTGCCTGATTTGTGTGCAAATGTTATTGTAGGACATGACTTACTTAATCAACACTCTGAACTTAGAGTTTCATTTGGAGGAACTAAACCCCCATTGACTATCAATTATCTGGCTCCAGCAAAGATAGAACCTCCACCACTTTTTAGTTTTTAACTAAAGACATTAAACCTATAATTACTAAATCCCGAAAGCATTCTCTTGAAGACACGAAGATTCTCTTTTGAGGTTCTCATTCTCTTTGAAGTTTCATGGAGAAAGAAATTGAGAAACTGCTAGCTGATGGAATTATTGAAGAAAGCAGGTCTCCCTGGAGAGCTCAAGCATTTGTAGTGAAGAACGAAAATCACAAAAAGCGAATGGTAATAGACTATTCTCAAACTATTAATCGATACACACATCTTGACGCATATCCCCTCCCTAGTCTTGAAGATATTGTTTCTAAGGTCTCAAAAAACTCTGTATTCACCACTATTGACTTGAAAAGCGCTTACCACCAGGTACCCCTACGAGAAAAAGATCGACCTTTTACTGCATTTGAGGCATGTGGCCGTTTGTATCAATTTCGAAGGCTTGCTTTTGGTCTGACAGACAGTGTACCCACTTTTCAGCGAGTTATTGATAATGTTATTAATAATGAAAAACTTGAAAAAACGTATGCATATCTGGATGATGTGACAATATGTGGTAAGAATCAGAAGGAACATGATTTGAATCTCAAAAAATTCTTAGATGCAGTACAAAAATATAATTTTACAATCAATACAGAAAAAAGCAAATATTCACTTACTTCAATAAGCTTGCTTGGCTATAAAATTGAAAATGGGACAATTTCTCCTGATCCTGAACGTCTGAAACCATTGCTCAATCTTTCACCCCCAGATAATAGAAAGGCTCTTGAGCGAACAATTGGAATGTTTGCACACTATTCCAAATGGATATCCAATTATTCAGATAAAGCTAAACGGCTTCTTACAGCAAAGACCTTTCCTTTGACTTCTGAAGCTATAGCTGACTTCAATCAACTCAAAACTGAGATTTCTAAGGCAGTAGTTATAGTACAATTGACGACTTTGAACCTTTTGTGGTTGAAACAGATGCATCTGATTTTTCAATTTCAGCTGTCCTATCACAGTGTGGACGTCCAGTAGCATTCTTTTCTCAGAAGCTGAATGATAGTGAGCGTAAACATTCATCCATTGAAAAAGAGGCTTTTGCTATTGTGTGTGCTCTTAAAAAGTGGAGACATTTCTTACTTGGAAGATTCTTCAAAATTATCACTGACCAGCGCTCTGTATCATTCATGTTTGATATGACTCATCAAAATAAAATAAAAAATGAAAAAATACAACGATGGCGATTGGAGATGTCATGCTACAATTACGAAATAATTTACAGACCAGGAAAGGACAACCAAGTAGCAGATGCACTTTCCAGAGTGTGTAATGCAACTCGAACCGATAAATTACATTCCCTACACTGTGACTTGTGTCACCCTGGAGTGACCAGAATGATTCATTGGGTAAGAACTCATAATTTACCCTATTCAGTTGAGGATGTCAGAAAAATGACTTCTTCATGTCAAACATGTAATGCCATAAAACCTCAATTTTTCAAGAAATTGAAATCTACTCTCATAAAGGCGACACATCCATTTGAAAGATTAAGCATGGACTTCAAGGGTCCTCCTCCATCAAAAACTAAAAACAAATATCTGTTGACAATAATTGATGAGTACTCTAGGTTTCCGTTTGCATACCCTTGTCCGAATATGAATTCATCAACTGTAATTCAGTGCCTTGTGAACTTGTTTACCACATTTGGTTTACCTTCTTATGTACATACTGACAATGGAACCTCTTTCAAATCCAGAGAGCTGCAGGAATTCCTTCATAATCGAGGAGAAGCCACTTCCATGTCATCACCTTATAACGCACCAGGAAATGGCCAAATCGAACGAGAAAATGGTACAATTTGGCGCACAGTGTCTCTTACATTGCAGCATAGAAATTTGGATGTATCTGATTGGGAATCTGTGCTCCCAGATTCTCTACATTCTATTCGATCCCTATTGTGCACGGCTACTAATGAGACGCCACATGATAGGATGTTCCGACACTATAGACAATCATCTAATGGTATAGCACTTCCAACCTGGCTTGCCCCTTCAAACAAAGTCCTAATAAAAGTACCTATACGAAGAAGTAAATTCTATCCATTGGTCGAGGAGGTGGATATTTTTCAAATCAACCCACAATATGTCAAGGTACGGCTTAGTGATGGGAGAGAGACAACTGTATCATTGAAAAACCTTGCTCCTCGAGGAGAAGATAGCATTCAAGAAGATAGCGATAAAAATCAAGATGATACAAATGCAGGATCAAGCCTTAGTGATCACGCAGAGCCTGAGAACAATCAAGAAAATTATCATGAAAATCAAGATGAAACAAATACAGGATTCCCCGTCAGTGATGAAGAAGAGCCTCCTGATGGCACCCTGCGAAGATCTTACAGAGAGCGCAAAATGCCTTCCTATTTGAAAGACTATTCATTGAATTCCTAAAGACGGGAAGAATGTGATGATATTGAATCATCATATGACTAGTGTTTTCTTCTCATGTTTCTGTTATCAGATGTTGAATTATTTATTCTAATTTTGAATCTGTTATGAATTCATTACTGATCAATAAAGCCTAGAATGCAGAGGTTTTTCATTACAACTACTTGCAGTAATATTGAAGTAAATATTAATACAAATAATTCTACTCAATAGTAAGATGTTTACTTTTGAGATAGTATGATGTTACTTTTGGAAAGGAGGTTACCTTCGGATGGACACGCTAAGCCGTCGGTCCCGGCTGCCTAAAAACAGTCGTAAATTCATGTCAGAGGCCTTGAAATTGGTCAGAAGTGACATGAAAACTCTAACACAAGACCTGAGCCAGCCAGGTTTCACGAATATTATCATTATTTTCCTTGCTTTTAGGAAAATCATTGATCAGGTACAGATCTGGAAATAATGTCGCATGTAGCTGATATAACTTGAGCCTGATGAGTCAAAATCGATTCAATGTGTCCTCCTGTTGAATCATCAGTCTGTGGCTGTTTTTCAATTCTGAAATAATGTATTCTGCAAAAGTTGTTTGTTACCATCTCATCTTATTCTGATCAAAGTGAAGTTTGTAACTTATAAAACCACTTGAAAAATATTTTATCTATTATGATATAAACTATTGTGTTTTTATCATGGAATAATATTTTTTGTATATTATAAGTTAAGTATCAAACCAACAATGTTGGTTTGTAACAGTTGGATTGTAAACATTGTTTACAATCATCACATTCAAAATTGATGAACTGGCAAATTGGTCGTCATCTGGCAAACGTCGAACAAGCTTGTCGGATTATGAAGGGTCAAACTTTGGCGCGCACGTGTGCTCTCTTATCTTTTGAATAGAATCTATTTATGATTTCATGATACTGTTATAGAAGGAATATGTTGCTTTTGCCAACTGGTACATTATAATTATAATCATTATATTTTTCTCATGCGATATACTCAAAGATACACATACAAAGATTTCCGAATAGTTTATTGTCGTGATTGTCACAATCTCATTCATAAGTAATGTCACAGGACGCTTTCCTTGTCTTGAAGGATTATGATAATATACGTCCAAGACGCCCATATTTTGGATATTAGCTGTGTTTAATCAACTCTCAGTTTAAAAGCAATTCACAAGGCTAGGGGGACCGCCACAGTGATCACGGTACCTCCAATAATCCCCCAAATCTAAATTCTATATGTATAAGTGACTTCGAAAACACTATAACTTACTTAAAAATTTTAGGTGATTATATCAAGAATTTTTAATGTTGGCCTACACATAATTGAATTATTGGAATGATTAACTTGGAAAGATTTTTCAAAATTGAGAAGAAAGCGAGTTTTTTGGCAATAAACGTATAGTGATTTATGATGTATATGAAATTTCAGGCACGGGCTATTTCCTGAGAGGAAGTGAGCTAGTGAATTCTGTGAGAAAAGGAGAGAGAGAAAAGAGTCTTTGCCGAGTAGCAGTACAGAGCAGTGCAATAGAATAGAATAAAAATAAGGGTCGCCAGACAATAGATGGAACACGGCGTGTGAGTTTGCGACGCCGCCGTACGGACCTGGGGGTGCGGGGGGAAGTTGGTGATGGATGGGGGGGAGGTAGTGGTCCTAGAGGGATGTAAATTTCATGAACAAAGGGGGCGGGAAACGCTTTGTGAAGTCACGTACTGTGTTGGCGAGGATACGGGCGAGTCGGTCGCTTGCTGCTTCTTCCGGGGCACGTTTCTCAATTCTCCTTCAATTAAAACCCCTTTCCTCTTTGCTGCCTCTCATCCTGGCTTCCTAGATCCGGCGATATTTGCTTTCGTCGTGTTTTCTCTTTCCCCTTCCGTCACACTTTTCCAGGGTGACGTCAATTAAGGCCCGAAAGAAAACTACAGATTCTTTAATAATTGGGAACGGCAGGTCCGCGTTCAGAATCCAACATCTCCCTGTCCAACATTTCGTGTCTACTCTCTTTCCTGTGATCTTCATCGTCACCTTGTTTCAAGCCATCTCCTCTCCTCGTCTACAAGACTGTCCTGGTCCTTATTATCTTTCCTGAAACAATACAAGGATCCACCTTTCTCTTCCTGGTGATGAAATTCATCTTCTTCCTCCCCCTTTGACAACGTAGGCGGAAACACCCCCCCCCCCCGCACCTCCTATCATCAGAACGTGCCGACTATCGCGTCTCTTTTCGTCCGTCTTTTGTTTTATTTGCGTGATCTTTATTGTAATTGGCACGTACACTGTCTCTGAACAATTGAAGCCACCCCATAAGATTGCAGCCAACTCTTTCGCGTTCTGCTAATTGGACTCGCAAATTTTACGGCCGAATATTCTGGGCTTGAGACAGTTGAGGGGAGTGAAATCTCAAATTTGTGTACCTTCACATACTGAGAAATGTCACGTACGAATTTTTCCACTAGATGGTGGACCAATTCCCAGGCATATTAAGTTCCGTGAGAGTAAAAAAAAAGAAGCGACAACGGATAAGTAGCTCTATACCAAGAAGCTGCAGATAAGATTAAGTGAACTTATAAGGTTATACCTGAACTTATGAGAATCTGAAAGCGCAGACTAGAGAACATCATATTAATTTTTATAGAACATCTAGAGATTTTCATAGTTTATCCAAAAGATAGGAAAGCATATGAAGCAGATAGTGATGATAATGTATAATCTGTCTGATTAACTATTTCAATAGTGCTACTATACTTAAACGCTGTTCAATAAAACTACTTTAATTCATTCGGAATTTAAGAATGAGAAAAATACACTGAAATACCCTCTATAGATAATACTTTCACTCTTTCCTCCATAGTCTCCAGCCCTTTTTTTTACTCTTAAGCCAATACTGCAAAGAGAAAACGGAAAGTTTAATACCAGAATTTCTAGTGAATCTCATGAATATTCCTCTACTCTTCAAATAATAACTTTTATAAATAGTTACTTCACTTTTTTATAATGCGATAAGCTTTCTTAACTTCTTTTCACAATAATGTAAAAAATTATTCTTGTTGAGAGAGATATCAGGAATAATTAATAATCATAAAGCAGTCCATCGATGATAAGTATTTTTTCCGTATAAACGCCTTAACTCGCTTGTAATTCGTCAAAGTTGGATAACACAGTATACAGTAGTCTAGTATAACACAGTCTAGTATGGTTTTTCACGCCCATATTACAAAACATCAATGAGACAAGAGTCCACCTATAGCATTGTTTTTAATATTCTTGAGAAAATTGACGCTGACTTTTCTATTGGTTGAAGATTGTAATCCCAAGTTTGTTGTTCCAAAATTTTGTGAATTAAATGGTTGAAGTATTATAGGCTACTGTCTTCTTATCTTTATCTATAAAAGCGAAATGGCACTCACTCATTCATTCATTCATTCACTCACTCACTCACTCACTCATCAGCAGAACTCAAAAACTACCGAACCGAATACGTTAAAATTTGGCAGGCATGTTCAGTTGGACCGTTAGACGCATACTAAGGAAGGATTTTTAAAACTTCATGAGGATACGCCAAATATTTGAACTTTTCTATAGTTTTTCGGCGTTTTCTTCATTTTTTCGAAAACCAATCAGTAGGAAATGTTGATATTTGGTGGGCAGGTTCAGATAAGGTCTAGAAATGAGCGTTGAAATATTTTTGAAATCCGTTCAAGATTACGCCAGTAATAATTTTTTTTTCAAAATTGTAGATGTATTGCAGGTTGCTTATCTTCAGTCTTGATACGACCAATCCTTACTGTGAATTCAATGTTTGGAATCTGCACTTTTGTTTATTTCACGGACGCTACTGAACTAAATACGTTCAAATCATATTCACAGGTTGAGCTGAGGTAACAGAACGACTAATTCATTTAATACATAACGATTTCCTAAAATATAACCCTGTTAAGTCATATGATGATCAAAGCAAATCCTTTCGAAAGAAAATTGCAGGCGAGCGAAGCAAGCCTGTATGTCTCATCTGACACAGATAGAGGTTTTGCAGGCGATCGAAGCAAGCCTGATTGACTCACTGACACTACTGTTACTGTCGGGGGTCTAGGGTGCGGAGCCCCCTGGCTAGGCGGAAAAGGCGAGCGAAGCGTGCCTGCCGGCTAGTCCAAGATAATTCTATTCACATTTCTCCATCATGAACTAATATTAGCCTACATCAATTGCATTGCTCCTATTACTCCTATTATATTCTATCAATGATAAATTGATACATTCTGAAAAGTATCATGGAATATGTAGAAGAAAAATTCAAAATCCTCTCCATGAACCAAATATTTTTATTTACTTAGATTGATGAAATGGGATTTACTTTGGATTTCTCTCTAGAGTGAGAAGTGGAATATGAAAATATCTTAATGTTATTCATCCCTATAGAAAGTACAATACGACCTATCATGAATTTCATCAGTTAAATGAATATCTCTATGCCAGTAATATGATGAATATAAATATTATGAAGTTATTCTATCAAGTTAAAACAAAATACATGATACAGTGTAGATCCCAGCGCAAGCCGTCACAATGTGAAGAATGTTGCATGGCTGAAGCCAAAACGTTAGGCTGTTTCGAGGCTGCTCCTTGTGCGCTCCAACAGCTGTCCATTGAACATTGTCCATTGTTTTGTCCATTGAACCTTTCATTTAGCTATGCCTAGACTATTTTTTTAAAATGAAAGAGACCATGGTTGCTTGACATCAGGTTACATAGACTAGGAAACTAGGAAACCGCCTATTTTTGGCGACAGCAAACCACACTACACAGACACAACAGTGTCTTCTTTTTATCTCAGCTTACGCGAACTACAGCATACATTGGATTTACTTAATTCTCGAGCGATTCTGAATGGAAGTTTAAAATTGATACATAATTCATTATGATAACTTTCTTATTATAAAAAAATTACGCTATGAAGAGCAGCTTCAGTACTACTATAGAAGTACTTGCAGTTTTATTTCTCACAAGTGCATTCCATAGTAATCTAATATGAGAGTCAGTCTATTCAGACGTGTACTCGCGTTGAACAACAATAATTTGAGAGAACTATTAGCTTCCCGTGTGAGCTACTCTTCACTTAGCAAGGGACTTACACTGGAATGATGCTATTCTAGCCGCTCTCTATGAACACTGATGCTTAACTTGATATCCAATAGTGGAAAAAGGCCACAGCCCTCGAAAGATTAGGCTTCGAAAGGAGATGTAAATAATTTGCAAACATAATATCTCTTTTTGAAAATCTGCGCTTACTCTGAACTGAACAGGCACTAGAGGTCGAGCGGGGAGGGCCATCGAGACTCGAGAGCACTGCTGCTTCACTTCTATAGTCTGTCCAAGCAAAGAAGACATTCTGGCAAGATGAGAAAATTATTCCAGCTCGGTCAATATTGGTTCAAAAGTTATAAATTTAGTCTCAAATTGTAGATCAGAATGTTTTCTACAATTTATGAATTTTGAACCAATATTCACCGAGCTGGTGTCATTTCATCATTCTGCGAGAATGTCTTTTCTGCTTGAATAGACTATAGCTCCATCACGCTTAGATAGTTAGATACGTCCCCATCGGATAGGGTTGGGGAGGGATGGAATGTGTATGTGTATACTTGGTTGTGTGTGTGTAAGATAGAAAGAGAAGAGCAAAGTAGAAGCAAGAATGTGCAAGAAAACAGTGAACGAAGTTTTTAGTATCATGTACTGAGAGCTTTGCCAATGAAAGAGCGAGTGAACTTATATGAAAGGCTAACAAACAAGGATGAAAAATCAAAGAAAAAGCTAAGCTTGCTTCGCACTCCTCTCCTTTTAACCATACATAACTGGCAGGTTTTATAGCAAGTCCGACCGCATTGACTGGCGAAAAGTGGGAACATGAATGCTCGACCGTTACGTGAAGACTCTCATTGAGATGATTGTATGAGACATGTCCTCGAGACGAGGAAGCAACTGCTCTCCACTGAATACATTACAAAGTGTAGCTAAGATGCTTCTGAAGGCTACTCACATTTGAATGAGTGAACGATATCTGCAGCTACATTTCTATTCAGATCTATGAGAATTTTGTTGTAGATATGTATACAGAAATATAACTTGTCAGCGAATAGTATTACAACAATAAGGATAAAGAGTTATTGATTTCACAAAATTGACATATTATACATTCAGAAGGTTTCACTTCTACCCTTCTTGAAGTGAATTCTACCCTCGTTGCTTCTTATCTCCATGGATGATAAGAGCCTCTTAATCATTTCGCAAGACCTATAAAGACCTATATGTACACACTTTCTCGGAAACATTCACTTGTGAGCTCGTAAGAGCAATGCAATCCAAATGTTGAAGTACTCAAAGATATTCGATTGTAACCTTTTTTGCTACTAGCTACATTTTCTTGAAAAATCGTCATCACAGCCTAAAAGCGTTCCGTCAGACGCTCAGACAAAACGTTCTGTAATCTCTGCGCGGCGGCTGCTGAAGGGCTCCTCTATTGCCATCCGCGACGACCTCACGCGGAAACGGATCAGCTTATATCGCGAATTATGTGCGCGTGTAGGCCATGCTAATGTTTGGACAGTTGATGAAACTGTGGAGTGGAGAGAAGGTGACAAAGTGGTGTCGTAATTTTTATTTCTTTTTTCTCAAATGTTGTTGTGTTGTAACTGTTGTTCTGTTGTACCTTCAATGATTCTTACCTTGATTACCAATGATTCTTCTTCGTACCTTCCACTAACTTATCTGATACGTTAATGTGGAACTGTAAATTTATCGAATAGTAATTTTATTTACTGTATTCATTTTCATTTAAATTTTATTATTTTCTTTATGATTGCAATTTGATGATATCACGTGTTAATTCGTCGTTCATGTAATGTAAATTATTCTTTAATTATCTTTCTATTGGCACGATTTTCACATTGGTTAAGAATTCATAGTTTTCCAGCGATATGTTGAATTTTTTTTAATCTATTTTTTCATGTCAGCTCAATTATAACGTAATTAAATAGGATAAGAATTTTATTTTCATGTATTTTATTAGAGCCGAGAAGCTTAGGCATATTCATTACGCTCTATTAAGTTGCTTTCCAAGTGTAATATTTTCTAATTTCATCTCACTCAAAAAAAAGGAAACTTTTATTATATTCCATATTTATGCTGTTTATAATCATTATTAATTAATTTTTCATATTATTGAATCCTGTATCGTGTTTCTGATGTTGCCATAGGCCTCCGCAGACCTGGCAAAGGAGATTATAATGAATCAATCAATCAATCAAAAAAAAGCGTCGACTCACGACGCAATTTTGTAGACATCTCAAACATCCATATCTAATCATCTCAGGTCCTTAACTAAATGATTCCAAAATATTCGGGCCCATTTTTCAACTCAGGAGTCGAACCCGATTTCAACAATAATAAAAAATAAGATAGAGACTGATTATAGTCTCTATAAACAATATTATGGATTTTAGAGCATTTAAGTTATTCTCAGAAAAGTTAGGAGAACCAGAAAAGAGCTGAAGAAACCTCCATTTCAGGCATAGTTTTGAGACATTATCGAAAAATACATAACACATAATTTTAAGTCCTCACCTTCATATGCGTATTCAATTCCTTTTTTCTTCGAGTCATTCATGAGAGAAATGAGAACGCATTGCGAATGCATCAATGAGAAAAATGCCAACTGCAAAATTAACTATCCTATAACTATGTTATGTTAGTTAATTCAAACTTTCAAAGTTGTGCACCTATTGGTAAATGCGATTAGTGGTTTGTTTGTCTACAAGTTGGCAAGTCGGACAAATAGTAGCGAGTGGTCAGTGAGGGTATAGAGAGGGAGTGAGCGAGAGAGAGTATGCGACGACCGTCCTCTGTCAAAGGCAGGCCTTCTGGAGCGGACAAGCTCTGGTCGACCGCAAATTTATTAGCAGGGCCACTCACCCCCTCGAAATCCCTCATACTCTTTTACTTCCTCTCACTCATTCTCTTTCACTCTTCTCTCACCCTGACACTTTAATTTCCCGCGCCCTCACGCCTTTACTTTGACTTTCCCTCAGCCTCCCTCGTCATCGACAGGGACATGCCTTTATATTGTGTAAAACTCATTTCACGCCCAGCGTTGTCGACGACCAAGGCCACGTAATTCAATACTTTAGAAACGCACCCTGAAACGAAACCTGATATCATCGACACGCGACCCGCCACCGATATCTGCTACCGATATGAGGAATCATCACACATCCGGCTTAAACACCACCTGAAAGCTGAACCAGAATAGAATCATTCTAGCTGTTATACCAAGTACAAGACATTCCAAATAGAAAATTTAAATAAAAAAGTGATTTGTTATTTGATCGGCTATTCTGATACCGTTACATGGAATTAATTACGTTTTTCTAAATCCAGTGGTTGCTGAAATGTGAAATGATTTGATTTTTAGATACGTTTCAACTGTTCAATTTGAATTGTAATTAACAGTCGTGAGTCGTCGTGCTCAAGCTGCCTGGCTTTGAATTCGCTGCTCGAGCGACTGCGCCCTGGCTGCGCTGCGCTAACCATCACAACTCTTTTCACATATCTACATTATAAATGTTCACTCTGTTATTATGGCTACTAATGTATAGTCTAATTGAACGAGCGTAAGCGAGTGACTCGACGCCAAAGTCGTTGTCCGTCTGTTCGTTTGTTTGTTTGTTTGTTTGTTTGTTTTTATGTTCGACAATAACTTTCGAACGCCTCAATTAATCAACTTCAAATTTAGAACATATATTCTTCGAACATTTATACAGGTCAAGCTCATTGGACAATAAAATCGATCAACTCCTTCATCCTTTTTCAGGCGAAAAAAGGATAAGCTCTTAGCAACAATATCTACATCTACATCATGTTGCTTAACAATAATATCTTAGCAACAGTATCTATATCTACTCTTGTATCTATCATATTTTAACACAATAATCACGGCTGGGAAAAATGTCATATGGAATTTGAACAATTTTTTTGGTGAATGCATCTGATTTCAATAAAACAGCTGATTGCATATTAGCGGCAAATTTGAAGTTCTATCATGAGGAATAAAAATAATAATGTTCTCAAATCAAGAAAACGTTTCATTTGGAAGTCATATGTTAGTATTGATCTCAAATTTCAAACATGTGATAGGAGTCTATTTATTTGAAAAGCTGACGACAAGAGTCGGCAAATTTGAATTATTTTATTGTCATACATTTTTCCATTATTTTTGTTGAAATGTTTTAAAGAGGTTTGTTCGATTAAATTTCCATGCTTTGATAAGGCGGGTATTTAATTACACAATTGGGCAGCTGAAGAAACGCGAGCAGCGCGCCCAGCGTACAAAAAGTGTACTAGATGTCTAAAGCTAGGCGTTTTATTCTTTTATTTATTTATTTTTATTTTTTTGTTCAATCACAAATAAATATTAGAACTATTTTTTCAATTATTACATTTTTTTTACGTCTGTCATGTAAACATGAAATGAAGGTATATGATTAGTTCAAATTAGACACATTAGAGAGCGCATATCAGTCCAATCTTCAACCATTTCCTGTTGTCCTATTATATTTTCTATCGCATAAGGCTATAGATCAAATGAAAAGAGATGAAAAATATGATTTGTATTTTCATCTCTTTTCGTATTAATGAGTAATAGAAAATATTACCGTGTAATATCGGCCTAAGTCAAACTAATAATATGTCACCCTTGCTTGATGAATGCTAATGACATCCATAATTTTTTTCTTATTTTTTACAAATTGAAATATTGGAAAAATTCCATTCTTGAACGAAGTTCTACAATATTTGTCAATGGTTCAACTATTCTTCAATTTAATACATTTGAGAACTCACGAAAGTCTATTGAATTCAGTATAGAATGAAATTAAGATATTTATACATGTATGACTATACTCTACATGAAGTTTCAATATACTACAAATGAGTTTCAGCAATTAATAAGGGAAAGTTATTGTATCAAAATTAATTGTAGATTAGAATATACGTATATGTAGAACGTTAAAATTATCCGTGAATCCTCTGAATTTTTGCTGTAGAGTCGTCTTGATAAGTACATTTTCATTGGTGCTTTGGCTGCAGCGGATTCACGGATAGTTGGAATAACAAAAAAAATTAAAATCATAAATCAAAATATTCCGTACATAACTATAACTTCACAAAATGGAATTCTTCAGTATTTTATTAATATAGGTATCATATTAGTATGATTTGTGGTTCCTATTTGGACTATTCGCGGCAGCCAACGCATCAATGAACTTGATCAAGTGGACTTGACTACAAAATTTCATCATCATGTTATTCAAGCCATAAGTTGACTTTGGAATTTGCACGCGAGTTCTTCAGCCCATGGGGCTTACTAGTTGATCAATAAATAAGTGAAATTGGCTCATTTTAAGTCATTTTCAAGTCTTTTTGCCACTTGCGAATGCTACCTTTTCAGGTGATAAAATTCTATTGAAAACATGGCAATGTGTTCACGGTTCAATTTTTTGAGTTTTATTTAGTTCCACAAGATTTTAGTTGTTTCACTTTTAGTGCATCAATAATAATCTGTTTTATGTTCTTAAGAAAAAATATATCGAAGAAACAGCTTTGGAAGTTTCCTTGGAACTCATTCCCTATTAATAATATTAATATAACTGCATCATGGCCGAAAATCTCGAATACAATTAAAACTATAATGTTCTAGAATTGTCATTCATTGTCAGTCCAGGTTCTTCAGGCTAATGAATCTGCTATGACTCGAGCTTCCTCTATTTCTTCGAATACATAACTACATGTAGGTAGAAACATCAATTAGACTGCTAGAAAGATTATGGAAAATGCATCAGATACGTACTAAAGAAGCTATAAGTTTAACTTTCTCGACTTTCCCCGCATCGATAACTTTCTTCTAGGTAACTAAATCGATAAGACCATTCCAAATAGCACGGAAAAAGCAGCAAGGAATGACGACGCTTTCCCTGTGAGACCTTGTAGAAGTGGAAATGAATAAGGGTGGGGGGGGGTAGGTGTGTCAGAGGGAAGGATTATGATCAAAAGAGCCGACTTGGCTGGCAAAGAAGTGGGCACTTGAGAGAGGAGCACTCTTTCTCCGACACTTGTTCATAATGCAAAGCCCATCATCATTACCTTTACACGGCTTGTTGTGCCCGAGGCCAGGAGGGGTACCCGATATCACGTGATCTGCATATCCCGTTTTCTCTTAGCCATTTCTCCTATTTCAGTCTTTCACTGTCCTCTTCATATTCTGATCCATCACTGATTTTTAGAAAACAAGAAGGAAAAGTTAAAAAACCAAAGAGATTTTGGGATTTTTGTAAGGTTTGCTTCAATTATATAATGTTACCAGAATACACTAATACCAATACTAGGCCTATATTATTTTCACAAAGCTAGTCTCATACAACGTCGAATCAGTGATTTCTAAAGCCAATTATTAGGGTTTACATTTGAATTGAAAACAAAACAATAAAATAAACGATTTTGGAGAGAACAGACGTGGTAGTGAGAAAAATATAGGCCTAAAATAACATCCCCCTGGCAAATAAGTTCAAATTCAAGAACGTAATCTACATCTACAAGAAAAAATAATTATTACAAAATCCTTTTCCAATGTTATATCAGTATGATGTCTTCTTGTTTAATACAGAAACGACTTCGATTGTAGGCTGCTAAGCTCCTTCAAAAATTGCCATAACGTCTCATTATTTTTGTCGAAAAACTCAATTTCAAGCGTCAATTCAAATTTAAACATAGCACTTTTGCTTCTCCGTCAATCAGATGTGTGCGCGTCACTCGTGAATAGACTAAGTGATCATTTCCGATCCTTCCTCTCCTTTCTAGGATCATATAGGTGAAAACACTAATAACTGATGAACAAAATTGAAATTTAATTGGAATAAATTGAAGTTAAATCGAATTTTCAAGTTTTCTGCCAAATTGTTTTTTTCTGAGTAGAATATAATTTACTTTGTCTGTTCCTGAATTTGAAGCAAAAACACGAGTATGGTCTAGAAATATTTTTTTATACAGGGTGTTTCAGGAGGAATGTGCAATACTTCTCAGGCTGATTCCTTACACCAAGTAGACAAAAAAGTTCCATGGGACCAACCCCCAAAAACGCTTTGTTACCGAGATAACAATGTCAGAAAATTGAGATTTTTCAAAATATATTAATTTTTCCAAATTTTTAGAGGCTTTAGTGAGGTTCTAAAATAATCAATTCCTATGTAAAATTAGCTGGGGAATTCAATGAAACCAGTTTCAAGTTTGTAACTTTAACGGTTATTGAGATAATTGGAAAAATATGCTAGAAAACGCTATTTTTTCAACAATAAGGGTCATAACTTGATAAGGAATCATAAAATTGTATTTTTTATTAATGGAAGTTGAAGAGAGTCGGATTCTTAAGAAAAAGTTAAATGGCGGCGATTCTGTAAATCTTACCCAAATCTCAGAAATAGCGATCAAAAATCGAAAAATCGCTACCAAACACAAATTTATCACTTGTGCTATGTTTTGTCAGTTTTTCGATTTTTGATCGCCATTTCTGAGATTTGGGTAAGATTTACAGAACCGCCGCCATTCAACTTTTTCTTAAGAATCCGACTCTCTTCAACTTCCATTAATAAAAAATACAATTTTATCATTCCTTATCTAGTTATAACCCTTATTGTTGAAAAAATGGCGTTTCCTAGCATATTTTTCCAATTATCTAAATAACCGTTAAAGTTGCAAACTTGGAACTGGTTTCATTGAATTCCTCAGCTAATTTTACATAGAAATTGATTATTTCAGAACCTCACTAAAGCCTCTAAAAATTTGGAAAAATTAATATATTTCGAAAAATCTCAATTTTCCGCCATTGTTATCTCGGTAACAAAGCGTTTTTGGGGGTTGGTCCCATGGAACTTTTTTGTCTACTTGGTGTAAGGAATCAGCCTGAGAAGTATTGCACATTCCTCCTGAAACATCCTGTATATTATGTAGGCTATTATATTCATTTCTATTGTGTATGATGCCCACATATGTTGTTTTGCTTGAGCGTGGCGATGGATTAAGTGCACAGAGGGAGATAAATATACAGGACGCTCTTTGTTATCATGAATTGTATAGTCTATCTAAGCAAAGAAGACCCTCTGGCAAGATGAGAAAATTACTCCAGTTTGGTCGATATTTGTTCAAGAATTATAAATGTGGTCTTAATAGTAGATGTTTCCTCCAATTTGAGATCAAATTTATAATCTTTGAACCATTATTGACCGAGCTTGAGTCATTCTCCCATCTTGCCAGAGGGTCTTCTTTGCTTGGACAGACTATAGCTAATTTCATCTAGTCTGGTTTGGTGAAAAGTATGGCTCTATAGAACGGTATTTCTGTTTTTATAGAGCCCTAGTGAAAACGTTTATTACTTCTGATCAGGCCATAATATAACACCACATCACTGCATCTTTGCTAATGAGCTGTTATGACGGAGTTGGATAGGCAACTTGCTAAACATGAATATAATCAAGGACTACAATACTGTCGTTAGAATTTTATTATTTTACTGTTATACTATTCTACGTTTATCTATTATAATTATTGTGAACGTTATAATAGATTTTCTCCTTGATAAATTGATTGATATAATACTAAAAATCGTGGTAATGAAAGCTTTGACTTGAAAAAATATGCAAGTTGCTTAAGTGGGAGCGTTCCAGTACTAGTATGGTCCATACCTGAGTCACCAACCGAAACAGCCGCAAACTAATAATAATAAGAAACGATTTTCAAGAAAACTCTAAGCCTTTCATAAAAATATCTACAGCAATAATAGCACAGTGGTGTTCATATAATGTGAATTTTTCTAGTACAGTATTCAAGTCTCATAAATAAGAATATTATCCATAGGAACTTTATCCATAGTGTCATATACCTTAAATTATCAATTTTAATTGAGTTCTGTATCATCTCTAATTCATCTTCTTTGAAGGAAATAGACACATAACTTTCAATCAAGTGTGTAACCTATTATTGTCTTCACCCTTATCACATTCATTCAGCGTCATTACTCACATTATTCTGATCCATACATTTGATCATACTTCCAGTTTTCCGTAACCTTTTATTACATAAGTTTTCGAAAATAATATTATTCTGAGTATGAAACATCAAACTTTTTCCAAAGTTGAAAATCTTAATAACTATTTGAATCGAGTATTATTGTCTTCACCTCCATTACATCCATAGCCATCCATAGTCAGTATTCATATGATGATTTTGATCCCTGCAACCGAGTATTTGTCTTCACCCTCATTATACCTATATCCCACTCACACGGTATTCTAATCCATCCCTCAGCTCATGAGTTTTATTGTGTGGAAACTAGGTTGCAGGAGCACAGCACACGCAATAAAACTTCAATATCGCTGTCAAGGGATGATGATCGGCATTGTTCACCGGTCTGGCTACTCGCAAATGAGCCAACCGGCGACCCCCCGCTGCACTCACAATGTCCAACGTGACAGCTGTTCCCAAAACGTTTCTTTTTGTCTATTCTGAGAGGGTGGGTTGAAACTCTGACAGGCAACCCCGAATCGAATGCTGCTCGTTGCTCAGTGCTTACATCGATAATAGGCTCCGCCCTCCGACGCCATTCATTTTCCCCCACCACCACTCTCGCATCCGACCACTGCGCAGACTGTTCTGCCGTAGCTCTCGCTTATCAGCCAGTTTTCCTTGAAATTCGACAGCACACGACCAGAAATTCATGACTACGCAGTGGAAAACGGAATTAAGAAGATTTCTATTACTTTCTGGTTGAGAAAACAAAACCTCTCTACCATTTTTTATTACATAACAGATTCTCTTAACAACCATTTTCGAGGAAATGTAGTTGATCAATCCATTTAACACATTAACTTATCTGAATCTGATATGTCTTTCTGGTTGAGAAGAGAAAATTTTTGACAAAGTATCTAATGCTTTTCAGTAACAGAATAATCATGTTACTTCGAGAAACGTGAAGCGTAGTTGGATGTTGATAAGGCAAGGCAAGCCCAGATAACACATTATCTATAACTTATAATCTGGTAACCGGTTTTGAGCTAATATCTATGTGACGTGTTTGTTGACTTACTTCCACCACTACCTACCTCCATTACATCTTTATCCACTACCACTACCACAAAGTTAGGATCAGCTTCATAGTGTATCATGAAGATTCTCCTAATCGGAGGGATTAGGATTATATGATAATCCTCATCTATCCTGGGATAGTTGTCTAGCCCGGATAATACCCATGAATCTATGAGCATATTTAGTTATTCCGTGTACAAAGTCTAAGGCTTTAGAAATCATCTCTCGAAAATGATGCGATGAAAATAAGGGGATCAATCATGGTCTGGAAGGAAAAATTATGACTTGGGGAAATAAATCAGTTCAAACAGCATGAAAACTTGGTATCATAGATTGTATTCTTGTGTATTTACAACATATATGATCTAAAGTATCTTGTTCTGGAACAATCGGTTTCAATTTCTGATTTGGTTTTTATGTGGAGTCCATCTTGAAGGAAGTTCAAATCCTCTAAACAATAATTTGATCGGGTTTGAATGTGTATTTTCATCAATTCCGTAGCAATTAAGTTGACAATTAAACCTGAGGCTGGTCTTCAAAAAATTGTATTTCTAATAAAATAATAAGAGAAGAAATTACAAATGAATTTATGCTTTTCATAATACTACCGTACACGTTTTTAAATAGAGAATTTCGGTGTTTAAAAAGTTATCAATCCTTTAAACAATTTAAAAGACTTTCATAAATCATTCCCTAGACGAAACTCAAGTAATTTCCACTATCCTATAATTTTAATAAACTGTTTGGATCCATAATCTTTGTGGTTCAATAATAGGCCCGAACAGGCCTCTTCTTAATTCCTTCGCACTTCAACAATCATAGACCTATTCAAAAACTGATATTTTTTGCTATTGACTAAATATAATTTTTTTTCGATACTGGATTTTCTCATTTCATTAGCAAGACACTTGTGCGTTGGAATTTGGGTGATCAGTGAGTGGAAATTCTTAAACATTGTGAGGCCTCAACCGAGCCTTCTAGAGGAATCACTTAATTATTGGCTCTTGACAACAAAGAAATTATTTGAAAGTTTATGAAACCAATCAGAATATTTTCCGGCGGCTTCGTAGTTGTTTTGTTTTTAAGTCAGGATTTCCGAGATCTCAAATGATCTGTATACTCGTACAATTACGGTAATATTGAATCTTCAAAATTGAAAGAAAATGTGAATAGGCCTATCAAGAGCCAATATTATGTAAAAAGATCAAAACAGTAGAAATTTTAATGAAAACTGATTCTCACTGATTGAATAATTATCATTATTATCTTCAGAAAAAACAATGTTTGGAGAAATATTCAACTATTGGAAAATCTTACAATATTTTTCAATCCACCTTACATAATACAGCTAGCCTATAATATTATTCAACTCAATTTAAATCGAATGGCTAATAATAATTTCAACAATAACTCACGCACACTTATCAATTTATTTATTCGTACTATAGACTATTCACTCTTCTTACAAATATTTACAGATCACTTTTACAAAATTTTAATTATTTTATTAAGTACAACAGGCAACAATCAATCATTTTTTCAAAAATTATTGCGCTCAAGGCAAACTTGTCAAGGATGCAGACTTTTCTATGCCGTTCTATTCTATAGTGGAAACGTAGGTGAAAACATTCAAGTTATATCATTAAATACATACAACTAACATCGTAATATATTCTAATAGTCATAAAAACCCTATCCTGAATATCAATCTCTGAGCAATGTGATGATGATTTAATAGTAATTTGAAAATTAATTACAAATTATCTTTTGTTAATAAAAAAATAGGGAATCCCAATTATTTGAGGCGTTTTAATTTGAAGGCGTTCATAATCAATTGAATGTTTAAAACTGAACGCATAAGAAAATTTCTATTATTTCTTCCATAACATTCTGAAAGTATGAATTGAAATTTTCAGCTTTGAAACTGTTATTGGCATACTATTTAATTAATTGGAGTTATGCTTTTTTATTATTAGGTTTCTTAAGATATAGGAGTATTTGTTACAGTAATATTCTTGCCTAATTCATGTATGGATCAAATATAAAATATTTTAATCGATAGCCAATATTAAAAAAAGGTTATGTTTGAAACTTTTCAGAAATTTTGGCCAGCTCGTCTGCATTCCTTGTAACAAGTGCCAAATACCTTATATTATTCACATGTACAGTACATAATAAGTAAGACCACGCACTGATTGACTAGACAGTGAGTCTTTCTTGGCCAGATTATAACGCAGTGTTCCTTTGATTACTGCAATCACACTTTGGGAAATCGGCTGGCTACTTGTCACCACACACTACATTATTTGGTCATCACAAATTTCATGCTTCTCTCTCTTATTGATGTCATGTCAGGGTTGGAAAAAATACATTTTTAACCAGATTAATTAAGTTCATAGAGAAAATTCACAACGATATCAGAGATGAGAATTGGTAAAAAATTAGATTTAATTGTTCATTATAAACAATCTATTTTGAATGAATTTATGAATAGAGATGATTTTTAGATAGACATTTTCTTTGAAAATACAGTGTGTAATCTAATATATAGGCCTGTAATCAAATCTCTTCTCAAATACTAGGTTTAAAATACTAGGATACTTCTCTTTTGGCATTTCAACAAGAAAGAGTGTAATTGAAACAACTTTCAATGAGTGTAATGTTGAGGATAACCTTATTTCATAAAATATTTCTAATAAATTAGCTGATGCCATTTTGCCTATTTTATGAAGGTGAAGCCCACATGAGCTCATAGGCTTGTGCGTGGGTAATGAGATGGATGATTAGATGATGACTACTTTTTATATAGTCAGGACCGACGGCTTACAGTCTCCTCCGAGATGTGATGTGCTGTGGTCAAAAATTGTTCCAATTGGATTCAATTAGCATTGGAATGATTTTGTATAATAGTAATTCTTGCTCAAAAGCTGCTCAATTTCTCGATTTCCCTGACGAGACAGTTCCTCAACATGAAAAAGTGTGAATCATGGAGTTCATTCTTCCGATAGGTTTCACCAACCGTTATCAACTATTTTCAATTAGCTATAAGAATTGAACTGATTCTGGATGATAATCGATCTTGTCCAAGTGCAACCCTGACAGCACCTCAACAAGAAAAAGCGTGATTTGATCAACTTATCACTGAAACATTTCCCCCTGTTAGAGCTCGCTGTTCACCTTGGTTTGCACCAACCGGTATCAAATACTGTTCATCCAAATAGCTGAACCGATTCAATAATCATTAAACTGATTCAGGTTCAAAATTAATCAACAGGTTTAATCTGATTCCAATTTGCTTATCCTGTTTAAGTGCAACCCAAAATTTGATAGCGTGACTCAACCAATTTTCACCGAATCATGATCTGTTGGAGTGACATTATTTGTGAGTTGTGAGCAGTAGCCAGCGAGTGTTTTCAAGTTTGGCGTTCTCATGAGTTGCGTGCCCCGGAAAGAGGCTGCCAGTCGGACTACCAGGCGCGGCCCTGCAGCGGCAAATAGGACGAGCACTGCTGGTGCGGATGCTGCAGATTTTGTCGCGGATAAGCGGCTGCGGCTGCCGCTGCTGCCATATTGCTCAGTATGCTTGCCTGCTGGTGATGTTGCTGGTGTTGCGGATGCGGACTGTGTCCCGTACAACTCGCCGCCCCCGACTGCCCCCGCCCGCTGCCACCTCCACCGCCACTGCTGCCGCCTCCACCGTTCTCGTTGCTGCTTCCCCCGCACGGCTTGCCGTCCTTCACAAGTACAGGTACGGCCACGCGTCGCGGAGAGCTCTGTGCCTTCAATCACACAACAAATTTTAAAATTTATACAAATTGTATGTAAGCACACAAATAAGAGTGATGGTTATTAGAATTGTTAAGTTATTTGCATACGTTATTTATATTTTTGATGGATGGACTAAAATATTTTGTTGACCTTCAAATTAATCTATCAGGCACTTTGACATTATTATAACTTGTTAGTATGATATTATTCATTAATCATGCTCTGCTATTTTGTAGTTTCACTATTGACTTATGAAAAGTTTTTAGCAAATAGTTCAATAATGTTTCAAGAATAATAATATTATAATCTATGGCAATTCTGAGTACTTACAATATTACAAATTCAATGTTAGTATAGTATAAAACAAATAAAAATTACAGAAGGTTCAATTACTCATACAAATGCAATCGCTTTAGCTTGAAATATGATTAAAATAAAGTTAAAATTTTAAAAGTGAATGCTCTCAAAGTATAGTATGACCTCCACCTTTTCCTTACAGTGCTAGAGGAATGCTGCACAGGATATAAGGGAGTTTATAAGCGATTGGAGCAAACGTTTCATGTAATTGATTCGTTTGGATTAAATAACACCCTGAAGCAGAGGGAGCTGGAGGAACAAGCGTGTGTTGGCTACGCAATAGGGTAACTAGCTGAATCGCACACCCCAATTACTCGAGGTTTGGCCTTTCTATCGACACAACCCCCGAAATTCAATTGCCAAACCGATTCCTCCCCTAACAACATTCGAAAACAACCGACCCACTGCTACTGGTGAGTTGGTTAGCTTTGAGCAGGCCTGTACTTTCAATAAGAAAATCAATTTTCTAGTCGACCCTGTTATTTCAGTATTACAGCTTGGCTCCAAAATCACTTTGATTTGCGAAAGTATTTCTAAAATGCAATAATGAATGTAAGCTCTAACAAGATTAATCAATAAATATTGATTTTAGTACAAAATAGTTTACAGTAATCCCAGCTTTTTCTGGTCTCCAAGACGTTGAGGAAGATGAATAATGGAGTAATCAAGGAAGTGAGTTAGTCTGGTCGAGCGAAGAAAAGACATTCTGGCAAGATAGGAGAATGATTCCAATGCGGTCTATATTGATTCAAAACTTATAAATTCGGTCTCAAAATGTAAAGTAGAATGTTTTCTACAATTTTAGATCATATTTACATTTTTTGAACAAATATTGACCGAGCTGGAATCAAATCAAATATTTATTTATTTTGACACAACAATACAATTCATCAAGCTATGAAACAAGTTTAATCATAAAAATAAAATATTATGAAAAGTTCTATCAATGTTTCATACAGAACGAAAGCTAAAAATATGCCAAAATAAAGAATACTACTTGCTAAATTGAAAAATTTGCTCACTAGTAGGAGACTATGAGTAAGTCATTTTACTACTAGTAAGTAGGAGTCATTTTCTCATCTTACCAGAAGTCTTCTATGGTTGACCAAACTATACTAAAGTATTGAAATTGACAACTTACTTGATTCTGAGCGTTCTGTTCCGCCATCGCTTTCTCTTTGGCTTGTCTTTTACATTTGTATCGGTGGTTCTGGAACCAAATTTTAACCTGGAACAATGGAAAATATTTTTAATTTGAAGCAAATCGATCAAATTTTTCTACATTTCCATGAATTCTATGATTCATTGTAGATTTTTTGTAGAAATTATCCCTGTGCGAAGCTGAGACACAATTCAAGTGAGATAATGATTCTAATACTACAATAATGTACCTTTATAAGAAAAATGTAGAGAGCAGCATACTAAAATAATGTACCTTATAAATTATAAAGTTGTGAAAAATGTAGTGAGAAGCTTTTCCGCGCCTTGATTTGATGTATTTTTATTATTGGTTGTGCCTTGACTATTATCATGGATTGTATTTAGTCACTCACACTCTATAGACTATAGAGTAATCAATGGAATGATTCAAATAGAGTGATATTCTGTTAATGATAATCTAAATCCATGAAAACAGAAAAATGTTGTCTCTGCCGATATACAGCAGATATACAGCAGATACAGCCGATATACTTTGCCGATATACATGTAATTTGTTGACTCAAGAATCAATTAATTTATATTGAAAACTGAGTTGTGTTCATCTCATTTTGAAAAGTGTTCATTATGCAAAATAGTTTGTGACGGCACCCAGCATTCAATAATAATGTATGCTAATACGGTGCTTCTTCATAGAAGATTGTAGCAGAAACTGATTTTCAAATAGAAATCATATTTCCCAGGAGTCCAACACCTGGATATTTGAAGCAATGTTCATTTGAAAGTTCGACTACCAGTTGAATCTTTTGATGTTCAGCAGGAAGAAAATCCAATAACTTCACAGTCGATTACCAACTCGAGTATAGATTATCGTTTGTCATGTGACCAATCCTTTTAAAGGTTCGCTTGTTTGCTACAATGATGTGAGCGTTTGTGACGCTGGCGTTTTTGGTTGTAGCAATCTGAAAGCGGATTGGCGATTCAGGGGTGTTGAAGCCGAATAAGAGCAAAACTTGAAGTTGGGCCTTACCCCATAAAGGATGCTATCACAACACGACGCATCTGTCATTAAACCGTCCCTCTTTCTTTCCCTCCAGCCGAGATAAGATCCCCTCTCCGCTTGTGAATACATAATTACAGCAGCGCAAAATGAATTCTAAGCTATGAATAAATACGACCACTTGAACAGAAATTGTGCAGACTATTACGTTCACTTTAGTTTGCTTCTCTTTTTACGACAGATGGCTCTGTTTTAGCTTCACATACATTTTATCAATGTTAAATGTACATGCGTGATGAGATCGACTTGTCATCTGAATATTTCAATAATGCATAGATTCCTATTGCATGTTATAGATCCTCTTTACTTAGAAGAAGGCTTTTGACACTTCATCAATTTCCTCGATATACGAGTGCTACCTGATATTAAAAGCTTATCATCAGAGGAGCTCATCATCTCATTGCCCATTTCAAACGTTTAGTCAACAGATTTCCTAATCCAATTTACAACGTTCAAGGGTTGAAGCTTGTTCAAGTATATAATTAACATAATTCATTATCCGTATACAGCATTTATTCTCCGTCTAATATTAGTATAATTATTTTCATGTTAAAATATAAATGCTATCGATGAATTGAAATTCTCTGAATTCTTGGTTTTTTTATTAGGCTACTTGGAAAAATAAGATTATCTAGAGTCATAACAGGAAACGAGGGATTTCATCATTAGAGATTCTTAGTACTATATACATAGCTGAATCTATTTAGCCTATTTGAGCCTTAGCAATATTAATCAGGTCTCGGATTTGCAATATCTCATCACTTTTCCAAGAATGGACCTTCTGCCTCAATGGCTATAGGATGACAAAAAATAGTTTAAATAGATGGAAAGCATGTAGAGGACAGTCGATAACTAGTATGATGGTGTTTAAGGACAAATATATCTATTATTAGATGAGAAGTGGGAGGTAATGGTAAACCTGATAGAAAGAAAAAAAAACTGGCAAATCAAAAATCGAAATTATTGAGCCAGCAAATAGATGAGAGATGAAAGATGAAATTCACATTTACGAAAATCATGATTATTTATTAATCAGTAAGCACTGTTTAGCATAGAACTTTCATTATTAGGAATTGCATTATCAAGACATAATTTTCAGATTCAGATTAGCTTCAGTATCACTAAATAGAGCTTTACGTTCTTTCACCAACGTAGGTTTCATGGAATCATCGGCAGATTCGTTTCTTAAGCTTATTATTCACTCAATTTGTGATGAAAGGAAACATTACACCGAGAGACGCTGTGGTTTACCGTGTAACGACAAGGGTTGCGGGAATTGCGGTTTCAAAAGAAACATACAAGAAGCAGGATCGAAAGACGTGAAAGAGGAGGATGAATGAGGTAGAGAGCGGTTTGCTACAAATTCAGCGCTGTATTGTTCGGGTTACTGTTCGTTCTCTTTCTACTCGTGCAATCTTATTTGGCTCTTTTGTTTCAGAAAGGCGATACACTGGGGTACCGCAAATCTACCATCGCAAGTCTCCAAAACCGAGAGCAACCCTCGTCTAAATGGCTATGAAGCAACAAAAGCGTAAACGCTGAGTGAGTTTTAGTCAGAGGAGGAGGAGGAGGAGGACTATGAATGAGTGCTTGTATGGTGAGGGGAGGAGGGCGAGAGTGAAGTGGCGGCTAAATCAAGCGTCATTTGTTTCCAATATTAGAGCGCATTGTCCCTGTCCCCCGAAGCCCCAGGATTCGAATCCACTTCAGTGTTCTCTATCTTCACGGCAGGCCTCTCCTCGCCTTCTTTTTCAGCAGCTTACCAACGGCTAAATAATCCCGGGCACCAGCAGCAGCACACCCTTCTGGCTTTCAGTTCAAACACGGCTGCACAAAAAGCGAGAAGCTGCATGAGGGAGCCGAGAGGGAGACTAAAAAAGAAACTGGATCACATCTGCTGAATCGCCGAACATGGCTGCCAACTTTGCACTTTCATAATCACAAAACAACAATGGCCGAACGAGCAAATTGTTGCCAGAAAGTTTGGTTTGTAGTGAGTGACAGGACTGCTGATTGAAATTTATTCAAATTGTAAAAAATGACTGCATGTCGGTAATTCATATTGAAAAATCAAGAGTGTTACTATTCACGCAGGCTGTCTCAAGGGTCAAAATTTTGATCTCTACTTTAAATCCTCAACTATTTTCTCAGAAATTTATGTGAGTTTCTTCAGAAATCAGAGAAGGTAACCTGATTGGTTGCTTGTTATATATGGCGCTAGACAAGATTATTTAAAAAAAAGAAAATTATTCAAAATGGAAATATAGCTAATAATATAGTTTCATGAATTCATCTTAAAGCATCATATAAGTTTAAAACAAGAAATTTTATTCAGGCTGTACTTTGTACTTTGATTAGACAAAAATCAGTATAGCTGAGAAGTGGAAATTGTATCACGTGACCCGACTGTGATTTTTTGAATATTGTGTAGAAAATGTAGAATATGATGATGGAATTGCAGCAAAGATTCAATATTTCATAATATTATTATTCATGCTGATAAATAAGAGTCTGCAGTCAGTGTTTATGTTACCGTATTACAAAGATGATAGAGTAGCCTATTTGATTACTGTATGATACTATAATTATCTAAATGATCAGGATCATAGCAAGTCTCGAGCAAGTATCGCATGATATCATCTATAAACCTATAACAATCGACAATGATGTACTTTCTTCAGGTAAGCAATAAATATCCTATTAGGATCCTTACTTTCTTGTTTATATTTTTGCATAACAGATATTTGCTTCCTGCCGAAAACTGATTATAATATAAATGAAAATGCATTAACTGGGCACATGTTAGGCACTTGAAGTCTCATTCCTACCAGCCTCTGTCTCGTCCATCAGGCCAAAAGGTTTAATTGCATCGTGTTGAGAGCTCAAGAGTCAATATTGTCTCTGTCTTCCCCTGAGACCAAAACAAATAAACATCTACACCATCCCTTTTCAGTGTTATTGGACTTCTCAATTACAATATTATCACAGCAGAATCTACTCGCTGACTCCTTCATGTATCCTTTCTAATATTTTTGAGCTGAATAGGTCATAATTATAGAGTAAATATTCTTACCATTATTTCCAGACAAGAATGAAACTAGTGTATGGCTTTATTTCATTCATAATGACATCATGTTATAAAGCGTCTATTTATTTATTTATTTATTTATTTATTTATTTATTAACGAGATTGAAATACAATAGGATTGAAACACAGACAAAGTCCAAAACGTCTCTTTTCCCCAATTTTTGTTAAACTATTCAAAATAGAGGTTATGTCCACACTTAAAACTTAAATTATTCACAAATTTTAACTTCTAAAGGTAAAAAAAACTATGAAACCGTAATTTAGAATTTGGAAGGTTGTTACATAAATAAAAAGAACCAAAACACAAATAATATTACTCAAAATATTATTTTTACCTAAATTTAGTCTACCTAAATAAGCGTATAGTTATAAAGCATCATATAAATAAGCGTCTACCATGAATTTTATCCACATTGATAATGGGCTGAAAGTTCCGAAACATGTATGTGCATTAATAATTTTTAAGTCTTTAAAAGGGTATTTGATTCTCATTTTATTATGCAAATATTGAAAATATAATAGCCCTAAGTTTTAAAGTTTAATTTCATACTTCTTTGAACAGAATAGCCTCGATATTGATAAATAATTAACTTCGCTTATAATATCTCGACAGGTATATACGAGTACTTATTGAGGTTCTAAATTTTGTGACATTAATTTTGTCAATTTTAATGAAATGACAGTCTACTTCTCTCAATCTACTTGCTTGCTGCTTCTCAATGTAATTGCTTCCGAGGTACGCGGTCCCTAATCAACAACTGTGTACTAATAATCTTGGATCTTAATGCTTAATTTACTCACAATAGATTTGTGTTTATCGTATCACTTTAATGGCAACTGACAAGTTTTTAATTTTTCCATTGACTCCTAAGCATTTCGTTGGTGAGGAAGCCACATTCCCATCTCACTCTCCACCTTTGTAGAAGCCGAGCTGCTCCGATTCACATTTAGAATCAATTAGATCACGGATTTCACTGGTAAGAAACCATACTATGTTCAATTTAAAAAATAAATCTAATATGTCTATTCCATTGAAAGTATGGTCAGCACATATAAAAATTACACTTCTTAGACTTTGACTTTATCTGTAAGTAATTTTACTAGTAAAAAATAACCAAGGAACAAAAAAGTACATTGACGAAGGAAATGGAAGCCTAATCAATACAACTGTTCTTATCAAGGATTCATTCACAGATCCACTTTCATGGTAATCAACAAAATCTAGAATAGCCTATTATGCTGACAAGAGCAGCAACAACAACAATTAATAATGAAGATGAAAACAAACAAAAATATTGACTTTTTATTGTCAAATGTTCACAATTATGTATAACTAATTCTAATAAAATTTATTATTTAATAATCGTAAACCTGTCCGTTGAATTTTATATTTTCCTGTTCGGGACAATTGAGCAATCATATTCCATTGAGGAGTACTGACGCGAATGGAGAAAATTATAGATAGAGCTATGTGGAGGGAGCTGAAATCATCGCAATTTGCCGAGTCATTAGTGCTCGTTCCTCCGACAGATTTCTGCTTTCTATTTGCTGCTAGCTATTTCCCAATCAAAACAGTCCTGTTTGGCTCTAAGGTAGCTTCATGAATATTCATGAGCACGACATAGAACGCTGAAATTGAACTGCCATACACAGTTCTTGCTCTTCTCCTCCTCTACTCCTTCTCCACCCTACTTTATCTTCTTCTTTTTCCCTTATTATTTCCTCCATGTAAATTTGCCATTGCACCACGGTAGCGGTCTGAACCAATAGCTCTGTGCTATTCAATGATTCCTCTTTTGTTATATTCTTTTCAGTGTTGCTTTTCAATAATTCTTTCCCCTCACCACTCACATTAACAAACATGACAGCTCATTGTTATGCAACAATAATAACTCGAGCCGCCATTAACGATTTCAGTAGTTCTCCAGTGAGCACTCTGTAATATGTGATTGATTTTTTCGTGACAGGTACAGCGTCAATTAAAATTTCAGTACATTTTTCTTGAACGTACATTATAACATGGATTTTTCCATCTTCCACAATGAATATTATGTCAATGAAATGTAGCTTACCTGAGTAGGCGTTAAGTGTATTAAGCTTGCTAAGTGCTCCCTCTCGGGTGCGGACAGGTACTTTTGTTGCTTAAACCTCCTCTCCAGCTCATAAACCTGCAACAATAAGGAAAATTTTATGATTTCACTGAAAATATAATACAAAAGTTCAGCAGAATAGTTTTGCATGCCTAAAAATCACTAGATTTCCATTTATTGATTCCACGGATGACTCCGAAATTGAAAAAAAAGAAAATTTCATCTTCTTTAGATAGTTTTCGACTGGTTAGCGTATAAGATATTCAAAATCTTGTTTCATCCAGAATTAGGGAAAAATGGATTGCTCTTTCTCAATTGAATTGGTTGACCATGTGGTTTAAAAAATAGTTCTGATAGTTCAATTATAGTGAATAACACATACTGGTGATCATTTGTGTTGGATTCAAAAACTAAATGGAAATTCTTAATTTCAAATTGAAGTAGTAGCTGGAAATTCTCATTCCCTATTTAAATTTATGGGATAGAAGAATCAATTTATCATATTAAACAAGAAAGAGATATTATCCAGTCTCTAGGTTATCAACAAAATAAGTGGAACACTGCCACTCATTGGAAGAGTTGAATATCACCCTGTAACTAATGACATCTAGCGGTGGAACTCAGAATCAACCCAACTTTGCTCACTTGGCCAATCAGTGGAGGGGTGGAGGAGCTTAGAGGTGTGCTTGTAGGAGTGGTCTAGATCTTGTTTGTGATTGGCCAGTTATTCATATTCTTTGCTTTGCGTCTTTTACCTACTGTTCACGGGGACAGTTGTGTCGGCCAGTTGAATATTTTTAGCCAATCACAGCCTCTGTTTGAGTCAAACAACAATGGCTACAGATATTCAACTGGCCGACACTACTGTTCCCGTGTACAGCAGGCTTTTGCTGCGTTCAAGAATATAAATTAGCTTTTACAGTAGACCTGATTTATATATACCACGATTTTTCCTTTGCTCAAATATCTCTCATCAATTTTTTGTTACATTCTGATACATGTATCTCAATCTTCTCTATTCATATTTTTGCTACTATCCCACTGTTTTAATAGTTGATAGCAAAGAGGTTAGCAAAGGAATTCTCGTATCATAAGAGAGTAGAGCCCAATGCGGAATTAGTTCATGAATCGCCTTTTGATTATTTTTCTTCAAAAATTAAACAAACCTTATTTTTCGAACGATATTGATTATAACATAAAACCAAATAGGCCTGAATTATTGTATTATGATTTCAGACTTCATTTTGTTGAGTTGATGGTTGGTGATTTAAAACCTCCTTCTCCTCAAAATATAAAAATATACAGGGAAATTCACCCATCAGACCAGAACATCGGAAAAACATACATGTATTTCAAGAGATTATTTTCAGTAAAGTGAATAGTGTTTGTTTCAATTTCAAAATTATTTCTAGGCCTTCTTGTTGAGGAGGTTCCTTTTCAAAAATCCGGGAAATAAAAGAATGAAGCAGTTGATAGAGTACCCCACACCGCAACCCAAAATCGATAGCAGTAGGCTAGAATAATTTATTAGAAGGTCTGACTGATTTCTATTGATGTCTATCGAGCGAAAACGTCGGTATTGTATAACTGAAATGTACAGTCGGCGAACTTCATAGAAAATTATAATTTCATAAACATGGATGGATGGATGGAGGGTGGGTGTGGCAGCTATGAAATGCATGACTGGACTGAAGGTCGACATGCAGCAAGCAAGAGGTGTTGACGTGACAGTCGAAGGGGTGGCAGGGGAGGGTACGCAAAAGCAAACTGAATATTGGGGTGAGATGAGCCCGGCGAGGTGGAAACGGATTAATAAATAATTCATTCGTTGGGTACGGAAAAGGGCTTCTGCTTTGTTAGGTGGAGCTCCCGCCCTCCCGCGCGCCACTCAATAGCCTCGTCCAATCACGTTGCAGCTGAGTTTATGACTGCTATTGCAACTCTCACAACATTCTGGGCCATGAAGTGGTTGTGGCCAAATCGATGGTTTGTCAGCTGGTTGGCAACGCAAGCGAACAGCAGAAATGTTAATGGAATCACCAATCAAATTAGTCTGATAGTTTATTATAATTGATTACGTCCCAACTCCGAATTCAAATGAGTTCCATCCAGAAAATCATAACAGACAAATCGTAATTGTGAACTTTTAAACTGCCTTACACTTTCAATTCTGAACCACTAATTTAACTGTCTCCACTTGTATGTGATTGCAACAATTGTCAAATGAAATGTAACATTAATTACATTATGAATGACAACTGTAATAATATTATTCCAAGTATGGCTGATTGTTCAAAAATAAATTAATAAATTGAACCGTCGAGTAAACTGTAGAATAAAGTCAATCGATGAAGTTCGATAGCGATTTCGCTGCATTTTTCCCGTCAAATATAATCTCATTTTGAACCGCTGAAATCTCAATACATAGCTAACTTTAAAGTCAAGCAGATTCTCTCATTATCGGGATCCATACCATGTCAAGGCCAGTCTCATTGCCAACCACAACTGACATTTACACACCAAAGTGTTACAAGGACTTTCCTGAAATAAATAATCACACCAATCGTTGTTCATGGTGAACATTATTTAAATTCTCCTACGATCAATTGATGTAAACAAGATATTTCTTATCGCTCTTCCATTGTGATCGTACATAACTTAATATAGTCTCCAATATTGAGTCAATAGAGCCTTTTATAATATAGGGTCAATCATTTCTATAGATCAATCAACTCCTCTATATTACTATTGAATGAAAAAATGGTAACATTTGAACTGGACTAGCCAGACAACTCCCAAAGAACGACCTTTGTATGCTAGCTGCTCCCTATTCAACATTTAGTAACAGCATGATGTGATGAACAAGAAAGAAATAACAAAGCAGGATGACATGTAAAATAGATGCCTCTCCTTGTGAACTACCATTCACATTCTCTTGCAACATTCTGGTTCAACTACCTGAAGTCAACTGATCCTTGGATGATCCCGACAAAGAAGGACCACCATCCTGTGATCTGATTGGCTGAAATCAGCTTGATGGTGGCGCCGACTGTGTCTGAGACTAGTATTATTACTTTTTTTTTATTCGAGCCGACAGTGTAAAACCTATTTACACTCGCGGCTGGTCTTATTCCATTCATTCTTCCAGTCTGCTTGCTAGTCCGTCAGTCGACTACATAATTACTGTGCGTACCTTTTGTTCGAATCTCATGAATATTCATAGAATTTTCCATCTTTATTGTAGACATCTTTTTGATGCAAGAATCGCCCATGTCTCATGACATGGATGATTTATGACCATCAAATCAAAGATTATGTTGACGTTTTCTCAATATCTTCAATCATGCTTTTCTTTTGTTCTTATATTTTTAATTGCAGCCTTCTAAGATCATAGTACACTCTAAAACAGTATTCAATGACATCAATGAATGGGAAATAGGAATGATTAGCCGAGTATATTTTCTATATACCCTGATTTAATTCCCAAATTGTTCAAATATAGCACTGTTTAAGTTTTAAATGCATGTCCTTTAGTATACAGACCTCTCAGTTTGCTGGATTTTCATTTTTACAAGAAATATTTATAATTTATCATCCTTCTAGAAAAATCATTATTGCAGGTTAAAAATTGCATCAAACTGATGATGTTGTAGAAAACAGTTGTTAATCCTGATACATGATATTACTTGTGAAAAGTGTCTTCACTCGTTACTCAACTACATTGGTTGTATAAAGACTATGGGATGGTAAGAATCATTGAAAGATCATGAACGATCTACTCACGATACAAAAGATCTATTAGTCTCTTCATTGTTGAAATTCATTCAGCTCCATTATTGAAAAATCCAGAATGTTTCAAAATGTATAAAGACTGCAGGAGTACTTCAACTTTTAAATGGAGTAGCCTACAACATTTTTGCCCGAAGTAACATCCTTGTCTTTGCCGTATTCATAGTTATGATGTTGTTATTTCATTACCCAAATCATTAAATCATTTCAGTAGTAAACGACGCTCTACAGACGCAAGATATTATCACAGAAGACTGAGAAGAGGTATCAGGTAACCCTCACTAATAAGCAATACGAATTGGACTAATATAAAACATTAGATGATTTGTGATTGCATTATTCAGCGAATATATCCGAACAATCAAAATAAGTTCAAGCGGAAAAATCAAGTAATTTTTCAAATAGATCAAGATCTGTAAAGAGTCTGTAAATAGATCTGTAAATAAGTTATGAGCTTATCTCATGTCAGGGATAGTTCAATACAGAGCATAATTATATTAAATGTATGATAACGAATCATAGCTGTTATAAACCAAACAGGCCTACAACCAAATAAACGCATTTTAGACTTTATAACCAGCTACATGTTTTTGAGCGCATTATATAAACTGTTAGTATGAAATTACTGAGTTTATTCCGTAAACCCTCAAACTGTAGCATGAAAATTTGATCAAGTTTTTTCTCAACATTTCACCTCTGAAACTGAAGATCAAATAGGCTTATAAAACTCAAGAAATCTTGACTTATCTATAATACAACACGCTTCTCCTGTGATGTTTGATTCGACCAACCTGAGCTTGTGTGAAGAGTACTCTCCTCTTGCGGCGCTGCGTGAGGGGGAACTGCATGGGTTTGGTGTCGGCGACGCTGCATGTGGACAGCGCTGACATGTTTCCCATGTTCATTGAGGCAGACGCTGTGCTGCCCATCAGTCTTGATACTGAAACACAAATTCAAATTCTTTAATTTGAAAAAATCGAAATTAACCTAATAATTTAAATTTTAAAATATTTTCATAGTTTTTTGTTGAGGTGTCGGAGTAGCATCTTGAGTTTCACGTTCCAGACAGATAAATTGAATAATGAATAAGTAATACATTTGTTCAACCAATAACCAAATAAATCCTATTCAATTCAGTTGAGTTTATTCATTAACTGAAATTTTTTTTTCTTCATTAATTTTCATTTAGGAGAATAAATGTAGGCTAAGCTACATGATTTGTTTTTGGTTTCACCTGTATATTAATTTTAACACGAAATTATTCAAATTTTATCATTGTATTATTTATAATAAGCATTATTATTGCAATTATCTTTATTTATTTTTCGTCTTGTTTTTTCATTTTTGGGTATTGCTTTACTTTGTACTGTTCGCTTTATGAACTCGCAGCTAGCGCACAAGTTTTCTTTGCTGGCTGTGCCAAATCATTCAGATATATTTCAATTTACATTTTATTATGCATTTTGTATATATCATTCATATTTTTTAATTAACTACATCATGTAATTTTTGGTGAAATAAATATTTTTATTCTTATTCTTATTATTCATGGAATATATACAGGTACCTCTCAAGTAGTTCCTTGGTTATTCTATTGATATATTACGATTTCCTGATTTGCCGATTAATGTCATGTAAGCAGTAAGTTGTTGATTTACTTTAGAGAAATTAATTGAATTTGAAGATAAGAGAGAAATCCAAACCATATATTAAAAATTAGATTGACTAATGTATGACCTTGTATTGGATGGGAATATAATAATAGCAATTTTAATAATAAATAATATTCTTCCTATTTCAAACATTACAATATTATACAATATTATAGGTCTATTTTAAAGTTTCAAATTCCATTGCTAAACGCAAATGCCAGTTTTAAATTTCAAAGAACTGAATAAACAGAGATTTAACTAAATTTTCAAGCTCACAAGTTATTGCTACAGACGCACAATATTTTATCACAGGAGACTGAGAAGAGGTATCAGGTACCTACTAATAAGCAATATGAATTAGATTAAAACATTAGATAAATTATTTAGCAGTGTGCTCTTCCAATAGAGTTCAAATAGAGATTATTATTATTATTATCGTATGGCTCATTTTGAGGGGAGTTCCGGAGAAGTTCCACAGCCGACATAACCACTATTTCCCATGTCGTGAAATTATTGTGGTAGTTCTTGATATTGAACAAAGTTATTGGAATTTTGGCGAATTTCTTCAAATTTCATAGAGCCAAACTCAAAAATAACACAAATAGAGATAAGTATTAGTGACAGTCAATTGAATGATTCAATGCTGTGTTCAGGCTTGATTTAAAACGGAACTAGTCGTCCAATGCGTGATTAGTTAATTACATTAAGAATATTCATATAATTTAAAAATTGTTCCCACATGGAACAATAAACATGAAGATATAACCAATCGACGCTTTCTTATATCAAAAGATAACCACCTGAAATCTGAAATAAATAGACCATTATCTGGCTGTATACTCAAACCTCCAGTAGTACAAGAGTAAAAATCGCTTGAAATGCCAGAAAATGGGGAATTCAGGGCTCAACAGAATCGATGACAGACCTGGGGTTGTTGGTTCAAGTGATATGCGAAAAAATCGCCTCCCTCTTACGCTTTATGTTGTCTCCCTCTGTTCAGTAGAAAGGGCTCTCAACACTCAACCCACATCTGCTGTACCAATAGCTTGAACAAATAAGCAGCAAGATGAATCACTTCGATTGAGCGCACTTCCTTTTAAGATGCGAAACTTACTTGGAAATGGGACAAAGGGGAAGGCAACTCAGAAGACGAGTTTCAAGGAGCAGATCTCCTCAAGTTTCGAAGATTATTCCATATAAAACTATATCCAAAATTTTCTTGATCATCTTCGTTCAACTTAAGGTGATCATAATCCACTATTTTTACCACAACCATGTTCATTTTCCTAGTAATAATTACATGGTTATGTAGCGTGGTTTACGTTAATTGAAAGTATAATTTTTTAAAACATATCCTATTGAACCAATTTTTCCCAACAGTGAAGTGATCCATCTCATGACAAAAATACCTTTCAAGCAGCTTCATTTGAAATTACGATAAATCTCAGAAATAAACATTCAAAACCTTTTCTGTGGAGCTATTGAGAATTATCAGAGAACGAATTTCAATTCGAAATCTCTACAGCCAGCTGTTGGTAGCTGCGAAGTGTATAATTACATACATTACATTACTTGTATATCACTATAATTCATAAATAATTCAAAATTATTATCCATTATCATTCTCATTTTATCTCAATATAGTTTATTTAGTAAAGTTAATTGAACTTCATCAATTCAAGAGATTCACAAGATCTAGATTTTTAGCACTGCACATTTTCCGCTAGCACTGCCAGGTCTGAGTTCGAGTCTGAGTGGCATGGCTGTTTTTCACCTCATTAATCACCTTCGCACTCAATTTCCATTACCCATGCACAATTTAAAATGCTTATGTGGGCATCATCCGCAATAAAAAAGAATAATAATTAAAAAGAAGACTTTGAATAGGAAGAACAAATTATTTGTTATATTTTGATCATTTTGCTGTTATATCTCTCAAATCAAATCGAATCAAATTTATTGAGGTTTTAGAAAACAAAACATATTACAATTAAAACTTTTAACTTAACTATAAAACCAAAACACCTGCAAGGAAAAATCCTGTGCGCAGGTGAGAGTTGCTACTATTTTTATATAAAAACAAATCATAAAAAACCTCCAAGACAATAAATATATTGCAAAAAAGTAGAAAAAGAGATAAGAAGAGTGAGAGAAGAAAAGGTGAAAGAAAAAGAGAAAGAGAGATAGATAGATAGATAGATAAATTGCCTTTATTAAGGGCGGAGTTAAGACTCTTGGTCCTAACTCCGACCAAGAGAGAGAGAGAGAGAGAGAGAGAGAGAGAGAAGGAGAGAGAAAAGAAAAACCTACTTATAAACAAAATTAAGATAATCATTCAAAAAGTTTTCCTCAATTTCACTTGACATTATCCAACTAGCAATTTTCCTCTTTAAACCCGTATGAGATTTTAAGCTAATCCGTTCAATAAAGCTATCTGGAATTTTGTTGATCAATTTATTCGCTACATAAAAATATTGCCTCCTACAATCATTAAGATTCATTCTTATATTTTCATATCTATTCCGGGATGGTCTTATAAAATTAAGGTTCGATTCACGGAAGTGGAAAAGATTTCTATGATTTACAACAAAAAATGTGAGGTTTTTAATATATAGTTGACGTACTGTTAGCACCTTAAACTCTTTGAATAAATATTTAGTTGGATATAAACGAGGTTTTCCTAAGATTGTTTTGATTAGATGTTTTTGAATTATAAATAGTTTATTAAAATGCGCATTCAATGCACCCCCCCAAACCCGAATTCCATACTGTAATACGGATTGTGCATATGAGTTGTAAATTAGTTTTGTTATTTTTGGATTATAAATGAATAAATGAATAAATGAATTCTATTTCCTCTGTGCAAAACATTATGAAAAACAAAATTACAAAAACTTGGAAATTGACTGATCACTTCTTCCAGTAAATGTGATCAGTATGTATATCAACGAGAAAAAAAAAATTAATTTAATAAGCTGTTTGAGTCTAGTCTAGCAAATACATGATAACACAATTTTCAGGAGCTGCCTGTAGCGCAATAGATACTTAATCTAGTAACATAATAATTTCTTAATACAAGTGAAGATTAATCAATGTGTAAATTAAAAAGTAGAACAAAAGAAAAGCACTAACAGAAAAAAACAAATACTTAAAGGTTGTAATACCGTGTAATACTTTATAGAAAGTTGTAAAAGTAAAAAGGTTTTATTTCATGATACTTCTTATGGACCAAGTATCTTCCAAATTGAACAGCCAAGCAGTTAAGTTTCTACAGAACAAGGCGTAATTAGTACTTCTTCTGATATCTAATGGTATTTTATTGAAAATATATGGCCCATTGAACAAATATGAATGTTTGAAGAGTTCTCTTTTGACCTTAGGGGTTTTATATTGTATTTTATCATTACTTCTAGTGTTATAATAAAGATTCTCGGTTCCATGATTTCCACTCTTCAAATAGAATATTTTTAATACCTTAAACAAATAAAGATTCTGAATAGGTAGGATTCTTAATTTACAGTACAGTGGGAACGAGCTTTCTCTTATTCTTTTATACAGTATCAGTCTAATAATATGATTTTGTGATGTACGCAATCTTTTCACGAAAGTTTTGTAAGTTCCACCCCAGCACATTAAACCATACTGCAAATTTGAATGGATTAAGGCATAATATAATGTTTTCAACAGCGCTTGGTCACAAATATTTCTGAGATAATAAAATTTCCTAACTGATCTTCTGATAATACCATGTAGTGCATGAATATGTTTTTTCCATGACATTTTTTCGTCAAACGTTAAACCAAGGTATTTAAAAGAGTTGACTTTTTCAATTTCTTCGCAGTTGCAATAATCTCGTTGACATCCCTGAGTATGGTATAGGATTGGGGCGGAAAAATCGAAGGCTCTAAAGTCAAAGTTTATAAATTTAGTTTTTGTTACGTTAACTTTCATTTTATTTATGGTGCACCAATCTCGCAGTACAATTAAATCGGAAATTATGTTATTTTTTATGGTTGCTTTGTTTTGATGAGAATACAAGAAGGCGATATCGTCGGCAAAAGCCTGGATTTTTCCATTGAAATTTTTATTCAACAAATCATTTATAAATATGATGAATAAGATCGCGGAGGAAACGGACCCCTGAGGGACGCCTACGGTGACGGGAAGGGTGAGCTGAGGCAGCCCCCAACGCCAACCCTCACCCGCTGTTCCCTGTTGCTCAGAAAGCTGCGGAACCACCGAAGCGCCACCCCCCTGACTCCAGCCGCCTCAAGCTTTAAAAATAAAATTTCATGATTGATAAGATCGAAAGCTTTTGTGAAATCTATGAAGAGTCCAGTTGTTTTATTCCCACTATTTAAACTAGTATAAATTAAATTTGTGAAATTCAGAAGTGCATCCTCAGTCGATTTTCCCTTTTGGAATCCGAATTGTAAACGGGAAAAGAATTTGATTTTATTAAGGTAGGATACTAATCTATTCATCATCAATTTTTCCAAGATTTTCGAAAAAATTGATAGCAAACTAATAGGTCTAATATTATTTAATTTTATGGAATTTTTCTTTTTGAAAATTGGAGTTACAACACTCAATTTTAACATTTCTGGGAAAACTCCTCTACAAAAGCTCAGGTTACAAATATGAGTTAAAACGGGTGCAATATATAGAGCAATATTTTTTATCAGAAATACATTAAATTTATCGAAACCAGATGATTTTTTATTCTTAAGATTAGAGATAATTTTCAAGACTTCACTATCTGTTGTTGTAAAAGGATTGGCACTGCTGATAAAGACCCAGGCCATCGGACGAAGGTGCACTGTTGTCAGGCTGAACAATATTTATCAGATAACGATTTACTGTATCAGCAACGTTTTGAGGGTTGCACTCTACAGTACCATCATTCAATTCCACCTTATCAAAAGTTCGACTACAACTCTCACCAGTTAAGCTGTTGATAACTCTCCACTGTCTGGCCGGGTCTCCATCCGCAATGCGAATACAGTTTGAATAAAAGTTTTTCTTAGTATGATCTATTTCATTTTTCAAACTAACGCAAAAAGCAGTGTAATGATTATTTAGGGCTGTATCATAAGGTCGTCTTTTCAATAATTTATATAATTTATTTCTTTTTTCAATTTTTCGCAATATATTTACGGTAATCCATGGACTTATTATCTTTGCTTTCGTAAGCCTTTTGTTGGTGGTGATAGATTTAGAGCACCTATTTACTATCTCTGTCAAAGTGCTATGAAATCTTTCATAGCTTAGATTAACATCTTCAGTCTGCAAAATATCGTTCCAATTTAGTGATTGTAAATGCTCACAAACCTTATCTATATCAATGGATTGTTTGGCGACAGATAACGCAGGGGTGTCATCACGATTGATACGATACTCATCAAATTTTAAGCCTAATAAACAATGGTCAGTAATGTTTACATCAAAAATATTATTTAGTTGTTTAATTTGATAAAATTTATAAACAAGAAATCTGAGTTTTTTGCACAAGTTGTCAATATGAGTGTTCCATCTTAGAGAATCTATTGTTATACCCAAGTATTTAACATCATCTTTTTTATTTATTTTTGGGCAAGAACAGGTGTATTCATTGTTGCAATTTGTTGTATGGATTTTAATAGTGTTGAGTGATTGAGGTTGAGTAAATACGTTTGGAGAAAAAGTCATGAACACGCTTTTGTTTGTGTTTACATTATCCCATGTGTGACCCGTAAAAACCAACGCAGTATCATCTGCAAAGGATATAATATCACAATCTATTATTTTCAATTTGAGAAGATCGTTTATGTAGATTTGAAAGAGGATAGGAGATAACACTGTTCCTTGCGGAAGACCGTACTCAGTGAGCTTTTTGATACTAGTTATGTCATTAATTGTAAGAATTTGATATCTATCTGACAGGTAGGAATGGAATAATTTTAGTGGTAAGCCTCTAATTCCCAGATGTTCCAATTTTTTCAAGAGCCTTGACTGAGAGATAGTGTCAAAGGCTTTTGCCAAGTCTAGGAAAGTAGTGAGCATTTTATTTTTGTTATTGAAATTAGTTGTTATCAGCCTAGACATAGCATCTTCCGTAGACTTTCCTGCTTGAAAGCCAAACTGGTTGGCACTGATAACCTCGAATTTTTTCTAAAAAACTCACCAATCTTCTCTTTAGCAACTTTTCCACTACCTTGGCTAGATTGTTAAGTAGGCTGATTGGACGATAGTTGGTCGGATTAGTTGGATCTCCAGACTTGAAAATAGGAACATTTTTTGCTATTTTGAATTTTTTTGGAAAGTAGCCAATTTGAAAGCATTTATTAATTATGTTTTTCAAAGGTTCAGTGATGAAAGGAGAAATGTTTTTGAGACAAGTAGAAGTAAGGGTGTCCATACCGGGGGAAGAACTAGCTTTCAAGGAATTTAGCGTGTGATATACTTCATTTTCGTCTGTATTGGATAGATAAAAGGAGTTATATGAAGGAACTGTAGAATCAATATGGATATGTCATCTGTCACTGTCAGGGCTATTATTTATTAATTCATCTGCATACAATTGCCCTATATGAGCAAAATGATGGTTCAGAATTTCAGAATCTATGTTAGGCATAGTTGTTTTGCGTTTGGTATTCAATAAACGCATTTAACGCATTCCCATGTTTTTTTAGAATTTCCTCTACACTGATTCAGTTTGTTATTGTAGTATTCATACTTGCATTGCTTAATCATACTATACAAAGTATTTCTATAGTTAACATTAACTATCAGTAACATTTCTACATTTCTACATTAGTAACATTTCTACATTGTGAATTATTGTAATGCTTTATCAAGGAATAAATAAATAAATAAATAAATAAATGGTAGAAATAGTTTTAGTACTTCAGAAGGGAGGCAAACCTGAAGCAAAGGTAAGCGAACATTCTCACAAACTTTTATTATGATATAAGCCGCGTATCGACAGTCCGAGGCATGTGCTACGTATGCCTCGCTGTACAGTCTGTTGACACAAAAAAGAGTACTACTACTAGTCTACTATCTACCGCGTATCGACAGTCCGAGGCATGTGCCACACATGCCTCGGACTGTCGATACCGCGTTTGCTAGCAGCGAGGCAAACGCTGCACACAATTCGCAGCGAGCAGTGCCTGTTGCCTCGCAACGCACAACGAACAATTCTACAAACTAACCTCAAACTTGTACCCCATTCCTATGCATTTTTGTGATTAAGAATTCTAATTGGGTGCAGAAGGTTCTAATAGGCAATAATAAGCATTGCCTTGAATTTTTATCTACTAATTGAGCACAAACTAGCCTCCAAAGTCCAAATTATCAATTGTCAGAACTTAGTTGCTTTGTCTCCCGCTTGATGGCGCTAGTCAATTTGTTCGCGTGCTCGCATTTTTGGTTACAAAAAATGCCGATTTTTTATTATAATTATAATTATATATTATATGCTATACTATAATTATAATTATTTTTCATTATTGCAGATTATATTCACACATATGCCTCAGCCATGAGTTTATACTTTTTTGGCGTCACCAGACTGTACTGCGAGGCATTCGTGGCACATGCCTCGGACTGTCGATACGCGGCTATATGGTAAATACTCCTAACTGTACAGATTAAAAGTTTAATGCCCGGTTTTTCCAAGCACACTCAAATTTGAGGGACCCTCAAGTTTACCACACTTTACTACATTTCCTATCCTATTATATTAAGCGAGCAATTTCTGTATGTATGTATGTTTGTATGTGGAACCACGGATCTAGAAAACGGCTCTAACGATTTCCTCGAAATTTGAAATGTAATATAACCGCGATGGGAAAATAAGATGTCTGGGAAAACTCTCTCGCAGGATTGATAAAAGAATTAAATATTCCTTATTCAGGCATAATCCCAAGTACTGCGTATAATGGCTGTTATCGTTAGCTGACCAACGCTATCCAGCTGGAGTGAATGGATTTACATTCAAGTCTATAACACATGTTTATGACTGTCAAAAATTGTGAGAGGTGATCATATCAATTTTGAATTTATTTTTTACAAGGAGGTTCCTTGATTTATTACAAGATAGTATATTACATAATGAGTTTGGAAAAGGCGTTTTTACAAACGAATAATTACGCTATGTTCTCCAAACGAGCGGTACGCGAGTTTGGAAAATAATTATAAGTTTGTAAACTTTTCCACACGAATTATGTACATTTTTTTCGTCATACTAGAGTCTAGACTGACAAGGATTTATTAAAACCTCAAACAACTGAAAACATTAACTGAAGCCAACAACACTAGCAGTAGCACAAAACAAACGCACACAGTAAACTGTCATGGCGGCTCGTTCAACTCGTTTATGTAATTCAACAGTTCGGCCGCAGCTTCAGAGCGAAGCTCGGTAACAGATATTAATACTTATCATAGAAAATGTCAGCTGATCATCAAAATTTGAGTGTCCCTCAACTTTGAGTGTGCTTAGAAAAACCCGGCATCAGTCAGAAATTGAATAGCATATTACACCACTAGTTTTGAAAACGCCGTTTTGCGACGTCAAGAAACGGTGCTTTACAGCCGAAGCGATCAGCTGAGGCTGGAAAGGTTTGGAGTATTCGCAACGTCGCGAACGTTTTTGAAACGTGTTGTGTATTTATGTTTTTGGTACACTTGGAATGCTGATTAGAATCAGATGAAAAGTTTTTATAAATACGAAATACGAATTCAACTTCCGTTTTACCGTAGAAACGGTAGTTTCCGTTTTTTGTTTTAAAATAAATTCAAGATTCTAATTCCTAGTTTCCACGTAAGATATCAGTCGCTAAAATCAATTCCCAATCAAAACAAAAGGTTAGGTGAGGAACAATTTGGAACAAAAATTATTGCTTGAAGAAAATCATCTGCTAAATCGTCTGATGCAATCACCTGGAAATGTTTAAAATAGTCGACTTTCCTGTTCAGTCGACCAATTTGCATGGAATGCGGAGCCAAGTCAACGGAAAATTTTGTTGACAGCTGATTTTTCCTATCTTGTACGGCTATAAGGCCCAAATATCAGCCGTTTATTCCGCACTAGGGTGAAAAATGAAAGGTTTCAAAGCCTGTCAAGAAGATCGAAACTGGCTAGTTTCTATCAAGTGAACAAAAATACTATTCAAATCTTATCAGTAATTAGCAAAGCATTTCTGATCTATTGCATATTATGGCATTATTAATTATAACTTTTCTATTTGAAACCTTTGAAATTCCTCTCTCTTCTTGATAATGCAGTGGGGTAGATGTCTGGTCTCTGTTTAAAAATTTATTGTCATAAACAAACGAGTGATCTTTAGATAAAAGTAAAATATCTTCGTTATCCATCTTTCACTATTGAATAATAAAATAAAGGCAGCCATTCTATCATTATCATCATATCAATAAGGTTTTCGAACAGAGGAGTCTACACCCCTGCATTACAGTTACATAAAGATCTAGTCGCACAGCCCTATCAATCCCACAACTTACTGCATATACGGCCAAACCTTATTTTAGCTACAGACCAACCGCATCACATTCCAGCAACTGTGAGAACTGTCGATGAACGTAGAACGGTGAAATGATGAGATGACAAATCATTCTTCTCATGTTTATTCAAAGTTTGCTCTTGGCAAACAACGAGGAGGAATTGAGAATGGGAAAGCGAATTGCTTAGTTTCAAGCTTACGTGCGGCTCGAACATGGCTGTGCATGATTGTGCGGAGAGTGAGAGTAAGAATTTCAAAGAGATAGAGAGAAAAAAGAGTGAGAGTAAGTTAGTGAGAAAAAGAAAGAGTGATGGAGAGAGTAAAGTATAAGACTTCGAGTACGAGAAAGATTATAAAAAGGAAGGCGAAGAAGAGTGAGAGAGGCTGAGCTCTCGAGAACAGTATACGAAAAAATGATAATGTCAAGTCAGCATTCTTTTGAAATGTCGCCAAAGTCATCGGCAATGCAGGCAATGATCTCACCGACGAAAAAAGGAAAATGAAAAAGAAGTTAACTCTCCCACACCCTCCTTTTTTAAGAGGTTCGCTGCAGTATCGAGTATCACGCATCCCCTTCCATGATTTCGTTTTGAAGTTCTTTCTTTCATGATTTTTTATATTGGATCCCACAATAGGCCATCGATTTTTAACGATCAATGAAAAATTTCAATTGTCAGAGCAAGCTATTGATTCGCAATCAGTAGTGACTCATTTCAAATAGGTTCACATATTGGAAATTTCACTGATTGAAATTATGGTGACAGGTGATTAACTTTATCCCACAGTGATAATCTCTCGTGGTACTCTATTTTCAAACTACATATAAATAAAACGTTTTTATCATCTAATATATTCTTCATTGTAACATATTACAATATGTTTTGTATTTGTTCAACTCTTCATTAGTTTTCTCACTACCATTTATAAATTTGATAACATTTGCTAGGATTTGATCAAACAATCATCAATAATAATGATAATTTACAACAAATGAGCTAATTGTATTTTATTTATTCTTTATTTAACTTTGTGAATAATTTTTGTATTGAAATGACACCTGCTGGAAAACCCACGGGTTTAGCAGGACCAAAAAATGTAATGATTTATTTCAAATAAGATTGATTGATTGATTGATAATGTGAACTATTATCGGGTTATCCAAGAAGAGCAAAGTAGTAAAAAATAAACAAATCTATGATTATTTCAAGGATAAAATTCAATCTAACTCTCAATGACTGCGTGTGGACAAGCTAAAAATCGCATATTGGAATGTTAATGGAATTTATATAGTAGAAAACGACATGTATTTCAAAGTTAATTTTGGTAAATCACTTACTTATGTAAGTAAGCTTATCAGCCTGCCACCAGCTGGTGGCAGGCTGATGCAGGAGTGAAATGCATCCCACTTCACTAAGCCATAAGTAATGTATTGCATGTATTTCAAAGAAGCTTACTTACATAAGTAAGTGATTTACCAAAATTAACTTTGAAATACATGTCGTTTTCTACTATATAAGTGTTAATAAGTATTTCGTCATGGAAAGCAACATCAATTAATGGAATTAATAAACTTGATAAAACTTTTTTCTGTGATGAAATTGATATTATACTTGTATGTGAAACCTGGTTAACTTCATCTCAATTCCCAATGTCAATGGAATGGTCAGACTATGTACCTTATTGTATAGAAGCCACCAAGGAGAAGAGCTTGGGTAGGGCAAGTGGTGGTTTGTTGGCACTTGTGCATAAGAGAATAAAGAATGTAGAGTTAATAATTTCATGTGAATGGTGGCTTTTTCTGCGTGTTTGTGTCAGCGGCTCAACTGTTATTATTGGGCTAGTCTACAGAAAGCCCTCATTGGAATGTGCTGTCTTCTTTGATCTTTTGTCATCGGATGTTTTGGATTTGCAAATGAAGTATAGCAACTGCGGTTTTATTCTTGGAGGCGATTTCAATTGTCGAGTAGGCAACGAGAATCAATTGGAGAGTGAAATATTTGAGAATACAAATTTGTTTGATGTGAGAGATTCTCGAGATTGTATCGTTAATGAGCAAGGCAGGAGACTTATTACAGCTATGGAAGATAATGGTTTGATACTGATAAATGGAAGAACATCTGGAGACAGGCCTGGCAAGATCACATATGTTAGTAAGGCAGGAAAAAGTGTAATTGATTTAGTTTGGTGCAATATGATTGCAGTTGACTGGGTAACTGACTTTCATGTGATGGAATGTGATAATCTCTCAGATCACTTCCCAGTAGTTCTCACTATGAATAAAAATGTACCTAAAACTGCCTTGTTACCGACAAGATGTATGAAATTGTGTTTTAATCCAGCCTCAGCCACCAGTCTGCAACACCTTATGATGTACAGTGACAGGGTCTCAATGAATTTTAGTCTGAACAGTGTTGATGAACTGTATGAAAATCTTTGCTATGCGATATATGACGCTGCTGAGCAGACGAGCATGATGAAGGAATTTGTTACTAAGGCAAGAAATGTTGCTTCCAGACCCTGGTTTGATGAAGAATGCTTTCAGGCAAGGAGAAATTTTAGAAGGACCTTGAGAGTGTGCAAGCGGGAAGGATTCTATGAAGATAACACAAAGATTTATCTTGAAGCCAAGTTCATGTACAAAAGCACATTAAGGAGGAAGAAAGATTCATTTTTCAAGGAAATCCATGCTTGCCTTGAGAATTCAAGAGACCCATCCACATTCTGGAGGAACATTAGAAGATTTAGAGAAAGAGCACGCTCAACAAACCCAATCTCTATGAATGAATGGTACACGTTCCTAAGTGATGTTTATCCACCCAGATATGATATAGAAATTGCTTTTCATGGCGTCACACATTGGCAGATGGATACTTATATTGAAATTGAAGAAATCATATACTGCATTAACAGGAGTAAAAGAGGAAAGTCTCCTGGCTCAGATCTTATTCCAAGTAAGTTTTTCAAAAACCTACCACAAAATTGGATTCTTTACATTCAGGTTTTATTCAATAAAATTCTAGGCGAGGAACAACTGCCTGAAGCCTGGTCGGAAATGCTGGTGAGTTTGTTGCACAAAAAAGGAGATAAGAACAATCCAAAGAATTACAGGTCAATAGCTCTGGTAAATTATTTGACTAAAATTTTTACAGGAATCATAAATTGCAGGATAGAGAACTGGGCAGAGGGCCTTAAACTGATTCCTGAGACTCAATATTCCTGAGATACAATGGATCTGAGTCGATTATCTTCAAAGTTCCTAGGGAAATTTCAGATAGAGAAGCTGAGTACTTTGGTCTGCATTGGCCTTTTCATTGTGTTAGGCTCATGGTTCAGTTGCGGCTTGCTACCAGGCGACAGGTCAACATCACCATCAAGAGGAACATTCATAAACTGAAGGTTGATCAGCTGTGTGCCATCTGCAACCTGCAGTGCCCAGAATCTTTGCAGCACGTGCTTTTCGAGTGTCCACAATACAGCGCACCCCGTTCATGGCTGATGAGGAGTGTCCCACGCCTTGCAAGTGCTACTGTCAGTGATCTGAGTTTGCTAGCAGAAAGAGGCATTAAAATGTTTTATATCTTTGTCAGTCAATGTTTCATGATTCGATCTTTCTGTTTAAACGAATAACCCAAAAGGACTAACTTATCAAGATGAAATGAAGCCAATAATGTAAATATGAGCTATTTTTCAAGTGAAGAAATAATATTTTTTGCTATATTTTGTTTTTGGAAGCAATAAATATTCTATTCTATTCTATTCTATTCTATTCTATTATCGGGTTAGAAAACTAAAGAAAGTGAAAAGTATATTGATTGAGCGTGTCAGCTGGAAACTTCAGCATTGAATAGAGGATTCCATAGATTGGTCTTCACCTGAAATGTAAGTCCTATCCTCGATTCCCAAACAATAACAGTCATATTAAATTTATTTTGAATGTTTAGAAGTATAGAGCTATAAAGTATGTGAACATAGGCAGTGATTACCATACAGTAATGAGTCACACTTTCTGAATAAATATTGGTAGTTCATAGCCCAAGCCTTCTCCGGATCATAAATGAATTGAATGTCAATATTTCATTAATTGTAATGGAGTCTGTCCAATTTTAAATACTAAGTCAATACTGCAGACTTCAAGAACATTGGCAGTTCATAACTCGACTCTTCTCAGGATCATAACAACTGAATTAAATCCTGTCAGCATCTTATAAAGTCCGTCCAATTTGAGATTAGAAATACTGCAGACTCGACGCGTCGTGACGCTACCGTGAACAATGAACGTGTCATGCGCCGCGTGCCGCCACGTGCCCACGTGTTTATCTGTTAGCGTTAATACGCCCATTACACTTATGTCACCAACAAACGTCACGCGTCACCACCCCTCATTGTTATTAGCATTTTTGACGGTTTTCAATAACAGATATCAGATCATACTGGAGATATGTCGGAATAGGCTGCAGAAGCATTGGCCTCCTTTAATAATTGAAGAAGTATTTTCTTACATTTCACAAAAATAATTATTATAAAAACAAGTTAAAAAAATAAGCTAAAAACTCAATTTTTCAACAATAAGGGTTATAACTGGATAAGGAATCATAAAATTGTATTTTATATTGATGGAAATTGAAGAGAGTCGGATTCTAAAGGAAAGTTAAATGGCGGCGATTGTGTAAATCTCACCCAAATCTCAGAAATAGCGATCAAAAATCGCAAAATTGAAAAAAACACAGAACTAGTGATGAATTTGTGTTTAGTAACGATTTTGCGATTTTTGATCGCTATTTCTGAGATTAGGGTAAGATTTACACAATCGCCGTCATCTAACTTTTTCTTTAGAATCCGACTCTCTCCAACTTCCATTAATGAAAATACAATTTCATGATTCCTTATCCAGTTATAACCCTTATTGTTGAAAAATGGTGTTTTTTAGCTTATTTTTCCAATTATCTCAATAACCGTTGAAGTTTACAAACTTGAAACTGGTTTCATTGAATTTCTCAGCTAATTTTACATAGGAATTGGTTATTTTAGAACCTCACTAAAGCCTCTAAAAAATTAGAAAAATTAATATTTGTTGTAAATTCTCAATTTTCCGCCATTGTTATCTCGATAACAAAGCGTTTTTGGGGGTTGGTCCCTTGGAACTTTTTTGTCTACTTGGTGTAAGGAATCAGCCTTAGAAGTATTGCACATTCCTCCTGAAACACCCTGTATACAACAAGCCAAACCAAAACCGATCCAGCTGATGACAGATAACAAGGTGAGAGGCAAAATAGAGTTTGACGTGTCTATAGGGTGTTGATGCACAAGGGTGAGTAATTGCTGAGGGGTGGGCGTGACAGAGAAGAAGCGGTTATAATAATCCGCCCCTAATTCGCGGCAAAATAGAAAGATATAAATTTCGGGCTCCCTTCAGCGATGCGATCCCTAACAACAATGATCACACCTCGCTCCGGACGTTGGCATACTCCTTAAATCTTTTTCAGCGTTACAAATGCCATGTAACCGACACTAGCAGACCGAAAAATGGACCGCTATTTGATGATGGCAAACTCTGTCATCATCAGACCAGACCCAACCGCAACATAGCGATATAAATCCAAGCAAACATGCCACTCACAGCTTTGATATTTTTTCACTAATCCACTTTACATCTTGGACAAAACATGTAGCTCTTTATTATATTTACAAAAAATGTGAATTTACCGGAAAGTCTGGGAAATATTCTGTTATTTGATTGTTAATTCACCAGAGATAAATGGTGTACCAACCGCAACCAGTATATCAATTTTTTAAATCAGTAGTTTGACAGCATCTTGTATTTCCATTTAATATGGATAACTACCATACCACAATATCACCGTCACAACCACTCAGAAAGAAAAAAAATTTGTTAAGAAACCTCAACTGTATAAATTACAGAATGTTACTGCTTCATTCTAGATTATGATAGCTGATAAAATATTCAATTATACTGAGAATTATTAATAATTATGATTGAAATAATATAGAATTTATTGTAGCCTACAAACTGAAATGACATTTGATCTATTGTAGTCAACAGTGAAATCTTCAATTGTGAGTTTAACTGTTAAGCTTGAGCTACTTGGCCATTGGTGATTCACAAGTTACCCATAATGGGATCAACTAGTCTACAGTAATTATTGAATTGATCTATTCATAAACAAAAAATATAGTATCAAGAATTTGACTATATATTTATGAAAAACAATCATGATAGATGTAGATGAATTGATCTATTTATGAATAAATAAATGGCTCAGGTCTGGTGTCAGAGTTTTCAGGTCGCTCCTGATCAATTTCAGGGCCTCTGACATGACTTAACGACTGTTTTAGGCAGCCGGGACCGACGGCTTAACGTGTCCATCCGAAACACGGGAGAGTGGCCTGAGAAAAATTCCTGGTCTGACCTGGGTTTGAACCCGGGACCTTTGGGTTGCAACGCCAGCGCTCTACCCACTCAGCTACGCCACCCCACCCCACTCCAGAGGCGTCATCGGCGTGTGCGAATTTCACAGTATTGGAAGATGAGGAAGTAATAGCCTAATGAAATTTGCACTCGCTGATGACTAGGTATAGATAGGTTGTATAGTGTATAGCCCTATATAAGCCCTATCCACTGTTCTCGTTCCACGAGTCTCGTTCCTAGCAAAATATCAGAAGATCCGCAGCATTGTTGTAAGAAATGGATTTTGCAATCTCGATTTTCTCAAAAATGAATTGAACAATTTCTTCAAATTGACACCCTATATATAGTCAATTATGTGCTCTATCAACTGAGTCCCTTTTGTGTCAGTTGAGCAGCGGCGCCACCCCATACTGGAAAACTTAAGGTTGTGTAGGCTATCAATGTCACTGCAAAATCGCAACAAGGCAATCTGCATCAGAGTTTAAAGGAGACAAAAATTACATTCGAAAAAAGTATTGGTGTTTCATAATAAATTATTGGTAAAATAGCAGAGTTATGGATTCGAATGATCAATTATCTATAATACCTCTTTGATCCGATGTATTGGAATATTACAGAAAAAAACTTTTATTCAAAATCCAAGTCAATTCGGCTAATATCTAGCCGAAGCGCCGACAGGTGCGAGGCATTTTGGGCTTGTAAAAATTTCAAATCACACACACGATGAGCCGAAGCGCCGGCAGGCGCGAGGCGTCATCGGCGTGTGCGAATTTCACAGTATTGGAAGATGAGGAAGTAATAGCCTAATGAAATTTGCACTCGCTGATGACTAGGTATAGATAGGTTGTATATTGTATTACGCAAATGTAAATGGCAAGGAAAGTTGTGTGAGTGTGGCACCCAGATTTTTTCTCTCATTTCTTTGATACAGGAAAACTTTCATCATATCAAATGTACGGTGTCTGTTCAGTATGTAACAGTACGATGGAGTGCTCTTCCAGATAAGACACTGGATTTGAATTAATGAGTCTTGGAATATTTTCATTGTTGTAGTCTCCAAAATGGGCTTGCCAAGACGCAACACATTCATGAAATCAATATTTAAATTAATATTTAAAAAGGTTGAAATAAAGGCAAACCACTGAATAAAACTTGGGAGAGGAAATGAACTACATGTACTATAATAGAAACAGAAAATAAGAACTGAATTCAGGGATGCTCAAATTATTGTATTGGGCAGCAATACTTGGCTGCAAACTTGACTCTAGCGCTCTCTAATCCTTCATTGGATGTTAACATGACAGATTTACCAAAAATTATAATACAGTTGTTATAACAAAATTCAAATCTTTATTTCTGGGTGAATGAATTAGCAAATAAGAACTTACCGGAATAAAAGTATAAAACAATTATAAGAAATATTATTGGACACATAGTATAGCCTACACTTTTTGTACGCTGAGCGCGCTGCCCGCGTTGCTTCAGCTGCTCTATAGGATTCATGAAATCGGGACACCACAATTTTTTGGAAAGCAATGATTTCCCCAATGAAATAATAAAATTAACTAATGATTTATTCAATTCTTCAGAAAAAAAACAATACAATACTATTGTATAAACACAAAAAGCAATCTAACCCAAGAGATTTGAGGATATACTGAGAAAATATGTGTATACTGTGGGATTGCATTTCAGTAGAGGTCAATTGGGCTGAAAATGAGATAGAAACTTGGTAAACTTGTCAACCTGATAACAAAGATACTCACTTGCATATTTGCTAAAATTTAATTATCTATGGTTTCAAATTGTATATTTTTGGTATTCTACTAGGAATAACAGTGAGCCAAACATAACATTATTATCATTGTTGTTTACGTAGTTCAAGATATTGCCTAATTGTTAAAACTGACAAATTGATCAGCTATCACTGGCATGCCAAAAATATTATATTATATTATGAGATATTGCATTATTATTATTATTGTAATCCTCTCAAATAGTATTTTCTAATTCTCTCAGCAAACAATCAAATTATTATTTTTTATTTTCTTGTAAATTTAAATCAACTCTCTTCAAGATTACTTCCTCCACCCCCTCTGGAAACTTCTAGAAGTTTGAGAAGAAGTAGGCTACGTACTTCCTGAAAAGGGTTGGGGTAACCACTCTCTCTCGTGCGGGCAAATGAAAAGCGTGTAGGCAAAAAAGTAATATTTAGGCTGTGAATATATTCGTGAAAATTTAAGTGTCAAGTGCGAATGTGCTCTACCGGCTGAAAGAATCCGAGGCGAACCAACTTCCAAAGTGAAATCTTCCTACCCAAGGAAAAATAACGGACCCGAAGGTTAGTGTAAAATTTAAATTCTTACAATACTTATTGAAGATATTATTGAAAATTTCAAGTATTCTTAAAATTGATATGAGTCTTGAGCGAAATTCAATTAAAAACTTATTGTTACAGCGGTAGTCTCATAGCGTGACCACGCCGTGAGAGCCGCAGCCAGCTGACACGCATCGCGACAAAAGAGACTAGCGGTTGTGCATGTGCGTGTGTTGCGTATCTATTTTGATTTAAGACGACGACGAGTGGAGAAAGGCTTCCCGAGAATGGATTTCGCACGTTTCTTTCGTCCGGGGGCTTCTAGTTTAAATAAACACGGAACAAAGTGACTGCCCGATGGACGAGCACTTGAACAGCCGTATAATAGGAGAAGGCCTAAAGCGTTGCCATGGCAACACACCACCCTGTTTGGACAGCTACCTCTGATACTTTCAACGCTTTTTCTTTTTTTGCAGTTCGATTTCTCTTCATCGGTGAGGTGGTTTCCTCTTTCAGCTCACAGTTCACTATATGTTTATTCGATATTTCTTTAAACTTTCATTTTTTCTCTTTTTCCCTATAAGTTTATTCTCTCCCCATTGTTTTTTTTTCACAAAGCTCTACTACAACGAAAGTAACAAACATTTACGCAATTTAAATCGAATTTAGTATTTTATCTCGACTTTTGAGATAAATAGTTGAGATAATTGAGATTATCTCAACCACACGAGATCCATCCACACGAGTCATGGGTAATGAGGTAAGGGTTATAATATTTTTACTAGAAAATTACTAACAGAATTGGAATCAATCCTATGAGCAGGTCAAACTGTAGAGCTGCAGCCAACCTTGGTTCCACCAAGACAACAGAAACGTTCATTCATGGAAAGAAATTTTGATTCAAGAGGAACAATTTTCTTTCAAAGTAGGATGTAAATTTTCCGTGGAAAAGGTGTGAATGAATGTGGTGAATACTCTACTATACTTATGAGATGAAACTTCCCAATTTCAATACTCTGTACTCCTAATCTTATAAGTTCTATGCCTATACAAAGGTCACATATATTCTAATATGGATTACACTGATTCTACATTCCACCAGTACAGTTCTACTGAATAAATGGCCACAAATCAATAGGACAACATAGGAAACAAGGAAAAAAGCTATAATCACTTCACATGTAGGCAATGTAGGCCTAAGAACTACTAAATCTAAGCATTCAAGATAAACTTTAGACAAAATCTGTATCAAATGAAGACTGAGCTCTAGAGTTCTTCTAGACTTAACAATGTCGAAAACACATTTATATTCTCATTGAGCTCACACTACGATGCTCTTGAATCATGCAAGAAGCAACTGGAAAAACACAGTTCTTTCTACTCTCATATTATACTGAAGAAAACGGAGATAAAAGGTTTGTGTGGAAGCTTTTAGTCCCCGTATCATTACGGCAAAAAAGTTCAAGCAAATATTCATTTCTGGTGGGGAGGGTTTTTCCCCTATCCATCTTTCCTTCTACATTTCCCTTTCTGTTTGCGTGGGGATGAATAAATCATAGCTCTTTGTTTTGGTTCTATTAAAAGAAGAAGAACGTATTCGAAGAGGACAATATGTAAAAATCCCACATCATCCAGCTCGTTCATCATTTTTCTTCAAAGAGAACAGGCTTGTATTTTTTGACGATCATACCATGAGATTGACTCTGAATTTATATTTTTGCAGAAAATATAGGAGGTTGATGGCTATGGTCGCTGTAGCAGTGTGATACATAGAATAGAGAAAGTACAACAGCTCTCTACTGAAACTGACAAACGAATTGTTGAAAATACTCTCAGCCTATTTGGGATAATCACACACAGTACCATCATGAATAATTTATTCGGATAAAAACAATCGATATTTACATTATTAAACACAAATAGGAAAGTGCATCTTAAGAACTGAATCCTTGAAGAATACTGCGCGGTCATTATAGATATGCTGGTAGAAATTACGGTATACTACTGTATACTATGATACCTGATATACTACTGATATACTATGATACTATGTAATATACAGGTGGGCCTAGAGCACTAGAATAAAGATTGGTCCTAGACAACCTGTGAACTGTTTGCAGAGTAATTTTAGACCTTAATTCCAGATGTAGTTCTGAAGTATTAAACTTACATGTCAACCAGGGGAATTATAAGCAGTGTCGGATTACCCATTAGGCACGATAGGCAACTGCCTAGGGGCAGCAGGTCTAAAGGGGCCGCAGACCGCAAAAATGAAGAAAAAATTTTCATCTTAAATTTTGTGTAGATTTACACTACACAAGAATTCTAGTAATTTAAAGCCGTCTATAGGGCCATCCTCCCGCTCAATATATTTGCTGCCACTGCATGGATTTGATTACTATGAACAGAAGGGCATGGAATTAATAAGAAGTGAGGAGACTGATTATGAGGAGGACACAAAAAGGAGAAGAAAGAGGAAAAGAATGCCAGACGAATCAAAAGGCACTGATATAATGATACCAGTAGCTTTGATGGAAGACAAAACATGATTGTAAATAACTTACAACATTTTATATTGTTATTGACCGTATAACCCAGGAGTTAGACAGCAGGTCAAAAATTTATTTTGATCAAAATGATATTTTTGGTGTTTTGTATAACATGGACAAACTAGATGAAGAAATTCGTCTGAAAGCGTGTGGTTTTGGCATAAGTTACTGTTGAATGAACTAAATTTCCATGATACAGTATTGTAGACGAGTTTGCTGCATTAAAAGCTAGAAAAGTTGATTCGTAAGGAAATATAAAACACAAAAATATTCATTTAACCAATGTCACTAATAACGTGTACAAATAAGCCACTAACTTAGCTTTACTTGTAAGTCCCAACCTCTTTTATCCTGTGTAATTCTGTTTGTTTTTTTTTTTTTGGTAGGGGGGCCGCAAGTTAGCATGTGCCTAGGGGCCACTAAGATCATAATCCGCCACTGATTATAAGTATAGCATTTAACAAACGGTATTGTCTAAAGCTTCATCAAAAAATAATTTTAACTTTTTACTACAGACTATATTAGAAAAATTATACTAAGCAAAATTCAATCAATTTAAAATGGATATTTTACTTACAATAGGAAATTTTCTCGCCTCCAAAGCAACGGTATCCGTCTCCAGCGTATCCAGCTCCATCTCAAACATAAAATTACGATTCGTATAAATTTCCATTTCACAACAATTCAAACAATTAAGTATTTTTGTACAAATTTAGTGATTGACATTCTAATATACTTGAATTTCAAGAGAAATATCAACGATTAAACTCATAAAAAGCTCAATAATTGAAGTTGGCTAAGACAATTTGATGAAAAATAGTTGATGATCCTGTTTTAGGATTGTTCTAGAATTGTAATAGGCTATAAATAATTTCTACAGTATATTCCAGGAATAATATGAAAACTGTCTAAAATTATGAGGAAAGATGTATTGAGTTCCGTAACGATGTAAAGAGATATTCAGCGTGAAATATAGTTTTTATTGATTATATTTTTTCATATTATATCAGTTAAATGGCGGCCATAAGCAGCGATAAACTAATGTAGCCGATTTTTTAAGTTTTCAACCCCATTTTGGCACAGTACGATTGGTAGGGCCTGGATCTCTTCTCTAAATTACTCTCTCAGTTCTTCTGAGGTGTGTAGGCAAGATTTAAAAACTTTATGATAGTCCCATAGAAAAAAACGCATACACTTCGCATCGGGTGAGCGTACCGACCACCTCACATCCCCCCTCATTGAGAATTGCCCTGGCAACAATTCTCTCAACACTACCACTGAAATGCGCGCTGTGTGGGCTGCAGCCTATACCTGCTGAAATCATGTTTCCCACAAGTCTTGTTCCTCAGCAAGTTGTTCCTGGGGCGCAGAAACGTTTGTAACATTGCAACAACGCTCGGAGGTGATATCGACGGTGATGGCAACATGAGGGGGGACGTGAGGTGGCCGGTACGCTCACCCAATGCGAAGTGAATGCGATTTTTTCCATGGGACTACCTTAAAGATAAAGTTCACAAACCTTGCCTTCTCACCTTGGAAGAATTGAAAGAGAAATCCAGACGTAGCCTACCTTCGAAAACTTCAAAAAATGGCTATATCAGTGTATCGCTGCTGATGGCCGCTATTTAAATGATAAAATTTTGAAAAATATTAACAATAAAAACTACATTTTACACTGAATTGAATGAGCCAAACCATTTTTTCCGGTCGGTTAATTCCAAGTCGTTCGGTTAATTTTTATAACCCTTCCAACCTCGTCAGTCGGCTCTGCCCCACCCTGTACAATCATGTATATAAATGGCAATACATTAGCAAATTCTAAACAGAACTCGTCTATATTCTTTCCGATGAATCTAATATTACTAATATTATCTGAGACGGGTCACCAAGGTGTTCGGCCAATTGGGTGTTATATACCTGGTTTTAATCAGTATTATTCAATTAATCAAACAAATAGAAATGGGGGTGTAGTAGTTTACTTGAAAAATAAATATGATCGTGTTCATGTGCGGGAATGCACATTAGTTGGGGCTAGTTGTCTCAAGATAAAGCTGAATACTTTTGAGGAGGAGTGGCTTATTGTTTGTGTTTACAGATCTCCTAATAATAATTGCCAGGACTTTCTTAACTCTTTAGCAGAGCTGCTTTCAGATATAAATTTAGGAAAAAATATTATATTTGTAGAAGATATAAATATTGATATCTTAAACAATAGAAATAATATCCACACTGAATCTTATTTGAATTTATTGAACGAAAATGGGCTTATATCTTATGTGAATTGTTTCACAAGGGTTCCATTTCAGGGAACACCTTCGTGTTTAGATCATTATTTTGGTAATGTTCATACCAATAAAAACATTGAACCCATGGTATTAAAGACTTGTATTACTGATCACTATGTTACTTCTCTCAGGGTTCGTTGTGCCATAGACCTGACTAGCAATGCTGCTCAGTGTGAGGTGCCACTTGTTGCCACCAGGCTCGATTATGATAGGCTTTTGTCTCTTATCCAGTCTGAGGGCTGGCAGTCTGTCTTTTTGAGTAGGGATGTTAATGTTTCAACAGACAACTTTGTAGCAGCTTTACAAAGCTATATTGAAAAATCCACTATAAATTCAGCTAAAGCTGATTCGAGGTTTAAAAAATCAAGGCTTGGATTACTCAAGGTTTAGTAGTATCTATTCGAAGAAAGCAAGCTCCATTTAACAAATGTAAAAAGGAACCATTCAATTTAAATCTGAGAAATAATTTTAGAAGTTATCGAAATAGATTGACAGTTCTTATTAGAGAAGCTAAACGATTGTATTATAGCAGAAAAATTGAGGAGGCTGGAAATGATGTAAAACGGACTTGGAACTTAGTTAGGGAGGTAGCTGGTTGTAAAATAAGGAAGGAGTGTGTGGAAGAAATTGAAATTGATGGTAATATCTATAGTGCTAGGGACAATCCCAACATATGTGCTAATGCTTTTAACGATTTTTTCATCTCTACTGGAGAGAAAATGGTACAAAATATTCCTAGTGAGCCTGGTGATAATTTGCGACTAGACAATCCACACAATCCGCAAGATTATTTTACTTTACAATATGTATCAGAGACGGAGGTTGTGGAGGCAATCGAGAGTCTTAGGGGTGAATCTGGGCCTGGTCATGATGGCATTACTGTATCTGTTTTAAAATCTGTTAGAGGTATTGTTGCCTCTCCACTCAAACACATTATTAATGTAAGTTTTGAACAAGGAATTTTTCCAGATTCTTTTAAAACAATTGTAGTAAATCATAAGACAAAAGGAAAATTACTAATTATAGACCTATAAGTTTACTTTCGAATCTGGCTAAAATAATAATTGAAAAATGTGTAAAGAGACAGCTACATAGATTTTTGGAAGTGAATAATATTCTGTCAAAAAATCAATTTGGTTTTAGAGAGGGGATGGGAACACAGGAAGCAATTGATGCTTTTGTTCAAGAAACAATCTTAAACTTGGATGCAGGAAGGAAACAACTAGCTATTTTTCTTGATCTTGCGAAAGCCTTTGATACAGTTTGCCATGATCGTCTACTTGATGGCCTCCGTAGCCTCGGTCTAGGGGATGTGGCAATGGGATGGTTTTGCAGTTATTTGAGGAATAGGCAACAGTGTGTCAGAGTCAATAACACTCTTAGTGAATAAATTTGTTGAAATGGGAATTCCACAGGGAACAGTGATTGGACCTTGTCTCTTTCTGATCTATATGAATGACTTTTGTAACCTTAATTCAAGCAATGGAAATATATTGTCCTTTGCAGACGACGCAGTTTTAATTTTCCATGACGAAAACTGGGCTAGCACATATGATTCAGCTGCTAGAGGACTGGAAGAAGTAAAAAAATGGCTTGACTGAAGAAAACTGACTCTAAATTTGACAAAAACAAAGTACATTTTTTTCCTTGAGTATACAAAATCAGCCAGTTAATATGTTTTCTTGCTTTGCATTCTCCAAATTGTCTTAGTCATGTAGATTTAGGGTGTTCGCTTAATTGTAACAAAATAGAGAAGGTTAGCAGTATTAGATATCTTAGAGTAATGGTTGATCAGCATTCAAAGTGAGATGTACATTTGTCTCAGCTTACTACACGTTCTAGAAAACTGTTTTATTTATTTGTCAAGTTGCGTTCTGTTTTGCCTATAAAAGTCATGGAGGTAGTGTATTATGCACAGTCTTAGCACAGTCGTTGCTCCAATATGGTATTGTGGGTTGGGGTGGTGCACACACAAATGTTTTAAAACCAGTAAAAACAATACAGAATTCAATATTAAAAATTATACTGAAAAAGAATAGAATTTATGCAACAAGATCGGTTTTTTGAAATTTTCAGTTCTACCGATCCGGCAGATTTACTTGAAACATATCATATTATATTATCACTTTTTCACTTCATCAATAGAACGGACTGTGAGACTACGGGCTATTACAAGACGGGAAGGGTCAGGTCTGGTTACTGTTCCTAGATTATTGACTACTGCTGGTCAGCGTAGCTTCATCTATTTGTCCCCACTATTTTTTAATACTCTCCCATGTAATTTGAGAGGTTTACTCGCCCAAAAAAACTTTGGATTACATTTGAAAAAGTATCTGGTTAACTCTCATGGCTGGGATAGTGCCCAGAATTTCTGGAATGCATTAGGATAGTATTATTATTCCAGTTGAATAGATCCATTTCATATTTCATCTTATATCATGTTATGCACTAGGTAATATCTGGTCAATATAATTTATTATAATAAATAAATTTTGTTGCATGTAGTAACACATTTTGTATGTAAATATATTAATCTATTGTAGCATCACTAAATTATCTTGTTTTTTAGAAAGTAAATTATTTCAGTTGTTAATGTATATTGTGTATAATGGTAATAATAAGTAAGTACGGTAGTCAAAGTGCGGCTGCTCCTTCCCCAAGCTCGATTGAGCTTGCTCTTTTTTATTGGGGAAGTAGTTCCTTATGTTTATTTGCATTTGTTATTATTGATTCATTTTGCTGTTCTATTTGTACATTGTGAATTGTTTTAATGCTTTTTCAAGGAATAAAAAAATAGGCTGTATGAGAAAAAATATCATAAATACTAGAAAATCTACTCAAAATAATTGATTTTGACTAAAATGTTCATTTCTCTCACCAGAACAATAATTTTGTCACGCTCTGCTACACGACAATGCTACATAGAGTTGTGACTACATTGATGTAATCAGATTGCTTGCAACAACGATGGAGGATGGAGGGACTCCAAAATGGCTGCGGACGTCGGACCCTTCATCTTCAATCTACAAGCTGTGAGATCTTCGCTTCACTTCACAGTGCCACCTCGGTCACACTTTCTCACTCACTCTCTCTCTCTCTCTTCTCCCTCACACTTTCTCTTCCTCTATCACTCCTCAATTTTCTCCCAATTTTCTTTCCCCCTTGCTCGCAACTTCCCTCTTCCCCTCCAACCATCAGTCATCCGCTGAGCATCTTCCCTCGAAGAACGCTTACAAATTGACTTCCAACCCCATGCATGCACAATGAGGTTAAAATACATTATTATAGTGCTGCCTCTTTGCCCTGGGCTATTGTCTACACCCACGACACGCCATTAACGACTAATGGGAGAGTAGAGGGGAGGGGAGTGCTTGCTGGCCTCCTTTGATTTCCCACGCAATTCCTGCTGCCATCATCTTCAATTTCTAACTGCTAGCCAGTTGGATGCTGCTTTCACTTCCGCCCATTGCTGCGTTCTCACTGAGTCAATCACTGCTGATCAAATGATTTGACAATGAATTTATTGAGAATGAATATTGAAATCTAGTAATGTCCACGGAGCATTCAGAATCCCCAATCATTCTAGAAACTAATTTTATTATTTCTCAGCGATATGAACTGTTCTGGGCTGAGAGAACTGGGATTTGGGAATAATGGGGTGCGGGAGTTCTGTTCTGGACGTAGACTGAGCTGATACATTTTAACTGCAAACTTTTTAACTTTTTCACGAACAATGTTGACTAGCAATGAAAACTTTTCCATTCCATTTATGACTTTTATAACAAGTAACTACAGTATTTGTAAGGAGTCGATCGGTTTGGTGGATTGATTATTATTATTCTGAGACTTGAAAATTATCAATACTGGAAACATAAATAACATAGATCAGGCTATTAAGCTAAAATTAACAGTGATTATTAGCTATTTCCAGAACCCAATCTAGTAAGAATGATTATTTTATTATTATTTAGCGTATGGCTTTTAATAGTGGGGAGACCCAAGAGTTGTTCCACTTCGCCAGATAACCTCATTTTCCACAAACGGAGATATGAGTTATAGTTATTTTAAAAAGTTTATTTGAAAACATAATTTTTGATTCCAAAGGATGATTATAATGATCAATCATAAGTTTACCATGATTGCCATTATTACGTCATTATTTGCAGTATAGTATAATCCGTGGAGAGTCATATATATATGTATGCACACTGTTAAATGTGTGGACTGACATTTATTATTGGTTGAGACAAAATCTAGATTATACTGTATACTGTCAGGATTATTTGAATCATTTCGGAGAGATTACTGTATGATTTGAAATGGAGGCAAATATTTGTAGATCAGTATACGTCCAGTGGAGGGCGCAGGGTAGTGGCTTGTTTGCAATTGGGATAACGATGACTGTGAGGGTCATATCACACCAAGTTTGGACAGATCAAGGGAAAATATCCCCAATGCAAACAGATAGGGTCTATTTTATTACAAGCGTACACCCAGTTATGACAAGTGCATTAAAACACTTTTATGAAGATTAGCCTAGTTTGATAGAGGCTAGTTTTTTATCACAAGTGGACAGAGATGAATCGGCAAGCAAACAATAATATTTGTTTAAGAGCAAACAATTTCACAATGATTCTATCGTTCATTCTTTAATTTTCCCTGAATGCATATTGCATATTTGTAAACTTATCATTTATAATTTGTAGTTTTACTATTCAATTTTAGATGAAATAGCATCATCGATGAACTTCCGCAGGCATATTATCTTTTTGCCTTTCTTCATTTGCTGTAATTTATTCTTGTGCTTGTTCATCTTCTTCGAGAATTGTTCTTAAGTTACAAAAGTACCTTGATACCAGTTGATTACCAAAACTATTCCCACTTAGCAGTCTCTCTGCTCTCCAAGAAGGTTATTCGTTCTTCTTTGTTTAAGAAAGACAGTGAATCAAAAATATAATCTTTTAGACTATTCTAATTTCAATGTCTTGAACGTTTTCTTAGCTGGTTCAACCATGCATCCTACACAATAACAAACAAGACATGTGTGCTCGTTCAGAAGTCTGATTCATTTCCATTGTTTGGTGCTCTGTGCCTAATAACCCTCCCCCAAACAAACGATAAAAAAGCGATTTAACGCTACGCACCGGATAATAGAGTTTGTAAGGCAGTATTGAGGGAGGAAAGGTTGCAGGGGGTGGGGTTAAGGTTTGACGCTGCAAGGGAAGGATTGGTGACGTTGAAGGGTTAGACAAGCAGGAAACAGGCTTCTGTGAGCTAGCGGAAGCTGATGACGTTGCTTGTTGAGGGGAGGCGCCTGCAATTCTACCCCTAGGTAAACAGGAAGGCATGTTTCCACAACAACGCCAAGAATCGAGACACCAATCACACACACAACTAGATCTTTGTCAACGTCTCTATGTCACGTAGATTTGTAATTGAGTGTGCCTAAACAAAAGTGACTTCGGGTGGATAGGATACTACATTCGGATAGAGATACTGGTAATTCGATAGTAAAATCCTCACTTCTATTTAGTTGAGTACCTATCCTGAACTATATCTATAGATCTACCCTTTTAAACTATAGAGTAAATTCAATCTTTAGGATTTTATTATCATTATTATTACTATCTTGGATTCACTCGTATCCAATGCAAGGCTAGTAGAATGCATATGAAATTAATTAAATGAAAAGACAAGACGTTGTCAAACCACTGATTTATTAGAAAATCCTATAAAATCCAAAAAAGGACCTATAAAATTTTCTCGTCTGACGCTTGGTTCGGCCACAATTCACGAAAAACCAATTTCTAGTAGGTAAATTTTACGGTTTTTTCAAGATGGCGGCCGAAGCTCACAGGGGACTCTTGGGGACTTTTAGTATGTTATTCAGCGCCTTTTTCTGATCATATCTGCCAATTTTCAGCTAGGTCCTCAGTCTTTTACTTTTTTTGCTTAATTTGACTGGACTTATATAGGCTGAGGCCGCACTGCCGGTGGGTAGAGTGTGGAGGGTGGAAGGTAGTTGGTAAATCTATAGAACATACACACCAACCACAGTAATACATCGTATGAATGGTATGACGTCATACTGTTTTTTGAGGTTATGTAGTCCATATTTCAGAATTTCAAGATGGCGGCTGAACACATACTGCGGCTGAACATTTACTCATATCTGCGCACAGGTTTTTTATACCTATGCAGATATTATATCCCTTCAAATTAATTATAATAAATGCAGGGATTAGGTACGGTAGATAGCATAAATCGTATGTATAAGCTATTTTGTTATTAGTTTTATAATAATCAATCATGTAATATTTTTTTTTCATTATGAATTCTGTACTTTGCTATATCCTATTGTATGTTTTTTTGGGAAATAAATTTCATTTTCATTTCAATTTCATTTCATTTCGTATTACTGTGGTTTGTGTGTATGTTCTATAGATTTACCAACTACCCTCCACCCTCCAGGCTCTACCCACCGGCAGTGCGGCCTCAGCCTAATAGTCTGATTTCTCCCATGTTCAGAAGTATAATGTATATAGTAATATTTTAGTATGGAGGTAATTTCTTTTCCTCTCATATTATCCTTAAAATTCAATATTTCAAGAAACCTTACATATACATCGACGCACAGTTTCAAGAGGAACATTCCTGTTAGATTTCATCAGCGTTTTGTCGTAAATGCGGAACAAACAAACAAACAAACAAACAAACAAACATAAAGAGAACTGCAAAATCGTCGTCTCACTACGTTCGGTCAATGAAAACTTGTTTACAAAATGTAATGTTTGAATGAACCGCTAATCGGGGAGGAGCTTGTCTAGGCCAATGGCAGACGTTCACGGTCATTGGCTCAAGCGTCTACCAATAGCGGTGCTTCACCGTTAGTATAAATACTGCTGCTTTGTACTTTAAGTTTAATTTACCAGAGATTGATAATGGTGTAACAACCGAGACCGAAACCGGTATCTCGATTTACTAATAAATCAGTGGTTCGACAACCTCGTCTTTTCATTTACTATGTAATTTCAGTTATTAATTTAAACTACCACAATATCAACTTCACAACTACTCAAAAAGTAACATTAATTTCATGTTTTTATTTGTACGGAGTTATGCAGAAAGGAACAAACCCACAATCAACTACTTTTGAGATATCGCTTACCAAAGATGAAACTGCAATAATACCTCCCATTTTACTATCCAATAAGATATTCTGATTTTGGGAACGTATATGTGCTCTTAATATCATAAACTAGATATTTATATACAAAAAAAGCATTAATTTCCCATTTTATGGCATTTATGTGGGTTGGTTCCTTTCTGCAAAAAACATATCCTACTTTATGTGTTATGCAGAAAGGAACCAACCCACATAATTGCCATAGGAACCAGACTAAAATGTTTTCAGAGAAAAAGAATAATATGAGGCTAATTTTTTACTCATGGATTAATATTATAGAGAAAAGTGTTCTGTCAAAATTTCCCACCCCCACCCATCTTGCTACCCCCTCTGCACCCCTCAAAGTTTCCATTTGTAAGGGTTTCTTACATTGAATGTATCTCAGCACTCATTGAAAATAAGAAATCGAATTTTTTCTCATTTCTCAGTGAATTAAATTCTCTTTATTTTATGTCTAACCATTTCATTGTAGCTCCTGCGGTTCAAAAGTTATATAAATGGAAGAATGGAGGGATTCCCTGAATTTCTGCATGAAATTTTAACTATCTTCTAAATGAAAGTTTACAGAATGATTCTACTGAAAATGTCTCGTATGAAACTTGTAGAAATTTTCAAAACCTACATCTTGAATGATAGAAATATATATTTTTCTGGAATTTAAAGTAAGTGTAAGACAGAAATCCTTGCAAATATAAACTTTAAGGGTGTGTTGGGAGGGAAGCCGGTTAGGGGTGTGGAATTTTGGCAGAACACTTCTCTGTATGATAGTAATCAATGGTTAGAAATTTAGCCTCATATGATATTTTTCTCTGAAAAAACCAACATTCTAGTCTGGTTCCTAATAATAAAATTTCCCATTCCATGGTAATTATGTGGGTTGGTTCCTTTCTGCATAACTCATAAAGTAGGATATTTGTTTTGCAGAAAGGAACCAACCCACATAATTGCCATAAGGGTTGATTCCAGTGATTTTTTTTCATCCAAAACAGTTACCTAGGGGTTTATCAACCCAAATATGAAAAATCCGATTTTTTTATTTTTGTGGATTGGTTCCTTTCCGCATAACTACGTCCATTTGTTCACTCACACCTGAGTTCCTCTAAAGAGTGCGGAGTACTGTATATTTGATTGTGTTCAAATAAAATAATACACTAAAAAGGGTACTGTGATTTCAATTTTTATTCACCAAAATTATAGATATGTTATGGGCATAATTTTTTTTCAATATTGGAATTTTTCACTATTTTTCATCTGGTAACAATAAATAGTTTTACAGAAATGATAATGTTATTAGTGTTGTTCCTAGATTATTATGTATGATAGTGTCTGGTAAATTTGTATTCAAGAGAGAAAATGTTCTATTATTATATGGTCTATTATGTCCTAAATTGCAACGAAATTCGAGCTGGAGTTACGGAAGAGCAACTGGTTGGTCGTGGCATACGTAAGCTGGTTTTCAGTCGATAATAATAGCCTATTGTGGAATTGCTTTGTAGTTAATAATTGTAGCCTCTTGGTTATAATATTATAAGTTAGGGATGTTTGCTTTGTGCTTCATTTTAGTTTGGATCTCATCAGAAATAATCCTTCAATCTCTACTTCAGAAGAGCTAGTTCAAAAATTCTAGTTGACAGGATATACATTTTTTAAAGGAAATAATGATAATTGACAATGAAGTTACAATTATTTCGATCTAGTAAATTGAGATGACCACAAAAGTTATAGGATAGTACGTGGGATATGAATGATCACCTATGAATATTGTGAGAGATGAATATTATGAATATGAATCATTATAAGAAATGAATATGGATATTATTCCTAGCCGATGGATTTCATAATTGCAAAAGTATTCTATCATTTCCTCTTTCAGTTATCAGTTTAAAGAGACTATTAACACAGCACTAATTTCAATCTATGAATAACAACTAATCACACACACTGCCTCAGAATGACAGAATATACCATTTTATTAAAAATAAAAATATAGTAAGGGTTAATTAGATAAGAACCATGTCATGGGCCCGATTGGAATAGTCCGAGGGCCGCATTTGGTTTCTGGTCCCTATTATTATTGCACTGTAAATGAAATCACCAGGTGTACTTGTACTTGGTGGAATTGTACTTGATATACTGTACCTGGTATATTCTTACTTTGTGTTCTTGTACCTGGTGTACTCATTTTTGGTGTTCTTGTACTTGGTGTACTTGCGCATTAACAACCACTTCCATAAAGGACGACAGCTTATCTATGGATGGTGGAATATTTATGTCTATTGAATGATTTTTTTAATTACATTCATCAGACAAATTCAAGGGTTTCTTCAAGTAATCGTATGTTTCTCAGACAGATCTATTGTAGTTAAGCTTATCTTGAAAACATGAAATAGATAGGAATAGCCGAGGAAGGGCCTCTCAAATTTAGATATTGAATGATAAGCTAATAGTTTACAGTTCTTATTGAACATGAATTGAAGCTGAAGACCATCTAATTTTGTTTTTAACGGAAAGAAAATGCAGTTATTGTGGTTTTACTGTGTCTTATATGTCTTTGGATCTGGTACGTCTTTATCGCAGATGATAATGCATCCTAGGCCAGATAGCTTGTGACAAATTACTGACTATAGACTAAGAAATAATCTAGCATTCTCAGCATATCGCAGAAAATTTCTCACTGTTCGAAACTAACCCTAATTTTACACTTGTCTGTTACAAGAAATATTGATTCAATTATATATTTATTCCCCGTAACAAGATATATGAATTGGTTTATTTATTAATTTATGATGAATGATCTTTTAGAGAGATAGATCTATAATTTACTTCTAGTACCATGAAGACTCGAAAAATTCTACTTCCGAAGAAATCAGGATAAAGTTACACAAATTTAGTGTGGCATCTGCTTCAAAAGAAAACTAATAGTGAACAGAAAACAAGCGTGAGTCTCGCATGTCCGCAAGGATCTCGCATAAACCTCCAAAGAGGCAAAAACAATAATGTATTTCATTATTCGTGTATGCCGTTTCACAGGTGAAACATCAGATATCAACCAGGACATCTGTTACATCTCCGAAGAGATTCTTCAAGACTTTATACCTTATCATATCAATGTTTTCAGTTGCTATGATTATCATAAGAAGTTAGTTTTAAAGGTAGCCTTTCTAATCTTGATGTTATCAATTTCATTGAAGAAGAAAATAATAGATACTCAACTAATAATGATTATTTTCTAGGTAGGTCAATGCCGTGGTTATCACCAAGAATAAGTTTCGAGCTTGGTCTATCTTATCTTGTTTTTATCTACACGAAGTTTCTTCCAACTTTATATTTTTATTACTATAGTTTCTCAAATTAGTTGAGTTGTTTCCAATATTATTCGCACCCCTTACCCTTCATTATTGAAGCTGTTTGATTATTTGATAAGTTAAATTCGTCAATTTCTATAAATTTTGATTTGTCATGATGTAGGTTGAGATTATTAATAGGATAGGCTAAGTGGATATCTGAAATGATTTGTTTTGATGGGTGCCTGATAGCTATAAGAGAATATTGGTGCTCATAAATATTTTCATCGACTTAATACTGGAGTTTTTTCCATCCAATAATATTTTTATTCAAATGAGTTTGAACTTTTCAAGGGATACTGATTACTTTCAATGTCAGTGATCACTGTCAATATCAACCACATGCAATCTCATGTTTTCAAATAATACTTTGGTCCAAATATTCCAGTTACAGTGTAGAAGCATTATTTCATTTTTCAATGAACGCATTTAATTTATATCTATCGAACATCATTACTATAATAGTACTAATACTAATATTACTATTATAGTGATCAATTGAAACTAAATTTGAGTTTTCATTTACTCTGTACTGAGACAGACTAGTATTGATTTTCATAGTTCTCCACGGTTGGTTCTTTTTTACTGAACTTTATGCTCCCATCATTCATATCACCAAAGATAATCTACAGACAATCTAATATATTTAGTCTAAGATATAAATCACTCTTTCTTCTGAAACGCTTGCTACCAACAAAAATGATGTGTTAGCTTCGCAGGTTGCCTATCCTCATCCTGCTTCAATCCTTCAATCCCTAATGATGTGGATCAGTGTATTCAATTTAGCTCATCGTTTATAATGGTTTTTCATTCGTTATTACCTTATTTTGTCAATATTCCAAGTGTATCAATTTGTGTTGAAAATTTCACATTATTCACTTTATTCAATTTTGTGAACCTGCAAAGTTCGAATCCCTAGAATGGCGAAGAACAAAATTTGATGCCGTTTTCTTGTATAAATGTATTCATGGGCAACAGAAAATAGGTGACCGCGGAGTTGGAATTGTTGTACCTGCGCGAAATTTGAGACATCATCACCAATTTCATTCCTTTCTTAGAAGCTTCGCCTCTCCTGTTGAGAGATGTAGCCTATATCAGTTGGGAATAAATTGTTAATTCAAATAGACTTTTTTGAAGCCATGGGCGGATTTAGGGGGGGCATGGGGATCGTCCCCAGATCGTCCCAGAAAAAAAAGAAAGGGAAAAGAAGAAAAAAAGAGAGAAAAGAAGAAAGGGGAGAAAAGAAAAAAGTGGAAAAAAGAAAAAATATATAAAAAAATACGTCTCAAAACTGCTAACACCAAAAACCCTAAATCCTAATCAAAAAACCCTCGGGATAGCAGTATTCCGGTAAGATTCGACCGTTTCAGTGTCTAGTTGAGCAATTTTTTCAAATTTCTATCTAGAAGTTATTTATTTCATACTAGCCGGCAGGCTCGCTTTGCTCGCCTTCTCTGTCTAGCCAGGGGGATCCGCCCCCTGGACCCCCGACAGTATCAGGAGTGTGAGTCAAACAGGCTCGCTTCGCTCGCCTGCAAATTTCATTCGAAAGGATTTTCTTTGATCATCATATCACTTAATAGGTTACTTTAATAAATTGTTCTGAATCAGTTGTTCTATTACGTAAGCTCAACCTGTTGGCTTAAAAATTTTTTAAAATCCGTTCTTAGCGCGCATCTAAACGTCCAACTGAACATGCCTGCCAAATTTGAACGCATTCGATTCAGTGGATTTTTAGTTCTGGTGATGAATGAATCAGTCAGTCAGTCAGTGCCATTTCGCTTTTATAGATATAGATATTTGAATATTTGCGCTTGCAACCATCAAGTTAGTACACCTTATTTGTCCAAAGGCGCGCTGCCATTTCTTGGCTCATGCTTTCACAGTTGCTAAGATGAAATCCCTCAAGAAAGTGATGTAGCCCATTCAATTCATTTGGGTCAATTTGTTTATTTGTTTTCCATATTTTGGATTATAATTGAAATATTTCTCAATGTTATTGGCGGAACTTATATTGAAATTTATTCAAGCTCAACGTTTCAATGCCATTAAATTGCAATTTAATGCAATGACTTATTCTCTCAATTTAACTAACTTTATTCAAGCTTCTTAATATACTAAATATTACCATATTTGTGAATTACAACAATTTTAGAAAAAAATAAAACTATTACTAATATCCAATAAATGTTGACTATATTTTAATAAAAATTGTGTAAGAAATTCCAATGTATATGTTTGTTTTTCGTTTGTATAATTTTAACAATATTATGCTAAAATATGAAATAATATGTTCTATTACAATGCAAATACGACATTTCTTGCAACAATTGAATTAAGTCATTGAAATGTAATGCCATTTCCATTTTTTGTTCAATTCATAAATTAGCTTTCCATATATCAATAAATTTCCAAGTTTATACAACCTGTCAACATTGTTTTTATTTATTTTGGACATCAAGGATGTGCTTGAAACTGCGTATATTGTGCAGAAAATTCCAAAAAAGTAGGTACCTAATTATTTTTCATTTTGAATTACAAGGATGCGTTTGAGACGGCGTATAAGCTGAGAATATGTATAACTTACTTTATATTCACTGGTATAAGGTAATTGAAGTTATAAAAAATCCGATGATGTATTTATTGGCTCTCCAATACAGAATGATGTATGGGATAAGTTTATGAAATATATATTTTTTACAATAAATTGAAAAAAAGAGAAAAAGTTAATTTATTAACAGCCGTAGTATTTATTTTGGACGTCAGGGATTTGTTCAAAACTGCGTTTTTCCAACTAAAAATTCCAAAATTTTCTGGGGGAGGCCCCCCAGACCCCCTGGGTGCCCCCCAAGCAATATCTTTCAACTCCGCCCATGTTTGAAGCCTCCAGTATTTTTATGAGAAAGATAAAATCGCTTCAAGAGATTTAATCAAGATAACATTTCCTATATACACTATTGACAGATGCAATTCACAAAGGCCTAAGAGCCGTCCTATTGCACAAAAAAGCCTAAGCATAACTTACTACAGTACCTTGGCGCCATGTGGTGGAACGGGTTGGCTATAAGGGGTGATGTGGAGGCCAACTATTTTATTTCACTCTAGTCCCTATGGCAACCTACAATAACTCACTAATAATAGTCACTAATATTACTAAATCTCGCACAAAATATGAATCTACTTTAGAACATGACACGCCGTGATGGATCAGATCAATTCTTATGTAAAAGTGTGTAGTAAATACATTTCACTAATCAGAAAATTGTATCAATAGCTGTAATTAATTGAATATTTGCGAAATTAATTGTATTAGTATCAACTTTTGGGGAGGGGGAAATGAATCAATCATTACTGGCAAACAATACAGTAATATTTCGTCCAATTCCAGTGTATTTTGATAAGGTTATGTGTTCTATTTGTTATTTGGGGCTATCACTGATGAAATTATGATGAAATAAGAATCAAAGTACTTTTTTGTATTTGTAAAATATAAATATGTACAGACGCCCATATCATGTTTCGCTCTTATTTCATGACGACTCGAATGAGAGCGAAGTTCCTAATAGCCTATGTAAGGCTAACCTACTAACCTACTATTATTTTTGAATAACCAGGATATAAATGTTTTTTTTTTTTTTGTAATCTTAATATTGTATTAGTGAGAAATTATGTAAAATCTATTTGAGTTAGCGTTATTTGTTAGTAATTGAGATTACTCACTTGCGAATCGTGGATCGTTTGGTGTTGAAGGATACCAGGAGGCAGCGGCGGCTGCAGCGGCCGAATTGGAGTAGGGCGGCAGGTCGGCGGCCGAGGCGCCGTTGTAGTATTGGGGCGGCATGGCGTGCATGTAGCCCTGCGGCGTGTGCGGGCTGGGGGCGGTGGTGGGTCCGCCGCCTCCGGCCGACGATCCGGCACTGCTGCCTCCACTGCCCCTGTAGGGCGATCCAGGCGCGCACAGCTCCAGTTTGCGGTAGCTCTCTTCGATGGGACTGAGGATGTCGGTGACTGAGAACGGCGTTGTGTGCGGCTGGTGCTTGGGGCTCAACGACATCGCCAGGTCGGCACCATTTAGCTCGGGAAGGAGGTCGGCCGCCTCCGCGAAGCCCGGTCCGGACATCCGCCGATACTCAACCTCCCTTCACAACTCCCCACCTCCTCCCTCCTCAACACTACTTTATACTCAACTCAACTCAACTCAGCAGTCCACCACGGTCCGCACCACTCGGAGAGGCACACACGATTGCCAAAGCGCTCCTGCCTTCCGAGCGCTCCACCCCACCCCAAAACGCCCTCACCAGTCATGCCAACCCAACAACATCACTACACTTTTCTCCCTTTAAACCTTCATCCTATTCATCAAACCACCATATATAATCATATAGCCTATAAATATAAAGTGTTCCTTTTCTCCCTCTGAACCGCCAACCAAGAATTTTAGCTATATATTTATACTATATTTTGATAAGTACCCCTTTTCTAGCTTCATCCTACAATTATTCGAGCCACTATAACTATAAGTTATAAGTCCTGTTATTTGCTGAGGGTTCTTGGTATTCGTTTGTTAAGAGAGGCTTAAAAAGACTTCCTACTACCAAGCATTCAAGAACACCTATTGGTTTATTATATTTTGAAGTCCCGCTTCAAAACTGAACTACAGAATTGTTAAGGGTTCTTGGCACTCGTTCGTTCAAAGAGGCTTAAAAGACTTCTTACTACAAGCATCTGAGAACTGTTACTGAAATTATTATAAAAATTTGTTCATAGTTCATAGAAAGGACTAGTACTTCTGAAAATTTATTTTCTCAAAGGGCTACTTTTTTCTATAATATATGGAAAAATTAACTGGGATTTGGAAAATTTCCAAGCTTTCTTCCCCAGATCATGAGTGATGGAAAAAATAACGTGTTTTTCATACAAGCTTGGAAGGATTTTTCAAGTTTTAGGTTGAGATGAATCTATAAACAAAATTTCTGTATCATAAAATAATAATAATTCATAGAAAAATATTGATTTATTGGGAATATTTCTAGTCAATTTCGAAATACAGTGAACTGTAACTAGAATTCATATTCATTCATTTATTTGACAAAATACATTACTCAATTATAAAATATTTTCTTCTCTTATCAAATTGAGAATAATATTATGAAAATATTTATTTATTGGGAAGATATCAACTCATTCTTAGAAGTATTTGAAAGGTGGAGTCTGGTACAGGTATTATTATAATTGAATATCATGTGAGAATATTCTTCTTATGTACAGGAATGGAAATGTGAATAACTATTTCCTCTCCCAATCTGACTTTATACTTGTAATAATTGGAAGAAGATTCCCAAAAGGGAGCCTTCCTCAAAATCGTAGAGGCCTATTGAGACTCATGAGTAGAATTTTAGGCAAGAAAGATTGTTCAGTTTGAGAGGGCATCCATCTTCTCTCTCTCTTTTTCTTCTCAAATCTGATTATTTTGTTTTTAGATAGTTCATCATTAGAGTTATGAAACACATAACGAAAAACCCTTTTCTTTGAAAAAATTGTGATATATTATCTCCCACTACAATATTCAAATCCTTCCTCACTTGCTGATATAGCCTATAGTATAGGGCTATAGGCCCTATAGTATAAGCCCATCAGGTTATACAACAAATTTTCATTTTAATTGTTCTCAATAGCATTGAAATGTATCGTGGGAACAAAATAAAAAGGATATAAATATTTGGATCTCTAATAGTCCAAATCAATGATAATATTCGTTCAACTATTCTCACAACAATCCGCATTATTTCGTTTCAGTTTATAATGATCTATATTTGGAAACATTAAGTTATTCGTAGGAAATCTTGATACTGTATTCAAATCGTCTCATCAGCCTTATTCAACATAACTGTAATACTTTTCTCAACGCCAACAATGCAATAAGTTATTGGAATGTTTGTCTGTTTTGGCAGCCTTTAAAAGTAGAGATCGTTGAATGTTTCACTACTTGAGAGTTGGTGTGACCGTGCTGAGCTCTTCAATTAGCATACACCTGTTCTGCTCTTTAAATGATCGGTGATGAGTGAGAAAGGGGTTGTGGGGTTTTTATTTAAATAAGGCAAATAAATCGGCGGCAAATGAGTGGGGATTGTCCATTGGGTGGAGAGTGAAGAGGGAGGGGATCGGTGTCGCTCTTCGCCAAGTAGTTTATGTTTCATGGCAATACAGCTGTATTTCGGAACGGCGGTATTAGTTTTGTAGTGCTCTTTAGTAAAGACCGTCCTTTAGCCGTCGGCGAGTGCGGTACTCGGCAAGAGAGCGAGCGACGATGATGCTACAGTCAATCAGGTGGCTGTGAAGGATCTTTGGGTGACGGGCGGGGATGGGAAGCCATCAAGGGAATTTCCCCTCGACGGGATGATGCTTGAATCGAGGATGTGGCAGCCTGTTTCGCTGCAGCCCTCTGTGGCGCGAGTCGGCACCAGCGTGTGGGGGCGGCGCTTACGAGCACCAATTGCACTGTGCGGTCGCCATACGAGTTCAGGGAGGGGAGGGGGCAGTTCCACTGCCACCCCTCGCACCCAACGGAAACAAAAACGCACACAAAGACTACTCGCTCGCCTTCGCTGCCAGCTACCGACTCCACTCCACTCGGCTCTTGCCACAGATTGAAAGGTTTATATTTCACTGATAAACATCGGGTAGAAAAATATTATGGTAGTGCGATGACGATGACGCCCATGATAGAGATGATAAGGACGCTCAGGACGAAAGCTCTCTCGCTCGTCCTAATTGCTCTTGACCAAGGCTTGTGGCAAGTGCACTTCTCTTTCTCCTCTTCTCTTTCCTCCTCTCAACTCTTTCGAGTGTATCTCGCGCCTCTTTGCTCACTCTTTCAACACCGCTAAGAGAGCAAAACGAGAACCGTACTTACGTCTGCTGCTGTTATTGTTATTATAGTAATCTAATGTTTGTGTGCTGTATCGCACTTAAAACTCAATAATGACCAAAAGCCGAGTCCAGGAATTTCATTCATTGGAAATAAGTTGCAGTTGAGGGCGCAGGGCGCTGGCAATAAGTGGGTTAGAAGGTCGACCTCGACGCCACTACCATTTCAAAGGCTTGCAAATACTCGAGTACAGACATCCACTTTCACGTTTTTCCAAGATAAGCTGGGAAGGCTTTTCGCATTCAGAGAAAAAACTTCGAGTGTCTCTCACCGTTTTTTCAGTGCCTATAAGTACTTTCAGTACTAAGTCACTTACTTCCAATAATTTGAGAATACTCTAATTATTAATTATCCGATTATATTAAATAATTGCCCCATTCATTCTTCCTTGTTTAATTTCATCAACAGGATTCTCTTGAATACGACTTTCTTTTCTATCATTGTTCAATAGATTATGCGAGTAGATATGGATAGAAGTGTTGTTAGAACTTCATGACTCCCAGATTAATTTTTCCACAAATGAAATCAGATTGACTTTTGTACAGTGTTAAATAGGAAGGTATCAGCTAACATTTCCACCATAAAACATTTTTGTTGCAATTAGTTCCAGGTTGACAACTTTTTTGAGCTAAAATGACACGACTAACTCAAAAAATCAATTCAATCAATCTACTGAAACTATCAATAGTGTACTGATGATCATTCAATATATACTCACATTGAGACTGTTTGTAGCTATCAGTAGCATATTTCGCCATTCATTCAGGTTGGCCAAGAATTTGGCTCTTGGACCTTATCAGCTTTATCAGTTCTCTGACTAATAGCCTAGTCTATAAGTCACAATTCCTTCATCTGAAACAATCACAAATAAATTCTCATGATATAATAATGTTTCCTTTTTATTTACCGCTACTATATTGGTAATAAGAAGAAATAGAAATCCAAGTACCCTTTTGAAAATTATTTTTACTTAAATAGAACACAACATTCTTCAACACTTGATAATGCTACTTACATGGCGAAACGTTTGTTGTGACTTATGTTGAAACGTATGTTGTGTTAAAATAAAAATAATTCTCAAAATAGTACTTAGATTTCTATTTCTTCTTATTATTAATAATTTATTTAGCGTATGGCTTATTGTTAATATTATTATAAGCTTATTATTATTAGCCTACTACTTGTAGATCCACAATTTTTTTCTAATGGAATAAATAAATAAATTTCTAGTGAAATAAGCTTATGTGGATGAATATAATCTTATAATTCACATGATAAAATCATTCTCTAGAGTTTTTCATGTGCAAAGATATGGTTATGAGCAATTTTTTATTATTGTTATAATTATAACAAATCATTGATAATAATAGTGATAATAATGTTATGAGATGTATTTCAATGAAATTCTATGTAATCACAGCTACTACTAATATAAGATGTTGTTGACAAAACCACCAAGTGCTTTATTATTATTATTATTATTGAATAAATTTACTATTCAATAAATATTATTTTAAAAGGGTACTAAGATCTTCATTAATTATTGAAAACTGTAATAGTAGGTATAGTCTGTCCAAGCAAAGAAGACCTCCTGGCAAGATAGGAAAGTGACTCAAGCTCGGTCAATTTTGGTTCAAAAATTATCAATTTGATTTCAATTGTGTAGTTTGATCAACTATTAATACCAGATTTATCAATCTTGAACAAATATTGACCAAGCTGGAGTCATTTTCCCATCTTGCCAGAGTCTTCTTTGCTTGGAAAGACTATAGTATAGTTGAATAATTTGTTTTATTTATTTGTTTGTTCAAAGCATCCAGTTGACTCCTGTGACTAAAATGTAGTGATTTCACTAGTGATTTTCAATGTAGCTACAATTAAACCAAATTTACTGTATTCAATGTAGATTTTTGATCGATTGTGCCAGATCAGCAGTGAGATGAGTGACGGTTAATATAATATAATAATAGTTCATATTAATGAATACAGTTTCAATAAAGGCGAAAATGATAGACAATCAGTAAATGTAGATGTGGACAATGATACATTATATTAATTATACTGTCTATAGCGCATGCTGAGAAGATACGCCGCTACAATAGTGGTGCATTGAGCCGGAGTCTCTTCTCAGCGTGCGCGAACCAATACACTGTAGAATCCTCAGTGCTTGGAAATAGTTTTAAACAATTATTAATGAATACAAATATGGATATGTGTAAATACACGTACAAAAATTGCTTTCAATGTTCAAATAATTCAATATCACACTTTAAACTAATAATTAGAGCATCACTTACCTTTAAAAAATTGAATATATGCCCCAAACTTCGAGGAGTGCTGTGCTCCTGTGCTGTCTTCATCGGCCATACTGATGCACTGAAGTAAACAAAGGGGAATGTAGACAGGCCTCAGGCAGAATGTGCTTCGATAGGGAATCCTACAACTGGCATCGCTAACTTGCCGATTTCGTATTGCTAAATCTCCCAAGCAATTCTACAAGACGCGCATAGGCCTAGCTGAATTAACAATTCCGTTTCGCTAAGTCTGCCAAGCGAAATTGCATTTCTATCTACTGTTGGAGAAACTCAGTAAAATGATGTTTTATTCCACTGCTATAAAATAGCTAAGTTGGTCATTTTATTGTTGCAACTTCTTATGTCACATTTACTTGATCTGAGAAGACAACTACTGAATCCATGAATATTGCATTTCTAGATTACAGGGTTGATTTGCTACATCTATAAATCAAAATTACAACAGTGACTAAATAGCGTTATTTGAATCTAGTAGAATAGATTTTCGTAGTTTAAGGAATCAATTTGCAGGATGTTGTGAAGAAGTTATCTATTTTAGCCAAATGGTTTTAGCGAAAATAATGTTGCTGTTTTATAAATAAAGCTTACCTGAATTGGGGATAAGGAACTCGAGTTTCAACAATATTCTCGCTGAAATGAGTAAAACATTTTTAGCGAACCAGTTTTGCTAAAAAGCTTGATGTCATTTTTCTCAGTGTAAGGAAAAAAACGTCTTGACCACAACGTATCTGGACGTTTTTGGAGTGCCGTATCTTCAATGCCTCTGTATATTAGGCCTACTAACTGTTTCTCAAGTATTCATAGATACTATTTACTCTTAATTTGGAAACACTTTCCATGATTGTGTTTGATTTAATCATACGCCTGGTCAAAAAGGCTTTGAAAGTCTCTAAATACACTCTTATTTCAACACATTTTCACTCGATATGAATCATGATTCAGTTTCATTACCAGCCACAATTCCTCATCCAATTTGCAATCATCCAAAGTAATTTGAAACCAAATTTCATTGATTCGACTCATAATTTCGAAGTTTTTTTTAATATTGAATTTTGGGAAAGCTGAAATCTAGAGCTAGAAGCTTACAGCAAACTTGGTGTGAACGCAAGTATCACTAGAAGACGAGGCACGGATCTTAAAAAGTAATGGACAAAATAATAAAAACACTTGAACTATCAATGATCAGTTTTCAGATGAGTTTCCAATCCTTCCAAAACTGCCGTGGAGGTTAAGAATTCAGCAAAAGAGAGGTCTCAATGTTTGTTCAAATTGACAAGAGAATGAGAAAATGTCAATTCTGTGGGGGCGGTGAAGAATTCGAACCGTCAGTTGTATTATTATTCAGAATGATAAAAGGTAGACCACATCGTCTGGAAAGAAGGCCAGAGTTTTTCAGTTTACACGGTTACATTCCACGGTGGTTGTGTCAACTTTGCGTCGGGTTGGTTATGTTTAGTTTTTATATCGTATTGGTTTTTGAGCAGCAGCAGAGCTCAATTCAGGAGATCCCTGTTGGCATTGTGGGCTTAGACCGAAACCTGAGGACAGGTCAACACGGGCACCTGTAAAAATACAAATCCTTGTGCTTACTCTTTCTCTCTCACACGCCTTCCACCCCTCATTACCGCTCCTTCTCTCCCTCTTACACAAACATACCTCAACTAATTCATTTATTTTCGGTCTTCTCACTTCAGCCCACCTAGCTTCTTGTTTGTCCTCGCCAGATCTTCCAATTAGCACCCTGTTCAAGATCACAATAATATTGTATCACGATCGAAGTTACACATTATTCATCAACCTATACTTCGATCAATAATCCAGTGGGCTGAGGTAGATAGGTTGACCTAAGACACTATAAAGTTTTTACAGAGCCCTAGGTTGACCTATTCAACCCATTATAAATCATGTCTTTATAGTTTCATCACTTTAGTCAGTTTAGAGGTGACTCCTATAAAGGCTGTTTTCAATGAAAATGTCCTAAGATGTTTCGGGTATATTGGATATATTGGTATATTGGGTATAAATATAAGGCCCAGACGTTCACTGCGCAACGAGTGGTTATATCCATGGAAGTTAGCTTTTTTCTTATGCTCTATGTAAGTTTTGACATTAACTGGTCTTTGATACACTTTCAAATTATATCCATGGAAGGTTATCAATATTGCAATTCTAATCATTATTAAATTTGGAGATTATTTTGTTAATACATTTAAATTGGTACCGCGAATATTCAATTGAACAGTTTTTAATGCCAATCGTATTTGAAGTTTATTAAAATAGTGATATTTCACTTTTAGAATTATAGGACAGTATGAATCTTGATTGAACGCGAACACAATAATAATAGAGACTAGAAACTATTAGAGACTCGCTATTATGGTCATTATCATGATTAGAGAGAGGAAAAAATTATCAAGTTATGAATAAAACTACAGCAATAAAATAATTGAATTTATGTTAGTAACCCTATTGGATTTTTGTAATCAACTTATTTACATTCCTCTATTTACGAGTCAATTCGATCCATTATTTCCAGGGCTTGATTTCTAAAATGTAGAATACCTATACCAGGGCACTTAAGCACACTTGGTGACGTCCTTTTCTTGAATGTTAAATAGCAAACTCCTTTATTGGTGCTTTCTTATCAGCCCTGATTATGATTCAAGAGGAAAGTGAATGAAGAAGGTTGACATAAATGTGAAGTAAAAATAAACTAGAGAGTACTTTAAAAACAAAATCAAAAATATTCAAGAGATATGCAGTAGGGAGTAGAGGAGACTATAGAGAAGATGTGAAGAAGAAATGACTGAGGAGTAAATAGAATAAGTAAAATTTTAGAATGGAATAATAGAAGGAATTTTGAGAGGATAGCAAAAGAATATGTAGAAACTATATGTAGAAAGTAATACTTTCAAAGTATACTTTATATTCACTGGTGTAGCCCAGGCTTCAATTCAGAAATATATAGAATCAAGGAAAGAACATGACTCTTCTTACAAGGATACGAAGAATAACACTTGAATCTTGAAAAAAGAAAATCAGTGAGATGAAAACTGTGGAGGAGGACGAATGGATCTACACCTAATGGATTCTGATGGTTTGCCTATGACGTACGCACGGGGTAAACCAAAAGCAGACTTCTAGGATGCAGAGGTAAAGAGCGAGCAGCCGAAGGAGAAAGAAATGAGCGGAGAAAAAACCTACTAGAAGAAGTAGGTATTGTCTAGCTACTTGTGAGAAGCTGAATGGAGGCAAGTTTGAATGAAACTAGATCAAAGATGAAGATAAGAGCCTCGAGACCTGTATAATAGGTAAATCGTTTAATGGGGTGAAAATTCTGTATGTGGGGGTGGATGAGGGGGACGCTTGCTGAGCCGCAATCCAAAGAAGAAAGACAAATTGCCCGGGTCGTTTCTTGTTTATCATTTTCTGAAAGGAATAAAAGGTGAAAAGAATAGGATATGCGGTGGGAAGGACACAGTTGAATAGGTGAGAATGGGCATGTGAGCAAACAGAGATGTCAAATCGTTGAAAAAAATGGGACCTAGATTTTCCTGGTTCATGAACTTTGAATTTAAAATTGATTACAATACTACTACCTAAAGCTACTACTACTACCTACCTACTACTGCTACTACCTCCTGCTGCTGGGTTCAATTGCACTGTACAACTCACAAGAAGGGGACCACACGTGTATATACGGAAATTGCTAACTCGCTTGTGAATTCAAGCATTCCAGAGGTGAAATCTATTTCACAATGAGAATGTGCTCATTGACTTTTTGCATGTACTTCGTGTGATCCCCCAGAAACTTGAGTTGTTCCAGTCACTTCCCAGCTACAAAAGAGGGGGTTGTCGTGAAGGGTTTAAGAATGATTCTAAAGTTTTCACAAGGGAATTGGAAGAGAAATTGTTATTAAAGTGACTTCCAATATTTCCGGATTAATTTGAAATTTTGATTGATGATTTTCGACTATCATGTATTATTAATGTTTCTCGTTCAAGCTGAATTTTTTCGAGCTAAATTATTTTTTCTTAATAATTATGAATCCAATCCTATACTGGCCACCCGTGCTTCGCTAAAGGATATAGTTCATAGATTCAGTTGACGTAAGAGACGTTATGAATCACTATCCCTTTATTTGTGAAAAATATCCAATTGGATATTTTAGTCATTACATGTAAATTATATGATAAGTATTCCATTATTTTAAGATACTACCTACAGAAATAGATTCATTTGATAAGTATAATAAATATTATTCCTCAATTATGAATCCAATCCTATACTGGTCTCCCTTGCTTCGCTAAAAGATATCATAGTTCATAATTCAGTTGAAGATAAGAAATATTATGAATCACATATAAATTATATGATAAGTATTTCATTATTATAAGATTCTACCTAACTACACAAATGAATTTAAGTATACTGAACAGCCTATTAAAATCATGATAAGAGATAGTTGACCTGGTTCTGTTGATTGATGAACTTAATTTGCTCCTTTCCACTTCCACCTGATTTCCTACCGTGCATAAATTATAATCATACTCGAAAACAAATCTTCTTGACTATCATACTGCGGATTGGTGAACTTGTTCAATCCTCTTCACATGCAACTAGTTACCAATGGTACACGTGCAAGCTTAGTTGGATGAAGCTTTGGAACGAGGTTGCAATTTGCGAGGATGTATCATCGGTCGAGGAGTGAGTGAGTGGTGGCTAGAGTAGGGGAGAGGGTGCTGTAGTGAGCCGCGACTCATTGGCATTCGATGTGCCTAATGGAGCCAGCTAAGTGAGACTAAATCTGTTTGGCAGGTATTAGATGCGGACCAGTGAGCCGGCATTACAGAGCCGATTAGCCGCCAAAATCTGTGCGAAGGGAAGGGGAAGGGGGAAGACACCCCGTCGATGGGAATCAACTCGACCGCCTCCGTCTACTACAACTATACTGCTTAGCTGGACTACAAAATAGCTACACTAACATCAGATGTTAACATCAATAGTACTCAGTGTTCTGCGGGTCCACTACACAATTGATCCCAAAAAACTTACAGCAGATTAACGCACTTCCCGACAAACCAGCCATTATTCAATGCAAAAACATACCCGCTTCGCTTCTATACACTTGTCAGATGCTACCCCTCAAATTGCTCACAAATAAATCGACAGAATAATAGAAAGTTCATTTCCTATCGCAAACAAATGGTCATACATCAATAGTTTCTAAAGTGGACGGTAGAATAGTTACATACAACAGGTTAGTTGTAGTGAGAGGAAATCTTTTTTATCTTGTGGTAGTATAGCAATGTATAGAAAACCCTCTTTATAAAAAACATTTCTTGTAATGATGTTTGATCATATTATCAAGATGATTACTATTATTCGTACGTAATTTTCACTTATGAAATTAAATATTTTCATTCTCTCTCTCAATAAAATCATCAGCAGAAACATCTTATCGCCTAATAACTGCAGCTCTATCCAGTCATAAATGAGTGTAGGAAGTTAAATATCAGAAGGTCGGGGATAATGTAAGCTTGAACGAGATTTCATCATCTTTCACTTTTAATGTAGGCTACATAAAAGTCTTCACAGCCAACTCAATGACTTATGGATAATGATCATGAATCCAACAATATCCTATAGCCTAAGTGCTCAATGAAAAAGGGTACTGAGTTAACATTTAAAATAAAAAACAGCAATAAAGTAGCCCTAAGATAAAAAAACATTAAGTGCTCAAACTTTGTAAGTTGTGAAATTATTTTTATTGGTTTTAGTGAGTAATAATGTTTTGAAAACTAAACCTACATTGTTCTCCATGTTCCCAACTGTGGAAAATTAGGTTAAGTTACCGTATATGGCAAAGTGAAACAACCCTTGAGTCTCCCCACTATTGGAAGCCATACGCTAAATAATAGAAAATATACTTGATGTATGTCACCATTATCTAATTAGAAGAATTGTCAACCGTTTATTCAACGAAACGTGTGATTCCTACAGCTTGAAGCCATGTAAGAAACAGTTTCAATCTGAATTGTCTTTAGTAGTTTGTAGACAAGGTGTATAGGTGGGGCGGAGTGAAGCAGCTGGCTGTGAAAGTTATAATTTTGACGTCACGGAGTTCCTCTAGTCAAAAATTTAGCATTGATTTCCCTATCCTAGCCAAAAAATTGTGCACTTTTTTCAATTTACGAATTATAGAATTGTTTAATAGGTAAATTTCTTATATGAGCTTGTGGAAAATTTCAAGACCTACATTTTGAGTGATTTAAATCTATAATTTACTCAAATTTAACATGAGAAAAAGTCTGTTAATGTGTCTCGGGAATACTCTCCAGCTGGGCTAAAGCAAGTTATGAATAGCAATGCTTTCGAATGCAATGATATTATAATAGGAATTTTTCAATACGCCCGTAGATAAATGTATCTTATAATAGCATTGCTACTCTTAATTGCATCAGCCCAGCTGCAGAGCATTCCCAAGGCACATTAACGGACATTTTCTCATGTTAAATTTGATTAAAATATAGATTTAAATCCCTCAAAATGTGGGCCTTCAAATTCTCTACAAGCTCATATAAGAAATTTACCTATTAAACAATTGTGTAATTTGTAAATTGAGAAAAAGTGCGCAATTTTTTGTCTAGGATAGGGAAATTAATGCTAAATTCTTGACTAGAGGAACTCCGTGACGTCAAAATTATAACATTCACAGCCTGCTGCTTCACTCCGCCTCACCTCTACTATTCTATACACCTTGGTTTGTAGAAACTTCACACACATCCCCTTGGCTGGATAGATAGCTATAAAAAATATAAATTCTTCAATCCAAAACCAAGTGGAGTAAATTGGATAAAGAGTTTACTGTTTTGTGGAAAACTCAAGAACATTTCAAGTTCGAACATTTTGACACTTGGCTCAAGTCAACACACTAGTCTACAAGAGTCACAGCTACTTATTAGAAAGTGAAAATGCAGGCAGCACTGTGATTTAATGCACTGTTGACTCTCGATACGTGTTATATGTGTATGTGTGTGGTAGTTGAGAATGGTACTGATTGCTGTACACCCAGAACACACGCACGCAAACGTGCTCACCAACACACGCACATGAGAGTAAACATAGCGGATGATGGAAGGGGCAACTGAGTGAGTGATAGAGAGCCAAGTGAAGAGATTACGTGAGTAAGTAAGACGGGGAATGGAAGCTGCATGATGGACCAGTTGAGTTAATGAGTCCCTCTATTTGCACTTCTCTCCAAGGCTTGATGACGGCTGACAGTTGGGAATTTCACTAGTCAAACACACATTTCGTGTGGATCTGAGTGTGTCGGAGGGCGGTGAGGGGGGAAGAGTTGAGTCGAATGGGGAGAGAAACTGAAAGGAATTTGTTTTGTCATTTTGGTAGCAGCTTCTGAACCTTTCGACCGAAAACTCCCTATTTCCGCATTATGGTGGCCTATCTCTCTCAGTTCTCCTTCACTCTTTAAATACATCTCTCTTCATAAAACTCAATGAATCGAATAATGATTATTGTTATCATAATTCTTGTTGTATGAAAGTGATATACTCTATCTATCGAATATCAATTTCCTGGCTATGCTATAGACGTTTGAAAATTGAGCAGTGAAACCTATTCGAGTACACTTTTTATTGGAAATAATTATTAACGTGTTGTAGGCTATAATATAGCCTACATAAATGTATAGCCTACATATTATGTTCTTAATATTTGATTCAATTTTTCATTGCAACAGCGACTCCCATCAAACTTCAATGGCATGTATCATGTACCATGATGAATGATACATAACTTATCGGTAGTGGTTATGACTACTAGCGGATTTATCAAATTAACGGATTTCTTCAAGTGGTTTTTCATTAATCATGATGTAGTACGAGTATGTCATACGAATGTCAGTTATAACATGTTTCACTTCTATTTCTGCATTCTTCATCTATTATTGTATTACTAATTCACCATGTCAGAGTCATTCACCATTGCCTATGCTTAAAATACTTGTTTATTTGAGTTGCCACTTTAATAATAAATAAGTTTTGATGATGTACTATCATACATTTTCCGCACACATTTCTGAAGATAATGTGCCTTGAAAGAGATTTACATCGATATTATCAGATTCATGATCAATAATGTAGGTAATTTGAAAAGAGAATATATCTTTTGATATTGAAGGAGATGTCCCGTAAAAAATCAGTCGTTTCTCAGGAAGTTCGAATTTTTCCTAACCAAAAGCCTAATAAGAGCTCAATATGATCATCATTTTTCGGGGGAATAACGAAAGTCTTAATATAAAAGAATAAAAAGAATATTTAAATAAATATTGATTGTACTGATAATGAATTATCATATTCTCGTAGCATAAACCATGAAAGTATGATTGTACTCACAATAATATAAATCACTGATGTTTGAAGAAAAACTGTATCTGAAAGTCGAAAAGATTGTGAATTACATTTCCAATATAGGTGCACCTCCTTCACATGTGAAGGAGATATTGTGGTAGTTATCCATGTTGAATAAAGAGACATCTTGACTATTTCTTGATATCGATTTCAATTTTTAATAATAGGCCTAAGTGAAAATTCCACGTTGCATCTGTACTATAGAGGTTTTGAATTATATAAAGAATATGAATTACTATTTTAGTAAAATAATATCATTTATTTATTAATGTAGTTGAGTAGTAAAGAACTATTATAAATGCAAGGATTTTAATGTTGAATAAGATCTGAGAGGATCGGTTTGTTACAGTATAGAGACCATCTAGATATCCTCTGTTTTCCTGCTTGTTGCTTCGTTTTCACTGTGATTTGAATGAGACTCTTGTATTGTTATATCGAATAAGATACTTATTACTCTTCATCTCCACAATCACAATCACTCAAGTATCTGGATTCCATCATCTCATTTCTCATTGTTATCATCTTGATTATCGTTGAACTTCTTCGGTGAGATGATGAGGTTGAAGAGCATAGATTGAACAATAATAATTAATTAATCAGCTCCATGTAGGGGAGGGGGAAGGAGTTCAGAGGCAAAAGTGAAACAAGCTGAGAAACTCTCGCTCACTAACTACTGCACCGTACTTGGGCCCGTAGCGTGCTAATCCCCTGATTTAACTAATTTCGAAGTCTCCCACGTGACTGCACTAAAGCTCCAAACTTTTCCTCCTTTCATCTTTCTCTATCATTCAATTTCTCTGTCCTATTCTCTTTCTCTCACTATATTTCTATACATTATACACATATAGTTCCACCTCCAAAAGTTACCTTATTGGATATTATTCAGTTAGTACGTATGATAGTTTAGTATTGAGTATTTAGTACGTATGAATTGTATGATATTCTCATATTGTAACAAACTATGGTGGAATGCATATAAAAAACAAACCTTATCATAGAAGAGTAAGTTGAATCTCTGTTTAATCGAATCCCAGAATCCTAGACTATCAGCACTGGCGGCTCGTGCCCACGAAACAGGTGAAGTGCTATAAAGTACCCACTAAAGCACTTCACCGGGTTCGTGGGTACGAGCATCAGTGACTATCAGTTATCCTCTGAAGTTTTCTTCTACGATTCAACTAATATTCAATAAATATGCTGATTACTTACAGACTGAAATAATGTTATTATTTAATTTGTAGTGAGTTTACAGCTTCAAAAGAATTCTTTGAAAATTTCAAAGTAGCCTATTGTAAATTTCCAATTGATAGGAATCTCATTTTCAGAAAACGGCATCAATGAAGCTTTTTGTAATAAAGTTTGATAAGTGTCAGTAAGTTGAATTCAAAGTTCAAATGAATAATAATATTATGATTTATAGAGAATGTAATTCAACCTGTGGTACCCAGCATTGAACAGGAGCTGAGCAACTGAAGCAGGGCCAGGGTAGATTGTATATTCCGGTGATACCTGCATAGTGTATATACCGACATAGATATATGGTGCTGACAGAGAACAAGGTTTAATGAAAATCGCAATAAGCGAGGGCCATGTACCTGCCTGCATCACTCGCTCGCTGAGGCGGGCCCTAGCAATAAACGAGCCTAACTTCAAATTAGCGTGCGAGATGCGTCTCTTGGCTTTGGCCTCTGTCTCTGTGATGGGATTAGACCAATAACCTGAGGATTACGCTACCTGGCAACAATACTGCGACCCTTCTGTGTTCCGGTGCTGCCCTATTACACACACCCTTTGTCAGTGCAAATCGAAGCGACGCTAATCGCTTCTTCCCTCTCTTTGCAATTGTTCAATTGCCACTGGCTAATTGTTATTGTCTTTGACACACGTACGAAGAATTCGAAATTCGAATCTGTACGAAGTAAGGAAGTCATGAGAGGGGGTGGGAGGACAACTGCCCTCGCTTAAGAAAACATGTTGATTGTCATACCAAAAAGCGTAAAAAGCGTATCATATAAAATAATGATATCATAGGAATGATATTTTGTAGCACTTTCAAGAGTTTTAAGCAAGGTGCACACCGTAACATACGGGGGGGGGGGGGAATCTCCCCAGATTATTGATTGTTGCAACGCACAGACGGACGTCTGTGTGCATTGCAACATTCAATAACCTGGGAGGGATATTTCCTCTACCCGTCTGTTTGTGTGGTGACGCCTTCATTTAGGTTCAATCTTTAATATCAGCATTTGAGCTTAAATCGAATTTTTCAAATGAAAATGTACCAATAATTTGCTATTTTCTATAATTCTCTATAACACATTTAGCTCTTGACAGCATTTAGAGCTTTGCCGAATAACGAATACGAGTATTGATGATTTTTCACTTACTAAATTAGATTTTATGTTGAAAATATTATCAACTTCTGTTCTTACCTATCAATATTTTGATTTCCTCTTCAATGTAGTATTCCACCTTTGTTGTATATGAATACACAGTACATCTATTCAATTCCGTTATTGATGAATGTTATGCTTCTTAAGAATTTTGACTAGTTTTGACTAGTTCTATCAATTTTATCAGTTCTATCAGTTTAGTCAATAGTGACAATAACAAATTGCAACACCAATACCAATCATTCTAACAATCACCTTCTCCTTATTACGTTTCTTTTTTTGTCTTTCTCCTCTATTTTCTCCGCTGCTTTCTATTTTTGTTTTCACTCTCTTTGTAACCACAATTTGAAAACTGGTCTATGATCTCATTCCCCCTTTGAAGATCTACAAATTACCCAACGGTCAGACTCTGACAATGCGAGTGTGTGTCTATCAACTGATTGGCTTGTTTTTTAGACAACTAGAACACAAATCAGTTTGGACATAGCTTCAACCAGGCAAAAGGGACTCGGCATAATTTGCTGGAAGCAGCGATGCATCACCTCAGCCCATTCTCTTCCTTCTCTTCATTTCCGACTGTTCTTTGGTGCAGCAATCTATTTCTTGGCTGTCGGCAACTTTGAGAGAAAAAGAAGTTGGAAAAAGGTGGTTGAAAGGAAAGAAAAGAATCTGATTGCGTGAACGGTGAATCAAGTTGAAAGCTACTTCCTTCAACTGATCCATTGTCAGTTGACAAACAACGGATCGTACCTTGTTTGGTGATAAACAACAAAGTAATGATAATTACCTAACACCTTATTTATCATAATATACGATGAAAATAATGTTACAAAGGAAAGATGAACACACGAATAAAACTAATGAGTGATTCATATCATCAAATAATTGAAAGAGTGTAGAGCTGAAACTGATTGAGAATTCAATGCAATTTGAAATCCTCCTTAAAGGTTCAAGAGAGTTCTGAGAAGACCCAAAATTGTTATTTCCCCTGAAAACTATTGTTATATGTATATTCAAGAACACATGAAACTGGTCAGATTTTCCAACCAATTTTCATTGGATCCGTTCATTGAGTGGATCGCCAGTGCACATGCTTGGAATAGAGAATAAGGATGGGCAAATTGGCCACATTGGAATGCGATAGAAGCTATTGACGTGACTAGATTGCAGTGAATCCTGGCACTGGCGTGGTGTTACATCAAGCGGGACTTGGGCTCTTCGATCCTCTCTAGCTGTAACGGGACGGACGGACGGGAGAGACCACTTCACTTACCATGCGCCCTAGTCGAAATCAATGCGTTCCCCCTGGTCCCCCTCCCCCCATCACGCCAACAACTTCATTCCATGAGCGTACGTTGGTCCGCCTTTCCAATACGATAGGACGAGGAAGGGGACAACAGCTAAGCTCAAAATCCCCCCTCCACCTTATGACACCCAGAGCATTTCACAATCGACAAAAGTCTTCCTAGAATTCCAATGGGGAAAACTCTCTTGAATATTTTTCTATTTAAAACCCGTCACTAACTTGATCAGATCGAGCTTGCATTTTTTAATCGGGAAAACTTGAGTAAAAATACCTCTGTATCGGAAAGCACTTCTGTCCGATGTAAATAAAAGTCTAATGAAGTGATCAGCTGAACAACAGATTCCTAATTCAAATTTGATTTTGAAAGATATATTTCCAGGAAAAATTACATTTTCTCTCAAACGGCCTCTATGCTGGTTTGTTACTTAGTGGTAGCTCAGATGAACATTGATTTCTTCCACAGCGAAAAATAAAACATTCATACTATTAGAGAAGATGTACAAAACATAATTTTCATAATCTTCTACAATCCACTTACTTCGTATCCAGTGCGGCCGCAGCTCTACTGTAGAGAGCGCTAGAAGAAATCAAGTAAGCTATATTTTATTGAACTACAAAGCCAAATACGAGTAGGGGGTACCTATTGGAAATCATTCCTAAAACAACAAGGCATTTGAATATTATTATACTGCAGTTTCATTCAAAGAAATCAAAAGGACAAAGAGTCAATGTAAAAGTAATGGACAAAAGAAATACTGTTGAACATTGAACTATTTGCATATAATCAGATTTCCAAAACTACTTGCTATTTACCATAATATTAAGTTTTTAAATAATTTAATTTCCAAGTTGTAACAAAAACATAATAATAATAATTATCATTATTGTAAATTTGAGAGATGAAGTAAGAGTTTGACAGTGAATATCTATCTGGAAGGTTGCTGGAGTTTATAATTTTCTCTTTTATTGCAGCTTAATATATTTCTGCTTTCTGTTGATTTTCATAACAATAAACTAATTGATGACGTTTCTCGTATCAAATGTGAATGGTCTTGATTTGAACAACTGGGAACTTTCCTATTTTGAAACGATAACGTGGTTGACTCTGTAGTAAGGCTGTTAGGCTGTGAGGCTGTAACTCTGTAAGGCTGTTAGTATGATGTCCGACCATTGGTATTCGAAGTTTGTCAACCCAAATGAAGCTTTATTTGTCAAAGCGTCTTCGGTAGTCGCGGTAGCGTGTTTATTTAGTCAAATGAGTATTCACTAGCAATAACAAACATTTGAGTCCCACTTACTGTGTTTGTGAACGGGCTTACAAATTTCAGAGTTCATTCGTTATTTGCTGAATCAAGCTCAAGAAAGAGTTCATACTCAAGCTGGCAATGGAAAAGCACGCACATTCTGTTATGGGAAATAAAAATTGTTCTGCAAATAAAAAGTATATTATTGATTTTTTCCGTATAAAGCGTTCTAAGCAAATTCCTTCAGTTCTATTGATATGAGTTGACTGAAGAGCAATCATATTAGCATAATGTGATACTATACCACTCTCAAACTCATCCAACTCATTCTATTCAATTAATTAAAACTTTAAAACACAGAAATACAAATAAAACATTGAAAGGCAAGCTGGCGATTTACGAAAGTTCATGCGTACTGTGAGAGCATGATTATAATCGGAACGAGAGTGACCTCAGCTACATGAGAAATCGTGTTGAGGAGTTGGGACACCAAATTGAATATTGGGTGTCCAACGCTTCTTCTGAATGTACAATGATAGTATTTCTGTACATTTCAACATTTATTGAGATTATTTCAGTCTTGTTATTGTGAACAAAGCATCATTATTAGAATGATGACAAATATTCTAAATCTGTAGCACTTATAAGATCTTACTTAAATGATAGGTTCCAAGCAGTATCTTTTAATGGAGAAATGTCTAATTTTAAGCCTGTTGAAAATGGAGTACCACAAGGTTCAATTTTGGGACCTCTATTGTTCATCATTTATATGAATGATCTACCAGGCAATATTGATGATGAGAGCACAAAATGTTACCTATGCGGATGATGTATGTCTGAATATCATCACTGACCACAACATAAGTGGAACTGTTTCAAATGAAAAAGTAAATCTCATGTCGGATTGGTGTAGAGTTAATAAACTAGATTTGAATCTAAACAAAACACAAGAGCTATCTGTATCTTATAATAATCAAAATTCAGCACATTCTGTCAAATTTCTAGGCATTAATATTCAAAGTGATATGAAGTGGATGTCTCATATAGACTACACTATCCCAAAAGTCTCTAGAGGTACTTTTATGCTTAGAAGACTAAAGGAAGCTTTAAGGAATGCTTAAAGGAAGTAGTATCTCAGGAAATACTAATTAATGTCTACTATAGCTATGTTCACTCATATCTTTTATATGGTGCTGTACTATGGGGAAATTGTAAAGATGCTCATACTCTGTTTGTATTACAGAAAAGGGCAATAAGAAACATGTGTAATGCTCCACCCCTCACGCACTGTAAACCACTATTTGTTTCGCTTAGAATTATGTGCTTACCCTGCATTTATATATTCCAGTGTCTATTATTTGTCAAAACCAATCTGATTCATTTTACAACTCATTCTGCTATTCATTCTCACAATACAAGAAATAGATTGAACCTAAAAAATGAATATTGTCGCTACAAATCTAGTCATGAGAGTTTTAGGGCTTATGCTATTAAATATTACAATAAGTTAAGATGTAAGCAATTTATCTGTAAGAGATTTTAAATTCAAAATTAAGGATTTTCTGATAAGAAACTGTTTTTATAATAATAATGAATATTTTAACTTTAATATGAATGACTTTTAAGATTGACATGTGATTTTATGTACAAATTGATAACCTATGTGATTTTTATGACGTGGCCTATACATGTATACTCTAGTTCAACGACAATCTTCAGCGGTGAATGAAAGAGTTTGTGAGTAGCGACGAGATAAAGTGCGGAAATACGACGTATAAGCTTTGGTAGATAAGGAGATAAGTTTTTTCGTTTTATTCATTCGAATGCCGCTTGTTCAAGCAGCGTAAAGGGGTAAGAAGTTATGTCTGCTGCGTTTTCTCTCTCCGGTACCCTGGTCCCCGGCCCCGAGCACAAAAAGGCCAGGGGCTCTCGTTTGAGCCGAGTGCCCTTCACAGAGAGCGTTTTCAGAGTCGCTCTCGAGAGTTGATCAACTCAAGAACACTAGACGACGGCCGGGGCGGGGCTTGGGACGCCAAACTCAGGATTGCCACTGTGCTACTCAGCTTGTTTGGTAACTGATATGCTTTGACGAATTCGTAATCGACCAACTTTGGAATTCTTTCTTGTCCTGTGACATCTCTTTTATTCAGATTCGACATTGAACCCTTCCAACCTGTCTGTTTAAAGCGATGTGAGTTCACCGTTCAATTTTTTTTTCTAGACTATACAGTATACATACTAGAAAAAGCACGAAATTATGCATGTGGGTAAACATGCTACAACTGGTGGTGTAGTATGTTCTGTCCAAGGAGGTTCATGGCTCTGTCAAAAATTAGCAAAAAGCTGATTTTCTCATCAACCATAGAACACTACCAGAGGGTAGAGTTCCCAACAAAAGACATCCGAGTGAATCAGCTGACCAGATACTGCCTTGTTTTCTATATATTTCTCTTTCTCTAAAACAGTGGTCACCAATTTAGTTTCATGAAGGTCCGTTTCAAAGTCTAGGCGAGCTTCCGCGGTCCATCCAGAGGAAACCAGTAGGGGGGGGGGGGTGTACCATCCCGGAAATTTTTTGAAAAATTGATAGTTTCACTATATTGTTTATTATATTCATATTTATATGTAGAATGATACTTATAAAATTTTAAAAACTATTCTCAAATAGTTAGTCCTTAGTAATAGTCCTGTCTATACCTCTTCGGCTATTGAAATACCACAATACATTGAATTACATGACTAGGCGTAGAATAATTGGATAAAACAATGAACTGATATTAAATTAATAGCTAACTTTTCATTGAGAGTTAAGCTAGATTTCACTCACATTGGAAGAACTACAGTACCTCCTTTCTAATTGCGTTACACTGCTGGTGTTTATTCATTGTTCTGTTCAGTGCTTGATTTCTAAAAAAAAGAGATATGGGAGCGGTGGGCTCACCAGGGGGAGGGGGGCCCGACCCCGGGAAATTTTAGAAAATCACACTTAAATTGGAGCATTTTTAGCAATTCTGAGCAATTTTTATAGCTGTTTTTCATAAAACTTATAATACAATTTTAAAGAATGAAAGAATGACGCCGCTCAGTAAAAAGGTATTCTTTTGAAAAAGGTAAGGGAGCGCCGCTCCCATGCGCTCCCCCTGAAATCAAGCCCTGGTTCTGTTTGTTTCTTAATAATTCAATTTCATTTAAACTTTAGAAGGTTTCTTATGGACTTTTTGTTTTAGGATTTATTTTTATTTATTTTTTTTTTATTGTTGAGATCGTTATGACATCGCGGTCTGCACAAAACTAGCTGGCGGTACGGATCCGGACCGCGGTCCGCCATTTGGTGACCACTGCTCTAAAACAAGCAATCTACTCTTTTCAGTGTACTCTTTCTCCTCTGATGGGATTTAAACCCACAAACAGGTTATGTTGAAGACTAGGCCCTACACCCCAGACTACTCTGCCAACCTGGCTGGCAATCTACAACAACCAAATCAAATCATTTGCACAAGACTGAGAGCTCATGCAGTTATAAGCTTATGATATCATCCTTGATCTTGAAATTCATTAAAAATCAATGCAATGTTTATTGATTCTTTTCGGCAACATTTGCCAGCAGTCCCGCTTCGCTGGCCTTATCATAAGAGAATACCCCTATCATTTTCTTAGTTTTGGAAGTATTCGAAAATATTTCTAAGATAAATTTCAAGACCCTAGGGTGCAAAGAATGCCGATGTCGATGAAGATGTTACTATAGTCTGTACAAGCAAAGAAGAGCCTCTGGCAAGATGAGAAAATGACTTCAGCTCGGTCAATATTGGTTCCAAAATTATTGATTTGGCCTCAATCGTAGAAAACATTCTGATCTACAATTTGAGACCAAATCAATATTTTTTGAACCTATATTGACCAAGCTGGGGTCACTTTCCTATCTTGCCACACGGTCTTCTTTGCTTGGACAGACATGTGCATACTAGATTTCTCGGAACTTCGAAAGGCCTTGATCGTTTGATCTAAGACAACACTACACACAGAGAAGAAGCAAAGAAGACATTCTGGCAAGATGGGAAAATGTCTTCAGCTCAGTCAATACTGTTTCAAAAATCATCAATCTAATTTCGAATTGTAGAAAATATTCTAATCTACAATTTGAGACCAAATTTATAATTTTTGAATCAATATTGACCAAGCTGGAATTCTTTTCCCAACTTTCCGGAAAGTCTTCTTTTCGTCCGCATGCAATTATCAACCAATCACATGCCATCACGTCAAGTCTTTCTAAGCCGGGAAATTTAAAATTAATGAAATCGCCTGAAAACAGGAAAATTCCTCTCCATATTAGTGTCCTCCCCATAAAAATTCAAGTCAATCTGACAACAAACAAAAAAGTTATTCATATTTTTCGGATTTTATGTTTTTATACAATGAAAACTTAAGAAGTTCCGTGTGATCTACCTAGATAATGGACTGAATTTGGACTGCTCATTTTATATTTCATCATCAAATCGATAACTGATTATTTATTGACGTATATTCTTGACAATGATATACGCTTTCACGATGTATAATTTGAATACTTCCAATGCAATAATATCTTAGTGGATTCGTAAATATTTCTTTGTTTTGAAATTTGCCTCATGTGAAGGCTTTAACTCCAGAACTTAACCCACTCAGTCACGGACACCCTCAAGACTGTTGATAACATTAAAATTGTATTAACATTTCAATACAAGAAATTATGGTAAATAAAGTCACATATTGAGAGCCAAATTTAAAGGTTTTCTGGTTCATTAGATTTTCAGTTTCATGAATACAATAATATTCAGCTTCTGAATAATTACCAATACAGATTTCAAATAGTGCTGTAAATTATAAAAGCATCAATATTAATTAATCAAACTGTCACTTCCATAAATTAAACAATATTGAAACTCGAATTTCTAATAGCAGAAGCCTAACTTAATAGATTAAACAAATATAATAAGATTCAATAAGTTAAAAGATACTGGTAAACTAGTAGTTCCGTGAACGGTAGACCTCACGAAGTCACCCATGTTCCCTGCATAATAAAAGCACTGTCTGTATTCACGATACCTACGTTCAGATTATGCGTCGATTCCGAAAGTCGGCGCGAGGAAGTCTGGTCAGCAATGCAGTGGCCACAGTCACGCTCTATGTCGGCATCAGTTCATCACGATTCGTCAAAATTTGAGGGTGCTTGGAAAACCGGGTATCAGTCTCTATATTATTGTAATAATGTTTTCTTTCAAGCAAAAAGGTCCAGTGGCGTATATAAAAAAAAATTTCGGGGGGGGGGCAGCAGCCACGGATCCAGATCTCTTGTATGGGAGGGGGGGTTTCATGAAAAGGGAGGTGGTTCGGGGGACCACCCCCGGAAATTTTTGAGTCGTTGAGCATGAAATACAGTTTGAAGCCCTATTTCTGAGATTTTTTTGTTTTAATTTTCTGAGGTTGATACCCACATGAGCTCTTAGGCTTGTGCGTGGGTAATGATAAGAGATGACGGATACTTCTTAGGTAGCCGGAACCGACGGATTATATTCTCCTCCAAAAGAAAGAGTATCGGCTTATATTTTCCTCCAAAAGACGGAGAGATATACGCTGTATCTATGTGAATGTGATTGGGTTGTGGTCAAAGAATTGTGTACCGGTTATCAAACTCGGGTCCTGTTGGTTAGCAGACCAACGCGTTATCACTCACTCCAACGAGCCGCCTAAATTGATAATACAGCCACGAATAATGATAAAACGAGAAAACGGAATTGATAAAGAAGAGATTATTTGATAATAAAGATTTACTTGAATGAAAATTCCAATAAACCTTGAATGAAACTATTCTTCCAATAGTTGGTGATATTTTCTACAGTAGGCTTATACCTTTATTTATTGAGAATCTGAACCATAATGATATCATACTTAACTGCAACTCAACAAAATTCCAGAAAAATGATTCTATGGGGAAACATCAATGTTTTGTCATCCAATACCCATCCCTGGAAAACTATTGTCCACCTCCAGGCTCTCTTTGTTCCATGCTCACTTCTCAATGGACCTGTCTGAACTTCATTTTGTATTGTATCATTATCATTCAATCCCTTATACCTCTTGTTTCATCACTTAAGAATAGGGCCTATAAACTGAAAAATTTTTAACATTTTATAGGCTACCTATATATCTGCTATAAGGGCTGTAATTCCTGTCTACGTCCCTGAATCTGCACAGAACATTTCTTCAATAGACATTATTTTCATCCGTATAGTTAACTGCTGTCAACTCACGTCTTCTAAAAATTTAAAACTCAACTTAAATTGAGTTAAGCTAATGCTTACAATCAGAGTAAAATTACAAATTCAAGCTGTTGGTGAGGGTGAGGATTTTTTTAAATATTTTTGAGTTCAAAGTAAAGTTTGAGAGCTCTATTTTCTTAGGTTGAATAAACATACAAATTAAGAATTTATGCTGTTCAACTCTCAGCAATCTGCACTTTTTGGTATTTGGTCACCACTTTAGCAGTAGAAGGACGTTTTTTTGTTATTTTAGTATTGAAATAGCTTTAAAGCACTTAATTAAACAGTATTTGAAATATAATCTATTTTTCATTTCGTAAGAGCGGAATTTTTTTAGTTTTTGAGCACAAAATACATTTTAGAGCACTATTTCTGGAGATTAATTAATAATACAGATTTACTTCAGGTGAAGAAATAATCACTATATAGATATTATTTATTTATTTATTCACAAATGACATATGTGGAGGCAAACAGGTAAAAACCCAAATATTGCCTCCTTAACACAAATTACAAAATTTCAACTTATATTGAATTGAAAAAAAAGTAATACCATGCAAAATAAAATGTAAACGTAATTATAAAATTAAATAAACTTAATAGCTTAATAATAGCACAAACTGAGAAATGTAATGTGAAAATATATACTGTATATATGAATGTAGAATAAATAAGAGTGAAATGTGAATTGAAGATGAATGAAATAAGAATTAGATTAAATAATTAAGAGAAAATGTTATTGAAAAAGTTGTTTGAGTAAATGAGCTGGAAAAGCTATTTAGATAGCAAAATAAAATAATTATATCGATTATTGATTTCATATTCATAGAAATATATTGAAAGATTTCAACTAATTAACTTAGAAAAAAATCAAAATAAAAAATATCAAAGAAACTGAGTGATGTGACCAGAAAGTCAATTCAAGGTATAAAGAATTAAAAACCTGAATAATTAACAAAAATTAATTTATAACAAAAATAAAAAGATGAGCCTAAGGAAATAACCGTGCTGAACTCAGAAGAGTGTAAAGTAGAGAGATAGATTTGGATATAGAGTACTCATGAGTGAAAGAGTGAGTGCACCATAGGTAGATCAATATTGAGAAACTGCTTTGGAATCTTTCATTGAAGAATACTGAGTGCCTTATTTCTGACTGCAGTGAAGCTATCAGCAAAAAAATCAATCCCACCTCCAAGACTATTCACCAATCTAGGGATTCGATTGAGAGGAGAAAAATACCTATTTACTGTCCTCGATCTGGAAATGGCAAACAAAGGGTGGAATCTTCGCCTCAAGACTGGAACAGAGAAGTTAACTCTTGATATAAGATAAGGAGATGAAATTCGACTCCGAAGGATGTTGCACCAGACCAAAACTGATAGCAAATCACGCCTGCTTTTCAAAGATGGTAGCTGAAATGTCCCTCTCAGCTCTGCTGATGGAAAGTCACGAACACAAGACTGACCAAATCTCTTGAAATATGTGAATCTCAAGAACTTGTTCTGGACTCTTTCCAATCTCGTGGTCGCTACTATATGATGTGGATTCCACACAGGTGCAGCGTACTCCAAGATGCTTCTAACAAGAGTCCTATAAAGATAGAGAACAGACCTCCAGTTACTGAAAGATGAACAAGTTCGGCAAATAAAACCCAGCATCTGATTACTCCTACTTATGAGATAATCAATGTGATTTTCAAAGCTGAGATGGGTGTCCATTATCACTCCAAGGTCCTTGAACAGGGTCACATGATCCAGTTCCACTCCATCAATCACATATTCAAATGGGATTGCAGATCTCTGGCGAGTAAACATCATAGTTTTACATTTTTTAACGTTCAGTGATAGTCCAGACTCCTTACACCAAACAGTCATTCTCTGAACATCCTGTTGCAGAGCAGCACAGTCATCAATAGAGTTGATCACCTTGAATATCTTTGTGTCATCCGCAAACATGAGACACTCTGAATTGCACAGTAGATCAGGCAGCTCATTCACATAGAGGAGGAAAAGCAAGGGTCCAAGGTTCGAGCCCTGGGGTACCCCAGAGGAACAACAGAACGATCTTGACTGGAAGTTGTTGTAAAGGACATATTGCTTCCTCTGTTCAAGGTAGCTCATCAAGAAAGTTATTGATCCACCGCTGAATCCAAAGCTCCTCAACCTTATTGAGAGAATACCATGATTAAGAGTGTCAAAAGCCTTGGAGAAGTCCGTGTAGATAACATCCACTCTTCCCCCATGATCCAGAACTTCCGACACTCTATCAACAAATACCAGAAGATTAGTCACAGTAGATCGGCCAGACAGAAATCCATGCTGAGACAATGAAATCTTTGGCTTTACATGATGCAGCATCTGCCCATACAATATGAACTCAAACATCTTTGCAAAAGAATTCAGGATAGAGATGGGTCTGTAGTTGCTGGCAATTCTTCTGTTCCCCGACTTGAATACTGGTGTAATCCTTGAGACCTTCCACAACTCAGGAAACTTAGATGTCCTAATGGACAGATTGAATAGATATCTGAGTGGTTCAACAAGCACCTCCCAACACCCCTTGACAATGAAAGCTGGGACACCATCTGGACCCCCAGACAGACCTGGCCTCAACCTCCTCGCTGCCAGCTCAATATCATTAAAAGATACTTCCCCAAAAACAAAGGGCATATGGAAGGAACTGTTCTCATTTTCATGCAAACCCCTCAACTCACTGCAAAGGTTCCCAGTGACTCCATCAGATACAGAAGAGAACACATTTGCAAATGCATCAGGAATCTCCTCCCCACTGAAAAGCCTGTCGCTAGTATTATGTAGTAGTAAGTAGATAGTATTATGCATACTATCAAGCAGCATATTAGGAAGAATTACAGATTGAGGCTGTTGACGGGGTTAGGTAGTTTTTTTAACCCAAAGTGGTGTTTTAGAACTCTATTTTCAATGATTTACAAATGAAAAACAAATACAGATTCAGGCATTATGCTATTCAACCCTCATCAATCTGTATTTGTTGGTCACAAATTGGGCAGTAGAAGAGGACGAAATATTAGTGTTTGAATTAGTGGTTTAGAGCTTCCAATATACATAAAATTGAATATTAAAGTATATATAAAATATATGTTTTTCAATTATAGCCTATTGTATTGACATTCAATGAAATAACTATCGTTAATTACTAATATTTTTCTTCCCATTCACCATTTCGGGATGGGGGGCCCCGGGCCCCCTGGGCCCCCCCAAATACGCCACTGAAACAGTCCGACGGCCGGCTGCAGTCGAACAGCTGTAGCCAATCACAGCTCTTGTTAGCCTGTGGTCGACCGTCTGACCGTTTTGCATAAAGATGTATATGTAAGGTTTTTTGACAATTTTCATATTAAGGACAAATTTCATATTAAATTTATTTTATTTTCATATTAAATTGTCAAAAAACCTTACATATACATCGACGCGCGGTTTCAAGAGGAACATCCCTGTCAAATTTCATTAGAATGTATTGCCGCGTTCAGTCATAAATGCGGAACATACATAGATACATATAAACATACATACAAACAAATGCAAAATCGTCGACTTGAATCTTAGACCTCACTTACGTTCGGTCAATTATACAGAATATTACACTAGTAAGCCCCATGGGCTGAAGAACTCGCGTGCGAACTTTTTAAGTTAACTTATGGCTTTGATAACTTGATGATGAAATTTTGCAGTCAAGTCCACTTGATCAAGTTTGTTGCGACTGCCCGCCGCGGTACGTTCTATTAACTGAAACCTTCATCAAGAGTGATACAGTAAATAATGGTGTTACACGAGATTACAGCAGACGCCAACGAAAAAGGCGATTGAAGAGCTGTTAGTGATAAGGACTGGCAATTGGTCTCTCGGTGAGGGTGATCTATCGGTGAACGTGATGTTAAGTCACGAACACTGTGGACTGCACTTGGATGGGTGACCGATTCTGGCCAAGTACACATTGGCGAGGTGGAACTACCCGTAAGGGTCTCCCCACCAATAAAATCCATAAGAATATTTATTAGTGATAAGGAACTTTACCAGGAAAGACAGTTGGCAAGCAATCTGCAAGAACATATTATTGAGTCAATACAAGAGCAAGCGGAACTAAACCGTTTTGCTCATTTAGACAACTTACAGACTGTCCTGAGAGAGAGCTGAGTATTCGCTAACCGCAATTTCTGTTACATTGAAAACATCGTGTGATAATAACAATCAGATTTGTTTTTAAAATCTTGTTAGCTCTGAACAGATTCTTGCTTCTTGGATAATATTATTGTATTTTTATTTTCAATTTTTGTCTTTTATCAGTTGCTTGCTAAATTTGAACCGGATAATTATGATTTTAAAAAATCCATAATCATGATTTCTCATCAAATTTTTTACTGTGACATTTTTTTGCTGCCCAAGAGCAAATAAAAGCTCTTCTTTACCAAAAAAATACTGGAAAATGTCTTGTGATAAAATAATTCAAATTTGCCGCCTCTTGTCAGCTGTTTAAGTAAATAGACTCCTATCACATGTTTAAACTTTGAGATCAATATTCAACATATGACTTCAATTTAACATGAAAGTACTTTTCATTTAAGAACATTATTTTTATGATAGTTCTTTCAAATTTGCCGCTAAAAAATCAGCTGTTTTATTAAAATCAGATGGATCAAAAAAAAATAATTTATTCAAATTCCATATGACATTTTTTTCCCCAGCCGTGGTTATTGTGTTGAAATATAGGGGAGTATATATAGATATATTGTTGCTGACAGTTTATCCTTTTTTCGCCTGAAAAAGGATAAAGGAGTCGGTCGATTTCATTGTCCAACGAACTTGACCTGTATAAAAGTATGAAGAATATATGTTCTGAATTTGAGGTTGATTAATTGAGGCATTCGAAAGTTATTGTCGAACATACAAACAAACAAACAAACAAACAAACAAACAAACGAACAGATGGACAACGACTTTGGGCTTGAGTCAAAAGAAGGAACTCACTTACGCTCGTTCAATTATAAATAAATACAACATGGTTGTATAATGAAAACCATGCTATTGTCATTTGCAACCTAATTCAAAGATCGCGCCGCGCCGCCTTGGTTTTATTTGAAATTTATTAGATGACCACTTTGACGCCGTCTAGTTATAGTCAATTCCTTGTCAATGCATATAGTGGATTCACCACCTGGTACGAATTCAGTATGCCAACTGTACTAATCAAGGCACTGTATTAATCGAGACGCAGGGCTTTGATTAGTCCAGTGCCTCGATTAGTCCAGTCATGGACTAATTGAGGCACTTGCTCATCTAATTGAAGAACTGGACTAATCAAGTCACTGTATTAATTGAACCCCTGCGCCTCGATGGGTAGGGTTTGATTAGTCCAGTGCTCAATTAGTCCAGTTTTTCAAATATATAAGTTGTTTTATGAGAGTGGTTTGATTAGTCCAGTTTTTCCTGTACTAATTGAGGCAGTGTATTTCAATTCGACCAGAGGTTCGAATAGTACAGTAAAGTTGTTTTATTAGTCAGGATGTGCAAGTAACTCGATTAGTCCAGTTTAGCCAATTCATGCAACCCGCTGAACCGGTTATAATATGTGGAATCAACTATATCACTCTCTCAGCGTTACAGTAGAGACAAAGGAATTCTTGTTTTGATGCTGTCACAGTCGCCCACGGCAAAAGTTATCAATCAGTTCAAGTAGCTTGCAAACTCTGACGTTAGGGCTGATATGATAGCCCAGTAAAATAATAGTAGTTTTGTCAGACAAATGGTGCGACAGTTTTTTCCGGTTGTTCTATATTATGACTGTATTCCAGTGCGCTGAATCTGAAATTGAAGTTTTCTGCCGTCCTAGGGTACAGCTTCACCCTTAAAAATTGAAAAAACCCTTAAATTTCAGTAATTTTTTGTTTCTGATTTTTCAATTGATATTGTTTATTTATGGAAAAAATATTCAGTTATAGATTATAATCAATAAAATTACTTGGAAAATTTGAGGTCACACGTTGAATTTTGAGATTAATTTTTGATTGAGAAGGGGTAGATTAATTCAGTCTTTGAAAATTGAAGTCAAAACATTTGGATTTCACAACAAGTAGGCTTACTTGGAATTTAGGCTTAATTAATGTGCTCTTGTGAAAACTCTTGTATAATAGGAATGTATGATTAATTTTGTATAAATTGTATTTTCAATTTCATAAATTGGAGGACGGGGAGGGGGTTACCGGTAGGAAATTAGCCACGGGAAAAATAAATGAATAATAATAAATTTTTATTTCTTAGTAAGGAAACTAGTACAAAGAAAACATTAAACCTCCACAAAATGTATACAATTAGGTACTCTAAAAACTATAGTTAAGATATGATTTCCAAATTTACTGAGAATAAGAGGCACTCCCGAGAAAATTCTATGTGGGAGATGCCAACAAAGTTCAAAATTTTAAAATTATTTCTCTTGCAATAAATAAGTAAAATTATAGAAAATTCACCACTACACGGTAAGGACGACTCCTCAGACACTGATCCATATGGACGAACAAAGGAGTAAGTAAATCTCCATAACAGGCAAGGCAAGAGTATTGAAGACTTGAGGAGGAAGCGTCATTTTGGCAGCAAATTTTGGCTCCACAGTTCATTTTGAAGAGAGCAGAAGTTAACCTATAATATGAATGTTCAGCTAGATACTTGAAATCTAAAAATTATATTTTCTATTAGTCCTGTATTATTCACTACTCCCGTGCTAAGAATCATTGTATGTAGGCTAAGTTACTACTAAATACCTACCACAAGTACCGTATTCATTCTTGTATAGTTCATTTCTCAAGAATGCTGGCTGACTTATAATGAATTCCTTTAAGCTTGAGAGAGCATTCAGGGTGCTTCCTTATCTCATCTGGTTATGGGTGCCTTTAAATGATCTTGAAAAATGTTGAATACTTTCAATATAGCCTACATTATCTTGATAAGATGTAATATTATACATAAATTGTTGAAAAATTAAGAATGTTGTACCTATATAAATTGGTAGTAGTGTTAATTGAATTAGCTATTAAGTTATGAATTGGAAAATCAGTGTCTTTCTTATGGTATCATTTATAGCGACTTACATTCATTGTTGAGTAGATCAATAAAGAACTTGTATATGTATATAACTTATTTCAAAAACACCCAGTAGCTTCTCTTTATATTTGCGAGAATGGCGATGAAGAAGGAAATAATAATATCTTTGCTTCTGGTTATCACTATATAGTTAGTTGACTGAATGAATTGTATTCTGATTATGCTTAGATTGAGGAATGATGAATACAGTTACATACCGTAATAATACATACCCATATCCAATTAAATTTTATTTTAATTTTCAACAAAAAAAAATATTATTCATAAAACATCATTTTATGCACTCCATAAGACTTGCAGAATATAGCTCAGAATAAACTTAATTCTATAAAATAATCATTAATAGCCAAAATTAAATGTGACAACTTGATTTTGTAGTTTGAATTTATTCATGACATAATAGCTACCATGGATGATAATAATAATATAAATACCATAGATATAAATAAATGTTATAATGTCATAATGAATGTCATTTATATTTATATAAATGTCATAATATATAAATACTAACAAAATTGAATTTGTGAAGAAAAAAGGTGCAAAGGGAAAAAACTTTGGTCCGAGGTCTGATAAGCAAGAGGACCCAAGTTCGATCCTTGACCATTGAACAATATTTTCGAACGCAGCACAATCACATAGATACGGCACCCCGTCTATTAAAGGAGACGTAAAGCCGTCGGTCTTGACTGCCTAAAAACCAGTCGCCATCTCCCATTAGCCCCGCACAGGCCTAGGAGCCTATGCGAGCATCAGTCCCAGAAAAAAAGACTATATAACTGATAAAAGAGGAAATGAAAAGAAAATTAAGGAATCAAGTTTTATATTTTATACAATAAGTGTTTCATCAAAAATTTAACATAATGGAAGCGATAATGATATTGAACTGTATGACCTTTAATGGCACATTGTAATTAGTAAATCCCTCATGTATCAAAAACAAAATATTTGCTCTTCAATTTAACCACATCTTGTCAATTTCACTTGAATTTCATAGTTACCCGGTATGCGTGCTATCAGATAAATTGTGATTGTCAAATAGTTATGCAATCTATAATATATCTTGGTGTATTACTAGATGAGAAACTTGAGAAAAGATAGAGGGAAGAGAGAGTAAAATGAGAGAAGGAAGAGAAAGCACAGGATAAAGAGGGTAAATGAGATAAGAGATAGAAAGAATAGTAAAATGAGAAAAGAGATAGGAAAAAGTGGATTGAAAAGTGAATGAGGCAGTGAAATGATTGAAAAGAATGAGAGAGAAGGATATAGAGAATAAAACGAGAGAGGAAATAGAGAGGAGAGGTTAAAGAGAGCGAAAGAGAGAGTAAAATGATAGAAAGTGAATGGAATAACTTTAACCATGTACATTAAGGGCCGGTTTCTCCAAATACGTTTAACTGAAATTTTAGTTTAAAATATCAGCTGTCAGTGTATGGTCACTTGAGCCAGCTGATGGTTTAATCCAAAATTCAGATTAACTTTTTTGGAGAAACCGGCCCTTATTATAGATAATAAAATATGACTACTTCGTTACAGCCTTGAAACGGCGAAGTCAGGACCAAGTCCTGCCTTACACTTGACTTGACCAACAGGATAAAGAGACTGATATGAGTAATTAATCTAATTTAATGAAAGCGAAATGGCACTCATTTATAGAGTCTGATAATCATTAATCATTGTAGTAATTTCTCGCTATTTACTGTAGTCTGTCCAAGGAAGAAAGAAATTCTGACTAGATGGAGAAATGACTCCAGCTTTGTCAATATTCGTTCAAAAAGTAAAATTTTGGTCTGAAATTGAAGATCAGGATGTTTCCTACAATTCAAGACCAAATCTATGATTTTTAACCAATATTGTCCAAGCTGAAGTTATTTTCCCATCTTGCCGAAATGCCTTCTTTGCTTGGAGTGACTTTACATCTCTATCAGCAATAAGGGCCCTGTCACACTACGCCACTTCAGACGCGCGGCGGGTCTTGTTACATTTTTTTACCTCGCGTTTCGACGCGTTTTGATGCGCGTTTTTTCGTGGCGCCACGAAGGGGGGATATAACCTTGGATTCTACAGTGTATTGGTTCGCGCAAGCTGAGAAGAGACTCCGGCTCAATGCACCACTATTGTAGCGGCGTATCTTCTCAGCATGCGCAATGGACAGCATAATTGATAGACTGTATCATTGTCTACATTTACTTATTGTCTATCATTTTCACCTCTATTGAAACTGTATTGATTAATATGAACTATTATTATTTTATATTATCCTACTCATCTCACCACTGATCTAGCACAATCGATCAAAAAACTACATTGGGAACAGTGAATTTGGTTTAATTGTAGCTACATTAAAAGTCACTAGTGAAATCACTACATTTTAGTTACTAAATTTTAGTCACCACAGGAGTTAACTGGATGCTTTGGACAAACAAATGAACAAAACAAATTAGTCAACTATACTATAGCCTGTCCAAGCAAAGAAGACTCTGGCAAGGTGGGAAAATGACTCCAGCTTGGTCAATATTTGTTCAAGAATTATAAATATGGTCTTAATAGTAGATCAAATTACACAATAAAAATCAAATTGATATTTTTTGAACAACAATTAACCGAGCTTCAGTCATTTTCCTATCTTGCCAGAGGGTCTTCTTTGCTTGGACAGGCTATACCTACTATTAAAGTTTTCAATAAATTAATGAATGAATCTTAGTACCCTTTTAAAATAATATTATAATATTAAAATAATAAAAAGCACTGGGTGGTCAATTAAAATTAAATTGTATTGAAATGTAGGCAATTATTATTTCTTAAGAATTATTGGAAACAACTGCCATCAGCATGACACGGTTTTGTCAACAACATCTTATATTAGTAGTAGCTGTGGGTGCATAGACTTTTCATTGAAATATTATTATTACTATTATTATCAATGATTTGATGTAATTGTTATAATAATAAAAAATTGCTCATAATTATATCTTGCTCATATGCACATCAAAAACTCTGGAGAATGATTTTATCATGTGAATTATAAGATTATACTCATCTACATTTGTAGATGAAAAGAAATAATAAGCTTCATTATAATGGAAGCTTCATTATTAATTATATTTTGGAAAAGTATTATTATTTACTTTTATTTTTGGGAAATAAATCATTCATTCATTCAATACTGGCAAAATTTATTAGGCCTGTGTGCTTAAAAAATTTAAAGCATACTACAATATCTTCTCTTATAATCAAGAATAAAAAAATACTGATGATTCTAATTGAAATATAGATATATAGCTGCAATTCTATATTTTGTAACAATTTGTAGTGTAATAATACTCATAATTTGTTACTATGTGTTCATTGAAACTGAATAAGTAGTATAGAATAAAATTGAAACTATCAAAGATAATATAAATTCCTCAACTTTGAATATTTTTGAGTCCACGTGGGAAATCTTACTAATTAGAGAACGCAGGGGTACGCGCCACTCGTATTTGATACTATAGGAAAAAAATTGGATGAGCCTAACGCGCTGTTACGAACGCGCGTCTGAAGTGGCGTAGTATGACATGGGTCTAATACTATAGAATAAGGGCCCTGTCACACTACGCCACTTCAGACGCGCGGCGGGTCATGTTACATTTTTTTACCTCGCGTTTCGACGCGTTTTGATGCGCGTTTTTTTGTGGCGCCACGAAGGGGGATATAACCTTGGATTCTACAGTGTATTGGTTCGCGCACGCTGAGAAGAGACTCCGGCTCAATGCACCACTATTGTAGCAGCGTATCTTCTCAGCATGCGCAAACTATACATGAGCAATTTATAGTTCAGAACTATTCTGAATAATAGTTCTTAATAGTTCTTACAACTCAATTGAGTTGTAAGATGGATGTTGAGGAGATGGCCGCGATTGCTTACCAGCACCTCAACAAGAAAAGAGTGAAAACCCGTTGTTTTTGGACCCACCCCATTTTATTAGAAAAGTCACAGTCTAGTTTATTCTACACACTGTACCCTAAGCTCAAAGAGGATCCTGAAAAGTTTTTTAACTATTTCCGGATGTCAATTGCGTCGTTTAATGAACTGCTAGTATATATCAAATATCATTATTAATTTCGTGTAATAATATCATTAGTATTAATATTTTCATCATTTAGCATTTTCAAATTAATATACTGTACTTTTATTGTCTATCATTTTCGCCTTTATTGAAACTGTATTCATTAATATAAACTATTATTATATTAACCATTACTCATCTCACTACTGATCAAGCACAATCGATCAAAAAACTATATTCAATACAGTAAATTTAGTTCAATTGTAGCTACATTAAAAATCACTAGTGAAATCACTGCATTCCAGTCACAGGAGTTAACTGGGTGGTTGTCAATTAGAATGAAATTACATTGAAATGTAGGCAATTATTATTTCTTGAGAATTATTGGAAACAACTGCCATCAGCATGACATAGTTTTGTCAACAACATCTTATATAAGTAGTAGCTGTTAGTGCATAGACTTTTCATTGAATATACTACTCATATTATTATTACTATTATTATCAATGATTTGATATAATTGTTATAATAATAAGAAATTGCTTGTAATTATATCTTGCTCATATGCACATCACAAAATCCTGGAGAATGATTTTATCATGTGAATTATAAGATTATACTCATTGACATTTGTGGATGAAAAGAAATAATAAGCTTGATTATAATACTTTTTGGAAAAGTATTATTATTTACTTTTATTTTTGGGAAAAATAATTCATTCATTCATTCAATACTGGCAAAATTTATTAGGCCTGTGTGCTTTAAAAAATTTAAAGTATACTACAATATCTTCTCATTATACAAGAATAAAAAAAAAGATACTGATGATTCTAATCGAAATATAGAAATATAGCTGCAATTTTATATTTTGTAACAATTTGTAGTGTAATAATACTCATAATTTGTTACTATGTGATCATTGAAACTGAATAAGTAGTATAGAATAAAATTGAAACTATCAAAGATAATATAAATTCCTCAATTTTGAATATTTTTGAGTCCACGTGGGAAATCTTACTAATTTATTAGAGAACGCTGAATCCGAATCTGAAATCAGAATTCCTCTATCTTTAAAATCACGTGATTTAGATTTGGTGGAGTGATAAGATTTTTCATTGCAAGTGGCGCTGAAGTGGCGTAGTGTGACAGGTTGGGCGCGTTCTCATAACGTTACAGCTGCTGACCCTGTGGCTCGCCACTTCTGAGTGGCTTTGGAAACGCGGACGGTCGACCCAACAGCGCGTCTCAAAAAAACGCGTGGCGTAGTGTGACAGGGGTACGCGCCACTCGAATTTTTTTTTTTTTTTTTGAGGGTGATGCCCACATGGGCTCTTGGGCCTGTGCGTGGGTAATGGGAAGGATGATGATGAGAGATGAATGGACCTACTGCTTTAGGTGGGTTCCGAACCACCGGGAAGCGATTTTTGAGGCTCATGAATTGAATTCAGAGGAGCCGGTCACCGTTACAACAGTGGTGATAGAGGCACGTCGCTTATCTAATCTCACCGATTAGACGCTCTCTACCACTGGGACAAGCCGCTTCCCAATTTGATACTATAGGAAAAAAATTGGATGAGCCTAACGCGCTGTTACGAACGCGCGTCTGAAGTGGCGTAGTGTGACATGGCTCTAATGATGTAGCCTAGTATAGTCTGTCCAAGCAAAGAAGACCCTCTGGCAAGATGAGAAAATGACTTCAGCTCGGTCAATATTGGTTCAAAAATAATTGATTTGGCCTCAATCGTAGAAAACATTCTGATCTACAATTTGAGACCAAATCAATATTTTTTGAACCTATTTTGACCAAGCTGGGGTCACTTTCCCATCTTGCCACACGGTCTTCTTTGCTTGGACAGACATGTGCATACTAGATTTCTCGGAACTTTGAAAGGCCTTGATCGTTTGATCTAAAAGCGAAATGGCACTGACTGACTGACTGATTCATCACCAGAACTAAAAATCCATTGAACCGAATGCGTTCAATTTTGGCAGGCATGTTCAGTTGGACGTTTAAGCCGCGTATCGACAGTCCGAGGCATGTGCTATGAATGCCTTGCTGTACAGTCTGTTGACACAAAAAAAGAGTACTACTACTAGTCTACTATCTACCGCATATTGACAGTCCAAGACATGTGCCACACATTGACACATGCCTCAGACTGTCGATACCGTGTTTGCTAGCAGCAAGGCAAACGCTGCACACAATTCGCAGCGAGCAGTTCATGTTGCCTTGCAACGCACAACAAACAATTCTACAAACTAACCTCAAAATTGTACCCCATTCCTATGCATTTTTGTGATTAAGAATTCTATTTGTGTGCAGAAGTTTGTAATAGGCAATAATAAAAATTGCCTTAAATTTTTATCTACTAATTGAGCACAAACTAACCTCCAAAGTCCAAATTATCAATTGTCAGAGCTTAGTTGCTTTGTCTCCCACTTGATGGCGCTAGTCAATTTGTTTGGGTGCTCGCATTTTTGGTTACAAAAAATGCAGATTTTTTATTATAATTATTTTTATTATAATTATTTTTATTATAATTATAGACTATATACTATACTATAATTATAATTTTTTTTATTATTGCAGATTATATTCACACATATGCCTCAGCCATGAGTTTATACTTTTTTTGCGTCACCAGACTGTACTGCAAGGCATTCGTGGCACATGCCTTGGACTGTCAATACGCGGCTTTAGACGCGCGCTAAAAACGGATTTTAGGAACTTTTCAAGGATATGCCAAATATTTAAGTTTTTCTATAGTTTTTGGCGTTTTCTCAATTTTGTCAAGAACCAATCGGTAGAAAATGTTGATATTTGGTAGGTAGGTTCAGATAGGGTCTAGAAATGTTGTGTTAAGATATTTTTGAATTCCGTTCAAGATTACGCCAGTAATCAGGTTTTTCAAAACTGAAGATGTTATGCGGGTTGCATATCTTCCGCCTTTATACAACCAATCCTTACTGTAAATTCAATGGTTCAGCGAGATTATAAACTAATTTGGAAGATATTGAATCAAGTTTCAAACTATGTCCAATAAAGTTCCCCCCAAGGTTACGCTCAATATCAGCGTTTTACTATTTTTTGGAATTTTCAGAGTTTTTTTTCGAGAATAAATTGGTAGAAAATGTCGAAATTTGGTGAACAGGTCCAGATTAGGTCTAGAAATGCTGTGTTCAATTATTTTTGAATCCCTTCTGAACGGAATTTGCAGGCAAGCGAAGCAAGCCTGTTTGACTCACTTGAACTGCTGATACTGTTGGGGTCCAGTGGGCGGAGCCCCCTGGCTAGGCGGAGAAGGCGAGCGAAGCGAGCCTGCCGGCTAGTATATCAATACAGATGGGTTTTTTAATCGTACAGATCTTCACTAATTAACAATTTTATTTTATATAAGCGTATATTTTTTACAATGATATACGCTTTCACAATGTATAATTTGAATACTTCCAATCCAATAATATCTTAGTGGATTTGTAAATATTTCTTTGTTTTGAAATTTGCCTGATTTGAAGGCTTTAACTCCAGAACTTAACCCACTCAGCCACGGCCACCTTCAAGACTGTTAACATTAAAATTGTATTAACATTTCAATACAAAACATTATGGTAAATAAAGTCACATATCAAAAGCCAAATTTAAAGGTTTTTTGGTTCATTAGATTTTTAGTTTCATGAATACAATAATTCAGCTTTGGAATAATTAGCAATACAGATTTCAAATATTGCTGTAAATCATAAAAGTATTAATATTAATTAATCAAACTGTCACTTCCATAAATTAAACAATATTGAATCTTGAATTTCTAATAGCAGTAGCCTATTTTAATAGATTAAACAAATATAATAAGATTCAATAAGTTAAAAGATACCAGTAAATTATACAGAATATTACATTATAAATAAATACAACATATATATATATTAGAATGTTGAAAATAAGAGATATGCGTTGAATGGTTGTATAATGAAAACCAAGTTATTGTCATTTGCAACCTGTTTCAAAGATCGCGCCGCGCCGCCTTGGTTTTATTTGAAATTTGTTTGACAACCACTTTAACGCCGTCTAGTTATAGTCAATTCCTTGTCAACGCATATAGTGCATTCATCACCTGGTACGAATTCAGTAAGCCAACTGTACTAATCAAGGCACTGTATTAAGCCGCGTATCAACAGTCCAAGGCATGGGCTACAAATGCCTTGCTGTACAGTCTGTTGACACAAAAAAATAGTACTACTACTAGTCTACTATCTACCGCGTATCGACAGTCCGAGGCATGTGCCACACATGCCTCGGACTGTCAATACCGGGTTTGCTAGCAGCGAGGCAAACGCTGCACACAATCCGCAGCAAGCAGTGCCTGTTGCCTCGCAATGCACAACAAACAATTCTACAAACTAACCTCAAAATTGTACCCTATTCTTATGCATTTTTGTGATTGAGAATTCTATTTGGGTGCAGAAGGTTGTAATAGGCAATAATAAAAATTGCCTTAAATTTTTATCTACTAATTGAGCACAAAATAACCTTCAAAGTCCAAATTATCAATTGTCAGAGCTTAGTTGCTTTCTCTCCTGCTTGATGGCGCTAGTCAATTTGTTTGCATGCTTGCATTTTTGGTTAGGCTGGTATTACACGATAATAGTTCTATGATATGATCATATGAAAATATGATTTGGTAATTTCATCTCTTTCCATATGATCAGATATACTCATAGAACTATTATCGTGTAATAACAGTCTTACAAAAATTGCAGATCACACATATGCCTCAGCCATGAGTTCATACTTTTTTTTCCGTCAACAGACTGTACCGTGAGGCATTCATAGCACATGCCTTGGACTGTCAATACGCGGCTTTAATTGAGACGCAGGGCTTTGATTAGTCCAGTCCTGTACTAATCAAGGCACTCGCTCATCTAATTGAAGAGCTGGACTAATTGAGTCACTGTATTAATCAAACCCCTGCGCCTCGATTAGTCCAGGTGCCTCGATTAGTCCAGTTTTTCATTTTCTTAATGTAGGATAGGGACTGGACTAATTGAGCACTGGACTAATCAAGTAATCCCCGCCTTGATTAGTACAGGTTACTCGATTAGTCCAGTTTTTCAGTTTCTTATTGTAGGATAGGGACTGGACTAATCAAACACTGGACTAATCGAGTAATCCCCATCAAGGGTCCATTGACAAACGTTTTCAGTAGGTAACTGTGATATTTTTTGAACGAGTGTTAGCAAGTTCTTACTTTTGACTCAATGCCGTTGTCCGTCTGTGTGTTTGACAATATCTTTCAAACGTCTCTATTAATCAACTTCAAACTCAGAAGAAATATTCTTTGAACATTTATACAGGTCAAGTTCATTGGACAATAAAATCAACTGACTCCTTCATTCTTTTCAGGAGAAAAAAGGATAAGCTCTCATTAATATCTATATATACTCTAGTATTGTTGTATATACTATATTTTGAAATAATAATCACGGCTTGAAAAATGTCACATGATATTATGAATAAAATTTTTTTTGGAGAATGCAACTGATTTAAATAGAACAGCTGATGGAATCAGATCAAGAAAACTTTTAAAAAATCAGCTGTTTTTGAATCAAGAAAAATTTTCATATGAATTCAGCATATTGTGTTGATATTAAATGCAAACATGTGATAGCAGTCTATTTATTTGAACAGCTGACAAAAGGCGGTAAATTTGAATAATTTTTCCATTGATATCACACTCTGTAAATTTCTGCAGCATTTTAAATAATAGGTGTCTATTCATTAGAACAACTGACAAGAAGCGGCAATTTGAATTATTTTACCATTAGACATTTATCCCCAATCTTCATTAAATTAGTATGCATAAGGTTCAGCATAGAATTTTATCACATCCATGTATTAAAATTAGTTAGAATTGTTCAGTTATTCTTTGTGATTTTTTACGGTCAAGTTATCTTGAACAAGTATGTTTATTGGTGCATTGGCTGCAGTGGATTCCCGGATAGTTGGAATAGGAACAAATGAAAATGGTAGCCTATATCAAAATATATCGTACATAACTATATCCTCACAAAAGGGATTCATTCAGAATTGTATTAATATAGTATTGGCAAGATTTGTGGTTCCTATTTTGACAATTCATGGCATCCAAAGAATCAGAGAACTTGATCACGTGGACTCAACTGCAAAATTTATCATAAAGTTATTAAGTCCATAAGTCAACTTCAAGAGTTTGCACGCGAGTTCTTCAGCCCATGGGGCTTACTAGCTATTTCGATATACACCGGTATGTTTGTTTAGTGATCTAACTTAAACATTTCTCCTTCCTCTTTCTAAGTACCATATTTTGTCTATTTTAAATTCATAAATTAGATTGTTGAATCATTTTTTTTATCATTTCATATTCATACATCTCAATATGCAAATAAAATTTTGTACCGTATTACAAATTAGAGTTCAAAGTACATATGTTGTTACTGGTGCGATAATCGTTGTAGTCGATCAGCTTTGGCCAATCACAACTCTTGTTTTTGAATAGCAAGAACGATCATTGTTCATGATCAACAATTATCTCACCAGTAACAACATATACCTTAATTATATGATATACCGGAGCCGGATAACTTCTTCTACAAATTAAATATACTTTATTTGTAATTGTAATCACGGATAAAATACCGTACTGCAATAGTATCTAGTATCTGTACTTGTAATTATCAGCTTATTATAGTTTCTATGATATTCAAAATACATTTGAGAATTCAATATTTGGCCCACCCGATAATCTATAAGTTACAGAGTGGGTGAAAAGTTTGGCAATTGGCAATTGGCTCACTTTCTTTACAAAACCGCGGTTAGTGGCGAGCCATCAAGTTCACTTTTTGTACACCGGGCGTGCTGGGCTAAGTTGACAACTCCCCAATTGAAAAATTAATATTTTGTCGTTGGCAACTTTGACTTCAACCTGGCCTGTGGTTGGGTCATCAGAGAATAACTCGCAAAATAATTCGTGAAATAGAGTCAAAATATAATTGTATGATAATTTAACTGTATATTTTATGTATTTCAAAAAGTTTGAAATTTTGTATGTCACAGCCTTTTAGAGTAGGAATGACAAAGATGACGATATTCAGTCATCGAGTGACAAGCAATGAAGCAAAACAAAATGGCGAAAATGGTCTCTGTTTACGGTTTACGGTTGTTCTAATATATTTCAAAATTTGGAATTGAAATTAATATTTAGAGTGTAGTTTGTTAATCCACATAAATATAATTAACCCTGGAAATATAATAAGCCTTTGAAAATGTTCATCAAGCAGGTTAGTGATTCTATTTTTCTTAAAGACCGTTACTTTCATTTCTCCCGCTAATCTAAGTTAGTTGATGTTTTGATTATGAATTGTTTTTGTTTGAACATAAATATATCAAAATTAATATTAAGTTCTGAGAATGTTATTAAAACAGTTATTATTCCAATCTCCTATAATGTTAAGGTTGACGTAATAAGTGATCATTTTCAATGTGATCTAGCAATCTCATTAAAAATGACTGCTCTTTTAATCGGTTTCAGTAACTAAAGCAATAATTATGCATTGCTTTAGTTACTGAGATTGTTTTAGTACTACTTAATTGACATTTAGACTTTTAGACATTATTGACTCTGTTAGTTGACACTAGGCTACACATAGTTTTTAGTGTGTGTTAGGAGGAGGTGCAAGTTATAATCTTATCCAGTCATTCAAACAGTAGTCATTCAGTCATTTTCAACTTGTAAGATTACCTTTATTATAATAATAATCCAGCCTAATGTTTTATTTAGAATTAAGTTACCTCCATCGTCCATGTTCAATTATCTGTCTTACAAAAATGTCTTCTATGTTCTATAGAGTTGAGTAGCCTATGCTTCCAGAATTTTCCTTTTGGAATGTTTTTAATTGAGATCTTTGGTATTTGTTGACTGATTCTTCACGATTTCTGAGTTATGCACTTGAAATTTCCGAAAATAACTTTAATTTATAGTCTTTCATTGATTAGAATAGCATTAGATCCAATTGGATAGAGTCTGGGCAACATAAATATTCTATTTGTCCTCTTTTAAGCTTTGACGGCATTGCTAAATTGTTATTTATTTATTGACTTCATTTATTTATTACAAAGGCGAAGTTAGGACTCAACTTACGGTCCTCTCTTACAGTTAACCTTAAGATGCTAGATGATAGGGGATATTTATTGAACATATAAAATTCATATTTTACAAGAGTTTGGGCATGTAGCAGAAATATTTATATTTAGCATTCTAACTTATTGCTGTTGAATAAATTGCTTCTGGAATTCTGTTAATAATGACAAAAACTATATTCTCCATACTATTTTTATTCCAGGTGATCATCCATGGCTTCAAAAGCTACAGAGAGCAAACTATTGTTGAACCATTCGATCGTCGGCACAATGTTGTTGGTAAGTTGACTGTTAGAAAGATGTTTCAATTTTCTACTTGATCATGCTGACTTAAGTTCAACACTTATGTACAGGCCATGAATATTAGGGATACAATGAAAAATGTATTATTTTACAGTGGAGAACTTAATGACTACATTTAAGTATGTGAATGTAGATTTAGACTGACTGACGGATAAGGCCGCTGTAAAGGCTGCTGCCATGGTGCCGTAATAGTGATTCATAAGGAGTAAATATCACCTCAATCTAAATAAGATTTTGCTGAAACCTGTGAAAGGAACGGCTATAAGAACATAGTAATGTGTTTTTTTAGTTCGTGCGATACAGATTGTTTTACAGTACTGATTTAGCCAATTTCAGTTTCATTTTAGAAAACATTACGTACTTTCGTGATTGTAAACCGTTTTATTTTTTCCAGTTGGTCGTAATGGATCTGGAAAGAGTAACTTCTTCTACGGTAAGTCTCATTCTCCTATAGCCTACGAGATATTTCTTGTGACCTAGAGGTATATAGGCATAGAGCGATTTCCACTTCCACAACATACGTGACGCGAGAGCTCACTCACTGTCTCTCAAGTCTGCCATTAAAGCAAGGGAATGCAGTTGGGTAGTGGGAGAGATTAGAGACAGGACAGGCCAACCGGCCTCTCTATCTAAGAGAGAGTTCCATGTCGCAAGAAATATCTCGCAGACTGTGTCTCATATTCGGTGTAAGATTTCGTCACCTGATAATATTTATTGAGAACACAATGAATATTTTTTCCAGTTTGTATCTCTCTCTATCAAATTTACAACCAAAGGTTGAATCCAATTTACTTGAGAGAGATTTTTGGCATGATGCGGAATTTCATGAAAAATATCCTGAACTAACTCATGTGGGCTATATCGTACGTTATAATCTAATAAAAGTGTAACTTGAAAGTAACTTCATGCTAGCTTTTCTGGCACTGATGAAATATTGAAATAAATTAATCTCTCTTTGTAAAGCAATCTCTGTTAATCTCTCTTTAAGGTTAATTGTAAGAGAGGACCTGCGAGTACTAACTTCGCCAGTTATGAATGACAAAAATAAATTGAAGGGTCATGAAAAATGATCAGAAAAAATGCTTCCAGTATCAGTTGCACTAATTTTTCAATACTAGCATTATCAATTTCTATAGCTAATATAAATTCCAGATTAACTAATCCAACTTCTAAGAAACCGACCCAAATACTATCACCAACATGACTTTGGTAAATTACAACATTGCAATTTATTATACAGTAACTTATTTTATCCAAGTATAATTAGAGACTAATTTTTATTTATTTCCAGCTATACAATTTGTGTTGAGTGACGAATTCTCTCACTTGAGACCGGAACAGAGGCAGGCTCTGTTGCACGAGGGTACAGGACCAAGAGTGGTCACCGCCTATGTCGAAATCATTTTCGATAACTCAGACAGTCGTCTACCCGTAAGTTTGCAACGAACTATATTAGGCTATATAGATAAATTTTTAAGTTGAAGAAGTATTGCTCATTTATTTCTTACATTCATTTACCTACATGATCTTTCCCAAAATAATTAATATACGATACAAAAAAGGAACAGTTGCCTCGAAAACTCTTCACTGTTCATTAGTTGCCTGCCCGGTTGGCGCAGTAGGTTGGGACGTCATAACCTTCAGTCCGCTAGCACTGCCTGGTCTGTCATAGTAGGCATGGCTGTTTTTGCCTCATCAATCACCTTCGCAATCATTATCCATTACCCACACACAAGCTATATATATATATATGCTTATGTGGGCATTATCAGCAATAAAAAAATGTTTTGTACTGAATCTTGTTCATTCGCAATGTATGAAAATTTCGTATGCACAGGTTAAATACCTGTGTAGGGCTAGACACTTTTCCAGATAATGATCTTATTATTTTTTACAGTGTAATTTGATAATTATCTTAGTCACTAATTTGTTGTAATCTCTATTATGTATAAATTTTCATTCAACTATGAGATGTGAGGGTGTTTCTTTGTTCAATTGATCATGAATATATATGGGAATTTTTGATTTGATGTCTAACATGTCTTCCATTGCATCGTTTCTTGAATACATATGTCATTTCAGATTGAAAAAGATGAAATCGTACTTCGACGTGTAATTGGAGCCAAGAAAGATCAATACTTTTTGAATAAGAAGATGGTTCCACGTACTGATGTCATGAATCTTCTTGAATCTGCTGGATTTTCTCGATCGAATCCCTATTATATTGTAAAACAGGGAAAGGTATGTGCATTCTGTTTACATTTATAGTATTTTTCTTCATTTTTTAATAATCCAATCTAGTCAACAATGTAAGTTTTACACATACAATTATAATCGATATTGATATCAATAGATATGCTTCTTACCTGTCTTTCGGAAGAGACGTATAGCCGTCGGACCCAACTGCTTTAAAATAGTCGTCATCTCTCATCATCGCCCCTCTCATTAACCATGCACATTCTCAACGCACATGTGGGCATCACCCTCAAAGTAAACTCCATCATCATATTCTGCTGCTTTAAAATTTCAGCTCGTTTCCATCCAAAATAGTTTCTATAGAGAAACTACCTTTTTTGAAAGTTTTAATCCTTATAATCAGTACAATTGTCAACTTTTCCAAAGTACGTTGTATATAGTGTAAGATGAGGCCCGATTTGGGGTAGGGAATTTCCCCTGGGCCTAATGCGCCTAGTGACAAATCCGCTAATACTTGTTAGCCATTCACAATAAGTGAAGTAATCAAATCGTGTTACACAAAAAGACATTACAATTCGAAATAGGATACAAAACTCAAGCATTAATAATATTGTGACTAACTCTTGTAGTTTGTATATTTAGGCAGCGTAGTTTTAAAACTAAGTTAATAGTGTTGATGTTTTAAAGAAATATTTATTTCCAGATTAATCAAATGGCTACAGCTCCAGACTCTCAAAGACTTAAACTTTTGCGTGAAGTTGCTGGAACAAGGGTTTACGATGAAAGGAAAGAGGAATCCATTTCTATTTTGAAAGGTAACAATATTTCTTCAAGTTTCACATTAGATTTTTTCATGTAAGTTACTAACTGAGCTTTGTGCTTGGTGCGACAAATAAGATTTGATAGAATAATAAGAAAATAAGGAAGAGCAGAAAGTAAGATTCAATCGACAAGAGTGTATAAAATCTAGTACAGTATCTATATTCATCGATAATGCTCATACCTTTTATACTCTTAGTTTAATGTTTTCATTCTTTCAACAGAGACGGAAGGAAAAGTTGATAAGATCGATGAATTTCTGAAAACAATCGAAGACAGACTGAAAACTTTGGAGGAGGAGAAAGAAGAACTGAAAGAGTATCAAAAGTGGGATAAAATGAGACGATCGCTCGAGTACTGTATTCATGACAGAGAGTTGAAAGAAACCAAGAGGAAGCTCGATGAGGTGAGTTCACAATAATAATTATTTCAAAATTAACTTATTGTTTTAATTATTTATGCCCACATGAGCTCCAAGCTTGTAAGAGGATAATGTGAGGGCTGATAATGAAAAAATCATTACTATTGTTTTAAAGGCAATCGGACCCAAGGTATCTACAGGGTGGACGAAAGTCCCTTTACACTGGAAGTAGATCTTATAGGTCTAGGTCTCAAAGGTCTGATAAAAGACTCATGCAAATCTATTATAAACATAAATTTATTGCGTAATACATTAAAGTGAACATTGACCATTGCTATTAGTCAAAAACATCATTACGTAAACCGTTGCCATGTTTGTTTTCAAATTTGTTTCAGAATTTCAGGTGTAACTTTGTGAAACGTTGCCGTTACTCCAGTTCTCAGTTCTTCATTTGTAACATATCACTTTTGAGTACCTCTTCCTTCATGATAAGTTACTTCAAAGCGCGTTGTCAGCTATTGTCAAATCTGAGCTTTTTCGAGGCCAGGACATAGTGGCATGACAGCTTGGAGATCCTTGTTCAATCCATCAGTCTGGAAACATTCAGGCGTCTGCGGACACCCAGAGAAGTGTGGTGGAGCACAATCTTGCTATAAAATTACTGTATCAAGTATTCCCTGAGCTATCAGTTCAGGTACCAACCATACGGTGATTATCTGGAGGTAGCTGTCTTGATTGACGGAGCCCTCCAAAAAATATGGGTCTAGCATGTGATCATAGGTCATTGCAGACCAAAGCATAACCTGGAGTCGGTTGTTATGAGCCCAGATTTGAAAACAGCTGATAACGCACTTTGGAGTATCATCAAGGAGGAAGATGTATGTAAAAACGATATGTTACAAATGAAGTATTGAGAGCTGGAGTTACGGCAGCGTTTCCCCAACTTCCACACTCTAGTGCTCAAAATAAAAAGCACAGCTTATAAGAATGAAAACTTAACATATTCTTGTTATTGTTATTGTTGTAATAAATTCTACAATTATTGTAGGGAATATCACAATTATTAAATAGGATTATTTTCATTTTTATAATCATAATCACTTAGCTTGAATCCACCAAAGCTCACTTTTTCTGAACAAGAGCGCTAGTTTCTTGAATCTTTGATTCTGAATTATGGCAACAATGGCATTATAAGGCTTATTATTATATCACAACATTATTCATTGTTATTTGACTTTAATAACACTGAATAATATAATTTTTTATTTTTGAATATTTGCACAATTATTTTCATTGATATAATAGCTATTTATGTATTAAGAGCGTAATGCGCGACTTTATCGCTCGCGCAAAACAGTTACCACGCGACGCGTAGCGGAGCGTGATAATTTTGCAAGAGCGATAAAGAAGCATTACGCGCGAATTACATACAATATTTTTTCTACAACTGCACGAATCTGTTAATCTACAGTTTTTTCAGTCCTCAAATACTGCGAACTATTAAATTACTCTTGTGTAATCACCGGTACAGGTACAATCAGACATTGTCGACTTTTGTTAGGTTATGTTATGAATCCACCTGACCTACTTTTGGCGAGCCATGATCAGCTGATTAGCGAGCGTAAAGTAACTCAACTGCTCATGCGCAGTTGCTTAGCGAGTGTAGAGTAATTCTACTGCGCATGCGCAGATGGTTAGCGAGCGTAATAAAGATTCTCCTCAGAAATGGGCTTCTTTACGAGGAGAATTCAGCTCGTAAAATCTTGTTTTACGCGCAGTTGTAGAAAAAGCTTTTTACGTGTTATTTTTTTATTTTTCAATTCTCTGTGGAACAGCTGGGAATTTGTAATCCTAGATACACGTCGAATCATGAATATAGGTATAGTCATAGAGCATATGTAGAAAATAACATTCGTGACGTCATCCGGCAGGAAAAAAGTCGACTGCTGGGCTCTTATGGGCCCTGGCAAACCTGGTGGATTCACTAACCTTGATGTGGGCAACGTCTTCTCCAAAAAACTAAAAATGATGGAATTGAATTGATAACAATTGCTAAAAAGATTTTCACCTATTAAAACTTTTCTAATTTCTCTACTTCCTCTTGAACGATAATGTATTTTTATCGTTAACCTCTAGATTGTTCAAAAATTGTTTTCTGCCTCTCAATGTAAAGAAAATTAAGTTAAATGTACTCAAATCAAGTTAAATGTGAAGGTGTGTTGTTATGTTGTACATAAATCTTGATTTTATTTTACTAATATTATATTTTGTTGACTGGCCTATATGTCAAATTGTGATGTAGGCTACTTTTAAGGCTAATAAAGATATTCTATTGAATGTACGAGTTGATAGTGCTGATTCGATTTTAAATCATGTCACCTAGATTCGGTAATCAAATATTGAATGTTGCATTATCAAAACAAAATAGAAATTTAGTTGGTAATTCGACAACCTCAAGAGATTTATTAACTAACTAACAATATCTAAGTTTCATAAGAGAAACATTCCTTTCAATGTAGGCCTACCTGTAATTTAATATAATTGATTTATTATGTCTAATCTAATCTAATTGTTACGTCTTTTCACCTACCTAAGTATAATTCAAATTTCATTTTTGATAGCTCGAAGAAAAATTGAATAACTTTGACGAGGACCAAAAGAAGCTGACAAGTGAACTGAAAGCAGCCCAAGAAGCAGCGAAAAGTGCATCAAAAAAGCTGAAGGACGCTAAAAAAGAAGTGCAATTGGCCAAGGAGGAGAAGGAAACCTTGAATTTGGAGCAGCAGCAATTGTTGAAAGATAAAACTAAACTGGAGCTCACAATCAAAGATTTGTCGGATGAAGTGCAAGGCGATGACAAATCAAAGGTGAGCTTATTCATTTTCATTCACGTTTCCCAAATGATATTCATAGAGTGTGATAAATTTATTCCTTCAAGTGTTTAAGATTGAATCGCCATGTTCATTTTCCCGATCATTTAACGTTACTTCTTTCCAACTCACTACCAAAACTATCAATATGCCTGATTCAAACTGTAAGACTTCGTAGCGATAAATTTGTAGCATATAATTTTTCCCTATGAATGTTACTTTCGGTTTGTTGCAACTTAATCTTTGTAGCGTGACAGAGTTTATTCATTTATTCAAGACCGCAACAGGCGAAAACACAGACACAAATGTCCAAAACGTCACCGAATTCTAAACATTAAGTCCTTTTTTCATTTTAATAAAAAATCACATTCATTGTTATTGGAGAAGAATAATATGTAATTTGATTATCCTCATTTGCCTATTTCAGGATAGAGCTGAAAAGGAGTTGAAAAAGTTGAAAGAAACTATAGCACAAAAAGAAGCTGAACTCGAAGAGCTGAAGCCTAAGTATGAAGCACAGAAGAAGAAAGAGGAGGAATGCACACGAGAGTAAGAACTCTATCCTATTCAACTCTTAAAGCTTCTCTTCAGTATTTCTTTTTTTTTAATCATTCTCCCCCAATGCTGCCCCTTTTCTATTTTATTCATAGTTTCGCTATATGACGTTGCTTTGTTCAATCTCACATTGTTATATTGCCAAATGAAGTTCGGTTATTTTTTGCTTGTTGAATTGAATACTTTTCCTCTGTGTATTGTTCAATGAAAATTAGGAGATTCTGCTTGTACCTATGAATCGTACTTTCAACGTTCATGATTATTCAGTTGAAAGTAATCAACTATTCTGAGAATTTGATTTGTGAGAAACTATAATCTTCACAATTTGTGAAGAAACTTATAATCTCACGTCGCAATCATTCAATTGGAAATCATTCATTTTATAATCCTGATGTTTCTAGCTCGTGTAATTTTTTCATAATATAAATTGTGTGTTTTACAGACTTGCATTGAAGGAGCAAAAGCGTAAGGAATTATACGCCAAACAAGGAAGAGGAAGTCAATTCACCTCTAAGGAAGACAGAGATCAGTGGATTCAGAAAGAACTGAAGTATGCTGATATATTATACCTAGGAATATCTTATTTGAATCGTACATTGATTAAGTTTTGGACGAATAATAGTGCTTGAGCTTCACTTTTTATTTGGTCCTAAACCTTCGGAATCTGATGATCAATTTAGATTGTATAAACTTGCAGTTAGTGATGAACAATAGCTCAACTTCGTATGGTAGTTCCAAATGTTTTGGCACTTGAAATTATCAATGAACAGTTTGAAATACCACTCAAGATTGTAGAATAAAACTTATCATGACTCGATTTGACTACTAGCAAAAAATGTGAATCATGAATGGAATGGAATGAAATCTGAATGGAATTCCATTAAAAAACCTTCAAGATTGGTTACACTAGCTATTCTTTTTTGAAGTAGCCTATATTGTGTATTCTATTGATTTATTAGAAAATAATATCGTTATTGTATTTAACTACAAAAGGAAACCTCTATAAAGACTTGAGACTATTTATTATTATATTAGATCTATAATATTTTAGATATTGAATATATAGGAATAAAGATGCCTTTTACATTGCTCATTAGGAAGCACTGAATACTTCATTACGATATATAGATGATTAAAAACGTGTTTTGGCTCAAAACTTTCTATATTATATACAAGTTGCATATAATATGGAGCACACAGTCCTTTCATACTGAATTGATTCATTTATTAAAAAAGAGATATGATTAAGTAGAATTGAAAAATTAATGTATTGCAATTTCTTCAAATTAATAACATGGTTCTTGATATCAACCACAATCAAAAACTATTGATACTTTTTTAATGCACAAGAATTAATGCATTTTGATTAATTTGCAGATCTCTTAATAAGCAGATCAAGGACAAGACTGATCACAAAGACAAATTGGCTGGTGACTTGAAGCGCGACGGTGAAAAGCAGATACATCTAGAAAAGAAAATAGAGGTAACTAGCGAATTATTGCAATATCATCATAGTTGCAAAGTTAGTAATAAAGAAAAAAATATCACTTCTGTACATTTCAATCTCGGTCGTTCGGATCAACTAAAAAGGGTTCATTTCATTTTCCATAAAAATCCCTAAATCGTTTACAAAACAAATTGTCGAGCGTACCGGCCACCTCACGTCCCCCCTCATGTTGTCATCACCGTCGATATCACCTCCGAGCGTTTTTGCAATGTTACAAACATTTCTGCGCCCCAGGAAGAACTTGCTGAGGAACAAGACTTGTAGGAAACATGGTTTCAGCAGGACGAGGCTGCAGCCCACACAGCGCGCATTTCAGTGGTAGTGTTGAGAGAATTGTTGCGAGGGCAATTCTCAGTGAGGGGGGATGTGAGGTGGCCGGTACGCTCACCCGATGCGAAGTGTATGCGATTTTTTCAATGGGACTATCATAAAGTTTTCAAATCTTGCCTACACACCTCAGAAAAACTGAGAGGGTAATTTAGAGAAGAGATCCAGGCCCTACCAATCGCACTGTGCCAAAATGGGGTTGAAAACTTGAAAAATCGGCTACATTAGTTTATCGCTGCTGATGGCCGCCATTCAACTGTTACAATATAAAAATATATTATCAATAAAAACTACATTTCACGCTGAATTGAATGAGCTGAACCGTTTGGTTCATTATTTTATAACCCTTCAAAACTCGTCAGTGGGCTCTGCCCCACCCTGTATAAACTATTCAAAGGTTTATATTTTTGTAATAGTTGTAAAATAATTGTGTCTCATTGCTTTAACAGGAACAAACTGCTGAATTGGAAAGACAAAGACACGCTATTGATGATTACAATAAGCAGTATTATGAGCACAAGAAAAATAAGGACCAATATCAAAGTACCAGGAAGTAAGTTGAGAAAGATACATTAAGTCACTACATTTTTTCAAAATATTTCTTAAGATTGAGTAATATGTTGATTTGTTGATGTTCATATCATATTTTCAAAGCTATAATTTCTCTCAGAAAATGTTTTAATATTTTCATTAAGTTGCATACAAGATGATTCCCAGTGCTTGGATTACTCTTGCTAATTTTTAAAGTTGAAACGCATGAATCACGTTTTGCAACGGTTGAATCTGTATCTTGCTATGCTAGTATTTTACTGAGTAAGATTTTTAATATTATTGGTGATAAGTTCTATTCCTATCCCCTGATATGACGTATAACTTTAGTAGGCGTGAAGGAGTTTACATCTTATAAACATACATACATAGGCTATGATAATGAGTTCATCAACTATCACTATTCATTATAAGATTTTTTGTTATTAATAGCCTGCTTTCACTCCGGTCTACAATATTATTGTACGTTTATCATTTATTATTTATGTATGAGATTGAAATACAATAGGATTGAAACAAATACAAAATCCAAAACTTCTCTTATTCCCAATTGTTATTGAATAATAGTTTAAATAAAGGTTATGCCCACACTTGAAACTTGAATAATAAACAAATTTTGACTTCTGAAGCTGAAAAACTGACGAACATCAATTTAGAATTATGAAGGTTGTTTTAAAAAGTGAAAAAGAATAAAAAAATCCCTCAATTACCGGTATTAACAGTTTACTTTCTCTCATATTGGAATTTACCTCATTCTGAACAATATATCAATTATTATTGGTTGTTTTTCTGCTCTGCTATTTCACAATAAGTTTATTTTATATTTTTATCTTTCTGTTTTTTTTCAATCAGTGAGTTGTGGAGAAAGGAGAATCAACTTCAACAGTCGCTATCACTTCTCAAGGAAGACCTGGCTAAAGCTGATCAAGCATTGCGTAGCATGGCGGGGAAGGTAAGATTGTCATTCCTATTTTACCTTCAAATGCTCCTGAATTTAGACTTTGTTTTATAAAACAATTAAACTGAAGACTGTTCACTCGTGTCTTGGTGTAGTGGAACCGAATTCAAGATTGATCCTGCCTTTTTCAGGAATATGGGAAGTAAGAATCAAGAGTATGCATTTAATTAGCAAAAAAATAATCACCATTTATCTACTATGTATTTATTAGTAAAAAATGAATAGTCTGATAATCAGAGACTTCGAGTTTGATTCTTGGTCGGGGAAAAATTCTTTTAAAAATTTACACTTTTATTTATTTTATTTATCAGAGATGTTGTGAAATTATCCATTATTTAGAAAAAATCTTTGGCAACAGCGTGATCATCAGATTGCTTCTTTCGGAGGGTAAGTAAAGCCGTCAGTCACGAGCTCACGACTGCCTAAAAACCGGCCGCCACCTCTCTCTCATCAACACTTCTCTCATTGCAGACGCCCACGCTTGAAGCAGTGTGGGCATCGCTCACAAAAAAAAATTGTTTGATTTTTATATGGGCCCTTTACATTGGTTGAAACCAATGATTTCCATTAATTTGAACAAAGCCATTTGATTTCCTTTCACAAGACCAGATTTCACTAGTGAAATAAAATTATGGCATTAGAAAAGGCTTTAGAGAAACATCTATTGCCATATTTCCTCCATCTTTATTAGTTTAATTAATCATAAAGAATAATAGAAAATACTACTTTCCAAATAGCAAATAGTTTTGTTTTCCCGATTTTCGGCGTTAAAATGACCAATCTTAATTTTGTGTACGGTTTGTTCACCATTCATAATCTATAACTTGTTAATCGAGTGTTTTATTAGTTCTTGTATTTCTTCAGAAAACCAATCTTGTACCTGTTTTATTAAAGATGGCTTAGGACCAATATTGAATGTAAACTGAATGAACGGGTTCAGGGAGTGAGGTTCACAAATTACAGTTCTTAATCAAGCTCAGTAATTTCCGTTATTCAATGGTAAGCTTTGTTTGAAATAATAATCCAAAGCATTAATTGTTAACTAATTGTATTTCAGTCGATCTTGAATGGAAGGGACAGCGTCAAGAAGGTATTGGAAACGTTTCGACAGAGGGGCGGCTCTTATGCCGCTTTGGCCGATTCCTATTACGGCCAAGTTATTGAGAACTTTGAATGTGAAACCGGCATCCACACTGCTGTTGAAGTAACTGCAGGAATGAGGTTACTATCAATCACTTTCATTCATAGTTTCAAAAGAATATAATATAATAGATTAATAATAATCATAATTAGAACATTATAAATAGTTCAATAAAAACAAAAAATAACGGGGTAAGTCTTAACTATTCTATAGACTATAGAATATTATAAATAGCTCAATATACATATATATATAGCTGAATATTATAAATTCAGCTCATTACTCTGCTTCAGTGACTTACCTCTTACAATTTAAAATCACAATTTTATCATATTTTACCCATTATTCCAATAACCATTCAAGTTACAAACTTCGGTTTCATTGAATTTCTCAGCTAATTTTACATGAATTAATTATTATTTTTGTACCTGCATAAAACATCTAAAAATTTATAGATTTTGTGAATAGTGTCTTATTTACATGTCTTAGCTATTCATAAGTACGGTCATTACATTAATCAACCATAGTTTAAATAATTCACTAACTATTGCAGTCTTCGGGTTATTATGGCAATTAACTCATACTTTCATATAAAATATGGGATGACCTCGTCGTTCCAAAACCAAAAACGTTCGATAAGGTTTGTTATTCTCATTTCAGATTGTTCTACCATATAGTGGAATCTGATAGTGTTGGTACGCAGATTCTAAAAGAGATCAACAAGCAGAACTTACCTGGGGAAGTGACATTTATGCCAAGGAATAGGCTTCATGTCAAAGATCAAAGATATCCTACTTCTGAAGTAAGTGAAGAACGTATAACTATAAGAAGTGGTAAAGATATCAAAGTAAGTAGACATTTTGTTCAATTTTTTTATCCAATCTCAACAATTTATATTCCACATAACTTCTTCATCTTTCCGTGTTATCCATCGTAAGTAAGTAATTTTTTTTTGCAGCCGTAGTCAATAATTATATCATAAAATCAAATTGAAATACTGAATTGAGTTTCTAAATTCTAAGAACGGAGTAAATGATAGTTTGTTTATTCATTTATTTATTAATCTAATGACAAACACACATTGAAAAGAAAGAACAGGCATAGCACTTCGTGTTTCCAACACAACTTTCACATAATGTTGAATATTTCAATTTTAAATAAAACAACAATAAGTTTTATGAAATATTTATCTCGCTGAATGGTCTATCAATCCGTGAACGGGGAAAGAGAGTTCAATCATTCAATACTAATTATGTTACCTCTGTGGGTGTGCTATTAGAAAGCATCACTTCCAAAATAAATGAAAATAACGTTATTCTGCATGAAACTTATTAAAGTAACATTGATCTTATCAAAGATTTTGAGAAACTCAAGAAATAGACAATTCCACTTCATAAAGTACAATGAGTCTCTTTAATTAACTAAAGGTTCCATAACATTCACTCTACAAATTATATTTATCGAAGAAGATTGTAAAACACAATTTTGTATTAGTCATAGGTTCATCATTCCTTTTGCATACACACAACAGGTTTTTTCCATCCTTAAAAATTCCACTAGATAAAATTGAAGTTGGCACACATCATCAGATAGCCAAAATCCGTTCTACCTCGTAGAATTTGTAAGAACGTCATGTGATAATTTACCATTGTTTCTGACTCACATTCAGTTAAATGATAATTGCATAAACAAAAACAATTTGAGAGATGATAATTTAATCACTATGATAGCTGAAATTGAACTATTCAGGTAAGAGTAAGTATAAAAGAATTTAGTAGGAATTCAAACTCCAAAGCTATTTATTCCTTTTGAAACTTCAATTACAAGCTATGAAAAATGGCGTGAAATATATTTTATTCATCAATACTCTATTTTGGTGACTAAATCCATGACTCTTAGAAACGTTGTAAGCTTTTTATTCCTTAAAATTGTATGTAACTGATACAATTAAAATTTATGAATTTGACCTTTATACCTCATGTTATATCAACTTCTCAATACCTACATTTATACCTCAACTTCTCAATGAGTATTATCTTATATAAGTTGGATATTATAATCTGTATAAAATGAGCAAATTTCAGAGCTCATTCGTTAATGGGCTCTCATTAATTCTTTAATGACTCATGTCATTCATGGATGACCAAGGCTATGTTGACTTTGCAGTTTAAACGATCAACCCATGTACTAATTTTGTTACTGAATAACCCATGTACTGTTTGATGTTAATTTAATATAATATTTATTTTCACAATACAGCATGAAGTTATAAAGTTGAAGGTGAAATTCAAGGAAACAAGGATGAAATTTACGCAGTGTATTCTGCACTCTCTCATTCTTAATATCCAAGTGTCTGCAGCCTTCACTGCATGTTACAGAAGCTCAATTTTTTTGAAAAATCACTAACTCATTACTCTTATGACATTTTCAGCATGCTTTATCCATGGTGAGCCAGTTGAAATTCGACGACAAATTCGAAATTGCAATAAAATACATTTTTGGAAAGACGCTGATTTGTCGCAATTTAGAAGTTGCTACCAATATGTCGAAACAGTACAACCTTGATTGCATCACAGTCGATGGAGACCAGGTAAGTTATTTCCTGAAATTCATATACAAGTTGAATAATATTTACAAACTTCATACTTGAATAAAGCGCTGGTCTGATAATCAAAGCCTCAATCTGATAAGGTTCCTGGAAAGACGCCTGATAAGGTTCCTGGTGTTCGATTACAGTTTCAGACACCGATTTCTAACCACTGAAAGCCACTCCCGTCTTTCAGAGGAGACCTAAAGCCTGAAAATCGGTTGTCATCATCCCTCTATTTACCCACGCATATGCTTAAAGCACATGTGAGCATCATCATCTAATAAAAATACCCACCTCTTTAAAAAAATTACAAACTTTCTAAATACATTTGTTTAATGGAATATCATTCTCCATAATATAATATCAATTTACTGACAATCGATGTATTTAATTTTATTTTCATTTCTCAAGTTCTCTCTTAGAATTTAGATGTTTAATTGTTCTCATTTTCGTGTTCTAATAATTTTGTGCAATTATAAAAATATTTATATTCATCATCACGAACCTTTCCCTGCTCTAGGTTTCTTCGAAGGGTACCCTTACTGGTGGATATTTCAAGAACATCAGATCGAAACTGGAAATACAAAAAACAAGAACTGAGCTTCAGTCACAAATCAAAGACACGGAAAAAGAACTTGTCGAACTGAGGGAGCAGCTGAGGTCAACTGAGGCTGAAATCAACTCTGTTGTCTCTGAAATGCAGCGAACTGAAACAAAAAATAGCAAAGCCAAGTAAGTAATTAACCACACACGGAGAGCCAGAAGTTGTAGATATTGACCATGCCGTCGGATCAGTGTTCGAGTTCCAACAGTTTTCACAAGATGAGCTCAAGCAAGTGATAGCCAGTATGAAAGGAAATAGTGCCCCAGGCTATGATTGAATACCTGCCAGAATCATTAAAGAAAATGTTCACATACTATTAACTCCTATTCAGTACATTATCAACTTGAGTATTCTGTCAGGGAAATCCCCAGATATACTTGAAGTTTCTAAAATAATTCCTATCCATAAATCTGGTCCAAAAAATGACTTCACCAATTATAGATCTATTTAACTACTTGCTATAACATCAAAATTAATTGAAAAATGCGTTAAGATTCAGCTCATGCAATATTCAACTTGAAATAAACTCTCAACAGCTTCACAATATGGATTCCTAAAATCGAAAAATTCTTCCAATGCTTTATTTGACCTATCTAAATTCATTACTGACAATATAAAATTGAAAAATAAGCAACTCATAACCTATATGGACCTTGCAAAAGCTTTTGATGCAGTTGATAGGGAAAAACTGATAATTAAAATGGAGATGATGGGTATCAAACATATAGCCCTGCAATGGTTCAAAGGCTACTTCCAAAATAGAGAATAATTTGTTCAAATTAATAATGAAATGAGTGAATTAGAAAAAGTTGATTTTGGGGTGGTTCAGGGCAGCACGCTGGGGCCTGTTCTATTCCTAATCTACATAAACAATATATCACTGCTAAATTTCAACAGTAAATTATTCCTATTTGCTGATGACACTGTAGTGGTATCCTCAGGTAGGAATTGGGATGAGGCATATGACAATGCAGCAAATGATTTATCTAAAATAAAAATCTGGTTGACCATAATAATCTAACAGTCAACACCAAAAACACCAAATTCATGCCCATAGTAACACGGAATCACCAAGACCCTGAAACTAGACATTTGAAACTGCACTCTTGTGGAGACATAACATCCAACACCTGTAATTGTGATTGTCTAGAAAGAGTCAACCACTACAGATATCTGGGGATAACAATAGACTACAGCCTGAGTTGGGGACCACACATTCAGTTGTTAAAAATCGCCTCAGAAGACTTTTGTATGCCTTCTCACAACTTAGCCAGGTTCTGAGTAAGAAGCACGAAATGACTGTGTACTATGCCTACGTACAGGGTGGGCGAAAAGTCCCTACCCACTGCTAGGGTTAAATAAATGTTTGGTAATAAAGTATTAATAATGATATTTTAATAATTTTATTATTTGAAATTACAATATTTGGCATCTAAAACGTCTGTGTGCATCCCATCATGCTCAACGCATAGTTTTATTCGGCGCCATGTTCGTTGAAATCTCTCAAGAAATCTGGTGTGGTTGTTGTAAAAGAACCACGATTTGCTTCCTTCAGTTGATCATTTCGATGTTTCCGCGCCTCGTCTTTAATAATACCACAGATCACTGAATTGACTCCTCCACAGCAGCACAAGTCTCAACACGAGTGCTTGGTCTCCCGCTACGTGGCGCATCAAGAACACTTCCTGTTGGAAAAGCTTTCTTACACCATGTTGATAAAGTTTTTCCCAAAACGCACTAAAAAGTCGTTTATGAGTCCATCCATAGTTTTTCCGCTTTTTGGACGTTCATGAACCCACACGCAAGCCACCACTTCATATCTCCTCACATATATCTTGTGATGCGCTGAAATAAACTTACAGCACTGAGTGGATAGGGACTTTTCGCCCACCCTGTACATATTTCCTCACATATATCTTGTGATGCTCTGAAATAAACTTACAGCACTGAGTGGATAGGGACTTTTCGCCCACCCTGTACAATCAATCATACAGTATGGCATAATAGTTTGGGGAGGACTCCATTCTACCACTCTGAAGCCATTAGCTGTTACGCAGAGGCAAATTATAAAAACAATTTTAAAGAAGGATCACAGATACCCAACAACTCTTCTTTTCAGGGAATTTCCGGTTCTGAACATTCGACAGTTGTATATTAACACATTATTGTTTTTTCTCAAAAAATATAAAACAGTTATTCTGACTGAAATTAACCACTCTTACCAAACACGTCATAGAACCAATTATGGCTATGGTACACCTCAAGTGGTCCATGGAATTGAATTGAGAACGCCCTTCTATCAAGCTCAAATCATTTGTTGAGCGGAGCGAAGCGAAGCTCTAATGGATTAGGAAAGTCACTCTTTGTATAACTACTCCTCCGGAACCGCTCGACCGATTAAAATCAAACTTGCCATGGTGATAGTAGACATGGACGCCCAGGTTATAAAATTATAAATTAAAAATTAAAAATTAAAAATTAAAAATTAAAAATTAAAAATTAAAAATTAAAAATTAAAAATTAAAAATTAAAAATTAAAAATTAAAAATTAAAAATTAAAAATTAAAAATTAAAAATTAAAAATTAAAAATTAAAAATTAAAAATTAAAAATTAAAAATTAAAAATTAAAAATTAAAAATTAAAAATTAAAAATTAAAAATTAAAAATTAAAAATTAAAAACTAAAAACTAAAAATTAAAAATTAAAAATTAAAAAAATCGGTAAAAAATGTTGATATTTGGTGGGCAGGTTCAGATGAGGTCTAGAAATGTTGTGTTGGAATATTTTTGAAATCCGTTCAAGATTAAGCAAGTAATAAGTTTTTAAAAATTGTAGATGTATTGCAAGTTGCATATCTTCCACCTTGATATGACATATCCAAATTGTAAGTTCAATGGTTCAGCAAGATTATGGTTGAACTAATCTGGAAGATATTGAATTAAGTTTTAAACTACCTATGTCCAATATACTTTTCAAAGGTTACACTTCATATTAGCGTTTTACTATTTTTCGGAATTTTCGGAGTTTTTCTTAGATTTTTGAGAACAAATTGGGAGAAAATGTTGAAATTAAGTAAACAGGTCCAAATTAGGTCTAGAAATGCTGTGTTCAATAAATTTCTAATCCCTTCTGAACGGAATTTGCAGGCGAGCAAAGCGAGCCTGTTTGTCTCAGCTGACACTGACAGAGGTTTTGCAGGCGAGCGAAGCGAGCCTGTTTGTCTCACTTACACTGCCTATACTGTCGGGGGTCCAGGGGGCGGAGCCCCCTGGCTAGGCGGAGAAGGCGAGCGAAGCGAGCCTACCGGCTAGTTCTGAATAAAATGGTGCCTGATTTGTCAGGATTCAATGATAAATAACTGAGATATGACTATTTTAATTTTAATTTCAACCTTTCACATTCAATATGGTAGTTTGGAAAAACTTAATGTGTAATACGGCCTGCGGCTCGTGCGTAAGTGTTTCTCTTGATGCAGCAAAATCACTCTATGCGTACTGATACACAAATAACTATATTGTACTGTTGAAGGAGGCAAAATGGGTTTTTTACCTGATGTCTTTATTAATAAAATTATTTATTTATTTGCATGCATTCAATATTTCTCAACATGCTAACAAACAATGGAAGCTTGTTGTGGAAATACACAAAAATGTTGCCCAAATTTCATCCAATAAGCTTATTTTTTCGCGATTTTTCAAGTTTATATTGATTTTCCTTTATAATTTGCTACTGAATAATTATTTTAAACAATCAGAGCACATTTGAGACCAAAAAAGGTACGTCAAATGCTGTATTTTCAAAGTTGAACCACTCATAGAGAAAATGACTCCAGCTCGGTCAATATTGTTTGAAAATTATTGATTTTGTCTCAATCGTAGGAAACATTCTGACCTTCAATTTGAGCCCAATCAATATTTTTTTTAACCAATATTGACCAAGCTGGAGTCATTTTCTCATCTTGCCTTATTCTATAAAAATAAACACTCACTTGAGAAAACATTCACTTAAAGGTTGTTGCTCCTATTTTATATTCTCATTTCATAACATTACATGGTAATAGAATGAGCTACTTTCACCATCAGCTAGGTTTAGCTAGGCTTAAAATACCGGGATCAAATTTTCGAGTCTACGCTTCAAAAACTTTTGGACAAAAAGAAAGCTCGCTCCGCTCAATTTGCGGCTGCCTCCGCATGCGCTTCCCTAGTTTGTAGAAACCTACCAGTTGAAATTAGGGAGGGTATGGATAATTTCAAAGATGTGACCTTGAAGCGATGGTTGACAAGGTGGCTCTATGTTTTGGGCTGGGACATGTCGGAGAGACTACTTCAGTCGGAATACATACATTGATTGGCATTATTGTAACCACCCGATCTCTTTTCTCTTAATACAAATTTTATTTTTATTCTACCTTTTCATAAACTTACATCTGTAAAATCGCCTGCTTATTAATATAAAATCTAACTCCTGATGTATGAATCGCCTCTGGGGCCTGATCGGCTCTGCTCCTCGGGGATGTAGAAAATTTCAGAATTTCAAAAATAGAAAATAAATAACTTTTTTTGAAATGCATAGTAAATAATAAGTTACAATTTATATTTATTTCAAGTAGAGTAAATTATACTTATATACACACATTAATTTTATTCTATTTTAATTTTAAGTCAATTATCTTGTAAGTAAATTATTATATTAGGCTATATTATCATTTGAATTATACATTGCATAATTGAGAAAATACAGAACTCCCCCCCTATTCACAGACGGGTAGTCTTTCTGACGGGTAGCTCTTTTACTTTATTTGTAATCATTTTTCAATATGTTTTGTCTTATGAATTATGAGGAAATAAATAAATTTGAATTTGAAGTTTTTAATTACAAAGGCTGAATTATTTTTCACGTTCCATAACCATTCGCGGGGAAGCGGTTTGTCCCAGTGGTAGAGAGCGTCTAATCGGTGAGATTAGATAAGCGACGTGCCTCTATCACCACTGTTGTAACGGTGACCGGCTCCTCTGAATTCAATTCATGAGCCTCAAAAATCGCTTCCCGGTGGTTCGGAACCCACCTAAAGCAGTAGGTCCATTCATCTCTCATCATCATCCTTCCCATTACCCACGCACAGGCCCAAGAGCCCATGTGGGCATCACCCTCAAAAAAAAAAAAAAAAAAAAAAATTTAGAAAATACAGAACTCCCCCCCTATTCACAGACGGGTAGTCTTTCTGACGGGTAGCTCTTTTACTTTATTTGTAATCATTTTTCAATATGTTTTGTCTTATGAATTATGAGGAAATAAATAAATTTGAATTTGAAGTTTTTAATTACAAAGGCTGAATTATTTTTCACGTTCCATAACCATCCAATTGCAAAAAGTTTATTAAATATAGAAACATATATTGCAAAGTAGATTCAGTAGGCAAAATATCAGACTACTCTTTTTAGTGAAAAAAGATATCAATAAAACATACATACGAAATTTGTTGAAAAGTTCCATTATCATCGTTCTCCGTAAATTTTTTCTGCCAAGTCGTCTTGAACAAGGTTCTAATTAATGAGTTGGCTGCAGCGAATTTGCGGATAGTCGGATTAGTAACAAATGAAAACTAGAAATCAAAATATACTTGTAGTCTGACAAAAATTATTCATTCAGTATTATATTTCATAATTATTTGTATATCTATCAATTTTAGGTTTTTTAATAATATAGGAATAGACTATTAATGACTATTTATTTGTGGTTTATATCTTGACTATTTGCAGCAGTCGCCGCATCAACAAACTTGATTAAGTGAACTCGACTGCAAAATTTTATTGGCAAGTTTTAAAATCCATAAGTTTACTTCAAGATTTGGGAGTTTACACGCGAATTTTTCAGCCCATGAGGCTCACTAGTTTATGTAATTGAAATGGCCACTAAGGTATTTTCACTAATTTGAGACAAATATTTGATAAAAAATATGACCTATGTTTGCAGAGGTTACTTTGATAAGCTGAAGGGAGACATAAGGCTGATGAAAGAAGAGCTGTTGGGCATTGAAAGGTACCGTACACCCAAAGAGCGTTCTCTGGCTCAGTGCACGAGCAACCTTGAAGCCATGCAGACTACGCGATCTGGTCTTGAAGCAGAATTGCATCAGGTCTGTACTTATACTTTGTATTTTCATTAACAGAAGCAACTCTTGTAAATCCCACCTTTTATTATAATAAGATTCATCTTCCTGGACCTTAGATCTTTATAAATAAATAATCAATTTTTTTTCACGGCCAAGCTATATGAAAACAGAGTTGCAGCTTCGAATAAATTCAGTTACATGCACAATTTCTCTAACTACAATACTTTTAAACAAATTATTCTTAATTTTATAGGTACAAGGCAAATGGAATAGAAATATAGAGTAAATCTAACAACAAACTTAACGACAAAATAGAATAAATTTGAACAAATAAACTGTTAAGCTAATCGATAAATTCAAATGCATGTAACATGAGGATAAATTCTCAGGCGCATAGCTAAGAAAAATAGAATAATATAAAATTTAATTGCAGACTTCCAAACAATTCAATAAAATAACATATTTATAACATTGCTATACATTCCGAAGGTATTGATAAAATTATTAGCATGCAAAGAATTAATGAATAACATGTTTTATTGTTGCTTACATATTTTTCCTCCACCTACTATCTAAAGTCGCATTTCATTCCCCGGAATCAAATACTAAAGCGCTTCATTCTCTCCCTCGGGAGAAAAAGAAGATTGAAATTCCCTAGGTAAATAAAGTAAGCCCATTTAAATAACATGGGAAGCATCTCTATGATATTTTGTGTCTACATTTGGAACTTAGGCGTGAACTGTAGAACAGTAAACAGTATAGAGTGCACAGTTTGGAAGAAAGGTTGGTTACGCTGATATTTTGAAGGAATATTTCTAAAACAACGGATCATGATGGAAGAAAGTTAAATACTTGTATATTATTCATAAATTTATAGAAATGTAAAAATGTATACATACGGAAGTATAGTACCAAAGTAAAAACAATCTTCATGATTTAACAGCTAGAATTCTCGATCACTATCGAATATCGACTATCGAATCGATTAGAATGAAATTCAATGATTCATTCCTAGAATGGTTTATCGTACTTTGTGATCTGTGTGTTATAATTTAAGTTTATTATTATATTAGTGTGTTTATCGTTTTAATTTCGACTAATTATCAATAGTCCACTGTCATATTATACTGGAACAATGATAAAAGAATGTCTTTGTTGAATTAGACTTTTGCTTTTGAGGTTTGGAAGTATAGTTAACGTCAACTTATATGGTAGTTGAGGTCAGTAAAATCGTTAAAGTTAGTAAACTTTAGTAAATCGTTAAAGTTTTTCAATTGGAAACCGGACTTTTCGACATAAATTTAAACGAATATCCTCCATTAGATATCCTTTATTATGTTGTATGAGTTGTATCAACACGAAATATGTTATTTGGATTTTAATTGTCCTAATGAACAGGTTTTCATGATCGGTTACTGTTGTGTTGTGGACGAAATAGGACTTCAAACATTGTAACTGTCTCTGAAAGTTGAATTTACAATTTAACATTTGTAATATACGGTATGTACTTGCTGGAAGCTAGTAGTCTGATATCTGTTAGAAATGAATAAATTTTATTGGTGCTTTTGTTTTATTTTATTTTTGTAGCTTATAGATTAAAAGATTGTTTTCACTACTTTCATACATGTCTAATGTAACGTTAATTAAAATGAAGTCTATTATAGTAAATTTGAAATGATTCAGTTGATTGCTTGAATATCTTCTTTTTTTTATTAGGATTTAGTTCTACATATTAGCCTAATCAAAAATTGAAGTAGAAGTTTCATTGCTCAATCTAGTTTCTCATAACTTTTTTATTATCAGTATCATTACTTAAAAACTGGAAGCAATATCAACTTATTTGCTTCCCTTTTATTGTTACTATATAACTTGCCAGTCATTCCATTCCTCATTCTTTTATTTCACCTGTTTTGTTTAGTTTGTAGTTACAAAAATTATAAATTGGGAAGTAGCAGCCACCTACCGTACTTCCTGGTTTTGAGATTTAAGATTGAACCAATTTGGATTTATTTTACAGCTGATCTCTTTTATATGAATTTACTTGCCGAGTTTAATAAAGATCGATTAAAAGAATTTGAAGATGAAAATTATTTCGTAAAAATGCAGAAAGGCGGATTCTGGTGAACAAATCGCTTTTTGAAAAAAGATTATTCATGATTTTTTCTTTATTTTGATCCATAGAATGCATTCCCAGAGTTTGGCACTTTAATTTTGGGACACTCTATATTCCTATCAATAGCTAATTAATGTAGGTGGAGGAAAAATGTTGTGTGCATCACGGGACTAAAGTACTTTTTCTCCCTCAGGGAAATTGTCGCCCTCGGCTTCGCCTCGGGCAACAACAGTTTCCCCTTAGGGAGAAAAAGTTGCCCTTTAGTCCCTAGATGCACAAATAACTATTTTTGTACAGTTCTTGTTGAAATTTGAAGCAGTCTTGGTTGAAGGTTGAAAGCCTGTGATTTCTTCCCAATCTATTGTTGAGGAATGTTAAATTCTTCTTATGTTAAATGAACTAATCTTAGTTGAATTTGAATATTCTGATCGATTTTCTGGAGTAAATCTGCTCTCACTCCATATTATTTCCAATTGTTAACAATAGTCTGTAATATGAAACGTTATAATCTGATTGTATCACATAAACTACTGCTTCCTTTATCTCAGGGCTACCTTTATCCCTGCTTTTCAAGGGCACTGTAATTATTATATTAAAAAATAAATAAAAATACATAAACTACATATTATAAAATCCATCTATTATACACATTTATACTGCACAATTCATTGCTCAATGGACATTGCTCTAAAATCTTCACTGTTACACAAACCTTTAATTAATTTTCATGTGGAATAGTTTTCCTTAGATTAGGCTCACATGTCTTATCCCTAGCAAGATCGAAATCACTTTATCAATAGGTAATAGAACATCAAATCTTTATATTTGTAATTGTTGTAGTCTTAGGTGGTACCAACTGTTGAACAGGATAACCGGTGTGTTGATGGACAACTTTGAATAAGTTTTTATTATGAAATTTCAGCTATTTTTCCTCCCCAAATCAATTATTTGACTAAATTCAACAAATATCTAAATAATTTTTGAAATTCTACAGGATCTCTTAGCCCAGCTATCAGTCGTCGACCAACTGGAAATGGATAAGCTGAACGATGATATCAGAAGGCTCACTCAAGAAAACAAATCGGCTTTCTCGACAAGAATGAACCTGGAAGCCTCGAAAAATAAATTGGAAAATCTCCTCATCAACAATTTAATCCGAAGGAAGGATGAATTGATTCAGGTATCATCTGATATGCCAATTTCTTATTTGGACTTATTATGTGTCTCCTAAACCACTATCTCCTATAATAGTACAGTATTAGCAGTTTGTGTTGAAATATTCTGAATTGTACGATTGAGTATAAAGACCAAATGCTTTCACAGTTGTATGCTTTCAATCGCTTCAAATGTTTTCAATTCAAAGTAGTATATGAATATAAGTACGAAGTAGTACATAAGTACAAAGTAGTATATAAGTACAAAGTAAGAATTCATTTACTTATTTTGGAATTTATCAAACCCGGTGTAGTATGATATCCTCTTCCTTTTTCCTTTCCATCGTTCACCGGTGCAGTGAATAGTGGAAAATAGAAAGTTCCTTACTAAATAAGATCAGAATTGCATGATAGAAAATTCTGGTCTACAAATTTTGTGAATTCATGTACTTGGAACTTCGGAAACCACCTAATTTATTCTGTCCAAAAATGATGTTTGACGATTTATTCCTAATAATCGATATCTCTCAAATAAGAGCATGCACCTGCGCCGACCAAGGTTACCTCTTCTGGAATGGACAATAACTGCCTATGAAGTTGAACTAGAAGTCTGGGAACTTTCTAGACCTGATTTTTTTGCTGAATCAAATGATGGTGGTCTCAATCATTTTCGGGTATTAAAAAACATGTTCGCCTACTACTGAAGACTTCAAAATATGAGAGCTTATAAATATTGTGATATCTAATCAATGACTTGTGATCTATCAAATGAGACCTGAACGAACTTGATCGATAAAGAAACTAAGGATGAGCTCTGCTGTGTAAATTTTTATTATCCCCATTTATTTCATCTCAATCTTATTCTCTTTTGTTTTTCAGGCTCTGCAAGAGATATCGGTGGAAGAAAGGAAACGTACTCTTGATAACAGTAATTTGGAGCTGCAGGGTATCGAAAAAAGAATCGAGCAAGTGAACAAGGATTGCAAAGCAGTTGATAAGAAAGTCCATGATGCTGTCAAACGCGTAAGAGAATTCTTAATTTTTTATTAGTATCTATTCATGTTTATGTATTATAATTAATTTGTTCTGATTAAAAAAAAATAATCTTTTTCTTTATCTTTGCTATTTCACTTGGTTTCTACTATCGTATGATTGACGTCTGCAATCATACGATCGTAGAAAGCAATTAAAAGAGCAAAGAATTTGAAGAAAGAAGAACAATTCTTTATCAGTTATATTTTATCATTCCAGCAAAGGGCTGAACAGGAAGAAGTGGAAAGGTTCAAGATAAAGGAGAAGGAGGCCCAAGAGAAGCTTGATGCTGATTCCAAAGATCTCTCAAAGGTGTCGTCGAAACAAGCCATGCTGAGACAGAAAATCGAGGAATGCACCACCAAGATCAATGAACTTGGATCCATGCCTTCCGCCGATATGGTCAACAAATATATGGTCTACACTTCAAAGAATGTGAGTTGATTCATTTTTATAACTTATATAGAGTGTTTCAGGAGGAATGTGCAATACTTCTCAGGCTGATAAGTTTGTAGCTTTAAAGATTATTGAGATAATTGTGAAAATATGCTAGAAAACGCAGTTTTTCAACAATAAGGATTATAACTGGATAAGGAATCATAAAATTGTATTTTTTATTGATGGAAGTTGAAGAGAGTCGGATTTTAAAGAAAAAGTTAAATGGCGGCTGTTGTGTAAATCTTACCCAAATCTCAGAAATAGCGATCAAAAATCCCAAAATCGCTACTGAACACAAATTCATCACTTGTGCTATGTTTTGTCAATTGCTAGGCAGTAGCTGTAGCCGAGTGCGATAAAGCTTTGGTCTGTAAATCAGCAAAGTCTGAGTTTGATAAGGCTCCTGGGGTTCGATCCCTGTTGGATGCACTAATTTTTGACCGCTAACAGTCACTCCCGTCTTTCGGTGTAGACGTAAAGCCGTCGGTCCCGATTGCCTCAAAAGCAGTCGTCATCTCTCATCATCACCCCTCTCATTAACCACGCACATGCTTAGAGCACATGTGGGCATTACCCTCAGAAAAAATGCTTCAGTCGAAATTTTGTTCACCATTTCATGTATAAATTCGAATTTGATAAAATATCATTCTTAAAATTCAGAGCAGTTTGTACTCCAATCTTATATTGAATTACGCTATTTCAATTCTAACTCTCTTGAGATCGATACAGTCATATGTATAAGAAACCAGATGGATTTGTTCAATTCAAGACATTCATGTAGCCTAATCTATCAGTATTATGAAGTTCATCAGCTCTATTGTTATCAATCACATAATCACATTAATCTACGAACTAATCCATTTATGAGTTTCATTATTTTCTGAAACCATGCTCAACCAGGTATATATAAAAATAATATGCATATGCATATGGCTTTTGTTGTGGGGAGCTACCCATAAGGGTAGGTTCCACTCGCCTTGGTCACAATCTGGTCACCCATCCGAAATCAGTCCATAGTCTTTGTGACTTAACATCACATTCACCTAGCAACAGTTTCACTGAACAACCAGACACACCACACAGGTATGACTAGATAATAAATAAATAATAATGAATATCTGGTACCGAGCTTTACTCTGAAGCTGCAGCCGAACTGTTGAATTACTTGAATAATTAATGTTATTGTGAAAAATCAAGGAGGTTCATGTAAAAATTAAATTCAAAATTGATATGATCACCTCTCACAATTTTTTGACATGAACTTGTGTTATAGACTTGAATGTAACTCCATTTACTGCAGCTGGATAGCAATGGTCAGCTAACGATAACAGCCATTATAAGCAGTACTTGGGATTATTCCTGAAGGAGTATTCAATTCTTTTATTAATCCTGCCAGAGAGTTTTCCCTGACATGGGACCTGGTGCAATCTTATTTTTCCATCACGGTTATATTACATTTCAAATTTCCAGGAAATGTTAGAGCCGTTTTCTAGATCCGTGGTTCCAAATACAAACATACATACATACATACATACAGAAATTACTCACTTAATATAATAGGATAAAATAATTCTTATCCAATTGAAATTTCTTATATCATTCAGATTTTCACTCACGTGGGCTTGAGAATCTTACTTGGAGGTTAATCATTAATCACATTAATAGATTGGCTTTGGAAATATTCAACAACCATAAATTATTGCATTTTAAGGAATTTTGTAACTTATCTGATTCATGTTAATTTGAATATCTTGTATTCATTAACTTATTTCTGTTTCAGCTTTTCAAAGAGCTGGAGAAAGCCAACAGTCATCTGAAAAAATACAGTCACGTCAATAAAAAAGCCTTGGACCAGTTCATGAGTTTCTCAGACCAAAAAGAAAAGCTGATGAAACGTAAAGAAGAATTGGATATTGGGTAATTGACCATAGTAATCCATTAATCACTTCTAATTCAGTTGATCGATCCTATTTTTACGTATAACTAGAGAAATGTGAGGAATTATCGTTTTTAAATTGAATACTGTTTCCATTTGAAATGATCAATAGATCATACAGATCAATGATCAAATTTGTCAACAGAAACAATGAATTCCCTTCTCCGTTTTTTTGTAAAATAATGAGCTAACAGCTTCCAAGATTGTTCCTTGTGAGTTTCTGTTCTTCTGAAATAAATCTTCAAATTCAATACTGAGGTGGAATGAGGATTTGGTTTACTTCTGAGTTGGATTCCAGGCATGAAATTAAAAGTTTATTTCCTTATTGTGTTTGAATTGATCAATCCTCTATTGAAGTGAAAATTCAATCATCATGTATCTCTGAAATGGTAAATGAATCACGACTCAAATACGGAATCTTTTAAAACAAATAATTTCATTATTCTGCATTCATCTTCTATGCAGTACGTTTTGTACGTACTGCAAAACGTTTGAAACGTATTCACTATGCAAGGTATTTGGAGGATTTACTAACCTTGCCTGCTATGCACCTAAATATTATTCAGGCCTTTACCTTCTCATAGTACATCTGCAATACGACCTGACAAAGATGACATCAGAATCTATTTACCAGTTTATAAAAAATTAATTCATTTGGAAGAATTATTGTTTGTCTTACATAAGCGTAATAAATTGTATTTTAAACTCATTAGTCTTACAATTTGTATTTTTGTCTGTTAATTATAACCTCTATTAATTTATAATTTCAGTGATCAGAAAATAAATGAATTGATGAGTGTGCTGGAGCAAAGGAAATTTGAAGCGATCCAGTTCACGTTCAAGCAGGTGTCCATGTTTTTCAGCGAAGTGTTCTCCAAGCTGGTGCCTTCTGGGCATGGCCAGTTGATCATGAAAACGGCTGATGGTGATGAACACGACTCCAACAATCCAAGTCAAGTGAGTCTTCGAAATAATATCATTCACAGCTAACATTCAAAATTATTGAATTCAGCCTACAACTGACAATAATGAGCATTGAAACTTCAGTTTTCATCTTACTTTACTTTTATTCTCACAAAAGGGCATTACAATAAATGGTCCTGTTAAACCTTCAGAACAATAATTATTGCTGTAGAACAATTATATTATCAAAGTTAAGTTTGAAGAAGTATAATTTCGACCCAATTAGGATGAGGTACCATTTTAGATGTTATTAATGCTTAGTCACATTCACATTATATCGGATGACTTGCCAATAAAATGTCAATTCTCAATCAAATTAAACTACAGTATTTGAAAAAAGGCTTAAGAGTGCGCGGTACCAGTTCGGCCAACTGCCGAACAGCAGAACTATGTCCCATAAGACTAATTCAATTTTTTATCAATCTCTTGGAACACAAATTATTGAACTTAAATATTTATTAATGGAATAAACTTGAACTTTTATTATTGGAATATAATTGAAACGTTCACCTCCTGCAGAATTTAATTATCTTTCCAATAACGATTGAACGAAAATTCCTGTTCACAAATAACGGAGCTAACTAGTTTTTTCATAGAGATATAAGAAAATACATTGATCTTATAATTCTCTTTTTTTTAATACGTTACTATTGCTATCTAGTCTTGAGACTAATGAGCAAATTTTATCCAACCTATGTTGCTAATCATAAATGAAATACAGCAAAATTCTTAATAGAATTTCTTACTGCTATTAATAATTATTATTATGTACACCTATTAATTGCACTACTATGTTTCACTCAAACACTGCTCTGCTTTTTTTTCACTGGATATACCACTTGCACTTCACTAATTCAAATAGTTTCTTCCTTTTGAGCCTCCGCACCAATCCTCCATTGTCTAGCAGCTGGATTGCCTCGACGTTGTTGTGTTGGTGGAGCCTTGCTTCATGATTCTCTGCATAGCGCTTAATCTCACAGGATGCGAGGTTGATTCCTAGATCTCTATGGATGTCGCTGTTTCGCACGTACCAGGGACGATGTTTCTGAGCACCTTGTTCTGGAATCGCTGTATGATGGTGATGTTGCTCTGTTTGGTGCAGTCCCATAGTTGAATGCCATAGGTCCAAACAGGTTTGAAGATATGCTTGTAGAGCAGCGCTTTGTTCGATATTGAAAGTGATGAGTTTCTTCCAATAAGCCAGTAGAATTTCTGGTATTTTATGCTAAGCTCTTCTTTTTTCTTCCTGACGTGCTCTTTCCAGCGTAGCTTAGCGTCAAGAGTCATGCCTAAGTATTTAGCATAGTTATCATGTGGTATATTAGTACCATTTATGCTTATTGGCAGGTACTCAGGTCACTTATTAGTGAAGTTGACATGAATCTACTTTCCCTCATTGATTTTCATCCTCCACTGTTTTGTCCAGTCTTGTATCTTGTTGGCAGATCTCTGAAGCTTCTCTGTTGCTCCTCCAGATTTGGAATATCACTAGTAAAGAGGAGATTAAGAACTGGTGCTAAAACGTTTCCTTGAGGAACTTCTGCTTTTATCTCTCTCAGATCAGAATACGTATTTTCATGCTTCACTCTGAAGTACCTTCCAGGCAAGTAGGATTGCAATATATCTGTGAATTGCTTAGGAAGCATTGTTTTTAGTTTATAAAGAAGCCCTTCATGCCATACTTCATCAAAAGCTTGACCTATGTCAAGGAAAGTTGCAGAACAAACCTTTTTCTCTTCCAAGCTCTTCTCTATCACATTAACAATTCTATGTACTTGGTCAATTGTGGAGTGTTTTTCTCTGAAACCAAATTGATGTGTGGGGATTAATTGCTTCCTCTCAATTATTGGCTTGAGCCTACTCAATAATACCCTCTCAAACAACTTTAATAACACAGGTAACAATGAAATCGGCCTGTATGAAGTAACTTCATGTGGTTCTTTTCCTGGCTTAAGCAACATAATAACTTCAGCTACTTTCCAGACTGCTGGTACATATCTAAGTCTAAAAGAAGTATTCAGTATGTTTGTTAGTTTGATGAGTGCTTTCCTTGGTAGTTGCTTCAGGACTAAGCCAGTTATCAGGTCGAATCCTGGAGTTTTCTTAGAATTTAAAAGTTTTATTCCCTTTTTAACTTCCTCTGCTGAGACATGCCTAAGTTCTTGATTCTCCTGTATGATGTTATCTTCTAATCCTGGAAGACATTTGCAAGATGATCTGCAAATATATGTGTTTTTTCTTCATTATTATTAGCCCATTGTCCGTTCTGTTTTCTAATAGGAAGAGATTGTTGAATCGGTCTTTTTATTCTCCTAGTTGCCTTCCATAGTGAGTAATCGGTGTTGCTTTCTCCTGTCAAGTTACCCAAGTAGCTGTTGATTGATTCATTTTTAATACACTGTATCTCTCTTTTTAGCTCTTGTGTAAGATTATTCAACAATCTTTTATCTTGAGGAGATCGTGATTGCTGCCATCTTCTTCTAGCTCTTCTTTTCTCTGCAATCATTTCTCTTATTTCAGTTGGGTAATTATTTCCAGCTGTTCTTCTTTTCCTAGTTTGTGGAGTATTACACCAGGCGGCCTGTTGTATATCAGTAATAAACTTATCCAACTCCTCATCCACTTGATCTCCATTTCCTAATGGTGAATTCAGATTTATTCTTTCCTCCAACAGTTGCTGAAAGCTATTCCAATCCGTAAGCTCATTAACAAGAGTGTGATGATTGTTTTGCTTCTGCAGAATGGTGTTACTCAACTTCAGAATAATAGGAGAGTGGTCTGAATTGAGATCAAAACTTTCCTCAATCTGTAAATAATTCAATGAAACATTCTTTATAATGAAAAAGTCTATGAGATCAGGGATTTTCCTTGTATCTGTTGGCCAGTAAGTTGGTTTTCCTGTTGACAGAGATTCACATCTTGACTCTCTTATTGCCTCATAAAGTTCTTTATCCTTATGAGTTGTTGAACGCGATCCCCAATGAACGTGCTTTGAATTGAAATCACCTCCAAGTATAAATTTCGTTCCCAGCATATTTAGCATTGATAAGTGTTCTTTTCTGATTGAATATCTAGGTGGACAGTAGACTGCTGCAATTACAAATCGAAAATTAACTAATTCTACTGATACGCCTATCAATTGTATTCTTTCAGTTTCTAATTTGACTTGTTCATTATGTTGTATATTGTCTTTAATAATGATTGAACTTCCTCCTCTCGCAACATTATAAGGATGTAAGGCGTTATAGGTCTAATAACCTTCAAATTTGATGTAGGACTGTTTTGTGAAGTGAGTCTCAGAGATGAGACAAATACCTATGTTCAGAACTGCTTCCAACTCTTGTTGTCGTTGTAAGAGTCTATTTGCATTCCACTCCATTATTTTTAGTAACTGTATCATTTCAATTTCTGTTGACTACTATTTTCTAATTTTTCGAAGCGAGTTTGAAGGGATGAAATTATTTTTTCTTGCTTGTCAAATTTTGATAAGATGAGCTGAAGTATTTGTTGGGTGCCGTCCTCTCCTCCATTTTCTTTCATATGTAGTTCTTTTCCTTTGCTACAGTGCAACCACGGTAGCTTGCAGGATGTGCTTCACCACAATGAATGCACTTTGGTTGAGCATCGATAGGCTTTGTACACTCTTTTGTTGCATGTTTGCCAACACACTTTACACATCTGGCCTCTTTATTACAATAATTCTAAGAATGATTGTAAGATTGGCAATTCTTACATTGTGGTGTAAGTTTTTTTTTTCAATGCTTCAACTTGTACTCTGCAACCCAGAATATTTTGCAATTCAAATACTTTTTTACATTTTCCTCTGTGCTGAACGAAACCATGAACATATCTAAAGGTTCTTTAGTTTTCCATTTCAACTTGTTTACTCTACTACGTACCTCTTCTACTTTGAATCCTCTTGATTTCAGATCATCCATTATGGAGTCTGTACTACAGGAGTGATGGAGTTTTTTAATCATCACTCTTAATGGTCTCACCTGTTTGTTTTCATATGAGTGCCAATTGAAGCCATCATTGATTAATTCTTTTGTAACGTTCCGGTAGGTTTCTGAGTCAACCGCTTTCACTTTGAAGGTTTCTCTACTCAGAAGCTTTATTCTAAATTTTTCATCTGTAGTTGCTTTTTTCAAACTATTAAGGAGAGAATTCAGATTCTCTATGCCATCGACCATTATTGGTGGAGGTGGCATTTCCTTCTTTTTGGATTTCTCTTAATCAACTTAAGACTTTCCTGAAGATGTGATTTTGTTCAACTGACGATGACTACCAGCAGGCTCTTCTTTCGATTCAGGGGACAAGGTGCTATTTAGCTTCCTCTTCTTTGTAGCTCGTTTGTTACGAACCCTGATCCATTCAGTCTCTTTTGCCAACTCGTCTTCATTTGTGGAGTAGTTCTCGGCAACTGCTGGACTGCTTGGCTGTTGAATGTTCTGTTCGATTTTCTGGAATCGTGATTCTAATTCTCCAATTCTTCGATGAAGTTCTTCATTGCTCTTTTCCAGCTGCTTCCTCTTCTCGTCCGACTCTTTCCAGGCAATAAAGAGTGCATGCTCTGCTGCAGATTGGAGCTTATTTGTTTTGATGTAACGATCCGGTGAACACTGGATCTCTGATGGTTGGGTGGTATCCATGTTTTTGTTGATATTTTCCTCGTCTTCTTGTTCCTCAAACTCAGACATAAGAAAACTGGGTGGTTTCAACAATTTTCCACTTGACGTTGACATTGTCCGTGATTTGCGAACATACTTTTCGAAACTCCCTCGTATAGCACCCGCGACCGCGAAAAACTACAAGAGAAGGCCGCGCAAAAGTAGGTCACTTCTATAGCATAATGACGGCGGATTAACCGATTTTTGTTGCAATGTTTTGTTCCACTTTCTACTGTGAACAACCAACTGCTGACTCACTACTTCTACTTTTCACTACACTACTACTGTTCAAGAGCTAACGCGATACTGATAATATCTCATGATCTCATAATTCTCATGATTCAATATATTTTCATTGTATTTTCATCTATGAAAAACATAGCTAGGATTATTCTGCCATTCGGTAGGTGGCCGACTGCTACCGCGCACTTTTAAAACTTCAGTGTACACTATCAACGACTTTTAAATTCTGGACAATCTGTTCGATTTTCAATTTTTTTTTTATTGGATGAAAAACTTCTAGTGGGATTCAGAATTTTTTTAATATCCATTCCTCTTACAATGGAGAACTTGCAAAGTGTAAATGCTATTGTGAATGTAAATGTAATTCAATGTGAATGTTATTTCTATAACAATATTTTCTTAGGAAATGGACTCAGATCAGTTCACTGGAGTGATGATTCGCGTCTCTTTCAATGGCCACGGCGAAATGAGGGAAATGAACCAGCTCTCTGGTGGACAGAAGTCATTGGTAGCACTTGCTCTGATCTTCGCAATCCAAAAGTGCGATCCGGCACCGTTCTATCTGTTCGACGAAATCGATCAGGTAATTAACATTAAGTATACTTTGTTCAAAGGAATAGTTTGCTTTTTTCATATTTCTACTATCGTATGATTGCAGGTCAAGTAATAAAGTTAGTTATTGATTCCATGAATCATGTATTTCTTATGAAATTCTTGGCTCTAAGAATTATTCATATCAAAGTAGATTTTTTCTAAATATTTCATCATTTATTCTGGTAAGCTTAGTGAATGTATTGTTTGAAGTTTTCTACTTTTATTCTACAATTTATAATATTGGTGTAAGTTATTAGTATAAGGTTCAGCAGAACTCTGCTCGATCTTGACCCTCTCCTATTTAATAAAAATAGTTCAGAATTAGGTTATTTACTATTCAGTTGCAAGTAGACTCAATTTCAATCGATTAATTGTCTTGGGGGGGGATGATGATGATGAGTGATGATAACTACTGCTTTTTAGGCAGTAGAAACTGGAGACTTTTTTCTACGGTCTGATATAGTTGTTGTTTCAAATAAAAAAATCAATTGAAATAACCTTAATCAGCTTAATGTTTCAAATCAATATAGTTTGTAATCGAAATTGATTGGAAATCTCTCTGTTCAATAGACATTTCATGGTAAACGAGCATAGAGTTAGTAATTAGATCATCGAAGATATGCTCCTCATTACAAACTATGATGGATTGCAACCATTCTATTGATGCTATCATTCATAATTTTTTATTCAATTATAATTAGAAACTGTCTTTGCTTTCAAATCTCATTGAAAATTTAGAATAGTATTTTTCCAGTTTGGTCAGTTATATTTTGAGAATATCAATTCACCTTTTCTGATGTTTGTAACGTTGAATTTCAGGCTCTAGATGCCCAACACAGGACTGCCGTTGCAGATATGATTCATGAAATGTCCAAGGATGCTCAGTTTATCACAACCACGTTCAGACCGGAGCTGTTGCAGCACGCCAACAAATTCTACGGCGTCAAGTTCAGAAATAAGGTTTGTAACGAAACTTTATCGTTCCTGATTAAACTGTTTCTTTTGTTCATCCGTGTCTAGTCCGTTAAAGGGGCTTATCTATCTTGAATAAGTAATTATTTTTCTTGAACGGTGTGCTGATTGTTCGATCCAGTCTACATTCCTGTTTCAACTTATTACGCACAACATAATAATAGAATTTATGAAATTTGAAATTATGAATTTATGAAATCAAATTTGGAAATTTGATTGAACCTTATAGCTAAAAAATTGCTTTTAAAAATGCTAAGAGAAGTTGTGGTGGATAAGTAGGCTAGTGAATTAAAAGTCTTCAAATTCATTCAAGACGTTACAGAAAATAAATAAGCGAATTAGAAGGTCTTTTATCACCCTTATTAAATTGTTTATTTTGATACGTGTATCTTTTTGAAAGTTACTCGAAACGTGTTCGGTGTACCCTCAGCTTGAGTATTTCAAGTATTTCTTTCAAAGAAATGGAATAATAATTATTAAAATGCTGCCCTTTGTAAACTTCAATTTCATAGGTTTCCTTCTAAACATTAACCAAAAATACATTGACTAATCATAAGTAATTATCACAGACATAATTTCAATCATGTTTTAAAACTTTGAAAATAGAATAGCTGCCTTAATGTTTTCCAATTCTGTTCAACTTGCAGTAATTTGCGAACGCAGCCTACCCTCTCTTACACTTAACCCTCTGCTACGTTTCTAAATTGAATTTAAATTAAATATAGAAATAATCTATTAAATTTTGATAACAAATAAAGTCTGATTGAGCAAAGAAGACATCCTGGCAAGATAGGAGAGTGACTCCAGGTCGGTCGATATTGGTTTAAAAATGTGATCTCAAATTGTAAAGCAGAATGTTTTCTATAATATGAGACCAAATTTATAATTTTTGAACCAATGTTGACCGAGATGGAGACATTTTCCCATCTTGCCAGAAAGTCTACTTCTGATTGTAAAATTAATTACAGTACTTATGTAATATTAGAGCAATTATAAATTCTATAGAACAGTAAATACGAATAAGTGTATACATTCACAACACACTATCAACATTCGATTGGAAAGGTAATTTGTATGGAGAAAACTAGAAAACATAAGATCGGCCTTTTCAGATAGGAGGAACTTATGATCAGTTGAGTTTGAGTAAACTAAATGAACCTCACAATGTTATTCTACCTTAAGGTCGTTTCCTTGCCAGAATGACTCCACTAACTGGGAGAGTCATGACTGGAACAATGAAAGAGTGACAATAGTCAAGATTTTGGGCTTACTTTATTGCCATCTGGTGTCGAATTCGAAAAACAGCAAAAAATGTGCCACTTTGCTGAGTTGCCAATTTTTTGTTTTCAAAGTCCCAATCCCACTCCCTACACCTCTCCTAGGGTTTTGGAATCCATTGTTACAGGCATTGACAAGCCTGGGTTGGTTTCCGTATTCGACATTCTCTCCACCTCATTTCTAAAGAGGAAGCTCTGTCTAGACTCTTCCAAGTGCAAGTGATGAACCCAAAGTAAACAATAAGTATTATCAGTCTTTCAAAGAATGAGGCAGATTAAATGTCAATTAACTTGAATGAGAAATTTTTGGACGTAAAATTATTGAGCAAAGTGCTGTGATTGTACATACTCTTGTTTCGAATTTATTATCTATCAAAATTTAGGAAAGAAATAGTTCAGGCTATGCCTAGTTTTTCTTGCCTAGTTGAAATAATATTTTTATGATTCGTGTAATGATGTCAATGAATAGAATGAATTAATAAAAATGAATACGGTTTAGTCCAGTCCAATAATTATTAAAATCGTTGATACAGCAATATGGAATGTGGATGAAAATAATAGGCTATTACTGAATAAAAATTTATCAATAAGTACGGTAGCCTATAATTATATGTTCTCCACTTGGATTGGACAATGGGTTATTCTGTAAAGAATGATTTTCAAAAATGAACTTTTTCAAAAATTCGTGTTTTCTGGAAATTTTAATTGGGATTGATAAAAGATACCTTCTAACAGATATGTTCAAAATTTCAAGACTTGATTCGCAACCAATCATGAGATATCTGTTCCTTAAGTTTCAACTTTGAGAACCCCATAACTCACAAACTAATTGAATAAAAAACATTTTTCTACATGAAATTAATTACATTTTCATAGCGCAATAGTATCCATATGAAAAAACTTTGAGAAATGTCTCCAGGAAAATGTTCCAAAAAGTGTGTGAAACTGCCTTAACCTAATCGTCAGGCTATCATAATCTCTTTTTATCCTTTAATCTAATTGTTGTAGCAATTTTCGACTCCCGAACAATTCCTTAAAATGTGAAATGATCCAAACTTTGTTGACTTGAATTTGCTTGAATTCCAACCTCTTTGATAACTTTATTACTATAGTAGAATTTTCTTATTTCGTAAAAATATATATTGAAGATGAGGCTTGTATACTATGAATGCACGATATTAGTCGATGATAGAAGTGTAAGTTTATATTGAGATTGAGCCATGCAGTGGAATCTTGAATTTTGGAAAATGCTCACAATTTATTCAAAGTCCAAGTCTCAGGTAGATTTAACTCATGATGATTTGTTCGGCAGGTGAGTCACGTCGAGTGTTGTTCAAGAGAAGAAGCTCACGATTTTGTTGAAGACGACCAAACCCATGCGTAAATCTACATAATGACTCCAATGTTTACTTCAAGTGTTGGATTATATTATTTTATAAGGACTCTTTAGACTGCTGAAGTACAAGTATTCCTATTCTGTTATCAATTTTTTCTCAAATATGTATTATGTTCTCCATCATGAAGGCTTAATTGATAAGTTTCAGATCTATAGGATTATTTTTCAAAGATAATATCATTATATTATGAAGACTGTATACCGAATTGTTAAAGAGGTACGTAGCTTTTTTCAAACTGAGTAATTTCGATTAGGAGCATTGGTTGAAATGAGAGAAGTTTTTGTTTGTAATCAAGTATTCAATCCTAAGTAGTATAAGATTTAATAATAATGATTATATTGACACTCTCTGACCCAATAATATTTCAAGACAGCATAAATGGGCAAACAAATTATCACAATTTGATTAAATTTACCAAGATACTTTCTTTTCGTATCAATTGTCTCTCTGTTTTTAGGAATACTCGACAAGAATTCATTAAATAATCATTCAATAATGATTGAATCCATCCTCTTTTATTTACAAACTCAGTTTTTCCAGATACTGTCAATAGACTAGCTGAAAAGATATAATTATTTTAAGCTTATTCACGTGGAATTTCTCTATCCATAGCATTTATTTATCTCAAAGGGTTTTATAGTTGACGTTCTATCAAATGCTAATACATTCAATGCTGTATATTCATTCTTTGCTTTCAACCTCTGAGAGGCTCTCTATCAATCCCTAGAGGTTGAAATCAACGGAGAAAATCAGCTCTTCAACGTATAGTCTCCTAACCAATTCAAGTAAAAACAATTTGCTCATTGCAAAAACAAGTTAACTCGTATGTTCTCAGCAAAATGTTCTTACTTCATACAGATCTGTTTTAAAATCAGTAAAAGGGTTACAAAATGTTCATTTGCAGGTCTTATTATTAAATTATTGATTATTTAATTATTGACTATTGAATTATTGATCCATTAATGATTATTGAAAATTGAAACTCAGTAGATACTTCTATAATGGATGAGAAAAAGTTGAATCAGATTATATCATAAACTTATTTCGAGTATTTATTTTATAATTCTTTCACATTCATCCTCATGCCAACTTTTCTTTCAATTTAACATTATAAAGTCACTTTCTATATTCCAATCACTTATGCAATGTACTTGCTAAAGTTTTTTTCAGTTTCAATTGAACTTTTACATTGTATTACGTATTACATGTACTTTATCAACCCGCTTTAAATTGCAGAGATATGTAAATTTCATGAAATGAAAGACTTTCTTGTGTTATCAAATAAGTGGCAAAAGCTCTTGAACTTTCTAGAGCTAAAACAACTCACATTTGAGCTCGAAAGAGCTCAACACATCATAATTGGTTATATCTAGAAAATAAGGAAACTTATGTTATGTGATTCCAGTTGTTTATTTTACAAGTGACTTACGTCAATATTGTTTTTCCAAGTAATGAGCCAGATTTGTTGAAGTGATCTAATGGTCTAACATTCATAAAATGTTGTGACTTGCTCTGGTATTTCGTAACTATTTAAATATCGTTTTGTACAGTGATGATTTATTCTAAGTATATTTATATCAATTGAACACAACTTACTTCATACTATTAATAATTGAGGATTGTAAGTCATATTAAAGCATTAAATGATTTTGTAATCAATTTTCTTTTCCAAATCTTCTTCATCCTCGATTTATGGAAAACTAACCCCATTCTTCAAAAGTATTGGAAGTATAAAGAATTTCTGGAATATTTAAGGTTGTATACACCGACTCCCGTAAGATAATCTAATGAGGAATCCGTCAAATCCTACAGTTGCAAGTAGCCCTGATAAGTTTACGTCAGTATTAGAACTATCTGAATGTGAATTACCTCTACATTTCTTTTAGCTTTTTATTGTCTTCTGATTTGACCAGCAAATATTACGGAAACGGTTAAATTTAAAAAAAAAAAAATTCCTACTCCAATGAAACTTGAGCGCTATCGAAATAATGTCTTATATTGCCGTGTCTTTTCTTCTCTTGTTTAGAATTAATATTTCATGTACAGTATGTACATGTATATTGTACATGTACAATATTAAACTTTTTTCAAATTTGGATGGAAAATTAACAGCATTAATGCGCAGTAATGGGTGACGTGCGAATTATTAGACCAATTATACTCTTTCCTTTTACACGCTTTCCACTCTTTTCTGTCTCACGTGAACTGTTAGATGTCAGAAACTGACGTTGGCATTTATGAAAAATTAATTGAATTGTTTTTGAAAGCTAGGACCAGGCTTCCAGTAAAGGTCATAATTATCTAGCATGGAAGAACTGATTTTACCAACATTGATTCAACATTCTCCAAAGAGGAATGAAATATGTACCTCGGTCTTAGCTTAGTTTTTCTAATAAGTTCGACTGGGGTAAATGGAAGAAAAGGTTTGACACAACTACTAATATTCATTTATTTTCATGTACTTGTTATTGGTATTAGTTGTAGTGATGTAAAATACCCGGGTATTTGAAACTCGGGGTAAATACCCAGGGTATTTACCCGGGTAAATACCCAAAATTCATAAATACCCGGGTAAATTGGGTATTTATTGAATCATTGATGTTTGTACCCCTGATTATGTTTTTATTGGCATTGATGATATATTGGCATAGTTATAGTATTGTTATAATATTATAAAAACTTATTTGCTATTCTTCATTGACTTTATATATTTTTTCAAGTATTACTTGAAGTTTTGAATGAATAGGATTCTTCATGAAAAAACTGGGTAGACAAACTCTGCAGGAGTTTTATGCATAAATTTCTACTCTAAACTATAGGCTACTAAAAAAAAAAAATAATGAATTAGAAGAAAATTAAAACCAATAGTTACAAACTTGAAAATCTCGTGAAGCATATTTAGGCTATTTAAAAACAAAAATAAGAAATTAACTCTTAGAAAATGTTTTTGAGAATTTTTTGTGTCAAGAAAAACCTATGGAAGTTTTATGCATATATGTATCTTCTTGAAATTGTAATAAATCTGTAATTTTAATTGAATCATGAATTAAAATTCTGTACATGGAAACAAATAATATTGTACTATTTTCTAAGGCCGATAAAGGGCATAAAATGGATCAAACTCAAACATTCAACTTGAAATAAAATTAATTCATTGGGAAATTTATTTTATTTACATTCTAAAAATGAGAGGCCTATTGGCATAGATTGGGATAGAGCACTTGTAGTTTTAGATGGTAAGAAATGTTTTTCAGGTATCCTGGATGTAGGCTTTTCATGAAAAAGATTCTTGAATAATATCCTCACGTTAAAATTTCGTTAAATATTTTCCTGATGAAGTAGGTAGTTTCTGTTCTCTTGGAAATATTAAGCCTAAATAATACTTATGCCCGGTTTTTCCAAGCACACTCAAATTTGAGGGAACCTCAAGTTTACTACACTTTACTACAGTTCCTATATTTATCATAGAAAATGTCAGCTGTTTATCAAAATTTGAGGGTCCCTCAACTTTGAGTGTGCTTGGAAAAACTGGGCATCAGTATAGTCTGTTCAAGCGAAGAAGAAATTCTGGCAAGATGAGAAAATTACTCCAGCTCCAGAAATATTAATTTAAAAATTATAAATTTGGTCTGAAATTGTAGAAAACATTCTGATCTACGATTCGAGACCAAATTTATAATTTTTGAACTAATATTTCTGGAGCTGGAGACATTTTTCATCTTGCCAGAATGTCTTCTTTGCTTATACAGACTATACGGTACCATAAAAGAAATCAATAAAAAACTGAGTAAATAATCTGTTTTATGTTTTTCCAATCACATAAAGAACGTGTAATTTTCTATATAAATTACGGCGCTATCTGCTCCAAAAGATTGATAAAAATTACATTGTTCTTATGAGCATGATTTTGCCGTTCGGCAGTTGGTCGTCCACTACCATCCACCCTTAATCATATTCGCTCGTATCAATGGAATAATGTAATGCTTTCCCAACGAAATCGTCAATGAAGTCAATCTTTATCAATGAAATCATGACAGCACCACATTAGAATGCTTCTATTGTTATTTCGTTTTATTATGATTTTTCCCTAGAAAATGGATTGCAAGTAAAAAAGTGGGTCAAACTCCCCTCTCTTTGAACGCTAAATAATAGCTATTATTTAAAAAAAATTTCTTGTCATTCTCAATAAGATTTAACAACACAGAAACAAATGAAATCATAAATACCCAGTACCCGGGTATTTATGTCAATGATGCTCAGAAGTTAAATGCTATTTGTCACTATATAAAAATTGTTTTTTGCATTTTGTCATCATTTCACTATCATTGAAGGCATTTGAATGCAAAAAGACAACTAAATCTTTTCTAAATTCAATAAAAATGATAAATACCCAGTTTTTGGGTATTTACCCGGGCCTTGGGTAAATACCCAATTTATATTTACCTATCCACTGGGTATTTACCCGACCCACATCACTAATTAGTTGCTTCAGCGATAAATTTACAGCCATAGAAATGTAAAGTAGCAGCTTTCTTGCTGTAAACTATCATCAGTGTATCATTTTGATCACTGATTTCAATATCCACTTCGAGTTTCATGTTATGAAGATGAATCGAAAATCTCAATTAAATGAATCGATGGAATGAAAATCTCATTGTCTCGTTGAAATTTAACAAATTCATTCAAAATTGCTTAATTTTTTGGCTCATTATAATAGATTACTCAGTTTATATCTATATGCAGTATGTTGATAACTGATAATTAAAAAGTCTTCAATCTTTTGGGTCAATATATTTTCTTGCATTCATCATTTATTATGATATGTTTTTTAAATAATTTATACTTATCAACTTTACGTTCTTAACTGAACATAGTTTCTCGTTCACTAAGACATGAAAATATCATGATCCACCTGGAGGCTAGATAATATCTCAATTATGGAAAAGAATTGTTCTCTCTTGTTAGTTGGTACAGTATCATTTATTGATTATTTTCTTCTGAAAAACTGCCAGATTTCGTTTCTAGGATTATTTTTCCAACCGAGAAAATGTCAATTGACATGATGATGCCTTATCAGTAGACAATTAGACATACTGCAATGTCTGCATTTAGAGCAGTAATTCATAGCTAGTAAAATGATTATTGACTGACGCTAAAAAAATCGTTGAGTTGTTTTATTCCAGGGTGGAGTATTCTGGATGATCCGAAAACGTTTACACCAGTTGTGGTGGATATCACCCAAGGATTACAAACAAATCACATAACGCTAGTATTGGATCATGTTGTTGGTAAGGTAGAAATTACTTTTCTGTTTTAGACAATCTCTTAGATTCTAAATAAAGTTATACCTGATTAAAAATAGACACTTTTACTTCTACATCTAGACTGAGTACAATCTTAGCGTTTATAGTTTATTGTCCGAGCAAACTTTCAAATAAACTTCTGATATGCAACAATTCATGTTTTAACAAATCGTCAAAAATATATTTTCTAAAGCGTACTTTTGCCCAGGCTTGAGCGGTTATAGAATAGCCTAGTATAGTATGTTGTAATTAACCAGTTACTCGTAATACCATAATGTGAATAATTTTCATGTATTGTGGTTGTAATTATTTCACTGCATGCTCTTGCTAAGCGATAAGTTGAACTAGTTTGGCCCGGTTAGCACAACGGTGCGACATTATAAACCTGTGTAACTTAGTATATCTTCCACGTATTCCCTCGAACTCATTACCTTCGCTCATCGGTGCAATCAACGGCCTTTGTGAAAATAGCAAGATTTTTCCAAAATTAGATTAGAATTGCAGATAATATTATTAATGAAATCAGACATATCTGTTTCAATATTCTGACAAAAATAACTATTTATTATTTGGATGTTTATAGCTAATTGGGATCTCATTATTGAGAGCATGCCTTTGCTTCTGCTTTTTTTACTACCACCCTCATTTCGCTTCTTTTACTCCGTCTTTTCAACATCCTCCTCCTATTTCTTCTCCTCCTCGTGCACCTTATTTGTTTTTTGTTTTTAGTAGATTTTCTCACCGATATCGCAAATATGGATATGAAATAAGTGAATAGTAGAGATTAAATGAGCACAGAGAAGAAGAGAGTGACAGAAAGCAAGTCGCGAGTGACCCATGCTAATCATTCTGGGTAAACTAGAGCTTAGAGCTCAATTACTTGACACTGTTGACTTTTCTCAAAATGTGTGACTGGATGTTACTTCTGAAGTAACACATGAAGTGGTGAAGCTGATGAAGTTTGCACAGATCTGTTTAAATAGTCAAGCCGATTTGACAATTTCCTTGCATGAGCGTCCGTACACTCGATGAGATCTTTCAAATAATTACTAACGAACTTGATTGGTCGAGAAACCACGGAGGAGTTCAAGTCACAAAAAACTGTGAAAATATTAAAATGTAGATACCGTAATATATGATCTCCCTGTAGAATAAACTGAGCAGTTATTTGAGATATAAGTATTAAAAACGTTAAATATAATAACTTATTTATATTTATTTCTGTTGCAGCTGATAAAGTTTGCACAGACTTGACTATTTCCTTGCATGAGGCGTCTGTTATGACAACAATCCACAAACTTGAAGATGATGAAAAGAAATCTCAGGTTGATGTCAATTTTCTATTTTTCCAGTAAATAACTGAATTTAATTAACAACTATTAATTTTGATAAAGTGCCTGCTTTGTAGAGACGTCATCTATGTAGTATCATTATAACATACAGTTTAGTATATGTGAAGATGCTTTCCAACTTTTCACACTACATAATCAAAGCATACAAGAATTCATTTGTAATTCAATAATGTATTGATTGACAAGGTTGCTTAAGAATATACACTTCATACAAATTTAACAAAATGAATTAGTTATACACTAGTACTGTACACTGTATGAGTCTACTCTATTAGTTAGTACTGTATTAACAGTAGTTATGGTTATAAGTCTATTAAAGAAACTGCAAATTTTCTAATTACTTTCACATTATTGAACCGTTTGTTTAAATTAGAAGAGGAACAGTTTTATGCATAAGCCTGTTCAGCTCTTCATTGTAAGTTAGGCCTATTCAATTAATGATTATGATGATTATTCATTACAAAGAACTGAGTGTATCAAAGTACAGTAGACCTACCAGAGTACTCATACTTGCATTTTGCTATTAATTGATTAAAGTGTATCAAACTTCCAGTTACAGGTTGATATAAAGAAGCATATGACCTCTCACAAAAGAGTGGTTTACTTGATTATTGGCCGTAAGAAAACATTGGAGAATGTAATGAATATGGTGAGAGAAGAAATTTTCATCTAATTAGATTTTTGGTAATAGTGTCATTATTATAGAACATAGAAGCACCAGTAGTGGTCATGTAGGAAATTTTTGTAAGTTATTCATAATATTATAGGTCCAATTCATCAGTTATCTTATTTTAAACTCAATAGACATATAGCCCAGATCCTTCTTGATTGACTTGTTCCTTGAAATGGCTCATATCTCAATTTCCAAATTAATTATAAAATTTCTCTTGAACCTCAATTTTAATTGATATAATTGATACAATTTTAATTGATTATTCATGATCATCGAAAAATTCATTTCTCAAGCAGCTAATTGCAATCATCTAAGTAAGCTTATTTTATATTTTAGAACATGATTCTAGCACCAAAAATAACAATAGGCTATTTTATAACGATTTAAGTTATAATTCATGATAAATTTATAAATACTACATGATATCGAAACTTTCAACAAGGCCAAGTAATGAAGGAAATATTACATTTCCTCTTTGGTTTGAGCAATTTAAGCAACCAGTTGTGTTGGTTTAAAGCTACTAGAAAAGTAAAGTTGAACCAGAAAACAGATATTGAAAAGTTATTTTTCCTCTATACTTCTTATCCTGATCTTTTATCTATGAGAATAGTTTTTCGAGAGCATGGCTTCACAGCATGAAGGAGATGAAATCAACTTCTTGAACAATATCTATTGGGTGACCTATTGGATATTATTCTAGGTTTCTTGCTATAATGGTGGTCAATCTGCCTATCCGCCAGAAATCAGCTGTATATTTGGCTAAAAACCTTCTGAACATCATCCAGACATTATAGAAAATGATAAGAATACCAGAAATAGCGAAATTCACGAACTTTCCCGTCACAATACAACAAAATGTATACCGGTACACACACACCTCATTCTTACTAAAACGTCTCAGAGAAAACTGAACGTCTGACTAAAACCACGTGAAATAGCAAATAACCGTATTTTTCGCTACACTTCACGGAAATAAGCTGCTTACCAGTCCCTATGTAGACTAGGAAGTCGTCATTTACATACATAATCAATCAGCTGTTGTCCTCGAGCGGAAAGAAGTCCTTTCCATACAAGGACCATCTCTTTCCAAGCGTGGACAGCTGACGCCATCTAGCGAGAGAAAATGCAACTATAATGGACCATCACTTTCTTTGAAACTGCCAGAAATTTGTCAAAAACAAGAAACTTTGTTTTGCTATTGTACAATTTAGGATGATAGTACAAAAACTATCATGAGCTTAAGCATTTCTGGACTAAGAAAATCGAGTATTCTGATAGTCATTAAATAAATAAATAAATAAATAATAATTTTATTTCCTTAAAAAACAATCCTGTAATGAGTACAATTTAAATTTAAATCCAGTTAGTGTTTAAAGAATTAAAGAATAAAGTTTCAATTTTTTATTTATTTTTATTGGAAATTAACCTACTTAACTATGGGAACCCCATGTGCTAGAGTAGGTGTAATGTGCTAGATTAAGTAATATCCATTTTATTAAATCAAAAAAATTGTGATGCAAACTTTCAATAGTTCAGCTTACTTCAGATTCAGCTCAGCCGAAGCTAGTATAGTAAGTTATCTGGTCTTAGCTGTTCTTAGATTTCATTAATCCTATTTGTTTTGTTCATTCATGAAATTAGAAGTTTTTTACGGTATTCGGAATTATTCCCAGGCTCGGCAAGCCTCGCCCGGGAAACTATCCTCATACCGTAAACTTTTCCTTCCCAGGCTTGTGGCGTAATGTACTATTTTATAAGAAATCTTTCAAGTAGCCTCTATTGGTGTTTTTCCTATAGTTATAGACTTATAATAAGTTCGTGAGTAACCTATTGTTGAATTAAGTCCAGAGTAGGGCTCTACCAGCCCAGTATGAATTAATTTTGAGAAATAAATATTCAATGTTTTCACATAAATTGAACGCAAGTAAGCATGTACATTTTTAATCAGGTACGATAGCTCCATTGTAATATTTATTATGTAAAGCTCACTATTTCATTAATTTTTTCATCTAGATAAAGAAGGAAGATCTTATTCAACGCAATATACTGTACATATTTCTTTGGAACAAATTTCCGCCCAGCAGGAACTTCAGCGCGGCTGTAATTGAAGCAGTGCAAGTGTGCGTGTTTGTCAAAACCAGAGCTGGAAAGTAAGTTAGAATCAAACAAAGTTGATATTTTTCACTCGTTTAATAATATAGTAAGTACCTATTATTACTTAGGTGCATTCGTTTAATAGTTGATGTCAGTTGTACTACGAGTAGCATATCATATTATTATGTCGTGCAAGTTTTATGTGCGATTCTTAGTTTTCATTGGAGTAGGCTACATGGAATTTATTGTCTATAAAATTAGTGACAAAATAAACAATGAATTCCAATTTGCTTGATTGTGATTTTTTTTAATTGGTTGAAACGTTACAGTATAAACTCATCCATACTATTATTAAGGATGAAGAGAATTCTTGAATACTGTAATGCAAAAATATTGTTACAGAGAAAGAGCTCATTTCATTGGGATTGGAATCATACAGCCTAATCAGTTGACATTGATCCATATTTCATTGACTATTGATGGATCTATTTTTAAATTTGTTGATAACTTTGTAATTCGATTTTCAATAAATGGCTGATTTTATCATTTATGTGTCAATTTCAAAGAATATTTTCCTATGAATGAATGTGTTTTTTATGAGGGTGAAGTTATGTTTAATGAATGAAGTTTGACTCCTCGTGAATAATGTAGCCTACTGTACTGTACTTATTTTTGCTTCATTCGCAGTTTCAACTTTTATTACAATAGAAAATTTCCAAATGGGAAAGGTAAACTAGAACTAGTGAACTGGTGGTCGCAACGAGATAAACTGTTTGTACATCCTTTACTTCCCCAAACAGAAGATGTTTATAGAAATTTTCATAAAAGACGTTTCAATATACCTGTGGTTCATGTAAGTATTGAAAATGTTTCGAGTAGCTTCTTAATTCAACCTCAGACAAAAAATCCAGTTTTGAAGGATTGTTCTATTAAAAAATGTAAATATAAACACCTCATTGCTTATTTATCTTTGAATGTACCGTATCTTGATTTTCTATGATGTACGGAACATGATTATTGTTTGAGCTCCAGCTTGATTCTGATATTTGATTTATAATTTCCTAACAAGTATAAATCCTACGAGACATAACTTGAATTTCGAAGAGTATCAACAGTGGTAGAATCTCAATATTTGAAACAATTCTAGAGCATGGTTAATATTCTGACATGAATAGCCTATAATATTTATGACTGTCAATATGGTTGAATTTTGATGATAGGAAATATGTTATGATGACAAAGGAATTGAATTGAGCTGAAATGTTTGTAACTTTGAAATATTGGTATAACATCCTATCAATTTGTAGCTCTTTGTACTCTCCAAAATCACAATTATTGAATTATTTCCTATTGCTTATTGGGATTTTATGAAATAGTGGAGATTATATTATTTTTTATCTTGTACTCAGCTCATCTAATCAATAGGTCACAGGATGAAGCTTCATTCATAAATTACACGGCTGCACCTCTCATGACCTACTCATTAATGAAACTTACTTTAAAGTCAATTATGTTGTTTCTAAATTGATGAATTTGATTATTCATCAATTAGCTGGTTTCAAGCTAACAATGAAGTTTTTCAGAAACCTCCTTGGTACTTTGTGAGCTATTCGGACAACAATGCCATTCACTCAGTTGGAGGAAGAGATAAAAAGCTTCTGGACTTGATAAGCCAGAAACTCAACTTCAAGTGAGTAATCAATTGCGGACTTGATAACTTGAGTAGAGTATACAGGGTGTCCCAAGAAAGGTGTAAAAGCCGGCAACCATATATTCTATATGCAATTTCCAACAGAAAATGTCCAGTTAAATTTTCTCCTATATCGACCTTCGTTTTCGAGATTTTTCAAGTAGGCCCACTTACAGTCATTAAATCGTCAATATCTCAAGAACCATTCCTCAAAAGAATATCGTTGGAAATAAAATGAAATTTCACATTGATTTAAGGTATTACACATGCCAAAATCGATTACTGATCAGTATTTTTTGGCGGTCAAAGTTGAAAAAGAGTGATTTTCAAGTTTTTCTAAAACTTCAAAGATATTTTACTCGATTTCATTTCATGATAAGAAACAATTTTTATAGCGCAAAAACTTCTTTCTTTGATTATTTTTCGGATGAGACCAAGTACAGGGGTCAAATCCCTGAGTCGGAATTCGATTTTTTTATTAAAAAATTCAATTACGAATTTTTCATTATGTTGCGAACTGAGTGCTTCAATAATAATAATCAGTTGTAGATAAGTACTGCGATAGTGCCTCCCCTCGCCAACCCTCCTTTTCCTCCCCCTAGCAAGCTACCAGCGCATTCGCAGTGGAGTCTTCATGCCGCGTACAATTCATGTCGCCGAGCGCTCATTACGTTAACCCTCAGGTAATTGATCGAAAATCAATTAATATTATTATTTATTTATCTAAACCTCATGTAAAACCGCGGTCCTCCGTTCTTTCTAAGTAAAAATCTCAATACCCAACACATTAATAAATAGCATTGTCAAACAACATCTGTATAAGAAACTTTTTCCAGACTGGTACCTTTTGATCCACCTGATCATAGTCAAGGATCGGCTATTGTCAATGGTTCAATGCAAGGAGTATTAGGAACAATATGGAAACGTGTGAGTGTTATAATAATTATCTTTTATCAGTCTAATTTAAATTGTACAGACGATATCTTATCATATATTTGTATTCTTGAAATTTTATTTAAATTATTTAGTAATAGAATTGATATCCTTAGAATTGGATACGACCCAAGCATCACAATATGAATGATGTATTCAACAAATTGAATCATAGAACTTATAAGCAACCTTTCATTATTTATCTGATAATCTGAATTTGAAATACAAGCAGTTTTGGATGAGTGTTCATCCTTCCCACATCACATTGTATTACTGGCGACTCGTGCCTTGGAAAAAGTGAAGTGTTGCACAGTATAAGATACTCAAGCACTTCACCTGACAGTTCATCGTATCCTTCCAATATAATGAATGAAATTTCACCAATAAAATTGAATTACCCAATATGTTTATTATAATATAGAAGGTAAAATAAAAATATGACATGCTGAGTACGGTTTACGGGATTTTTATAATAACATTTTGACATTTTTTAGGAAGTGGAAATGTTTATTGGTGATCTAACAGTAACCTATGAAAGAAGTCAGGCAGTTGACTTCACTTTCCCGACGCTTGTTGACAATGAGGTATTTCTGACTCATGCTCCAGGCTATCTCAGTGAAGCTTTGGCTCTCATTAGACCCTTTCGTTTGAAGGTAAGAGTGCTTTTTTCCTTTATTTTTGCTCATATTGGCTGATAGTATAGCTTCCTTTAATACAGAGTGATTGTAACGACGCGCAACCCAAAATGATAACAGTCTTGGAAAATAAAATTTTCAAAGCAATGACAATACCGCAACGTTTCTCGTTATCTGGCTCTTGGAGCCGATGCATTAAGTTGGAATGTAATTTTAATAACTTGGTGGCTTTATAAACACTTCCATAAGACAGTTCAGTCTGGGTAGAAAGTTTTCGAAGAGACTTTTTTGAAGAATGAATGAACGTTTTATTATCTAAAACTCAATAAAAATCACTTATAAATGGAAATTAACTTACATAGTAGTGTTACTAGTTTCGACCTGTTGTGGTGGTCATCTTCAGACTGAACAGTGAACTCTGTTCAAGGTTATGCTGTGGAAGGTGGTTGGAGGAAAGGGTAGGGATGATGGTATGGGGGTGTAGGTGTTACAAGGGCGGAAATTTTGAATTTTGGTGAATTTTGTCAAAAAGGGTGTGGGATGAGAAGTTCAATTGATCATTCAGGATATTGTTGGGAAACTGTTTTGTGTGATTGTAAATTTCAAATTGTTCCAATATGTTTAATTTTCTGCTTTTTTGTAACTGTTGTATGTGGAGAATTTCAAGGTTGATATTTATGTCAGTATATGAGTGGTTGGATGTTATGAGGTGGTCAGCAAAATTTGAATGGGATGTTGGATGGTTTATTGCCCTGATGTGTTCTCTGAATCACAAAATGAAATTTCTGCCTGTCTGCCCAATAAATTGTTTATTACATTCATTGCATTTTAACTTGTAAATTCCTGGTTGGTCAAATACTTTGTTGCTCTTTGGCTGTTGGTGCAAATGTTTTCTTAGTGAACTGGTTGTTTTGAAAGCTATTTTGTAATGTAGTTTTTTGAAGGATGATGCTATTTTTTGTTGTGGTAGGTGATTGTGATGAATTTCTTGTCATTATCTGTACTATTTTTGTTTTTATGTTGTTTGGATTTTATGTAGTGGTGCAGATTTTCTATTAGGGTGGATGAGTATCCATTTTGTTGGGCTATGTAGTTGAGCTCTTGGTTGTAGTCAGTTTGTGTCATGAGAATGTTCAGTAGTCTGTGGATCATATGGTTTTATTATCGTCTGCAGACTATGTCGTCAGTGAGAACACTTTGTCGGCCGGTAAAATCACGGCCATTCATGCTACCTGAAAACGGCCATTCACGCTACCTGAAAACGATGGAACAAACCACATATGGTCAATTTTTTTCGTACTTTAGTATCTGGAAAAGCATTGGAGAAAAGTTCTTGACACTTATGATTTCGATTCACGGTAACTCAAAACGATAATAACACGTTGCTCTTGCTTAAAAAGACATTGCGACTCGAATTGAACAAACAAACAGCTGATTTCTAGCTAAGACCCATGTCACACTACGCCACTTCAGACGCCCGTTCGTAACAGCGCGTTAGGCTCATCCAATTTTTTTCCTGTAGTATCAAATACGAGTGGCGCGTACCCCTGTCACACTACGCCACGCGTTTTTTTGAGACGCGCTGTTGGGTCGACCGTCCGCGTTTCTAAAGCCACTCAGAAGTGGCGAGCCACAGGGTCAGCAGCTGTAACGTTATGAGAACGCGCCCAACCTGTCACACTACGCCACTTCAGCGCCACTCGCAATTGAAAATCTTATCACTCCACCAAATCTAAATCACGTGATTTTGAAGATAGAGGAATTCTGATTTCAGATTCGGATTCAGCGTTCTCTAATTAGTAAGATTTCCCACGTGGACTCAAAAATATTTAAAATTGAGGAATTTATATTATCTTTGATAGTTTCAATTTTATTCTATACTACTTATTCAGTTTCAATGATCACATAGTAACAAATTATGAGTATTATTACACTACAAATTGTTACAAAATATAAAATTGCAGCTATATTTCTATATTTCGATTAGAATCATCAGTATCTTTTTTTTATTTTCGATTATATGAGAAAATATTGTAGTATACTTTAAATTTTTTTAAGCACACAGGCCTAATAAATTTTGCCAGTATTGAATGAATGATTTATCTCCCAAAAATAAAAGTAAATAATAATACTTTTCCAAAAAGTATTATAATCAAGCTTATTATTTCTTTTCATCCACAAATGTAAATGAGCATAATCTTATAATTCACATGATAAAATTATTCTCTAGAGTTTTTGATGTGCATATGAGCAAGATATAATTACGAGCAATTTTTTATTATTATAACAATTATATCAAATCATTGATAATAATGGTAATAATAATATGAAACGTATATTCAATGAAAAGTCTATGCAATAACAGCTACTGCTTAATATAAGATGTTGTTGACAAAACCGTGTCATGATGATGGCGGTTGTTTCCAATAATTCTCAAGAAATAATAATTGCCTACATTTCAATGTAATTTCATTTTAATTGACGACCACCCAGTGCTCAACTGCTCATGTACAAGAATTCTTGGCAGTGTCAGTCACACATATACAGTGTCAGACGTCAGTGAGTACATGAATCGAGACAGGAAGAATCAAGCCTGGGAGGAGATTACCAATATATTTATCAACAAGGAAGATCCAACTTTTGATGAAAAAAGGTTGTTTGGTAAAAACAAATTCGAAGTTTAAATCCATATTTATTTGTCACAAAAGACCAATACAATAAAATTTAAATTTCAATAAAAGAGAAGAGAAAAATCTTGATACAGTAGTATATAAATAAAATTAAGATTTGTCAGAGTTAAAAACTTTCAACTCAGAAATTGCCTGTGAGAAACAAAAATGGGGTGAGTACAGAAGTTCAACAAGTACAGTATGATTAAAAAGTACAATATAAGAATAGACAAAATGTCAATGTTACTCAATAGAAAGATAATGATATTCCAATTACGTGACCAATAGGCAATAACTTCTAAACTAATAGTAGGCATTTCCTTTTTCTTAGGGCTACTGAACTTATCAAAGTTTTCAATTAATGAAGATCTCAGTACCCTTTTAAAATGATATTTATTACTATTTTGATAAATTTATTATTCAATGAATATTATTTTAAAAGGGTACTGAGATCTTCATTAATTGAAAACTTTAATAGTAGGTATAGTCTGTCCAAGCAAAGAAGACCCTCTGGCAAGATAGGAAAATGACTCAACCTCGGCCAATTTTGGTTCAAAAATTATCAATTTGATCTCAATTGTGTAATTTGATCTACTATTAAGACCAAATTTATAATTCTTGAACAAATATTGACCAAGCTGGAGTCATTTTCCCATCATGCCAGAGTCTTCTTTGCTTGGACAGACTATTATATAGTAGCCTATAGTTGAATACTTTGTTTTGTTTATTTGTTTGTTCAAAGCATCCAGTTAACTCCTGTGACTGAAATGCAGTATCTCCTCAGTAAATGCAGTATGTCTCCTCAACATCCATCTTACAACTGAATATTATTCAGAATAGTTCTGAAATATAAATTGCTCATGTATAGTTTGCGCATGTTGAGAAGATATGCCGTTACAATAGTGGTGCATTGAGCCGGAGTCTCTTCTCAGCGTGCGCGAACCAATACACTGTAGAATCCAAGGTTATATACCCCCTTTGTGGCACCACAAAAAAACGCGTCGAAACGCGTTTTAAAAAAAAGGTAACATGACCCGCCGCGCGTCTGAAGTGGCGTAGTGTGGCAGGGCCCTAACTGTCGCCCGGTGGCGTGATCTAGCAGTGCTGCCACCTGCTATACTATTTGTCAAAAAATTCCCACATCCAAATCATATTTTACAAATTTACCTGTCATTCCTACGCGGCTTCAAACATTGGGTTGCGCGACTTCACGATCACTCTGTAGAAGGCCCTGCCCTAATAAAATGGCAACGTCGCATCATAGAAAAAAACTACCAATATTATACAATTGGGTACAGTGTTTCCTTTATCTCAGGGCTACTTTTATCATTGATTTTTTATTTTAAATAATACCACAGTACCCTAATTAGTAAAAAATAATTGAAAAGGGTACTGTGTGTGATATTATCTAAAATAAAAATCAATTGAGTACAGTTACAAATATATATATATATATATATATATATATATATATATATATATATATATATATATATATATATATATATATGATGCATAATGACTTACTTTTCTCGCTTTTGAACATGATTTTCATGAAATATAAACATGAAACTTTCTTATACAATTTCTTCTGTGTTTTCTGTACTGGGTTATGATAGAAATCATTACAAAATATTAGAAATAGAAAATTATGACTAAAGATACCTATGATTTGCAGCAAGCCAAATGTGAGTACGCACACAAGAAACGCAACCGTTGAAGCGCAGCTCTGATTTAAAAATGATTTCAATGCTTCTAAATGATCCGACTTTCCTACTCTACTCAGTTGCCACTTTTAAGGCCATTTGCCTCATATTAAAGGTAGCTATTCTGATATGAGATGTGACTGATTTTATTGAGAATAAATTGATTCATTTCCAGGTTTGGCCATATGTAATTGTTACATTTTTGGTATCAGGCCCAATTCTCTTCTTTTTCATGAGAAATGCTCGAGTTGGGAGACATGAAGAGAAAATTTTCAAAAATGACAGGGGAAAGTTATTATGTGATTGCATTTGGTTGACTTCAGCAATTTTTCTAAAGCAAAGTGAGTTTTCAATCATTAGATTGTATTTATAATTTATACAGAAAATTAGATTGTATTCATACAGAAATTCTATTCATACAATTTCTGTATAATATTCATTTTGAGTTTTAAATCATTGTTTGAAGGTGTTTTTACTCTATTGTCAAACACTATCCGATTAATTGATACTTTATTGATTAAACATTACAAATTGTCGACTAGTTCTTGGAAGACCCATCGCATGATTGGAAGAATATTTATTGGCCAATAATTTATTCACCTAGGCATTACCAAATCAATATCTTTATTATATTTTTATTTCTAATTTTTAATTGTATAGTATTTTATTGACTTTGATTGTCTTATACGAAATAAAGTTTATTGATTCTATTAATTCACAGGTTGTCTTGTGCGCTCCAATTCAACCCAGGTACGTTTTGTTGTTTTAACTCTTTACTTGGGAGCTACTTATGTGATAGGGGACATGTATTCCGCCAATTTGACATCCATGTTAGCCAGACCAGCCCGAGGTTTGTATCAACTTCACTCAGTCTCCTAATCTTTTTCATTTAACTATATTATGGACGTAGCTATGCAGAAAGGAACCAATTACCCACAAAAATGAAAAAAATTGGATTTTTAAATATTTGGGTTAATAAAACACTCATTTATGTTGTGAAAAAGAAATCAACCCCTAGGTAAACTGTTCTGTATGTAATAAGTCACTGAAAAAATTTAATGGCGACTATGTGGGTTGGTTCCTTTCTGCAAAAAATATCCTACTATATGTGTTATGCAGAAAGGAACCAACCCACATAATTGCCATGAAATGGGAAATTCTATTACCTATATGGTATTAGGAACCAGACTAAAATTTTAGTTTTTCCAAAGAGAAGAATCATATGAGGCTATTTTTCTACCCATTGATTACTATCGTATAGACAAGTGTTCTGCCAAAATTCCACACCCCTGCCCGTCTTGCTTCCCTCTCAGCACACCCTTATACAGGGTGTTTCAGAAGGAATGTGCAATACTTCTCAGGCTGATTCCTTACACCAAGTAGACAAAAATGTTCCATGGGACCAACCCCCAAAAACGCTTTGTTACCGAGATAACAATGGCGGAAAATTGAGATTTTTCAAAATATATTAATTTTTCAGAGGCTTCAGTGAGGTTCTAAAATAATCACATCCCATGTAAAATTGGCTGAGGAATTCAATGAAACCAGTTCCAAGTTTGTAACTACAACGGTTATTGAGATAATTGGAAAAATATGCTAGAAAACGCCATTTTTCAACAATAAGGGTTATAAGTGGATAAGGAATCATAAAATTGTATTTTTTATTAATGGAAGTTGAAGAGAGTCGGATTCTAATGAATAAGTTAAGTGGCGGCTATTGTGTAAATCTTACCCAAATCTCAGAAATGGCGATCAAAAATCGCAAAATTGACAAAACATGGCACAAGTAATGAATTTGTGTTTAAAATAAATGAAAAGACAAGATGTTGTCAAACCACTGATTTATTAGAAACTCGAGATACCGGTTTCGGTTGTTACACCATTATCAATCTCTGGTAAACTGACAGAAAGTTACAAATTTGTGTTTAGTAGCGATTTTGCGATTTTTGAACGCTATTTCTAAGGTTTGGGTAAGATTTACACAATCGCCGCCATCTAACTTTTTCTTTAGAATCCGACTCTCTTCAGCTTCCATTAATAAAAAATACAATTTTATGATTCCTTATCCACTTATAACCCTTATTGTTGAAAAATGGCGTTTTCTAGCATATTTTTTCAATTATCTCAATAACCGTTGAAGTTACAAACTTCTGGTTTCATTGAATTCCTCAGCCAATTTTACAGGGGATTTGATTATTTTAGAACCTCACTGAAGTCTCTGAAAAATTATAAAAATTAATATATTTTGAAAAATCTCAATTTTCCACCATTGTATCTCGGTAACAAAGCGTTTTTGGGGGTTGGTCCCATGCAACTTTTTTGTCTACTTGGTGTAAGGAATAAACAGCCTGAGAGGTATTGCACATTCCTCCTGAAACACTCTGTATAGCTTCCATTTGCAGGGATTTCTTTTATTGAATTAATCACAGCAACCTTATTGAAGACAAGAAATCAAAATTTTATGTCATTACCATTTCACTCTAGCTCATATAGTTCAGGAGTTATACACATGGAAGAATTATGGAATCCCACAGATTTTTGCCTAGAAATTTCTTTCTTTCCCAAATAAAAGTTAACTGGGAAATGTCTGATATGAAACTTGTAGAGCATTTCAATACCTACTTCACGAGTAATAGAAACATATATTTTGTTAGAATTTAACGTGAGTATATGTCCGTGTACCTACGAAAAGCACGATCTAGGAAGCGCTTGAAGACTGGTCTAAGGCTGGCCGCATGTTACAAGAATTCACGGCAAATTAAACATTTCAGAAAATTTTGTAGAGACGTTCAATTCCAGTGGAGAAATTTTTATATTTTTAAAATTATGCATTAAATGCTCTTCAAGTTTTATGAAAAAATATCAATTATGTAAAGTCAAAGTCAAACAATTATGCAAACCTTTATTCCAAGAATAATGGAAATTAGTGGCGGAACACAACGTTTTACATTAATTTCTCATTTTTAGGCTCTAACCTTTATCATACTAGGCACTGTAACTTAGATAACTTATTCAACATTTCAGTATGTAGAAAATTTCTTTCTTAAAACAACAAATAGGTATAGCTACTATAGGATAGAAGAAAGAGAACATTTAATAAAGAGATTAATTAATAAAATTTGTGATTTTCCAAAATTCATTTTAAAATCAATGAAAATTTCTGAATGATTTGACATGACATGATAACACTGATCATAGCATAATTATGAACTAGGAAAGAAAAACTGAGCTAAGCCTGTACTATTTCTCCCTAAATTTTGTTGTATAATCAGTCCAAAACAAGGTTATGTGGTTACGCCGCGCTTCACCCACTAATTTCTGGCCCTGGAAAAACATTTGTTAAATCCTTATTTATATGCGATGAAGCTATGAATGTATAAAACCAGATAGAGTTTTGTATATTTGGTTAGTCTATGGTGATACTCTATAGATTCTTATTATATTTGCAAAAATACGTTAGCCTACTGTATTTATGAATAAACTCATCAAACTCTTTTACAGAAGCTCCTATAAGCAGTTTAGAACAATTAGCTGAAGCAATGGAAAAGAACGGAATTCAACTTTTAGCAGAGCTCCATAGTGCTTCTCATGGAAATCTTGAGGTGATTCAAATTAAAATATTTCCATCCAACTGATATTCAACTTTTTTTGAGGATGGAATGTGTTATTCATGGCAAATCATATAATTTTAATTACTTACCGTACCTTAAAATGTTGAGATAAACTAAATTTATGAGAGACTTCTTTGATTTTTCAGAAACATAAATATGTAGCTAATAATTGAAAGTTTTAAATTAAATTAAGGCGTGCCTGCAGTCTAGTTCCTCTTGAAACAAACCGCAAGTATTCAAATTTCAACGAAGCTCCTGTCAAATTATTATTAGGATGAGAATCATTTCAAAGAGCAATAGGTTGAATGTAAGTTAATTAATTGATTCTATTGCGTCATTCAAATGTCAACAGAATGGCACTGGCTTGTACAGAAGGATCTGGAATACAATGAAACGACAACCGAAGTATTTGATTTCTACGGCAGAGAGAGGAATTCAACTTGTCAAAGACAATAAACATTTCGCTTTAATTGGTGGTAGAGAAACGTTTTATTACAACACACGAAGATTCGGTGAGTTATTCAATAGCTAATAGTAATGTTCACCGAATACAATCATATTGTGAGCCGCTGAGGTCCATGAGACCATGGTCATACAAGCTAAGGGCATACTGTAGGTACATGATAGTTTTTACATTTATTATTGTTGGATAATATTTCTCCATCATATTGAACCATATTCAATTCAAATAATTTTAATTAAACTAATCATTATCATCGTTGTAAGATGAAGTGGGAACTTTGAAGTTTGCCGCCTTATTCAAATGAGTTTATTCCTCAGTGATATTTCAACATAAAAAAGGTCATTCTTATTAGAATAGAATTGTATTCTAATCAACAGTTGCAAAATGTCACTGTATGACATTTTTTATTTCAAATGTTTAATATATTTGATCAGAAATCTTTGAATGTGTGTATGAAATGAATTAAATCAAGTCTCGATGAGTAAGTCCCAATTCGAATTGAGAACTCCATTTCATTTTTTGAAATTCCAGATTTTTCATTTTCTTCTATTTTATGAACTTGAAATTCTTATTATTAACAGGAGCGCATTTCTTCCACCTGAGTGATAAACTCCATACTAGATATTCTGCAATAGCATTGCAAGTTGGATGCCCATTCATACAAAACTTCAATAGAGTGTAAGTATTTTTATGGTAGAAAATATAGGTAGCTTTATAATGGATTTTTCTTTTAAAATTATCAAAATACTAGGTGGTTATTTGTTTTGTTCCAACTGAACTATCACTGGAAAGTTGGTTGAGATTTTCACCGGCAAGGTTGGCAAAACACACCAAACACACCAAGTGGTACATGGGCGTATCCAGGCAGGGGCAGGGGGGGGCAGTTGCCCCCCTCCCCCTAGAAATTGAAATTTTCCTGTTACTGAAAAAATAAATTCACAGCTGAACGAATGAAATAAAATTGAATAAATATCATATAATGAAATAATAAATTATCATAATAATTAAAACTTTAATGAATTTACAACAAAATTGTGAATATTGGGAAGTCACAGACTCACAGGGGTGGAACTTCTATCTGAGTCTCGTCTCCAATTTAATAATGGAGAAGATCATTGATAATTCCTAATGTAGTCCAACGACAAACATCTAACATAACATGGAAGTATGCAGGCAGGGGGCAGCTACACCACTGGAAGACAGATAATTTTTTTCCCTAACTAAATTATAAAGATTTTGAAATCAAAGACTCAGAAGTTATCCTCCTTCTGAGTATCTAATTCATCAATGGGATACTGGAGAAGTTCAATGATAATAATTACTTATTTTGACTCTCTTGATCAGTCATTGGAAGTCATATTTTCATATAAGAATAATCTTGCTTTCTCTTTTTTACTTCTCCATCCTTTGAATAAAGTGTAACTCCAGAGAATTAGGAAAACGTTTAATGAGATTTTGATGAATGATCCATGGCTGCAGGATTGGAGCAGTGGTAAAATGCATTTCAAAAAAGGACCATATTGAAAAGAGAGTATTAAATGAGTTCTCAGCAAATTCATCAAGAATGGTGTTAGCCTACTGTAGTTTAACTAGCTATTTAATTCAACGTTGATTGATCTAAGAATTGACATTGGATTTTGTATTTGCTGGAAATGTTTTCAAAACTTTCTTTTGAATTTGGGATGTTTTGCACTCTATATTTTTCAATAATCTCATACATAGCTGAATAGCCATTCTGTAAGTTATGTAATGTAGTCCAGTTATAAAATGTTAATAAATTATATGTGTTAGACTATAGTGTTTTCTTTATCTTAGGGCTACTCTTATCACTGTTTTCTTATTTCAAATAATAATAATAACATCATAAATTAAAAATCATTAAAAAGGGTACTGTGATGATTATTTGAAATAAAAAAAACAGTGTTAGATAAGTTTTTCAATAATCTCATACATAGCTGAATAGCCATTCTGTAAGTTATGTAATGTAGGACCCACCCATCAAACGAGTGTTTGGAGTATATTCAATCTCTTATTCCTTTATTTACAATAAGTAATGGGAAATCAGGGATTATTTAAGGTAATTTATTAAATCAGGTAACTTTTTCTATACTGCTTGGATTGGGTATTTGAACATTTCCAGGAGAAATTGTGACGCAGTGCTTCCTAAAACAGTTATAATGCTGATTAACTTAATCCGAGCAGGGTTCAAGGAATTATGAACACCTAGAAGATCGAATTTGATCCAAACATTCAGTGAACAGAGTTATTAAATCACAAACTTTGTGATTGAATAATTTCAAACCAAATGTGAGATTCTTTAGTGCAAAACACCTACCTCATAGAACTCCATGGAAGGTTTTTTATCACAATTCATCCATATTATTCTCAATATTATGATTAATTATTATCCTAATTAATGCTAAACCTCTTCAATATTCAATTGAGTTTTTGGTAATGGTGTATCAGCGTTGTCAATAAATTTAAATTGCAATTATTATCATTCAGATTCTTTAATTTTTGGTTGTTGTGGTTCTAATATCAAAATAAAGTAAGTTATTGTTATAGCCTTCAAACCTTAATTGTATTCACTAATACAATGTGTCATGGATATTGATTGCTGAAATATGAGATGTAGGTTCAATATAGGCCTAATTATAATTTAACTCCAACTTCTACATTAAAAGAATTAAGAATTCCATATTTATATTTATTTATTCAGATTTCTTACAACTCATTCATGGAATTCTTCTCATTTGCTTGTGATTCATAAACAAGAATTTTCATTTTTTATTCTTATTATTTAGGTTTATTCATGTCATACTTTTTCATCCATCAAAAATCTCTATTGAACTTTCAACTAGCCACAACATTATTTTATTATAATAAGGTTGTTGGCAACAATGTTTTTCAATTAAAAACAATACAAGAACTTGAAATTATGTACCAAACAAATAATTTCAACAAATAATTGTTCTGATTAGATGATTGAGATCTTGATTGTATTCTCCATTTTCATGCTGAAATGCAGGGCTTCGTTTGTGATGGTACACACCAGTACGCCTTACCGGTACCCCTGAGTACTCGACACTCTTGTAGTAAATCATTGAAATTTTTTATTGAAAATGTGGAAAAATAATGGTAAAATACACAACTAAAAGCTTCAAAATAACTCTAAAAATGAGTTTTGAGGAGTAGAAATTTCGTTTTCTCCCGGACCCCCCCACAACCAATTTTCCGCCTCCATACCAGAATCTTTGATTTTACAGATTGGGCACTGATTTATAATGTTATTTTTCACCATTTAAACTGAACAATATTATGGCCGACAAACACCCCCCCCCCCCGCTAGAGAGAGGGAAAAGGGGCAACTTTATATTTATACTGGAAAAAACTTGCTTGCCCTCCCCCCTAGAAAAATTCCTGGATACGCCCTTGAAGTGGTAGGGGGTGTTACAATCTCCTGGTCGCGAGTTCGAGTCTTGCTAGGCAAGGGCATTTCACCTCAACAATTTATTCCATCGCATTTAATCCATTAGCAAAAAGATTTTGTGGGCGTCATCCGCTATCAAAAAATTCTTCAAAGTTTATTTTACATACTGATTATATGTCTATTTTATGATAACCCATCTCTTGACTATTGTAGCTGCATTTGCCATATAGCTGTGTACATTCTAGACTCCCTGTGCATCTAACTAGCTGAGTTTCAGCCAAATAGACGTGTATCAAGATCAAACTCTAAGGTTAGATAATTCAATAAATTAAAGTAGGCCTATGGTATAATTTTTTTACCAACTAGCAAAAATTTTTTCAACAGTCCAAAACCCATCTAACAAAGTTTTTTCCATTTATTCAATTCTATCACTATTTCTATTGAACTCTTTCAGAGAATCTATAATACGTAATTCAATGTTATTTTTATTTTGGCCCATCTTGTTACCGGTACTGAAAATAATCAAGCGCCTTTCTCCTATATACTTCCAGCTTGATGCAGTTATTTGAAGCTGGTATTTTAGCCAAAATAACAGAAGACGAGTATCAGAAATTAATAGAGGATAAAAACGTTAATGACAACAAAAAAGTGGAAACAGTAACCGAAGGTAAAAAGGCAAAAGAAGAAGAACAAGATGGCGGTCAGCCGAGAGCAATGAGTATGGACACTTTGAGTGGAGCTTTCCTTGTACTTTTCATTGGATACTGTGCTTCAGGTAATTCAAAGAAAGTTAATGTCGAATATCATTCATCAAGTGGAATAATTTTTAATATTATAGTACTTTTTTTTAAATGGGTTTGGGCTTTGTAACCCTTAGCCACCGCTACCACTATTTGATCTTTTGTGGCATCCCCTCTTTGGCTTATGCCATGTTCCATAATCCAAGGCCAGAGCAGAATTTACTCAGGGCCTTGAAGTCCAGTTCTCTTGCCTCCTCCAGTAGGAGGGTTGCCTTTCCAAGAAGTCTCCTCCTCATTTGCAATAGTGCTGAACATTCCAGCAGCAAATGTGCTGCTGATTCTGTCTCTTCTATGCAGAATCTGCATTCATCATCCTGACATAGTCCCTTCTCCCATAACATATACCTGAATGGGCCGTGTCCTGACAGGAGGCTTACTATTTGCCTCAGCTCCCTCTTTTCCAGGCTTATTACATTGCGGGAAGCCTTTGTTGAGGGTTTAATCAACATTTTAGATTGTTGTAGTCCTTCTGTCCTATTCCAAATCAAAATCTTCTTCTTTTCCTCCCATTCTTGGACTTCAGCTTTACAATAGCTAAAAAGGAACCCCACAACCTGGTTCTGGTCCTACAAATGGAGAATCTACACATTTTTTTGCAAGGCAATCAGCTATTTCATTTCCATAGATACCCTTACCCAGTGCCCCAGTACCCAAATCAGGCTAACCTGATTCCTGATAGCCAGTTCCCTTAGGGACTTTTGACACTGTGTTACCAGCTTTGAGCTGCTGGAACAGGCCTGAATTGCCTTTAGGGCTGCCTTGCTGTCACTCAAAATAGAGATCTTTGCCCTTCTCAGTCCTCTTTCAATGAGTTGACACACATCTCTATGGCCATTACCTTGGCCTGAAAGACAGTTGCTGTTTTTCCCAGGGCCTTATAGAATTTAGTTCCTGGCCCATATATTCCAACTCCTGTCCTTCCTTCCCTGCATAATCCATCAGTGTACCACTTCAGGGAGTTTGACTCCCAAGAATACTCTCTTCCACCCCTGTCACTCTCCAGGATTGTGACTTTGTAGGGGCAATGCATTAAGTATTCCCTGTTTTTAAAGTCCAGAACAGCTAAAGCCATAGCTAATTCAGGAAACTCCTTTAATATTGTCAAATGACCTTTTTCCATGGAGTTGTTGCTATTTCTGTTACCGGTCATTTTGAGGGCACTTAGTGCTGCCCTTTTCTTGACCTCCTGTGCTAGAGGCAACATTCCAAATATTGCATCTAGCGCAGCTGTTGGGCAGGAGCCTGTGGATCCACTAATGCCGAGACCTGCCAACCTCTGCAATTTTTGGAGTTTAGTTGCAGTTGTCTTCTGTTCCACCTTAGGCCACCAAACCAGTGCAGCATAAGTAACCATAGGCAGTATTACAGTTTGGTAAACCCAGAACTGCATACTGGGCCTCAGCCCCCATTTTTTACCACACAGCCTCCTGCAGGCCCCCATAGCCTTTGTGGCCTTTGTAAAGGCGCCTCCATACATGCGGTATTTGGGAAATACCAAACATTTGGTGTTTGGCAAACAGTTTTGCTTGCTATTTCCCAACTAACAAACACACATCTCCACACATGCATGGTTTTCCAAGCATGTATTTGTACTGGGAATGGCGAATTGTCAACCAGGTGAAATAGGTGACATTTTCAAGGTCAATAATGTCAAAATACTGTCAAAAATTTCAACTTTTAAAAATCTAACACTATGGTACAATTTCAACTTTAATCTTGGCAATGATTGAATATTATGTTTGTAGGAATTTTTAAAACATTTAAAGAATCAAGATTATAATTCAGTAACCTGAAACGGACTGGACATTCACTAGTTTTCAATATAATATTTGAATTGAATTTAATTCAATTTCATAGTATCAGAATTGATTATATCACTTAAAAATCATCCACAGACTGTAATTTAATATTTATCTCATCTAAAAAAATTATGTATTAAATTAACACGTAAGAAACTTTTCCTCAAAATTAGCCAAACATGAAGGCAAATGTGTGGATGGGCAAAAAGTTTGCTATTTGCCGAACATTTGTCCACTTTGATGTGTCCAAAAGACCGACAATGGATGGAACACACAAACATTTGTGTTCGCTATTTCCCAAATAGCGAACACTCCGCTCCACACTAGTCGTGATTCAGCGACTAGGTGTTTGGTGTTTCCCCGAATAGCGCATGTATGGAGCTGGCTCTAGAGTCCTCTCAATATTTCTATTCCACAGACGTTTTTAGTCAAGGACTATCCCTAAATATTTCACTTCTGTGGAGAACGGAATTGTTGTTCCTCCCAGAGTTGGAGCTGTTAAGTTCAGCTTCCTTTTCCTGGTTAATGGAACAATTACTGTCTTTTCAGGATTGATCCAAAGATCCTCCTTTCCACACCACCTTCCTATGAAGGAGAGGGCCCTTTGCAGCAAGTCACACAGGGTGTCTGCTGATTTGCTCCTTATCATAAGGACCAGGTCATCAGCATAAGCTTGCATCCTGTATCCTCTGGCTGCCACTTGTTCTAGGAGATCATCAATAACCATAGCCCATAGCAGAGGAAAAAGAACCCCTCCTTGGGGTAAACCTCTCAGGGCTGTTACAGTTACTGACTCACTACCCATTTCAGCAGTTATCAGCCTATTCCTGAGCATTGACATAATCCAGGAGGCAGTATCACTATCAACCTCCTTTCTCATGATTGCTCTTTCAATAGATGGAAATGAGGTGCTATCAAATGCTACTTCCACATCCATAAACGCCCCAATTAGCGTCTCATTCTCCTCTAAAGCCTTTTCTACCTCCCTGGTGAGGACATGTAAGGCTGTTATAGAGGAATGTCCAACCTGATAGGCATGTTGGGACTTATTTAAAGTGTTATTGTTAAACACTTCATCCCTTATATATCTATCAAATACCTTCTCCATGGTTTTAACCATCAAAGAGCTAATAAGGCTTATTGGGCGGTACGACTTAGGCAGAAGAGGGCTTCTGCCCCCAGCCTTTGGCACAAATACCACCCTAACCTGTCTCCATCTTATAGGAATGTAACCAATAGCATAACTAGCTTGAAATGCTTTCACCATTGAGGACTTAATTTCCTCTGTGGCGTTTTGTAGCAGGGCTGGAAATATACCATCTGCCCCTGCTGCTTTATAAGGACTAAATGAGTTTATGGCCCATTCCACCTTACCTGGGGTGAAGATGTTACCCACTCTTCTTTGAGCCCAGGCTAGAATTCCCTTTGGGATTTGCTAGTAACTCTGGGGGATTCTTCAGCCCCTGTCCCCCCTGATCTCAGATCCAGGGAAGTGAGTATCTAGCAGAAGTTCAATAGTCTCTCTACCACTACCCATCATCTCCCCATTATAAGTTTCAGATTTTTGCGCCCACAGGTTCCCAATTGGGAGTCACATGAATGTAAAAAAGATGTCTTTCCAACGAGGCAGTATTAATACACACAGTACCATTATAACGTAAAATTTGAAATTGTTGATCAAATTTGACATATAATATATGAATTTATACCGCCACAATGAGCTGAAAACGATGAGCTATCACACGATGGAATCCGACGTACCGTTCAAAAGTTACGACTTTTGGTCGGATGAACATTGCTAATGACAGCCTAGGGTCTCAGGAACAGTATTCAAGAAGTATAAGTGAATCCCAATTTTTTTAGTAAGTTTTTTGTTTTAAAATATGCAATTTTTGGGGTTTTTGGGGGTGTAAGGATTTTCTAAAATCGATGTAGCACAAAATGTATCAAACATAGAAGTGTGGAATTGGTCTCAAATGAAAGAGAAATGAATTTCGCCGAGAGGGATTTTGAAATACGAATGTACGAGTGCTCAATTTATAGTTACAAACTTTTTAAGTAAGAAAAATTTCAAATTCTCGATCCTATGAAAACATTGCCAAATTTTTAAAAAATTGTATTTAAAAAACGGTTGATGATACAGAGTTGCAATTGGTCTTATTCTTTTCCAAATTTTATTGTCTACAAAAAAGGTCCTATAAAATTTTCTCGTCCGACGCTTGGTTCGGCCACAATTCACGAAAAAACAATTCCTAGTAGGTAAATTTTACGGTTTTTTCAAGATGGCGGCCGAAGCTCGCAGGGGACCCTTGGGGACTTTTAGTATGTTATTCAGCGCCCTTTTCTGATCATATTTGCAAATTTTCAGCTGGGTCATCCGACTTTCACTTTTTTTGCTTAATTTGACTGGACTACAAGTTGATTACAGTATTCCTTCGATCTTGATTCTCTCAAAACAGGTTTTCAGGTTTGTTATGTGAAGATAATAATATACTGTATATAAAACCAATTTTTTTACATAGCCTACAGTATTACAAAAAGGTATTTCAAGATTAACAAACTTCATCTGAAGTCATTTTAATTTTTTTCAGCATTGCTACTCTTCGTGGAAATAGCTTATTTTAAAAGAAAAATGAAGAAGATTCAAACAGATTTGGAACGTGATAGAAATGGTAGAGACAATCATAATTATAAATATGATTATCGTGATTAAAATCATTGTTGAAGAAGAATAGATATAGATCATTCCATAGCTAGTCCTTAGTTTACACCATTACATAGCATTAATTTTGACTGATGATGTTTATAATTGTTGAAATAAATTATTATAAACGGTAAGTGGATAAAAATTTGATAATTCGAACATTTACGGCATTAGGCCTACATGTCTGAAGTAGGCTAAATGCCTATACCGTACATATTTTGTTTAACTTATAAATTACATCCGTGAAATGTTTTTGCTTAATATTGTAAAATCAATCATTAAAAAACTACCAACTTGATTATTCGCCTATTTTTCCCCTTAAAAATACTGTATTCCATTTCTTTATAGTCAAATACTAAGATAATCAATTCTAATTAAAGTGCGGTACTAGAAATGTTTTTCGATGGATTTTAAGTGTTTTAAAATGTAGGGCTTCAGCAATTAGAGCAATTTCACAAAAATTTAAATAGACTCATAAGTTATACTATTGTTATGTGAAAAATGAACCTGTTTTGTTCGGTTCATCAGCAAATTTTTTACTGAACAAAAAATATCTGGTCATCGAAAAATTCTAGTAGCATCTCACTAGAAAATAGTAAGTTGTCGATTATTGAATCACATTAATTGAGCAACGGAATCTTATTCATTTCTAATATTTCTTCACTAATAGGATATTCATATCAATAGATTCAGCATTGATTCTTAAGGGAATTATTGTACTTATGTCATATTTTTATGATTGTGATAGAAGTAATATTAGTATATAAATCCATCAAAATGTCAGAGATATTTTTTTGTGAACAGAGGAAGAACGAACAGCTTTTCAAGACAGACTTTTCAGCTACTATCATAATTAAACTGTTTTCATCTTTTCATTCAAGCTTTATAGCTTTGTATTGCTGCTGGTAACCGTTTAAAAATCAATAGCTCTATAGAAATTAAGTACCAAGCACAGCCATTCTCTTTCCCATTATTAGAATAGAGCACGTATTTAATACGTTATTTGTCTCCAGTTAGTATAAATTATATCTTAATGGAGTTGACCTAGTGCCTGGTACAAAATATTATTGCATGACAAAACTTTCTGCGTCTTGTAAATTACAATAAAAGATTGGCGTTCATAAAATCAAAAGCTTGTATGCATAGGACGCTTCTAAAATATTTTCCATCTTGCCTATTTGATGCAAGAAAATTCCAAAGAGCCTCTAGATAGTGTCGTTTTATTATTATTACTGTTGTTAGCCTATTCATTGAAATGCTGGTTCAGCAAACGAATAGCCTACCAATCCCCGTTTCACACACCTCGATATTAGTGGGCCTCCGGCTTTTCGTCGTCCCTGCTGTAGATTGAATCAATTATTGATTTGGTATCAAATTTTGGGTCAGTATGTCTACTACGATTGAGAATAAATCAATACCGGTAATTTTCGAACCAATATTGACCGAGCTGGAGTCATTTTCTCATCTTGCCAGATGGACTTCTTTGCTTGGACAGACTATATGTTAAACAAGACTTTGCAAATAGGCCTACATGTTGTGTCTCTGCGCACATAATAAATTTTCTTAGTGTCATTCAATCCAAGTTAATTAGATTGTAGATACTGTAGATCAAGGTAATTTGATTACTGTAATCTAATTACCTTGATTCAATCTACAGCAGGGACGACGAAAAGCCTTTGCTTGAACAGACTACACCACGATTTCTAGTCTTTTTTTTATTTTCTTTATACATTTTACTACATTGAACAGAACTTGGCAAACACATTATGTGTATCTGTATACATTATATTTTGCCAAGCTCCATCCACTCTTTTAAAATTTATAAAGAAAACAGAAAACCGGACGTCCAAAAATCGTTGTGTGGAAAACAGCCAAACAGGACTTATTACTTGCCTAATAATTGACATCAATTGATAAATTATTGAATAATAAACAAGTTATTTCTTCTTATTATTGGAAAGTCACGTTCTATTATTAAAACCTTCTATTATTTTGTTCATAATATTAATATGATAGCTGGATGACTGTGTTTATATTTTTGACTGTTCTAATAGTTTTGTGTTTCCAAACCCCCCCCCCCCTGAATTTTGTTTTTCAGTATAAGTCTTATTATTTCTCTTATTTCTTACATAAAGCATTTCCCAGAGCAATGAGTTGTGTATGTATAGGCCTAAACCGCCGTATACCGTGCGTACGCCTATTTGTAACTTATCGGCTCAGCTTAATATACCGTACCGTAACTTGAGAAAGCTATTTTTATCCACTACCTTAGATTTGGAACTTTAATGAGGAACCATTCAAATAGGTACAGTCCCTAAAGGTGAAAAAATACAAATTCATATTATTTTGATTCGAATAAATAATTAATAGATTAATTTTAATTCCTCCATGAAAAACATTGTAAAAAAAACAAAATTTTAAAAAAACTTGGGAATTGACTGATCACTTTTTCAGTAATTGTGATGTGCAAATTTAATAAGTTGTCTGAGTCTGGTCTTAGCAAAGATACATAATTTTCAGGTAGGCCTTCCGCCTCTGCAGCGTAATAAATAAATAATTATAATATAGTAATTTAAGAAATTTCCTTTTCTTAGAAGTTTTTATTTCTGAGGGTGAAGCTCAAATGAGTTCATAGGCGTGTGCGTGGGTGAAGAGATGAATTATGATGATGATGATAGATGACGACTAGCCTACATTATTGCTGGCTTATCGAGTCCGTAGGCTATTTATGTGATTGTGCTGTGATCAAAGAATTTTGTCCCGGTCGAGACTCGAACCCAGGTCCACCTGGTTATCAGATGGCGCATTACCACTTCCTCCAACGAGCCACTCTGAAGCGAAGGTTACGTATAGTGTACATAGCAGTGAACAATAATGAAGCAATAATCGTGTAGCAACCAACAAAATAAAAAGATAATACGTCACAGAAAGGTTGCAAGAAGCTCTCTAACTTGAAATATTTATTATGCGCCATGTATCAATTTATTCAAATATTTAAGCAATTATTCCTCTACAAAACATAGAGAAGTTATTACTTATTTTCATATTAAATATTATCTAATGATAATCATTATTTATTAACTATGCAGGCTGTTCCAGGAGAAATGTGCAATACTTCTCAGGCTGATTCCTTATAAACCAAGTAGACAAAAATGCTCCATGGGGCAAACCCCCAAAAACGCTTTGTTATCGAGATAACAATGGCTCGGTCGGTGTCTGTTCGGGGGCTGTGGGTTCTGTTTTGAGAATTCATGGCTTTTGGGCCGGTATTATAGCCGTGCTGGAGTCGTTTTCCTGTCTTGCCGGGGTGTCGTCTTTGCTTGGACGGACTGTTTAGCGCCCTATACGCGGGGATGGTTGTGTCGGCCGGTTAGGTATCTGTGGCCGGCTGCAGCTGTCGTTGTTGTTTGGCTCAATGATTGGGGTTGTGGGTGGCTGCGGGTGCTGGGCTGGCCGGCGAAGGGAATATGAAACTGGCAACCAGCTGGTAGGCCTATGCTCTTCGTGGGCTGGTGAGCCGCGGACAAACAAACAAACAGTAATCTGTCATCACTTTCCATATTATAATAAAGAATTTCAATCCCATAACTTAATTTCAACTTTTCAAATAAAATATTTCTAGCACCATGAAAATATAAAGATTTAGAATGAGCATATTCCTCACTATTCACGGGAAAGAGCTCTAATTCTTTCCTACAGTATCTACCTATGTAATTTTATGATAAATCATTATTTTTATGATATGATCATTTTATGTCAGTTGATGACGATATAAAGTTTTTTTTTAATGTTCCACCTAAGGCTCTAGTTCCACGTACCCAGTGAATAAAGAGAGATTATCTCCATATTCACGGGTTCCACCCCAGCATATGTCAATTCAGTGCATAGGAAATATCGCTTGGTTATACTGTATTACTTTTTATGATATTTTTGTTTCAATGGGAATATGAAAAAGTGACGTAATATTAAAAAGCCTGGATCTTTTCAATGAAATTTTTACTCAACAAATAATTATTAATGAAAAGGACCCCCGAGGAAACGGGCCCATAATCATTATTATTATGCTTCGTAAAATTTTGTTTGTCATCCGAGATTAAAATTTTCATAGGTACCACTATATACCTATTAATAGTACTACCACAGAGTTAATACTGCTTGCAGAGGATTTAGGTCCTCTCTGTGGATACCTACAACTATGCATATACATATGCTACTATATATATCTACATGATTCATCATTCGTCTTATACCGTGTGTTTATTTAAAAAATAGTACCGGTATCTAATAGAATTAGCCTACTGTTAAATGAGCAATCTGGTTTTCGAAACGGATTTTTTGGATTTTATTTATTCATTGGAATAGCTACTTAAATTTTACAGAGCTTATTATTGAACGAGCGTAAGCAAGTTCCTTCTTTTGACTCAAGCCCAAAGTCGTTGTCCGTCTGTTCGTTCGTTTGTTTGTTTGTTTGTATGTTCGACAATAACTTTCGAATGCCTCAATTAATCAACCACAAATTCAGAACATATATTCTTCATACTTTTATACAGGTCAAGTTCGTTGGACAATGAAATCGACCGACTCCTTCATCCTTTTTCAGGCGAAAAAAGGATAAACTGTCAGCAACAATATATCTATATATACTCCCGTATATTTCAACACAATAATCACGGCTGGGGAAAAAAATGTCATATGGAATTTGAATAAATTATTTTTTTGGATCCATCTGATTTTAATAAAACAGCTGATTTATTAGCGGCAAATTTGAAAGAACTATCATAAAAATAATGTTCTCAAATGAAAAGTACTTTCATGTTGAATTGAAGTCATATGTTGAATATTGATCTCAAAGTTTAAACATGTGATAGGAGTTTATCTACTTAAACAGCTGACAAGAGGCGGCAAATTTGAATTATTTTATCACAAGACATTTTTCGCCACACTGGTATGAAATGGACTGTTTTACATGCTTTATATGGAGGCCGAAAACGCTCGTTTTCAGGCGAGGTCGCCAGCAACTCGCCGGGAAAATGCGTTTTTCGGCCCTAGGGCGGTAAAATAACCTTGAATGTCAGCTGACTGAAGGTCGTTGTCGATTTAAGGGTTAGTCGATCAATAGGTAGCATCCCGGTTTGATTGCATAATATGTCAGCTGTTTTGGGAGTCAATGTCGACTTATTGGTATTTCGATGTAAAGGTAGTCTCTCATCTGTTATTTTGATTGGTAAGATCCGTTGTCAAGAGAACTGAACGTTGAAAGTTTTCACATTAATCAGTAGTTGAATAATAAAGGGAAACTGCTTCAATAACTAATACTTCAACTTTGATAAGATTAAAAATGTTTGTATTGATTAATTTTTGAATCATGATGAACGTGAAATCCATGTTTGAACAATATTATTGTTGTCAGACTCTGTGTTACTTCGTCTAGCAGGTTAGCCAGCGCCATCTAGCAGGTGATAATGCAACTAGACTAAGCTTCTCTGCTAGCCAGTATCTGTCGAAAATCAACAACTTTGAATTGATATTGTACAGTTTAGGATGATCGTACAAAAATTAACTTGGGCTTAAACGTTTCTGAACTAAGAAAATCGAATACACTGATAGTATTATTCAGTCACTAAATCAATAAACTTTTGACGCGAAGTTCCAATAGCAAGCAAATGGCACCTACTCCAAATTCAGCATAGGCGAAGATAGCATAATAAGGTTACTGGTCTAGCTGTTCTTGGAACTGATTAACTAATTTTTTTATTTTGTTTTCTTCGCATTGATGTTGTGTGCCGAAAAATAAAGTTCGACACCACGGGTCGAAAATGTAATATTCCGTCTCTCAATCTTTTCTAGTCCTCGGCCTACGGCCTCGGACTTGAAAACCGATTTCGAGCCGGTAAACGCACATTTTCGGCCCTAGGTACGAAATATTCTATTTCGCCACACTGGTATGAAATGGACTCTTTTACATGCTTTATACGGAGGCCGAAAACGCTCGTTTTCAGGCGAGGTCGCCAGCAACTAGCCGGGAAAATGCGTTTTTTGGCCCTAGGGCGGTAAAATAACCTTGAATGTCAGCTGACTGAAGGTTGTTGTTGATTTAAGGGTTAGTCGATCAATAGGTAGCATTCCGGTTTGATTGCATTAAATGTCAGCTGTTTTGGGAGTCAATGTCGACTTATTGGTATTTCGAAGTAAAGGTAGTCTCTCATCTGTTATTTTGATTGTCAAGATCCCTTGTCAAGAGAACTGAACGTTGAAAGGTTTCAAATTAATCAGTAGTTGAATAATAAAGAAAAACTGCTTCAATAACTAATACTTCAACTTTGATGAGATTAAAAATGTTTGTATTGATTAACTGTTGAATAATGATGAACGTGAAATCCATGTTTGAACAAAATTATTGTTGTCAGACTCTGTGTTACTTCGTCTAGCAGGTAAGCCAGCGCCATCTAGCGGCTGATAATGCAACTATACAAAGCTTCTCTGTTAGCCAATATCTGTCAAAAATCAAAAACTTTGAATTGATATTGTACAATTTAGGATGATCGTACAAAAATTATCTTGGGCTGAAACGTTTCTGAACTAATAAAATCGAATACACTGATAGTTATAAAGTAATATTCAGTCACTAAATCAATAAACTTTTGATGCAAAGTTCCAATAGCAAGCAGATGGCACCTACTCCAAATTCAGCATAGGGGAAGATAGCATAATAAGGCTACTGGTCTAGCTGTTCTTGGAAATGATTAACTGATAATTTTGTTTTGTTTTCATTGATGTTGTGTGCCGAAAAATAAAGTTCGACACCACGGGTCGAAAATGTAATATTCCGTCTCTCAATCTTTTCTAGTCCTCGGCCTACGGCCTTGGACTTGAAAACCGATTTCGAGCCGGAAAACGCACATTTTCGGCCCTAGGTACGAAATATACTATTTCCAGTATTTTTTTGGTAAAGAAGGGCTTTTATTTGCTCTTGGGCAGCAAAAAAATGTCACAGTAAAAAATTTGATGAGAAATCATGATTATGGATTTTTTAAAATCATAATTATCTGGTTCAAATTTAGCAAGCAACTGATAGAAGACAAAAATTGAAAATAAAAATACAATAATTATCCAAGAAGCAAGAATCTGTTCAGAGCTAACAAGATTTTAAAAACAAATCTGATTGTTATTATCACACGATGTTTTCAATGTAACAGAAATTGCGGTTGGCGAATACTCAGCTCTCTCTCAGGACAGTCTGTAAGTTGTCTTAGGCTCGGTGCACACATGCGATAGCGGCTCAGCTTGACGCCAGCGGGGGCTCTGAGAAACCCCGTCAGCGGTTTGGCAGTACTAGCAATCAAATGGAGCGGTGCACAGTTCAGCGGTGCGAACATCGAGCGATGGCTGGATCGCGGCGGGGCCAAAACTGTCGCCGAGTACTGCCTCACCGCATTTCGGTCGCCGTTGTTTTCCAAGAAATTCACTTCTCTACAAAAATTTGAAATGCGTAAAAATAGAGATAGGAAAATTTTGATTTCAGATTTGGATTCAGCGCCATCTAATTAGTAAGAACTCACGTAATTGCTCAAAAATAATGAAAAATAAGGAAGTTATTTTTTTCAATTTTATACAATAATCTACTTGGGTTATTTCTAATCAATATCATAGTCATCATTAACATATATTACATTATCATGTTGGCCTATTATTTAAACTATGAGCTATCATTATAACAACTATTACTATGAAAAATATTATATACGGTATGTTTCTATGTATTATATTGATATAATATAATAATTTAATATTCCGGTTTATAATAAAAGTTTCAACAAGATTATTTTCCCTGAGTTGAACAAGGAGTAATAAATTTTATTTCTTAGTTCAGCTCTTACTTCAGTCTTCTCTTCCCTGATATCTTATCATTTTGTCTGGTTTAATAATTTTGTCAAGTAAGTAAAGTAGTGTGCGGATACAATGGATCCTTGAAAGTTATGTGTACTTTAATGCGAAATAGATTCATTTCATCCTATCTATAGGCGGTGTCACTGGGGGACCTGGCCTTGTTAAAAATATTTGCTGTATATCATATATACTATCAGCTACCCCAAGACTCTGATGCCCGGTTTTTCCAAGCACACTCAATGTTGAGGGACCCTCAAATTTTGATAAACAGCTGACATTTTCTATGATAAGTATAGGAAATCTAGTAAAGTGTAGTAAACTTGAGGGTCCCTCAAATTTGAGTGTGCTTGGAAAAACCGGGCACTAGACTCCCACATGAGTGGTAAACTCTGCCCGAGTTTTCATCCAATAACTCTATGATTCGAAGTTTCATCTTTTGTGAGATTTAATAGTGGAAAAAGTTTTATGTCAATGAATTTTGCGTGTGAGACCGGATCAAGTAGACTACATAGTACTGTATAGTTAATTCACAGAAGTCGCTGAACATCTTGGAAACAGTAACATTATTATAATTAAATGCAATACGTGACTTTGCGTATTTAGACCTATGATCAATCAATTGGAAAATGAAACTAGAGAAATAAGAACCTCGAGATCAGCAGTTCAATAGGAAATCATCATTTCAATGCAATATCAGAAATTCAAAGATGTAGGCCTATGTGTCATCACTATTATTTTACACAAAACTGCAAACTGTTTTGAATTTACAGTATCTTGATTCCCTGGGACAGTAGGTTAGTTAAAATAGAATTCCTATTATTGGCTAAGCTAAAAAAAAACATTGAGCATTGTCAAAGAAACTGTCATGATCAGAAGTTCAGGGAATGGACCAGAGAGAGGTAATGAGGTTTAATTTTGAGAATAAAAGTTGATATTGAAAATATGCAGAGTTTTGAATTTATAAATAAACTCCTCTGGATGTGTCGTCTAAGATTCAACATTATTATTGTTATAGAATAAGTATTCTTTATATAATTATTTCTAGGACTTTGGTCTATATCAGAAATTTTCTGCGCATCTGTTTGCGCATGCACGTACACTTTGTAGTCAGTTTCTGCTAGGCACTTAGAAAAGAAACATTGTCAGTTCGTGATGGAAACGATTGAAACTAATTTATTTATTAGCGCCATTCACGTGCAATCAGCTATTTGGGATACTGCTTCCGAGACCTATCACGATAGGAATAGGAAGAGAGCAGCTTGGGAGGCAGAATGTGAGGAGGTTATTCGCGGAAAAATCGGATGCAGAGAAAAGTGAAATAGGTATAGTCTGTCCAAGCAAAGAAGACACTCTGGCATCGATGAAAAAATGACTCCAGCTCGGTAAATGTTGGTTCAAGAATTATCAATTTGGTAGATCAGAATGTTTCCTACAATCTGAGACCAAATCAATAATTTTTGAACCAATATTGACCGAGCTGAAGTCATTTTCTCATCTTGCCAGAGGCTCTTCTTTGCTTGGACAGACTATAAGTGGCTGATTCTATAAGGCTAAAATTTTATTATCAGTTGTTGTTTATTTTTTTATGTTGTTGTTGTTAGCAAAAAAGTCGTAGCTTGTTGGAAACTAATTACGAAGTGCTCTTTCACTAGTCCATTCTGTTCGAATGATCAGCATAGACTAAATAATTTAATATGCATTGAGTCTCAAAAATATGTGTGGCTTTGAATCCGTTGGTGGGGAGCCGCTAGACAAAGAAAATATAGGCGACCTAAAGATCAAAGTAATATTAACACAAATAAAATACAATGATATACACACTTTAAATTAGAATGGCATTTCCTCGAATGAAATTCACAAGAATTATTAGTATTATTTCCTTCAATTTTACAAAACAAGACTTTCTGGACAGACACAACGATTGCTTACTCATCAATACACATCAATGCACAGTTTCAAATCCTTAATTTGATGCCTAACTTATTATGATTGTATTCAACTGAGTTCAGCAAATTTCCACTCTAGCAATATTGTCTTATCTTACTGGAACGTTTCTTTTGGAACAGCAACTGAATTGAATTCAGAACCTCTGATTATAAGACCGGCGCATTCTCAATTGTTACACCAATGAGTCACACAAGTTGAAATTGGCACTTTGATGTCTGATTCAATCAATCTACAAAGCAAACATTTCTGCTTGAAACTATTATTTTATAAAAAATACTAGAACTTCCAAATATTCTTATTAGAGAGAAAATAAATTGAATTTTCATTTAATAAAAGGGGGAAATGAGTAGACTGCTATTATAAAACGACTTTCATAATGAAAAAAATTACTAAATTATTATTATTTCTGAACTCATGTAGGGAATATTACTAATTCGGGGGGCGCTGATTCCGAATCTGAAATCAAAATTCTTCTACTCCCATTTTTTTAGATTTAACTTTCTGTAGAGAGCATTTATCCATTGGACCCGCTAGAGACTCGCAATCGAGAGCTGCTGAACTGTGCACTGAACAAACTAACGCTGAATCTTGATTTTTTTTTAATCCAGCAGCGACCAAGCTGAGCCGCTATCGCATGTGTGCACCGAGCCTAAATGAGCAAAACGGTTTAGTTCCGCTTGCTCTTGTATTGACTCAATAATGTGTTCTTGCAGATTGCTTGCCGACTGTCTTTCCTGGTTAAGTTCCTTATCACTAATAAATATTCTTATGGATTTTATTGGTGAGGAGACCCTTACGGGTAGTTCCACCTCGCCAATGTGTACTTGGCCAGAATCGATCACCCATCCAAGTGCAGTCCACAGTGTTCGTGACTTAACATCACGTTCACCGATAGATCACCCTCACCGAGAGACCAATTGCCAGTCCTTATCACTAGCAGCTCTTCAATCGCCTTTTTCGTTGGCGTCTGCTGTAATCTCGTGTAACACCATTATTTACTGTATCACTCTTGATGTAGATTTCAGTTGATAGAACGTACCACGGCGGGCAGTCGCGACTGTACAACAATGGTTGAGAGCATACATTTTATTCGTTTTACTTGATGCGGCCGCGACTGGATTCGTTCAAGGAAGACGAATGCTTCAACAATGGAGCATTCAGCTATTGTCGACAACCGCGATCGACAGCAGCTGGCCGCAGTCACTTCAAAAAAATATCCTCTTATAGCTATGATCAGCTGATTATAGAAATTTAAAAATATCCTCTTATAGTTATGATCAGTTGATTATAGAAATGTTTTAGCTTCTAAGCTCTTAAGCTTGAATAAAAATTTTTTTTCTTAGCTGTATTAAAACTAATTTATTCCACGGGAATATAATTTTTTATGAAATAACAGATTGATAAATATAAATCACTAAAATAGAATAATATTCTTTAATAATGATTAATTTATCAATCTTGAAATTTTGTGAACCTATACTGATTGAAACATAATAGAAGGAACATTCAGTATTGTTTAAATATAGGGATTGATAAGAATTTTTATCCATATTCTACCTATTCGCGGCATCCGACGCATCAACAAACTTGACTGCAAAATTTCATCATCAAGTTATCAAAGCCATAAGTTAACTTAAAAAGTTCGCACGCGAGTTCTTCAGCCCATGGGGCTTACTAGTATATTATTTATTCAATATGAGCATAGGCACAACCTGGCAACTTATTTTGTTGTCAACTGCATTATAAATAATCAATCACCAGTAGAGAAAATAAGTTTAAACCTCTACATGAATGTTTCTCAGAATTGGAAATCATCCAAATCGACGAAGAAAAAGTTATTAATAAAAAGCCTTTTTAAGCCTTCAAACCTTATAAGATTTCAGAAAACAAGAATGTTGATTCTGAATTTCTACGGCTTGGAAGTGTGCGATTATTTATTACAGAAAGTTGATTCTGCGAAGCGAAATGCCATTCTGTAGTTCTTAATGTCTTTCTTATGATAATTTGATATTGATATAAATGATATGCACAAACCTCCGTAGCCTACTCTCTCTTGACATATTTCTGGGATTTTCAAATGAAGAACGTTCTCCCTCCTTACTTTGTTTAGTGTATCAAACCTCCGCAGTAGCGGGTAGCGCTAAGATACAAAGTGCTTTTGGTTTGCCAAAAATTTATTGTTATCGCGGCCGTGAAAGAGGAAATTCGACTGCGATTGAACTCAACCTCAACGTTTATGTAAAAAGACAGGACAACGTCAAGGGGAGTGGATTGTAAATTCTTGTTGAAAGTGTAACCTTCAATAAAGTGTCGTTTCAATTTGGTTAGAAATGAGTGATGGAAAAAGAAAATTTAAAAATGACATCCAAAATAAAGTGACGGTTGTGCTCGGAGCTCAGTGGGGTGATGAAGGAAAAGGAAAAGTCGTTGATATGCTGGCTGCCGATGCTAATATTGTATGCCGGTGTCAAGTAAGTTATTATAATCATTATAAAAACTTTTAATTTCATGTTTTATATTTTCTGAACTTGAATGTCTTGTCGAACGTAAGATGCGCTCACTTGCTTGAAAGTGAGGTTAGTCTATCTACTTGATCACGAGTTTTTTCAACCTTCAACTAGTTGAGAATTTATTGATGAAATATGAAATATGATGATATATGATAAATTGAAATATGATGATAATAGGTTCTTGAAAAAACAGCATTATATTAAAAATATATTATTCAGTTTAAGCTATTAAAATTCCACCAATATAGTGTTATTGCACTAATAAGGTTATACAATCATGTTTTGGTTTTATCAACTAGCCTACCTTTAGCTACTAGGCCTACAGTGTTTTCTTATCTTTTATCAAGTTATTACGAGTTCATGCATGATTTAAAGTAAATTTCAGAATTTGTTTGGATGTCGATATAGATTTGTGTTTGGCGTAGGGTCAAGTGTAAGAGAGAGCAACCTGCGCTCTGACTTCGTCCTCAAACAATTTTTTGTCATAATGGCAGAAGATAGTGGACTAAGTTATAGAATTGATATAATTCTTTGATCTGACTGCTTATAAAATTTTCATGAACCAAACTGTTGAAATAGTAGGTAGCGTAAACCACGCTTTGAAAAGATTTCGAGAGTAATTTATTAGTTATTTTTGAGTTGAAGGAGAAATTTTTAAATGAAAATTGTAATAAACTGAAGTAAAAACCAATGGTTGCCATACAATCCTAATTTCATGGGGCAGTGCAGTTCTTTTTTCAAGAAATCCCGCGTTTGCCCTTTGCTAGCTCAACATGAAGAAAAATTTGTTACAATAATTTGATAATCCAATTGGATCATCTAAAAACTCGACACAGTTGATGTAGTGTTGACCGGGGCTTGTTTGGACATGGAGCGACATTGGACATATGACTTATTTTATAATTCTCAACTATAAAATCTATAATTTCTGCTACAGTGGTTCAGTTGGTTAACTTGCCAGTTCAATCAGTAGCCAAGTTCTTATATTCATCAGAATTCATCCTATTAAATTTTTTCTAATATTCAATATGCTCAATAAATCTTATAATTCATTTCAACTATTATAATGGAAATTGTATCTATAAATTATATAAAAAATATGTTCCTTACTGTCCAAAGTATCTCCTTTCTCATTAGAAAAATGGGGTTTCAACTTAGAAAATTTGGTTGGATCACTGAAAACAATTTTTCTTGGTTGTTAGCAAGCTGAAATTCTAAGCTTTTGATTGTTACTGTGTGTTACTATGTGTGTTACTATTGTTACTGTGTGTTACTATGTGTTTCACAGTAATCAACTTTAAAATTAATTATCTGGATGTGTTGTCAGAAAGTTTTCCAACCTAGCCCCGGTCTCCCCTACTTATAAATGAATAAAAATATAGTCTACTATTGAAAACTGAATAATGAGCATGGATTGGACCAATGTGAGGAGCAAATAACGCCAGAGCTTATGATGTAGGCCTACCCAAACTCTTAGGGTATGCGCTGCTCTTTATTGATGGACAATATAAATACAGAACAAATTTTATTGAAGCAATTGAATCAAATTCTGAATACAAATAATATTAATAAAATTAGTCTTTTGGTAATGAGCTCTGATTTTTCTAATAGGTTTTTTAAATTAAATTTTGAATCTTGAGTTATATTAGGTTATAACTTATATATCATGAATCTTATATACATCATACTGCTCATTAAAACATTAAAGTATTGGAATTTGGTAGCCTATCTATGTTGAACTGCTAAAGTGTTACTGATATTTCAATTTTAGCATTCTATTTAATTAATGTTGCATCTGCAGTCAAAGTAATTCGGTGGAACATTTTGAAAAACATCAAAATCGACTGGATTGAAAATAATCAGACTAACGTTGTGAGCTAAAACACCAAAAAAATCCATCAATTTTCTCTAGAAAAAAACGTTTCAGTTAGTACCTCGCTTAGATACTGGTGGGAGGGCCGAAGGGGGAGGTTACCCTGTAGTGTCTTGTATTTTTTATGATTAGATATGGCATTCCTGATCTAGCAATTTCGTTTCTACTCGCAAACATTGCGATAAGCTATTACAAACTTATTGCTATAGCTATTTGATCAAGGCGACTTGACTCAAAATCTACGTGTAGAGCCATCAGTCTAAAGTAGGCAAATAATATCTAAGACAAGTAGCCTAAACAAATAAGACATTCTGGCAAGATGGGAAAGTGACTCTAGCTCAGGTTCAAAAATTATAAATTTGGTCTCAATTTGTATAAAAAATTCTGCTCTACAATTGAAGATCAAAATGTATAATTTTTAAATTGAAATTGGCCGAGCTGGAGTCATTTTCATATGATGCCAGAATGTCTGATTTGCTTGGACAGACTATAGTCTATAGTAGATAAAGAAAATGGGGATGAATGTCGAGTCGATGAACAGACAATATTGGCCAATGCATGGACACTTTTCAATGAATTGTGAAACCAAATACTCAACAATAAGTAAATAATTTCCGTTTCTATTGCTTTGACCGTAGATATAGTAAACGTAAAGCATAGGTATAGTTACTCTATGCCTTCATGTATTTCTAGCACCCAAATATTTCTTTCTTTTTTATAGAAAAATCTGACGTATTCCTACGTCAGAAAAGATCTGACGAATTTTTTTTTTGTGAAAATAGGCTCTAAAAACAGTTTAAGAGCTCTTCCATTGGTTTTCCAAAAAACAAATCCTTGTGCGCCACTTTTATAAAATTTTACGAATTAGAATATAAATGTCAGGAATAGGCTACTATTTACTTATAATTCATCAAATCTTTATAGCCTATTTATGGCTATAAGATAACCAAATATTTAAGATAATAAAGATATAAGATATGTTATTTGTTTCAAGTCTAAATTTCTATTCTTTATTATTATTCTATTAGATGATTTATTTTAATTTTTAATTTTAGTATACCGTGAATGCTTTCAATGTTGTGTGTTGATAAATTTCCTGAAAAAAAACACGAAGAGGCCTCCAATAAAATAAACCATGTATGAGTAAAATAATTAATAGACTTCATAAAAGTTTGTCTTATGAACAATTTAGTGATAATTTTGTCCCAACTTAGTGCTCCTATTGTGTCTTTAGCCTGAGATGTATGAATGTTCGGGGAAATCCATTTGTTTCTATCAATGCCGTTCTTTGCACAATTACATTTGACTCTATAGTAGGTAGCTGTTTAATTGAGGAAAATGATGACAATTGAGCAAGCTTAACTTATTGCATTATTATGTGCCTCTTCAAATTTTGAGTTTGAGTCTTAAATTGATCTTTTGAGCGGGCAACCAATTATTAGAGAAGCTTCAACTTATTTTTACACAGGATACTTTTTTGTGTGTATAAGAATTAAGTTATTGGATTTTTGCAAATTATTATTCTCATTAACTTTGAGTATCCTGTCGTTAAGATAGAATGGTTTTTCATTATGGATTATTTATTCATTGGAACGTACTCAAAATCGAACTGAAATTATTTGGAGAGAATACTTACTTGTATACTTGAATTTTTTGTCGTTGACTGGTGAGAAACCAGATAGATTGTTTCAGAAAGCCACGAGGTACTTCCGCATAGACTCTTGGTGGATAAGCCCATCCATCATCCACAATAAACAGGCTTTGCCTTAACTCTTCCTCTACCGACTTTTGATAGAAAGTTAATACTGTATTGTCCAAAATAGGCTAATGATGTCACAGCACTGCTTCAATACGTAACTTTCTATCCAGGAATAAAATAAATCAAATTCAAAAAGTTAACGAAACTCGAACGAATTAATGCACAAAAAAAAAACTATATAGTTTGGCTATAAAATATCCTAAGTTGAAGAAGGACTTATAAATATGAATTTATTCGTAATCATCTCCACCCTGCCCCTGGTGATAATTCATTCTTTATCTTAATGATGATATGAAGGTTTTATTCTTTAGACTAGAGTCTAGACTTGGCTTTATCCTTCTTCTTTTTATTAACCCCTTCTGCCTTCACAGCGTAGGGGTTGGCCTTATCCAAGCATCATAATATATTTCTTATTGTCATTGAATTATGAATTATAAATACAATAGAAAAATATAAAAATATGTTTCATGTACCTTAAGTTCGGAGAATTGCAAATTATATGACGAGCAAGTCTGCTCACATAGCTTATACTAAATGCATAATTATTAGATTGTACTGTACATTTTCAATAGATTTTTACACTATTGCGGCTATGCTACAGACCTATGAAATAATAATTATTTTCTCCATTAAACCATTTTGATGAGTGAGATTTATATTTAGAAAATTATACGGTAAGCAATTTAATCAGGGTCAAATTTGAATCACGGGCAAAGTCTTTAAATTTTTTAGATTCTCTTTACCTAAGCAGAATTATTAACTAAGAGTTATTGAAGCAGTTTGCTTCTAGTTTACTTGACCACTAGTCTGCTTGAAACAGCTTTCATTGCTTGAAGAGTCAAAATTTAATTCGCCATAAACCTCTTTGATGATTGTAAATGAAAGCTGTCTTGGCTATTTTTATCCGTTCCATATATTGTGTTCATTTATAAATAACTCTATTCTTGATTTCTTATCTTCAAGTTTTTCTACACTAGGATGATGGTAGTCAACTCCTAATATTATGCGCAAGAATGTAGGCTATATTTAATTTTGCCTTCATTAAGTTTTCCTCTATTGCATTAATGTAAAATGAAGAAAACTATTCTGTATCTCACAGCCTTTGACTTATTCAATTTTAGAATTATTAAGATTCTCGAAGTATTTTCATTTATAGAGTCTTGGATTTGAATATTAAATTAGCTTTGTATGGTGACAGTTTCGATAATACGATAATACTCGTAATAATGAGTTGTGGAATGTTCTATTCAAAATGATTTTTTATGTTGTGAGATATGAGATAATGTTCGACGTTTTCCTTGTATCCTATTATACAGAATGGGAGAAAAGTTTGGGAACGGCTGAATATTTCTATAAAAATATGAAATTTGGATGTCATAGGGGATTATACTAAAATTTAAAGTTATCAACTTCGACTGTTTGTTCAACCATCTTGGACCCACCATATTGAATCTAATTTATTATTTATATAACCTATCTTTTAAGGGACTTTTTTACATAGCCTCTAGTTAGTATATTCCATTAATATTGCTATGTGAATATTTTTGTAATGGTTCAAGATTTTTGTTTGCGATTTTTTATTTTGGTATTGGATTTGTCTTAGAGTTCTGCATGGATAACATGCATAATATGACCTCTTTTTCTCTTGAAAAAAGATTTCGTATTGGTATCCTCTGAATAAATCTGTTTGTTGAATACTGTTGCCACATACCTAATACATTTCCTTATCCAATCTAAATGTATGCTGCTGGTTTGAATCATGGAAACATAGTACTAAAATGATACCTATTAGTATAATCATTGATTGAAGAAATATATTTATAGATCTAGCTTATGGCGAATATTGATTGATTTTGGCTTTGGCTAGTGCCAGGCATTTTTCAATATTTGGATTGAGCCAGGTATTTTTTTCGAATTGGAACAATGCAACCGGTTAGCATACTTTGAATATCCTTAGACTACTATCTACTATCCTATTATGTATTTATCATACATGGTACTACTGAATACTGCAGTTATAAACAAAAACTGCTGTAGTCCTATTTAAAACTGATGAATTTGGAAATTAAACTTTAAACTTTAACCTTGCTTAAGTAGTTTTTTTTAAATACCAGCTCATGTTTGATTGTCATTCAATATTTGAAAATAGCTCACTTAGAACCTCAATCCTACAACTGCAGGTCTGTCACCTAGTCATCAGTTTTGTGGAGCGCAATTGAAAAATGAGTCAATTGTTGAATGTATCCTATTTCAAGTTGTAGAATTTAATGATTATAGCATTATTAAATTTTATGAAGGTGTAGAATGCCACTTCTCGTTCTCGACAAATGTAGAAACTAATTCACTAATTCACTTTTACAGTAAGCCTACCCTATAACACTATTTTATTAACAGAATCTATTAACCAGCATTTCAACAAATTTTTCAAACTGTTGAAAAGTTTCAATATTCAAGACAAATTACTATTATGTATCAACTCGTATTAACGAAATGTCAAACATCGAATCTTGAAATGATAGGGAAGGAAAAAACAGACAAAGTCCTTACTATTCCAATGGTGCCTAATTTCTATTAAAGTAGTGGAATGATATAAAAAATCCTAAAAAGGATGAATAAATTTCAATTCTCATCTACACAACAGAAAAATTAAATTATAATATTATGAATAATGAAAATCACCTCCGGTTGGATTTTATTTACCTTCTCATTATTAATAGGATACTAACCAAATTAACATGATAATAGGATACAATATTTCATTAAAATTTAACACATACATCTCACATGAGAAAATAATTGCTAATGTCCATAAAGTATCAAATCTCAATCCCACCAGGGAATTCTCAACAGCAAGATATTATTGAAATAATTTAGATTTATTACTTTAAATAGTATTCCATATTAAGGATCTTTTAATAAATAAAAAATGTCTCAAATTTGACCTGCGAAGCATACGTCTCTTGCTATATACTGGAGACTGTCTTATCAAAATGAGTTTTATTACGTACAATGACTTGAATTTGAATCATGAATTGTCACACTCGAGTCATAAATAATAGACTTTATCAATACGCCGCTCTTGAATTATCCTCTTTCAATAGTTATTGCAATAAACTGAACCGTTTCCAATTCAGACAATCACTTTTTGGTTTGAGAGTCAAGAATTTAATTTTCAAAGTACGGTATATCGTCTTAAATTTCCCAATAAATCCATTCATTTATCTTTATCAATAACCTGTCCTAGCAAAGAAAACATTCTGGCAAGAAGAAAAAATGACTTCAGCTCGGTCAAAATTGGGTCGAAAATAAAAAATGTGGTCCAAAATTGTAGATAACATTCTTATCAACAATTTGAGATCAAATTTAGGCATATAATTTTTTAACCATTATTGACCGAGCCGGAGTCATTTTCCCATTTTCCTGTCTTCTTTGCTTAGACGGACTAAAATAATTTGTGAAGGTAGACAGACTATTGTAATAGTGATAACATGCAATAGTAACAATCAATGGATTAATATAAAAAATGTTCATTTTCAGGGAGGCAATAATGCCGGTCATACCGTGGTTGTTGGCGGCAAAGAGTACGATTTTCACCTTCTGCCTAGTGGAATAATCAATTCAGCCTGTAAATCACTTATTGGTGAGTTGTGAGACAATGTTATCAAGGTGCGGCATTTTCATAATTGCACTGTAAATCATAAGTAAATCAATATATTAGTTCATTAACTTAAAATAGATAGTATTCATTCAATTCTTGGCAAAAAATTCTTGTAATTAATTATTCATTAATTGAGTATAATTGAATCGCTTATTTGTGAGAGGCCTTTTGTCATTGAATATTATGATTCGATTAATAATACCGGGAGGGAGGATCCTGGTAGACCTTTCTCTTGTACGACCTACATAAAAAAAGGGTGGCCACCGATAGGCTGGACAAGCCACAGCAATGACACGACACAACGAACCTAATCTCTCAAGCAGTTATATTGTTTCTTGAATATTGGCTTATATTCTATTATATTGGTGGAATGAGTGAAAATTATCGACTGGGATATTAATATCTTTTATTTTATTTTAGTTTTAAGATGAATTCATCATTTTTTCTCTCTGCATCATGATTTTTCACGGTGTGTAACAAACTAGTCTAAGTTTGTTAGCTGGTCCAGTTGCTTTCAAACTGGTCTAAAAAGGACGAATATTCCCATTCTCATACAATATTGTCAAAATTTGAGTAATTATACATAATAATGTATAATAATCTATTAAGAATAATCTAAAATATATTAATAAATATTTATAATAGCAGATCTTTCCCATGTTTCAGTACACAGTTCATTAACAGTTTCAGTATCGTATTCAAGTGGAAAATTTAGTCAAATTATTGTTTTTCAACAATTATAATTATCATTTAATTTCTTGATGAAAGATAGCAAACAATTGAAAATGTCTTTTTGTAAATAAGTTATCGTTGAAAATGTTGAAAGTGCACAGATCACTGGCTGGGTTCAGCTCAGCCAGTGTTGGTTCAGGGACTGTGAGTTCTGATTGAGAATTTTTGGCTTTTGAGCTGGTATTGGCCGGCTGGGGCCGTTTTCCCGTCGTGCCGGGGTGTCTTCTTGGCTTGGACGGGCTGTATAGTAGAGTGAATTTGAAACTGGCAACCAGCTGGTAGGCCCTTCATGGGCTGTTGAGCCAGACATACATTTATAGTATGTCTCAGAAAAAGCATACATCTTGCATACAATGTGGTAGCCTATTAACAGTAAGAATAATACATTTAATTTACATAATTATATTGCAATGAATTATGTTGAACTCCCAATTCAACTGATTCAGCTGATTCAGTGTTTTTGACACATATTAGGTACCTACCGTACATTGTTTGATATGTAGAAATTATTCACAGGGTGTCTAGCAGTCGGGAAAATCGGGAAAGTCGGGAATTAGTCTGGAAATGAAATATGGTCGGGAATTAGTCTGGAATTTGTAGTCAAGTTGGGAAAATTCATAGATTATAAAAGTTGTTCATTTTTTCCATATTGAGTTATTTTCATATTAGTACGGGAGCAAGTGTCATTCCGTGGGCGTTTCGAGTAAAGAACTTTGGAAGTGGTATCAATCTCTTCGTTTTGACCTGGAGAAAAAAAATATCGGTGGTCATAAGCTCTCCGAGGGGTGCATCACCTGTAATTCAAGATGGCGTCCGAGAATTTCAGAGTTTCACTGTTTCGGCCATAACTCAGCCATTTTTTAAGATATCCTTTCAATTTTTCTCTCAAATTATTCCTTATAAAATTTCTAGAGGTGCTATACAAAACATATAAATAATAAGTTATAAATTTTCTAATATGGAAAATTATCGAATTTACTTGAAGAATATTTGTTTTTCTGTCTAGTTTTTTTCATGCATCAGATAGACAAAAACGTTAAATCTATAAGTTGTAGATCTATTTTTTAGCTCCACAACCATGTGATTATGAACGTTTTTGCTACCTCAATGAAGGGTACAGCGAGATCCAAAGAGGGGTCCCAAAGAGAGAGTCATTTCCCCATCTTGCTAGAATGTCTCCTTAGCTTGGACAGACTATAACTCAGTGTGAATGACAATTTTGCAATACTTGGTGAATGTTTTAAACTTTGCTACTACGATTAATAAAAAATTAATAAATATACAGGATGTTTCAGGAGGAATGTGCAATACTTCTCAGGCTGATTCCTCACACCAAGTGGACAAAAAAGTCTCATGGGACCAACCCCTAAAACCGCTTTTTTACCCAGATAACAATGGCGAAAAATTGAGATTTTTCAGAAAAAATTAATTTTTCTAATTTTCTAGAGGCTTTATACTGAGGTTCTAAAATAAGCAAATCCTATGTAAAATTAGCTGAGGAATACAATGAAACCATTTTGAAGTTTGTAACTTTATCGGTTATCAAGATAATGTTAAAAATATGCTAAAAACACAATTTTTCAACAATAAGGGCTATAACTGAATAAGGAATTATAAATTTGTATTTTATATTAATGAAAATTGAAGAGAGTCGGATTCTAAAGAAAAAGTTAAATGTCAGCGATTGTGTAAATCTTACCCAAATCTCAGAAATATCGATCAAAAATCGCAAAATTGACAAAACAGCACAATTTTGTGTTTAGTAGCGATTTTGTGATCGCTATTTATGAGATTTGGGTAAGATTTATACAATCGCTGCCATTTAACTTTTTCTTTAAAATCCGACTTTCTTCAACTTCCATTTATAAAAAGTACAAATTTATAATTCCTTATCCAGTTGTAACCCTTATTGTTGAAAAATTACGTTTTTTAACATATTTTTCAATTATCTCAGTAAACGTTAAAGTTAGAAACTTCAGCTAAACTTTAGCTAATTTTACATAGGAATTGCTCATTTTAGAACCTCAGTAAAACCTCTTAAAAATTAGAAAAATTAATATATTTTGAAAAATCTCAATTTTCCGCCATTGTATCTCGGTAACAAAGCGTTTTTGGGGGTTGGTCCCATGGAACTTTTTTGTCTACTTGGTGTAAGGAATCAGCCTGAGAAGTATTGCACATTCTTCCTGAAACATACTGCATATAAACATAAAAATGTTATCAGTATGTTTTTTTTGTATATATTAAAATATACCCTATTTTAAGACAGGTTGGTATTTTTTTAGACATAAAATCATTAGATGATAAAGGCTATATATAATAGGCTATATAACGAGTTGCAACGTTTAAAAACTTATTGAGAAACTCCAACTTTGTCTTGAAAAAAGTCGGGAAAAAGTCTTGAATTTCATTCATGCAAATTGCTAGACACCCTGTATTCAAATTCAGCTATATAGCCAAACGTATTTTTGGTTGTGATATTTTCATCAGTAGACTAGGCCTTGTATTGAATATTAGCCTAAGTTACTATTAAAGTCTTTAAATCTTGACAGAGAAGCCTACAACCATATAAATAATGCCCTTCTATTAGTTCTTTTTGACATAAAACGTAAGTGAATAAATAAAAAGTGAGGAAATTTTTAATAAAAAAGAACTATTAGCAGTAGTCTTAATCCAATGATTTATTATGTTTTAATTATTTAATATATGTAGATACATAGGCCTACCGGTAGCCTATTCGATTGTTGCTGTATTGCAGCAACATTCAACATTAATTTACTCAAAACTGTGACCCAGACTGGAAAAGCGCCCTATAAAAATGCAATCCAGGCAGGGTTTAAAGAACATTACAGAACTATAAGTCTATTGAATAACTTAATAGACTATTGATTTTGCTCCAAACACATAAGTAGGATGAGGCTGAATCGGAATCTGAGGGTGATGACAGAAACTTGTGGGTGAAAAGAGTTCTTTCTTATCTAATTTGATTTTGGTTTTTAGGTAATGGAGTTGTCATTCACCTACCAGGGTTGTTTGAGGAATTGGAAAAAAATGTCAAAAATGGTTTGACTGGGTGGGAAGAACGATTGCTAATATCTGATAGAGCCCATCTCGTATTTGATTTCCACCAGGTAAGCTTCACCCATATTTGTCTTACATACCCCATTCATCTTTTGTATTATAAAATAAGAAAACATTATTATTTATAATCACAATTCGATTGGTATTACTGCTGTATCTCGTAACTGTTTCTAACGATTTGTCTCACATATTATGCCAGGACCATGTCTCATAAACATTTACAGCTTGTTTTCCGAAGAAATAAAAAAACTCAAAGAATTTTCGATTTAAAAGTTTAAACGCTCATGAATCGCCGCCACATTGAATTTGAACTTATTTTAGGAGAACCGCCAAAAATTAAGGCGGTTGGCAAATGACTGTTATTGATGCGCAGCTCTTTGAGGACAGTCTGGAGCTGTCTTCGACAGTGAATTGTTATATCTGGGTTTGCTCTCGTTCCGATGTACTTTCGAAGACAGCTCGCTGACTGTTCTGACAGAGCTGAGAATTATGCGTAGTTTATACGATGCCAATTGGCGAGGCAATTGTCATAAGACAACTGATGCCGGGCGCAAACAGCTGATATTGTCAATTGGAGTTTTCATTAAGCCATGCCTAGCTCATGATTTTAAAATCAAAAGACTCAATAGGTGCTGTACATCAGCTTTAAATTTCCAGGAGACAATTTTCATGAGACAATTGTCTCGCCAATTGGCATCGTGTAAACTAGGCATTAATAACAGTCATTTGCCAACCGCCTTAATTTTTGGCGCCAGCTATATTCAATATAAGTTCAATAAATTAATGAAAAACAATAATAAAACACTATTTTTTAAATAGAAAATAGTTATTTTTCTCGATTCTCGTTATTGACAAATTTAGAATTTTGAATATTGTAAATAGAAAAAAACTGTAAATGTTCATGTAGGCCCTCTTAGATTGGAATCAGAATGCAGTACTTATTCAAGTTTCATTTTCCAAAGCTGGAATGAATTGTTCAGTTGATTGAATATTCTAATTCAGTTTCCAATGCGAATTCTACTGCAAATCGAAACTGGATTCTTATTGGTCCAGCTCTAAAAGCTGTAACAATAGAAAGATCTTTTATCGAAAAGTGAATTTTCCAATGCATATTTATAAAAACTCGTTTCACTTTCCATTGCATAACTAAAGTCGCCCCATTATAAAGCAATCGTAGATAAACTACTATTATAATATGTTATCCATATCATAAACTTATAGCTATAATATTCCGCATATTTATTTTTCAGTAACACTATTATTGTTTTGATTTGTTCTAGATAACTCTAGAACCATTGTGGCATTACACTACATCATATCATAGATAACTTTAGAATAATTGTGGTATTACACTACATCATATCATAGATAACTTTAGAATAATTGTGGTATTACACTACATCATATCATAGATAAACTTTGAATAATTGAAAATACATAATGTGCGGTAAATACATAATACAAAAGTGTAGAATATTCCCTAGCTGGTAAAATCTCTGCAACTACGCTACATGACGTAAGGTTAGATGACGGCACTTTGTGGCCAATTACAATTTTGTCTATTTCCACTTTGATCATTAATTGAGATAAAAAGTATGTTTTCTCTCTAAATTGCAAGTATTATGTGTTTGCATAGCAAGTTGATGGCTTACAAGAACTGGAAAAGGGTAAGAAGTCGCTTGGAACTACTAAGAAGGGAATCGGCCCAGCCTATTCGTCTAAGGCAACAAGGAATGGTATCAGAATTGCTGATCTGCTTGGCGATTTTGCTACTTTTTCCGAAAAGTGAGTGAACAACAGGTATAAGTCAACATCATCAAACTTTTTCCAGTAGTGTTATTCTTTATGATTGAACGAGAAATATACTAGCTAATTGTTGAATTTTTCTAATTAGAATGATGTTCAAAGTATTAGGCTACTTACTGTAATCTTGATCTCATTAAATAATAAAATTTATTAGTTTTGAAATATAGTTGCAGTAGTAGTAATATGAATGCGTGGTTTTACATATTAAGAGTGGATGGTAGTGGACGAAAAAATGCCGAACGGCAAAATCAAGCCCCATAAGAACAATGTAATTTTTATCAATCTCTTGGAGCAGATAGAGCCTCTATTCATGGACAGAATTTCACGTTCTTTATGTCATTGGAAAGAGAATTCAATTCTCCAGGGGCGTAACTTTTTACTTTTATTTCAAGTTTAGTTCAATAATTAGAGTTCAATATTTTTTCAGTTAATTAATTATACAATAATTATTAAAATAAACTTTAAATCAAAAAACTAAAAAGTTACGCCCCTGGAGAATTGAATTCTCTTTCCAATGACATAAAGAACGTGAAATTCTGTCCATAAATAGAGGCTCTATCTGTTCCAAGAGATTGATAAAAATTACATTGTTCTTATGGGGCTCGATTCTGCCGTTCAGCAGTTTGCCGTCTACTACTGCCCACTCTTAAGCGTTACTATTATAGTATATCCAAGCAAAGAAGACATTCTAGCAAGGTGGGAAAATTATTCCAGCTCGGTCGATATTGGTTCAAAAATTATAAATTTGGTTTAAATTTTAGATTAGAATGTTTCTTACAATTTTAGACCAAAATTTATAATTTTTAATCCAATATTGACTGAGCTGGAGGTATATTCCCATCTCGCCAGAATGTCTTCTTTGCTTGGACAGATTATACCATTCTTGTATTATGCCTACTCCTCCCATTTATGACGTCTATTTCGAATAGAATATAATATTAAATTTTCAATTAATATTTCGTTTGAGGTATTCTTGGTTTTATTACTGAATATCAGAAAATTGCTTTTTAGATTGCGTGTTTTAAACATTTCAAGACGTTAAGGCGTGCTTTCCCAAACTTGTACGACAACGCCGAGTACGGCGTACAAAGAAAACTACGTGTTCTTATGAAACTGTTCACACATTGGCGAACTTTTGTTCAATTTTTCGGACTACATCCCACGTTTTTTTGTATATAGTAAACAGTGCTATCGATTGTCATGAACGAGTTCAGGTTTATCAATGAGTTGTACATTTTGGCATTTATAGTCAGTTCAAAAGCACACCAGTTTTAGTTCGTTCCTTCGTCCCAAGCAGATCCGCCATTGTTAGATTCGAGGACTAAGCAATTTTTTAACCTCAAACTCCGACATTGGATTGATTGGCGCACCTGACCTCGCCTATTTTTGAAGACTTCTCTTGAATCTGAAGTTGAAAATGAAGTGTGCTAAAAAATAACCCTTGCAATACAAATAAACATTAAATCTGTATGAGGAAGCGTTTGCTTCTCTGAAACCACTCTCGTCCAGAGGGAACGGAAAGTACTCGTAACTCCAATCAGTTCCCATTCAATTGCTTAGTTCTTTTGGCTTGTACGCCGTATATGGTGTACGGCGTAGTAGTTTTGGGAAGCACTCCTTTAGATTAGATGGTGTTTATTAACTTACGTATTTCCATAATATATTATTTTTGTCTGTCTGTTCTTGTTGGCACATTATACAACTTTAATGATATTGAAGATTTTATTAATTCAAATATTACAAATATTTTATCATAGATGAAATTCTTTATTATTGGTTTCAGAAAGTTCATTATCATTGAAGCTTCAAATTTGTGGTCATAAATTCTCATAAATATTATTTTTCTTTGAGAATACTCAAATTTCCTTGTTTTTCACAGTTTTTGTATTAAATTCTTTGTTCTGAATATACAGTATTCTATACAGTTTCTATTTTTTATTTGTTCTTAGTAAGTTATGTTGTTCGTCCCCAATTAATAGAATTAAAATGTTTATTAGTATTGTTATAGATTCCATGAGCATCAGTTTCAATTTGTTTACTTTGCTGTTTTTTAGAATAGAATGTCAGGCTTTTCTCACCTGGGAAGGCAAAGTTAGGGAGCAGCCGGTCCTCTCTTACACTTGACCCGCAACCCTATTAATAGTTCATTGATCATTATTTGATAATTACTGAACTCCCTGAACATGGTTGAAGGCTTGAAATCTTGTTCTACATCTTTCCCATGATCATCAGAATTAGTTTTATTTGTTGATAGCTCATTCCATTCATTGATGATAAACACCACAATTAATGAAAGGAACATTGATGAAAGAATTGATGGAAAGAAACTACACACCATTAGTTAACTGCTTTCATATTGAACTTATATTGATTAGTTTATAAATTATGTTCATGATAATCTTAGTTAATATAGGGCAGTCTTGAAAAAATAAGCCAGCTAAATTGCATTTGAAAATTCGAACCGGTGAATTGATTAAGAGGAATAGAATAAAGAATTATCTTGTTAGTGACTAGAAACTGTTTTGAATTCTAGTTAGAATAAAGGCCAGGACGAAATTTTTCAACAGAAGTGGTTTGAAGAAACTATTGAGGAAAACATTTCAGGAAATTAAAAAAAAATTCGAAGAAATACAAACTTGACTCTAAAAAATGATAACTAACAGATAAGTTATAACTTTCGGATTTCATATAAATGATGTACAGTATCCTACATTTTTGGTTGTGGAGTTTTAAAACTATTAAAACAATTATTTTTGTTCTATCGATTGAAAGAGACTTAGGTATACTTCCAAAATTTTATATTTTTTTCATATCATTTTTACTTTGGCAGGTTTGAAGGATTGGTTACCATGTATCAAAGGATGTTTCCTGCTTTGGAAGTGGATGTGAAACAAGAATTGGAAAACTACAAGTTGTACGCTGAGAGAGTAAGACCGTTGGTGATTGAGACAGTATCTTTCTTGCACGACGCCCTCCACTCTGGCAGTTCTGTTCTTGTTGAAGGAGCCAATGCGGCCATGCTTGATATTGATTTTGGTAAGATTTTAAATAATCCTCAGAAACGATACATTGAAAGTTCAAATTCTACAGAGTGTTTCAGAAGTAGTGTCGAGCATTTTAGGGCATTGGTCCTTGGTGAAAAACATACCTAAATATCATTTTTAAAATGTCAAGTCCTCAAATACTCACCCAGCCGCCATTTCTGTTTTCTCATTTTCATCTAATCTTTCGAATTTATAATTTTACAGCGGCCTTAAGAGGGTACTATAGTGGTCAATTATTGTGTAAAAACAGCTGAGAAATCGAATAAAACCAGTTAAAAGTTCGTAACTTTTATGGTTATTGAGATAATTAGCAAAATAAGCTGAAAAACTACATTTTACAACTTTAAAGGTATAAATTTATCAGCTGTGTTTACATAATAATTGACCACTATAGTACCCTCTCAAGGCCGCTGTAAAATTATAAATTCGAAAGATTAGATGAAAATGAGAAAACAGAAATGGCGGCTGGGTGAGTTTTTGAGGACTTGACATCTTAAAAATGATATTTAGGTATGTTTTTCACCAAGGACCAATGCCCTAAAATGCTCGACACTACTTCTGAAACACCCTGTATAACATGAAATGGAGTATTTTCAAGGATGAATAATGTGCTTTTTTACTTTATAAATTTTAATTTAACAAAGCTCATTGAAGTCTTGAGTTGAGAATTATCCAGTCCATTGACTGTGATTCATATCAAGTTAATAATCCCCATCCTTTCTATGTCACTGCGACTATACTATGTTATGTATTCTAATTCCAGAATTATTAGAATACTAATCTGCTTTGTTTTGTTTGGAATTTCATTCGGTTTTGAGATTCTAAATCAGTTTTATTTTGATTCGGTTCTGTTAGATCTAGTCTATTATTTACCGATACATTAATAATATTATTATTATCATCGAGTCAGCTCGATGGTGAACGTGAATCACGTTAAAAAAAGTTCTAAGTTGATTACTATATGATTTTTTACGCGAAGGATCTGTTCAATAGGTTTCAAAATTCAGAAAAGCTCCCAGGCCTACTACTTGTAGGAAATTTATTATTTCTGTAAAATAGTTCAGTCAGATTAGTTTAAAAATTGTAGAATTTTTAGATGTTTTTACAAATATTATTTGGGCTATGTTATATGTATATATTATGTCGCACTTATTTGAGAAATTGATCATTTTATACTAATCTGATGATTACAGTATTGAACTAGCTTTTTCTTCTTTTTTAAACTAGTTCACTGTAGAGACATTTCCATATATTACGTGACATCTAATTGGAGTTTCGAATGACAGGTACATATCCTTATGTGACATCATCTAACTGCAGTATTGGAGGTGTTTGCACAGGGCTTGGTCTTCCACCATCGATGATTGGAGAAGTGGTCGGAGTGGTGAAAGCCTATACAACTAGAGTTGGAGATGGTCCTTTTCCCACTGAGCTATCTGATGTGAGTTACTTATTTCATTGAATATAAAACTCAACTAACTCAGTTTCGTATTGCTTTACCCACCGAACGAAATAGGAAATTATCCAGTCATGATTTCTCATCAAAAAACTTATCACTGTGACTAAACACAGGACTTATCAAAAACCGGCGTTTTGTTTCATTTTGACCACCATTTCTGATATTTTGGTAAATATTAATGAATCACGGCCTAACCTTTTCTCCAGAATTAAATTCTTTTCAACTTCTATTATTCAAAATACTTATTTATGATTCTATATTTGAAAACTTCCAACTGGTTTCATTGAATCTCTCAGCTTATTTTACGTAGTTAATTATTAATACAGTATCAACCAAAATAAACAGTACTGGAACTGAATCAGCTGTAGATGCCTTCTCAATCAGCTGATTCTATTGGTGATTGTTGCCACGCCTTCGTGTTCATTACTCCTTTTTTTAGGTTCGTTTATGTTAACATGGTGCAATCAACTGTAGAAAAAACTTCTATCGTAGAGCATTATTTATGCTCATACGGGAATGGACGTGCGGGTGGTTCAAGCTTGTCACACACCGCTTTACGTTTTCAGGAACATTTCCACAAAACGCACCTAATAATGCTGTGATTCTTAGTGTTGTTGAAAAATTTCTAAGAACAGGTAGTGTTTTGACAAAGTAAAAGGGCTTTTCAGGTCGCCCAACTACTGTCTGTACAAATTAAAACGACGCAGAGTGTTTCAGCAAGTGTTATAGTCACCGAAAAGAAGCCTAATGCGAGCTTCTCTTCAACTGAATATGAGCAATTCGTCAATGAGAAGAATGCTAAATAGTATTGGTGGTTTTCCCTACAGGATACAAACTGGACAACCACTTAACTGTAGAGTTCCAACTGTACAGCAGTACTATTTCTGTACTATTTATTTTGGCTAAGGTTACGGCCACATGGGCAGCTTTTTGCTGCAAATTTTGTCAACACCTGTGAAGTTGTTCCCAACTCGTTCAAATTTTAATAAAAATCATGTCATAATATAATTCTAAATTTGAGTAATTTTGTACAATCAAAAGAAATTTCTCATCCCTTCTCAATTTTGAAATAATTATGATAGAAATTTTTTTTGTCCAGATTCCAATTAAAATTACGTCATAATTTAGTACTCAATTTGTGTATGTGTATAGTGTATGTCTGTATACATTATATCTCGATCCCTAATTGACCGATTGACTTGAAATTTGGAACTTAAGGTTCTTATACCATGAGGACCCGACTCTAAGAAATTCAAAATAATTCATCGAAAAATGGCGGATCATATGCCAAAAATTGTGTTTTTCAAGATTTTCTCGAAAACGGCTCTAACGATTTTTCAAAAATTCATACCCAAAATAGCCCTATATAAGCCCTATCGACTGCCATGAAACTCGTTTCTGGCAAAATCGCAGAAGATCTGCAGCATTGTTGAGAAAAATGAATTTTGCAATATTTCGATTCCTAATTGACAAATTGACTTGAAACTTCGAACTTAAGGTTCTTATACCATTAGGACCCGACTCTTTTTTAAAAATTTTTTTAAATTAAACTTTTTTAAAAATTTAGAAATTAAAAAAAAAATCATTGAAAAATGGCGGAAAAAATGGCGAATAATATGTAAAAAATGATGTTTTTTACGATTTTCTCGAAAACGTCTCTAACGATTTTTCTGAAACTTATACCCGAAATAGTCCTATATAAGCCCTATCGACTGCCATGAGTCTCGTTCCTGGCAAAATAGCAGAAAATCCACAGCATTGTTGAGAATAATGGATTTTGCAATATTTTGATTTCTAATGACCGATTGCCTAGAAACTTCGAACTTAAGGTTCTTATACCATGAGGACCGACTCTAAGAAATTAAAAAAAATCATCGAAAGATGGTGGATAATATGCCAGAAATTGTGCTTTTCAAGATTTTCTCGAAAACGGCTCTAACGATTTTTTTTTAAATCATTCCCAAAATAGCCTTATATAAGCCCTATCGACTGCCATGAGTCTCGTTCCTGGCAAATTCGCAGAAGATCTGCAGCATTTTTGAGAATAATGGATTTTGCTAGCCGAAGCGCCGATAGGCGCGAGGCGTCATGGGCTAGTGATAATTATCAAATCATATAACTATATGATGGGCCGAAGCGCCGATAGGCGCTAGGCCTCAGCGACGAGTGAAAAATTCACTGTTGGTACCAGACGGAGAGAAAGTAATGGCCTAATGCAATTTGCACTTGCTGATAACTAAGTATAAATACTTGTATTAGGTACCGTATGCAAATATGAATGGCAAGGAAAGTTGTGTGAGTGTACCACACCAGATTTTTTAAATTCTCTTTTCAGGAAACCGGAGATAGACTGCAGGCGATAGGTCAGGAAATCGGAGTGACAACCAAAAGAAAAAGAAGATGCGGATGGCTTGATATTCCTCTTTTGAAGTATACTGCGATGGTGAATGGCTATACCAGGTGAGATCAAATGTCTATTATCTTTTTCAAAGTATTTTTAGTTATTGAGAGGTTTCCATTTTGTACTTTGTTATTTTTGACTTGTGACTGTCTGGTAATTGGTATTTCAACTATTTACGATCATAGTTGTCATATGACAAGTTGACCGTTTTCATGTGATCCAATTTTCAGCAAGAAAGTGACGGCATTGGTCCGGTACAATCAGTATCTTATTGTAAAGAGCTTCTAGGGAAAAATGTAGCATTATTATTATCATATAGTTTCTCACTCCAAGATGTCCTGGTTTGCTTGATTATGGTGTATTGATACAATGAATTGACAGACGAAACCTCTTCTTTACCTGTTCACTAGCTTCATTGGGAAAACAATTACTGAGAATGAAACTGATGCCTTTATCTTTCAAAATTATTATTGAGTATTGGAGAGTGATTTTCTTACTCGTATTATTTCAATTATGGAAAATAAACATGATATGTGCTTGTATATGAAAAGTCCAGGCATTTAAAGCGAAAAAAGTGGAACCTGTCAGTAGTGATGTAAAATACCCGGGTATTTAAAACTCGGGGTAAATACCCAGGGTATTTACCCGGGTAAATACCCAAAATTCCTAAATAGCCGGGTATCTTGGGTATTTATTGAATCATTGATGTTTGTACCCCTGAATATGTTATTATTGGCATTGATGATATATTGGCATAGTAATTGAATTGTTATAATATTATGAAAACTTATTTGCTATTTTTCAATGACTTTATATATTCTTTTAAGTATTACTTGAAGTTTTGAATGAATAGGATCTTCATGAACAAAACTGGGTAAATAAGACTAGACAAACTCTGCAGGAGTTTTATGCATATATTTCTACTCTAAACTATAGGCCACTAAATAAAAGTAATAAATTAGAAGAAAATTGAAACCAATAGTTACAAACTTGAAAATCTCGTGAAGCATATTTAGGCTATTTAAAAACAAAAATAAGAAATTAACTCTTAGAAAATGTTTTTGAGAATTTTTGTGTCAAGAAAAACCTATGGAAGTTTTATGCATATTTTTATGTATCTACTCGAAATTGTAATAAATCTGTAATTTTAATTGAATCATGAATTAAAATTCTGTAGATGGAAACAAATAATATTGAAATATTTTCTAAGGCCGATAAAGGGCATAAAAATGGATGAAACTCAAACATTTAACTTGAAATAAAATTAATTCATTGGGAAATTTATTTTATTAACATTCTAAAAATTAGAGGCCTATTGGCATAGATTGGGATAGAGCGTATGTAGTTTTAGATTATAAGAAATGTTTTTCAGGTATCCTGGATGTAGGCTTTTCATGAAAAATATTCTTGAATAATATCCTCTCGTTAAAATTTCGCTAAATATTTTCCTGATGAAGTTGGTTGTTTCTGTTCTCTTGAAAATATTTAGCCTAAATAATACTTAGTATAGTCTGTCCAAGCAAAGACGAAATTCTGGCAAGATGAGAAAATTACACCAGCTCCAGAAATATTAGTTTAAAAATTATAAATTTGGTATCAAATTGTAGGAAACATTCTGATCTACAATTCGTGACCAAATTTATAATTTTTGAACTAATATTTCTGGAGCTGGAGTCATTTTCTCATCTTGCCAGAATGTCTTCTTTGCTTATACGCTTATAGACTATACGGAACCATAAAATAAATCAATAAAAAACTGAGTAAATAATCTTTTTTATGGTTTTCCAAACTCATAAAAAACGTGTAATTTTGTCCATAAATAACGGCGCTATCTGCTCCAAAAGATTTATAAAAATTACTATGTTCTTATGGGGCAGTTGGCCGTCCACTACCATCCACCCTTAATCAGATTTGCTTGTATCAATGGCATAATGTAATGCTTTCTCAACGAAATCGTCAATGAAGTCAATCTTTATCAATGAAATCATGACAGCACCACATTAGAAAAATAGTGAACATGCTTCAATTGTTATTTCGTTTTATTATGATTTTTCCCCAGAAAATGGATTGAAAGTAAAAAATTGATACTGGGTCAAACTCCCCTCTCTTTGAACGTTAAATAATAGTTATAATTAAAAAAATTTTCTTGTCATTTTCAATACGATTTAACAACACAGAAACAAATGGAATCATAAATACCCAGTACCCGGTTATTTATGTCAATGATGCTCGGAAGTTAAGTGCTATTTGTCACTATATAAAACATTTTTGTTTACATTTTGTCATCATTTCACTATCAGTGAAGGCATTTGAATGCGAAAAGACAACTAAATCTTTTCTAAATTCAATAAAAATGATAAATACCCAGTTTTTGGGTATTTACCCGGGCCTTGGATAAATACCCGGGTAAATACCCAATTTATATTTACCTACCCACTGGGTATTTACCCGACCTACATCACTACCTGCCAGTGAGATAGGCTTAGTAGTCTGGGTGCCAAATGCAAAAAAGGGGGGTAACCTTTTTTTGAGGTATGTCGTCGGTTTTTTGATCGATTATGATAGATTAAGATGTGTAGATTCCGAATCCGAGTGATGCCACTCTGTGAAAGTTGAGCATTTTTTGTAATTCAAGATGGCGGCCAAAATTTCGGTTCCGTTTTCAGTTTACTGCGATTTACGTCAAAACGAAGCGTCGGACAGAAAAAATCATTCCTACCTTTTTTTTAGTAAATTAAATTTCAAACAGACTGATATCAAATCCAACCCTCTATCTTCAATACTCACCGAGATATGATTTTTCAAAAAATAGGTTAGTTTTCGAGAAAAACGAGAATTTGAGTATTTTTAGTTTTTGTTCGCTTATATCTTCTGACCTATTCATAGAAATCGTCCAATTCAAAATCCCTCTGGGGATAATTTTGTTCTCTACAATTTGAGACCAAGTAGACCTATTTTCCTTGCTTAGTTTTCGAGCTACAGCTATAAACATATATCCTTGTATCTCAAAAATCTTACCTTTTTTGAAGGTGGTCTCCTGCACAAATCTTTACCTGCTTGTATTGAGATTTTCTACTGTAATAATTTTTTTTAGATCATTTTCTATTGGTTTACCCACTTACCGATCTGAATTTAGGTTATGTTCAACTGTAAGGACCTTCTAAGGATCACAGACTAAGGAAACCCTAACTTTTAAAAGTTGACGGATCTCAACAAAATATAGCTCATTCTCTTCAGCTCACCAAGGCGGTTCTTTTTCATGTATTACATTTCAAATTTGAACGATATTGAAGAATTCTATTGATGAAGAAATATTGACTTTTTCTTCACATACCTGTAAAAGGCTATTTTTGTCTTATAAATGATTATAACTTTCAAGTCTTTATTGATAAAAAATCGTGGTTGGTCTTAAATTATAGATCAGGATTTTTCTTTAATTTGCAAGTAAATTGATCCACAATACTTGTTTATTAAGTACAGAAAATAAGTTTATATAAGTCGATGAATTGACTTGAATTCACCTTATTTGACTTTTCAAGCATTTTTTCAATCAGACAATCGTTTATAAAAAGCATATTGGACATCTGAGCTTGTAGAGGAGACATTTTCATACATTTTAAGTAGGAAAGAATGTTTTAATCTTGCTTCAATATCCATAAAGAAATTATTGATTAATAGTGAAAACATGAAAATTATCGATCAATTTATTTTTATGTTTATTAGACTAGATATAACTTTTCTATCGGCGTGATGCCAAAAAAGTTATTAATAGGAGGTTGTAGAGGAAGAAATTCTCTACAAAAGAATTATATTTCAATTTTATTTAACTCATCATTATCTTGTTTTTTTAACCCTTAAAAAGAATAGTGTTTGCATTCAATCAAACTGTGAGAATTCTATCAATTTGAAAACAGCTACAACTTATATGATAAGTTGGAAGGAAAAAAATTAAAATATGATCAAAATGTAGAGAAATTCATCCTCTTCAATCTACAATATTCATTTCCATTTTAAGCCCTCGCCTGAATAAATCAAAAAACAATTTAAGTACTTGAAAACATTTATTTTCGAAATTTCATTCTGATTCCACAGGTGGTTATAGTTTTTTTTATGTTTATTGATAATTTTATGACTGATTATTGTACATCTAGATATATAGATTCCAAATAACAATGATAACTCCTTTTCAAAGTTGAGCTTCCCTCGTGAATAAAGATGGCATCAAAAGTTGGAATTGAGATTCCATCTCTTATTTATTGTAAGTGATATCCACATGCGCTGCTTCAAAATCGATAGTTTTCAGGTCATAGAATACAAATCGAATATCAAATTTCATTTTTACTATCCACAACACGGGAAATTCAAGATGGCTTCCGGAGAAGTGTTGTAATTTGAAATTTAAAGTGTACTGTATCGGAGGATCGGTCATGCCCAACTACGCGCCCCTTCATTTTCCTCCTTGCCTCCCACAAAAGAATGTTTTGCAGAGAACGTGAAAAGAGCTCACTACCAGACCTTGTTGTGGTTGTCCATCAATTATCAAATGCAAACTCTTCCAGATCCAACATCTTTGGGATGGAAAAAAGATGAAATGAATAAAACACTTAAACCTATATCCATACTTTCAGGTATAAAGATTGCACCGGACTACATCCTGGACTTGACGAGATGCGCATGTCGATCGAAAAGCCCATGTACAAGTATGAGATGCAGTTGTAGGGCGAGCAATCTATCATGTGGCATAATGTGCCAATGTTCACATGAGAGAGAAAAGTGTGGAAATCCACATACACATTTATCAGAAACAATGAATGTGTCTGAAGATGAAGATAATTGATGTCAAAGAAGATTTTATTAAATAGGCTGGAATGTAGGCTAATTCTATGAAGCAGTCTATTTAAAAAGAAGTTGCACTGAGTAACCAGATCACCATACAGCATCCTGAATGACATAGTTTGATAGCTCATTTTTCATTCTGTGCATGAAAAGACTAATTTCTTCAATATTTTTAATCGCTAAACGTGTGAAATAATGGATAGAACATACAGTACACTTTAAATTTCAAATTACAACACCTCTCCGGAAGCCATCTTGAATTTCCCGTGTTGTGGATAGTAAAAATGAAATTTGATATTCGATTTGTATTCTATGACCTGAAAACTATCGATTTTGAAGCAGCGCATGTGGATATCACTTACAATAAATAAGAGATGGAATCTCAATTCCAACTTTTGATGCCATCTTTATTTACGAGGGAAGCTCAACTTTGAAAAGGAGTTATCATTGTTATTTGGAATCTATATATCTAGATGTACAATAATCAGTCATAAAATTATCAATAAACATAAAAAAAACTATAACCACCTGTGGAATCAGAATGAAATTTCGAAAATAAATGTTTTCAAGTACTTAAATTGTTTTTTGATTTATTCAGGCGAGGGCTTAAAATGGAAATGAATATTGTAGATTGAAGAGGATGAATTTCTCTACATTTTGATCATATTTTAATTTTTTTCCTTCCAACTTATCATATAAGTTGTAGCTGTTTTCAAATTGATAGAATTCTCACAGTTTGATTGAATGCAAACACTATTCTTTTTAAGGGTTAAAAAAACAAGATAATGATGAGTTAAATAAAATTGAAATATAATTCTTTTGTAGAGAATTTCTTCCTCTACAACCTCCTATTAATAACTTTTTTGGCATCACGCCGATAGAAAAGTTATATCTAGTCTAATAAACATAAAAATAAATTGATCGATAATTTTCATGTTTTCACTATTAATCAATAATTTCTTTATGGATATTGAAGCAAGATTAAAACATTCTTTCCTACTTAAAATGTATGAAAATGTCTCCTCTACAAGCTCAGATGTCCAATATGCTTTTTATAAACGATTGTCTGATTGAAAAAATGCTTGAAAAGTCAAATAAGGTGAATTCAAGTCAATTCATCGACTTATATAAACTTATTTTCTGTACTTAATAAACAAGTATTGTGGATCAATTTACTTGCAAATTAAAGAAAAAATCCTGATCTATAATTTAAGACCAACCACGATTTTTTATCAATAAAGACTTGAAAGTTATAATCATTTATAAGACAAAAATAGCCTTTTACAGGTATGTGAAGAAAAAGTCAATATTTCTTCATCAATAGAATTCTTTAATATCGTTCAAATTTGAAATGTAATACATGAAAAAGAACCGCCTTGGTGAGCTGAAGAGAATGAGCTATATTTTGTTGAGATCCGTCAACTTTTTAAAAAGTTAGGGGTTTCCTTAGTCTGTGATCCTTAGAAGGTCCTTACAGTTGAACATAACCTAAATTCAGATCGGTAAGTGGGTAAACCAATAGAAAATGATCTAAAAAAAATTATTACAGTAGAAAATCTCAATACAAGCAGGTAAAGATTTGTGCAGGGGACCACCTTCAAAAAAGGTAAGATTTTTGAGATACAAGGATATATGTTTATAGCTGTAGCTCAAAAACTAAGCAAGGAAAATAGGTCTACTTGGTCTCAAATTGTAGAGAACAAAATTATCCCCAGAGGGATTCTGAATTGGACGATTTCTATGAATAGGTCAGAAGATATAAGCGAACAAAAACTAAAAATACTCAAATTCTTGTTTTTCTCGAAAACTAACCTATTTTTTGAAAAATCATATCTCGGTGAGTATTGAAGATAGAGGGTTGGATTTGATATCAGTCTGTTTGAAATTTAATTTACCAAAAAAAAGGTAGAAATGATTTTTTCTGTCCGACGCTTCGTTTTGACGTAAATCGCAGTAAACTGAAAACGGAACCAAAATTTTGGCCGCCATCTTGAATTACAAAAAATGCTCAACTTTCACAGAGTGGCATCACTCGGATTCGGAATCTACACATCTTAATCTATCATAATCGATCAAAAAACCGACGACATACCTCAAAAAAAGGTTCACCCCATTGGCACCCAGACTATAGCGGAAAATGTCCTTAATTATTTTGGAATTCTAAATAAGTGCTCAAAAGCTTACTACTGTGTCGTGTAAGGAAATTTTGTTATTCAAGGCCAAAAGTCACAAAAATAATTTTTGCGAACAACTTGTTTTGTATGCATGCCTATATTTTTCATTATACCATTCAATATTTGAATGAGATTATAAAAACTGCAGACCATAAATTGGTTTTATGCATTTTTCAAAGATTGGGTGAATCATTCTATTAAATGGTAAAGCCTTATAAACAGCGGAATAGGATGGCTTATGCCAATTCCCAGCTTAGCCGCTCTCATTGTTAGGTTAAATGCCTGGACTAACAATCTATTAGCCTATAGTTCTGTTCAATCTAGTAGAATTTATAAGGATGGCAAAAATCGAACTTACACCACAATAGAAGTACACTGTACTTCATTGTCAGGCAGTGCGTCCAACCTTTCCTGTCTGTGGTTCTAACTTATCAGTCATTGCCTTTCAAAACCCTCATTCATCCCCATCAGCATTATCACCTGCACCCAAGTCCAGTGCTCATGTGGTCATCATCTTTACCGTGATTAGAATATTGCTTCTTACACTTGTATTATAATAATCCTATTATATTAATCGAGCAATTTCTGTATGTATGTATGTTTGTGGAACCACGGATCTAGAAAACGGCTCTAATGATTTCCTCGAAATTTGAAATGTAATATAACCATGATGGATAAATAAGATTGCACCAGGTCTCATGTCTGGGAAAACTTACTGGCAGGATTAATAAAAAAATAAAATATTCCTTATTCAGGCATAATCCTAAGTACTGCGTATAATGGCTGTTATTGTTAGCTGACCAACGCTATCCAGCTGGAGTGAATGGAGTTACATTCAAGTCTATAACACATGTTCATGACTGTCAAAAAATTGTGAAAGGTGATCATATCAATATTTCAAATTTATTTTATCTACGGGGGTATTGAAAAATTCCTATTTCAGTTTTACAATTGAAATCGAAATGACTACCATTTCAAAACGGAATCTCAGAACCGTGTTGTAATGAACGTTTTTCGATACAGTCCAAATTCCACTTTATGATACATTTCTTGTTTTGTTTCAAAATCAGGTGATAAAAAGTAAACAGTGTTCAACTAACCTCAAAATCAAAACTGCGACTGGTATTGAGTAGCCTACCAGTATTTTTTTGTCAATATTTCAATTTAAGTATTTGAATATTTAACTAATTTGAATAGTCCAAAGTTTAAATAGTTTAATATACTTATAACTTTGTCAGTGAATATGTTAATAACTTTCACTTTTACAACAACACTCACGATTTTGTTGCTTGTCGAATGCGTTTTGTGGTTCTGACTGATATGTTATTTTAACATATTTAACAAGTAATTAGTTGATTATCATAACAGTTCAAGTAGGATGAAGACAAAAGAAGTTGAATGAACGACGGTATTTTGATTTTTATAATAGCGTACACTTACAGATAGCTTGATACTGGTCTGATACTGATAAATACACTGGTGGTCGTAGATAGAATAGTGCATGCAACGGTTGTATTAGGCCTTTATAGCATTCGTGAGATATTTAGAGCACTTGCTTCGCTTGTGGCTCTAACTTACATCTCACCTCATGCTATAAAGGCTCCCATTATACAACCGTTGCATAAACTACTATTTTACAAGGAGGTTCCTTGATTTTTTACAACAACATATTTATGTAATTCAACAGTTTGGCCGCAGCTTCAGAGCAAAGCTTGGTACCAGATATTCATTTCTTAAATGAGTATCCTTCTTTGAAGAAATCTATGTAAATATGAGCTATTATTCAAGTGTGGAAGTTAGAAGAAATTTTTTCTTTATTGTATTTTGGAAAGCAATAAATAATATATTCTATCCAATTCTTCTTTTCAGGTTATGTATCACGAAACTAGATATTCTTGACAACTTCAAAGAAATAAAAATTTGTATCGCTTACAAGAAGAATGGAAGTAAAATATCTTACTTCCCCTCCAGTGCTGAAGAACTTGGAAAGGTTGAGGTGAGCGAAATGTATTTCTTCAATGATTTCATCATGACTCTATTCTGCGAATTATTCCAATTTCAATTGAAACATTAGATTTTCACTCCATATTGTCGCAAAATGAGGTGAAGAGGCAGAACCAATTTCATCATACAAATGTTACTATAAGATTATTAGAACCATTTCAAAAAGTTGATTAGCTGACTTCTGTTAATTAAAAAGTTGGTTGTTATTAATTAAACAACTACTTGAATACAAGACTGTGATGTGTTATATTTGCGTCCTTTGAAGAAGTGGAAATGATTGAGAGGGAATTTAATAATCTTTGTTGAAAACTGAATCAGTTCATGTTTTCTCTAGTAATAAAAAATAACAATTAACAGAAGGAAATTCATACATATTTGGAATCAAGAAGAATGTGAGAAAAAGTCAAACGCTTTTACTATATTAATTTGTTAGGATTTATTCCCAATTATCCTTACTGAATAGAAATGGTCATGAAAACAGATTTATTACTCTAAATAAATTATGTTCATTTAATATTGATAATCACGACAACTACACTAGCAAATATTTATACCTTCAGTGATACAATATTGATACTCATTCATTATTACTTCTTATGAATATTATGAACAAGTTTTGAACATATTCTAAGCAGTTTTATTTTCAATTATCAGGTTGAGTACATGAGCATGCCGGGCTGGGAGACAAGCATAGAAGATGTTAGAGTGTATAACGATTTACCAAAAAATGCAAAAGCCTATTTAGAATTAATCGAAGAACTTCTTAAAGTGCCTGGTAAGTCCATAGATTCATCTATAACGTATTCATTGATTATGTGATAGAACGCAATTTGTTTATTCTCCAATGACGAATTATTAGTACTGTATATACTGATATTGTCACAATGTCCCCCTCATTACTATACGCAAAATCACCTTTTGTACAAATTTATTTTAGATTTCAAGTTCAAGTGGTGTGTGAAGGATTTTGTTCTTTTTCACCACACTAGTGTGTAATTTACTGTTTTGCATGCACCATAAGGAGGCCGAAAATGCTCGTTTTCAGGTGAGGTCACTGGCGGCTCGCCGGAAAAGTGCCATTTTCGGCACTAGGGCGGTAATAGTAAATTACATGTTTGGAAAAGGCGTTTTTACAAACGAATAATTATGTTCTCCAAACGAGCGGTACGCGAGTTTGGAAAATAATTATGAGTTTGTAAACTTTTCCACACGAATTATGTACATTTTTTTCGTCATACTAGACTGAAAAGGATTTATTAAAACCTCAAACAACTGAAAACATCAACTGAAGCCAACATAACCTCAACACAACACTAGTACAAACGCAAACACTGAACTGTCATGGTGGCTTGTTCGACTCATTTATTCATACGTTGGAGTTCGGAAAAAACAGCTGGGCTAGATTTTCAGTGCTGTAATTATCATCGTGATGATAACTGGTGCTGTAATAATCATCAAAATGATTATTACCGCATTCAGAACAGCTGATCTTTGATTCTCCTGTAAACGGCAATTTTCCAAACGCAAATCTAGCTTGGAAAGTAGTGTATTACATACGAGTATGGCGAAAAATAAATGTCAGCTGACTGAATGTAGTTGTCGATGTAAGGGTTAGTCGATCAATAGGTAGCATCCCGGTTTGATTGCATTTAATGTCAGCTGTTTCGGGAGTCAATATTGACGTTTTGGTATTTCGATGTAAAGGTAGTCTCTCAACTCTCGTTTTGATTGGTAAAAATCCTTTGTCAAGAGAACTGGATGTTGAAAGTTTTCACATTGATCAGTTGTTGAACAATAAAGGAAAAATGCTTCAATAACTGATGTTTCAACTCTGATAAAGTTCAAAATGTGTTTTTTAAATGTTGGATAATAATGCAAGCTAAACCCGTTTTTGAACAGAATTATTGTTTGGTTGGATCATACTCCCTCTAACCAAGGTCTGTAGAAGGTCTACAGACCTTGCCTTTTACTGCTTACCAAGAGCGCCATCTAGCGGGAGAAAACGCAACTGCACTTGACCTTTGTATTACTCAAATGGTTATAAATTTGTCAAAAATACGAAGTTTTAATTGTCATTGTAATTTCCGTTGATTGTACAAAAACTATCATGGGCTTAAACGTTTCTGAACTAAGAAAATCAATTATTCTGTTATAAAGTAATATTCAATTGATTAAATCAATAAACTTGTGATGCAAAGTTTCAATACCTAGCAGCTTGGCCTACTCCAGATTCGGCTTAGGCGAATCTAGTTCAGTAAGTTATCTGGTCTAGGTGTTCTTGGAACTGATTAATCCTATTTGTTTTGTTCGTTTTGATGTTGTGTGAAAAATAATGTTCGATACACGGGCACAAAAGTGAAATTTCGGCTCTCGATCTTTTCTAGTCCTCGGCCTACGGCCTCAAGCCTTGAAAACCGATCTTGAGCCGGAAATCCGACATTTTCGGCCCTAGGTGCGAAATATAAATAATAATAATTCGTTTATTTCACTGCATTTTTACATACATTTTGACATACATTAAATCTGTATACATACGTTAAGTATAATAATTGAACATGAAATAATAATAGAACCTCACATGTAACAGAAAAAAGAAAACCACAGTGCATCCCTCTTTAGGTTGAATCTGTGATGAGGGATGGCTAAATACTATTACAGTGCATGCTTTCGTGTACACTCACACATCATAAGCTTAAGCTGTTGATTGCTGTTTGAGTATAAACGGAAGGATGCTCCTGTAAATTAATTTTCATTGGACATGAAGTGGAATTGACAATGTCTCAAGTTTCTTTAATCATGAAAACATTGCACAACATTGATATTCAATTTACAAATTTAATAAATTTATTGTCTTTTCAGTAAAATGGATTGGTGTTGGCAAAGGCAGGGAGTCGATCATAACTGTCGAATGACATTTATGACTGCAAATGCGACCATTTTGGCCTCGGGTATCGCTTTTATTTCAACTTATTCAATAACAAGTTACTTTGCATTGTAAAGACCAAGCCACCTACGATTTTGATTTTGCCTGCATTCTACTACTTATATCCTCCAAAAAAATTAGAATTTTTCTAAACCTCCATTGCAATTAGAACACACATTTATTTTTTCAATTAGATAGTTATATTAGTACTTACCGTATTTATTAGTTGTTATATTCACCTTAAAGTTAAGTGCATTATTATTATTATCTTATCTTAATACAGAAGCAACAAAATAGAAATTTCACAAGCACAAATTTTCCAGTGAAATCTACATTCAATTATTATGAATGTTGAACTCTATTTTTTTAAATATATACAATTTGTTATAAATTATTTACAATACTTGCGTGTTACTTGGGAAATTTTTTGAATGTTAATTGCTTTAAAATTTATATTCATTCTTCTTTATCATTATAATCACGGTATTATTTTATCACTACTGTTTCATGAAATCGGCCCAAATCTATATTTTTTTCATTTGCATGCAAAGAAGTTAGTAGCCACACAGCAGCAAAAGTGTTTTAATTTTTTTCATCTTGGTAACGTTCATACAACTAATCAAATTGAAGAATGGCGTCTATTGTGAAGTGCAGAAGTTGGTCGATTAGAAACTTGAGCTAGTGCTTATCATAGAACACTTGATTTCAAGAACTATTTAAAAGGTAGTACCATACAACATTTAAAGAAATTGAGTTATTACTCATCACAGAAGATTAGTTCCAAGAATTATTTCGATTGCAATTTACTCGTCATGTATAATAATCAATCAATACAATACAATACAAACATAAGTACAACAGGCATAATGCCCAAAACTGTTCCTCAACTAATTTATGACTACTGTTGTAATTGTAATTATTGAAATTTTCAATTAGTATTTCATTCAATTTCATTATTATTCGTATGGATTCAATTTAATGCTTTTATGATTAGTTCTAACTTACTTGGATTATAACTCTTAATAATTGGCTTTTCAAAATAGGCCAGACATTTTTTTGGTTCGCTGTACAATTTTCAAAATCTTCTCATTACTTGCATCACATGCAGTTGATTTCATAACTGAAAGATTATAGCTACAATATTTGTAGATTTTCTTATAAGTAATTAATTTTTTATACTTGCAATATTCAACAATTCAACACAATTTTGATAGAATATCACTGTAAAATTCGAATTAATTATAAAAGTGCCTGATGAAGAAGTTCATTTATCAAATTAAAAATCGAGGGCTCTCGTTATAATCGAAGTAATGTCAAATTGAGGTGTAATTATCGCAACTCAATAGATTTCCTAGTTTTTGGTAGCTCTTCAACAATTAGAAATCGCTTTTGAGAAATATTTAATGATATAGTTTGTTAATTCAATAGAAAACAATTTATGGAGTTAATCTCGTATGGCGCCTGAAGTAAGTGAGCTTAAAGTGGGAGAAGAATAGAAGAATGTTGGGACAACGACAACAGTAGGACAGAGGAATGTCGGCTACTCGCACACACGCTATCAAACTTCTGCCTATAACCTAATGAATTTCAAAACATAAGATCAGGAAAACACTGTTTAATATGGCAAACACGTTTTCATATATGTCAGCCAGGCCTATTCATTCTTGCAGACTGTGCTTACTGATTGAAGACAGATCCACGCGCGCTGATAGTGCAAGTAAGAATATTACTGCGCATGTGTGCGTTTCATTATCATTACTACCAACTCTGTGTGCATACACCAACTTTTTCACTTTCTAAAATTTTAGTGGGTGGATTAAGGTAGGCAAGCCCCCACTTCCACTCAACCCACAAGTACAGTAGCAGGTCCAAGAGTAGTACTATTTCATACAGAATGTTTGCAACGTTTTTTTGAGTAATTAACTTAGCAAATCGAGAAATTTCATTCTCTGCGCACGCGCGGGCTACACTATAACGTTAACCGTTATAATGCTAAATTATCCACCAGGCGCCACATGAAAATAACTCAACAAGGTGGGAAATTGAAATTGTTTTCTTACACAATTAAAATGTGGTATTGAGACACGAATGTTGATGAACGTATTGTTCACTCAAAATGTATGAGGAATTAAAACTCACCAATTATGTGTTTATAACCTCTCACATTGTTTCTATTGAGATGTAATGTGGTATTATCGATTCATAATGATAGCAAAAATGTTGTAAACAAGAAAGTTTTCAACATCTTTGTCTTTTAATTAGTTAGGTGTTACTCTGAAAAATACAATATTTAGTTTCCAACAAAAAATAGGCGGCTGGCGAATGATGCTCTTCTCAATCAACAGCTGAGCTACACTGAAAAAGTAGATTTTAATGTTAATTAAATGATTCTAAGCCAAACAATAAAATAAATAGTATTGGAAAAAAGGAAGATAGAGCTCAAGAAACTTCAACTCTGATCAGTTGACTCAGCAGCCATTTATTTTTTTTGTTGGGAACTCTACTTCGTGAACTGTTGAGAAGTTTTCAGTAAATCCAAATCGAAATTTTTAGACCGGCTGAACTCAATTTAGAAGTGAATGGAGTCAAAATTGATCAATAAATCAATGTGCTAGTTTTGTCATATGATATTAAATTTGTTACCACGCATTTAATTGCTATTGTAATGTGATAATACTATTGTTGAATCATCTTGTCATTAAACTTGTTTTGATAAAGGATGAAAATATTCTGTGTCAATACTGTACGTTACCAATGTCGAAGGTTGTTATTATTTGCTCCCCTACTGTGTATGGATTGTGATGTTTTTTTTGGGAAGTTGATATAGAAATAACGTGAAAAATCATTTCTTAGAGGTTTGAAGAAGAAATATTAATAGGTCCATGGAATATGTACATAGATTTTTGTTCTAATAGTAAGTCACTTTAACACTGTAGACATAATTAGCACAGTCATTGATGAATATTGTAAGTAAACAAAACGTATTTTTTGTATACGTACAAACAGTACGTTTTTATTTCGTCTCAATTGACTGAATAGGATAAATGGCTCTATGAAGACCTGTGTCGGCAAGTCAACAAGCAAACCAAATTATAATTAGTAAAACTCGCTATAGCGCGGTTTATATACTATGTAAGGCATGGCGCGATCTATGTATTTGCCCCTTGATAAGGAACAATGCAGGAAAACATAATTATTGATTTTTATCAAATGAAGAGATCGTGCTTTACTAAACTGATAAGCTGTTCATCTACTTCAAACGTATTTTTGAATATTGTAGCAACACTCGTGTTTTGCTAGTAAATCTCAATTACCGTACCGTACTAAATCAACTATCTCTTACTATCACGTTTTACTAAATCAACTTCTCGTTTGATAAAAATTGATTATTAAAGATAATATCTGGTTATCTTATTTCAAATTTGGTAAGCTAAAAGTCAATTGAATAACAATAAATTAATAAAGTTGAGTTACATGAATTAACCTTATTTTATATAATTCTGAATAAGTAACCATGATCATGGTGATGTATAACATACACACGTACCCTTCCAAAAGGTCAGTGGCTACTCAGTTTACTGTATATTTATAAATGGTTTTCTTTCTGATTTTTTATTTACTCGTTTGCTTGATATGGTGCATATTATGGGGGACATTGACAGCCGAAGCGATGAATTTCATTACCCTGAGAAAGGAGAAAGTTATGCAAGAACAAATTAGTTTGGAGAGCCCAGCTGAATCGATCCTAGCAGGACCCTCTCACAAACTATACGGTACTCAGTTGAGCATAAATAACAGACATTCGCAATCCGCTAAATTAAACGAATTCTACTTTACTTTGCGATGTTTTCGTCGATGTACTCAACTGCTACAGTAGGCATAAATGCACTTTCTTAAAAATATCTTAAATTAATGAAGCACATAATATGTGCATGTATATAATTATTGGTGAGTTGAAATGAATGTCATAAAATTTTACGATAAAAATAACATACAACTTGTATACGACGCCATTCAAGTATTTATTGAACAATTTTTTACAGGTAAATTGCCAACTTCAAAAATGACAGTAGGTAGTAATGTATGATTTCAGGTATCTCGTTGCTTATCCTGTTCCTCGTCAGGGAAAATTTCACTTTTAGAACTTACAACATTAACTCGAGAATGGCCACCAGTTGTACTCGGCTCTATTTCATCCAATACTGGTTCATCTTCCATATTTTCCTGTTTTTCCAACCCCAATTCAATTATATCTGTCATTTCAATTTCTGAATTTTCTTTCTTTGTAGAGGATGGAGTTATTTCATTTGGGATGATACTCATTTGTTTATCCAATTCCTTCAAAACAGTATCTATTATTTCTATTGCTGCTTTGTTTTGTTCAGTCACGGATTGAGTTGTTTTATTCTTGGAAGTGGGGATATTATTAGTTCTACCTCTATCAGTCTTACTAATTTCCGAATTTTTTTCTGTAAAAGATGAATCTATTTCAGTTTTGGAAGTTAAATTTACGACTTCCATAACTTTTTCTTTAGTATTTACTTTGAAATTATTCCTTATTCTATCATTACTATCACGAGATTCACTCATTGAAGTAGAAGAGTTACTCTGCTCCACACGTTTCGAATATTCTAGTTCCACATCTGGAATTGTTATGCCAGCTTCAACAGCTAGAGAATAGAAGACACCATCATGATTTTCAAGTAGCTTTTTCGGTGTATTGAACTCAACAACTTTTCCATTTGATAGGACCAGTACTCTGTGAAAATAGGAGTTTATAGGGAATTAAAACTATATTGACTTTTTATTAGCTGTTATTAGATTGAAAGAAAAAACATCGAAAATCAAGTAAAACTTGAAAGATATTACTGCAATACGAGAAAATAATAATCTCCTGATTCTAGAAAGATAATTGTCTATTATTTCCTTTTTTGTTTGATCCCTTGAGAAAACTAATAGAAATATAAAGTGGAATCAGATAATTTAGAAGCCCTGTAGTTCTACATAAAAAAGAGGCCTTTCATCACACATAATTTCCCCTATGCAGTTCCCCTAAACAGCAATTTATCGCATTTTAAGGCATGCAACAATGCACTTTCCAGATTTTATTGAAAGTTGTGAATTTCCATTGTAAGTCCTATATGTTTTCCACCTGACACCTATATAGTTCGACAAAAATGAGTGCAGAAATCGTGTATCATGTAATATATCGGACCTACATTGGAAGGAATAAGTTTTTCAAAGTAATCTACAATATGAGACGACTCTTTCAACCTAGAATACTATTATTTGCTGGCCAGAAACATTCCGGGCAGGTAGGCGCAGTGGTCTGGAGAGTTACAACCTCCTGCAGAGTAGCAATGCCTGGTTGTGGGTTCGATACCCAGTAGATATGGTTATTTTTACATCAATCACCCTCGCACTCATTATCTAGCATTATCCACAAACAAGGAAAAGTGCTTATGTGGGCATCATCCGCAATAAAATGAAATAAGATTGGCGTTCACCTGTCTGAATCGAGAACATTTTTCAAACGATGATCTACTGTCAATATAGTGCATTGCTTGAAATGTTTATTAATGGCTTTCTTCACCAAGCTTTCACTCCACCAGTCAATTTGAGAAGTAGCTTCATCTATAATAAGAATGTTGCTCTTTTTCAGCAGTGCTCTGGCAACGCAGATCATTTGGCGTTCACCTACACTGTTGGTAGAATAAATCAATGATCAGTAATTTTCATATTATGTATTATGTGATATTCTCAATACATTCTTGAACCAAATATTTGTTTGAATTATGAAAAGATCATAATGTATTTCCGATTTCATGTAATGTATGAATGATGATGTCAAGCATGTGGCCTCCTCTACTGGGCTGGCACCACAGACGGTCGGTCCATAAGGGGCAGAAGGGACTAAGCCCCACCAATAAGGAAACATCTCAACACAATTGGACTGGGAAATGAAAGTCAGATGTGCAATCAGTCTGAAGAGACTGCCAAGCATACCATATTGGGTTTCGAGATATTACAGGCAAGGAGAAGGGGTCTGTTTGGCTGCAAGCAACCAGTTGATGATTTGGGCAACCAGTTGATGATTTGGGCAACCAGTTGATGATTTGGGCGCTAGTATAGGGAAACAACTCCTGGATCTTGTAAAGGACACATGTATTGGTTTGTTCAACTAGCGTATAGATCTTTGGATCCTTGAATTGTTGAATCCGTCCCTTTAGTAACATAACATAAGCGCCAACAATAATTCCGTTGAATAAAAATATTGAATTATTAAGAAAACAGCAAATAAAATTGTGAGCCAAGAGCAAGAGTTTTGATGACGAAAAATACAACACCCAAAAATTAGAAAGAATTATTTTATTGAGAAATTCTTTTTTGGTGGATATCCCATCTGCATCTTGGAAATCTTTTCTAGGATAGGAACAACTCTTAAAATAATGCTCTTTACGGTACCTGAAACTGCTTGTGCCCTCCACAGCATGATCGAGACCATCACTTAACACGGTCATAAAATGTCCTAAGTGAGACTCTTGAATCACGTCCCACAATTCTTTATCAGTGAACTCGTTTCCAGGATCGAGATTCATTCGCAGAGTCCCAGAGAATAGGACCGGGTCCTGAAAGTAAAAATTTGTACAAAAAATCTAAGTCTCGAATTGTCGGTTGATCTTGAATTGATTGAATAGACCTTAGTCTTGAAAAAGCTAGGTTTCTGCTATAGTATAAGCTTCAGTCACTTCTTGCCTCCTAACCTTCCTCACAGACCCCAGGATATCGACTCTCCTGCCTATCCACTCTTATTAGAAAGTTTTAGAACCCTATTCACTTGGATTTTAAATAAATGAAAAAAATTGATAAAAAACGACTAATAATGAATTTTAATAATAGGCTATTATAATTGAAATTGAAGGAGAATGATATGCAGCTACCTGAGGTATAATGTTCAAGCTGCTTCTCAGACGACCAAGTCCCACTTGAGAAATATCCACACCGTCTATATAAATTGAACCACTTTTTCCTTCGACAATTCTGAATAGCGAATGCACGAGTGTGGTCTTTCCTGATCCTGTACGGCCAACTATGCTTATCTAGTAGAAGAGTAAAATAACTGAAGTAATAAATCACAGTAGGCTACCCCTCGAAATCTTTCCATTTTTAGATTTCAACACGACTAGTTTTGTACTTATTTTCATTTAGGCCTACATTTCGAGTGAAACTCTAATGGGTACGAAACTAGTCGTGTTGAAATAAAAAGATTTTAAAGGGTGGGCTACCGTAATGTGATTTATTATTTAATTTCATTAGTAGCCCTAATATCAAATATTCAATCACAATCCTGAACAAGGCACAAGTAGATTACCATACAAGTGGTGTAGCCTATTACCACAAATCTGTTCCATGAATATCATAACACTTGCAATATCATCAATTGTTATGACATCTTTATGGTACAGATATAAAATTTAACCAGGTGAAATATGAGAAATAACAAATTGATGAATTTGAGTTTGCAAAATATTTATAGAGGAGAGGATGAAAATTAAAAAAATTGGAACTTGTTAGACCAATTAAAAAAATTGGTCTTGTTATACTATTCTGGGATGTTACAATTTTTGCAAATAATTAAATTACTACTGTTGTTGCAAATTAGAAATTAATAATTGTTGCAATAAAATAATTTGTGCAAATAAGTACTGTAACGATAATAAATCAAGGTTTTCTTGAAACGATGTTCTTGTAGGAGTTCTAAAGCGTTTACAGTACTTTTAAGCCTACAACATATAGGTCTTTCATTCTATAGTTAGACCTCTATGGTCTACAAAATAAGACTTTTTAGCTACTTACTTTTTCATTAGGTAAGACAGTGAATGTAATTTCACTGAGAGCAATATGATGGCTATTTTTATATTGGACGAAGAAATTTTCGAATCTGATTGCACCATATTGGGGCCAATCAAGAGGCACATCAATGGGGGCCGAGTCATCTAATGGTTCCTAAAATATTTAAAAACAGACATTCAGATCAAACTCAATTTTCCCTCACATTAATTGTACAATATCTATAGAGTATTAGTAGACATAACATTTATCTCAAGTACATCTTGTACCACATTATCTACTGAAACTACTCAGTATACTCGGCTGAAGTCAAATAAAAAGTTATTTTTGAAATGGAGGACATGTTTAACACAATATTTTTATTAAAGAGTTATCATTATTTGAGAATTATCAATAGAACAGATTAGGATTGAAAATGGGATAGTTTTACCGTAGAATACTCGCCTTTGTTCTCACAATATATTCGTTAATTCTCTCAGCAGAAACACAATCCGAATTAATCGATGTGGCATGCTGGACTAGAATATTTAAGTTGCTAGTCATCTAAAAAATAATGAAATTCAAACGGATAATGTCTATTGAAAAAATTCAAGAATTATCAAATTTATGTAGGTTTATCAAGAATAAACAATACAAACACTCATAGTGAGACAATTTCAAGCAATAGTGAGACAATTTCTTGTACACATAATCGAGCATGTAGATGATCAATGACGCGTGTGACAGGAATTTCTAATGATATTAGACAATATTCAGTAAAAAATATTTGACTTTAGTCAATAACCATTAATATTATTCAATAAATGATTCAATGTAAAAAATAAGGTATAGCAAAATACTGCTAAACATTTGAACAATTCAACATAAACTAATCTGACAATTCTGACTGAATATTGTCTGTTAAATTTAGTGCAACCACTTCATGTTTCAATATTTTGGGGAAGTAGATTATATGGTGAGTGTGAGATGAGAATTCCATCAGGTCTTCCCGCCGGCCAAGATTAAAACCAATGACAATGATAGTTCAATAGCAAATATAGTGTACTTAAGCCTATAAGCCTTTTCATTACTACAAATGTCGCACACGCACATGTAATATGTGCCTATAAGTTGCAATAGTAACACGGAGTTGTATAGAACAATGCACACAGATCAGGTGATTTTTTATTTGCGTTGCTCCATACAACTACGTGCTTCTTTTGCATCTTGTGCTTGACATGTTCCGGCGCGACTTGTACTGATGGAAAAATACCTCAAGTAGCCTAACTATAATATTATTTCCTTTAGTGTTTTGATAAATTTTGAACGCAGTTTTATAGCTATAAATTCTGCCTCACCTGAACCACATAAGAAATAGCCAGGGCAATCAATGATGCGTTGAAATATGGCGTGAATAGCACACATACAATAACAAAGAAGAGAATTATGTGGCCTAAAGTCTCCATTCTCAGATTCAACCACCTGGAAAATTTGTGCATTGTTTTTAGAAATTGAAATCACGTGATAGCAAATCAACATTGACTTGTTTTGCCTACGAAAAAGAAGGAAATGATTTGCAGAATTGAAGAATTTGGTTTCTTCATGCATTACGAGCTGCTGTATTTTAATATTTACTAGGGTATATTACCGACAATGCAGTCAAGATATATCTTGAAAAGAAATTTCTTATTTTCAATCAATCTGAGTGGAAGTACCACTTCGATTGTTGGATCTTACATTATATCAACAAAAATAATAGGCTCAATCATTAAAAACTATGAACAATAGGCTAACGGTACTGATGATCGAGTTTTTTCTATGAAAAATGTCTGCATCTCCTTGGTCTTCTTGTTAGTAGTAATTTTGTTTCGTTTTATAATATGAATGTGCTAGTAAGAATAATAAGTCTTTATTTTTCTACATAAATGCTATATCTCTTCATATTCAAGGACGACATAAATTACCTCTAGTTTAGCTTTTTTGAGAAAAAACTGTACAAGTGACGTTATTTCTTTATTTTTGTTATTTCTTTGTTTGTGATGGAAAACAGAAAAATATTCTACTCCATCATTGATAAACAATACTGATTCCGTATCAAGTGCTGAATGATTCTCAGAAAAATTGACTGTTGAATCTTGATGAAAATATCATGAAATTGTATTTGATTTCATTTTCACTGTATCCTAGATTCAGTTACATAATATTCTTCACAAATGTTAAGCTCATGTGACGTCTGATGACAGAAGAGCTGCTGGCTCGAAACAAAAATTTGGCACAAACCTGTTGGCAATGACCGTATGGTAAGCTATTGTTAGATTCCTCTCTATATTCGACTTGTTCACACCAATAAACTTCGCTTGTGCGTTGTATGCTCTGATCACTGCCACACCTTGAAAAAAGTTCATTCAACAGTTGAGAGGAATTCTTGATAATTATTCTAAAAATATTACATTTTGATTTTTGTGAGCAAGAATGAACGAATGAAATTCTATGAAAATATAAATGAGAGATAGCATTTTTCTCTCAATTGATTTTGTCTGAAGCTGCTAGAAATGATTGGTGTTGCTTCATGAAAATTGAACAGGATATTCGTTTGAGCAAAACCTAAAAATTGCACCTCCAACAGTTCCTCAAATATTATGGGGGAAAAATAACTTAGTTTCAAAATAAAACTTATACACGCAAGTTGTAAAAAATAAATAGAAGTTTACTACTATACGAGATTAACGTGAATTGAGATTGTATTGTATAAAAATGATATTTCCCAATTTGTGATCGGAATTTATACATGTAGGCTATGTATGATGATAATTACTGTTCTGGGTATGCTATACCTTTACAACAGTAGTTTTTCCTTCACCTGCATTCATTCTTACAAAAAGTAAACAAATGAACATTTCTGTAAGTCAAAAAATTTCTATATTTCTCTTAGAAATAGAATTTCAGTATAATTACAGTTTTTCCTGAATGATCACTATGTAAAGAATATTCTATTCTATTGAATTTATCTTTTTTCATGAAGCCCGCACATGAATATTTTTACTTGTGCTAGAGTAATGAGGTGAAGAATTGCTCAACAGGGTCTCGAACACAATTCTAATTTGTAATTTCTTGCCAGTTAAAATGTTTTCCAACTAAATTTTGATAAAATTTGGTTTAAATACAAAATTAATGAGATTTTAATATACCCATTATTGATTACCCGAAAGCGTTTCTTCAAAATGTGAAAAAATTGGAGTCCTTGATTTAGTGTCTAGAAGTGTCAGCTGTCTTGATGTATTCAGGAAATAATTCTGAGAACAATACTGGGCGTATTAATAAAGATACGTTATACATTTCTTTTTTTATAAATATAACAATGGTTTTGTTCAAAAATACCATCCAGTATAGCCTACATAGGATTGAAGTATTATTTATACAAATTATTTCACAATATTGATGACATTATGGAAATATGGGAAAATGACTCCAGCTCGGTCAATATTGTTAAAAAGTTATAATTTTGGTTTCAAGTTGTATGAAACATGATGATCTACAATTTGAGACCAAATTTATAATCTTCGAATCAATATTGACCGAGCTGGAGTCATTTTCTCATCTTGCCAGAATGTCTTCTTTGCTTGGACAGACTATACCTAAACAGTATTATTTCTCTATTATCACTATCAATAAGACTTTTTTCTTGAAAAAAATAACACTAACTTGAATTATTGTGCTGTAAAAGAACAGTATTTTCGAGGATTCAGGAATAGTGTAACTCAAGCTATAGCAATAATCAGTTTCTTACCTGAAGTAGTAGATAGCAGAGTATAACTATCATAAATACTGGAAAAACAATTGGATAACACTGCAGTGTGATAACCAATACTCCGAGGACCTGAAAAGAGAAAAAATAAGTCTATGAAGCATAACATATAATGTGTTTGTACAACATTATGCACATTAATTAACAACTTAACATTGGTGTAACATAAGGCAGAAATATAAATGCAGCAAAAAAGCAATGCGAATTGTGAGATGAATTTTTTTCAACGGATGCTTTGGAACCATGTCATTTTCATGAGAAGCCAAGCTCTCTATTTTCTCCTCTCGTCCTTCACAGCTTTTCTTCCATCCTTTTTCTCTGATGGATTCATTGATTCATATAAGGTTTTTCAACAATAATTTTCAAGATAGACGCATTAAAAAAAAAATTGTGTTTTCCCAGTATATAGGAATAAGCTCAAAGTACTTAGGTTAATGAAATTTTTCAATTTTGTCCGAATTGATCATGTAGTATATGAAATAGAACCGCCTTTTGAAGCTGAAAACAATAAGCTATAGTGTGTTAAGATCCGTCCACTTTTACGAAAGTTAGGGATGTCCTTAGATTATTATCCTTGAAGGGTCCTTCCTACTGCAAATAGTCCAGATTTTAAGCAGTAAAATAAGTATTCTGATGAGGAGTGATCTATATAGACTACCAGACACTACCTTGAATATAGTTATTACTTCGTATGTATATTTTAGCATCAAAATATTGACAAAAACCACCTGTAGCTGAATTTGAAGGAATTCCATTCTTGGAAAAGTGATTGTTAAACTTCCAAAAATAGGTCACATATCAAAATTGATATGTTATTTGGACTCTACTTCTCATGCTCGACAACTTATAGGGTGAAGGGGTAGTGGATTTATTGTTACTTTATGAGTTACATCACATTTGAAAGCAGTTGGGACAAATCTTGGAATTGAAAAAAATGGGAGCTTTGATCAAATGTAAAAAACTTTCTATTCGCCCGATTTTCGTTTTCTATTTTTTAATCGACGCAGATTTTAGTCCTCTTCAATTTCTATTCAGAACACTTTTCTCTAGAATTTACCGTTTCCGGGTTTTATGCGAAAAACTAAAAATTTTAACTTCTAAAACGGCCCCCCTCCCACCCTATGCTCATCCCCCAGGTCCGGGGACTTCTAGTATGTTAACCTCCAACTAGTCTAAACAAATCCCCGAGGTCAAAAATTGAGGCATATTTCATGCACTCTATAATGCTTTATAGGCTGGACTATATCCTCTCTTGACATCACCAATTTACATAATTTACACACACATGTATAACCTAGGGCTCTATAAAAAGGGGGTAGACGCACGGTCAGCCATTCTGTGGTCAACTTTTAGCGCCAGGTTTGAATTCATATAAATATTTTCTATGATAGAGACGATCAACAGCTGTTTATCGAGTTGAGCAAATGAATTAAGTTATTGTTTTGAATTCTTGGAGGTTAATTTGTCATATAAAATGTTTCATATTGCTTAGCATCAAATTGCAAAGAATATTACCATTTCTATCATTTTTTTATTAACTGAAATTAAAAAAATACGAATTTAGCAGATTCAGGAAGATGAATCAAGGTTAAAATTTTGACTTAAAAATTTCCAGACTGGAAATTCAATGCTCTGTGAAGAAGTATTATTTTTTCTACCATGATTTTTATCATTAATCATATGTTTGACTGTAGAATTGAATGAATTCAAACCTGGCGCTAAAAGTTGACCACAGAATGGCGGACCGTGCGTCTACCCCCTTTTTATAGAGCCCTAGTATAACCTACAGTAGATGCTACCACTCACTAAAAATGCTGCCTACCAGTAGATGGGTCAATTAATCCTATTATATTAAGCGAGTAATTTCTGTATGTATGTATGTATGTACTCGTATGTTTGTATGTGGAACCACGGATCAAGAAAACGGCTCTAACGATTTTCTCGAAATTTGAAATGTAATATAACCGTGATGGAAAAATAAGATTGCACCAGGTCTCATATCTGGGAAAACTCTATGGCAGGATCAATAAAAGAATAAAATATTCCTTATTCAGGCATAATCCCAAGTACTGCGTATAATGTCTTAGTTTAATGTCGTTAGCTGACCAACGCTATCCAGCTGGAGTGAATGGAGTAACATTCAAGTCTATAAAACATGTTCATGACTGTCAAAAAATTGTGAGAGGTGATCATATCAATTTTGAATCTATTGTTTTACAAGGAGGTTCCTTGATTTTTTTGAATAACATATTTATGTAATTCAACAGTTTGGCCACAGCTTCAGAGCGAAGCTCGGTACCAGATATTATTCCTTTTTCAGGCATAATTACAAGTACTGCATATAATGGCTGTTATCGTTATTCGTTAGCTGACCAAAACTATCTAGCTGGAGTAAATCTATAACACAAGTTCATGTCAAAAAAGGTGATCAATTTTTATAGTATATTACACCACTAGTTTTGAAAACGTCAAGAATTCGGAGCTTCACAGCCGAAGCGATCAGCTGAGGCTGGAAAGGTGAGTATTCGCGACGTCGCGAACGTTTTCGAAACGTGTCGTGTATTTGTGTTTTTGGTACACTTTATAGAAAGGCTTATTAGAATAAGATGAAAAAGTTTTTATAAATACGACATACTATTTTAACTTGCTGAATTCCATATTAGTAATTTCTGTTTTTTGTTTTAAAATAAATTCAGGATTCTAATTTTAACGAAGGTAATCAGTCACTAAAATCAATTCTAAATCAAAACAAAAGGTTAGGTGTGGAATTATAGGGAACAAAAATTATTGCTTGAAGAAAATCATCTGCTAAATCGTCTGATGCAATCATCTGTAAAATGTTCGAAATAGTCGACTTACCTGTTCAGTCGACCAATTGGCATGGAATGCACTGCTAAGTCATTAAAGTCAACGGAAAATTTTGTTGACAGCTGATTTTTCCTATCTTGTACGGCTATAAGGCCCAAATATCAGCCGTTTATTCCGCACTAGTGTGGAAAATGAATGCTTTCAAAGCCTGTCAAGTACATCGAAACTGGCTACTTTCTATGAAGTGTACCAAAAATATTTTTTTTCTACAATAACACATTTATGAAATTCAACAGTTCGGCCGCAGCTTCAGAGCAAAAGCTCGGTACCAGATATTATATACTTAGAATATATGTTTCAACCAAATGATACACTTAATGATCTCACACATGAAATAGTAACTTTCACCAAACTTCATAAAATTACTTCGTGTACAACAGAAAATTTTATTTCTAATTCCATAGCCTCCCTATGGGATCACCTTTATCTTGCATCTTAGCTGAATTCTTTAAAATACCATAGAAAAACATAATCTGAACAAATCAACCCCAAATCATTAATAAAATAAAAAAACACCATCAGCTGGCACCGTTATGTTGATGACATCCTAATCCTCTACTAATGAAACAAAAGACAATTTGGATCTCTCCATAATCAACTGAATCATATCCACCCCAATCTATAACTTGCCGCTTAGAACCACATGACCCACCGCTTGATTAATGTCCCTATAACATCCAGACAATACAAAACTGGAATGAATGCTATAAAATATATTGCACAATATAATGACCACAAACCCAAAATAATCGACTAATTGCACCAGGAAAAAAACAAAGCTGCAGAATAAGGACAATGATAGCCTACAGAACATCATAAATCTTTCATCACCCTCATCGATCGTAACAACAAATGAAAAAAAAACTAAATCACAGAGTTGCAAACTGGGCAAATAATTCTCTCAATAAACTATTGGCTTCCTCCATAACCACCAAAGCACAACACAGTAGGTCTGGAATATACAAAACAAAATGCAGAGACTGCAACAAAATTCTACTTAGGTAAGACAGCCAGAAAATTCAACATAAGATTTAATAAAGAGCACACAAGAGCACACACTCCACACTCCACACTCGACTTCGATGAAATTGGTAGAATAGTACCACTGGTGATATTGTGAAATCTCCCCATAATAAGAAAACAAGGATATTGTTGAATTTCACGTATTCATTATAAAAACTGCTTACAGTACAGGTTTTAATACAGGTTTCACGTCTACCAACTATATACAGCTGGAGATGCGTTGGTAAACGTGAAACCTTGGTACTGTAACCAAGTTTTTATAATAAATAAGTAAAATTCGACAATATCCTTGTTTTCTTATTACACTCGACTTTTGCTGAACACATCAATTCCACAGTTCACTCCTTATCCACCATGAACAATATTATCGGCGAATACTACACTTAAAAAAATAAAATAAAATAAATTCTCTTGAACAATTGGAAAATTATAAACATACAAAACTTCAACCCAATGGAATAAATATGAGGAAATAAACTTTTATTCCCACATATTTTTTGGTAATCTTATCAAAATCTTCCACCTATATACTAGCACCGTACCCCCTTCCCAATCCTGTATTATCAAATAACCACCCTTCAGAAACTTAAAGCTCAGTGTAATTCCTAACTCGCTTGAAAATGTGCAATGACAGCACAAAACAATGTAGTCGCGCGTAATAACTTCAAGTAATTTCACTTGCATTTTCTAATATAATTTGTCGAAACTTTACTGTAGGAAATCACTTACAGAATCTCAAGCCGAATGTGGAAATTTCAGAACTCACTGGGATCTTATATAAACTTACTCACTCTGAATGATGTGGAGATGTAGTTTTGCATGGTTAGAGGCAATTCTGAGTCCAACGTATAAACGTCTCCGCCGAATCTGTTAAGCAGACGTCCCAAAGGTGTTTCATCGAAAAACGACATTGGAAATCGGAAGACAGATTTTAAAAGCTCATCATGGAAATGAATACTCGCTGCCAGCGCACCCATGTAGATTGAATAGGAGAATACAGCCATACTGAAAACTGAAATCAAGAAAGACATATACATTTTGAAATTGTAGTATGATAAGTTAAATAGTAGTTCTCAATTTAATCAGTTTAATGATAGGATCAATAATAAATAGTCTAAATAAAAATAATTATATAAATATCAAGATGATCAATGCTTTTAAATAAATAGTCGTCTAAATGTTAAAATAATCGATTAGGGATGCATGCCATAGGTGTTGTTAACAATGAATTTCACATTTTAGGATAGGGACACCAGAAAACTTTGGTCTTTAAAGCTCAAAGCTCCCAATGATTAAAATTATGTTAAGAAGAGCTTGAATTTTATAATAAACTTTGGAGGAAGGAATACACATTATATGGCGTTATGACTGTGAATGCATGAATAAAGGCCTTTATTTATAAATAATATTGATTACATTCCAGACCCACGGATAAAAAATACATCACGAAAAAAAACAAATCATTTTTTTATGGATTGCCCAGAAATTAATAATAATGATAATTTTAAAAAACTGAGCCATTTAAATTCTTGGCATAACCGGTAAGGTTGCCTGATGACTATGAGCATGGTGTATATTTTTAGTGGAGCCGATGCAAAAAATTAGGGCGGTTGGCGAATGACTGTTATCAATGTTCAACTTTGTCAGGACAGTCTGAAGCTGTCTTAATTAGTATAGCTGGGGTCGCTACTGATAAAAATAACTATAACTATAACTATAGTATAAAAATATGCTATACCTCATTTTTCTCTCTAACTCGTACATCGCACTATTACATATAGCCCAATCAAATAGTACTCTCGACCAAACAAAAATCCTGTTAATTGATTTTATTGTCTTAATCGGTCCATTTGGGTGTTAGTAAGAGTAATCCATGGTTTTCCACCAAAATATCTGGAGGCATAACTTTTGGGAGCCTAAAAATCACGAAATTTTCGGACTTTTTTCAGTTTTTTCACAATATCTCAGAAACCGATTTTTCTATCGATATTTGTATTCAATACTTTTTTAAAGAGCATAAAATTCCCTACAATTTTCATCCTCTAAACTTTTTTGTATCTCTAATCGGAAGCGAGTTATAGTTCGTCAAAAATTGCTAATTTTTGTCAACTTTGCGAAAAATCGCTTAATCTAGGTATTTGTCTGTTTTTACTTCTTTTTAAGCCGTCTATCGTATTATTTATCGTGATAAGGGTCTTGACACGATGTTCATACATCGAAAGAGACAACATAGAGGCTTTTAATGGATGAAAAATGAGAAATAGTCATTTGTTGTATTGTAGGCAGTCAGCTTCACCTCAGGGGTTCCAGAGGAGAACGGCAGAAAAAGAACGAGGTGTGTGGTTAGATTAGATTGCTTCATCCAATTACAAATAGATAACATAGTATTTATGCTTGGATTCTTGATTTTAATCATATAAGTTGAATGAAATTCATTATAGCCCACTATAAATTACACAAGTAAGAAACTTAATTGATTAAATGACTTGTAGTTATTCTATACTGAATGCAGAATGTTGATGAAATGTTTGAAAAATTTATAGCAATAGTTATTATGATATTTCAAACAACCGTTTGTAATATTAGATTGATATAGCGTATAGATAGATTGGTGAGAAAATTGGTATTTATAACTAAATTTATACACAATACAATTGAATTCATGTAAACATGAATATCTCCTGGCATGTTTAATTCTAAATTGCCACTAACGGTTTAATTCTCCATTCCTTTAAAAAAGGGTATCAGACAACAAAGTTATAAAGGTCCTCTACCTCCTTCAAATTGTACATGAAACAAGTAAAGCTCTTATGAGCAATCCATGGCTTATCAGGTCTATCAGCTCACCCCTTTAATTCAAACACCCATCTCATCATCCATATGTCTAATTTGTTCTTCATTATATAGGAGATTTCTATTTCTCACTATAAATAACATAACATTTTATGTTACAACTTTATATTTATTTCAACCTTTCACATCGAGTTTATTCTAAAAACTAACTTGTTATTTATTTACTATTCCTAAGTTGTTTATTACACATGTTATTATCAATCCATATGTAATGATTGATCAACTGATATAACCATCCTACAATTATATAATTTTTTCTACCCAATTGTTATATTCGAGGGATTTGTATAGAGTATGGAAATGCCTCGCTTGAGGGTCCTACAAGAATGCATTCCTAGTATTGTTCTAAAGTATGAAATAGTTTTCTTGGGAAGGAGTATTCACTTGATCAGTGGAGTCGAGGTATTTGTTGAACCGAATCAGCTGCCAATTTTTCCAATGTTTGAATATAGCATTTAGGTGTCGTCAAGGATAAAAAATATAAATCAATTGAACATCCAATGCTGAATTCATACACACTCATCCCTATACCCTATTCACGATCACTTGAGACAAAATGAACAAACTATTTGCGCGTGTGTGCGGGTAAAGGGAAGTATTACTTCATACGACGGTCGGCCGCAGTCGAACAGCTGTAGCCAATCACAGTTCCTGGCTTTTCCTCAAGCTCCAACAAAAATAGCTACCAGTACATGCCAAAAGTTTCTTTATTTCGTCTCAAGTGATCGTGAATAGGGTATAGTAACTCACACTCGTCACTCACCAAATAACAGGATACCACGACTCATAACTGGTCAAGTGAATAGGTACCCCTAATGCACTAGCGGCTCGTGCCCACAAAACAGGTGAAGTGCTGTACAGTAAAAGATACGGGTACTTCACCTGTTTTGTGGGCACGAGCAGCCAGTGCCCTAATGTAACACCAAAATTGATCTCGTTATCATGACTTATGCCACTATCATTACACAACTTTCTTCAATCTTTAAACCAGAAAGCTTCTAATTTCTATTTTTCTATTTATTTTTGAATGTCCATTTCTCGCACCTAGTTAGTTCACCTTTATTCATGAAACCCATTATCTTCAACTTCTTCTGATTCACATTTCACCCTACATTCGCAGAATAATTCCTGTTCATTAATTAGCATTTACTGGAGCCCCCTATTGGTGAATTCAAAATCAAAGCTATATCATCAGCGTACAGATACTTATCATCGTTTGCAATAATATAATCATGTTTATCTGAATGAAAAGGCTTGACATGATAAAAATGTTAGGACACAATATAAGTCTATTCTTGGAAAAAGTTGTGTAGTGAACGTTACGTGGGGAAGCACAATAAGAACCCTAAGGTGGCACTTCTAAGCGACGGCTCAAGCTGCGCAGCTCAAGCTGGAGGGCTCTAGCTGCGCGTCGAGCCGTCTCAGATCTAGTCTTATAACTACAGATACATAATTTATTTATGTATATGAGCCTATATGATTATTCTACTATATATTGGGAAGCGGTTTGTCCCAGTGGTAGAGAGCGTCTAATCGGTGAGATTAGATAAGCGACGTGCCTCTATCACCACTGTTGTAACGGTGACCGGCTCCTCTGAATTCAATTCATGAGCCTCAAAAATCGCTTCCCGGTGGTTCGGAACCCACCTAAAGCAGTAGGTCCATTCATCTCTCATCATCATCCTTCCCATTACCCACGCACAGGCCCAAGAGCCCATGTGGGCATCACCCTCAAAAAAAAAAAAAATCTTGAAGCCATAGACGTGCAGCTAGAGCTGCGCGGCTCGAGCCGTCGCTTAGGAATGCTACCCATATGCTGTCAAGCTCCATTCAACCCCTTGAAACCTTAATGAAAATGGAAGGTTTAACGACACTTCCCTTACTCAACTATAGAATCTACGTTACAAATTTATGGGATCATTGTATTGGTGCTAAATCTCGAATCTTATAAATTCAATCACTACCGTTGAATGCACTTTTCCCTTTCCACTAAATCATTAGTGATTGTATCAACATCTTGATAACACCCTAATCACGATAAATAATACGATAGACGGCTTAAAAAGAAGTAAAAAGAGACAAATACCTAGATTAAGCGATTTTTCGCAAAGTTGACAAAAATTAGCAATTTTTGACGAACTATAACTCGCTTCCGATTAGAGATACAAAAAAGTTTAGAGGATGAAAATTGTAGGGAATTTTATGCTCTTTAAAAAAGTATTGAATACAAATATCGATAGAAAAATCGGTTTCTGAGATATTGTGAAAAAACTGAAAAAAGTCCGAAAATTTCGTGATTTTTAGGCTCCCAAAAGTTATGCCTCCAGATATTTTGGTGGAAAACCATGGATTACTCTTACTAACACCCAAATGGACCGATTAAGACAATAAAATCAATTAACAGGATTTTTGTTTGGTCGAGGCACAATTCAATGACAATTTGATTGGGCTAATAACTATTATACTGGATAACAATTATTAAAATTGATAGAATAATCATATTTTCATTAAAAGTGGGCTAGATTATTCTATAGGCTACGTTAGAACTCGTTAAAATGGTGAATATTCTTAATTTTATTCTGCTTACCATTAGATATGAATAATAATTAATAACGTTATTTGTTACACACTTGAGGCCCATTTCACATTTTACAGAAGAATTGTTATACATGAAAAAGAGAATGAAGAAACTCACTAGAAGGATCAATTTATTACAAAGAACGTCTTGAATGTTCCCAATTTATCCTGTATTACATAATAGAACAGGCCTCTGATAATATTACTCCTCGACGATGTTCATGAGGCCCTCTCTGAGTCTATTTTATTCTCTACACATTGAATAATATTCTATAGAACTACTCACGAAGACCCATTCCAAATGAAGCATAAACAATCACATAGAAGATGCCCTCCTGCTTGATGTTTGGATTGGCGTGTTGCTGCGTCCAGCCAGCTAACCAGAACGTACCAAGAAAATAGAAGACTTCCACGAAAATTCCAAACACTAAGCTGTTGATAACATTGAAGCGTCCCATAATACGCAAGTACTTCCAGAACACTGAGCATCTAAACTGAAACAAAAATATCAAAAATAATGGATAACCACAATAATAAAAAATACAAACTTTTAGGTTTTGCATTCGGGATTGCTCTATTTAGCTTCATCTATGTAGTTCTTCTAGAGTAGGGATCTGTACTGCACCGAAACATTAAAATTCGAGTTATTATCAATAAAAAGAGATCAAACATTATTATCTTATCAAAAGATTAATATTGGATAAAAATCAGGATGCTATACAGAATATCCTGTTTATTATATCAAATAATAAATTATCAACTTTTTGATAAGATAAATATGTTTGTACTATAAAGTACTATAAAGGTACGATTCCCAAGCAGCAGCTCGAGCCTAGAGCTCGATCTAAATTCGCTGCTAGAGCTGCCCTCTTTAGCCATCACAACTCTATTCACATAACTAACTATATTAAAGATGTTTACTCTGTTATCAGGGCTACTAATGTTAATGTATACTAAATCAACAGAGTAATTAACAGTATGCTAATAACAGAGTAAACATCTATAATATAGTTATGTGAATAGAGTTGTGATGGCTAGAGCAGCTAGAGCTCTAGCAACTAATTTGGAGACGTGCTGCTTGAGCTGCCGCTTGGGAATCGTACCTTGAAACCTACAGATTTATTTTGCTTCATCTATGTAGTTCTTCTAGAGTAGGGTATCTGTACTGCACCGCAACATTAAAATTCTAGTTTTAAAAAATATAAACATAGAACAAACATATTTATCTTATTAAAAAGTTGATAATTTATTATTTGATATAATAAACAGGATATTCTATAGTGATAGCTTTGGGATATAATATTATATATTGTAATAAAATTTTGATTAAAAAGCTGCGTAATTGGACATCATCTGTTGGACTAACGAATAATAAATAATGATTGTGAAATTTCAGCTCCAAGTTACATAATTTCAATGCATTAATTATCCTATTATATTAAGGGAGTAATTTCTGTATGTATGTATGTATGTTTGTGGAACCACGGATCTAGAAAACGGCTTTAACGATTTCCTCGAAATTTGAAATGTAATATAACCGTGATGGAAAAATAAGATTGCACCAGGTCTCATGTCCGGGAAAACTCTCTGGCAGGATTAATAAAAGAATAAAATATTCCTTATTCAGGCATAATCCCAAGTACTACTGTTATCGTTAGCTGACCAACGCTATCCAGCTGGAGTGAATGGAGTTACATTCAAGTCTATAACACATGTTCATGACTGTCAAAAAATTGTGAGAGGTGATCATATAAATTTTTAATCTATTTTTTACAAGGAGGTTCCTTGATTTTTTACAATAACATATTTATGTAATTCAACAGTTCGGCCGCAGCTTCAGAGCAAAGCTCGGTACCAGATATTTATGAATAAAGCTGAATATTATCTTGGTATTTTACCGATCGATTAAACAGAAAGTATTCTTCAGAATAATAGTTTTTAGTTCATAGTGTGATGTACTGATTCTCACCTTACCGGTAGAAATGGACTCATTCTCCTCAGAGCCTGAGAACATCAACTGACCCACAGTGAAATGTCCACATATATCGGGCCTGAAGAAAAATGTGGACTCCAAATGAAAATTGATGTCATGAAGATAGACGTGATTATGTATTATCACATTCTAATTGTTACTGAAATATCACAGTGAAAGACAGTATTATTGTGGGAAACTCACTCACTTGAATATTCTTGCAAATTTTGGGGGCTCGTCCAAAGGATAAAGTGGATGAAGAAAAGAGAAAGTGAATGGATTCATTGTTCAAGATAGGAATCTGAATCTAAATGTGAGACCCTTCAAATTAAAAAAATATTGGGTATTCAGAATGTATAATTAAATGATACAAAATGAATTTTGAATCTTGTAATATGTACGGCCATGTGTTTAGGGTATGTTTAAAAGACTACTGTTGGGTGAAAGCAACACCAGCAATCATAACTTACTTCAATAAAATAATACTCAAGTAAAAATAAAATTAAAAATAATACTCAAGTGCCAGATAGAAGAAGAGAGCACCTAGAATACGTTCTGATTAATATACATATTATGGACTCATGAGTCAAGAGGAAATAGAATAGAAGGCCAAGAGGAAATGTTTGACCACTGATCAAGGCCTGAAAAGGTTTTACGGAGAGTACAAAATACCAGACGTGCAATCGTAATAATTGGACATCAAGTGATAGCTGGGAAAATGAGAAATAACATCTCTTATGCAGGTTTATCCCAATAGGCAGATACTTTTAGATAAGCCCAGGGTGCATCCACTACATCCTTTTTTATCGACGTTGCATATAGGCTATCTCATAATACTGGAGTACGAGTGAGTGAATTTCCTATAGGAACTAAAGTTTTGAAATTTAGTGTTAACTTTCCGAATCTAAATTACAGTGAACATAATCAAAAACTTTCACCATGCTTCCTATCGACGAAACATGCTAATGTCGGTGAGGTAAATAATAATAATAATAATAATAATAATAATAGGAAAATTGAATGGCTAATTTTCAAGAGCCTAGTGTAGAATAGTTATAAAATTTACAAAAATAGTAGTCAGGCAAAAATCTAGATTATTTGTCTTCTATCTACATTGTAATGTAGGAAGAAAATCAGTCTCACCTGCAGAAATTTAGATTAGCAATCATCATATTGTCAGCATTGATACTTTTTGGATAAATCACAGAATCCGTTCCGCTCAGAAAAGTTGAACTCCTGCTATTCACATCATCACTTGTTCTCACAGCCCAGAATTCTGAAAAAGCGATTACGATTCAATTGAATTTTAATAGTAAAAACAATTGCGATTTGAAGAGTTCATACATATTATAATATACGGTAAAGAGTAATGTTCATTATCACTGCTACATTATGGAATAAATATTTCATATTTACATTAACATGCACAATGTGAGTTATGTGTTGCCACTGACGGCTTATCGTGCCCACAAAACAGGTGAAATGCCTGTATCTTTTACTGTACAGCACTTCACCTGGGCACGAGCCGCCAGTGATGCATTCATTTAGGCAAGCGCTCTGGACTCTTCGAGGCTACATGAATGATTGTGATTGGAATTCGGTTAAAATTGTTCAATTACCTGATATAGTCTTTTCAAGCAAAGAAGGCCCTCTGGCAAGATGGGAGAATGACTCAAGCTCGCTCAATATTGGTTCAAAAATTATCAATTTGATCTCAAATTGTAGGAAACAATTTCACCTACTATTAAGACCACATTTATTGAACGAGCGTTAGCGAATTCCTTCTTTTGACTCAAGGCTGAAGTCGTTGTCCGTCTGTTCGTTTGTCTGTTTGTCTGTCTGTATGTCTGACTCAATAATTTGTTCTTGCAGATCGCTTGCCGACTGGCTTTCCTGGTAAAGTTCCTTATCACTAACAGCTCTTAAATCGCCTTTTTCGTTGGCGTCTGCCATAATCTCGTGTAACAACATTATTTACTGTATCACTCTTAAGGTAGGTTTTAGTTGATAGAACGTACCGCGGCGGGCAGTCGTGACTGTACAACAATGGTTGAGAGCATACATTTTATTAGTTTTGCTTGATGCGGCTGCGACTGGATTCGTTCAAGGAAGACGAATGCTTCAACAATGGAGCATTCAGCTATTGTTGACAACCGCGATCGACAGCAGCTGGCCGTAGTCACTTCAAAAAAAATATCCTCTTATAGTTAAAACTCAATAAAAATCACTTAAAATGGAAATAAACTTACTTAATAGTAGTTACTATAGTTTCGACCTGTTGTGTGCCGTCTGAAGATGGCCACACAACAGGTCGAAACTATAGTAACTACTATTAAGTCAGTTTATTTCCATTTTTAAGCGATTTTTATTGAGTTTCAAGTTTTAAAGTGGAAAAAAGAATGGATACACAACACCATAATCCTCTTATAGCTATGATCAGCTGATTATAGTGATTTGAAAATATCCTCTTATAGTTATGATCAGCTGATTATAAAAATGTTTTAGCTTCTAAGCTCTCAAGCTTGAAAAAAATTATTATTTTCTTAGCTGTATTAAAACTATAATTTATTCCAGGGAAATATAATTTTTTATGAAGTTTTATGAAATAACAGATTGATAATATAAATCGGTAAAATAGAATAATATTCTTTAATAATGATTAATTTATCAATCTTGAATTTTTGTGAACCTATACTGATTGAAACATAATAAAAGGAACACTCAGTATTGTTTAAATATAGGGATTGATAAGAATTTTGATCCATATATTCTAACTATTTGCGGCATCCGACGCATCAACAAACTTGATCAAGTGGACTTGACTGCAAAATTTCATCATCAAGTTATCAAAGCCATAAGTTAACTTAAGAGTGATGGTAGTGAACGAAAAACTGCCGAACGGCAAAATCAAGCCCCATAAGAACAATGTAATTTTTAACAATCTCTTGGAGCAGATAGAGCCTCTATTTACGGACAGAATTTCACGTTCTTTATGTCATTGGAAAGAGAATTCAATTCTCCAGGGGTGTGACTTTTTACTTTTTTGATTTTTAGTTTATTTTCATATTGTATAATCGAATAACTAAAAAAGTATTGAACTCTAATCATTAAAATATACTTAAAATCGAAAAAGTAAAAAGTCATGCCCCTGGAGAATTCAATTGTCTTTCCAATGACATAAAGAACGAAAAATTCTGTCCATAAATAGAGGGTCTATTTGCTCCAAGAGATTGATAAAAATTACATTGTTCTTATGTGGCTTGATTTTGCCGTTCGGCAGTTTGCCGTCCACTATCGCCCACCCTTAAAGAGTTCGCACGCGAGTTCTTCAGCCCATGGGGCTTACTAGTAATTCTTGAACAATTGTTGACCAAGCTGGAGTCATTTTCCCATCTTGCCAGAGGCTCTTCTTTGCTTGGACAGACTATAAATATAGTCATTTCTAAAATTTAAACTTACTTCAGATATGTCTTGTGGAACACCTCTATAATAGAGTAAATTGGTGAGAACACAAAGGTTGTCAATTCCACAAAATTAGTTCATTTTGAACTATAGGCCCACTCGAGTTTCAATGTCTCATATTGGCATCATCTTCAATGGAAATCATTTCTGTGGAATTGACAACACTTGTACCTATTCTCACTTATTCACCTCATGAAGTCATTTCTCTCCTCATGCACATGAAAATTACAAATTCAACATCTTAATTGAACCAAGAAAAATAATTTTCGTCACATTAGGGAAATGCGAGCTTAATCTTACTCATTACACACACACCAAGTAAAAATTACCAGATGAACAATCGGAATATGAATGAGCCTGAAGAGTTTTGATTGTTTTTTGGATCCTGAACGGTTCGTAAATGATTCTTGAGAATTTTCTTCCTCAACCAATAAGAAATTACGTATACCTTGCGAATCACAAAAATGAGTATTGCTAGCTAACCACTCTTTTCAACTTACGTTTATGATCTTTCATTAGTTTCAAATCACTCCAAGAGCTTAGTAGTGATAGAAGTTTCCCAGATTTCAATAAGAGTTTATAGCTAGCTTCTGTTACAATTTCTCCATTCTCAATCAGAAGAACTGAATCGAAGTGATGCAAATAATCGAGATTTGTTGTCACAACCAGTCTAGTCTGAAATTTATAGTTTAGAAAAACAAGAAGAATCAAATTGTTATTTAAAAAATATTTCTTAATACAACAAATGAATTCTCTATAAAGGAGCAAAGAGTTGAAGTAGCATTAGCCTGAACACAGTATAACTCAAACACACATAATGAAATATTTTCATTGCCTCTTTTTTGTATGTGAAGTACCACGGATACTAGTAGAATACAAGCCATAAATATATTCTAGTATTCGTGTTAAGTACGATAATATGAGAAGTAATTCTGTTCCATTCCAAGCAAAGGAAAATTACTCCAATTAATACTATCGACGAAAGGAAAAATAACATTGCAATTTTATAAGAGGGATAGGCTATGGGAATAAAGTTATTTCCACCCAGGCTATATATTTTTGAAAAGCAGCTTTCATCGAATTTCCTTCCAAATTTAACGCTATAATACGTTGTCAATAGGCTATTCACTAAGCAAGAGTCTTCTAAATTAACATTATTTGGTAATATCGCTTTAATACTAGCCTTTCTAGCCAAAAGTCCTTGATCACTTATTACTTTTCTGAAAACTCGTCTGGCCAAATTCTCATCTAAAGCCGATAAAGGATCATCAAGCAGGTAAACATCAGCCTGGCTGTAAACCGCTCTTGCCAAACAGATTCTCTGCTTCTGGCCTAAACTAAGGTTCAATTCCTGTTGGAAAAATCTGCATTGGATTAAAAATAAAGAACAAAATATTGATTAAAATATCAATCAGTCACTGTAACAATACAGGTGGAAGTATGAATCAGCCTAAGTATAAAATAGCCTAAAGTATGATCAGTGTGGACGAGTGTCTTCGAACTGCATAATTATGTATAGGTGTTAAAAGCAGGGCCGTAGACAGGAATTACGGGCCCCGGGCAAAATCACCTGACCGGGCCCCTCATAGCAGATTTGTAATGTTCCCATCTTTTCCATTTCATAGGTCCTATTCTAAAAGGGTTGAAAATATATGATTTAGTCTGTCCAAGCAAAAAAGACACTCTGGCAAGATGAGAAAATAGTTCTAGCTCGGTCAATATTGGTTCAAAAATTACTGGTTTGGTCTCAAATTGTAGATCAGAATGTTTCCTACAATCGAGACCAAATCAATAATTTTTGAAGCAATATTGACCGAGCTAGAGTCATTCTCTCATTTTGCCAGAGGGTCTTCTTTTCTTGCTCTTCTTTTCTTTGGATACAATACAATGCAAAAATTGAACATGAAGGATTCTTGAACATAAATTTAGAAGTTGTACCTACAGAAAGTGAGCTTATGGAAGTAGTTAGTATCAGTATCAGTGCTTGATTTCTAGAAAAAAAGAGGTATGGGAGCAGTGGGTGGACTAACTCACGGGGGAGGGTCCGGGGTCTTCACCCACGGAAATTTTTAAAAAATCACACTTGAAATGGAGCGTTTTTAGTAAATCTGGGCAATGTTTTGTAGCTGTGTTTTATAAAACTAATAATAAAATTTGAAGAACGAATAAAAATCATAAAGCTCTTTTGAACCCGGTATGGTTTTTACCATTTCAACAACTCTATATAATCTACATAGGCCTAAATTCTTCTCAAGTTTTAAAATATCCAGTTTAAGAATAAAAATATGATTCAGAATAAAATTTCATTGTGTTGAAAAAACTACTCTCCACAATAACAAGCAATATCATGCTCCAATTAAATACAAAGTTTTTAAACATTTCAGAATGAGTGACTGACAAAAATTTTTTTTTTAATACGTTACTATTGCTATCTAGTCTTGAGACTAATGAGCAAATTTTATCTAACCTATCTTACTAATCATAAATGAAATACAGCGAAATTCTCAATAGAATTTCTTACTGCTATTAATAATTATTATTATGTACACCTATTAACTGTACTATCTGACAAAAATGACATTAAAAATAGAAAACAAACATGTAAAATTATTCTTGTTTCTAAATTTTTTTCTAAGAAAAAAGGTATGGGAGCCCCGCTCCCACGCGTTCTCCCTGAAATGAAGCCCTGGTTAGTAATTATATAACAACTACAAACCGGGAAAAAAGAGCTATATTGGCTCTCTGGGGCCTGAGCTCATGGGCCCTTGGCGACTGCCAGGTTACCACTCAGGACGGACTGACTGGGCCTGAATAAATAGGAATATTATATTATTTTAAATATTCAATCCATGGAGTTTTGAAATTTATTCAGTTTTTAAGAAATGTGTCTTTAAAATTAATGGTTGAGTAGTTCAAGAAATCAAGTCTAATTCAATTCTAATTTTTTTTTAAATGATAATTTTCATAGCTAATTATTATGAACCTGTATGATTGATTAAAACATTTTTAAACCTAATTTTTCCGGGCCCCTGTCAACAATTTATGGGCCCGGGCCCCGGGCAAATGACCCGCAAAAACCCGTCTGTCTACGGCCCTGGTTAAAAGTAACAAGTGCAAGGTATGCAACATTTCAGAATGCATTCATGACAATAGCGTTGGAAAATCATAGCACATGAACGTCATCAAATTGGAAATGAAATGAGGTCTCAAGATGAAAAATACAATATATACAGGGTATACAGAGTGTTCCAGGAGGAATATGCAATACTTCTCAGGCTGATTCCTTACACCAAGTAGACAAAAAAGTTCCATGAGACGAACCCCCAAAAACGCTTTGTTACCGAGATAACAATGGCGGAGAATTGAGATTTTTTAAAAAATATTAATTTCTCTAATTTTTTAGAGGCTTTACTGAGGTTCTAAATTAATCAATTCCTATGTAAAATTAGCTGAAAAATTCAATGAAACCAGTCTGAAGTCTGTAACTTTAAGGGTTATTGAGATAATTGAAAAAATATGCTTAACCCTACTGAGACACACTTACTTAATGCTAACACTGTAGACACACTGGGGTGTTAAACACCCCAATCTAACTTTGCATGTTATTTTGAAAAATATGGAGATAAAACAGTACTTAGTCTATCATTCATCATTTCTAGATCATGCTTGTTCCAAGTGGATACATAAATTATAGAAAAAGAACTGCTTATCAAGATTTATACTAATTTTATCTTTGTGTGTTTCATAATGACCATTTTTTGCAATGGGTGCCTTGAATATTATATATTTTCGTATATATTGAAGAGGTTGTGAATAAATTAGTCAAAGTGAGTAGAAATAAGTATATTCAAATGGAAAAATATGATATGTTGATGAAAAAAATTATATACAGGCTCACCAAGGTCTTTGTTTTCTAGTCCTCACATTCACAACACACTTTGATGCAGTGCTCATCACAAGCAGGCCTGTGACAGCTAACACATCTTGTTTTGGTTTTTCGATCTCTGTTCCGTGGGCAGAAGCTACAACGAACTTGGAGTACTGGTCTGGCATCATCTCTCGGTGGTTGCACATTTTTCACCCCTAAAATCTCACAAATTGAAGAACGTATATTCCGTCTAAGAGTTGGAGCTACTAGTCGTTGTTGGAGGAATGGTTTGATCATTGCCAATGACAACTCCATCAGATACTCTCGCCTTTTCATTCTTTTATTTTGAAGCCTCAAGTTGTAGAGAATCATCGAATTTATACCACTCTGGTCCATGATCCCATACCACATTCGTAGTGGCCAGCGGTTGGATTTCCTAGCAGTAGTGTATGAATGGCATAACTGGTCAAATGAATCGGTGCCTCCTTTCGTTGCATTATAGAATAGAATAACTTCTGGTTTTTTACTGTTTTGATCAATTTCTTTGTTCAAGTGCATCGATGATAGCAACAACACATTCTTATTAGTTTTTGGCGAATATGATACAAGCATCTTGTCACTATCAAAAGCAAAGTAAGATGTACCTTCTGGCTTTCTGGCAGTAAATGATGGAGGTATTTCGCGTTTATTTGACCTCAGAGTTCCTACCATAGTCAACTTGTGATTTCTGAGCATATCTTCAAATAGAGGAATGGAGCTAAACCAATTATCCACGGTTATATTGCGATTTGATCCATGGATTGGTTCAGACAAGGTTCTCACATAAAATGATGGAACTGGCTCCTTATTGGGAGGTTGGACTTTTCCGATGTATGGCACAGCATTCACCATATAAAACGTTTTTGAATCATTCATCATAATCACCTTCAACCCATATTTGTCAGGCTTGCTCCTCATGTATACCCTGAAAGAGCATCGGCCTCTAAAACCTAGAAGCTGTTCATCTATTGTGACAAATTCAGATGGTGTGTAAAAGGCTTTACAATTTTGTATGAATTTATGCCAAATATTGCGAATTTTAAGCATATTTTTTTCAATTATCTCAATAACCGTTGAAGTTACAGACTTCAGACTGGTTTCATTGAACTCCTCAGCTAATTTTACATAGGAATTGATTAATTTAGAACCTCAGTAAAGCTTCTAAAATATTAGATAAAAAAATTTTTTTTTGAAAAATCTCAATTTTCCGCCATTGTTATCTCGGTAACAAAGCGTTTTTGGGGGTTGGTCCCATGGAACTTTTTTGTCTACTTGGTGTAAGGAATCCGCCTGAGAAGTATTGCACATTCCTCCTGAAACACCCTGTATAATACGCAATCAATGATGAACTGTTTGCCAGTGTTACTAAATTAACTGCAAAAAAAAAAACAATTATTGGGAAGCGATTCTAGCATGATTTTATTTAACCTACTGATTGATTGAACTGTATAAATTATCCTCGGAAAATAATTAAACTTTGAAAAATGTCCAAGATAAATAATTTATAGTCTCTTACAGGACTTTTTCAGCCGGAACGGTGTTCCAGTGTAGGCCTACCTCTTTGCTAGACAGGTATAAATGTAACGCCTCTCCAGTGAGGGATAATATGCCCTATCCTAGACATTTTATCAATTCTTTAATCTGGTAATTCATGTAGAATATGTCATGACATGAATATGACAGATTTAATTGGAACTGATTCCGGAGTTCCAGAACCTCATTTTCTAGAAATAGAGCCCTGTTTTTCACACAAATTGTGATCACGGAAGATTAATATTTTAAAAAGTTTTTCACCTTAGAGCCGATAAGGGTGAGATCTCCTCTGGCGAAAGATTCCAGATCATCATGAAGTCCGCAAGCAACGATGATTTCGTCATAGAGTTTATTGTCGAATGCTCTACCAAACAAAATGACATCTCGTACTGATTCGTTTTGAATCCATGGTACTTGAGACACAGTAGCTATTCTACCCTGAAAACATAGAAAGATTTACATTAGCTGAGTTTATCTAAAACCATAAAATAAAATAATATGTTCATAGTTAAATGTATTTCATTTCGCATTTGATGATGTTGATCTGATTAAAATTCCAAATACGTAGTATACTCTTTAAAGTACAAAAACTGAATTTATTGATAAAATGGTTTTATAGTGAAAATAATAATCGAAAGAAGACCCAGTACAGTGATCCGCGATTATAAGGATTACAGGTCATTTTGTATTAAGTTGGGGAGCGATTTGAGGGCTTCATGCCTCTTGATGAGCGAACCTGGAAGTATATTACACTTGTCCAAAAATCACACTCTTGACAATCAAGACCGTTTGAAAAGAATCAACTTATAAAATTTTTACATGTTTCATTAAATTTTACAACTATTCTCCATATGCATATTTGCTTTAAACGACCTTTCCAGTTATCCAATAAATTGTCTGGTTTGATCCCATAGGATATGGGTCGGTTAGCAGCGGAGCTCTACCGTACTGCAATACAATTTGTTATACAAGTGGAAATTGTACATAGAAGGAACTCACTCCTCTATTAAAAACAATAATAACATATAATTATTTTATATTTCTTTATTTATGTCATGTTTATCTCTTGATTTACTTTATTCCAATCAATGAAAAAAGGTTTTCTGATAGATACTATAAAAATGATAGTTGAAGAAATTATACTTCAATTTTCTCTATGATATTACTATGAAGGAGGTTTATAAAAAGCAAAAAGCACTACTTGAAAACTTTGAAAAGAGAACTGGACCTTTGTTGTGACAGTTCCACTCATTTTGATGATTTCCCCAGCAAACGCTGCGAGAACAGACGACTTTCCTCCACCAGTTGGTCCGAAAATTGCTTTCAAGCAGCCCTTGGGCAACTTGAACGTTATATCTTTCAAAGCAATCGATTCACCCCAAGCAAAGTAACCTTTGACAATGGATGCAGTTCCGATATCTAGAATGAGAAAAGGCTGTATCGTCGAAAAGATTAAAAAATCGCATCTACTCTAATAGACTCTAATAGACTACTGCAGGCTCGTGGACGTGGTAGTTTACTTAAACACTATTGTGTGCAATTATTCCTCTATTTTGGGTATCGCAATGGATGTAGTTCTCATATAGAATAAAATAAAGGTAGCTACCACAGAAACTTTAGAATAAAACATTTATTTCAAACAAAATATAATTAATTGAAGAAAGAATATAATTTATTCATCTCTTGCATATGAATATGATGGTTATTTGTTTTTTTGAAGACTTGATACTCTTTGATGAATGTTTAACGACATTTTAATCACTTAAGTATGCTAACTCCATGTATATTGTCCATTGAGTCCAAACCAAAGAGAATAATGTAGGCCTATCAGTGATTTTGACTTGAGTAGCGAAAAAATCTATTTTAAACAATGGAAAAAACTAAGCTTTGTTTTCTAAATTACACTCTTCAATCTGTCCTATACGTAAACATTTCACAATATTTATTTCTATCTACTACTGTTGAAATTAAGATTTTCATAATTGATATTTATGAATGAAGTTTTATAATTTGTTTAGGCATTACTTCTAGACTTTAAGATGAGTTTTATTCAACTTTGTATCAATGAATGATGAACCACTATACTCACCTTCATTTTGATCTTGAACCCCCGGCACCTCCAACTCGTCAGCGGTCAAGAATCGGCCTATTCTATTGTATGAAACGGCAAGCTGGAAATAAATTATCGTTAGATGAGTAACTTGATAATTATTATTGAATGGGTTGAGATTACGATACTGACGAATTATCGTCTAATGTTCTAATAATATTTCATCTGTTATTATAGGAATCGATGAGATGAATTCTTTGTTCTTTCGCAAAACCTTTGTTATACTTTCTGCGACTGAATAAGTTATCTATATGAATTTCAATTAATTATTATTGAGGCTATATATAACTCATTGAATGACAGAAGGCAAGATTTTATGATTACATAAATTAATTGGATAAATAATAGGTTTGTATATTAATTGTTGATTTTACCTGTATTGAGCCCAAAATGATATAAGGGAGTCTGGACAACGGCAATTGCAGCATATCAAACAGTAGCATTGATACAAACGCAACTTCGGCCGTCAAAATGTTGCCGTCTTCAAGCACATAATATGAGAACGATGCCAAAGTCAACTGGTGAAAGAAAGGAGAAATCATTTGAAATTCTGTTCTTTCGAACTCTTATTTTCTGCAGCCAACAATTATCCAGCTCTTATTGAAAAGATTATTTTTATAACCGCGTGGTACCGTACCGGTTTACAATTCTTTACACGGAACGAGAGAATATTTTTACCAGTTGGATATCAAGGAACTCCAGTGTTCTAGTCTTGAGTGTACCCCTAATAAATGACACAGTCCAGCCTATGCAGATTCCTATTTTTTTACAAATGAGAAGGCTATTATACAGATACGCCAATACATAGTTATAAATGGATGGGTAGAGTGGAGTTGAATTGATAGCCCACTTCTCAATACTATTTATTGAACACAACGGTACAAAAACCGTAAAATCTATATTGCTATATTACACGGAAATACAATGTCATGAACAAACAGGGAAGAACTTTTCAGATGTGAGTTTTATGATTATAAGATCAATCAATCAAGAGATTTGAAAAGGCATCATGTTGAAAATATTATTATACAATCGTATTCACAATCAAGTAACTTACCTATATGATTGATCCCCAAGAATATGATCAATCATATAGGCTATAATTTTTTCTATACTGTATATTACACAGAAATACAATATTATTATCACAAAGACAAAGCTAACTTATGGTTCCTTGAAAACTGATCATAAGAACCGAATCGTGTTGTATATCTCACCTCCAGCTCCTGTAACTTGAAACTATGGGAATAGTACGGTGCAATTAGTTAAAAAAAGACCAAACCCCCACATCCAAAGAGAAAGGACGATTTCTACGCCAACTTGTTCTATACAATCCCTCTATTGTTTGGTAAAAAGTTACACCCTTAAGAGCGTCGGGTTTTTGGTGGAGGGGGGTGAAAGGTGCAAAATTTCACTTTTTCGTGAATTGTAGCCGAACCAAGCGTCGGACGAAAAATGTCATGCATGTTTTTTCTAGAAAACAAAATTTGGAAGAGATTGAGACCAATACCAACTCTGTATCTTTAACGGTTTTCAAGTTACAATTTTTAGAAAAGTTCATATTTTTTCACAGGAATTATTTCGTTACTTTAAAAGTTTGTAACTTTGGATTGGAAACACTTGCATCCGTATTTCAAAATCCCTCTCGGCGAAATTCATTTCTCTTTAATTTGAGACCAAATTCACACTTCTATGTTCAGTGGTTCATGTGCTATAGCGATTTTAAAAAACCCTTACATCCCCAAAATCCACTAAAATTACATTCTATCATACAAAAAAAATACTAAAAATATTCAGTTTGGCTTATAATCCTATACTCATTATGGAGGACAAAATTCTCTACATTTTCAGACCAAGGACATCATTCTATCTTCATTAGTTACAAAGTTACAGATGAATAAAGTATTAAAAATAAGTAAAAATTGAAATAGGATATTTTACAGCAATGCTTTCATCAAAGTTTTATTCAAGAAATATAGTGAATCATTTATAGTATCAAAGAGTACATTTTTCTCTACAACTTGAGACCAAATTCACATTTTTTGAAGAATTAGCTAGATCCATTTTTCAAACCAACCGTCGAGCTTAGAGCTCACTCTGAGAGGCGCTCCACACACTATGAATGATACACTGAAACGCTTCGTTGATCTAAAGAAGACGACGATTGGCTTCATAAATATACGTAGCTCATTAAATAATTGTTCAAAAAATATGAATTTGGTCTCAAATTGTAGAAAAAAATGTGATCTTTAAAATCATGATTCTACAATGAATTCCTCATGATAACATTGTTGGAAATTAGCGTTTTCAATTGTTAAAAAATTACACATAATTCATTCTATTGTAACTTGGTAACTATTGGCGGTAGAGTTATGTCATTGGTCTTGAAATGTAGAGTGATTTATTCTGTAAAAGATGGTATATTAAAATTTCTTGTTCAATGCACATTGTTAGAGAAATTTCAATAGAATTGAAAAAATGAGCGAATTTATCAGAAAAAGTGTGATAAAAACCGGTTGTGTACCTTCTTATGTCGAAGGTTTCGCAATTCTTTTTATAACCATCTGAAAGAGGAAGATTTTCTCTACATTTCTTTATAGTTTCAGATTTTTCCGTTCACAACTTCCCCGATTGGGAGGATTGAAATGTGAAAAAATGGAATTTTCAATGTGCAGGTATTATTATTCAAAGGTAGGCTATCATTTAAATCTGGATTTTGGAGTTTTCCACCGAATTTAGATTATAATATATGAATTTATACCGCCGTGATGTGCAGAAAATGATGAGCTATTGAACGATAGAATCCGACTTACCAATCAGAAGTTACGAGGGAATATAAATTATTAAAAATAAACGGATGCTTTTGACCAACCCCAACGAATCCTATGATAGACTTGGTCGTGTCAACAATTTTTATGACAGTCTAGGGTCTCAAGAAACAAAATCTAGAAGTATGAGCCAATCTGAATATTTTTAGTATTTTTTTTGTATGATAGAATGTAATTTTAGTGGATTTTAGGGATGTAAGGTTTTTTTTCAAAATCGCTGTAGCACATGAACCACTGAACATAGAATTGTGAATTTGGTCTCAAATTAAAGAGAAATGAATTTCGCCGAGAGGGATTTTGAAATACGGATGCAAGTGTTTCCAATTCAAAGTTACAAACTTTTAAAGTAACGAAATAATTCCTGTGAAAAAAATATGGAGTTTTCTAAAAACTGTAACTTGGAAACCGTTAAAGATACAGAGATGGTATTGGTCTCAATCTCTTCAAAATTTTGTTTTCTAGAAAAAACATGCATGACATTTTTTCGTCCGACGCTTGGTTCGGCTACAATTCACGAAAAAGTGAAATTTTGCACCTTTCACCCCCCCCCCCCTCCCCCAAAAGCCCGACGCTCATAAGGGTGTAATTTTTTACCAAACAATAAAGGGGTTGTATAGAACAAGTTGGCGTAGAAATCGTCCTTTCTCTTTGGATGTTAAGGTTTGAGTCTAATTGCACCGTACTAGAACAGCAATAATTACTTAATGCGAAAATTTATTAGAACTAAAGAAAGTGATGGAAATGAATTTACTTGAAGTCTATATTTTTCTTCTAATCTTATTGTATAGTCTGTCCAAGCAAAGAAACCCCTCTGGCAAGACGAGAAAATGACTTCAGCTCGGTCAATATTGGTTTAAAAATTATTGATTTGGTCTCAAATTGTAGATCAGAATGTTTCCTACAATTGAAACCAGATCAATAATTTTTGAACCAATATTGACCGAACTGGAGACATTTTCTCATCTTGCCAGAAGGTCTTTTTCGCTTGGACAGATTAAACCTAGTAGAAGATGAACAGATGATACATCCAGATAGAAGATAAAGCAGAATCTAAAATGAATGTCTTATTTATTTGATTCGAATCAAATGTTCAATATGAGTTCAATCAATATTGAAAAGAAAGGTACATATACATGTATAAAGAAAAAGCAGGCCATTGAGAGCAACAATGAAACGCTTGGCTACACTTACCAAGAATGGCGTGCAGGTGGATAGAAACACAGATACTATATGGATGTAGTACAGTTTCCTCAGATAATAGATTTCACGGTCCCTTAACTCTTTGATTATTTTCAGGAAACTCGGTTCCCAAACATAGAATTTCAATATCTGGAAAATAAATCCTCGATTAATGAAATTATGGAATATTAACATGTCAGTGCTTTGACATACAAAGTGAACTGATAATAAAAAAAACTTTTCAAGTACAAATCCTATTTACATTTGTTGTAGCTCAAATTTCGGCCTGTTGTATGGACATTTTCAGACTGATAACAGACCAAAACTCAAGTTACCACAAATGCAAGTAAAATTGCTACTTAAAAATTGTTTTTTTTTCATCAGTTTAAATTAAATGTGGATAAGAGAATATATATATATATATATATATATATATATACAACACCATAAACAGAGTGTTTCAAGAGGAAAGTGTCAAACTACTTAGGTGAATCATTACACCAAGTACGGTTGTACGGTATCGGAAAAAAGTTGCACAGGACATAAGTTACCCCCAGAACAGAAATTCTTTGTTACCGAGATAACAATGACGGAGGATTGACGTTTCTTATCAAAACTAAAAATTCATTATTTTTAAGAGCATTCAAGACAAGATAATGATCTATTCCTATGTAAAATAAGCTGAGAAAAACAAGGACACATACATCTTATTTTATAACGCTATAAACTAACATGTTATTTAATTTTGTATTTAATTCACGGAAGCAAATGAAATTAAAACATGGATGGGTGAACCGATGAAGCAGATCTTAAATGAGCGAATACTGAATGAAAACCAGTGTAATTCGAGTGTACTTTCTAAATTACTCTCAGTTGTACGGTAGGCCTACTGCTAAACACGAATAGCAAGATCAAACTGGAAGTTTCCTATGTTCTATCGCAAAGATAATAGTTAATTGATCAGGATCAATGGTAATTACTATTTTATATTAATAATTATTATTTCACTCACTCTCATATGTGAAAGAGCTTCAGATAGAACTTTCATTCTATTGTCTTTCATATTCATACACTTGGAAAAGTAGTATCTTGTATAAAATCCCAAGATTATTTGTATACCAACGAAAAAAAGCAAAAGAAAAAATGCAGCAACTGCAGCATATCCTGGAAAAGTATAGCCAGAAATATTTTATTATGTTGTACAATAGTTCGATATCAAGAATTTGCAGTGGAATAAGCATGTTACCAGTATGTACTGAGTACTTGAGTTTCAATAGGACAGGATTTTTGTTCTATAGTTAGTAGTGTACCGGTATAAAATAATCAACTTCTTAAAGTGACAAACTCACGATGACTTTCTGAATATAATTACAAATAAAATTGTATTCAGTAAAAACTACAATAAATTATTACATAGGCCTATAATGTTACGAACTAATGCATTTCATGGAAAAATACATAAAAAACATAATTGCTGTCAGAAGATAGGTCAGAACAATAGAGATAGGGAAACGCTGGAAGAACTAAACCAGATAGGTAATGCGACTCAGGACAAATAATACAGGGTCCGGCAGTGAAACGGGAAGATTAAAAAAATCTTTTAACATTAGAGTTATTATTATTTATGATTTTTTTGGAACAAAAATAAACTACATTATTGGAAATTAATGTTATAATATGAAAATGTTGATTTTTTCAAGACCGTATCTGTGAGATGGCGTCCTTCTTTTTAAACGCATTCTTGAAGTCTCTTGGTGAAGGTTTCCATAACTCTGCGTAATCGTAATGAAATGTTGTTGATTCCCTGTTGGATTCGCTGCTTCAACTCGTTCCTAGTTCTCGGTGGATTAACTATTCACTATTGGAGCTATCTGGCACCAGATACGCGATGCTCACGTCTTCCTGTTTCACTGCCGATCTCTTCCGGGAACCTTCACCAAGAGACTTCAAGAATGCGTACAAAAAGAAGGACGCCATCTCACAGATACGGTCTTCAAAAAATTATCATTTTCATATTATAACATTAATTTGCAATACAAAAATTATGTATGATTAATAAATTAATTTGTTTCAAAAAATTCATAAATTATAATAACTCCAAGGTTGAAAGATTTTTTAAATCTCGCCGTTCCACTGCCGGACCCTGTATAAAGAAGGAGTGCTTTCCGAAACGACACCGCGCACAGGCGTAGAATCGAGCTTCTATAAACTTTCAAGTGGTAACTGGCTTCTTTTGTAGCCGTGCCGATAGATAGCAGCACTACCATGATGTCATCTGACGCCTATCTTATAGCATAGTATTTGGCTAATTTGTATGCTGACGCCTGTACGCGGCGTAGTTTCGGAAAGCACCCATCAATGTTTTGAATCATCAATTTATTTGGAACGGAATTTATGATTCGATACTGCTGATTAGAAGAATTAGTTGCTGAATAAAACAAATTTTGGATAATCTATTGAATAAAAGAGATAAACTCACCAATTTCATAGTAGAGGGAGTACATAGCAAGAAATATTCTGATCGGGGATCCCCAAACCAGGTAGATATATCTCAGTGATTCGGTTATTCGCTGTACATCAATATTCATCAGGTTCACTATTTCACCAGCTGACTCATTTATTCTAGACTTTATTGACAACTTCAAGGCCTAGTAATTAAAAATAATGGAGTTTAGAATCCAAGAATTGCAGTCGACATAAGGGAAATATAGGTTTTAAATTTATTGAAAATAGCCTGCATATATTTCATCAATTCATTATTATTTTATCTAGAGGTATCTGTATCAAGTGCTGTAATGTTTTTGTCACAGACACTCGACAATGTTCTCGTATGGGTGACCAATAGATTAACTAGGTAGTGCAGTTCGACTTTTAAAAGTTATTTGTTAGAAATTCAAATCTCGTTGTCACCCCCTAATTACTGCTGATTAACTAAAGGTACGATTCCCAAGCGCCAGTTGAAACCGCGCGGCTCGAGCTGCCGCTTCGGAATCGTAACCATATCATTTATTCTATTATTGGAGTCAAATTTATTTATAAATATTTAGAAAATTAGTCAAGTCATCTCTATCACTATAATAGTATCATCCTTGGTTCAAGTACCTATCAAAATTCCATATCGTGGAATTTTCTTTAGGGCTTCAATAAAATTGAGCTTACAATAATATCTATGTCTATAAAAACGAAATGGCACTGGCTGATTCATCATCAGAACACAAATCTACCGAACCAAATGCGTTCAAATTTGGCAGGTATGTTCAGTTGGACCTTTAAACGCGCACTAAGAACAGATTTTTGAAATTTCCCAAGGATTTCAATTATTTAATTTTTTCTAATTTTCTTGGCTGTTTTCGAGATTTAATTGGCATAAAATGATAAAATTTGGTACAGGTTCAGATTAGGTATGAAAATTTTGTTTGATTTTTTGAAATTCTTCAGAGAATACACGAGTGGCTACTCAGGGGTTCAAGATTCTCTTAGCACTTGTGCAGATTTCACAGAGAAACTACTGAAATAAATACAGTAAGTTCAAATCACATACCCAGGTTGTGCTGAGGTAATAGAATACCTAACTCATTGAAAGGATTCTCGAATCATCGAAAAACTAATCCCAAAGACCCTGTTTATATGATATGACAGGCGGGCGAAGAGAGTCTTATCTTGTCTCGTCGACACTGCTACACTGCCAAGGGTCTAAGGGGCGGAGCTCCTTGGCTAGGTAGACAAGGCGAGCGTAGCAAGCCTGCCGGCTAGTAGAAAATGGAATCATACCTTTTTGAAAATCTCCGACATGAAAATAACTCTTGTTTTTAGTGAGATCGTTCCAATTTTTATCATGTACTGCATCTGTAAAATCGTCAGACACAGTGCTAAACTGCAAAAAATCACTGGATAGGCGACGTTTTCCCAAATTCTTCTTTCAGAATGATCTGCATAAATCAATATCAGTCTGAAAAAGTAAAATTATTTCTCTGGAAGGAAATTGCACAAAAAATAAAATATAGAAGAAGCTTGAATTGGTAAAGCTCAGGTTTAAATTGAGTTTCTTGATGGCTTTTCTCCTGAAGAAAGTGTAGCCGTAGATTAAAGTTTCACAATGATGTCAGCATGTGAGAGTAAGCAAGAGACAATTTATAAATGTTGAACTTTTGCTTACTGATGTGATCATATATTCAATCACTCTCAGACTTCGTATTCAAAAGAGCAATGTTATCAAACTTTTTATATCTACTTGTGCAATGTTCAGGATCGATTTGAAGTATTCAGTTGATTAGAACTGATTTCCCAAGTTCATTAAATGTTCCTCGTTCTAAATTGTTACAATATTTCAACTACTGCAATTACTTGAATTCACAAACCTGTAAACTTGAGGACTCATATAATAAGCAATCAAATACAGGGACGCCAGGAGAAAACCAAACAGTAAAGTCCGATAGAAACACTTGACGAATACGAAGAAAAGTTTTAGTCGAGTTATCCTCCAATCGGAATCTATTTTCCTGCAGAAAAATGAAGAAGATAAAAAATAATAATTTCAATATTGAGAGTTTTAATCCTTGAATAATCAATTTTGTAATAGAATTTTAATAAATTGACTGGAGTCAATTCTAGTTTGGAATAAAAATTCCACTGGTAAGTTTGGATCATCACTAAAATCAATAACCTACTAGAATATGATCATCATTATTATGTTTTTTGAAAAATAGAAGTAGGAATTCAAAAATATCTAGATCCCAACTAGGATCTGATCACTGATCAGGACTTTTGGATCATAAAACCAGCGATAAACTAACCCGGCTACGATCACTAAAAAGACATCACTACATTTAGAATGAGCATAGAATACCAACACAAAATATGAAATAAGCACATTGTTATCTTCTCTTCTATCTCACATTATTTAATCCTAGTTTGTTTATATATATTGTTTGTTTGTTTATGAGGGTGAAGCCCACATAAGCTCATAGGCTTGTGCGTGGGTAATGAAATGGATGATAGATGACGACTACTTTTTAGGTAGTCGGGACCGACGGCTTATCGTCTCCTCCGAAATACGGGGTGGTCGTATCTATGTGATTGTGCTGTGGTCAAAAATTGTTCTCCGCTTGGGATTCGAACCAGGGTCCACCTGGTTATCAGACCGGCGCTTTATCACTCCTCCAACGAGCCACCCATAAAGTAAGACTTGAGTTGACAAAGTGAGGTAATAAGTATGCAGCAAATGAATAATGGAAATTGTACCAAAAATAGTTGTATACATGTAATAATTATTGAATTACTCATTTGATTTTAAATCTGGTTATCTATCATAAACCTGTATTTACTCAGATGATGAAAAAAAAAACAATAATTGGTCAGCATTAACTCACGATTCTTCCTCTTTCACACCAGCATATTCCTCCTCAAAATTGCCAACCACTTCTTCAATTGCAAGTTCATGATACAGTTCGAATAGGTCTTCCTCATAGATTTTTCCTTTATTGGCTTTTCTAAGAATGGGTCTTATCCAAGAAGCCACCAGTACTGAAGGGTAGGTAGCAATCGCACCAGGACAGATGTCCTTACAATAAAAAAAGATTATTTTATGTCAAATTGAATCAGATGCCCTGTCAGGCTGAAAAATCATCATTTTATATTGGAAAGTCCCCACCTCACACCTTATATAAGATTGCTCTTGCAGATAATGGATGATATGCTACAATTCTTAATTGTCATCTACTTGTAAAGTAGCCAATCAATTAAGTACGCTTCTATAAAAAATCCATAAAGCAAAGAAAAATACCAGTTACTTGATGCAATATTGTCTACTTATTGTCTATTTATGTTGTGTGCAATAAACAAATTTTTTAAAAAGGGTACTCTGATTGTAATCATTCAAAGTTTTAACAAATACAGTAGCCCTAAAAGAAAATAAGTATTATCTACTTATACAATTGTCAAATTGGCAAGAGAAATGAAGTAACACGTTCACAATAGAATCTAATTATATCTCATTTTCTATTATTCAAACAATAATTTACACACCTCAACTTTCTCATTGTACTCCACTCCTTTGGGTAAGCTTTCCTTGAAGAATGTCAAGCAGAAATTAATAAGGATCAGGAAATAGTAGATCAGGTAAGAGACCGGTTGGAATAATTCTGATTCAATGCCCTGTTAACAGAAATTTCATACCTGTTAACAAGAAAACATTCCATATAACTTCAAAGGATAAATTAAAATCATCAAGTCGTCATTCGATATGCATAATTGGTAAATAACCTGCCCAACTTTATCATTTCATACATCTCAATAAATTAGAGATCAAAATAAATTCGAGGTCACTGAGATGCTTAAGCTTTAAGCTATAACTAATAATTTAAACTATTTAAGCTATAACCTTATTTACTTAAATTTAAACTATAATCTATAATTTAATAATTCAAGCTTTTATTAATAAATCAACATAGTACGCATCAACAGGTTTGAGTTGTACTTTTGCACTGACATGCATTAGTAGGTGTGTATTTTGTATTTAAAAAATTTGTATTCGACGATTGCTACAGTTTCATAGCTAACTTTTGAAATTATTTAATTGATACAAGTGATCAGTTGAATCCACACCTTGAAATAGACCAGTGGCGGTTCCAGACCCGAAAAACTGGGGGGCAAGGGCTCAAATTCACGAGTGATTTTCTAGGGGAAGGGGGGCTGGAGTTTATAAAAGGATATGTGGGTGCCCTTACCCCTACTCTAGATAGTAGGGTTCCCAGGCATCTTTTTTCCTTGGAAAAAATTAAAAATATCATGACAAAATAAATAATTAGTCCAACTCAATTTGATTATTTTTCGAGCTAGGTTGAAAATGTTGATGCCTTGAAAACTTGTCCTTATTTTATATAAAAAAATAATACTCTTGAGGTTCAAGAGTAGATAATTGGGCAATAATTTCTACTAACAACAGCTATTCAATTGAATCCAATAGTTTCATACTACGGCACACCAGTGTTTCAGAAGGATGCGCAATACTTCTCAGGCCCCTCGAAAATGCTTTGTTATCGAGATAACAATTGAGAGAAATTGAAATTTTTCAGAAAGTATTGATTTTTAGAGGTTTTATTCAAGTTATAAAATTATCTATTACCATGTCAAATTTCGACGTGATAAACTCAATCAAATCTTAAAATTGCGACTTTACAGCAATTTTTCACCTGTTCAATGTTTTGTCTCCTTTTGATCGCGATTTCTGAGATTTAGGTAAAATTTACACAATCAACGCTATTCAACTGTTATCTCTTCAGAATATCTTCTGATTCTCTTCAACTTCTATCAATATTGAAAATAAAAAATTATGGTAGCATATTTGCTCTATTATCTCAATAACCATTCAAGTTAAAAACCCCTCATAAAACAGTCACTGAATTCCTCAGATTCACAACTCCATTTCACATGGGAATTAATAATTTTAGAATCTGAATAAAGCCAGTAAAAAAATAGAAAAATGAATATTTCTTGAGACATTTAAATTGTTATCTAAGCGGTAACAAAGCGTTTTTGGTGATATGTCCCACGAAACTTTTTCCTCTACTTGGAGTAAAGAAACAGCTTAAGAAGTATTGCACATTCCTTCTGGAACACTCTGTGTAGTATGAAAAATTTGGAATTAACTCAATAGTTGGTAAAACTTATTGCCAAACTATCTACTTTTGAACCTCAAGACTACATTTTAAAATAAAATAAAGCCAGGTTTTCAAGGCATTAAGATTTTCAACTTAAAAAAAAACATCAAATTAAGTTAGACTGATTACCGGTTGCCTATTTACTTTGCAATGATATTTTAGATATGATCCAATCATCATAATCCACTTCATTGTAGATTGGAGGAATCAATAACCTTAATTCATGGAAGATATCGGCAAGCTTCTTTGACTGAAGAAGGCCTACCAAACTATAACATGAGTGAGGATTTTCAATTAGGCTTAGAAAGTCCATATGAACTTCCAATAACAGATATTATCTATTCTATAAACCATTAAATTATTTTTTATGGTTTTAGTCCACACTAAATTAATTATTTTATAAATAATTATATTATGTGCGTATAACTAGAAAAACAATTGGAAAAATTCCCATGAAAACTGGGGGGCAGCTGCCCACCCAGCCCACCCCTGGAACCGCCATTGAAATAGACGTCTTAAGAGCATTTTGGAATTGAATATATTGAATTCTCACAATTCTTTCTTAAAATATTTGCTCAAATAATTGACGATTTTTAACTTTCACTCCACGAAGTTGAGTCATAACGTCATCAAAGAGTTCAAGTATAACAATAACAATAGACGGTCTATGCACTCTCATCATAATATACTCCCTCAATAATATTCCTCTTAACATAGCCTTGTTATATAATAATAAATAATTTAAAAACAATAAATGAGTGTCAAATGAGGAAGAAAACAAGCTTTGGAATTCATAGTCAACTGCATGTTGCCTTTTGAGCTTATTGCACATGATCCACTCTAGTGTAGGCCTATAACAGTGTGGTAATATGCAAATTCAAAGTCGACTTCATTCAACTCATACTGACTTTTCGAAAGTTCTCCAAGCTCATCAGTTCTCTACATAATTGTATCACACCACAGCCAGATAGAAAGGTCCACAGCCAAAAATGTAGACCCGACCGAGAAAGTCCTCTTCTACGATTCCATAACACCAATACCAATGAGAAACTCTGAAAATACAAGTAGACATGATGTATGTAAGTGACCATCATTTTTTAATACGGAAAAGCCATAATTTAATACTGTCATAAATATCAAATCAAAATCTCGTTTATTCCAAAATCAATATAGCCTACTGTGCTAGACTATATTTTTATTTACTAATAATGCAGTCTTATAGATACGTACGGTACACTAGACTCAATTTTCATCTACTAATAATGCAATCTTATAAATAGTGTAAGACTTAATTTTTATTCATAATCATATGTAATAGGAATGAGCCTACATGAGCACTATGGCCTGTGTGTAGTCTCGAAAACTGAATTTATAAATTATATAAAATTTCGAATTGGATAGGTATATTTACTCAATGTCTTTCTTTTATGATAAGCTTCTCATCATTACTATCAATTTTTTATCGGACCCGTCTAGCCTTCTAAAATTAATTATTCATGGTGTCATACATACTCCATTTAGACTTGTGATTTGGTGTTTTCTTGATAAAGACTAGATGAGATTGAAGACTATATGTATTTTCTAGATAGAAGTCTAAAATCTCAATAATTATGGAAGGTAGAGGACGATAAAATCGTTGTTGGAAACATAATACAACAAAATAAATAATTTTTCTATGCTTTCACTTTTTGCAGCCTTAAATGATATGACACAATTATACCTTGATGATTAATAAATACAATACTATTGATTTTGTTCTTACAAACGAAATTAATTTCAGAAAAGGCGTAGCATAATACACCATTGCAAGCTTCTTATAATTTCCTTCACTTTCATAATGCACTAATTCAGTTAGACTGGAAGTTATCAACAAGGCTGTTACAATCTGGAAAAATAACACATTTCAAATTAAAGCAAACAGCTTTAAAGTTTTAAATTTATGAATTTAATAAGTTGAGCTCGAATAAAATTCTATCAAGCAAACACTAAACAAAGAAAATTAATAGAGTGGGTAAATTGAAGTAGAAATTTATTACGATGGAAGATTATGATTAATGTTCCTCAAGTCATAATGGAAGTGGGCCTAGTGCAAGTGCCTAGTGTACCTAGCTCAATCGAAAACAAGTGCCAGCCAATAAACTACGCCGAATTCTGTTTTTTCGTTCATGTTACATTAATAAAAAAAGAAATAGGAAAAATCACATCCAATTTCCAGACTATAAGAAATAGTTCTAGGTCCCATCGAAACTGAGAAAAAGGAATTATTTCCTTGTTCAAGTCAATACAGTGTTATGGAAATTAATGACATTATAAGCTATACTGTAACACTGTATAATCAAAGTATATTTCTATGATGTTACCTGAAAGTGTACAACTTGATAGCATTGTAACTTACATGAAGTTCATCTTTGATATTTTGTTTTATTCTTGATCCTCATTCGAGGGTCTATTTCCTCTATCATTCTGCTTCTATAGAATAGAACAGCTACATTTATTCAAGTCTATAGTGAGAATAATTATTGGGAAGATCTTCAGATGCATACATCTGTTATGTAGAAGTGTTGTTGAAAAAATTCTTCACAGTGCAGAATTTTTCGATTGAAGGTATAGCATTCCCAAGCGGCAGCTCGACACGCCCGGTTCTAACTGCGCTGCTCTAGCCATCACAATTCTATTCACATAACTATATAATAAATGTTCTCTTGGTTATTAGGGCTACTAATGTATAATAAATCAATTGATAGGGACATTCACCCTTTTCAAGCTATTTTCAAGTGAATTCAACTATTTATTGATTTATTATACATTAGTAGCCCTAATAACGAAGTGAACATTTATAATATAGTTATGTAAATAGAGTAGTGATAACTAGAGTTGCCGCTTGGGAATGCTACCTCAACACTCAAAAGATCTTCCCAAAAATTTTGATAGAAGAAAGAGATGCCTGAACAAGGATGAAAATCAAACAAAAGATCAAAGATGAACACAACAATGCCGAATTTGATATGGAAAATGCACAATCATAATTTATTGAATCTCATCAGTTAAAAAATGTAAACATATTCAGCAATCGATAATATTAAGTTTAGAAAAAATGAGCATTGTCAAGAATACTTACAACTTTGGATGAGTTGACGATATTCCAAGAAATATATTCGAATGGTGAGTTCTTCATATAATATATTTCTAGGGGACTGAATAGCCAGAAAATTATTAAAGGCGTCCATATCAACAAGGTCTGCTCGAAACAAGTTGTCGAGTCCAATCTTCCCGTAACTCGAGTGCTATTCAAATCCTAAAAAAATAATAGCGTTCATGATAAAGGTACGGAAGTGGTATAGGTGAAGCTTATTGTATTATAGGTTCCTGTGAGATTGAGTATTAATTATCAGAGTTGATGATAATCTAATCTTGATTCATTTTTCAATTGCTTACAAGCTCTTCAAAGGATTGATGAGTGAATCAATATTGATAATTTCCTTATATATTTTTAGATATATATTTCATTGCTGTCTTTGAAAATTTTATTAGACATGAAAAAGCCGCTCAGCCGGCAACTAAGAAGTGGGCTAGTGGGTTCGATTCCCAATCTGGGAAGAGCTTTTTGAACAGATTAATTCAATGAATTATTTCATCTTCTGTACCGTATATAGTTCTGCAGTTCAGGTCAATATTTTTATGAGCAAAAATCCTTAGTAATATTTATACAGCTTTCATTGATTATTAGTCACATTAGTCATTAATATAAGAAATAGATTGTCACAACTACATTTTTTTCAATACAGAGATATGGATTTTGGTTGCTACATCATATCTGAAAACCAGTTTCGGTTTCTTCATATTTTAATAATTTTGTGGTTATACAATTTAAAGTTTTTCTATTCAGTTTACATATTATAAAACTATCACAATATAGGCTACTTCACTACTATAGAAAAAATCTTGAAAACGTTTTTGATAAGAATAGAATAAATAATCGGCTCTTTAGTCACCAACTTACCTCTGCATTCCAGCTCTCCACAAATTACGACTAGTCAAACAGATTACGACTAGCAGATTGTTTGCAGAGGCAGTTTAATTCCCCAGGGAAATAAGCAATACCGTATACTAGAAAATTAATGTTCCATAGTTTGTGGCAATACCAAGCAGCAACGTGGAATGAGCTCATTTATTATTGCGGATGATGCCCACATGAGCGTTTATTTTTGCTTGTACGAAAGTAATAGAGAGTGCGAGGGTGATTGAACGACCATGCCTCTGGTGGGATTCGAACCCACGACCGGGTAGCGCCCCGGTTATAACGCCCCAGACCACTCGATCGGTCGGCCTTTTTCCACATTTGGGTATTGTATTTGGTTAGCTCAGCAGTTATGCTGGTATTTAATCAAAGTGACTCGTGACGAGCAGTTGGTACTCCTATTAGACGAATTACCATTTTTTGGTCAGCAAAAATAATATACGTATCATTCACTATAGTAAAATTTTCAGTTAAATCAGTTTGTGGTGCATCCAAACCTTACATCGGTTACATCTTGAAACAAAGTGAGCTTTCATACCTTTATTATGAAAATAATTAATCACCCACAAGTCTTTTAAGATTCGTAGACATTATTTCAATCACAAACTAGGTATATATTATTATTTAAATAAATCTATTTCTATTATTTGTGTTATGAAAAATATTATTCATGATTAGTTTATGCCACAATGAAAAAAGTTGGACGGCTTCTTTTAGTAGTGATGAATTATATTCTGCCCATGGTATCCAATTTGAAAAAGGTAGTTTCAAGCTAGTATAATATAATAGCTTCCTTTAATAGAAGGCCATGGCCTAAAAATTGGCAACTGTGTAGAGTAGGAAATTGGGTCCATTTAAAAGCATTGAAAACATTTTCCAATCAGTTGTTCTAATGGATGCGTTTCTTGTGTGCGTTCTCACATTTGACTTGCTACAAATAATAAATAACTGTCTATTCTTAATCTTTCTTGCTAATCTCTATCACAACCTATTACAAAAACACAAAAGGAATTATATACGAAGAGTTTCATGAACTTTTTTCATGGAAGTTATGCTCGAAGAGAGAAAAACCAAGTCAACATGCATGATTTGTATCTGTAATAATATTAATGCTTTCATATGAAAAGACTGTGCCAAAGGTGCGACGTTGCCATATTATTAGGGCAGGGCCTTCTATTAAAGGAAGCTATGATAATATTCAATGTAATCATAATAATCAACTATCAAGTAATAAAAACTGCCATTATTTACAAGGTTCTTATCCTCTTACAATTCTTAACCTACAAAGTTTATCAAAATCATTTTTTACCCAAAACGGAGAATCACAGATTTCTGTTGAGATCCACATTGATTTTCAAGAGAAATACGGTCAAATTGCATTTCTGATTATATTGTAAGTTGAAAACTCAATATAAACACTCATGCACTCTTGAAGGAGCTAGCATTAACCAAATAAAAATATAGGCTTAGATTATGTTTATAAAAATATGTAAGGAACATGTGATTTGCCAATAAGAAAATAACGAATCAATTTAATCATAGCCACCTCCAAAGGGGCTTTTTTATGATTCAATCCATATTTGGAAGGGATTGCCAAATTTCATATTATTCTCCTGCAAACGTTTTTTGTACCAGAAAATTTTGCAACTTGATACTTGAAGAATATTCTAAAAGAGCGAGGCTATACTTGCAGGCTATATGGGGGAGGGGGGGAATATGATAATCAAAGGCTTCTAATAATTTCTTTTAAAAAATATTTTATTATAAAATAGTAATTTTTACAGAATTTTAACAATTTAAGTACTATGATAAAGTGAACTATATCCAGACCCTCTGGTGTTAGCCTATATACTTTGTGAATGTTCCATTTAAATTTCATCATGTAGATGTGTACATGAGTGTAAAATGTGTACTTAGTGTATGCTCCAATGAAAGACAAGAACATTCAATATTCATCCAACTTGTGCTTCTAGTGCAGTATTGATCCCAAACTGAAATAATATCAGACTCTAATAAGGTGGATGAAAAACAATACAAATTGAAAGTTGATAGTTCTAACAGAGATTTGGTTATCTGACGCTTTCAAGCTCAAATCAATGTAATAAGAAGAATACTTGAATGCAAAAATATTAAGGTAGAGTGTGAAAGTTGAAAGTAAAATTAGAAATCGATTGAAATAAGTTATTGAGGAAAGCTGCCAATCGAGAAAAGAGGATTTATGTTTCCTTACAATTTTCTGTTGAATTTAAAAAAAGACGAAAAGCATTTGACGTTTAATTAATGTGATAAAATCACATTATAACATCGATCTCAATTACTTATAAAATCATAATTCAAAAATTTATTAACAATAAAGCCAAAAAGTGCTTTGCCTTCTGCCGTCTCACACAAAGAGTAAATCCAAGTTTAGCTTTAAGGTGGAGACGGTTTTGTTGTACAGTATTTGAAAGCAGCACTAGTTTAAAAGAATTGAATCGAGGCAGATAAATTTGAATTTAGTCAACTTCAAATTATATATTCTCTTCCTCATCGATAAAGTTGAATTGCAAATCTTTACAATAATTAACTGTAGTCTACACTTTTTATTATTCATCGTTGTGTGAATTATATTTCTGCTGCACTGATTACTGTATAAGTTAAATCTATTTAACTAGTTGATAATGGATCCGTAAATTCGGAAAAATTTGGATTTTTGTTTCTCATTCATCATTCAAATAACTTGAATTACTGTGGCTATAGAAATGATTTAAAGTGATAAAGGGTACTTGATCATAAGCAAGAATGATTACAATGATTTAAAAATTAAGACATGCAAATTCAATGGATATTACTCACCCATGATATGTGTAATTAAAGAATAGGGAAAGCATGTGATCATGACATCTTTACTCGGGCAAGATAGTTATTGAACGGCGATCCAAGATAGTAATAGCCTTGAAACGGCTCGATATCGCAAATATCTGTTATTCCAGCCTGATCTGGATACCAGCCAACATGTGGCGAATGCAGAGATTCTATGATTTCACCGACTTCATTGGTTCGAACAATAGTCACTCGAGTACTATGAGATAGAAAATCAACTGATTCGTAGTGGCCAATCTGTGGAACAATGAAAACGTGATTGTAATAAAATATCTATTGGATATGCAAATTGGATTGCATAGAAAGAAGAATAATTGACTGACTGAGACATTACTTTTTTGTTTTGTGAAGAAGATATGCTTCATTTACATTTATATTATATTACATTATAATATTCACATTTATATTATTTCTCCTTTTGTCTTCATCCTACCTGAACTGTTGATGATAAAAAGCTTAAAAACTTAGTGAATACTAATGACTTTCACTTGCACAACAGTACTCAAGATTTTGTTGCTTGTAGGACGCGTTTCGTGACACTGAGCCACATCTTCAGCGTACAAGGAGTAATGTTGTAAAAGTACAAAATCGTGAGTACTGTTGTAAAAGTGAAAGTCATTAGTATTCACTAAGTTTTTAAGCTTATTTATATTATATTTACATTTAGATTTATATTTATATTAGAGACTATCAGGCAGATAATCTCCTCATTGATTTAGAACTCATATTGTTGATGTCTTCAGAAACACAGATATTTGAAATTCAATAAAAACAACACTTTATTCAATAGATTCGAACTTGACGTTAATGGGTGTATAATGAAATTTATAGTTGAGAATAGGAAATTTATTTCAGTGAAACATTAAAAAAGAATAGAATACTCAGTACTTGAAGTAAAATGGACGTTCAAACAATAATTGAAAGTGATGAACCAATCAAAACTAAAATACTATGTTATTTTTAATTTTTCTGAAGCAAGCTTAACAAATCGAATATTCAATACTGGGCTTTATGGGTACAGATAAATTAATACAAGAAACTGGACTTCTAGAATTCAATCCTGGAAAAAATTTTTAAGGGCTATAGAATGAATTTCAGAGACTATAGGAATGAGTATAGTCTCTGTCAAAAAATGACAGTAATATGTCCACATTTGATATGATAGAAGAAATCAAGGAGGTTACCCAAGGAAGAAATAATTAAAAGTTTATGAGAAATAGATAAAATTTACCATATGATGAGCTTGTTTCAAAAATATTGAGGTGGGTATAAGTTCAGACAGGAATCCAAACGTTTTATCGATCAAATTTAGTCCAGCATAGAGAAATTTCCGAACGTTATTGTATTCACCAAGGTAGTGTGGTAAGAATACTTTGTCACTCTCAATCGGTTTCACGAGTGGCATATAGAAACTGCTCCCGACTCTTTTCAAATTATCTGGCAATCCAGGCAAGCCTTCAACAAATATGTCTGATGTACCTTTTTTGGGCCCTTTCAGAAAATACCTGAGAAAAAGATAATAAGATGTCAGCAGATATTCCAGAAGGAATAACATGAAAAATAATATGCTAGTATTGCACACAGCACAGCAATGTAATATAATTTGCAGGTTTGAAATTAATAAATTCAAAGTGGAATTATAAGTTCGTCTTGGAGAATGGAATAGATGAGTAATAATAGGATGTTTCAAGAGGAAGGGGCTAAACGTATCAGGTTTATTGCTCACATCAAGTAGTGGGAAGAATAACATAGGTCATACTTCTAGGAATGCTTTGTTGACGAGATCAAAATTTCTCATAAAATCTTTAATACATTGTAATATGATTTTTTAGATGCTCTTATCATAATATAATATCATTTTATTATAAAAGAATGATTTTTTGGTACAAAAATAATCATTTCCAATGTAATATTAGCTAAGACATTCAATTAAACCAGTTAGGAGTTTTTGAGTTATTGAGATGGAGATAATAGGAAAAATATGTTACAAACACAATTTTCAATAATTGATTGATATAACTGGAGAAAAAATAATAATCTAGTATCTTAATCAATAGTAAAATGTCAGCCATTGTTATATAGACAACAAAGCATCAAGGAGATATGTCCTTTATAATACTTGGTGTAAGGAATCAGTCTGAGAAATTTTGCCCCTTCCTCCTGAAACGAAGACATCATACCTTTGACATAATTAATATTAAAGTAGATATATCTAGAAATGAAATTATAAAACGATTTTTCAACATTTGTTAATTAAATTTTTTGTAAATTAGAAAACTAACATTTTTCATTGCATCTCTTCACCCATTAATCCATTTGAATCAGAATACAAGTTGTTCAATTCAAAATCCCTCTGGGGATAATTTTGTCCTCTACAATTTGAGACCAAGTAGACCTTTCTTCCTTGTATAGTTTTTGAACTAGAGCAATTAAAAGATATCCTTGTATTTGGAAAAACCCTATTTTGGCGGGAAATGGCCTCCAAAAAAGTTTATACCGTGCTTTTATTGATATTTTCTCTTGTAATAATGTCTTTCAGATCAATTTCTAGCAGATAAGCTACTCACCGACCTGAATTTAGGTTATGTTCAATATTAAGGATATTATATTGACTTTTTCCATCATATACAAAAAAATGTAGTTTTTTGCTTACAAATGAGCATATCTTCAAAGTCCTTCGTGATAAAAAAATGAAAATACATTAAAAATATAGCCAAATTCTTCCTCTTCAATCTCCTATAAATAAGATTCATGGCATCATTCATTCAGAATAGTTACATCAACTTAAATAAATGGTGAAATTCGATACATCTACTTTTTAATGATTTGTCAGACAATCAATAGCCTCTATATCGAGAATGGAGCAGGATTAAGTCACGTATTGGAGCTCAAATTGTAAAGAAAGATTAGTTCTACATGCTCGATTGTCTCATTGACCTTTTGAATCACTCTGTTCGATTACAATATGATTGAAAAGTGAAATTAGTAGAATTATGGACCATTCTTTACCTCTTACGAACTAATATTTTTTCCTATTATTAAACAGATAATTGTAGTAATATTATATGCAAATGAGAGATAGAATTTTGTTCTACAATTCAAGATTAATTACAATTCTTTATCATCAAGGACTTTGAAGATATACTCAATTGTAAGCAAAAAAATACATTTTCCTGATATATGATGGAAAAGTCAATATTCTCTCCGGAGTTATTTTCCACAATTTTGACCGAATTTGACATATGATACATGAATTTAGATCGCCTTGATGAGATGAAAAGAATGAAATATGGTTTGTTGAGATCCGATGACTTTTACAATAGTTATAGGTATCCTTAGATTGAGATCCTTGAAGGGTCCTTAATATTGAACTTAACCTAAATTCAGGTCGGTGAGTAGCTTATCTGCTAGAAATTGATCTGAAAGACATTATTACAAGAGAAAATATCAATAAAAGCACGGTATAAACTTTTTTGGAGGCCATTTCCCGCCAAAATAGGGGTTTTCCAAATACAAGGATATATTTTAATTGCTCTAGTTCAAAAACTATACAAGGAAGAAAGGTCTACTTGGTCTCAAATTGTAGAGGACAAAATTATCCCCAGAGGGATTTTGAATTGAACAACTCAAAGGAATATGCCAAGAGATCTGAGCGAACAAAAACTGAAAATACTCAATTATCGTTTTTCTTGAGAACTAACCTATTTTTTGAAAAATCGTGACTCGGTTTCTAGTAAAGATGAAGAGATGATTCTACCACCATTCTCTTGCAAATTTTATTTACTAAAAAAAAGGTTCAGTGAGTTTTTTGTCCGACGCTTCGTTTCAACGCTATTCTAGATAACAGAAAAATTCAGATAACTGAAAAATTCAATAAATTTATAATTGAATACTCCTCACCTGTGAATCCGACATTTATTAGTTTCAGCAACAATAACAAAAGACTCGTCTGAAGATAGAACAACTCCATTTGCAAAATGCAGATCATCAATTAGAACTGTGAACTCTTTTGTAACTGGATTCATCTTTATCAACCTGAAAATTAATTTGAACTGTAAAAAAATATGAAATATGCAGATAGCCTTGACGGTGCGGAGCTAACCATAGTGGTAGGTTCCACTCGCTTTGGTTATATTCTGGTCACCCATCCGAAAGCAGTCCATAGTGTTTGTGACATCACAATCATCAGGGCCGGATTTATGATCTGTGGGCCCCTAGGCTCAGCTTGTGGTGCGGGCCCCGATGGGGGGATCTAGGGGGTGCGCCCTCCCAGCTAAGCGGGGGTTCGGGGGCCCTCCCCCGGGGAATTTTGTGGAAATTTACTTTTAAATTGTGTTTCAGAAGGCCTTTCTATGGTCTATTAAAAGAGAAAATGTCTATTTTTTAGCATAAAATATTGATAATGATAGCATATGCCCCATGTAAGATCAATTCAATACCGGTACTGAGTTTAAGATTTAAAAACATAATCTGGGGCCACTTTTATTTAATAAAATACCAATCGAAGTGAGGATATATGTCCTTCTCATACAATGTTTTGTAAAAGAGCCAAAAGATGGTTATCTACTGATTAGTGTAAGAATTCGATGTTTCTTAGCATATATTTGATATTTTTCTAAATAAATCGTTGTAATATTTCCTTGGCTCTAAATCTTATAGTTTATGGCTAGTTGTTTTTTTAATAAATCCTGGTAATATGTTGTTGGTATCAATCACTTATAATTTAACGTGCAGGAGCTAGAGTCACGACTTTTATCATGAGTGATTGAAAATTTATCTTTTATTTTTGTACAAATTTATTACGATGCGCTGCAGGCAGTTTTCTAACTTTGTAAACTGTATAGACTAGACTCACAATTTGTATCCTTATTTTTTGTAAATTTTGTTGAACCCAGTGGCCAGTCCACATTTACTGGATATAGTGACCAGTTAATTTCCTAGTTTTTGAAATCGAAAATATGTAATTTTTTAGGATGGGAATAAAAATTCATTATTCATTGAAAAAAAAACTATATACAAATTTAAGAAAGATTCATGAGTTATTGAAAACTCATTCATTATGAGATTGGGATAAAATTTAAAATTATACAACTCATTCTTTCAATGCTACAGTCTTTACTAATACTAACAGATCTTCACTTACTTTGCAAAATAATTGATCCCGATAGAACTGTTTCGGTTTTCAAGCTGAAGTTTTTATTAAGTTTTCATTTTATTTATTCAAATTTGAATTCAACTTTCATTAAATAAATAAGTGCCAAACTGCCAATTTTGGTACGGTAGTGTGAATTGCCAAAGCATATAACTTACAATAATTTATTATTCACTATCAAAACAGCTTAGCAATATATCTAAAATTTCATACTCCCTGCCACGGTCATAAACAAGAATAGCTATCAATGATGGTGAACTGAAGAAGTATTTCTCCCACTAATTTTTCCAGAAAAATACTATGGAACTATATTTTTTATAGAGTTTTAAGCCTTATTATTAGTTTCATTATTTGTAAACTTACTGTATTAATTTCTCATTTATTAAGTACGGTTTGCTGTATAAAGAGTGATTGTAGATAATTGTAAGCTTAAATCCACATGTAAGCTTAAACAAATAAAATTCATCTGAATTCAATTCTTTAACCAGGCAGGTGAACAGCGAATCGCAGTTCTATCACCAAAGACAGAGATTTTGTTCAAGAGGGGTTTAAATAGGTTCAACTTGTATTATTATTAAACAGATACATTACATTCAACAAATACAGATAATGTAATACATTTTGGCCATTTAATTTATTGCTATTAGTTTGCTCGAATGCAAATTGCCAAGTTCAAAAAAAAAATTAATATTTTTTCTTTTCAATATGTTTGTGGTGCGGGCCCCTAGGCGCCAGCCTAGTTGGCCTACCCTTAAATCCGGTACTGACAATCATTTAGCAACCGATCTTACCGAGCAGTCAGAAATACTACAAAATTCTCAACGAAGAAAATAAATGAATTGAGATGAGATAAGATAATGATGGAAATTATCTAAAAGAGAGAAGTTGAAAAAATATACTGTATAAGTAAAATTAATTACAATTAATTTAATTCGAAGCATTTGAAAGGCTATTAATTGGTTTGAATATCTATCTCCATATCTATTGTAGAGAATAATATTTTATGTTCAATTTTGGGTTGAGCTGATTGAGTTTAGAATCTTATTATTTTATAACTATGTGATACCTTCCATCTCCGTCTGATAGCATCGTAAAGACGCCATTCTGGATATCAACTGTCGTACTGGAAACAGTGAAGTAAATAGTTCCATCGCGAGCAACGTCAATTGAGTTCAGAAGTTTGCACGGTTTACCCGCTACAATTTTATCTGCCTCAACCAGTAACTCTTCCTCGCCTGAAAAGGTGGCAAAACACATCATTAGATAAACAAGAAGATGCAAATTCAAATGAATGAGTGATGATAAATTGAATCAAACTACAGAATGAAGATAAATCTGAGAAAATGTTCATGTTTTCAAATAAAAATCTGAAATAAAATACTATGTAAGCCTCTCAACAATATTCATGTATTGAAAACTGACAATTATATTATCTGAGAGATAGTAAAAGTGGAAACAAGTGGGATGGCCGTCAACTTCACAACCATGAGGATGGCGTCCCTGCTGAAGGAAATCTATATCTATAAAAGCGAAATGGCACTGACTGACTGACTGACCAGACTGACTGACTGACATTCATTCATCACCAGAACTGAAAATCCACTGAACCGAATGCGTTCAATATTTGGCAGGCATGTTCAGTTGGAAGTTTAGACGCGCTAAGAACGGATTTCAGGAACTATTCAAGGATACGCCAAATATTTAAGTTCTTTTATAGTTTTTCGGCGTTTTCTCAATTTTTTCGAGAACCAATTGGTAGAAAATGTTGATATTTGGTAGGTAGGTTCAGATAAGGTCTAGAAATGTTGCGTTAAGATATTTTTGAATTCCGTTCAAGATTACGCCAGTAATCAGGTTTTTTAAAATTGTATTGCGGGTTGCATATTTTCCGCCTTGATGCGACCAATCCTTACTGTGAATTCAATGGTTCAGTGACAGTATAGATAAACTAATTTGGAAGATATTGAATCAAGTTTCAAACGATGACCGATATAGTTCCCAAGGTTACGCTCAATATTAGCGTTTTACTATTTTTCGGAATTTTCTGAGTTTTTCTTGGATTTTTCGAGAATAAATTGGTAGAAAATGTCGAAATTTGGTGAACAGGTCCAGATTAGGTCTAGAAATGCTGTGTTCAATAAGTTTTGAATCCCTTCTGAACGGAATTTGCAGGTGAGCGAAGCGAGCCTGTTTGTCTCACCTTACACTGACAGAGGTTATGCAGGCGAGCGAAGCGAGCCTGTTTGACTCACTGACACTGATGATACTGCCGGGGGTCCAGGGGGCGGAGCCCCCTGGCTAGGCGGAGAAGGCGAGCAAAGCGAGCCTGCCGGCTAGTATTGTATATATTCCTGCATTGTAAAAGTAGGAGAGTAAATTCATTTATTTAAAACAGAAACTGACACCTAGTCGTGTTAATCTCATAGTTAGAAGATTATACCAAATCAGTTTGCGAATGAAATCAACATTGAACTCTTAAAGTTTACTTTGATAAGGTGTTGTAGAACTGAAATTCATTACAGAAATATTATATGTTGAGATGATTGAATTATTCTTTTCTCATGAAATAATTGAGTCCATACGTGATGAAATCATCTTGTGAAGAATGAGCTTTGATAAAACTGAATATAAATTAATAGTGAGAGTTTGCTTTCATCAGAATTGGGAAAGACGACTTTTTTGAAATGTGTCTGTGTTTTCACAGTATTATTGTGCTATCTTACATAAATAAATATTACAATTAAAGTTGAGAATTTTATCCTCACCTGATGTGACATTCAACTTATAAATCCCATAGTAAGCATCTGCAGCATACAGAAAACCTTTGTCATCAAACTTTAGGCCCAGGACTCTTCCACACTTTTTTTCTTCATGAAATCCTTCTGAAAAATACAATAATACGGTACTGATGATGAATTATAGTTTCATAGATAGAAAAAGCGTAGCAGACAATACATTGAAATCGACTCAATTTATTTAATTATTTGCATGAAAAATTAAATACTGTATACATAAACGTCGAAAATTGAAAATTAATCATAGAAACCGCAAAAAATTGTTGTTCAAGCTGTTCAATGAAATAAACTGTACAAACCTTGCAGCATTGCGCTTATGCGGCTCAAAAAATCTGCTAGTTTGAGCCCCTCTTCTCGGCTGAACACGTCAATCTGGATCTGGCTAGTAGCGTTTGCAACAGTAATAGAGCGCTCATAATTCCTTAGGAAAATTTTTTTCTCTAAGGGTGATGCCCACATGGGCTACAAGGTATTTGCATATGTAATGAGAGGGATAATAAGAGATGATGACTTCTTTTTAGGCAGTCGGGACCGACAACCTATCGTCTCCTCCGAAAGATGGGGTGGCCGTTTTTCTATCTATTTGATTGTGATGTGGTGAAATAATTGATCACAGGTCAAGATTCGAGCCTCGGAACCTCTGGTTATCACAGCGGCGGGTTATGACTTACTCCAACGAACCACCAACATTGTCAAAAGATATGAAAGCATATAGGCTAATAATTTCACAATAAGCACCACTAAAAACACCTTACAAATAGCCTTATAATAATAAAAACAGATCTGTATGCCATTATATCTTGTTTAAAAAACATTTTGGAATTGGAACAATGTTTGCAATTAATTAAATAATAATTTCAAGTGATCAACAAAAGCTATTTTAGGAACAAGTGGATTTCTTTTACACAGCAGAAAGACAAAGAAACTTGATAAATACAGTATAAAGATTGGATTAAGAATACGAATTGTACATTATAATTTTCACTAACGCAATACATATTAGGATAAATATTGGATTGAAAGATTTTGTAAGATCTTACCACAGTCGTTCCCAAACTTCTTGATTGGAATTACTTTGTTATCTTTGATTTTAACAATATAGCCACCATGTAATCCAGTATACAGTTCATTATTATACACAACCAAGCTCTCAGGTCCCTTCATTTCTCCCTGGAAGAGACGTTCCGCGCCCTTCAACCGATTATTGATTGCTAAAGGCCCTTTCAAAGGTAAATTGGGCTTCAGACTGAAAATAGATCAAATTATAGAAATCAATTGATTTAGTACATTAAAATGAGGATAAAATTCCAATTTCCAATTCAACTTGTTTATTAGTATAGCATTACTAGCCGATGTATTTCTATAACTATTAGAATTCATATGTATAATTTGCTCTCCATCATAATTATTTATATTTGATGCAACAAATTGAGATATGGGAAAGTTTTCCAAGAGTCTTGACGCTTTCTGCACGCATAAACTGCACCTGCTACGATACATTATGAGATGAGATAAATAGTAGCTATTATAAGTATATATTATGATAGCAGCCATCATAAGTTCATAATAACTAATAAATTATTGATTGATATAGGCCTTGTATGCATGCAAAATCCTTGTCAAAAATTAAATCATATGAAAATAATTTTGTTGGTGTAAATTTCAATAGGCTAATGGTAGCTGGTGAGTAGTTTATGGACGTTTGAGGAACTTAGTTCACCCAACGTACTATTTTTGTAATTTTTTAAAGTTTGCCAAAATATGTAGTGACATCAACTAATTGAGAATATTGGAAAAATTATCATTTTGAATTTAGTTGATCATATTTAATAGCTGTATGGTTGAATTAAGAGTACACAAACATTTCTGGAACTGATGCATCTATATGCTGTTGAAACAAAAGCAGGTTGCTGTTGCCAAATATTAAGGCGGTTTTGTATGTTCATTGTTCGTTCCAGCTAACTAGAGTATATTGGTAACTCTATTCTTCTGTGTAGCCTATTTTGTACTGGTTTGGATGAGTACCTAATTTTCAGAAAATATTAAAAATTGACAAATATGTTTAAAGATGGCTTTATTTTGGTGGAAGCAGAGAACATTGAGAATATCATCATCTTTTGAATGTTCTCTTTTGCAAGTTATGCTTGATTCAAGAATAATTATAAACTTAGGCGAGTGCAACAGGCTAAGCCAAAAACTGCTCCTCTGCCAATTTTTAAAACAGTCCAAAATAAGGTTATCATGATCATTGAACTTAACATTACAATTTCACACTTCCAAAATTTTTTTACATGCATAAACGTATTCGAAATTATTCCAATGCTTTCAAATGGGCCGACTCACCTAATATTAAAAGTTGCCAATTTCAAGGCCAGGGTCTTCTTAATAGTATCATTCATGAGATATTAGCCTCAAAATCGCTTTCCGGTGATTCAAAACCTACCTGAAGCTTCAGGTCTACTTCCATAATATATAGAAATATATAATTAAAGTCTATATTATATTACAGTATAGGAATATAGGCTAATCATAATTATTACCATTATTAACCAGTATCACATCAAATATATTATTCAAAAATATCAACGTAATATTATCATAATCACCTGTATGGTTTGAATGAAACATCCTTGCCGGGAAGCGCTATGAATATAGCAAGAATGAGGAAAAGTAATGAATACGTCCACATAATGAATAATCACAGCCAACTGTGGACAAAAAATCAAGTAATGATTGAATTTAACTCATCAAATGTGATACAAAAATTACTGAATGAACGATATAACTTACACGACAAATTTGAATGAATAAGCATGAGGAGATACGAAATTGATGCTCTCTTATGAGTTCGAAAAATGACTCATCTTAAAAATAAATTTATCGAATTAACCTTTCTTATCTAGTGACCTTCATCACTTTTATCAGAACTCCAATGTATCGCATTTTATTCAAACACGTTAAGTTGGTTGACTTCGATAGAAATGATTCTCAATTTTATAAGTGTTATAGCGTTGTTATGAATCTAAAATGGACACTTGTTCAAAGTAGCCCCACAAATGTCCAATGTTGCCCCAAGTGCAGCAAATCAATAACATCATCAATCCTCAATCCCAAAATATTTGTATCTGTCTAAAGAGATGCTCATAAAATTCCCTGTGTGTAGTGCAATTTATATCAATGGGTTTGAGATAATAACGGGCAAAGATGGCAAGACTGCATTTGTCATTAATGCGAAAGTGGTGTCTCCTGTACCGTGTATAATTATGTTAATCCACTAGTGTGACCAAGTATGCGGGCTGCGGGCAGTTCAGATTTTATGGAATATGTTTACCGCTTCTCACAATAATTTAGCAATCCAATTAACACACACAAGGGAAATCTGGAACTCGAGAGGTCAGCTCCAAGAGGTAACCCTCTTAGACCTTGGATGTCCAAACGCTGTGAAAACCTCCCTCTTCACGAGAGTGTTGTAGGGATTGCTGATAAATTTCAGGCAATGGTTTGGTCAAACAAGACTGCCGTGCTGGGATTGGTTAGGAGGTCTGAATTGACCTCTGGATGACAGTTCACTTCCTTTGTGATTGTAACCTTCTTTGAATGCACCATGGTCATTCACTCTTTTTCTTCAACCTTCTGCAACCATCAGCATCACCATATAAGACATTTGGCTATTGTTACTTCTATTTGGCTGAGGCTGCACTGCCGGTGGGTAGAGCCTGGAGGGTGGAGGGTAGTTGGTAAATCTATAGAACATACACACCATCCACAGTAATACATTGTATGAATGGTATGTGTTCAGCCGCCATCTTGAAATTCTTAAATATGGACAACATAACCTCAAAAAACAGAATGACGTCATATAGTGGAGCCGCGAACAGAAGAGCCTTTGGCAACATGGATGCCATTCACTGCTGCCAGCAGTCCAAATGAAAATTGTTCTACTCTCACCATCTGTCACAATTGAAATATTATTAAATATATTTAATAAAATATATTCTTGAATGAAATATATTTTAATTTGTGGAATCAATATGATTATGATTTCCCTGCAACACAATATTCCATAATATTATTACAGTATGGTACTTCTGTGCGGGGTCTGTGCTCTCTGGGGGTGAAAATTATACTTTGATTTGTGAACATTCATGTTTAGTTTTTGTGGCTAAACACCGCTCATGGCCAACAGATTGTTATGAGAACAAACTGGGAAAGGATTGAAATTAAATAAAAATATAATTACCATTTGCAGTAGACCATAATAATAGGCTAGGTACAAATATCCATTCATACATTTATTCATATTATGCTTGTTAAAAAACCATTCAATATTCCAACAAACTGCTAACAATCTACCTATTTGAGGTTACCGTAAAGCTCAGTACATAATTATAAAAAATGTCTTGAGGGAATGTTTTTGTAGTCAGCTGATTTATGAGACACGGCCCTGTTCTGTAGATTATGTACGGTAGGTCATGGCGAAGACTACAAAATCATATTGGCAGTTGCAATGGGTGCTTTGTTGATTCAGCCTCTTGGAACTATAATTTAGTGTAAAAGTGTTAGGTTGGCTGAAGTGATTATTCCCCAGAAGTTATAGTTCTGCGCATGTGTAGTTACACACTCACTTCCCTCCGCCATCTTGCCAAAGGCTCTTCTATTTGTGGCACCACTATACCATTCATACGATGTATAACTGTGGATGGTGTGTATGTTCTATAGATTTACCAACTACCCTCCACCCTCCAGGCTCTACCCACCGGCAGTGCGGCCTCAGCCTTAAAGGGCTTTCCTTTCTCCTCTCTTCATAACCATGCAATTATTATTACTTTTTTCATTACAGATGATGCCCACATAAGCATTTTAGCTTGTGCGTGGGTAATGGATCTTGTGTGCTAAGGTGATTGATGAAGTGAAAAACAGCCATGCCTCTGGGATTCGAACCCAGACCTGCGGCAGTGCTAGCGGACTGAAGGTTGTAATGCCCACTGCGCCACCGAGGCCGGCAATTCAAGGGTAATAATACTTCAGACAAAAAAAATGAATGAAAACAAAACAGAGAACACGGTAATATTTCTTCTCAACAATAAGTACCGACAATCTGAAATTGAATTAATTTTTCAAGCCTGAGAAATTAATAGGAATGTAGGCTACTAACACTAAGATAGTAAACTTAGTTGGGATTATCACCAAGTGAGTTCATGTAAATAGCTATCTGGAGTAACGTTCGTCTTGCAAAAATTGAAATATTGTTTAAACCTAGGTAGGCCTAATTACAATGATATATTTTGATCTTTCCCATTCATACATTTTGATACTTTCCCATTCCCATATAGAGTCAAATTGTGGGAAAACTCGTCTTCTTCAAATAAGCATTTTCCATTCATATATTTTGATCTTTCCCATTCATTTATTTTGATACTTTCCCATTCCCATATAGAGTCAAATTGTGGGAAAACTCGTCTTCTTCAAATAAGCATTTTCCATTCATATATTTTGATCTTTCCCATTCATTTATTTTGATACTTTCCCATTCCCATATAGAGTCAAATTGTGGGAAAACTCGTCTTCTTCAAATAAGCATTTTTATGACAGAAAAAACTTAGAATTATATTTTGATATAAATTAAATTGAATTTTGTAGAGAAATTTTGTTGAAAAAAAATTATGACCTTGCCTTACTTGTAGGTCTATGTATATACATCTAATGTAGGCTGTATATTAATTCAATCTCCGTTAAGAAAAATATTTCTAATTTTAATAAAAATAATTCTGCATATTCAAATAACACAAGACTGAAAGATGGCATAACTAGACCAGACCAACTGTTGGATTGGCTCAAAGTAAGTATTTCAAAATTTGTTTGTTCAATTTAGTAAGTTACCCGTACCAGAGAATGTCAAGCAGTTACCCTCAAGAACATTTTGCATTGCTGTTGATAATTGGCTAGAAACATGACAAAATGTCAATGTGATTTTGTTAAGTGCCTTAGTTTTAGAAGTAAATAATGTTAAAAAGCCTATAAAAATTCATATTATTAAGAGCCATACGCTAAATAATAAATATAATTGGCTAAAAGATAATGAAAAGGTAATGTCTGAAACACTTTATTCTGTTAACGAGTAGCCTACCTGGGATATTTCAATGTTTATTTATAAGATTTTAGCTATTGACCAAGATGTGATACAGCTTAATTACAACCCTTAATTTTGGATAGTCTGAAAATATTAGTGAGCCGACTTAATTTGTGTATATAAGTTGTAATTTATACAAATAATCAAATAGGCTACAACGATTTAAATGTTTAATGAAAACCAAGAATAATATAAAAAGCCCAACCACCTACACAAACTAGCCTAAGGCAGTGAATACATCTCTCTATATTCACTTCCTAAGGCCTAGAGCACAAGAGACAAGAAGAATGAGGTATAGTCTGTCCAAACAAAGATGAAACTCTGGCAAGATGAGGAAATGACTTTAGCTCGGTCAATATTGGTTTAAAAGTTATTGATTTGGTATCAATCGTAGGTAACATTCTGATCTACAGTTTGAGACCAAAACAATATTATTTGAACTAATATTGACCAAGTTTGAGTCATTTTCCCACCTTTCCAGAGGGTCTTCTTTGCTTGGAAAGACTATATCTAGTCACAACAAGGGCGTACGCAGGATTTTTTCCAGGTGGGGCAAGCCATGTTCCCGTTCACGTTGAACACCCCCCTTCTCTTCATAGGTTTCCCCTCATAGAAAGAGGGGGGGGTAGTCATAATATTGTTCAGTTCAATACATTCTATCATGTAAATTGAAAATAGAAATAAATTAAACATAATATTGCTATAGTTTGTCCAAGCAAAGAAGACCCTCTGGCAAGATGGGAGAATGACTCAAGCTCGGTCAATATTGGTTCAAAAACTATCAATTAGATCTTAAATTGTAGGAAAACATTTGATCTACTTTCAAGACCAAATTTTTCAATTCTTGAACAAATATTGATCGTGCTGGAGTCATTTTCTCATCTTACCAGAGGGTCTTCTTTGCTTGGACAGACTATAATAATATGGATGATTAGTGATTTAAGTGATTAATTTTTCATGAAGTTATATGAGATTTGGTCTTTTGTACTAACAAGTCCCACATTTTGTTTTAAGTGATTGCATCACAAAGTTTGATTGTGATTCAATTTCTCTTTCAAGTTCAATCTTCAGGTGTTTGTAATTCCTTGAACCCTAGTTAGATCAAGTTTAGATAGTATTTCCCTTTTTAGGAAGCATTGCTTATTAAGAATTTTTCCTCGAAAATGTTCAAATCTATAAGCATGGTACAAAGTTATAATATGTAGGTAGGTAGCCTACCTAAAAGATTGAATCTGACCAAACACTTGGTGGATGGGTGGTTACGATAAAGTATAGAAGTACCCTAACTAACTTGAAAACTAGTTCTAGATAAATAAATTTATCAACATTTTATAACTAGGCTATAAAGGGTGCTTCAGAACTCCCTATAAATATTCTAGGGCATTGTTCCTAGGTAAGAAACATATCTCAATATTATTTTGAAACTGTCCCAAAGTTCTCAATTACTCACACAGCCTAATTTATGTTTTCACATTTATCTATGAATTTTATAATTTTGATGGGGCCTTAAGAGAGTACTAAAGTGGTCAATCCTTAAGTAAAATTAGCTGAGAAATTCAATGAAACCAGTTTTATGGTTATTGAGATAATAATCAAAATAAGCTGTTGATGTTGTCTCTGTTGTTTAAATAATATGTTGCCTCTGTCTTATTAAAATATTCCGAATTCTATATTTTTTACTGCTCTAAAAAATTGCATTTTAGCCACTTGTGATTGCTCTATTCTTTATTTCGTGGTACCCAGGTTTCAGAGTCATATAATATACAGGAGAGCTGCGATGGCCATCACTTCGTAAAATTTTAAATTGGTCTCTCCTGGCTTCATTCTGTAAATTTCTGTTGATTGTCTCACAAATAGGTTGAATTCGATTTATTTCAGAAGAAATATTCAGTTACTTTCTCGTCTAAAACGTACCCAAACCTCAAAAATGAGGATTTGAAGGAGGCAAACACTTGAGCAATCCTTCAAAAGACAAGCAATCTATTCAAAAGACTGCCTTCATTGTCTGTTTTGTCTCCTTGAAATTCTGATTTGTGAGATTTGGGTGCGTCCTAGAAGAAAAGGTAACTGCTGAGCTGATTCATCAAAATTTAATTCTCTACAATGTTACTAGATTCGAAATACCAGTCAACAATCCTTTAGGTATCCTAAACTTTGGACAGTTTAAAAATATTTAATTAAGATAATGTAGTATGTTTCTCGCCCAGGAACCATGACCTAGAATATTGGTAGGGAGTTCTGAAACAAAAATCACTATTGCATGGCTATATAGCTCCAAAAAAATTAGCTGCTCAACTCTTCAGTTTTTTCTTTCATTCAAATTCATTATAAATAATGTATACACTGTTATAACTTCGCAGTAATGGATTCTAGCTTATGAAACTTCATTTAAGATTAAAAAAGATTTTTTAATTCTCTGGAGTAACACTTGAGCATATAGAGAGTTAGCAAGTAAAACGGAAAGATTCGAATAAGTCACCAACTCTTCAAGAAAATCAATTTCATCATTCATTAGTTATGATTATGAAGAAACAATGTACTTCAAGTGCTAAATGTATTCTAGTGGACAATAATTGAAAAGATTAATTTGCAAGGCTTAAAAGATGTTGTTGGACTGATTTGCGTTAACTTTGGAGTATTTTCTGTTGAAAAAAAGCAATATTTTGAAGGGTTCGAAGGTTTTTGCACTTTCATTTCATTTTTTAGATATTTCTTCAGTTTGTTCAAGGTTGTGACACGTCTAAAAATGAGGTGATGGTGCGTGAAAAAGTCATTCGAACCTCTAAAAACATTTATAAAAAACAAAGAAATTTATTTATAGAATTGAGAAATTCATTTCTCTCATTGTTCAGTAAATGGCTGCATTTTTCCCATATTAGTGACTTCTTCAAATTTTTCCGTTTCATTGACTAAGCTTAACCCTAAAAAGGATGGAGAAGTGACAGAGAGAAAACTAGTGTACCAAAGTATTCTTATTTGAGAATCTTACTTCCAATGACTGTTAAGAGCAGAGTCAAGATGAGGAATTATTAATGATCCTCTCCGGTATTAAATTGGAGACTCAGATGGAAGTTTTACCCCTGTGAGTTTGTGACTTTGCAATCTCCAGCCTACAATTGAGTTTATTTCATTCTATGATAATATAATATATTTTTATTCAATTCATTTTATTTTTGAATTTATTGAAAACAAAAAAAATTCAACTTGCAGGGGGGCAGCTGCCCCCCCTGCCCCTGCCTGCGCCCATGAGTCACAATTTTAATTTTTGAACTACAGAAAATATTTATAAGTTGATAAGAAAAACTCAACAAATTTGAAGTATAGAAAGACGAGAAGACGTTTTTGGGACGTACCCAGGACTGTGTTTTCACACTACAAAATCAATTTTTTTATTAAGTTGAATAAATTTTATTTAGCCTACTGTTTTTCTAATAAATGATACGGTTTACGGTAACCTCCAACTTACCTACAACTTGAAGACAACAAATCAGAAAGCCAAGATAAGAGTTTATTACGTTTTTACTATATTGTCATAGAAATAATAGAATAACAATTCAGGATTTAACTGTAGCATACATAGGCATTCTAAAATACTGCAATAATACTAATAATATTACTTATAAGTTGAAGTGTTGTCACTTGTCAGTCAACATTAACTTGGAGTAAAATATTAATATCAACTACTTACAAAAAAAGTTTGATTGATTCTTTCCGATGATAAGTTTCAAATATGAAAAGTCATTCAATTACTCTCTGCCGGATTATAAAAATCACGACATAAACAAACAACGAAACATGCGACTCATGCAGTTTGAGGTTAGAAACCGATCTGTCTGTGTATTCGAGAATCGACGATTTGATTCGACTTATTCTATCGACTATGAGAGCGGCATTTTTAAATAGGTTTGAGTTTCTTTGACGGAATATGGGTTGAAATAATAACATGAATGAAAGTTTAAGTTTAACAACATCCAGGGTCTATGAGACCGGTAGACTGATTTTGATGTCAAATAAATCTGTTCAATCATTCTAATTCAATAATTATTTCTTCAAGAAGTGTTGCTTACGTTCCTGGTAACTGTTTTTGTTGCCTTATTTCAATGAAAGATTTCTTTTTGTTAAAAAGGAATGAAATAAAAGTTTGTATAGACCTTCAAAGTATCAAAAATCACACAGATGTAAAAATTGCCAAACATGAAGAAAATCTTCAGATCTTGTCCTTATAAATTGACACAATCCTTGCTACAGTCATTCTTTGCTCATTCACTGTCCATATAGTACAAGTCCATGCAGACCTTCCGACCAAGGTTATTAAAGACATTTATTATTATTATTATTATATTTCAATATCCTTGCCTTCCGACTACATTCCAAACAGATTGGAATACAGACAGACCGGTGAAACTATTGGTGTCTCACGTCTAAACCACACGCCAAAACTAAACAAAAACTGATTGAAGTGAGAGGGGTAGGAGTGGTGAAGCTACCGGGGAGGAGCGGTAATAATTACGTTGATCAAATGATCAGGGATGACACCCTGAAGAAATAAAAATATCACTGCCGGTCTCTAAAAAAATTTTAAGCCTTGTCTACTTTAATCCCCTGTAAATATTCATTATAAGTTCGCAAAGTAACTTAATAAAGTGCAGTGCCTTTTATTCCATTTCATTGACGGATAAAAGTGAGAAAATGCAAGTTTCGAATTGGGCTAATGGAAATGCAGGTAACATATTATATTAGTCTATTATTATAGTTTTCAAAAAATGATAGTGTACCGTAGGCTACCGTATGTGGGAAAATTTATTTGCAATAATTATTGTTATTCTCACCATTCTTTCTCTACCTCGCGTTCAATTTACAAAGAAGACTGGCGTCTCACTGGAAATTAATCATTAGTTCAAATAAATCTTCACTTTATTTTACTAATCTTTACTTATCAAATCAAATCTTGCTTATGCATATCATATTCCAAGCCATTTTTGTACGTTTCCTTAAAGTAGAAATATTAATTTTATTCCTACTAAATATCTCTTCCTCTTTTATATAGATTCAGAATACTGATAACTTATCTATTATAAATAGTTGAAAGTTATAGGTTATAGTAATAGTACTATGAGTTAAGGTAATAAGTTATAGTACCTATTGTAGATATAGTAGACTTATATCTTATTAGACTTATAGTCTATTAGACAATTATATGTATAAAAAGCGACTTTAAACTTGAAAAAATGATGGCAACCATTCCATTTTTGTTGTCTTACTAGTAATTTTAAAGTTTTTGAGATATTTTATGTTTTTCAACCAGAATGTTCTTCATGAACTTCTCATGTAATGTATTTCCAAAACATGCAGGTAATCAATGACTTGAATTTTCCAAATTATTAATATAACTTTTTCATACGAGGTAATAAAACAATATGATATGTAAGTAGAATTAATAGTGGAATATTATTCTTCAGATTTTGAATGTGTAACTTTTAAAGCTTATTACCGGGCTTTTACGTACATCAGTACATCAATGATGTCTAGAACATCAGCAGAAAAAGCGCTCACGCAAGTAACTGTAACGCTGTACTTAGAAATGACAAAAATAGATTCCACTGCATCAAAGTGGGGGGAAATAATTTTCTCATTACTCCTTCGTGATAAAACAATTGAACTGGTATCAATTTGTCAATCCCTTTGTCTCATTTATAAGACCTTAAAAAAAATCCACTATAAATAAAACAAGATGTGGCGGCGGCCAAAAAACACATTTTCGTGTTGTTTGTTGTGATTTCAGAACCATATTGAACACATTCTAATTTTCAACCAAAATGATACGAAAGTCTGGGCTACAACCTCTTGGGTTGAAACATTCTCACAAGATCATATTATTGTCATTATATGAATTTTCTCATATACCTTCACAATAAAAGCATGAAAATGGTAATCTCTTCGTCATGATTTCATCATGAAGCTGTCTGTAAGTTATACTTTACTAATACTGACTCGTGACACCTTATTCTACTTCTGTAGCATATTTTCAGTTGATAAGTAATTTTTTGATGTCTTAAATAAAAAAGCAGAAAATTATCTCAGAATCTAAGCAGGAAAAACTAAATAGCCTACTTAAACAAAAGAAAAGAGTCATATCCACATGAGTTTATTCATTTATTTATCACAAAGATATAAGTTAATATTAAATTCAAAAAATAATATAAATATCACAAAGTTTTGAATGAAGCTCTCAAGTTTGCGTCTCGAAGATGCTGAATAAAGTTTATTATTGTTTTTATTTACTTTGAATGATTGCTACTTAGTCAGTCAATATTAGACTACTGTAATTGTTATCTGGGCAGCCATGTTCAATTGTTTAAATTGAGCTTCATATGTATTACAAAGTACTTGAAATTCAATGAATATTAACCTCTGTAGCCCAAACGAATTTATAAATAAATCAATTTCCAGACTTGAACTCATTAATTTTGATTTAAAATTTATGATATAGTGGTTCACCACTAGGCTCTATCGTAACTTATATCTAGATCACGGTGATAATTATTAAATATTGATAAGTGTAGGCTACGTATAAAATCACAAAGCAGAATCGATTATCAACTTAATTCCATCTTCTACTAGCATACCGTACTTCAATCACCTTTCTTGTGTACTGAAATAATAGTCAAGTGAGGTAAAATTATTGTTGTTATCTTTCTTGCAGCGATGTAGACAATATAGAGGACAAGGAACATGATGACGGATATCCCTAGCAGAACATCAAGAAGTAGGTACTGATACCAGGGCATATGAACCGATGCTACTTGAAGGTGTTTGGCGCCTCCAAACTTCACAACGTACTCAGTCCAATAGACCGCTGTTTCCAGAGGAGGCAGTATACGTTCTCTGTAAGTTTTTGACAGTCTTTCAGCATTTTCTTTGTACCTAGACAAAAGAGATAAGTTATGTCATGATCTTTGATAATGTCAAAATCACTGCTATGTCGAAAATTTCGAATATGCTATACAGTAGGTCTGTTACTATGATAATCTGTAGAAAATCTTGAAGATTTATGGTAGAATTCTGATCAAAACAAAATCTTTATAAAAAATTTGAAATAAAGTGAGAAATAAAATTTATATGGAAGAACAACGTCAATGCAAATTAGCATTATTAATAGAGTTGAACTGCCTCATTTTCATCTGAGCAAGAAAAAACTCATAAGAAAAAATAAATCCACATTATCTAAGCTGATAATGTTAGTGTTGTGTGAGTGTGTAAGAAAAAATGCTTTTAACTTTTAATGATGAGGTCACCCTTACTACCAGCTTCACCTCGATAGTAGAGGCTATATAGGCTACTTATTCATTATTATTGTGTGATAATAATAACTGGAACTCATAAAACTGCCATGTAACAATTATAATTGACTAAGGGCTTGAACTATATAGGTATTTGCCTTCCGGTATATAGGCCTATAGACCTAAAGAGTGATTAAAAAATGCAACTTTGAATGATATGAATCACCTTTTATCATTTTCCGTATAATTGGAAGTTCATAATTATGTTCGAGGAAACAAAATTATGTAGGTTTCTCACTCATACATTCAAACTTCTAAAATTATTCCGAAACTAGCTGAGTGTTATTGGGACCTCTGTTCCTGTTGGTAGGATGACTTGAGATTGGTATTATAGTATGGTGATTGGTGATATACTGTATTGAATTTCGTAATTCAAAATTTAAAAATGTATCTAACACTGATGTAGACTGATTTACTTAATAGAATATCTAATCGAGTTCTGAACTACCTACATTTAACTATTTTATCTGCGTTAATTATTCATTAGTTCAAGTAGGTACCGTAGTTGATTTTATAGGTAGCCTATAGGTATAGACAGGTACGGTATCACTAAATAAGATGACATTTATACCAGTTGATCAGTAAATTAATTTACTTGACCCTGATAAATTAGTTTTTACTCGTCACAGAGAATCCTTGGATGAATTAAATCGTATCCTATTTTACGTACACCGTTTTCGAGGTACACGCTGTAATTTCATTTGTATACTTTGCATTGGATTGATAATTGACTAGATACCTATTTATACCTTGAGCACTAATAGTGCTGCATTATATTACCTCACCTTTTGTCATTGACGACTGTTTGTAACGCTTGCTTGAAAGACTGTTTGTTAATTGTCGAATAAGAAAGGAAAATTCCGGCTCCTGACGCTTCAAAAGCGCGAACATTCGTTCCTTGGTCGCCATACATCGGTATTCCCACGATGGGCACAGCTTCGAATGTAGCCTCAGTCAGTCCTAGCAAACCTCCATGAGTCACAAACGCTACAACATTTGGATGAGCTGCAAATAAAAATAATAAAAGCATGATAAATACTATATAGGTAGGCCCTACGTTAGATGTATATTATTGTGACAGATCTATATATAGGTAGCGTAACTAAAACTTCAAATAAAAGAGATAGTAACGAGCTTTCCCACCCAAAAGTTGGGTTCAAATTGTAGTAAAGTATTGAAATAAGTTGGAAACTTTGATTTATAGGAGTGGAGTTAGTCACAGTTTTTCAACAATGCAGCATTTCTGAAATTATATTATTATTTCGTTTTTATAGATATGGATTTAAAATTGGCAGCTTTTGTCGATTACCGTGTACACTTCAAATTGTACATTAAAATCGGTTTTGTTGAAATTCTCAGTGTACTGAACCTTATTTTACAGAGTACCTTTTTGCGACTGAAGAAACTATTATTAAGGCTGATGGAACATAGTTTTTGTTTTTATTGTTGACTTTTAATCATTGTAATTATTTATTAGTCCGCCTGTATCAATTACATTTCATTTTATTCATACAATCTTAAATAATACGCAGTTTAATTTATTGTAATTGAACAATTTATTATTTTAGAAGATGCACACCAATTATTGAGTAAGTTAGATTCAAAATTTGTCTACCGCATATAGGCCTACTGTATATTTGAAAACTAGGTGGGTATAGACGTATTGAAAATCAGTTTATCAATTACATAATCATGTTATGCAGAGGCGAAAGGCTTCAAAATTCATCTTTTCTAAATTAAAATAACTTACTTCTTGTAAAACTTTTATTCATTATTTTAATTATGATTCAATAGTTTGGTTGAATATTTATTGTATCAAGCTTGTTTATTTCTCAAACTGGTACAAGTTTTCCTCAATTTTTGACATTATTGATCTGTTTCCCAACCAGTTTTCCGCTGTTAACTTTCAGCAAAATATTTATTATAATCCACTATTTATAACAACAAGCTAACAGGATTTAAAAAATGTCGTTCAATTCTGAATAATTAACACGAAATGACAATTTCCAACGATAGCAGAATATATTTTCAAGAAAGAACTTGAAAATATTCCAAAGTTTTTCATTGACTTGTTTAGTTGGCCTCTATAATAATATAGCCTACCTACAGTATAAACATGAAAAATGCTACTTATCTTATATGTTATTGGATTTATCCAGTTGTGTTATGTAATAATAAATTATGAATAATATTGATGTGATCTGATTTTAATGCTATCAGACCTAAATAAAAAAGAGTTTGAAAAATTTAATTCTATAAATATTATTATTGTACTTTCATAAATTGTATTCTTAGATTAACTCACCTAGAATATCTCTTTGCGGCAACCATTTCATGATCTTCACATTGCGTGGTTTGTTGGGGAGAGATTCAGTTTCCCATTTGCAGACAATATTTTGTGGAAGCTCAGAAAAGACCTCCATTATCATTTTCCTTTTGTCATCGGGGAATGTATGAGTGAGAAGAGTGGATCCCATCGAGAAAACTATTACTCCATTTTTTGAACTGTTCATGAAGTCCTCTAAATCCTGCAATAAAATTAAACAAATATATGAGAATTTTCCAATTAAAATATTTATTATTAATAATTATCATACAGTGAATATTATTCATTCTGAACTTTAATAGAATCATATAGCCTACAATTGGGTAATGTAACATTTAGCAGGCTACTTTACTGTCCGTGACCATTTGTCCTCTCATAATGTAGACCAATTTATTTATTCATGATACTGTTAATACAAAATGTTGCTTGACCATGAATTCCAACTCTTACAAACTATTAGAACTTTCAAAATTAGGCATAACGATTTTCGAAGAATGATCACCATAAATTATATTCATATTTTAAACGTATTCATTTACGGTTACTACAATCCACAAACATTTTATATAAGTAGGACTTATTCACTCTCGGTTACCAAATATACCATATAATATGAAAATACAATTTCATATAGAGAAATAAAGAATGGCAAATTTTATGATTGAAACAAATTTCACAAATTTACTGTTCTTTAATGTTTCTCCACTTATTAAATAACTCGTTAAAAGATACCTTTATTTAATTATTCGCACTGACCAGAAATAGAAATTGATGGCACAATATGATGAAAAATTCACTTCATACTGTAATATGGGAAGGACTATGACTAGTGTCATAGCTTTCTTTAATTAAAGCTATTATTAAAATATATTATTGATTATAGCTTCTATTAAAGGAAGCTATGATATTATGAATATCATATTTTTTAATAATACACTTGACGAATACCGTATATGCAAAGTCTATAGGTGCGAGGAGGTTGGGGGAATTCTGCTGTTCACGTTTCCATTTGACTACTTTCATGTGTTTTCTACTCTAGTACAGTATAGACGGTAGGATACTGTCAAAGCTTCCTTTATTTAAAAGAAGCTATGCTACTCTACCTTAGGTAGTATTTTGGCTTCTTTGATATGCATTCCTCCCACATCAATGACAGCTGGAACCTGAGGCCGAGGTCTATTCAGACTGGGATGAGTGTTCACCAGCACCAAGCTAGTATTTTTAGCAATTTCCTCCAAAGGTGGCATAGAACTCCCGAAATACTTTCTCGCTATTCTCTCAGCGGCTACATCATAATAGTATCTGAAACAATGAGAATAAGAAATTGTGAAATTCAATATAGTGAGTTTTGAATAACCAGTTGAAATCAATATCTTGTACTTTGCATTGATTATGTCCTTGTTTCAAATCTGTTCTTAGCCTATAATACTGATTTCCAAGGTCTATGCGGCACATTCATTACTTCCTGACTTTCTTTCATTTCAAATAAATGTGTCATTTATATTATGATAAATCTTTTTTTACATTATGATTGTGAGATATTCTGCAGTTTCCTGTACAGTTAAAAAAATTCCCAATTTTGAAGAAAAAGATTTTCCACTTTGTTGAAGTATAAAATATATTAAATGAATTGGAGAACCAAGGAATTTTATTTCCACTTCATACTAATAAATAGAAAAATTTTCATTTTTTTACTAATAAATAAGTTCTAGGAAGTCTGAAAAACATTTTTCCACACTAAAATATATTTCTCAGTCAATTATAAATTTATTCGATGATGATCACTATTAAAATCTTGTTGCGTTATTAATGAGGTGAGAGATAAAAGAAGAAAAATCCAGAAGAATTGAAAATCTCAGCAGTTTCTGCTGTCACAGTTCCTGATACAGGAACAGCAATTTGACTGTTGCAATCAGATTATTGTAGACTCCAAACTGAGAAGAATGTTCCTCATCAATTCATCTTCACTTGGGGAAAAGAGAGAACAAGATAGTAGGCAATTACTTTTTGTAAAATTTTTGAAATGAGGGTGAAAGTTGTAATTGAACATTACAAAGGAATAGATGAAGTGAATGGTTGCATGAGGAGGATTATCCGTTGAGAAGTCGAGATTCACTTTCAAGGCAAGGAAATCTATAGCTATATAGCAGTGTGAAAGAGCAGCACTGAAAGCCAATTGAGTTTAGCTTGAATAAGAGAGTGTATGCTCTCCCGGTTTGTCTTTTAGGTCATGAATAGAAAGAATCATGGATGATCTAATCACGTCTATGGAGCATTCAAGGTAGGCAACTTCTATTATTGAAAAAGTCTGCCATTCACAGCTTGGGACTAATTATTGTTTCAAGATTGAAAACCTCCTTCAAATTTGAGGTGAACAATATCCAAGTATTATTCAGTACTGTGAATGTTGAATGGAAATTCTTCCCTTTTCAATACTTCAATCATATTCAAATCGAATATGAGCTGACTTGATCTTAATCCACATTATTTATGGTTAATTCATTCATATTTGCATAGCAAGCATGTCAATTTATGACTAATTAATGAAATATATATCCATCACTTATTATCATGTGAGAATGGCTTCACTAGAATATTTTAACTAATTCTTTATAAAAAGTTTCCAATGGAGTACAAAACGTTTTGATATGCTACAGCAACTTAATATAGGCCTGGTTGTAATTTTAGAATATTATTCTTTCTGAAATAAGTAGCAGTAACAGGTAATAATTGTAATAAATTTAATTACTTTCAAAATTAATTAGCAATAATATCAAGTTACATCGATTTAATATTAAAAAATTAGTTGAATATTAAGAATTATAGAATAATAATTATAGTAACAATACTATAGACGCCTATCAACCAAATCAATATTCAGAAATTCAGTGATTAGGTAGGCTAATGTTGAGCTATATGAATGTCAGTTTGCTATAGGCCTATGATAATAATGTTTAGCTATGAGTGCAGCCTAAATTCTACATTTTCCAACAAAAAAGGATATTAGGTACCGAAGTGGTACCACTGGTTAGTAGGCCTATAGATTGAAAATTTATTGTCCAAGAAATATAAATCCTTGCAAGTAGAGGAAAGAGAGAAACAAGGAAAATGCTTAAGTTACTTGCTTGCGGAACTTGAATATGAGCAAGTATTTTTTTAAAGGAAATACTGTACTTCTTTATTAGGCCAGGCTACTACTTTGATTTGTAGGGAAGTCTCGAAAGATACCGTTGGGAAAGCTTATTTCCTCTTTCTTCTGGAGAATACATAATGGTAGACTTATAGCCTATTACCTTCACTTCTCTAATTGACTTTTACATCTATTGCATAGCAATGCTTAAACCAATAGAACATTGGATTTAATTACAGTTCACATTGTATAACCAGTCCAAGGAAGGTCAATGTCAATGACATTGATTCTCTATGTCAAGGTTCGTTTACTTCTGAATTAATGATATCAGCTACAACTCAAACTTGTTTTTGAACGTGATAACAATTTATAAACGCCTTACTTATTTTTGTTTCTTTATTTTGAACTCTAATCCCATTTCTCATACACTCTTATTGGACTGTTAGTGGCCAAGTAGGCTATATATCATTCAGTTTTAACAAAAAAATGACTATAATGAATATATATTATGCTACTTTGGAGACTGCATAATCAGTATAATTACTAATGTCATTTCAACATCTATTCGATGTATGAGTTACCTCCATCATCATCTTAATGTATGCAACTGAAATCATGATAAGATTTCAAGAAATGAGAAATGGGCAATTGATATAGGCCTAATGAGGAAAAGCAGTTCCATTTTATAAATACTGGCGATTTCTTCCTTTTGAGATTGCATTAAAATACTGGTTGACTTTATAATCTTGAGAAATTTACCTCAATAAAATGAGGAGGAAATCTCCTTCTTAAATCTCCGTAAATTATCTTGATCGTTGGTGGCATTCGATTACTATTCAAGTACCTCCCTGTAACATACCCTAAGAATTTTTTCTATGAGGAAAATGATCAACAGATAAATTCTTCTTAATGAAGGTTTCCTTCGGGTAATAAATTTAAGTCAATCGTACCAGTATCAATCAGTCATGGTCGGGCTACTAAAGTGTCAGCTTAATTGACCGGATATATGAAAAATTTCAATGGATGAATCCAGTCTACAACAAGAATAAAAATAAACTGCAAAACCATATCGAAGAAATTGGGATTTTATGATGGAGGAATACTTTGAAAAGTATTTTCAATCATTTTAAATAATGCAGTTGAGATGGTTACTTTCGGAAAAAACAATTTTCATGAAAAATGTCTAAAAACGAACTTGTTAGGTCTGAGCAGTCATAGTTAGAAGTATAGGCCTATATCATGATATTTCCGAGATCCAATAAGCTCTACATTGACGAATGAGAGTGATGATTGGGCTTATATCCATTATTATTACATAATATATCCATATTACATAAGATTAATATTCCGTAAATCAACATACTCATTGTAATAAAAGATTTTAAACTAGGTACCAATAATTTCATAGTTTCAGCTCGGAAACAAATCAAGCCGATAATCAATAATAAAGAGGATATAAAACAATGAAACTATAGGAAAAAATAGATAATGATTGAAACAAAAAAAGGAAAGTGAAATAATTATCACTATTATTATAATTATCATATTGAGTATTATAATACTCAATTGTCATGCAAAGAGCGCCAAGGATGGACACCATTGCTCAAAACGCGCGCGTTAGTTTCGTAACGTGAATAGTTTTGCATTGCGAGTAGACGCATATATTTCATCACAACTTTGAAAGAGTGATTTTGATAGAGGATTGTGTCTAATTACAGGAAGAGTGGAATAATATTGTTATTTACTATAAGATACAAAGTATATAGCAAGACAAAATAAGAGAACAATGTATGTTTTGATATTTGGATGAGGTATATAGGCTACTCATATAGAGAGAATTTGATAGGCTACTCCTACTCATGCATGAACAAAACAAATTTTACCATATTATTCAATCTTGTGAGAATGTGGAATAGGAATAAGTTACTTTAAATTGAGACAATGGAACGGTGTAGCCTATGATATACCATAAAAGATAACTACTCGTAGAGTATAGGCCGAGTATTGTCTTTGCTAATACTCATATCTAATTGGTAGGCTATACCAGTGAATATAGAGATAATCTCTTTATATTCGCTGGCTATATGATGTAAATGATGTTAGAGTAGATTGACTTCAAACTCACTTGCGCATCAACTGCATAGCCACCGTGGAGAATGTGTTGTAGAAGCGCTCGAAGTAATTCATGTTGTCACTGTACGTCAAGAACACATTGGGAATGAAGGAAGGATTGTAAGGGTAGGCGACACGTAGGCCACCGGAGGGCAGGAGGGCACTGGAGCTCAGCGAGATGAAGGGAGCACCAATGTGATGAACCAGTCCCAGGAAACAGTCAGTGTTGAAAAGTTCGGTCACCACCAGATCGAACTTGAGGCCTTGCTCCAGAAGTCTTCGAACGTTCTCTGAACTATACAAAGCTTCACAGCACACCAAGCCTACTTCGTGAATGGTGAAAAAGCCCTTAAACGATGCCACACCGTTGAATACGTTTATAGGCAGCGAGTTATAGAACAGCGGTCCAGATTTCTCAATTATCACATCTGTATAGTTCTTTTGAAGATCATCTTTGGGGAAGAAACTTATAACGTGCACTTCGTGGTCTCGTTTGGATAAGGCGTTCATGAGAGGCTCAAATACATCGTAGTGGCTTTTGCCGTTGTGTGGGAAAATTGCTAGAATCCGTGCCGAAAATGCTTCTTGCGGAATTACGACCACTGACAAAACCATCAGCAATCTCAACCCGTTTTCACACTTCATTTTGAAGTTTATTTTTGGGTACTGGTGTTCGGTTCCAGAAATTTCAATCAATTAACACAATTTTTATAGAAAGCTTATTGTTCAAGAAACTCTATCAAATGTCATCTGTTCACTCTGTAAAACATAAGAGAAATAAAAAAATAATTTTCTACTGAGAGGATTATTTACCAATATTTTATTATAATAATAAAGTGTCATCATGGACGGTACGGTAATTGAACTCTGCATATCATCTTTACAATAGTTATTTCAACTCCGATAATATTAATGATATAATAATAATAATAATAATATAGTATAATATGGAGAAAGTTTCATGATGACGATGATTCATAATATAGAGAAGAAAGTCTTCGTAAATCATTATTATGATAGTTTGAATAAATTCTGTATAAATATATAAGATACAAGTTTTAAAAGTTCACTTGTTAGTGAACTAACTAGTTCACTTGTTAGCTCATAATCTCGGCACATACGGCCACACGCTTGCAAATTCGTGTATTGTTGATTAAAAGTTTACCTTTGGCCTACTTGCGAAAGATGTTATTATTCATGCTTCAAATAAAGATAAGATTTCCAAGTGTTTTTCACGTTCAGCCTGTCAAACTGCAGTCAAGTTCAATGTTCTGTAGTTCCTATTCAAGCTGTGTTAGTATAGGGCTAATATATGTACAGTATCTCTGTTCTCTATCATCTGCATACATTTATATTGGAAAATATTGTGTACGTAGTATAGCCTTTTCACATAGATTATGGAATAAAATGGGTTGTGATTGACTGATTGATCAAAAAGGAACATCTCAACATTTATGAAGTACCGTATCCTTAGCTATTTAGAAAAACATTCCTTAATGTTTGTTTTTTAGAGGAACGTTCTGAAGAGAATTAATTGAATTATTTTCAATTCAGTAAATACAAAATAATATAAATTAAAAATTATATAATCGTATACCATATCGCACTAAACAAATAAATCTTCTAGTTAGTACGATTTTGAATAGCTGTTCTCAGTTAATTGATTGGTAATTAAAATTATAACTCGATTCAAGTTAATCGTCATTGAATTAATAAAATAAAAATCAATCAATAGAATTCTGTTCCATAACTAGGCTATGAAACTATATGAGTGAATTAAATTATTATGATTCATATCAGGGATGACTAATAATCTCATAGAACTTCGATAATAACGATGAATTTGAATAAAGAAAAATACTTTCAAAATCACAAAATCATTAATTCTAATAAAATTATAATAAGTTACGGCGGCAAAGTTATAATTAATCATCATTTTAGTGAATAATTTATACCGGTACAGAGGTATGCTATCAGCAAGATAGTAATTCTCATCAAGCTCAAAATGAAAATTTCTCTATCACTACTTACATCGTTCATTTTCCAACTCCAACTGTAATAAAACAATAATCTTCAGCTCAGAATTAATCTTATTCTCTCAATAACTCAGTAGGCTTAATATCTTTTAAAACCTCAAAAACGTATAGATTTGAACAAATGAATAATTAATGACCTAAAATTTAAAATTGACGAGAAAATAAAGTACGGTATCTAATATATAATAATAATTTCCTGTTTTCAGATAAAAAGCATCAATATCATAGCATTCTCTAATTCCTATATTGATAAACCACCTCTCAAGTAACTCATCTATCATCTCTTACCAATGTTCACACACACTGATTGATAATAATTTATAATTCGCCGGTTAAAGCACAGTACTGTTGGCTACTGAACTACCTCAACACTACTCGGTGAATTTAAATCACTGTATCACCAGACGAGCACTAGACACTGCCGAATTCGAACGAGTTTACATGTGAAATGAACCCCCTCTACAACATAACTGCACTGCCGCCCGTAGCAGCATTATTACTTTCATTCAACTGGATTCGCGGTCCCGTTCGGTGCTCTTGTCGTTCACTTTCCATTGCAACGCTCTCACTCACTTGAACTTTGCCTCTTATCAGGATGGTATTTATAGAAGTTGAAGATTTCCTACACAAATACGAAATTGAAGTATTGTTATCACAAGTTCAGTTACCGTACTTGCATTTGCATAGCAGCCTGGATCTGGAAATAAATTAATCTTCACGAAATTTCAAATCTACGATTTGAATGCACTTTGAACCCCTGGCGACTCGTACCCACGAAACAGTTGAAGTGTCCGTTACTCTACAGCCTTTAGTATCTTTTACTGTACAGCCCTCCACCTGTTTCGTGGGCACGAGCAGCCAGTGCTTTGAACTTGATGTTACAATGTATCATATCTTCAGCTGCAGTCTCTTCAATTATCGTGGATACAGTAAACCTATAGTAACCTAGTATATTTAGTCTATGGTCTATGTTATTATACACTACCGGTACATCTTGATATTACCAAAGAGGATCTTAGTATATGCTATAATTTCTATAAAATATATAATTCTATAAGAAATCTATTAATCTATTATATTATAATATGCTAAGACACTTGATTTTCTCTCATTGTTTAACTCGTTTCAGCACCTCTCAGTAGAGGAAGTCCATATTCTGATTTCTGATATTCACCAAATTTTCGTAAACTGTCATACAGAATTTTCTTTGAAATTTTATTACAAGCTTGGCTAGGCTCTTTCCATTCGTCATTAATTTTATATTGACGGGTAGTAAGCACGGAATAGAATTGAGTTTACTTCACATTAATCAAGACATTCAATTACGACATTGGAACTACGGTACTGCTCGGAAAACGCCATAAAATTTGATGGGCCATGAAAAATAATTGTGGTTGATGATATTGTGTTCCATAAATTGATTCCGATAGCGTGTTACTAATATTACTTGGGATGTGATAAATGATTGACTGGACTACACTGGAATACAACATGCTAAGCTTCACAAGCATGGTTCCCAATAGGTAATTAGCCTATACGGTGCTCTTCTCGATAAACGATAGTAAATAGGTCTCGTAGAGGCATTATTCTTATTTCCCATTTTCTCTCTCATAATCATGATGGATAATGTCCTCGTTATCCTTCAAGATGAAAATGTTACAATGTTTTAGACACAAAAATTGACTTAATTTATTTTCCCAGAATCCCAGTTTGAATTTTATTGCAATATTCATGTAATTATCTCAAAAAATAGCTTGTATGCTTGTACTATAGATATAGCCTCGAATCATAGCTGCTAGCTAGGTAAACTTACTACAAAAATTTTAAAAGGATTTTCCGTATCTATCTATAATGACGTACCTATGTCTATTGAAGTAAGATATTATTTTCTTTAAAGGGCAAAGACGAAAGACTACTGACGAAATATTCTTGCAATATTTTTCTTTCAAAAATAGGTTTTGGAAAACTCTTTGAAAACGCTAAACTGGATTGGGGGTTGATTTTGATAATTTTCGAAACCATTCAAATCCCCAACATAATGTATTGCCTAATTAATTAAAACCTCATTAAAGCAAAGCTTCATTATTAATTGGCTCCATAAATAATTGAAACTCCACATAGAAAAGCCAAGAAAGCCACCTTCAATTCAATTTCGACATATTTTTGGGTGGTGGATACTTTTTTCGGGTGCTCACTCAATGAGCACTCATCCAAAAATGGATGAAAGAGCATTACTGGTGTGTCTTTACAGGAAACTTATCCCTTCGGTTTTTAGTAGACAGTTAGATGTAAGTTAGTTTTATTAGTTTTCAGTCAGTTATAGAGAAAGAGATGAGGCCAAGATAATGAATTAGCAAGATTTAAAATTTTCACTCAGCCTTTAGGTTTTACATTTTACAATACTGGTGATGAAAGAATCAATGAGCGCTGAATTAATAAGTCACTTCGTTTCATCAATGTACATTTTTCAGGTAACCTTTTGTTTTTATAATAATTATAAGAACTCATCAGACTCACCTGCGAACAGATTTCATCAAGAATGTGGATAGAGTATTGAAGAATCTCTCTCTATAGGTCATTTTATCACTGTAGGTCAAGAACACATTCGGCACAAAAGCTGGATTGTCCGAATTGGCAAATCGATCATAGCTGCCTGGAAGTAGCACAGACGAACTCATAGCTATGAAGGGTGCTTTGAACCTATGCGCGAACCCAAGGAAACAGTCGACGGTGAAGAGTTCCGTGATGATCAGATCGTACTTCTCATCGGAGTTGATAAGTTTTTGAACGTTCGCCGAGCCCAGAACACTCTCGCAACACTGAACACCGATACTGGAAATTATTGTAAAGTCTTTGATAGGATCGAAGTCACCGAATAAATTGATAGGTAAAGAATTGTACATCATTGGAGGAAGATTGTTGGCGTCGATAACAATGTCAGTGAAATTAGCGAGAGGCGCTTTCCTCGGAAAAAAGGATACCACGGTGACCTGGTGTCCCCGGGTGGCCAACTCTTCAACCAATGGTTGAAATACATCCTGGTGACTTTTACCAATGTGAGGGAACACTGCTAGAATGTTGGCACTATGGGATTGAGCCAGAAAACTTGCGAATAAAATTAAAATTGTTGAAATTGAACGGATGACTGTCGAATCCATTATTAATTTGTATTGTCTGAATTAATTCACTTGAGAGGAAGTATATACAGCTTACATCAGCTCTAGGCAAACAAAATCAAATTCATTATTAATTTTTTAAGTTCCACCACCTTTAAAACACAAATGAAAATAAAATCACTTTTTGACCAATAAAATTGAAGAGTAGTCCAATTACGGTAGTTTAAAGTATTACTAAACAGTTATTTAGCTTCATTGAGTAGCCTATTTCATAAGAGAAGTCTTCATACCTTTCAGTTGACAACATGAAATTTCGATTTGTAAATTACTGGTTGGTGAGTCTACTTTATACTCATAATTGATATTTCTATTAAATATGTGAATTTATGTAAAATGACCACATCACTATATTCACCTAATGAGAGTTGAGCAGATAATTCAAGTTTTAGTTACACCCTGCCTGGCAATCTATGCAACTCTTCAAGTAACATTTTTCGATGAATGAATTTTATAATTTCCCCTTTAAGATTAATCACTGTTAAAATAATGAAATCAATTATGATAATTCTCTCCCACACTCTCACTTTCACACAAACACAAGCAGAAACACTGACAGAATAACCCACTTTTTGCTACAGGCTAACGCACTAAAATTATAAAATCTAAATTCACGGTCAGCGTGTCAAGATAACTTTGTCGGTCAAATTATTAATAGAGAAGGTCGCGCGCTGACCCTAAACTTGAATTTACGAAATGTTCAGTTCATTATCATATAGTAGGTAGTCTTTGTTATTACTAAACAGTAGACATGTATGATGTAGTACCTATCGAGGGGAAGCCAACTTAAGACGAGTTCGGGTTACTCAAATGTCCCCTTCGAACAGTGTGATGAGACACAAATAAATTGGATTAATGTGTGTCGGTCAGTTGGAACGTTGGAACTGTTTGATGGTATGAGTTCTTTCTCATTTACTGCGCATGCTTATATTCACGCCAAAAAGTACGCAATTGCTTTGACAAAACAGGAAAACGGGCTCCGATTGTATTTTGAAAAAAAAAATTGATGTAATAAATCTATTCAGTATAAGAAAAATCCCATGAAAAATGGCTTTAAGAAATTATTACCTTTAATTCTAAATTATTTCAAGAATACTGATATATTCCATAGTAGTGTAAACTGAGACTGCATAATATATTTACTGTATAACAAATGGAAATTGGAGATAGTATTATCCTTATTATAAATTATTCATTTCAAAACATCTAACATGTTCTCATTCTCGTTAACACGTTAAGCCGTCGGCCCCGGCTGCCTAAAAACAGTCGTTAAGTCATGTCAGAGGCCCTATTTTACTATTTTATAGGTAACTTGTATAAATTATTAAACATTCACTCTGTATAAATCTCCAGGCAGAAGGTGCCGTAGCTACTGATTTTGTCCCAATGGCGAAGCCTATAGGATGCGACAGCACAGATAAAGGTTCTATGATAAGATAAGGATGGTAAAAATACCTGTTCCTTTCAGTTCTCAAACTTCGGTAATAGTGAGATATTAATAATTAATTTCACATAATGAGAGCTGATGTCACCCGTTCTAGAGCATAGCCGCAAGCTCTCGTAACTTCAAGACAGTCACGTTGTCCAACTAAAAGCTCTTTTGAAAGTCTTTAAAATTAATTAATATTTTAATTTGGCCTTCTGATAATTCAACTTGAAGGCTAAATTATTTATGATCGATCATTTTGTTCAACAGGCATGTTTAGCAGCTTATTTTATTTAGTTTTTATTAGGTACAACTTTCTAGAACAATGGGAATTTTATACAGTAAAGTTATATGAGTCTCTTGAATGAACGAATAAGTAAAAAGATAATATTATAGGAAGAAAATTGATGAGAAATCCCCAGTGAATCAGACTATAAACGTAATTAACACATATTTGATAATGTTTGTGACTTTATTGTACATATAAGTGAGTCAATACAGTAGAAAAAATGAAATTGAATCCAGAATTCTTTTTGTTATAAATAAAAAAATTCAAAGAGAAGAATGTTACTTATAGCATTTACAAAACCTTCGAAAAACTGCCAGTCTCTGATAAAAATGAATAAAATGTTATTAATGTGAAAAGGTTTTCGTTTGATTTGTAGAAGTCGAAGCTTATTGTGTCCGGATATCATGATTGAAAAATACGTAATTTCGGTAACTTCTCTGTTAACCACTATAGTTGAGTTATTAAATGAGTGGGCAACGCTCAAATACTGTAATTTAATACTCAATGTATCCGTACAAATGAAATTATACAGCCAACCAATGCAAAGTATAGTGAAGATAGAAAATAAGGAGCCTAATTTTTGACATTGAAATGATATTCAGTGGCTGTTAATTTGTGAACTGTCAGTTGGCTATTTGACTTTCCTTTTTTTCAAAGAGTGTCATTGAAATTCGTGTCGCAAAAATTCTTAAAAAATACGAATCATTCATTGTCAGTCATTATATTCTCTTATTTATTAGTTGACAGCAGTTCAAGTCACTCATAACTTACAGAGATAAATTGAAAGTTGAAAATGTGTTCCTTTTCAATGCAAAAATAGTCCTTTAGTTGAGAAAGAGTTCGATGTAGCCCAATTGAAAAGCAAACAAACAACTGTTTTGTTCCAGCTCTGACGTTATGATAAATTTTTGACATGCATATCCGATAATGATGGTGGTGCATAAGTTGCAACAGCTCTGAAAAGTTCTCAAAAACATAAAATTTTTCCAATTTTATTCTGTGATCTCTATTGAAATCTTTATACGGTACGGTAGCCTAAAACACTACACCATACCTAGTAATTGGAAATAGTATTAGCCTTCACCAAAAGTGTAGCTACTTCAATTTCCTTCAACTCATATATTTTCATTTTTTTCAAATACATTATACCACAGCTCCAATCTCACAGTCATGGATTCTAGCTTATGAAACTTCATATGAAAGACTCAGAATGTTTTTCTCTGGAGTTACTCTTTATTTAAAAGATGGAGAGAATAAAATGATAAAGCAAGAGTATTCTCATTTGAAAATATGACTTCCAATGACTGATTAAGAGAGTAATATAAGGAATTAACATTTAACTTCTCCAGTATTCAATTGGTGAATTGGATATTCAGATGGAAAATAACTTCTGTAAGTCTCTGATTTCAAAATCTTTATAATTTGGTTCAACTGGTGACTTCGAATCTTTCCGTTAAACTGGCTAACCCTATTAACTATAAAGGATGGATAAGTGTCAGAGAGAAAGCAAGAGTATTCTCATTTGAAAATCTGACTTCCAATGAATGTTTGGAGATTCAAGATGAGGAATTATCAATGATATGATACAGAATTCGATTGGAGAGTGAAATGAAAGTTTTGAGCCCAGTGTCAATGACTTCGCAATCTTCGAAATGAAGTTCTAAATTTACTAAATTTGATGATAATATTAATATATTATTTTATTTTATGATATTTATTCAATTTTATTTTGTTTACTTTAGCTGTGTATTTATTTTTCAAATATAATAAAAATCTGTCAACTTCTAGGGGTGTGCAGCTGCCCCCCCTCTGCCCCTGCCTGGATACGCCCATATTGTGATACGCCGGTTCTATTGTGAAAATATTTTTTTATCCTACATTTATCATCAATATTATCAAGTAGCCAAAAGAAAGAATTTAGCAATATTAATAATTATTGAAATATTGAAAGTGTAAACGTTTAATGTCTCCAACCTATTGTGGAATTTTGAAAGTAAGTTACTGTGGAGCGTGGTAAATTTCACATATTACTCGATCGTTAATTTCTATCCCAGCAATAGCCTAATGACTTTTCATTGTTATTTATTTTCATATAACACATAACAATTATAGTTATTTTTAATTTTCTCTTTCATTTATAATATTGCATATTGCCTAGGCCCTAGGCTTATTTATCACCTATGTATCACAAATAATATTGTTATTATTTTTCTTATTATATTCTTCTATTATTGCAGCGCCTATTTTCAGAGATGAGCTCGATTTTTCACAGTACCGGTAGCGGTAGGTAACAAGTTGGCGGTATCAAAGAGGATCTTAGTATAGAGAGGTCTATTATTCTATGTCGGTAAGTTATATTAGAACTCTTAACTGCAGAGAGCAGTTATTCAGGTTTGTTCAGGGAAGCAAATTCAGTAGAGTTTTTGAGGTGCTCTTTTTTTACCTAGCCATTCTGTTTAACAACCTCATTTTTCTCTTGATTATTCTAAAATTATTCTGCTATTTTTGTTACAATTCAACATGGGAGCTCAATGTTCCCATCGTGAACTTGTTTATCGAAAATAACATGAAAATATGATACCGTAAACTATACACCGTAACATTTTCTATTCAAGCTTGCTCTAGACACTGAACACATTTCATACATGCAAGTTCTCAAATTAAATTCTATACTGTTGATTTACATACCGTACTTCAATTTATCAACTTTGTGGCTGATGCTACAAATTTCTGAATGTTTATTCACGTACCGTAACTCATAAAATTGAGTAGAAGGGCTAGCCCCTAGTAGCTACAACTACCGGTAATGAATTTTAAGATTAATGAACTTTGATGACTCATATCCGGAAGTTATATTCAAACTTTCTTGTTTGAAAATTCTTGTAATTTGATGAAATAAATTATCTCTCTTCTATTACTACTTATTTCAATTAATGTAACTAAAATAACAATATTCCTATCTATAGGTTACTTCATGCGTTCATGGCTTTATTCCAAATGTAGAAAACGTAAGGCCATTTATATTTATATTATTGACTAACATTAACGAATTTAGTAATTCCATGAATCAGTTTATTGTAGACTGTAATGTCTGTAACATACAGATGAGTGAAATTTCATTGACGACCTATTTTCGTTAATTGCTTATTTAAAAGTGATTTGAAAGCATTCATAAGGTAAGTTACATGTTGCCAACTGTATGTATATAGTTTTACAAGAGTCTAATGAAAGCTGCTCTGTCAAATAGTTGAATGGAGATAATAATTATTTTGAATCTAAATTTAGAGAGACCAACAAAAACCTTTGATAATGACTGTGCTGAATGGCCAACCAATCAAAGACAATATAAAGATAATTACATTGACATTTGTAGTTGTAAATGTTGTGTGCTGAGTGGGAGCTACTTTTGATTTGTTTGAATTGGGAGAGCTCTCCATTTGATGACTGTAACCAGCCAAAACCGATATGAAAGTCTTTAAAAGTTATTCAATTAGAGAATTCGGCTCAATATACAAGTGTGAATCATGTCATGATTCCCTAGAAGCCTCATTACTTTGAACCATTATCCAGTTCATGACTTTTAATGGAAACATCACTAACAAATCATGACTGTGTGATTTTTATTTGTAATACTGTATTTACAATTTTTAATACCGGTAGTCGTGTTTTCGCGACTACTCCATGTGATGATAACTGTAATAATTATCTACACTGATTTGGAACTACCGTAACTAGTGGGAATAGGATAACTTCATATTAATTTATATTTCATATATTTTTGCATGAAAAATATAATTTGAATATAATTATATACTCTATTGTTTCAATATAATACATCATGTATGAGTACTACAAATATTATATAATAATAATAATATCAACATATCCACATTATTGAATAATTATTTTCATAAGAATAATTGGATTAGATTAATCTAAATTGGGAGAATTATTCAACATCCTGATCAGGATCATTAATCCTAACCATTCAACATCCAACCCACATTGTAGACTATTGAACTATATAGCCTATTATTGAGAAATCTATCACATTAAGGATTATATATTGAAATAGTACACACAGTGAAGTTTCATTTTTCCATTTTTCTACGTTGATCGAGTAGGTAGGCTACCTACTTGACTAGCCATAAGTTATAAATTCATTTTTTGAGTCCCTACCTATTAATTCGATCATTATATAAATTAAAGTCAATTGGCATTGAATGATAATGTTTGCATTAACTATTGAACAAATATTTCCTATTTTCCATCACAAAAGTTATTGCTAGTAGAAAATTGGGAAAACCAGCCAGGCCAAGTAATTCATGGGAACAAATGAGGAATACAAGTTGAAATTCCCGAAATCCAACGTGGATGACCTACTGACTGCATCTGTAACAGAATTTTCTGTTAAAATAGTCATGAACAGTGATGAACCCTTGAATAAATATCACGAATTCGGTATTCCGACACGAAGGACAGACTTGTTTGGTTCAAGCGTAAAACACTCAATATATTCTTCATTTTATATCTACAACTGCAATGCAAATACTTAATGAGGATCACAAAAATATTGTCAATGACATGAATATTATTCGATTCAGTGAAGCAGTGTTTGCTGGTCATTAAAGTTATCTCTTTAACAATCAATTCTAGCTCTATGATATAGTTGTTATCTTATTGCATTGCTGTACCAATACCCAATATTATATCGAATTGAATTTATATCAACTTTAAATTATTATTATTATTATTATTATTATTATCGAGCTGGCTCAAAGAAAACAAAATATTCCAATTTTCAATTTGATACTTGCAGGTATGATTTCAACTTTGGTGATGTTTTAGGAAGGTGTAGATTCTCTTTTTATTTTCTTTCAATTTTATTTGAAATTTTCCCTTTGACGAATAATTAATTTTATACTTTTATTTCAAAAAAAAAAAAAAAATCAAATTACCTAAGTTTCCCACTGATTTTCCAGGCACAATTTTTAGTGCGCATCCATTAAATTCGATAATAGGCTACAGTTTGAATTTTTTAATATCAATCAGTTTCTGGTCTCCTCTACATGTTGAAAAATTACAGTACGCATATTCGATTCTATTTATACTGTACTTTTTCGAGGAAAATGAATTATATTTACACTCAATGATATTAAATGTGCGGTCCATTTTACTGAATATATTTATGATATACTATGGTAGGTACTGCGTTCTGGTATGTACAGGTATAGTAAATATAATTCAGTACGGTACTTACCAATCCATGCCATTGATCGTCCTTGATAGCAAGTTTCGGAATAATTGAAAATAAGATTTCATAAAGAATGTCTCCAATAAAGAACAGCAAGTTAATTTGAAAAAATATGTTATTTTTTTAAATACGTCCAAGAGAGATCAATAACAGCAAATTTTCATTTTCACGAGTTGTGGTAAGTTCTCTCAATCTTTTTTGTGAGATCAACAAGAGTTCTGAGAGTAGGAGTAGGCCTACTCCCATCAAGTTATTTGAATTAATACAAAATAATCAACTTTAATCTTTAAGCAAATTGACTTTAATCTGAAATACAAATTTTCTCAAACATTGTCATTGACATCACTTACGATTAATCTAAATAGTTTTAATTAAGAAATTATTGAACTCACTGGACTAGTTAACAAAAATTAGAGGAAATATTAATTTATTTTTTATAATTCTTTAAAACACAATAATCATGTGAAAGTTGAAAGAGGAAATTATATGGCACTAGAAAAATAGAGTTGTGAAGGTATAAATAGCAAGAAAGGTGGATTAAAACAGAATGAACTAGTGATATTATTACTATAAGAGCTCAATATGCCTAAATCACTCCATAAGAACTTGATTGTTACATAAAGTACTTGTCATGGTGAAACTACTTTTTAGTTCAAATAATGGAATGATGGTGAAAAGCATAGTTCATAGTTGATTATCCATTGCTTTCTAGATATCTTCAACTTATAAAGAATACTGAAGTTGAATTTCCAGATCCAGAATATTGTATGCCACTGTAGAATATGAATGATTCAGATAGTGATACATCGTACACTTGTACACATCGGTCCTTGATGCACATGATTCCCGAAAAATTCTGCTCAATTCAAGCCTAGATTATATAACTTAAAATGCATTACTTATTTTCTTTTAGGGCTACTGTATTTGTTGAAACTTTAAATAATTACAATCAGAGTACCCTTTTTAAAAAAAATTTTATTTCACACAAATGAATATTTTTTTAAAAGGGTACTCTGGTTGTAATTATTAAAAGTTTCAACTCGAAATGCATATTTACTTCAATGATCCACTGTCTTCCCTTCCCAGTACCGTATGTAAATAATTCGGTGGCTAAAACCAAGTTTATGAGTTTCATTACATGAAATTTCTACAAAATAATTCAAGACCTTTCAAATCAAATTATTCAAGAACAATAATTGAGAAACTCCTTTTTTCTCTTAATTCACTCTTGATATGTCGACATTTAAATCAGGAGCCACGAACAACAAATTATATTAATTAATTCCTTAATTCTTGTGCAATGAAAAGTGGAATAGGAACAAAAATTAGAACTCTTATCATAATACGCTACTAATCCTGCCCATATAATAAGTACATGAAGATGTAAAAATATCAATACTAATTTTGAATAAGAATTTAATCTGGAATTCATCTCACCTGAGTAATAAACACTGGTCTTCTGTTTTGTGTAGTTTGTACCAGGTATTTGCAGCTCACAGAAAATCACTGTTGTAGTGTAAAGCTCTTCTTCTTGCAAAGTGGCCCTTGACTCTACTCTATAGAGTCCATTCTCAAGTGTTTTATTCATAGTAACCATTTTCAATGGAACTCTGTGAAAAAGTAAATTGCATTTGAAATACCAGTAATATTAATTAATTCTGATTGATTAAGAAATTCATAGAGCTTGCTACAGTCTTAAGCCACGTTTACATCGGAATGTTATAATAACTTTTATATAATAAGTTATATAATATTAACTCTATATAATAATAAGTTATTCAAAAAAGTTCTTAACAAATGTTATTAACATTCCGGTGTAAACGTCGCTTAACTCTCACATAAAATAATAATAATCTTACCTATTGTAAGAATTTTTCATCACATTTCATCTTTGACCTTCCTATGATATACAATCTATGTACAGTACATTCCGAAGATTTTTTCTTCCATTGGGACCAATGCTATTTCTAATAACTTTATCGGGTTATAATTTTTCAAACGATTTGTGTATCAGGCTGTATCAATCAATTGTTTAGGCTTATAAAATTACATCATAATTATTATGAATGAGTCACGCTACTGGATCTAAACTATATACAATTCAAGATTTATTGATTGCTTCTTTCCAATATTACCTGTTTATATATATATTATATAATATATATATTATATATATATATATAATAATAATATATATATATTACTTGAAGTTTTATGAGAGAGTCTATTTTCATCAAAATCACATTCATTCGTCCACTATCACAAAATTAGGGAGAAAAAAGGATGAGTTTTGAATTACAATAAGTGATATGACATAATAGTCAGCAATCAGACATGAATTGGGTAGAATAGAATATTCTGAAAAATTGAAAGAAGTCTTACTTGATCATTCTGAGTTCCCTGTACAAAATGAGAGCTGGTTCTGGATAGATACCTGAGACGTGGCATGAAAAATCGACTCCAGAATTTTCATTGTACATCTGGACAAAGCTCATCTCTTTCTCTGGAACTTGAAAGTTTTTCCCATTACTACACTAGCCATAAAAATTAGCAGATGTACTAGCTCCTGAAGTATTAAAAAATCACATAAAAACATGCAATAAAATTGATCAATTCGTTATTTCATTATTCAAATTCATTATTTTGTTGATAAAAATAATATTTTTTACTTCCCATCATACCATAGCTTCCTCTAATAGAAGGCCGTGCCCTAATAATATGGCAACGTCGCACCGTAGGAACAGTCTTTTCATAAGAAAGCATTAAGTACGGTACAGATACAATACATGCATGTTGACTCGGGTTTTCTCTCTTTGAGCATAATTTCCATGAAGAACGTTTATGAAACTTCTTGTATAGAATTCCTTTTGTGTTTTTTTTGTAATAGTGATAGAGATTAGCAAGAAAGATTAAGAATAGACAGTTATTTATTAAAATAGCTTATGATTTGTAGCAAGTCAAATGTGAGAACGCACACAAGAAACACATCCATTAGAACAGCTGATTGGAAAATGATTTCAATGCTTTTAAATGGACCCAATTCCCTACTCTACATAGTGGTCAAATTTTAGGCCATGGCCTTCTATTAAAGGAAGCTATGATCATACTCATTCTAACTTTGACTCAGATAATATAAAATTTCGCATACGGTTTTTAATTAATTTAAAATCTGCATTTGAACCAAGCAATAAAAAGCAAGCAAGTACGATACTTGAGAACTAAGCAAGAACTATAAAGAACTAAGCAAGTACGGTACCCTACCACTCTCACTTCAAAATAATTCACCTTTTCTATCAATAACATAATCTATTCCTACAAATAATATCAATATAAGTAGTGCTATAAGAACAAGGATATATATTCATTGAATTTTATCGTTTCAATATGATTTATAAAAATTATTAGATATATCGTCAATTTATCCATTGTATATATGACTGTAGACGATTGAAACATTTTCGAATATTGGTTAGGCCTATTGTGTGTAATCAGATAGCCTATAGTGAAACATCAGATACCATGCAGAAAATACCTACTGTTCAATAATTTGTGCAAAAATTTATTTAAAATAATTAATTGAAATGCACGGTAGAAAAGCTTACCAAATACAACCATTGTTTTGCTTGAGTAGTCCTCAGTTCTGAAGGTCGACACAAGACACTGATATTCACCAGCAATGTCTGTGGTGGGATTTGATATATGGACTGCATTAGGACCACGAGTACTTCGACTGAATTTATGTCTCAGATCTCCCATCAGCCGGGGATGTGTGCCATGTATCCATTGGTAGACTGGCTGAGCATTTCCATTGAGAAACCACTTGAGCACCAACCCTGAGTCGCCAATTGACAGTCTGTAATCGCACTGAATGTCAATTCCTTCTGAACCATTTATAACGGCTGCGGGAACAGTCAGTCTTGTGATCCTCACCCCTTCACCATAATCAGTACCTGAAAAAAAACTGCATTAATTCGCAATTTTTGAAATATTTATTTTTAAATCACACAGGAGTATATGTGTAGGGAGGGATATAGGGGGATGTAGGAATGTGTAAGGATTTAATATATACAAAGAATATATTTATATTCTTGGAAGTCATGTATTCATGCATCTTTTGACAATTCCTATTCTCTGTTTAGAGTCTCAGGGTAGCTATTAAAAACAAACAAATTCATTTAAAATAATTATTTTTCGTTTATATTGCTTGAATGCTTATGTGGGCATCATTCGCAATAAGAAATAGAGGCTAAGACAAATATTGTATATTGAATACTAATGTCAGTGTCATAAGATTTATAAACTGTTCTGAAGGCGAGAATATGTTCTCAAAGACAAGTTACAATCGCATACCTACAACTGTGAAGGAATGACAGAAATCGCTGATATTAAATGGAATAATGCGCTTTGAGGGGATAGAGAAGATAATAATAATTGATTGATAGGCCTATAGAAGTTGTTGAAAATCACCTCCTTCGAACTGAAAACTCTTCAATTTTGCTGTTTTTATATTATTTGTTGGAAATTATTATTATTCAATCATTCTATGCAATTATTACGGTATTTTATAATTTATGCATTACATTATAATAAATGTTCATAATATATTGAATTACATTGAGTTTATTTTTGGAAAAAGGTAATTCTTCAATAATAATTCTACATTATTACGAATTAAACGAAAGTATAAGGATGTAGGCTACTTGTTCTATTTTGTTACAAGGTCCAATGTTCTTCAAAGATATTCATTCATTCATCATACCAAGAAACAAGCTTCACCATCTTCAATAATTACTTATATTACTGCTGTAGGACCTAATCCACTCCCATGCACTGACGTCTGTTATGAGAAACAATTTTTATAATTCTAAGGAAATAAAATTACGAACATTTGATGATATCCAGCTCAATATCATCTTTTCTTCATCTGATGCAAGTTTAGTTATTGAGAACATTTCCACTCTGCTGAACTCTGCGCTGAGAAAAGCAAGCTGACTCGCTTTTATAGGGATGAGCGTTGAATCATTCCGGTTGAACAGAGATCTGCGTCCTTTCTCGCACCCTTAGTCGCCGCGGTTTACGTCATCGCGTCAAAACCAAACGCTTGGAAGTGCCGATAAGCAACCTCACTAGCAACATATATAATAACAGACCACGGAGATCGATAGTTCAGCCAGTCTTCATAAAAATGGATAATGAGGCAAATGATGCTGTAATTTAATACTTACTTAATGTACTTAATCGTTTTATTGTTTCTTACAAAATATTACGATTTTGTTAAGCAATAATACTTTTTCAAACACTGCAAGTGTGATGAGTTGAATTAAAAAAATATTTTTTTCGCCACACTGGTATGAAATGGACTGTTTTACATTCTTTATACGGAGGCCGAAAACGCTCGTTTTCAGGCGAGGTCGCCAGCAACTCGCCGGGAAAATGCGTTTTTTGGCCCTAGGGCGGTAAAATAACCTTGAATGTCAGCTGACTGAAGGTTGTTGTCGATTTAAGGGTTAGTCGATCAATAGGTAACATTCCGGTTTGATTGCATTAAATGTCAGCTGTTTTGGGAGTCAATGTCGACTTATTGGTATTTCGAAGTGAAGGTAGTCTCTCATCTGTTATTTTGATTGTCAAGATCCCTTGTCAAGAGAACTGAACGTTGAAAGTTTTCAAATTAATCAGTAGTTGAATAATAAAGGAAAACTGCTTCAATAACTAATACTTCAACTTTGATAAGATTAAAAATGTTTGTATTGATTAACTGTTGAATAATGATGAACGTGAAATCCATGTTTGAACAAAATTATTGTTGTCAGACTCTGTGTTACTTCGTCTAGCAGGTAAGCCAGCGCCATCTAGCGGCTGATAATGCAACTAGACAAAGCTTCTCTGTTAGTCAATATCTGTCAAAAATCAACAACTTTGAATTGATATTGTACAATTTAGGATGATCGTACAAAAATTATCTTGGGCTTAAACGTTTCTAAACTAATAAAATCGAATACACTGATAGTTATAAAGTAATATTCAGTCACTAAATCAATAAACTTTTGACGCGAAGTTCCAATAGCAAGCAGATGGCACCTACTCCAAATTCAGCATAGGGGAAGATAGCATAATAAGGCTACTGGTCTAGCTGTTCTTGGAACTGATTAACTGATAATTTATTTTGTTTTGTTTTCATTGATGTTGTGTGCTGAAAAATAAAGTTCGACACCACGGGTCGAAAATGTAATATTCCGTCTCTCAATCTTTTCTAGTCCTCGGCCTACGGCCTCGGACTTGAAAACCGATTTCGAGCCGGAAAACGCACATTTTCGGCCCTAGGTACGAAATATACTATATTAAATTCAACATGGCATATACTCTTTCCACCGAGTGTAAGAAGCGAATCTGATCTTTAGGCTACTGGTATTGTAATAATTTTTCAAATCCTGCTTTGATTAAGATTTTTAACACTTTGAATATAAAAATGGAACTCGGTCTTCCCTAAAAAATGCTGAAAACGTAATCCAGGCAAGGTAACCTACAAAGAATATTAACACTTATGATCGAGTTTGTTACTCGGTGACGATGCTGACAATTTGTTTTTGTTAAATATTGAGTGATTTTTTTAATGAGAATAATTTTTGTAAAACTGATTTATATTGATATATTATATTTTGGATTATATTTGGAATCAATATTGCAAGAAAACTTTAAAACTCTTCAATGTGGAGAATGACAAATAGGACAACATAATATAATGGTGTTGTTATGTGGGTACCAGATGAACATTCTATTAAAGATGAATTTGTATGCAATTTGATTTAATTTTCCACATTCATCATTCAGTTTTTGATCGTTCAAACTAGTTAGATTATAATAAATATAATTTTAAGCTCCAATATTATTTTATGTGTTATTTCACCATTTTAGTAAAATCTGGTATGTCTCTCAATATCTGAGTTTATATAGAGCTAGAAATCACGGGAAATTAATCATTTCTCATTGATGAATAGTTTAATATAATATAATATTATGATTGTTACTAATTGATCATTGAAGAATTGAATACAGTAATTCAAGCATAGAACCAGAAATTCATTCAGCCAATTTCTGACAATATAGTTTATTCTCGAATCAAGACATCGTTATTTATTTATTCAGAACGTTTATAAATTTTCAAGTAAGTTATTCCGTTATCCTAGAAATGAGATTGCTTGATCTTGAATTGATATGATAATATTCTTATTATCTATAGTAAGAGTTTGTATACATTTACAGTTATGTACAGGGCCGTCGCGTGGATTATAGCGCCCCGAGGCAAGAAGAACCGCGGCGCCCCCCCCCCAAACTATCCCTACGTTTAAATGTCCACCACCATGCTCACGCTGTCTGCTACAGTTCACATACCGGTACTATGTTCATGTTCGAATGTAAGCTGTGGCGGATCCAGGATTGGCAAAGAGGATTATGTGGGGAATCTTTCAGGGGTCTGGGGAAAAGTTTGGAAAAATGTAACTGAAAACTATAGTTGAATTGATTTAACTTCTTGCTTCGACTGGAGGGGAGTCCTCTCTTCGATGGGAGAGAGAGAGTCTGCTCAGCCAATAGTAACAAGAAATGAGTAAATGATGCACGCGCTGTTGTCAACTTTCCACTCCCATACGCACAGGTGCATTTTTACAAAATGCTCTGAGCAAGGAGGAACTACTAGATTAGCTTGTCTGTGTCTAGTGCGTGGATTGAGGCATTCCAGTAAACTGTCGTATCAATGAGGCAACGGCAACACTGCGCCCCACATGTTGCTTCTCCCCAGATCCCCACGAGTAAGAAGTATTTTCAAAACGACTATAGTGTTTTTAGACAATCTAGTGTTTAAAACCTTATAATTTTTTGTAATTTAAATATAAAGTTTTTAATTGGATTAATTCATTAAATATACAGAATGTTTCAGGAGAAATGAGCAATACTTCTCAGGCAGATTCCTTACACCAATTAGAGAGAAAAGTTCCATGAGAGTCACCCCCAAAAATGCTTCGTTATCGAGATAACAATGGCGGAAAATTAACAATTTTCAAAAAAATATAGATTTTTCTAATTTTTTAGAGGCTTTATTTGGGTTCTACGATTATCAAATCCTATGTAAATTGAGCTGCGGAATTCAATAGAAGTTTGTAACTTCAACGGTTATTGAAATAATTGGGGAAATATGCTAAAAAGATACAATATTTCAACAATCAAAAGTATAACTGGATATGAAATCATAAATTTGTAATTTTAATAAATGGAGGTGGTTTGTTGGAATAAAAAACTTTTTTATATAATTAATCACAGAACGAGACTTCAGAAACTGTACAAAACAATTCAACACCTATAGGAGAGACAAGCAAAAAGGGACCTCTTGTCGGCAGAATGAAATTCTCAGGAGAGCTGAAAATAGTCACTAAGGTCAAAAATATCGATTTTTGGTTCTTTATCGATCATGAAAGCTCGATTCTTGTAGTATAGTCGATTATGGAACAAACATTCGATTCGAGATGAGAAAAGTTCGATATTAATTATTTTGTTGGGCTCTGCATGGCCTGAGGAAAGGTACCTCTTGTCGGTTATGGCAAAATAGCATTGCCGACAAAAGGTCCCTTTTCAGTAGCCACAAAGTGAACAAACATTCATTCATAAATTGAATTCTCCTGAATTCTAGTGGAAACTTGAAGAACTATAACAACGTTATGATTAAAGCAGAATGTTCTCTGATTATTTCAGTACATTCCCAATTAGAGGATACTTTTTTAAAACTTGGTTTCAGGCTTGCAAACTTTTTACTTTGAATGCTTTGTACTTTAAATTAAATTCTCTTCTACTCTGTCATTATCACAGATACAATTATAATTTTATAAATCTAAAATTAATAAGCAATAATAATTTTATTATAAATTGAATAGTTTCATAGAACATGTGTTTGATGAGACAGGAGGTTGCATCACTGCTTCTGAGAAAACTATGTTGTGTTTGTTCAGTTCAGTTTGAAGATTGGTGGTTTTACGTCAGCTGTTGTTCATGTAATATTATTACTCTCCATGCATTCTCCATGTAAAAAGTTCTTTATCTACAGGCGTATCGAAAAGTTCCTGTTTCAGTCTTAAAATCTAAATTGAAACGGCTATCATTTCAAAACGGAATTTTAGGACTGTATCAAAAAACTCTCATTATGATACAGTTGTCACTTTATGACACTGTTCCAGAATTCATTCCATGTTCCATTTGACCATTTTGCAATGGGCTGATGCCTGATAAACAACAGCGGTCAAATCTTCTAACCTAAAAACTTCGACAAGTGATAATACTTCATCTTACCGATATCTGTTCATCAATATTCCAGTTTACGTATTTGAATAGTCTAAAGTTTAATATATCTTTAAGTTTAATATATCTTTAAGTTTATAATATCTTAACTTCTATTATAAATTGCTTAATAACTTGTCTCAAAGGATGACATTGAGAATGAAATTCTTCCAACTCCAGAATGCAAATTAACTATATACGGTATGTATAAGGTGACCAGATTTTGAGGTACTGAAAACAGGATGGCCACAAAACTGGCTTGTGGGGGGGGGTTTTGTTTTGCTCATTTATGCAGAATTTTTCCGAAACAGACCAACAAACTTTGTGATGTGATAACTTGCCACAAAATTATAATAATGAAAATTTGAAGAATGATGTAAAATCCTCTACCATTATTATCTCAGTAATAAAGCATATTGTCAACTGCTACTCCATTCCCCCATTCCACTCTTTGTTTCATCTTAGATATTTTCTTAGATATCTTCTTTGTTTATTTTTGGGAAATAAATCATTCCCAAAAATAAACAAATTTTGAAAACTCAGTTATGATTTCTACCTTTAACTCCGAAGTTTTCGTATTTTTGAACTGTAAATGACAACAAATTGTATTGAAACAAGCATGAATGAATGAATGAGGCATCAGCCCATTGCAAAATGGTCAAATGGAACATGGAATGAATTCTGGAACAGTGTCATAAAGTGACAACTGTATCATAATGAGAGTTTTTCGATACAGTCCTAAAATTCCGTTTTGAAATGATAGCCGTTTCAATTTAGATTTTAAGACTGAAACAGGAACTTTTTGATACGCCTGTAGATAAAGAACTTTTTACATGGAGAATGCATGGAGAGTAATAATATTACATGAACAACAGCTGACGTAAAACCACCAATCTTCAAACTGAACTGAACAAACACAACATAGTTTTCTCAGAAGCAGTGATGCAACCTCCTGTCTCATCAAACACATGTTCTATGAAACTATTCAATTTATAATAAAATTATTATTGCTTATTAATTTTAGATTTATAAAATTATAATTGTATCTGTGATAATGACAGAGTAGAAGAGAATTTAATTTAAAGTACAAAGCATTCAAAGTACAAAGTTTGCAAGCCTGAAACCAAGTTTTAAAAAAGTATCCTCTAATTGGGAATGTACTGAAATAATCAGAGAACATTCTGCTTTAATCATAACGTTGTTATAGTTCTTCAAGTTTCCACTAGAATTCAGGAGAATTCAATTTATGAATGAATGTTTGTTCACTTTGTGGCTACTGAAAAGGGACCTTTTGTCGGCAATGCTATTTTGCCATAACCGACAAGAGGTACCTTTTCTCAGGCCATGCAGAGCCCAACAAAATAATTAATATCGAACTTTTCTCATCTCGAATCGAATGTTTGTTCCATAATCGACTATACTACAAGAATCGAGCTTTCATGATCGATAAAGAACCAAAAATCGATATTTTTGACCTTAGTGACTATTTTCAGCTCTCCTGAGAATTTCATTCTGCCGACAAGAGGTCCCTTTTTGCTTGTCTCTCCTATAGGTGTTGAATTGTTTTGTACAGTTTCTGAAGTCTCGTTCTGTGATTAATTATATAAAAAAGTTTTTTATTCCAACAAACCACCTCCATTTATTAAAATTACAAATTTATGATTTCATATCCAGTTATACTTTTGATTGTTGAAATATTGTATCTTTTTAGCATATTTCCCCAATTATTTCAATAACCGTTGAAGTTACAAACTTCTATTGAATTCGCAGCTCAATTTACATAGGATTTGATAATCGTAGAACCCAAATAAAGCCTCTAAAAAATTAGAAAAATCTATATTTTTTTGAAAATTGTTAATTTTCCGCCATTGTTATCTCGATAACGAAGCATTTTTGGGGGTGACTCTCATGGAACTTTTCTCTCTAATTGGTGTAAGGAATCTGCATGAGAAGTATTGCTCATTTCTCCTGAAACATTCTGTATATTTAATGAATTAATCCAATTAAAAACTTTATATTTAAATTACAAAAAATTATAAGGTTTTAAACACTAGATTGTCTAAAAACACTATAGTCGTTTTGAAAATACTTCTTACTCATGGGGATCTGGGGAGAAGCAACATGTGGGGCGCAGTGTTGCCGTTGCCTCATTGATACGACAGTTTACTGGAATGCCTCAATCCACGCACTAGACACAGACAAGCTAATCTAGTAGTTCCTCCTTGCTCAGAGCATTTTGTAAAAATGCACCTGTGCGTATGGGAGTGGAAAGTTGACAACAGCGCGTGCATCATTTACTCATTTCTTGTTACTATTGGCTGAGCAGACTCTCTCTCTCCCATCGAAGAGAGGACTCCCCTCCAGTCGAAGCAAGAAGTTAAATCAATTCAACTATAGTTTTCAGTTACATTTTTCCAAACTTTTCCCCAGACCCCTGAAAGATTCCCCACATAATCCTCTTTGCCAATCCTGGATCCGCCACAGCTTACATTTGAACATGAACATAGTACCGGTATGTGAACTGTAGCAGACAGCGTGAGCATGGTGGTGGACATTTAAACGTAGGGATAGTTTGGGGGGGGGGCGCCGCGGTTCTTCTTGCCTCGGGGCGCTATAATCCACGCGACGGCCCTGTACATAACTGTAAATGTATACAAACTCTTACTATAGATAATAAGAATATTATCATATTTATATATCATTTTACATGAAATTTAAAATTTGGAATTTAGAATTTAAAATTGAAAATTGTGAATAAAATGGTGCCTGATTTGTCAGGATTTAAATTTTTAATTTTAAATTGGAATTTGAAATTGAAATTGTCATATCTCAGTTATTTATCATTGAATCCTGTCAATTTTTATTTTAAATTTTAAATTTTAAATTTTAAATTTTAAATTTTAAATTTTAAATTTTAAATTTTAAATTTTAAATTTTAAATTTTAAATTTTAAATTTTAAATTTTAAATTTTAAATTTTAAATTTTAAATTTTAAATTTTAAATTTTAAATTTTAAATTTTAAATTTTAAATTTTAAATTTTAAATTTTAAATTTTAAATTTTAAATTTTAAATTTTAAATTTTAAATTTTAAATTTTAAATTTTAAATTTTAAATTTTAAATTTTAAATTTTAAATTTTAAATTTTAAATTTTAAATTTTAAATTTTAAATTTTAAATTTTAAATTTTAAATTTTAAATTTTAAATTTTAAATTTTAAATTTTAAATTTTAAATTTTAAATTTTAAATTTTAAATTTTAAATTTTAAATTTTAAATTTTAAATTTTAAATTTTAAATTTTAAATTTTAAATTTTTAATTTCAAATACGCACATTTACTTCTGTGATAAGACCTGAGGTAGCAACAAATCTTGTAGATTGTTTCATTGAAAGTGTCTTATTTTCGAACACCCTGTAGATAAAATAGTGTATGCAACGGTTGTATTTTTAACGCACTCGATGAGATATTTAGAGCACTCGCTTACGCTCGCTTCGCTCGCTGCTCGTGCTCTAACTTACATCTCACTCGTGCGTTAAAGGCTCTCATTATACAACCGTTGCATAAACTACTATTATTTTCCATGTTTTATGAATAAATTTATAATCCTATAATTTTTCTCAAGGCAAGAGTAGTTTCTCTTTTGTAATAGATACTTGGTTTTTTTCAGTGAGTTTTTTCAAGTTTTTGAATTTAATTTTTTTATAAAAAAGTTTTTGAATTTAATTTTTTTATAAAATAGGCTTAATCTACTTTTGTATGTGTATGTTAGTTACAACACAACACACTGGGCACTGAAATAGCATTAATGAGATTTTGAAAAGGGAACCTACCTTTTTTGTAATGGAAAAATAACATGAGCCGACAAGAGGTCCCTTTTCAGAAAGTGCACTTGTGTCCTACATGTTCCAATAAAATTAACTTATGTCTAAAATCTATCAATACTTAAGGAAAGTTCAACAATTCATTTTAAAGAGGAAACCATAAGCTTTCCATTCATACCAAAATTATTGCTTAAATACAAAAAATAAAGCTTCTGTTTCATTTTATACTTTTTGAATTTGATTTCTACAGAAAGCCCTTTTCCAGTCATCGAAATTAAAACATTTGTAATAAAAACAAAAAAAATCGTACTGACATAAAAATTGCATACAATTGTTCAGAACTTAATGCAGAATTTTAATAAATATGTAACTCAAAATCAAAATATGCCGACAAGAGGTCCCTTTTCGCTTTCGGCCTCACATTAATGGAGGTGGTTTCTTGGAATAAAAAACTTTTTTATATAATTAATCACAGAACGAGACTTCAGAAACTGTACAAAACAATTCAACACCTATAGGAGAGACAGGAAGTTGATGCGACGATTGCTTATACTAGCCAATTATTTATTTATTTCACATTCACTATTACAAGTTGTTCAAATCTGAAAATGGAGAAAAAATTCATGCTGAGGCGCCCCCCAGGCCGCGGCGCCCAAGGCGATCGCCTCGGTCGCCTCGCCCACGCGACGGCCCTGGTTATGTATCCGAAAATCAGTCGTATAAGCTTTCAATCAAGTGCTAAAATAAGGAAGGATTCAAAAGTATTCTTATTTGAAAGACTATTCCAGGATTGTTTATGATAGAGATCAAATGATTTTATTCCTCGTTCATGAAAATACTTTTAAAAAATACAATTTTTAGCATTATAAATATTTCCTATAATATTGTTATAGAGATTCTGTATATCAGTATCTTTTTAGAGAAGAGTGAATCTTGAAACAGACTCTACTTCAACAGCCCAAACTTCTTAGAAATCATTATCAAATAATCTCTCTAAAGAAATATTTCAATTTGTGGTAAAATCAACAAACAATTAGTGATCTGCTATTTGGAAAATCACATTTCGGGTACACCGATTTGTTTTGAACATCTTATCTTTGACCTCTTCAATAATTAGCCTACATGGAAATCTGTAGTCTGTTTTAACGCAATATCACTGTCATTCTTTAATAATTATTTCTAATAATCATTTTTATAATCCCTGTTACATAATATCCAGAAGCTACTCACAAAAAATTGTCGATAAAACAAGAAAAATTGATGGTTTAGTGGTGAATAGTATTGACAGAAAACATCGCCAATCCATGTTATGCAAGTGGCGCTATTAACTCATTCAGCAGGTAGCAGGCAGACACACTGACTGAAGTGGAGAATCTGACAACCCTTCCGCATTAATCACATTCTGATGAACACTTCTACTCACTCCATCGACTGCTGTCGTCACTGTCAACATCAACTCTGATCGCTGTCAGCAGGTTGTGCTCAAATAAAAATCTGGGAAAAATCCATAAGCATTGTATTTTTAGCAATAATATTTTTTTTATAGAAATCGCATAATGATAGAGAATGTAATAATAATGATGTACATGTACAGTTCAAAGTGACTAATATTTGGCAACAGATAAACTTTACTTTATCCTTGATAATAGTTCTTATTTTGCATCACTTGAACGTTCCATATACCACAGGGTTTCAACGGCATTTGAAAAGAAGGCTAACTTAGCTCATTTTAGTAAAAATGAAAATTCAATTGAGTGCAGTACAATTACCGTATGTTACGGAGAAAACGATTTTTATGATAAATATATAAAAAGATGAGTTTTCCCAGTGAAAGTGTTATGCATATTGAATTGGAATTGCATTACCCTATCTTAAACACATTAAAAACCCTTAAGGGTTTAAAGTAATCTTTTTCAAACTATAGTAGGCCTATACAGTAATGTGATTTGAAACCTATAAACAGTAGTAAATACTGATAAAGCCTTGAAAAATTGAATAATGCAATGATTTTACATTAAAAAGTTACATTAAGTAAGTAAGTTACCTACAGTCAAATGCCGGTTATAATGTCAACTGGGTAATTTCTGGCTTTGAGGTAATATAATAATCTTCAGCCCTTATTCTTTAATATAAATAATTGACGAAAGATTTTAATTTGCTTTAGAAAATCGATTTTAATGTCAATTATAATATAAATCTTAATCTGTACAAAGATGAACCAAGGAGGTTCATGAGATGAACATTCAATGATTCTCCACCCAGCTCTGCAAACAACATTCATAAATGAGTCTTTCATATGGTTAGAAAGAAGAATCGGGAATGTAGAGCGACCAGCTTCTTACATATGTACGCTAATGTTTGTTTATTTGTCAATTTGACTCTTCTTGAAGATGAGAGAAATTTAGAAGATAAGAGAGAAGAGATTTCTCATTTACCGGTTTATCTGGTTCTACTTTTAGCATGTAGTTGACAGCAAAGATAGTTCCTTATTTCACCGCCAGGTATCAGGAGTGCCTTGATTAACAACTGAGACCAAAGAAAAACTTGACGCGTTCTCTTCATAATTATATTATTCTGTTTTAGGCAAGTCGAAAAATATACAGAGTGTTTCAGAAGTAGTGTCGAGCATTTTAGGACTTGAATAATTTTTTTTTGAGAATCCATCAACAGCTGATTGAATATTAGCGGCAAATTTGAAAATATTATCATGAGAAATAATCAATAAATAGGTTCTCAAATCAATAAATTTTTTCATGTGAAGGCATATGTTAATATTGATTTCAAAGTTTAAACATGTGATAGGAGTCTATTTATTTGAACAGCTGACAAAAGGCGGCAAATTTAAATTATTTTACCATTGGTTATTTTTCAAGTATTCTTGTCGAAGGAAGTTTGTTGTTCCATTTTATTTCCATGCTTTAATAAGTAAGACTAATAAATAAGCCAGCCGTGCTTTTCTACGGTATTTGAAGAAATAAGAATGCTATTAAGGAGATCTCTAATAATTTATACGATTTATCCGAATGGAAATACTGTACTGAACTATCAAAAAATTCCATTCTTGAACGAACCTCTACAATGTTTGTTTTCAATTTGATACACTAAATAATTTACAAACTCTGTTGAGTTTAGAACAAGAGGCGATCAATATGACTCTACAGAGTGTTCCGAAAAGAACTAACTCAAGTACTATCACGGTGTTCTTCGAGCTGAAAGAAAACAGAACATATCATTGGCTAAACACCGAATTCTCCTTAGTTTTCCTCTAATCCGCCCTTCTATTATTTTAAGACTTTTCATCATACCTAGATAATGACTCTAGACGACTTCGACTCTAGACGAATTTTCAATAGTATGTATGGTTTTCAGAAAAAGTAGGGGAAAGTTATTACATCCATATTTGCAAATTTGTTGGAATTGTTCACTGAACAATGTTCAATTAATAGGTCTACTCTGAATTCTTACAGTCAAGTCGTCTTGAACAAGTAGGCCTACGTTTTTATTGGTGCATTGGTGGCAGAAGAGTTGCGGATAATGATGTATCAAAATATGATCAAACGATTGATCAAAATATACCGTACATAACTAAATCCTCACAAAAAGGAATCATTCATCAGTATTCAATAAATCTAGGTATCGTATTAGTATGATTTGTGGTTCATATTTTTTAATAATTAAAGCCATAAGTTGACTTTGAAGGTTCGCACGCGAGTTCTTCAGCCCATTGGGCTTACTAGTATATAGTATATTTATAACTTTCAATAATAAATAATATATTCTTCAAGTCATATCCATAGTCAAATATTGATAAAATCATGGTATTAGCATCGGAGCTATGATTTGGCACATACAAATGTAATAATTTGTATTATTAAGTAAGTATTATAAGTTGAATGTTGTACATTTGTTTATATTGAGATGGATGAAACTCAAAATATCATATTTATTATATTTTATTATTATTTCAAAACTGCTATTATACCACTAAACACAACCACATCGTCCAATGGCGATCTACTCCGACTTGGATGGAGAAGATTTATCAACAGCTAATAAGAAACAGTCTGCAGTTGATTTATCATCAGCTACTGTATGACCATAGCAGCCCAAACCTATACTTAGGACACTTGAGTAATCCCCAACAGTTACTCTTAAGTAAAATGTCTGTAATTTTCAGGAAAAAGACTTGAAAATCGCTTCAGGGTTTTGCAGGTCAAGAACGTAAACGTAGAAGAAGGTGTAAACGTAGGTAGTTCACACCTGTAGTTTAAGATCGTTTGCGATGCTACTACGACTGCAACCAAACTTAATTCTCAAGAAGGTGTTTATAACTGGTGATTGTGATTGATGTCGCATGATTCCGTTATCGGTTACATCGGAGCGAACGAGCGGTAACAGTGTAAATTTCCCATTCAAGTGCTAAATCTTCATTCGTTGCTGCTCATTAGCTCTAGTGTATTCGTGGTTAGTTGTATTCTTCCAAATAAAGAGATCGTGAAACTAGCCAACTTTCCAATGTCAAAACACATTCTAATTTTCACTTTGTTATCAGGACTTTGTATAAGTAGAATAAATCAATAATCAATCAAAGTATCCTTTAAAATGAGTTTTTTTTTATAAACCTATTTTGAAAGGTACTCTGATTAGATTTATTTGATTGATTTACCTTATACTAATTAAATTTTATGTTTTTCTATATACTATCAAGAATAGGGTTCAAAAAAGTTATTCTATTACTGACAACTGACTTTTACAATACAGTATTACTGACAACTGACATGCAGTCATTTCAAGTGAGAATCGACGGCGTCAACTTGGATCCTTTCCTTGGTTTCCTTTTTCAACTTCTTCATTTCCATATTTGATCTTTTATACTTGCCCTAGTATCATTTTTGTAGTAAAAAAGGAGTGCGGTAGCTAGCCAACACAATACAGAGAAGTTTATGCATTACCATTGACAATCGCCGATTTCAAATGCTGCCAGATAGAGATAAAGATTTACTCTTGTAAACTTCCAGAGCCAGTTGCACAGAAGTGAATCAAACTTTATATTTTATTGTTCATGAGAATTGTCAACTGGAGAATAAGTTGAACAGATCTTCTTACATCTGGAGAGTAGAGTGTATTTTTAACCTGTGGTCAATTTTTCTTTCCTGTAATAAATCCTCATTGAGCTACACCCAGATCTGTTCTTGTTCCATAGCTCAAGGAGGAGGCACCAGCAATTGAATGATGTAGACTGTAGAGGCAGGCAGGACGAGCTGTCAACGTGCGAGGTAAGGAGTGAAAATCGAAAGTTAGCCCAGTTATCGGCACCACGACATCGCGTTGTCAACAAGCGCGCAGAACAATGAGGCGATTTAGCATCAGTCGGACAGAGATGAATCGCGGTTGTCATTTGTGGGTGGGAGGGGGATTCTGATCAGCATTGGGGGGAAGGGGAGCGCCCAAGTGGAAATGAATAAACACGGGGTGGACAGTTCGGACAGGTTGAGGGATTTAGGGTTAGGCCTGCAAAGGCGGTCGAACAAAGAGCTCAAGACAAGGCGGAAGGAGGGAAATACCATTTGTTTGTTCCGTTTAGTATTTATCGGCTTGTGTCCACAGGGCTGGGCCAGGGGAGATGCTTTGCCAGTCTGCGCGACGGGTCTAGGGGAGGAACACCGAACTCAACTTCTCTACTAGCCTGTGCTGGTGCATACTCCTCTAATCGGCCAACTCCCTACTTCCGCGATCTTCCTATGGCTCGAATATCCGCGTGGCGCGAGTCATACGTTCATTGCTAAAGTTGCTTCAAGTACAAATCTTCATCAGTAATCTTGGTTGGTGTCATCTACTATTCGGCTGAGGGGGTTTTACAATTTTCACGAGTGTGATTCTTTCCAAGGTGGTAAATTTTTATAGTTATCTTGTGAAAATGAGAAGTGATAATCGATATATTAATAATAGAGACAGAAAATATTGTTAACTTTATTTGAATGTACAAATTGATTTGAACAACACTCGATTCCTCATCAACCATTGTGAATCTCTCTGATGATCGGTGATTAATATATGTGCAACTGGTCGGTAGTGTTTTCCGCTTGACATAACTATCAAGCTCTTTCTGTGAAGCACACTAACTTTTGAATAGTCCTTCAGTAACTCTCTGTAAGTGACCAATGATAACAGTGGATTGTGGCTTGTGAATGGTGGGGGAAGGTCGTTTACAGAACCGCGGCGGGGTGGATGAAATAGTGATTCAAAGCCTATCACACAACACATAAACACATCAATGCAATATTAGACCATTGAACATAGATATACAAATCTATTTCATTTTTTAATTTTATCTTCCATTGATTCGATTACTTTTATCAACTTTAATAAGGAGCAAAAATTATATTCGAGAGCACCTCATGTTCATCCAATGGATTGTTTACATTGATCATTGAACTTATTTGAAATAGCAGATTTGAATTTTAGCAATTTGAATTATTGCAGAATTGAGATTGAAATAGGCCTACTCTTTTCCCAGAAGTCGACATATAAAGAACAATTTTAATCTTAAAATATAATATAAATATTGACTGCTCCTCTTATGGACACATGCTTGTGGGAAAGGAGATAGATGTATTATCAACCACCATTAATAACGCAATATTTTCTTTGAAGGTACCGGTATGCAACTTTCCACTTTTAGTTAATAGTCCACATTTTTCCCCTTCATAAGTTATTTTTTCCATTTGAGTGGATTCCTAATACAGGACTTTCTCACATTTTTGACTTGATTTCTTAAATATGCAATGAAATTACAATTTATGATTTTCTGACTAAATATTAGTACCTTTTCAAAGACATTCAAATCACATTGCTCATTTTTGAAACATAATCTCTCTCTATGGAATCTTCATGACAATGAACAAGAGTTTAAGAAATCTTTTCTTCTTGAATTCCTGATATCACTCGAAATAAATAAAATGTACTAATATGAATACCTATTTCAATAAACGTTTTCTCCAATTATGTTGATATTTTCATCAATTAATCCCATTCTTATCAAGTAAATATTATACTCTGAATTTTGTTCATACAGGAGTTGATAATAAATAAAATACATAAATGTGATACATTTCATACTTAAGAGTTTCTGATTCGATATTTTTTTCGTTTTATTAATAAAATTTCTCATTCTTTGATTTTTGGAACAATCCGCGATAATGAATGGTGGGTGAATTAAATGAAGACCAAAATATTAAACCACCAGAATATGACATAATACTGCTAATAGAAAATAGCAAATAGCTAATACATAATAGCAAAGCTCATTGTAAGGAAATTCAATTACTAAGTTATGTGCTCCATACAAGCGCGAATTTCTCAAGAATAAATAAATGAATTAAAAAAAGAATCCAACTAGACATTTATATAATTGAATAAGGGATTTAGTCTAGCTGTAATTTCACGTTTCAATTTCCTTCCAAGAAGATACACAAAAAGTACAAGTCTCAAATTAAAAAAATCCGCAAAAAAGTTATCATTATTGAAGTGTAATATAATTTATCTATGGGCGTATCGAAAAGTTCCTGTTTCAGTTTTACAATCTAAATCGAAATGGCTATCATTTCAAAACGGAATTTTAGGACTGTATCGAAAAACTTTCATTACAATACAGTTGTCACTTTACAACACTGTTCCAGAATTCATTCCGTGTTCAATTTGACCATTTCGCAATGGGCTGATAAACAACTGACACAGCGATCGAATCTTCTAACCTAAAAAGTTTGACAAGTGATAATACTTCATCTTACTGGTATCTGTTCATCAATATTTCAGTTTACGTATTTGAATAGTCTAAAGTTCAGATAGTTTAATATATCTTTAAGTTTATAACATCTTATCTTCTATTATAAATTGCTTAATAACTTGTCTCAAAGGATGACATTGAGAATGAAATTCTACCAACTCCAGAAGGCAAATTAGCTGTATATGGTATGTAGAACGTTTTTATTGTTAATTTGGGCCTATATTTTTAAGATAATTAGTCTATTTCGGATGTAAAAACAACTAAATTGTAACATGAGTTATGAATAGAGGCCTATGGTAGGCTATAACTTGCTAGGCTACTAGACTGTTTTTGTTTGTTTGAACTTACACTAAATTCACACCAAGAGCGAATGTTTATTGAGAAAATTCTATGTTTCTTCACTAACTTCTTGTTTTAAATGATTAGTTACAAAACCAATGTTACTTGTCTAGTTGAAAACAGTTTCTGTAAAACGCAGACAAGTTTGTTGAACCCAAAAATAACGGGAATGGAATAAGCTGAAAACTCTATTTAAGATTTAAGTTGAAAAACAAATGTAGCCTGTTTCATTCGCCTCCTTGCCCAAATTTGAGTCAATTTTTAATTTTGCAGAATAATAATTCCATCTATTCATTGGTTTCAAGATTCTCTATTGAATACTGTATTTAGCCTTCTCATGTACTATAGATTTCAATTGATAACTGGATGTGAGTGAGTTCAATAGTTATTTGTGTATCAGTGCGCAAAGTGTGATTTTGCTGCATCGAGAGAAACAGTTTATGCACAAGCCACAGATGAGTATGGAATAGTTTCTCGAGTGCAGCGAAGGTACTTTGTGCCCGTATTACACATTAAATTTTTCCTACAGTTACCATATTGAATGTGAAAAGTTGAAATTGAAATTGAAATCGTCATATCTCAGTTATTTATCATCGAATCCTGACAAATCAGGCACCATTTTATTCACAATTGAAAGCTCTAAATTTTTGTAATGGTACAGAAGTTCATACAACCTTACTTTTGACTCGCTTCGCTCGCTGCTCGTGCTCTAACCTACATCTCACTCGTGCGTTAAAGGCTCTCATCATACAACCGTTGCATAAACTACTATTAATTCATGTATTATGTTGTAGATCTTCTTGAGAGAAAATTTAACCGTAGACGCATTTCTTAAGAATCAAGCATATCCTCCTCATTAGTTCTGCAGGAAGTTTTATTTGTATCTCAATCAGTTAAGTTTGAATCAATTTGATTTTCTCGATGTCATCCAACTGAACCTATACGGCGGAAAATGCAAGCAGATATTAAAGAATGATTAGTTGTATTCAATTATTCTCTGTGGATGCAACCTATGTTCAAATGTCCAACATAGTCTTCTATAAAATTACTTTTCTCACCAGTTAAGTGCAATTCAATTGCCTTTGCATGCAATTTGCATTAAACAAGTCATCATATAGAATATTAGATTGTATTATTGATAGAATTATAGACGAAGCAGACTTGAAGATAAAAATCACTGGCGGCTCGTACCAAGGAAACAGGTGAAGTGCTGTACAATAAAAGATATGGACACTTCACATGTTTTGTGGTACGAGCCGCCAGTATTAGAAATAAGTTCATCTTATTTTTTCCAATGTGGTACCTATTCTCTTCCCTATGATTAGACGGATATAAAATGTAAGCAGTAGAAAACATGTTGGCTAGTGTAGTGTTGGGGTCGCTAGCCATCCAATAAATAAACGAGGGAAGCGCAGCCCTTATCAGTACTTCATCTCGGCTAGATAAGGGCTAAGGTAGGAGAGTGGGTGAATGCGAGCAAGGGCACCTTGAAGCGACCCTTCCATAAATGATGTACTGTCGAGGTAGGAGCGAGCGGACTCCGAACCGAGCCAGTCTGACTTGCGGCTATTAAATATTCAGTCGGCGGGGTGTGAAGTTAGTTCTGTTAAAAGCATCATCTTTAATGGAGCACCACACCTGGGGCTCACGATCGATACCGGGGCACCAGTTGCCCCCTTCCCCCTTCTCCACAACTGTCTACTACTCTCGGTGATGCAATCAACTAACTACCATGATCTTTATTCTATTTTCTCAAAAAATATAGAAATTTGGTAATATCTCATGATTTTAATTAACTTAAACTAGAAAAATTGATACATAGTTCTGAAAAATACAGTATCTCTTATATTACACTTTTTTTCTCTTAGGCTGAGGCCGCAATGCCGGTGGGTAGAGCCTGGAGGGTGGAGGGTAGTTGGTAAATCTAAAGAACATACACACCATCCACAGATATACATCGTAAGAATGGTATGACTTCAATCTGTTTTTTGAGGTTGTCCATATTTTAGAATTTCAAGATGGCGGCTGAACACATACCATTCATACGATGTATTACTGTGGATGGTGTGTATGTTCTATAGATTTATCAACTACCCTCTACCCTCCAGGCTCTACCCACCGGCAGTGCGGCCTCAGCCTTAGGGCTACTATATTCATTAAAACTTTAAAATAATTCAAATCAAAAATATTTAGAGAAATGGTACTTTGATTTGAATTATTTTAAAGTATCTCTCATGTATTATCTATTTGGAATATCGATCACAAATTTTCACGGCTTTTATCGGTCATGATAAGAATAAGAATAAGAATCGACTGGTAGGTGAAAACCAAGGTATATGGAATAGTAGTCTATACTTTTATTCTATATATCTCGGGTGAAAACCACGGTTAAACTGGTAGGAAGTCTACATGAATGATCATGAGCTGTTGGAAGTACAGAGGTTATACTTTAATGCCCATTCTACACAGAAATTTATCAACCTGGATTTGTAATGATCAAATTGAATTCTGCTGCAAAAATCATCTGCGCAGTTTTTGGATGATTTCACAACAATGGTCAAACTGTTATAAGAATGGAATTATTGGATATGAGGCCCATTCTACACGGGCGTAGAAAACGCGACGTTAACGTCGCGTCGGCAACGCGTGCTCGACAGAAAACATTGTGATAATGGGCTTGTCTACACGGGCGTGATAAACGCGCGCCCATTTAACACAATGTTTTCTGTCCAGCACGCGTTGCCGACGCGACGTTAACGCCGCGTTTCCTATGCCCGTGTAGAATGGGCCTAATATCCAATAATTCCATTCTTATAACAGTTTGACCATTGTTGTGAAATCATTCAAAAACTGCGCAGATGATTTTTGCAGCAGAATTCGATTTGATCATTACAAATCCAGGTTGATAAATTTTACAAGGTATCTCCAAATTCAAGTTTGCACCTCGAGTACTAAAATAAAAAATACTTATCTCTTGAGTTCGAAGGGCTCCTACCCATTTTCACATTTGAGTTTAATCGAAGCACATTTTATAATACTGTAAGTATGATATAATTATTTTCATGATGGTTTCTATAATAAATTATTCATCATGAATGAAAATTGTGGATCTTGAGAGGGTGGAAAAATACTCTGATAAGTGTGCAGACAGAATGAAAGCTGATTGCACTGCTTGCTTCTTAGCAATTGTTTGAGAACTTCCAATACACAGCTAATTTGATGGTTAATGTACAGTATTGGAGCAATTATTACGATATGAAGTGAATGTAATGCAATCGGCGTTCTTCATGCCCCGAAAACCCTGAAGAATGTGAGGAGCCAGGGACTCCTTCATTTCTATCAGCAATGAATTTCAAATTGATGAATTCGCTCAACTCTCAAGTCTCTTCTATGCTCCATTAGCAGGTGATGGTGCAGTGGACGTAGTCTACCACCCACCGCGATATTCAACTGCATCACCATGGACGTCGCATGCCGCATGCAGCTAACCGCATTTGGACCGAGATCGGCAGTTCAAGTTCAGCCGACTAAGTTCAGTTCAGACTATCATTAGCGATCTAGTGCTCATAGCGCGCGCACAAAGCCGATTTACCGCGAAAGGCGAAGAAGGATCCTGCAGCAGCCCGCTCCTCCGTATCCTCGGCAATAATCCTTTCGCCTCCGTACTTATATCGGTAATAGCGGCTTGGTTCTGTATACCCTATCTCGCAGCTAATTTACTATCTGTTTTACAGCGATCGTTTTATTTCCAGAGTGCGCCATTTTAAAACTTGTTCAAAGCCGGTCGTCGGCTCCACTGTTAGCCCATAGTCTCTCTAATCCAGTCGCCAATTAAAAGTTAACGAGTCGCGCTTCGATATCTTCCGACAGACCGACACGAGAACTGATTCTCATGAGCAATTGAGGCTATTGTCTGTATTCAACCTCAAACCGTGTTCCCCTATACGTAAAATCCACCTAGTAGGGCTTTAAACTACGATATATCGTATCATTAACCCAGCCTAGTTCCTCCTATAGAGACTGTATAATATGAATATCATAATAATTTATTATATTATTATTCCTGTATAATATTATTATACAGTCTCTCTATAGTTCCTCCTATGAGTTTGGTCACCATCAGATTTCTGATATCATACATCAATAACAATAACCTAAGATAACTCAATTTTCACATTAACTATATTATCTATGTAAATGATTATAAAAATTTGTTCAGTTGTCATTTTGATGACTTCCTTTTAATGAAATTTATTAACTGAAAAACGTATTATTAAAAATTTTTGAAATGCATGGAACCAATATCTACTAATTCTTATTCATGTAGCGATGAAGAATAATGCATTTCATTGGCAGTGATAAAGGAAAATATAGAATTATGGAACCTTCTGATTGGAAATGAAATTATTCTTCCAATAAAGATTATTTCATTAGTATAGAAAGTAGTTAATCGAAATAGTTTTATCATTCGAATTCTAAGAATGATTTAAAATTGTTACATTTAAAAGAGTTTCTATAATTATTCATCATAGATAAATTTAGGATGGAAGATTTCCCTGATAAGTGAGCAGTGCTCGCTTCATAGAAATTGTTCGAATACTTCCAATAATATACTGCTAATTCAATGTGAGCAAGTTTTATGATGTGAATGCAATTCAATCACATTCTACTCTCTATCTATTCCAATTACAATCACGTTTTCCTTGCATTTTTTTTTTAAATTTTGGTAAGTGGTAACTTGGCTGGATGAAGGCCTACTTGTCTATTTTAATAATGCAAGTTTATGATCTTTGGTACTGCATGAAAATAATTTGGGAGCAGGGCCGTAGACAGACGGGTTTTTACGGGTCATTTGCCCGGGGCCCGGACCCATAAATTGTTGGCAGGGGCCCGGAAAAATGAGGATAAAAGATTTTTTAATCAATCATACAGGTTCATAATTTTATAACTGGAAGAATAGTATCAGCAAAGAAACCTCTTACTGCTTTATTAATTATCATTAAGATATAAAAAGCAGTGGTGGTGATAAGGGCCCCGCGGGCCCCGCGGACCCCGCAGCGCGGGGGGCCCCCTAACTTCAAAGTGCAAAGGAAAAATAATGAAGAGTTTAAATAAAAAAAAATTCATGTAAATTAAGAACCGAACATAGAGTGTAGCGAAAGTAAAATTATTAGATACTTTCTTAATATCATATATATTTATTCACATAGCTACTATCACTATAATAATATTATATTACATGAAAAGATCACTCTCCAGTCTTCATCTCAAAAATAGGTGATGAAATACAAATTCTCAGTATGGCTCCTTTCCTATTGTTATTGTTTCCTATACCAGGGGCTGGAGGTAGTTGAGTAAGTTATGCAAAATATGAGGACCGCACTTTCTCAACGGTTTCCTACTCAGAAAAGCATGCTGATTATGAATCCGAATGTTGCCAGGCGCTATTTTCGTGCAACAACCCCCTACAGCCCATTATTGTTAACCCTCTTTGATCTATAGTAATCGCTCAAGAAAATTTAAATTCTAGGGCCTAGAATGTGAATAAAGACCGGAAAATAATCTCAACTCATTCTGGGCACTACAAGTAAGACTTATACAGGGTGTTTCAGGATGAATGTGCAATACTTCTCAGGCTGATTCCTTACACCGAGTAGACAAAAAAGTTCCATGGGACCAACCCCCAAGAACGCTTTGTTACTGAGATAACAATGGCGGAAAATTGAGATTTTTCAAAATATATTGATTTTCTAATTATTTAGAGTCTTCACTCAGGGTCTAAAATAATCAATTCCAATGTAAAATGAGCTGAGAAATGCAATGGACCAATTTCAAGTTTGTAACTTCAACGGTTATTGAGATAATTGGAAAAATAAGCTGGAAAACGCCATTTCTCAACAATAAGGGTTATAACTGGATAAGGAATCATAAAATTGTATTTTTTATTAATGGAAGTTGAAGAGAGTTGGATTCTAAAGGAAAAGTTAAATGGCGGCGATTGTGTAAATCTTACCTAAATTTCAGAAATGGCGATCAAAAATCGAAAAATTGACAAAACATAGCACAAGTGATGAATTTGTGTTTAGTAGCAATTTTGCGATTTTTGATCGCCATTTCTGAGATTTGGGTAAGATTTACACAATCGCCGCCATTTAACTTTTCCTTTAGAATCCAACTCTCTTCAACTTCCATTAATAAAAAATACAATTTTATGATTCCTTATCCAGTTATAACCCTTATTGTTGAGAAATGGCGTTTTCCAGCTTATTTTTCCAATTATCTCAATAACCGTTGAAGTTACAAACTTGAAATTGGTCCATTGCATTTCTCAGCTCATTTTACATTGGAATTGATTATTTTAGACCCTGAGTGAAGACTCTAAATAATTAGAAAATCAATATATTTTGAAAAATCTCAATTTTCCGCCATTGTTATCTCAGTAACAAAGCGTTTTTGGGGGTTGGTCCCATGGAACTTTTTTGTCTACTTGTAAGGAATCAGCCCAAGAAGTATTGCACATTCCTCCTGAAACACCCTGTATATATATATGAATCCGACGGATGCTGGGTACCATATTATATAGGGTGCCCGGAATATTGTGAAATTTTGGTTTTGTATTTAGTTTTTTGCTATTTACTTAGTAAGGAAATATTATTAGGTGAAAAATAATCATACTACTGTTTTAGGAATAGAATTCACAAGAGAATAGTATCCATCTTATTCTTCTACAATCAATAAGTAGACCTAACGAGCTATAAATTTTCAAAATTTGGTAATATCTCTGTGTTAGGTAAATAGTTTAGGCAAATTAGACTTTTTCCTATGAAAAATATAATGTAAGTTTGTAACTCATCTCAATCTACTTTGAGCATTCCAAATAAGTCCAATATAAGTTATGGATTGATTAAGCGATGGATTCCGAGGTGTGCATAATACAGAGTGACAAGAATACAACTAAATTTTGGTTCTGTTTAGTTTTTTGCAATTTACCCAGAAACAAAGTGTCAGATAGACAATAGATTTCTTGTATTTATTCTAGCCAGAATTTTATTGAATTTTATTGATGGTGAGATAGAATTCAAATATGTTTCCAAATACTTTACTGTTTCATCTTTATTATTGTACAAGCACATCACATCATCTATATATTAATGGATTGATATCATTCAATATTTTCAATTTTTCTAAACTATTCATGTATGAGCCTATATTTGCTTAATAACATGTCAGAGGTTATTTTTAATTTAATCAATTATTTCAAATAGCCCTAAGTTTAAAGTTTAATTTTCCACTTCAAAAACACAGTAATGCTATTTGTATGTATCCCAATAATAAAGAAATGTTTTTCTTCTTATGGATAATTTTTGGCAAATTTGTTTTCTTTATTACCTGGCAGTCGAGCTTTGCTCCGTTTCAATATGTCTTGAAAATCAATAACGATGTAATCAATCAGTATCATTAATATGATCAATGGTGAAGTGATCCATCTCAGCATTACCGAGTAAAGCATTTCCTAATATTGACTGTCTATAATGCCAAGTTAGTTTGCTTACAATTCTTTGTTTTGTCTCAATCAGCTGACTAAGGATCTGAATAATACAGTAATTTTGTTTTATTGTTGCCAAAATAGCGGACATCACCCCCTCCCCCCCCCACAGTAAGAGGGGCCCGGTCGCGTGGAATTGCCCGAGGCCCGTTAAACCTGTCTACGGCCCTGGTTGGGAGTAAGATGAACAAGACTATTGCGAGAATGCTATTGTAGAACTATGGAAAATAGTGCAGAATTTTTTAAGGATTATTAATATAATAGCATTGATGGCCTACTTGATATAATTTAGATAAATTGATAAATAACTATTCATGAAACCATTATATAAGTATTTTATATGACGTGAAAATGTTCTAATATCATGACTAATTCTATGAAAATTCCGACTGGAGTTTTGTGACACCTCTAGGGAATTTTAATGACAAACGTCATGAGGAAAGTAATTATACTTGAACCATTCATTTATCAAAGCAACATTATTACACCTCATGACCTTCTTGGATGATAGGAAACTTCCATGTACGAAAGAGATGATCCAAAATTATTATTTAATTGGTGAAAGCACCATATAACTTTGGAAAATCAATCAACAATTTCATCCTACTTGAAAATAAGTAGGCTAATATTCTGGATTTCAGTCATATCTGACTGCATGACTGAACGAAACGTTCAGTAATGGAATTGCAAGTAGCCTACAACTGTAGCCTATTTTATTTTTGCAAATATTTTCGCATCAAAGTCTCGCATAAGCTGAAGAAAGAAGCAGTTACAATACACTCTCCATAACTCAGTGTATTGATTAGATTTAGATCACTGGATTCAATTATATTTCATTTTTGTCTCTGATCGTGTAGATACAATCAATCATATTTAGCTGATACTCTTACATTTCCTAATATACTGTATAATAATATATATTTCTCTCTACCAAAACGTAGAGAATAGGAGTCCGTCAAGACGAATATGAATTTATAATTGTGTGATTATAACCATCGATAATCTTTTTGAGCAATGGAGATATGGTAGAAGTCACAGTGTTTATTAGAAGAGTTGTAAAAATACAATAGTGAGTGATGTTGCGTCACGTCGTGTTCATTATTAGAGACAAGTGCTGTTGTTTATCGCTATTACAAATTTTTGAAATTGATAATACTTGAACAAGCGGGATTTCCCCAAGGTTGTTTCCAAGTGAACGTAAGTCACTTGTATCACTTCTGGAACAATCATTGAATCAAGGTCGTATGAATTGCATTATAGTATTAATATACACTTCGGAATAATCTTATTATGTCCGTGTCATGCTTATTGAATTGCAATGCAATAGATACTAAGTAATATAGTTTTGTTGAGAAACTGGAAACATGGATTAAAATAGTCTTATAAAATGGCTTTCTCTGTTGTAAAAATACATTATTCAGTAATAAATTCCCAGTTATCATTTCCACATACAGCACGTTATCTCATACATAGTATATTATTGAGCTATTACTCCAGGTCCAGCTATAAAGCATCGTCAGGATATTCTTTCTCTCACTCCTGAAGCTCATGTCATTCAATTTAATCTGAGGATGATAATAATTTATGACTACATTTACTTTATTAGTAATTAAAAAGTAGTATTCGTAAGTTTATTACATGACAAGCTGTAAACATTGACCGGCGACTGCTGAGAGATGCAGGATTGAAAGTTTCTCTCAAAGGTGAACAAATCAAGCCAACTCGTAAGTTGAATGAAGATGGGAAGATGCGACGGAAATGGGATAAAATCTCATCAGATGCGTCAGCCAGTGATGAATCGTCCATTGTCCCTCCCTTTCCCTAAAGACGCTTCTTGATTGTATTATCGGAATTAATGACTAAGTTTTATTTCGTTGACGGTGATCAGACGAGACGAGGCTCTTCATTTCGGAACCTCTTTTTTCAAACTCACTAGTAGCGGTCTGTGAATTTGGTCTAACTGGAATAAATCTCTCTCCTGAACACGTTCTTAATAGACCTGAATGTTTTGATACAAGCCAAGAATGCTTTATACTGTACCTTTCTTTAAGTTTAATTTCGTACAGAATCGAAACATGTTATGCTTGTTTCCATGTCATTGTTTATATTCCTCTACGATTGGCGTCAACAATAATCTAACGGAGCTAATGATGATGAATCCTAATGGTTTTTAAAGCTATTTCATGCTCGTGAAAAAATTATTAAGTTTAGATTCTATCTAATAAAAGTTTTTGCCTCTCCTCTCCCGTTTCTTCTCACAATCACAAACGTACATGTCAAAAATGATTCTATCAATTTATAACATTTCTGATGGAACTTCAAATAGGCCTATTTAATATTCTTCGATTGAGTATAGACGATCTTTTCATTGATAAATGAATAGTATTGTATGATTCAAGTGCCTGTACTCTACAATCTCCAATTTCAATATTCTCTTGGTATCGTAAATCTTTGAATAATTTAAAACTTTATTGATTTTGTATAAACTCAAAAAGTATTTGAGTCGACTTGAGTTCTTACAAATTTATTCTTCTTGAACTCACACACTTGGAACCTAATAAAATGTTTGATTTCTTCCTATGAAAATACACAAGATTGAATCTCAGGATCCTACTTCCACACAGACCTCGATGCTCCAATGCCAATATTTCAAAACGCTCACTTTGGTATTCCATATGAGATAGGTTTCTTCTTGGAATCGTATGTATGAATATCGATTGCCTTGAAAAAAACAAAGATACGACATAGAACAGAGCCACAATTACCAGGTAGGTAGTTTCAGGGCGGAGTTATTATTATTACTTTTTTAGTATTATGGATAGGTGGTTAGAGGCACGGTGATGATTGTAATCATAACAACAATCAGAGAGATGCTCGAAATAAAACAGCATGGCGGAGTGAGGCAGCTGACGTGGAGAAGAAGAGGATGCCATCTGCCCAGCAAGCGATGGCGGAGTGTTGACTATGACGAAGATGATGGCGATGACGGTTGCTTTAACGAAGTCTGTAATGATGGAGAGTCGATGACGATGAAGACGGAAAAGAATAGGAGGAGGATAGGTGAGTGAGGGAGAGCCGAAGGGTTGTCAGAGGAGGATGAACCGAAGAAGAAGCAGATGAGAAGAGGCAAGAAACAGATGGCGAGGCAATTACGTGGCCGACGATTATCATACTCCGCGGACGGACACGCCTCAATTCGGTTGGGATTAAATCAGGCAGATAGGATCGGACAATCGACGGATCACGGACGACGCCATCCAACTCTGATTTCGAGCAAATCATAATGACGATTAAAGTAATAATCACTCCGGCCATGGAAGCTCTTATTATTTATAGGCAGCCTCTGCATCCGTTTCACCCTCAAGAACGGTCACATAACCCCTCTACACTCACTCCCAGCAGACACGACTTATCAAGTCGTGTTTTGAAGAGAGCCAATCAAATTTTAATATCTTCATTTCACACGTATGGAAACACCAATGCTGGGGCCTCATCATTCCTACACGATTGAGTCTGGAAATTTCAAAAATTATTAGATTCTGTATGGTAAAATGGGATCTGTATATTCTACAGTTAGTTACAAGCATAGTTTACAAGCAGGTTGTTATGCCTGAATATGGTATTATGATAGGATATCGACTTCATAATATACTACTGGATAGATGGATTCAATCATTTTACTATCGGACCACACAGTCATCAGCTACATCAGAACTGTATAGTACATCATCGTCCATAAAAATCGTCAGCAATGTGGTACTGCATACTATGATTCTGCTTTTCTTCATAAGGACGTTAAACTTTTTAATGAATTATCACTCTAAAAACAAAGCAATGAATACAGACACTCAGACAGACTAGAACATTTAGTCAGTGGAACGAAAATTTGTAGAAAATTCAACCTGTCTATTCAGAATACTGACAACTCTACTCTCTCTTCTTGACACACCACTATTATTTGCAAGAGACTCATTGAATAAATCCAAATATCAAGTTCACTCTACTCTCACTCTTACAAAAGGGATAAGCACTTTTTGCTTGAGAGCACTCACCGGCATCTAAAACTACATCAAAAGAAATACTTTCTGCTTATAGAAAAAAAATGTTATTGAATATTATGATTGTTGTTCGATGAGTTTAATTATTTAGTTAGAATATTAGAATAGCTGTATGTTAAATATTTACAAGTATTTGTGGCAAGCTAGTATAATGATATGTTGTCACAAGCTACTATAATGGTATCGTTACTTACAATTATTCATTGTAATCCGCTCTTTATTGCACCGTGGAATCAATTCCAAATGCGTTATCTCCATTTTCTCTGATGAATAATTCCCAGAATAAAGAATAAATAGTTTATCACACTTTTTAAATTATTGCATCCTACTGATGAATTCCAATACCTGTTGAATGAAAATAGCCCCAACTCTCAATTATTGGCTGGCATAGCTTTCTAATAGAACCAAGAATATTCGAATTCTCATAGGCATTTTTTTTGTGACCGATGTCTGAGCGGTCTTTGTTCCAGCTGGCATTGAGCGGTATATAATATACGAAAGTTGTGTGTGTATATATGAACGGTAATAAGTTATCGGGCCCTGGTAATTTACGATCTATGGCAGCATGTGCCAGCCGCTTGTAGGTGGGAAGATAGAGTTTCACGGCGGATTTAATGTGAAATTTTGAAAAGAGGAATCTCGCGAAAAGAGAAAAGACAGAATTGATTCTTCTCTGCTGAAGAGGACGGACGATTCACGCTGGATTTTCGCCTCTCGTCGATTGTGGCTGAGGTTTTGCACCATAAATTAGACAGCAGAGGACGATCAGGAGAAGGGGACAATGCTGCAAGAGGCAACAGTCATCCTTTACCTTGTGCACCCGAACAAGGCATTCGGAATGCGATCTTTCTTCTTACTCTCCTCATCCTTTTTTTTCATTCTTCCTCATTTTCCTGATCTTCGCCTCCACCCTCACTCAGCCCACCTCCAATCTGCCAGATTTAATTATCGTCAGCAGAAAGCCATTCTTTCTTCCAGCCCGGCGGACAATGGAATCGTAATATGGTTGTTACAAAAAATTGACGGCTTGGCAAATATTTTTTAACGATGTGTGCAGGTAGCAATTAGCGCTCCAAATTAACGGGTCGACTAGTTTGATTGATGTCCGAGCGATTGGATTTCTATCGACTTGAAATAGGCCTACGTGTGGCAGCGATCATTCAACAGACAACTCAAAATTGTATCTAAAAGAAACAGGCCTCTTCACCACTCAAAAGAATGTTCCACTTTCAAACTGTTATTCTTTTCCACTCTACTAAGATGTTATTCTTGGATGCTACAAAGTTCTCTGCTTCAGATCGCTACCTGTCAATCTTTTTAAAGTGTTTCTAATTGGAATGTGAGATCGATTTCCAATGTTTTTTCACATTGCAAAAAGTATAGTTGATTTAGTAGCTCAATAAATGGAGAAAATGACAAATCACCAATGCCTTTCATGCTTTTTTTATTTCAATCACAAACCTATCATCACAGTAAAAAATTGGTTCTTCACTATTTAAGCTACAAACTTACGCAAGAAACAAAGAATTCCCGTATGAATTCCAGTGACTACATTGATTGACAGGGCAATATTGTTTAACATTTCTATAGATGGATTGTCTGAACAATAGATGATGAAGATTCGCCATGCAAAAAGTTGATTGCTGATGGCTTTTATTGGTGGAAAGACCTTTACGGGTAAGGGTAGATAGATCGCTGCAATAGAATTGTACAGGAATACATTCTTGAATGTATTCGATATTTGTTCAGTAATGAATACTTCGTGAATGGACTTGAAAATGAAAACTTACTAGCTTCATAAAACCATTTTCATAATTCATATCTACTTCGTTAAGTTGCATGAGCACATGAAAAAGTAATAAGTTTATGAAGAACTAAAAAAATTCCATTTTGGGAAGGCCATTGAATGATATTTGCTATTGAATAGTTGTTTATGTTGACCTTTTAGGCTGCTTTTAGCATCCATCATCTCCATCTTATATTAATCTTCTTTGTATATTCATCCAATTTTTTCTCAACTTTCATTGTAGCTATTTCGTCAGTCCCCCAAGAGATAAAATATTGGTGTTTTGTAAGAGCAAAAATAATTCAATAAGGAAGCTGTAACTGTAGGCTACTATTTTTACAATCATATGTTGATCAATTAAAACTAGTGATTCAATTTAAATCACTAATGATATTGAATAATTTAAATTCAATACACAGACTTCAGGGTGTTTACGACTTTAAAAACCAACACAATAATTCAAATTTATCCATGAACGATCGACCTGAAAATGGTCTACAGTTACTTTAGTAGACAGAGAAAGCCCAATCTATTATTGAGGACTGAAAAGGGTAGGCGATTGGGAGCGTGGGTTTTGAAAAATATCTCTCCGATCAGTTTTCTCATGTTTGTAACCAGAGTGAAAAAATAACAAAACAAAAAAAGCGGTGGGATGAGATGGCCGCTTGTATCATTTCATCGAGTCGAGAGTCTGCCAAGAGCCCTGGCTCCTATGCAAATCTGCTGCCATCGGTTCGTTTGGGCAAAGCAGTGCTTCTGAGCCAAATGCTTACATTATCTGTGTACTGATCTCTACGTATCTGGATCGTTGTAGTTGTGTCTAGAACAAATAATATAGATTCTTATTAGCTCGTGACCTGTACAATCGACAGCTACCTTTTAAATTGCTGAGTTTTACTTTACAGAAGAGATGAGTTAATTATCAATTTATTTATTCCATTTGATAGAAATATAGTTCTCAATATGAGAAAAAGCAACAGGTGGTATTGCTGAAAATTATTTTTTTAGAATTTGAATTAATTATAACTACAGTGACTATATATAAGTCACTGTGATTATAAAAGTTTTAAGGTAGGATTTCCAAGCTGCCACGGCTTTTGCTGCGCTGCTCTAGCTATCACAACTCTCTTTACATTTAGAACTATATAATAAATATTCACTTTTCATTGGGGCTACCAAGTACCAATGTATAATAAATCAATAAATTATGAAATTCACTTGATGACTTAAAACGGGTGAATTTCAATATCTATTGACTTAATATACATTAGTAGCTCTAATACCATAGTGAATATTTATAATATAGTTGTGTGAAAAGAGTTGCGATGGCTAGAGCCGGGGAGCTCCAGCCGCACGGCTCGAGGTGCCGACGCTTGGGAATCCTACCTTAAAAGTTGTGTCCTTTATATTCTATTGTTCTCATTTTGTTGAAATCCTTCATTAGTCATCAATATAATTAACTATACTTGTAGCGTTCTAGAAGAGCCAAAACTCCATCAATTCGTCTATATTTTTCTTATCTGATTTTCCGAATCAAAAATACTGTATTATATTTCAAATTACTCACAAGGATTCATTGAACTTTTCAGATCCATCTGGGTACACTTTTCCCCTAGAATAATAAAATATTAATAAAATAAGGCGGATTTTTGTGAGGCAGTGTAGATACTGGCCACTAGATCATTGAAACGTTTGATAAAATTAGATTGAAACAATCATAAAATGATGCATAAAACGTTGAATAGGCCTATTCATGGCGGTGTCGATATAAGAATTACTTCATCCATATTATTAGCTTCATGAAATTATATATAACTACATCCCTTGTCATCAAATAGTCTTTGAAATGATAGGAGATGAAATTCAACATGATAAATCTTTGACAAAACCTGAAATTCAATATGAAAATTATGTTTTTATCAACCAAAATTTGTGATTAATCCGCCTTCCATTACAATAACTTTGTTGCCTGATTTTCGAGCACATTTTCATTAGTGGTGCCTTCTGCATCCGGTCGGCGTGGGAGCCCAGCCCAAAATGGCGGCTGCTGTATGAATTATTTATTTGGAAATGAGGGGAAGGGATCAGGGTTCGAACCCGGAGCACTTTTTTCGGGTGAGACCAGAGCCGAGGAGAGCCACCAGTTAAACGCTCCAATTACGCCGCTACTCCAAAATAACAGTGCCAGACCGAGAGGATAATGACGATTGCCTCCCCACCCCACCCCTGTTCAACAATCTTCCAGAGCTTCCTTCTAAAAATCGGGGGTCACGCACACCCCTCCCCCTCCCGCTAGCGTGCACGTCTCTGAAGTATCTTCCCGCAGCTCCCATTACCTTAATTGTTATTTTTACCTATTAGAAACTCGTTAAATCCGACAATTCTCCCTCGCTTTAAAAAAGGATCAACACGGTCGGTCACCCCAGAAGAGTCTGGAATTAGATAGGCGGGATTCGAAAGCACCAACTGCTGGCTGCTCCAGCCAACAGATTGATCTCACAGCAAAATGGACGGACGGCTACGGGAACAACAACTTCGATCACGAAAGCCACCGACAATAATTATTGCATCAAACAAAGCCAAGTACAGAAACGTTTCCAACCAACCCATTACTTATAACCTGAAAAATATGGACCGTGAAGTTTCATTTGTAATTATTTCTTATCCAATGAAATAATCTCCAACTGTAGACGAAATATAATTTCGTGAACATAAGTACCATCAGAAAATCATTTTCCCTTTTTTTTAATACATCCAAAATGTTGTTTGCACTTCAGCCACCACTCAGTATGAAAATAATAATAACTTTCGCAAATTATTTATTAATTTAAAATTTGAAAGGTTGATGAAGAAGACTGAGAAACACAAAAAATTCAATAGAAGTACGTATACAAAATATAAAATTAGCATGAATCATCATTACGGCCACCCCGTCTTTCGGAGAAGACGATAAGCCGTCGGTCCCGAGAAGTCGTCATCCCTCATCATCCTTTCAATTGCCCACGTACAGGCCTAGAAGTTCATGTGAGCATGACCCTCAGCAAAAAATCTAAGATAAACGCTGAATGCTTGAAATGAAAACGCTCAAGCCTTTTTTGTCAGCGTTCAACCAGCCAGCCAACATTTGAATACATCCTGCCCTCACTTATCCTTGTAACAACAGTCGATAACAATCATCGTTTCCTAATTGTAAAGCAGATATGTTGAGAAAATGAGCCAAGTCAATGCATGGGGCTGTATTAATAACGAAAGATGAAACAGGATTCGAAAAAATCGTCTGGTAAAAAGCACCATTAAAAACTTGCTAATAACGTGTTATTAGTGAGAGAGCTGAGAATAATGCGGTGAATACGTAAATAGCTTGGAAGAAAGGATGAAAAAGAGAAAAAGAATATTTATCAATGAGCGAGTGCATTGAACAAGCGATTCACCACTTCTTTATTCTTTCAAATAGTATATTAAGTTTTGGGACTTGAGTGGGAAACTATTGAAATGTTACATGCACGCTCTTAGCTATGGACACTTAGATGTAGTTGGCTATCTCACTAGCACAAATAACTTATCAACTCTCATCCAATAGCATATTCGAATTCCTAAACAACTAATACAGAACAAAAGAGGGTGGTGTTTGGAATGGGCCTGAAGGCTTCAAAACAAGCTTTCAAAGGTAGAAATAAAAAATTATGCAGTATGAATTCCACTCAGTACAGCTCACGAAACTTCACATGCTTATTGGACAACAAGGTGCTCCTTTATTGATCTGTTAAATATTCTCTCTCTCTTTTGTTTTTTATACCAACACAGTTTGCAAATAAATTCGAAAGAAAAAGACAACCAAGTGTAGATTAGATTGGAAATCTTGAAATCAAATCAAAAAATATAAAATCAGCGTATGAACCTAGTAGGCTTTCACTGATCAAAACTGAAATCTATAGATACAGGTTCTGGATAATATTGAGTCAAAGTGAAAAAAATCAGTAATACTCTTTTAATCATTCGTTTTGTTCTGTTTGCTAGTTGATTATTTTAGTTTGAAAAGAGTAACACGCAAAGGATAAAAACCTGCCACTCACTTGTTTTGTCGAAAATCAAGATATCGATCAATTCGAGGTTCTTCGTACGACTCCTGTGGCTTTGGGAGGCAAGAATTGCAACAGGCTGTCACAAGTTCTTATGAGTCGGACCTGTCTGTCCATCAAACTTTTTGTCCACTGCAGCTTGATCGATTGTCCAAAACCTACTCATTTGTCTCGCGCCTGGAATTCATTCGAGAAAAACTTCCACAAGACAATAATTGAGAAATCTCGCTGAATTCAACTTTCCAATGAATTGTGAGATTCTAATTCCAATTACGAGTATTGATGCTTGCTTTTACTTTACTCTTTACTCACTTGCTTTCTCAATTTACTCACAATTAGTGGATCAGAATAACGATTTGCGAATTATATATTTTTCAGAATTGTTGACAAAACAAAGATGTATTGATCCCAATCAATTTTGATGATTTATTATAATGCGTATTGATTATTAATAATTTTCTCAAAATTTCATTCGCATTTTTTGTAAGTTCATTATTTTAAACTGTAGCATCCAACTAACTGCTCTTCTATAAATTCTCGAATAAAGATTATAATTTGACAATTTATTAACTGTTACACAACTGTTTTGTTATTCTCACGATTTTTATCACAGAAATATATAGATACAGAAAGGGTGAAAAATTGCAAAATGATTTACATAGAAACAAGGTGTTACTTCTCCTTGTTTGAGTTTCTTTCGTTCGAAATCGAAACTGAAGAAACCCGAGAAGATTGCAGTATTGATACATGATTGGTTCCAGAATCCAAACCTCTCAAGTTCATGGATAAATATGCTTTTAAAAGAAATATATTCTTGTGAATCAAGATATTCCTTGATTAACTGGATTGATGTTGATGTGGATTGAACTGGATTTGCTGGATTGATGTTTATTGATAACTTGATTACTAATCTTTTGGTATAAACTGTAGGCTATCTCACTGAACATGAAAAGATTCGGATGAATCTGGTCTCTGTCTCATAAAACTATGGCTACTTTCCTTCAGAAGAGGGAGAGGAAAAGAGAAATATAGAGAGAGATACAGTGAGTAAATATTGTAGGGAGACGAATTTGGTCTATGATACACAAACCAATGCTCTTTTCCTTTAAAATAGGGAGTTGGAAAGAGAAAGATAGAGTGAGTAGGTATTGTAGGGAGACGATAGCAAAGCGTACAAAGGGTCATTAACAGCCAAACTAATTGGACTTGTGGTTTATTAAAGTGAACTGATTAAATTTCGCGGTCCAATTGTGAATTATGATGCTGAAGCCTGGAGGAGGTTGCGCGGGCTGTGCTCTGCTTGTAAGGTAAACAGATAAAAGGCACAGGGACAGCAATGTGGCGTTGACGCATACAATGCCTTGAGGCTAACTCCAGATGGACAGAAGCCAAAGTACGTTGCATGGACACCCCTCTGCCAGGGTACGACACAACATTGTCATCATCCTTTGATCTTACATTCGAATGGACCCACCTCGACGTCATCCCTTTAGCCTTTGTCGACCAACATCTAATGTCCAGTTTCGTTTGTGTTCAAGTTACACAAACCGACGCAACGTGGTTATGGGCGATATCAACGTCAGCCTTCAACGTTTCAGAAGTTCTTCGAGTGCTTTAATTTGTCGCACCCTGACATACGGTCTCTTTGTGCCAAACGAATAAGGTAATCCGAAATCCACTTTCTGGAATTTGAGGCAGAATTTATTACTTACTTCAAGGAGAAAAAGAGTATTCAGTATGAGAGGATTGCAAGTGACATATTTTTCAGGGTAATAAGCACAAGAGCTAAATATTTCTGCTTAAACTGCAAGGGAGGTGATGATGTGTAATGTGATATCTACTACTTTTTGGGCAGTTCAACTTGTTGAACAAACCATAGAAGTGGCTCGAGTAATGTATCTGGGAGTCAAATAGGGTGCAATCCAACTCAAGTAAGATCAAACAACCAACTTCGATCTAACTGATCCAATTAAATAAACATATATTTCACGATTGGTTGGTACAATTATATTCCGTTCACTTGTACAAGTAATCGTACTTGAAAGAGTTACTCGATAGTTCATTCTACCAAGAAATATTTATTTTGCCTTTGTATAATTCAATATTATTTATTTGAGAGGATGGTGATACCATTATAAAACGAGGTCTCCTAGAAAGCTTACAGTAGTTATCAATTTAGTAGTTTTTGTCAATTTGCTATACAAAATAATTTCGAATTAGCAAAAAAAAAAAACAAACATATGTAAGAAGCTGGTCGCTCTATACATCCCAGCTTCTTCTTTCCAATCATATGACCGACTTATTAATTTATTAATTAATGTTATTTATTAATCATTCAATGTTCACCTTCGTTCACATTTAGATTGAGATTTATACAGTAAATAATTGACATTAAATAGTATATTTTGTACCTAGGGCCGAAAATGTGCGTTTACCGACTCGAAATCGGTTTTCAAGTCCGAGGCCGTAGGCCGAGGACTAAAAAAGATTGAGAGACGGAATATTACATTTTCGACCCGTGGTGTCAAACTTTATTTTTTGGCACACAACATCAATGACAACAAAATAAATTTTCAGTTGATCAGTTACAAGAACAGCTAGACCAATAACCTTATTATGCTATCTTCGCCTATGCTGAATTTGGAGTAGGTGCCATTTGCTTGCTATTGGAACTTCGCGTCAAAAGTTTATTGATTTAGTGACTGAATATTACTTTATAACTATCAGTGTATTCGATTTTCTTAGTTCAGAAACGTTTAAGCCCAAGTTAATTTTTGTACGATCATCCTAAATTGTACAATATCAATTCAAAGTTGTTGATTTTCGACAGATACTGGCTAACAGAGAAGCTCAGTCTAGTTGCATTATCACCTGCTAGATGGCGCTGGCTAACCTGCTAGACGCAGTAACACAGAGTATGACAACAATAATATTGTTCAAACATGGATTTCACGTTCATCATTATTCAAAAGTTAATCAATACAAACATTTTTAATCTTATCAAAGTTGAAGTATTAGTAGTATTAGTTATTGAAGCAGTTTTCCTTTATTATTCAACTAATGATTAATGTGAAAACTTTCAACGTTCATTTCTCTTGACAAGTGATCTTACCAATCAAAATTACAGATGAGAGACTACCTTTACATCGAAATACCAATAAGTCGACATTGACTCCCAAAACAGCTGACATTTAATGCAATCAAACCGGGATGCTACCTATTGATCGACTAACCCTTAAATCGACAACGACCTTCAGTCAGCTGACATTCAAGGTTATTTTACCGCCCTAGGGCTGAAAAACGCATTTTCCCGGCGAGTTGCTGGCGACCTCGCCTGAAAACGAGCGTTTTCGGCCTCCGTATAAAGCATGTAAAACAGTCCATTTCATACCAGCGTGGCGAAAAATTGATTTTCTAGAGTTATTGAAAATCTTTCGTCAGTTATTTAATTCAATGGATAAGTGCTGAAGATTATTGTAAAACGATTTTTTTGTTCAACATGCCGAAAAAAGGTAAGAGTGAATTTTTAATTGAAATTGATAGGAAGTTCGTTTTAGAAAAAATTTCGGGGAAAATTGGACAGCAAAATTCTGGTTGGAAGATTTTGAGAAAGAATGTATTCGTTGTAATGATGAAGAAAAATGAAGAAATGACGAAGAAAAGAAATAATGAAGAAAAAATGACATGTTTAAGACTATTTTTAGAAGGGAGTTCTGAAGATTGGTATACTTCCAACAAATATAAATTAGGATTGAAAAATTGGAATCTGTGGTCGAAAACATTTCTCAAAACTTTTTCGAATAGAGGCTGGTCAAATATAAGGTATGCATATTTATTCAAATACATGGAAAATTTTGGATCTATGCTTGATTATGCTTTGAAGAAGATTATTGCTTGAATGTGAGAGAACTATGACAGATGAATCAAGAATCTCACATATTGTTGTGGGACTACCAGTTCATATTCAAAATAGATTAGATAAGGAAAACATCGAGACCACAGAAGATCTGATGAATGAGATTCAGAAATTTGATTCATTCACAAACAGAATTGATCATATAAATAGCCAGAAAAAAAATCAACCAAGGTGGAAGGGATAAGAAAGAAAACTCCTTGTTCTGTATGTACAGCCTTGGGAAAACCAAATCGCTTTCATCCTGTGGAGATCTGTAGGAATAAAAATGGAACAGTGAATTTCACAACCTAAATTAGCACTACTAAATTTACACCAAGATATCTCCTATTGGGAGAGGATTTGGAAAATGTAATACCATCACAGCTGAGGAAAGAACGAAACTTGCAAAAAGACTGAGAAGAAGCAATAAAAAATTCTAATTTGAACCACAAGCGGAACAAACTGAGATGTGATAAGAACAGAAGAGTATATGATTTCAAGGAAAAAGATCTAGTGTACATTGAAAAAGGAAACAAGTTAAATAGAAATAAATTAGATGAAGTTAGAAGTGGACCGTTTCCCATTATAAGAAGAATATCAAACTCAATGTATGAAGTGGCCTGTGGAATTAGTGGGAGTGAACCAGTCATCTGTCACTCAAGCAAATTGACACCTTCTGGGAATAGTACGGTGCAATTAGACTCGAACCTCAACATCCAAAGAGAAAGGACGATTCCTACGCCAACTTGTTCTATACAACCCCTTTATTGTTTGGTGAAAAGTTACACCCCTATGAGCGTCGGGTTTTTGGGGGAGGGGGGGTGAAAGGTGCAAAATTTCAGTTTTTTGTGAATTGTAGCCGAACCAAGCGTCGGACATAAAAATGTCATGCATGTTTTTTCTAGAGAACAAAATTTGGAAGAGATTGAGACCAATCACAACTCTTGATCGATTTTCTAGAGTTATTGAAAATCCTTCGTCAGTTATTTAATTCAATGGATAAGTGCTGAAGATTATTATACATATTGCAAATTTGAAAGTGATTAATGGAAAATTTGAATAGGCAAACATAAATTGTTCTGTCATATCTATGAAGGTGGGATAAACGCTTTGGAATTGGAGTTCTAGCCTTTATTGCGACGAAACGCACCCTTATGGGTCTTGATGCCTATGTTAACGCTTGCAGTTCCGATTTGCGGGCGTTTTGCCCCAGCACGCAAAACGCAAGCAAGTCGATCCGTCCGACAGACTGAAAAGATAACAACAGGCCGTCAACCCCTTGCCATCAAACTGACTGCAGCGGCGTGCAATTAACCGCAGACCTGAATGGATTCCAACTTAAACTGCTTCCCCGTCCTTCATTATTGAGCTCTTTCCAATACCCGGCAGACCTTCCGTCACGTTTCACTTCCAATTAAAACAGAGATCGAGCTTCAATCAGTGCGCTGCGGTCAAACCTGAACCTGCGATACCATCAATATAGAAAATACGCTTTATCATCATAATTAATATTATCATTCATTTCTCCTCATCATTGGTGACTGAATCATTGTAATTAACATTATCATTTATTTCTCATCTCTGTTGACCTTTGTGGGCTCTAATGTGGCGAATGGCTCTGAGTTTTGTTCCGGGTCAGTACCAATTTTCAATCTGTATTTTAAGCAATGTTGAACATTCGTTCCAAATTTCCGTTAGGCCTACCCAGAGAGAATAATAATAATAATAATAATAATAATAATAATAATAATTTTATTTCCTTAAAAAACAAACAAAAATGAACAAAACAGCAAGCAAATGTAATGAGTACAAATTAAATTTAAATCCAGTTAGTGTTTAAAGAATTAAACACTAATAGAATAATAAAAGAATATAGAATATAGAAATAGAGTTGCCTTGCAGTAGCGCAGAGTGAGACAATACCCCCCGACTGCTAGTGTACATTCCTCGCCCGGCTGGTATGGTAATCTCATATTAAACGGGCTAAGTAAATCATTCATAACTCAAGTTTAAATCAGAATATTGAAACGAAATTGACTTCTATGGCTTTGTCAAATCATGCTCTACAAGTAATGTAATATACTATTTCATCGTAACTATAATATTTTCCAAGTTATTATTTTACAAATAAAAATTTTATAGCCTAGTATTTGGTGATTTTGTGCATCTCTATTCTCTTCAGTGGATTTTTATGTTAGCTTTCGATGAAAAAAGTATTGGATGTAATTTATAGTACTAGTTGAGATCTCCAATTCTATGTATGATACCATTAACTTAATGATCAAAGAACAGCAGATTAATGCATTGAAGATCGGAAATAATAATAATTAGCCAAGCATCAAGGCTTTTAAAAGGCTTTGTCCTGCGTTAAACATTCCAATATCAGATGAATGGTGTTTGCAAAAAGACCTCTCTCTTTATGTAAACAACAACACAGTATTCATAGAAACGTTTTCATTAATAGAACTGCCAGTCGACATTTTTTCTATATTATTTTATTATTTCTCCAGATGAGAAACTCTGTGCAATATTTTTGGTTGAAATCAGCTAGTCTGATTTCAGTTGTTGAGAAGCTTCCGTTCAAGCAAAAAGTACTATAAACTTCATTTAATACCTCTTACATTAAAAGCTATCATAGAAATTAATTGAAGAAAATGAAGATGCGCGCAATCACCAAATACTACACTATTTTGATTTGTAAAACAATAACTTGAAAATTATCATAGTTACAATGAAATAGTATATCACATTATTTGTAGACCATGATTTGACTATACTATTGATGTCAATTTCGTTTTAATATTCCGATTTAAACTTGAGTTATGAATGATATAAGAAGCCCGTACAATATGAGATTACCAGAACAGCCGGGCGAGGTAAGTACACTAGCAGTCGGGGGGTATTGTCTCGCTAGCTTGCTGTAGAACCGGTAATGGAAGCCCAATCTACTCATATTCTATTAGCGCTGGGCCTACCTTACCCTTTGCTGATTTGCCTCAGAAATAAGGGATCGTAAATTTCTATGGCAATAGCCTATCACACAAAATAATAATCTTTTATTGGAAGGATCTTTTTTGGACAGGTTCACATGAGTTTAAAAACCCCAAGCGAGACGCTGAGAAAATAAAGAGGGAAACCAAAAAAAGGTCTTATCATCACACTAGAGTTTGATGAATATAATCAATTCATCCGTTACCTCAACTTCGAAATAAAATTTCTACCTGACGATTCGTGAATTCAAATCCTGATATATCGATCCACTTCTGATTAATCTGAATAATATAAGAGAGAAATGAGGCTCCATTGATTCCAATTTTCTTTTATAATTAAACATTCATTCATTTTTCATAACAAATGAAGTTTGTATTTCAAATAACTCAAATATCTTAGAAGTATCTCTGGTCTCAATTTTTTTTTCGGATGATGGCGACATAAGTATTCAATTTTACTTGTGGTAAGTGATGGGTGATTTATGAGATGGAAAAACGACCATGCCTCTGGTGGGATTCGAGCCCACGACCGGGTAGCGCTAGCGGACTGAAGGTTGTAACGCCCCAGTCCACTCAGCCAACCCGGCCGGCAATATTTATTTATTTAAGTAGGGTACAAGTTGAAGCCGATACCCTCGCAGTGATTCCTGTAAGTGATGCTGAGAGAATTCTGTCTGCAGCACCCAAATGTGTATTACAATCACGAAATAAATAAATAAATGAATTTAACGTTATCAAGTTAGATGAAAATTGTGAATTATTCACAATACCGGATAATTATTCACATGTATACAGATTTCATACATTATCTCAACCATTCCCATCCTATATGGATCTCAAAATGTGTAACCAGGTAGTAAGAGATAATTCTATTCAGAATAAATAACACTGCTAAGTACATTATTTTACCAGCCTATTTTGCATTTATAGCTCCAACTTTCAACATCGTTTTCTGCAAGGGTTGTTTCTACTTGCAACCAATCTTTGTTTCGTGTGAGCCATAACTTGGAGTTTTGAAGACAAGTCGCGGACAGGCAATGATTTTGTGAGTAGGGTAGCAGAGTCGGAGTTTGTGGGGGGGGGATTGCTTAAAACTGTGTGATCCAGGGTTGGAAAACGAGGCTGGTTCGCGGGGTTGGAAAGAGGTTTGAGTCTCCGCCTTTATGTAATAGTGATGTATTTTTATCTTTAGCGTGTTTACAAGTTTGTCGCAATAAGTCTGTGTGGCGGGGCTTGGCGATAAGGTGGCAGTCCACAGCTTATCACAACCGAGCAGACCACGCGACCGCCTTCAGGCACGCATACCAACTTTCCCCCATCTCAAGCGCCCTTTCTTGGGTGCCTTGTACTCACCGTCCAACGATATTTTTAGCCTTTCACTGCAGTTCTGGTGGGAAATCTCCTATAAAATAAATTCATATCACAAATAAGGACCTTAGTTCCTAATAATAATTGTAAAATTATTAATTTTTATAATTGCTGTGATAATAACTGTGGATTAATTATATAGTTTCCAATTATATGTGCTCGTACATGATAATTTTCTGAGTAGGGTTGCAGAGTCGGAGTTGGGGGTAGGTTGAAAATGTGTGAAATATCTTCCAATTTACAATAATAATTAATTAGAATATCCATATACCGCAATATAAATTTATTTATTCGAACGATGATACTTCTTTTGAAACACAATTAAACTTTTAATCAGTCAAAGCTTTTTAATAGAATCGAGCTTTTGATCATCGAATGCTTTTGTATTATCATCAAACATAATAGGGAAGCAGAAGGAACTATTCTCATCTATCAATGTTCAAAAATAAATAGAGTTTGATCAATTATATAATGTAGTTTATTACACGATAGAGCTCATCCAAGGTTTCTGAGGTATAGTTTTTTGAGAGCTTCTTAACGGCTGTAATAATTTTTTAAACTTCTTTATACTGTTTGAAAAATTTGAAAGGAATTTATATTGGGTAGAAATCAGATCGTAGGCTTCTACGTGAACTATTAGGCTATCTATTTGTTAATATGTTGTAATCAAAACGAAAACCATTCTATTTCATCACTCCAAGATTTTTTCTCACTCTTTAAATGTGATCTATATAAATCTGAGACGCCAAAATAGATAGATTGCTTGTATTTGAATCCTCTAGCAATAGCCCTAATAAATTCGGTGAATGGAAGAGTCGCTCTCTCTCTCTCTCTTTACTCTTATTAAATCGTGCTCGATTCAAGAGCTGGGCGTGGATAAGAATTTTTTGATAAGAGTTTGACTGACGTAAGTCTATGATTATTTTAATGAGCGTAATAGCAGTGTGAGGTTTCCTGTGAGTTTATTCCACGAACTGTTTCTCATAGGGGGTGTGGCTGAAAATGACGAACGGAGTAAAAAGTGTATGTGGTAGAGATGATTTTCTACGAATGGTCAGACCATTGAGACTTTTTTCCTGAGAAATAAGTGCTAGTTGAAAATAAGTTGAATAATTAAAGAGTGGTTCGTTGTGTGGGTTTAAAATAGAACTTGAAGTAGTTTTCTAAACGTTCTCATCAGCTATACCAGTACCATTCTAGCTTAATTTCTACCCCATTTGTGTAAATCTCTCATCTCCCATTTGGAATACTATATAAGAATTGGAGTACTGTATAATATTTATAACTTTTTTTTTGTTTACGAGATGCAGCCCTTGAGATGAGGATCCAGTATTGCCGTTTGTGAGACTACTTTTATTGTAAACTATAAAATATTCTGTATATATTGTTATTGATGGTGAAAGTTTGCATCATAAGATTTTACAATTCAATATATTCGATTTGCCTGCTCCTGATATCAACACGTATACATTTTTTATATTATGTCAAATCTAAAGCTCCTTTTTTCCGTGTAAATGAATGAACAGTGGCTCACAAAAATCCTACTATAGTCTCTCCAAGCAAAGAAGACATTCTGGCAAGAAGGGAAAATGAGTCCAGCTCGATCAATATTGGTTCAAAAATTATTGATTCGGTCTCAACTTATAGATCAGAACGTTTCCTACAATTTGAGACCAAATTTATGATTTTTGTACCAATATCATCCAAGGTTAATATCCTAAAATTTCCCATCTTGCCAGAATGTCTTCTCCGCTTTGAAAGACCAAACCAGAGCTTATTATTACAGCATAATTAAACATAATATATTGAATTCTTTTTTACAGGTCACATTCGGTATGGAACCTCAACCACATCTTCTTCACAGAGAATAAAACTTCAAAAAACCATGTTTATGAAAGTGAAGTAATAATAATATCAAAATTAATAAAAGCAGTGCTTGAAAATTGGTTCTTTTTCCTCAGAAAAATAAATAATAGGCTCATTTTCTTCGTCAGAGCAGCGTGTCAACAATGACAGGTAATTCGTAATTGTGCATTTGGTGGTTATGATGAGCAGACACAATAGAGTGGCCAGGCAGCGATACGGCCAACGACCACTAGCACCATGGAGATGCACGAAGACATGCATCACTGATCAAGCTCACTGATAAAATAATTGTCCGCTTATTTCCGTTGTGCATTCCAGAACAGGATGGAAAAGCTCAACGATACTGTCCAACGAAGGTGTAAGGGTGAGAAAGGCTGCATCTCAACCATAATAGCCTTCCACAAACATGTTAGAGAGGGAATGTGAGAGGTTTCAGTAGGAATCTATCTAGAGCTAGACGTATTTGATGAAATACAATATAAATGTTCACAAGTAGGTTGTGAATTTTTGTGTTACGAAAATATTATAACAATGTACTTTTATGTAATATTCAAATGACCAGTACAAGTACACTAGCTAGAAGCACACTAAGTACAAAAACACCAGGTATAAGTTTGTTTATGAGGGTGAAGCCCACATGAGCTCATAGGCTTGTGCGTGGGTAATGAAATGGATGATAGATGACGACAACTTTTTAGGTAGTCGGGACCGACGGCTTATCGTCTCCTCCGAAAGACGGGGTGGCCGTATCTATCTGATTGTGCTGTGGTCAAAAATTGTTCTCCGCTTGGGATTTGAACCAGGGTCCACCTGGTTATCAGACCGGCGCTTTATCACTACTCCAACGAGCCACCCACCTCCAACGAGCCACCCGAATTACAAATGCACCAAGTACAAATGCACAAGGTACACCACTACCGGGCGAAAATAGTATTGATATGCAAGCCAATATAGACGTTTAATTTTATGAATGTCTCATGTTCATTATCAAAATGTATATTGCATTGAATAAATAGACTGCCCATTCTCCATGATCTAAAAGAAATAAGAGTTTAATATATTTTATTTATAATAGCAATCAAATTAAACCGTTCTAGTCAAAATGTTGAAAGAAAGGGTTGTAGAATTGAATGTATAACATGGTAACCTATGTTACTATCTGGTTATGTTTAGCCTTCTCAACTAAGTTGTTACACCTAGTTCGCTAGTTTATGATTTTAAGGATGACAGGTCAGAAAACCTTGAGTTCGATTCTATCGATAATATGGCACTAAATTATAATTTCTTCCATCCCTATTTTTCTCCACAGTTGGAATATTCAAGGTTAAATGTGACAGATGAACTGTGAGTCCTGACTCCACCTTTGTAAAAAGTTGATAAATAAATAAGTTTCTTGCATTCTTATGAAAATTATAATTATGCTATTCTCATAGAAAAATGTTGTGAGAAATCATCCACGAATGAATCATTTTCTGTGAAAGTGATTACTTATGTAAAAACTGTAGTGTAGTTGACTCATTCTGCCTTATTAATTTCGACGGTCTGGAGGCGACCAATTCAGGATCATTAAATTGACTACAATCCACGATATGGTAGATAGTGGATGCCTATGGACTATAGGAGCTCACTATATGTTGAATGCATGTTGGACCCATTATATGTGTTCACAAGGCATTTGCTACTTCTGATATAGCAAGTTCCAGTACTATGTTGAACTATGGCGTTTGTAGTGTGTCACTCAGTTTTGGATTTTGAACAAGGTTTTTTAGAGTAAATGATATTCTCAATAACGCATTCATAGACTAACATTTTAACAAATTGAAAAATGATAATAAGGTCTCCAGTCTTATTTTGAAAATCAAATTGGACTTTGTAACTCCATATAAATATTCCATTCACGCTAACTGTCAAATGGAGATTAAAATTTTCTATATTGGACAAATATTTCCTAGTCCAAAAGATTTTTTCGTATTATTATGCACTTGGATATTCAATTATGGAAAAAGAAGCATGAAGCACTATTCCAAAATTACTCTATTTGGAGCTGCATCCCCATCAAGGATTGAACCTCCTTGGAAAACCCCCTTCAATATTTGGATAAAAAGCAGCAAAGCTAATACAACAGCTGTAAATATGATTTTTAGTTGATGGGAAAATATTGTTTATTATAATTCAGCTTTGTAGTTGTTGCTATTATATTGAACAGATTTATTAAATGAGAGTAAATTTAATTGTAAAATTTTGACTGAACAATGATTTGTACTCTGTGAATAATTAAATGGAAATGGAACTAATAATGGGGAGCAATAATCGATATTGCTTTGGGAAAATGTTCAGACAAGCAAGACAAACATACTGTAGTTAGACTTTTCAGGATATCTCTTGGCAGCTGATACTATAAGATGTGTTTGATAAAGAATAATTCAAATATCATGTTCCAATAACGGAAATGAGTAGATAATCAGTTCAATAATATTACTGAATGATTATCAAATTCAGTTATTAATGTTTTCAAATATGATATGATTTTACTGAACTGAAAACCCATTTACCATTATGATCATAATGATATGAAGTAGAATGAGTAAGAAGAAAATAGTTGCTGTGAAAATTGCAGTGTAGTTGGGACTCATGCAGCCTCATCAATTTTGACATTTGGGAAATGATTGATTTGGAAATGCTGAATTGGCTATAATATATGTGAAATTCACTACATCAATCTAATAATGCCTGGTGACAACAGGAATCCACTATGTTGTTTTGGTTTTATTCTGAATCTATTATTTGCATAGACAAGGCATTGGATATCTGATATAGCAAGTTCCAGAAATCGAATCTGTTATATGACGCATGTATATCCAGTAGCGGTTCTAGATCCAAAACAGTTGAGGGGCAAGAACCAGAATCAGATCCAGTGGTGATTATTTTAGTTGGCTGGTAATTTGGGGAGGGGGTGTTGGAGTTTATGAAATAGTCTGCGGGGCTCCCTCATCCCTTCTACAGTTTGCAGGAGTCATTCCTTGGGAAAAATATATCAATGTATTCAATTTTTTTCTTATTAATAATCTTGATGTCCAAGGGTAATAATTTCAGAATTTATCAGGGGAAAACAAAAATTATGGCTTTCACTGGTAAATACCCCACAAGATCAAAATAGTTATTGACAATACAGTATTGAAGTGTCACAATACTGCTACCTTAGTTGTGATATTAGTTTCAAAGACGAATTGGATATTGAAAGGAGAATAGGGAAATTTCAATCAATATGTAGAAACACCAGCAGAACCCTTAACAAGAAAGCGAGGAAGGAAACAATAATAATTACCACAAACTAATGGCTGCCCCAGTTCTTCTATATGGTAGTGAATCATGAGTCACAACAAAACCTCTGGAGAGCAGAGTCCAGGCATCAGGAATGAGATTCCTTTGTAGGACAAAAGGCTACGATCGCCAGGACCACATGAGAAATTTGGATGTTGAAAACGAACTAGGTGCCTTCAACATGGATGAAAAGATTATTTCCTATCGCAACCAATGGAGAAAGCATGTCAAACGAATATCAGCAGAAAGGATTCCTTTGAAGATTCTATCACCCAGCAGGAAAAAGAGGTATAGGTAGACATTGAAAGAGATTGTAATAAAATATAAAAAAATGTAATAGTCGACTCTCAATAATACAAATTTGGAGGGACCAGAGAAAAAGTTCGAACTATCAAGAGTTCCAAAAGTTGGATGGAAGAGGAAAAATAACTCTACATATAGCAAAATTGCTACTGTATATTGCTATAGAAAGTAAAATTGCTTGATATTGTAGTTTATTGAATGATGAAATTTTCAAATGCAGATCTGTAAAACCAAAAAAATAAGAATTCTAAAGAATTGAGAAATTTAATTAAGGAGCTAGGAATAAAGGAATTAGAAGTTGATAAATTAATTTATGAAATACAACTACAGTGTTGTGCAATCAATCAAAAGGACATTATATTTTTTTCATGAAAAAGTCGGTAATTTTTAAGGAAAAACAATATTATAGTGTATTTAGTCAAAACAAGATTATTATTTTTTCATGAAAAAGTCTATCATTTATTTCTACTTAACTGAATTTTATGCAGGTTTGATCATGTTCATATTCAATAGAAGTTCGTATTATTGAGAGTTTTTGTAAAGTAATTCGAATTATTGGGTGTTGCAGCCGGATCAGGCTCTGTATTTTATTTAGTATTATCGAGAGAACCTGAATGCATTAATTTTGTTAGAATTATCAAGAGTTTTTCTACGGACTAGGGATTTATTTCATATTATCAAGAGTTTTGTATTATCAAATGTTCAACTATATAGTGCTGGATAACCAAATCAGAAAATAGTAAATAATAATATTGCATACAGCTTAGGCCTACTCTCAAATGAGTGGATTCCTGATATTGCCAGTTCTATATAAAAGCAATCCTTCTAAGCTGAATGAGTTCAGTTTAGCCAATTTGAATGACCCTATTATTAGAAAATGTGTAAATAATGCTTGCCAAGCCCGGGAATATGTTATCCAAATACCGTAAACACCTTTCTGTGAGAGTTGAGTATGATACTTTTCACCACACTGCGAGAATAAGAATAATAAATATTGTATAAGAATGTTTGCGGCGATCGCTGATTTGAACTGAAGTAGGCTATGGCGGCTTGAGAAGCAGAAAGCAGTATATTGTCGCCCGATCTAGCGGCCGGATAGGTAACTACCAGTCTCTTTCTGTGCACTAGCTCCGAAAGAGCCCTCTTTCGGAGCTAGTAGCAAAACCGCCTGTAAATGGCGTCTTTCGAATCTCTTTAGTGCACAGAAAACAGCTGCTTCCAGTTTCCAGTGCCATTAGATAAAATATTCTTAATGATATTGGTATGCTTATTTTCTTAAATTAGGAAATACTTGGAATGGACACTGTCATATCTTTTCAATAAACATAATAATATGAGATATTCGAAAAATAGAATAATAAATAGTGGGAAATAATAATTGATAGTGCTGTGGAAATGAATGTGCTGTCAGTCTAGTTGGATGCTTTTGAAAATCAGACAGATTTACTAGGCAGCTGAAACTATGATTGAAAAATATTTCAAATTATGTTAGTTAAAGGCAATAAATAAATAAAGATGAAGTATTGAAATATTGATATTGAATCGAAATTTAATTTACTGGACTGGACAAAAAACTTCTGTTTTAATCATAATAAAAATGAATTAGAAAAAAAAATTGCTGTCAAATGTATAGTGTAATCGTGACCCATTCTGCCTTATCAATATTTTTCCATCCATTCAGGCGGGAAATGACTGATATGGATAGACTTTTTGAACGATACTTTTAGGGGTGGTTTAGAGAGAAGGATTTTTTAGAAATTAGTAGGTTCACTCTGCTTGCCTTTTCCAAGTTGTTTATGATCAATAATGGCCAGCAATCTCTTCTTGTTCACTCATATACCGATGTTAGCATGTGAAATCATTTATAGAAATTCTAAATTCGAATTCAATTGAAATGTACTGCTTTTTGATACTGTTAATCGGTCCATAGGCTGTGGGGGGTGTTTCTGAAAGACGATGTCCTATGGAGTTTTTTTTCACTTTTTCATGCCCTACAAGGTTGTAGCAAGTACTCACGTGGAACAATCAAATTCAGCTTCTCAATAAACATATTCAATTTTCCATTCAGATTGAAATTTGAATAACGTTTGAAGGGGAGGTTTTAGAAAAAAATTTCTAATGTGAGAAATGAGAATAGTTTACTTCTCAACGCTTTTCAGGACTATGATAATATTTCACGAAAAAATATAAATTTTAATTTTTTTGATAATTTCTAGCCCTTATAAAATTACCCTAGTCAAGGATTTCATAGGGTTTTTTAGTGTTTTTGTTTATGCCCCTCAGTTACCTTTAAGCTCCAGTCATCATAAACGAAGAAATCTTTCAAACAGAGGTATCGGTTTTGAGGGGTTGATGCAATTACTTTTAGAAATAACTGTAGGTTGAGAAGGGATGAATGTACAATAAAAGTTCAAATACAAGATTTACTACATCTAAGATGATCTTTTAATTGAGTTCAACAGAAGTCATGATTCACTCAACAATAAAATGTTAGGTTTTTTAATCATCCCCTCTACACTACAACTATTGAGTTTTTCAAGATTTCCCCACCAATTCTTTGTCAGTTCCGCTTTACCTCCCACCTTCAATATGCAAAACATTGAACTTGACATAAACAAAAAAGTTGAAAATTCAAATCTCGACCACTTTGAGGTGATTTTCAGTGAGAAACTGTTTTTCGTCCTTAAATTCTGATAGACAAATCTCGTGAAATTCATTCAAACGGTGGACAACACAGTTTTTCAAGAACTATTTGATGCAGTAGAGCATTTTCTAAAAAATCTAGTGTTTTAATTGTCGCGTTTTTTCTCTATTTTCCCCCAGACTTTAGTTATAATTCCTAAGAAAATGTTAATAGCTGATCCTGACCAGAATTTCTTCCTCTTTCACGTGATAATTGATAAATTTAAAATTCATTTCATAATAACGATAAGTACAGGATATTACACATATAACACCTTGTTTTTCAACCTCAACTCTGTTAGGGATGAAGTAGAAAAGTTTTTCTACACATCAATCTTCTCATTTTTAGACGCTCAAAACGATGAAAAAAAGAAATTCCGAAAAATCTCAACGATGAAAAATCTTCACCCTTATCGATCATATTCAACAACCATCCTATGCATTCAATGCATGTAATCGTCATCATCATCATTTTACATTCAAATTGAGTGATTTAGACTGGAAGATTTTCCCATGGAAGAGATTTTAGAAAATCGAAATTTTTTCGTTAGTTTCCCTCCCCTCATCCCTTAACCATCAACCCTACAAGAATTTTCAAAAAATCTAGCTCAAAAAGTACTACGAAACGGCAGAAAGAACTTTTAGAATATCCCAATAAAGAAGATTCTCATTTTTTCACACCCACCCTGCTCCCTCACAAAAAGTCCGCGAAACAAAAATGAGTTTCATAAAAACGAGGGTAGTTTTTCGCGGTTTGAAAAAAATAGGGGTAACTTTTCGAAAATGTCGAGGTTTTCACTATGGTTTCAGCCCAAACCGAATCCATCCCAACTCCCCGCAAGAATCCACTAATACTGCATTATAATGAGAATTTTTCAATACGCCCGTAGATAAAAGTCTTTAATGTCAATGATACGTGATCCTGCAGTTATAGAGTATGTTAATTCATGAGTGAAGTAGCCAACACGTGCAATTAAGTGGTTCCAACGTTGGAAAGTAGAAAGGGGCGTGAAGTCATTTCAATCATGTGCCATTTTGCGGGGCTGCTGAATATTCACGTCAAGACCTCGATACTGCGCCGGCAGTTGAATATTCAATAAATTTGGCCGGCAACACGGACGAACAATGTTGGTCCCCTGTCGACCAGTGAGACAGCAGAGCAGAGCTTCTGAGGTAGTTGATGAGGTTGCAAGCAGCAACGGAGGGTATCAGGAGCAACGTGCCACGTTATGACTGCAAGAGCATGCAACATACCCGAGATACCACATGCCACCGACAGCTAATACTGTATCCAACCAGCTATTCCATAATGCACACGTTCTAAAGTCTGTCCAAGCAAAGAAGACATCCTGGCCAAATGGAAAAATGACTTCAGCTCGGTCTATATTGGTTCAACGATTATAAATTTGGTCTCAAATTTTAGAAAACATTCTGATCTACAGTTTGAGACTGAATTTATGACTTTTGAACCAATGTTAACCGAGCTGGAGTCATTTTCCCATCTTGCCAGAATGTCTTCTTTGCTAGAGCAGACTATACCTCCCTCACTCTCCTGTCCATGCCTACTGGCATGTGAGCTGCACATTGCATACGAGGCCCGTCCAACGCTGGACACTGGCTATAAGCTAGCTAATGAATTGAGGCGATGAAATCAGTAATTGTTTGTATATCAACGTAGGTTGTGGGTAATTTAATTAGATTGTAAATAATTAAATTACGCTGTTGCACTAGCACAAGAGATACATTTTTGCTCAACGAAAATATTTATTCATTTTTGTTCCTCTATCTCTCTGTAATGGTATACAGTTCAAGTTTGTAGTGCAGAGGGAAAATTCTAATACAGAAACAATAGACTTGGGCCCTGGCTTATAAAGATTTACAGCTTGTTTTTCTGATGAAAAACAAGCGATTGGGATGATTGTAGATTCACCAATAAAACTCTCGAATTACAATGTTCCAATTTTTGGAAAGGATCAGCTGTTGAATCAACGATCAGCCAAAACTCACTAGAAGACCCTAACATTCGAATCCAAAATGGCCGCGATGGTTTGAGTGAAATAGGAAATACCATGTATTCTTTATTCTTTCTTTACAATTGCGACTTGGTTTCCAAGTATTTTAAGCAAAGGATGAATGAGTGATGATGAATAATGAAGGTTTAAGATGTAGGTTATATGTCTATGTGAATTGGTTCAGACGAAAAATTCACGATATCGCTGTTCAAACTCAAATCATCGCGGCCATTTTAGATTACAAGGCTAGGGTCTTCTGACTTGGTTTGTTTACGATTTTCTTTGTAGGTTATGATAATATTTTAGCAACAATAATGATTCCTGTTCAAATCTCACTATAAAAATAATGATTGATATTTATTATTAAATATATTCATAATAATAAATATATTTCTATATCAAAATCATTAAATTAGGAGCAAAGTTTTGGTTTTAAAGGAATAGCATTGGACTATTCCGATATTCTATTCACTTGAGGTAAATTCGTTTCATGTCATTTTTTTAATCAGCTGAAACTGTAGAATTTACATTTTATTGGAAACGTTTATGAGACAGAAACGCCCATAAAATCAACGAATTATGAGTAATGTGGATTGTAAAATGTTTATAAGCCAGGGCCCTGGTTGCAATGGAGGTAGCATAGGTTGATGAATCAATGAAGCTAGTTTTAAAGTTATAGCAAAAAATACTTGATATTGCCTCAATGTGATGAATAAATTATGAGTATCAATTCATTACATGTGGAATCTCATCGATGTCCAATCCAACGGTACATAGATACAACGGTACATTGGTTATGCGGTACATTAATTGCATCCTATCAGGACTCGTATCTAATAAGGACTAACAATGTTTCAATGTTTTGAATGGGATCGATCTACCTTTCAAGAGTCATCTATTTACGTTACTTTTCCTCAATATCTCTTGGATTAAAAATCTTTATTGGTGACTAAAATTTGAACATGAACTCAATACAGTTTTTGGAAAACATATATGTATTCAATAATTAAATCTTATAGTAGAAGGTGATTCAAGTGTTTTTAGAACAAATGTTACGGATCACTATTCCACTTGTTTACATCTGGGTTTACCGCTGACCAATAGTAGGAGTGAAATTAAAAGTCACAGATATATTTTAAACTTTAATTCACTTTTTAATATGTTACAATCCGAAAAATGGACAGATATATATGAATCTACCAATGATGCTAACAAATCTACTAACATTCTAATAAACAGATTACAAAATTTCATTCAGATTGCTTCCACTGAAAAGCCCATACCACATAAGTTGAAACCACTGAAGAACTGGATCACAAGGGGACTTATACAATCAATCCGCACTAGAGATGAAATGCACAAAACTCTCACAAAGCAGCCTAATAATGTAAATTTAAGAAAGGAATATATAGATTATAGGAACCGGTTAAACAAGCTTATCAAACAATGTAAATTTATGTACTACAGAAATAAAATTCTAAATGCTAAGGGCAATAGTAAAAAAGCTTAGAGTTGTATCAATGAGCTGTTAGGCAAAGACAAAAAATCAACAGCCCCAAAACTCGACCCAGAGGTATTAAACAATCACTTTGCCGACGTGGGTAGAATATATGCTGAACGACTTGATTCAAGTACTACTATAAATAATCAATTTCCATCCTCTCTAACACAGATATCGGATACCATAATAAACAGTCCACATTCATTTTTCCTTCATCCTACAAATGAAAATGAGATTCGTAAAGTCATTGGTACATTAAAAAATAATTCGTCTCCTGGTATCGACAGGATATCAAATCAAACAATTAAGAAAATTGCTCACCTCATAGCTGACCCATTATCTGTAATTATTAATAAGTGTTTCACTGAAGGTGTTTTCCCACAGCATTTTAAAATAGCCGCAGTTGTTTCTTTATTCAAATCAGGTGATCAAAACGATCCTTCCAACTACCGCCCAATAAGCTTACTGAGTGTTTTCTCTAAGATCATGGAAAAATTAATAAAATGCCGCCTCGTCAAGTACTTGGATATCCATAAAATAATTCATAGAAATCAATTTGGATTTCAAGAAGGAAAAAGTACAGAAGATGCAATAGTAAGGTTAATAAATATGATATATAATAATTTTAACAATAAAAAAAAGACCTTGGCTGTATTTATAGATCTGAGCAAGGCTTTTGATACCATACCCCATGACAGATTACTTGAGAAGCTGCAAAACTTGGGTATACGAGGCATCCCCCTAAAATTATTTACAAATTACTTGAAGGACCGCTCTCAGCACCTGACGCCGGATGGTAAAACAAGCACTGTAAACCTATCAAAATACGGATTGCCACAGGGGACAGTTTTATCTCCTTTACTATTTCTGATCTATATAAATGATATGCTTAAAATGGAAATTGATAACTGTGATATTTTGTCCTATGCAGATGACACTACTCTCCTTTTCACCGCTAATTGGGATAACATGAAGTTCATCTGTGAAAGTGGTCTAATTAAAATTAAAAAATATCTGGATAAGCACACTTTAACCTTAAATTCTAAAGAAAGTAATTACCTAGCATTCTCACCCAATAAGTCGGGTCTCCCTGGCAGTTTCAGTGAATTGAAAATTCATTCCTGCTGTTTGTCGGCGAGAAATGCCAATGTCATCTGTGACTGCCCCATGATAAAAGGTGTAAAAAATACAAAGTTTCTAGGGATTGTTCTTGACCAACACTTGAGGTGGGATGCTCATATCAATAATTTTAGTTGAAGGCTGAGATTCTTAATTTATAAATTCTACAACATTGGCATGTTAAGAAATAGGGACATTGCTCGACTGGTCTATTTTGCCTATGGTCAGTCTGTTCTACAGTATGGAATCATTGCCTGGGGTGGAGCAAGAAACATTCACTTCAATAAACTGTTTGTAACACAGAAATTTCTGATTAAAGCTATCACATCCAAGCCCAGACTGTACCCCAGTAACGAGCTCTTTAGCGATTTCAAAGTTTTGACGGTAAGACAGTTATACACAAAAAGCCTCATACAGTATATTATAAAAAATAAGACCCATTTGTTTCATCTGCGACACTCTCGGTATGATCTAAGACCATCCACTGTAACATATAGTGTCGACCGTACTGTTCTTGATGTATGCTGTAGACAATTCATATTTGTAGCAAATAAATTGATCAATTTTCTTCCCAATGAGGTACTGTTTACTGCAGAAAATTATAAAATGAGCAAGAATGTAGAAAAGTACATCTTAAAGTATAAACTCGCTGATAAACTATTTCTATGATATCACTCCTTCTTCTGCTGGCATGCCGGTACGATGCATGGCAATTTTTTCCTTTCTTTTTTCTGATCTCCTTGCAAGACTTGTAAATATACTATTCTATTCAAATTTTCTGTTCATCAAAGCCTGCTACTTTAATAAATTAGAAAAAGTACATTTCATTAACATGTAATTTATACTGGAAAGCATAATTATGCAGTATTTTTCTTCTATTTTCTCCTTTTTTTCATTCTATACTCTTCCCCCTTTCAATATTATTGATAATTTTTCATCAAACTTTATTAAATATTTCAATTTATTTCCCTTGAATTTAGTTGCAGCTTTTCTACTTTTCGTATATTATATAAATATAAGACTCATATCTGCGCACAGGTTTTTCATACCTATGCAGATATTATATCCCTTCAAATTAATTATAATAAATGCAGGGACTAGGTACGGTAGATAGCATAAATCGTATGTATAAGCTATTTTGTTATTAGTTTTATAATAATCAATCATGTAATATTTTTCTTTTCATTATGAATTCTGTACTTTGCTATATCCTATTGTATGTTTTTTTGAGAAATAAATTTCATTTCATTTCATTTCATTTCATTTCTTAAATATCCCATTGAGATTGAATGATAATAAATTGATGAGTGCTTGAAATTCAACAACGATGTACTTGAATAGTACATTCCATTACTGTGCTTGATGCTTTTCCAGCAAAGAGTTAGTGATGGAGGAATGCGTGGACTAGAAGTATAATATTCCACAGTCATGTGTGGAATAAAAACGAGATTCGAATCGTGAGTTGATACGCTAGTCGATAATGAGGGACTTCCATTTAAGAACTGTGCCGCGAGGTTGCAAAAGGCAGGAGGCATCTCCCAGTTGAGAGGCCATTGTTGAGGCCCAACAGCCGACAATCTTTTCAACTGAGTCGTGGTTACCACTCTGACCTATCATTTATCAGCCTTCTAGCCGGTATTCAATTCAACACGTATAATTTAGAAATTACCAATTAAAATATTATACCATAAAGCATGGATTTCGATGCTCGGGTATCTCATGTTTTCGACGCCAACCACTTGCGCCCCAGGCTGTGATACCAACCGATTATTAATTATTACAATCGGATTCCTGCTCTGGCCTTGATCCTGAGAGTAATTAGACAGGAGGCATGGGAATTATTTACGGCCTGAATCAGTAATTTTGTTTCACCATGCATGTGAGCGGGTAGCCGAATCGACAGTAGACAAAACGGATAATTGGACTACCTACCATTCACGGTATTGCATTCTCTCACTCTTTCACAACCTCTCTCCATCTTATTTCTCTTCAAATGACTCTCTCGCTCTTATACCCTACTCTTTATCAATCGATTACTGTCCGTTAATCTCTATAGGGATTTGCAAAAGACCATAGGAAATATTTTGTCGTTTACCATACGTCTAAAGCCGCGTATCGACAGTCCGAGGCATGTGCCACGAAAGCCTCGCAGTACAGTCTGGTGACGCAAAAAAAGTATAAACTCATGGCTGAGGCATATGTGTGAATATATTCTGCAATAATCAAAAATAATCATAATTATAGTATAGTATATAGTAGCCTATATAATTATAATTAAAATAATTATAATAAAAAATCTGCATTTTTTGTAACCAAAAATGCGAGCACGCGAACAAATTGACTAGCGCCATCAAGCGGGAAACAAAGCAACTAAGCTCTGACAATTGATATTTTGGACTTTGGAGGCTAGTTTGTGCTCAATTAGTAGATAAAAATTCAAGGCAATGCTTATTATTGCCTATTGGAACCTTCTGCACTCAAATAGAATTCTTAATCACAAAAATGCATAGGAATGTGGTACAATTTTGAGGTTAGTTTGTACAATTGTTCGTTGTGCGTTGCGAGGCAACAGGCACTGCTCGCTGCGAATTGTGTGCAGCGTTTGCCTCGCTGCTAGCAAACCCGGTATCGACAGTCCGAGGCATGTGTGGCACATGCCTCGGACTGTCGATATGCGGTAGATAGTAGACTAGTAGTAGTACTCTTTTTTTGTGTCAACAGACTGTACAGCGAGGCATTCGTAGCACATGCCTCGGACTGTCGATACGCGGCTTAATCTATTCTAGAGTTCCATGTGTAGGGTAAAATATCAAAAATTTTCAATTGGAAAATTTGAGATGATCAATTTAAACTTTTCAAAAACATATGAAAATAGAAATTTGGGTTCGAGTTTCAATTTTGTGTCGTTAGGTACACTCGTCAATAAAACAAGAAGTTTTTTCAAGTAGCAATATTATACTTCTCAATTAGTAATAATAATAATTCATTTATTCGACGCCGAAGAAATACGTCATCAAACTCGAGCAATGGACAACAATCTCAATGCAATAATTTTGCGATGCTTTATTCTTTCAAATTATGTGAATGACTGGTTGATAAGAGCTCAAAATAGTCATGCTTTCTGAAAATTGGATTAGGCTACAATTTGAGTAGCCCACTCATTTTCCGCTTATTACTTACTTACGAGTACTTAGTCAAATCCTCTTTACTCATACCCATTGAGTGTCGAGATTTTCCGCTTATATGCATTTATAATCCATAATTCTTCAATCCCCCTTAATTCACCCTGTCCACTATTACTTGATAATATACCAATAAGATTTCAAATGTTGTTCGGTTTTTCAAATTCATTCTCGATGCACTCAACACTTTTGCAGATGTTTTCTTCCATTCTCAGACTTCTATTTCAGGAATTGGATTTCAATTATATTCTTTAATGTGATTTATTCAAAACTATCGTATTTCCAATTGTACTTGCATGATTCAATTACACGCGTAATGATATGAGATTGCAAATAATTGGACAAATCGTTCAATCATTGGAGCAGCGATTGCAAGCTGGCATATTATTTGTTTGTGGATGACAGCATCCCCTTCTCAGCTAGGTTGTGCTTATCCAGCTCTGCAACAAAACGAGTTCCGAGCTCCGACAATAATTACCGACGGATGAGAGCTGCTGTGAGTTCGCCGAGGAATTTGATTTGGCCAATTTGGCGGGTGCCGCGTTGACATTTTGCTGACTAGGTAGCACGTGACACGCTGACATCTCCACCACCAATCATAGCGCGCCGATATTCTGCTGAATCGTATAGGTTCGATACGGTGCCGTTATTAGGAGACGCTATCGATGCATGGTGCGGGAGGTGCTGGAGTTGACGCTTACCGTCCTTTCCTTGACTCTACACCCTCCCCTTACAATGCAAGAATCACCCTTCCATCATTTTGAAGCTTCTGGGTACAAACCCTTTGAAGAAGCATTTAGATAAATTTGACTTTTCAAATTTATTGAAATAATACAGAAAAACAAGTACTTTCATGGTTAAAAATTTAACGGAGTGATGGAGACATTTGTAAAAATTCATGTCTATTCTTATTGTTTTATGATATCTAAAGTGATATGTGAAGCCATTTTTTGTATTTGTGTCATATAACAGTCATAATATGAATCCTTTTTTCGAAATCCTACTCTAATAATAATTATAATCATTATCATCTTTATTGAGTAATTATAAATGTAGAGTACAAAAGGCAAAGCCCAAAACTGTCCCTCTTACAATTTATACAAACATACTAAAAACAGGTTTTGTTATTTTGACACAGGACTATTTTCATTTATTTTCACACTAAAATATAAATTGAGAGCAGTTATAAGGTCTCAGCCAGTGGAATATGTCCAAGTGTTTTAGAAAGTTATTCATAAAAATATCAAACTGAAATTCTCAATCAAGTTCAAGATTAATCAAGAAAGCTGGCAACAAATAAGCAAAATTCTTTTATTCATTTGTTCTTTTTCCAATCCTTTTCCACCTCTTCTATGACGTTTTCTTCTCACTGCTCTACACTACTCGCTTATTTTATTATCTTTTGGGAAGATGTAGCGGTTGATTGTCACGGCCGTTGCCTAGAACTTATAGTTTATAGTTGTATCGAAAGATGGCAAGCCGGAAGTGCCTCGTTTGCTTCCGGTCACGGTCGAGTCCGTCCGAAAATGACAAAACGAATTCTTAATTCAAGTTTTAGTTATGAGCCAGCAGTTTAGTTATGGGAACAGCTAGAGTTTGCACTGACTGTTCACCTTTTCAAGTCAAACTTGAAAATAGTTCAACTCAGGAAGGAAGCTCTCAAAGGTCATATGCCAAAACAATTTGTTTACAAGAATACAGAGAGTAAAGAAAAATATATTTATATTTTTCTAGAAGAATTACTTCAATAGTAAAGCAGAAAAGAAAGCGTATTACCTATTCAAAGCTGTTTTAATTTCAAAATACATGTTACAAGTAGGTAGGCTGTACTTGAAAAATTAGTACGATAATCAATCCGTTTTACTGTTAGAAGACTGTTAAATCAATACATCGATTTATTGATGATTGATGATATATGAAATATTAATTGATGTTTTTTTTTATCAAGGAACATGGAACAATAGTTCCCTAACTATCAAAATATTCAAAGTCTACAGTCTAGTCTTATTTAATAAGAACATGGCTCATTGAATAAGTATTATGTCAATACAAAAAACCAAACTTGACATTCCAACTCAACTTAAATATAGAACAAAAAAAATTTTTTAGTTCCATGTACATTTTGTGACATTGAATTATTTATTGGTCCGGAATTTATGATGAATTTGAATGTAGGCCTAATGATATGATTTTTTTAAATGGTGATATTTGATGCATTATCCTTATGCTGTGGTGCTGAACTTGGTATCCTAGAACTATGAAGTTCCTGAACTATGGTATCCTAGTATTGACTGCTTTGACTTCTGTTAAAGACACGAGACGTTTTATACGAGTACAATGGAGAATGCACTGATGTGGAGACATTCTACCGCAGAGATCCATTTAGCCGGGTCGAAACGCTCCTTGGGAAAGCTATTTATTGTTATTTTGAGCAATAAATTAGAGATATCGGGAAATGGCAAGGAAGGCTGGTTGTCCAACGTCACATGTCGGTGGTCACGTGACTTAGTACACTGCAGCGGTAAGTCGGTGAGATCGTGCGTAGCCTCGGAAAAATTTCGGCAGCGACCCGTTCCCCCCCTCATTGCGATTTCCCCACAACGTTCCACTCAAACTCTTTCAGAAATCGCTTCCATACATTTTTTCTTGGCTTTTGACTACCACTTGTTCACCCCATGTCGCACTCCAGTTCCACTTATCTTGTCTAAACGGGGGAAATGCAGTCCGTGCCCTTACTTTCCAATAAACATCGATTCGATAAAATAGGAAACGTAAGAAAAATATGTTCTGTTCTCATCGGTTAACTTGGATCTTTCCAGTTATAGGTTATGAAACCACTTGAAGTTACCTTCTCCTCGTGAAATTTCTACTACAAACTCTCATAAAATATTGTGAAATCCATCAGTGGAAGCCAGAAATAATATGGGGATGAAAAATCGAGAATCTAATAATAATTTTGAAAGACCCAATTAATTTACATTATGAATCTAATGTATTTCGATTACAGTAATTGAATTTAGATTCGCGATTACTTGAAAGGCTACTTAAAAGTGAATATCACCAAGTATTCTGCTACAATTCATTCGGTATTTGCTTGGAGCCCTCACTATTTACTTCTTTGTGTACTTTGAAGGGGATCACGAGAATCATACTTAAAGTAAAAAATGCCCTAGGCTATTCATTTTATATGGAGTTCGTATCATTCTGTGGAAGAGATCCTGAATTCGTGATAAATCAATATTGTCAAAATTTCAATTTGAATCGTGATTTTCTATATTGAGAATACAAAAAATACAAAATATCTGTGAAATAAATTTTTCAGATGAATCACATTTTCTATCATGTCACTCGTGTTTTATAGAGCTTTTACAGTTTCTTCACATGCAAAACAAAACGATCAAAAAACCTAACTTAATCTCCAAATTGTTCTTCTCGAGTGGAGTGTCGTCAAATCATAAATGAGAAATGGAAATGAAAAAGTCATAATCACTTTAAGAAATTAATAGAAATAAAAGTCCCATCATAGAGTTATTAAAATTCATCAAGCCATCATAATTAATTTTATAATTGAAGATTGATATCTCATGCATGAATTAACTCTAATATTTAATAGATGATAACATGACTATTCCAATAAGAGTGTTGAGATTCAACTGTAATAACTTGGTTAGATTATGCTGTTCATGGAGCATTCAAACAATTAAGTTCTCAGTTGAAAGATTTACCCTGGAATTAAGTTTATACTCTGAAATGAGGATAATTTATAGATGTAGTAATGAACCAACTAGTCTCAATTATCGTGGTGGCAAAACATTCCGGGCCAAGTGCAAGCAAGCAGTTAGCAGAATGCTGGGAATGTGTATGCTGAGAAGAGCACTTGCTGACATTCAGAGCACAGTCATTACACTATTCAAGCCATGGCCCGTCTTGTCTTGGGAAGGTTTACACGGTATTTGAATTGTTCAAAAGTACTGCTAGTTGAACAAGTCCACGTTCCTCTCAAGTTCATTTATGACCTACCTTCAATAATTGTTAACATCCTGTACAATGGTTATTTCCAGATTTACAAGTCTTTATTCTCAGCTTGTAGCCTACTATTCAAAATGGAAAATGAGTAGTTCGGTTCCATATAAATTATTCTTTTATCCACTTTACAATAGTCTAATCTGGTTTTAGACTTCTACTTCTAGTTCTATAGACCACTAAAATGTCTTGCTTCGGAACACCCTCATCACACCAATTTGCATATCAGAATTCCCAATTACTGTACTAATACAACGATGACTGCTATATATTATAAACTGCAAAATAAATGAATAGATAAGAGAAAATCCTCTCTCCATAGTATAGGAGCAAAAATGCTCTCTAATACCAAATAGGAGATAATCCTCTCTCCATAATAAATAGCAAAAATACCAATTCGGAGAACCAAAAAGATAAAATAATAGAAGATTACTAGGGGTAATCAGATATTAATAAATTCACTAAACGCTACTTATTTCGATTCGATCTCACAAAAAATTGGATTCATGATTCATTGATAACAGTATTCATTTTCAACTTACCTAGTCATTTAAATTCAGATTTGAAACATCAAAGGAATTTGCCTATTCGAGCAAATGAAATATTATAGTAAAAGAAACTGATGAGGAATTTATTTGTAGAATGTTTAGTAGTTCGATGTTGTGGAACTCCATGATAAAATGGAACAAAGTTTCTGTTTTATAAAAGTGGAGAATATAATCTCAATCTGTGTTTCATTTTATATGAGGAATTCTTCTAAAATCCTAAGCGATTTCTGAGTCTCACCAAATTTCACTTTCCAGTATTTTATAACAGGAAACTGTTTGAAAAAAAAATCCATTGTAAGATGTTGTATTGATCTGATAACCTTCAACCATCGTTAGTGTCTAACGGGAAACATTGAATTTCCTAGAATGCAGGATGTGATTGATTCAAGTCAAACGTGCTAACAAACTGCCGATTGATAACACTGATACGTATATAGTCAAGTCAAGTCCTTCTGTAAATATTAGTCGTGGCAAGATTTACAACATAAGCTTCTAGATTAAAGATCATCCCCCTCAGACAGCCACCCGAAATCTTTGACCAGTGTAATTTTGTTTTTTCCGAACGGCATTCCATTCAACTCCTGTCAAATTTAACCTGCCTATCAACGTCCTCCATCTGGTTATTGGGCTCTAGCTTCGATCATTCTGTCAATTTATTTATCAGGTAGAATAGAAACGATTTAATTAACTCGGAAATACTGGAAGGATCACATTTGTATAGCCTATCTATTCATAAAGGATGCGATTTAGATAAGGACTGTCCGCCCTGATACGTTGCTTTGAAGGCATTGGGTTCAACCTTTTTCGTATTACTAGACTAATCAGGCTGATAATGTGTGAGTGGATTGGATTCTTTCAATGTGATACATATATCAGTTGGCTCACCTAATTTGAACAGGTCTCGATGATTTCCAAATCGTAATCTTCACCACCTACAAACATAAACAACTCCCTTCCCCATATTTTTTCCCCAAATCATGGAAACTTTATTCATTGAGAATTAAGCTTATTCATAGAAATCTACATGATGTACGCATTGTACAGTTATGATTAATACACAGTGGAAACGAGGTTTGTATTTTTTATTTAGCATATCGATATTACTGTATGTATGTATGTATATATGTCTGGCTCAACAGCCCATGAAGGGCCTAGGCCTACCAGCTGGTTGCCAGTTTCAAATTCACTCTACTATACAGCCCGTCCAAGCCAAGAAGACACCCCAGCACAACGGGAATATATATTGTTTATGACTCTATATATTAATATTTATACTAATTGAAAATTTCTAGTCAGTTCCTAATAGGATAATTTTTTGGAACAAGGGTGTACATGATAAAGTATCTAGTATCGTATATAGTGGAGTATTTATAATTTAATCTTGAAATTTTTTTTACTCGAAAGTTTCATGACTATGAAGATTTGCCTTAAATGGGTCTTAATTGACCCAAGGCAACAACAACAATCTACATCGACAAACGCAGCTCAATAATTCCAAAAAATGGCTTAGGACATTGTATCGTAACCTACCTAATACTACTATATAAAGATAACGAAATGGGAGATGTTTGATCGCATTTTAGTGTAGTGATTATGATTTTTATTTCTTTCTGCTATTTTCTGACAATTTCATCCAATATTCCTACATTAATAAATATTCTCAATAATTCAACTCGAATATCCTAATTATGCATAATTGAATAAAATTCAAGCTAGTTTTAAAAAAATAATAATAAGTTTCATTTATTCCAGAAAATCAGCTTTAGTTATTATTAATAGAAAACGGAGAACCTCGTCCTAAATGATCACAGTAAAGAAAATTCAATAGCAATGTGTAAGAACGGAGATCTCAAATATGAGTACGGTATAGCTTATATGAAGTGTTGTGAATCGAGATCAAGTAGTCTTATAAACCATCATCAGTACCACCTACCATCATCTGGAAAATAATGTCTTGAGTAGTCGGATGACAAATTTATCTGTGCTGCCACCGAAGAATTTTGGCTGGTGATAAAGGGAGGATAGGATGGTGGTGAGTACTGGAGGTGTACCACGAATGATCAATGTGCGATCGATAACGGCCGCTTCGATTGATCCGGTGATTTATATTATGGACCATTCGTCCTGATTTATAGTCTTCATTGGTGTAGTGTGAGCCTTGCTATACTATATGTATACAATTAGTCTCTACTGGGTTGTATAGATCCATTCACTAGGCATCCCTTGGGCCAGCTAGGTTCATCTCATTATTTTCCCCAACCAACCTTTTAGAAATGCGAGGCCTCATTAGAACTTTCAGCTCCATAGCTAGAAGTGCGCACCACGGTACAAATACGGCTGCCGAAGGTTCATATCAACCAATCAGTAACTGCTGGAGTCTTCAGAGTTGATTTCTTCTAGTGAGGTAAAGTACTGTACGTAATGACAGTTGTCAGTTGATATCACATTCAAAAAAGCTCATTAGAGACAAGATGATTTTATCAAGAGGAAAAACGTGTCAATCATCATCAATAATTAATAAGTTCACCAATCAAAGAATATCCCAAAAAGTTCTCCAAAAATGGCTTTAACTCTGAAATTTAATATAAAAAATGTCCACCATATCAACTCAGGTGTGAAATCAGAATTGCATGCCTATCAGGCCTGATAAATACACTCCTTATAATAATGGTTTTCAAGATACTCTCAATGGTTATTGATTTTAACGTTTTTATGTAAATGTCACCTAAGAGAATTTTTTCAGTAGTTGAAACATTTTTTGCGATTTTTACATTTTTACAGTTTGACCCTTCATTGGAATTCCGGGAAACATATATCTCGTACGTGGAATTTACCATTATGCTAATTTAATTATAATTTACCATTCCATCTTAAAAAATTATTACTTTACAAACTCTTTTTCCTTGTCATTATTGTCAGAAAATGTCACTCCTTCCCTCACAATACGATTATTGATCTCTTTAACAATTTTAACCAAACTCGATACTCCGCACATGCTTTTCCACCCATTAATCGAACTCATTATTATCACCAAGTGTAACTTAGTGGGTTTATCTGTAATCAACAATTTTTAAACGAGTTATTTTTCAGCGTTCAACATAATGAAGTAGGAGCAGAAGTAGCGTGCTTGTTTTACATATTAGAAAAAAGTAAGCCGGGTTGAGGAATTTAATCAATGGAAAAACGTTCACCCCGAGCGCCATAAGTTATGCAGGGAGATGAGACCGCTCCGGACCTCGAATCCAAAGTTGGTACAAGATCCAATTGATACTATTACCCAGTTATCTGATGTTAGTTACATTCATTTCCAATCAAATGCTAGCGTCCTTGAGAGTGGAAACTGGTTTCAGAACCAGTTGAATATGTTTGTTGTAATTGAGTAGGCTTCCAATCAAACGGGAACTCTTCGAACGTTCAAAAAATGTATTTTATGTAGAGATAACGACAATAATTATTAATATTCATTCTTATTCAACGCTAACTTGTATTCACAAGTGTGTATTTTTAATTTATTGATATATTTTCTAATGGACTAAATTAATTATTTATTTGTGCTTTGAACTTTTAGATACCATGCATTTTTTAGATTTGATATAATACAATTTTTCACATTCTTGCTCAAAGTCAAAGAAAGTATAGAATTCACATCACACAACCAATCTAATAGAAGAGTCAGAAGAACTGGTCAGACATTAACACTTGCCATGCATACCTTGAGCATATTCAATCAATAAATTGAAGAGAACAAATACGTTTTAGTCTTGAGTTATTCGAAATAGCAATGACTTATTAAAATTTTAGAAATCTTGAACTTGATGAGCTCAGATATAGTATGACTTGTAGATTTTCCCCTTTGTATCGTTTTATTATTCATTCTGTTTCAAGCAAATCAAGAGATGAAACACAGCAGACCACTTTGATCATTATATCAAATCATTTCTTCATTTGAATTTGTTTAATTTCTATAGCTTAATTAGAAATTTCTAATGATTTTTGTCCATACTAATAAATATAGTGAATCGTTGATAATTTGTTGAATATATATCTACCACGATTATATTTGTTTATTTTCAGCAACAAGTAACATATCAAGCAGATGAGTATATGTGTGATGATATCGGCGTGTGCTTGGCAGTCACGGACTCATTTTCTAGAGTTCCTAATACATTTTATTCTCTATTGTGATGGTGGTGTTGATGATAATGACGATGATGACTATGGTGGTAATGATGATGATAGAGGAGGAGGAGAAGGAGGAGGTAGTGGTGGTGGAGGTGGTCACGGACCACGGACTACTCAGACGATCGTGAAGCAATGTAATTTGTCGAATCTCTTTGTTTCTACTTCTTGTTCTCCCCTATTTCCAGCACTTCACAGCGGAACTCGTCGAATAAAGTAATCTCCACTCTACAATCACACGCTTCCAATTTATTCTCCCCGGCCTGTAACGGTAGAGAACCGGATTAGTAGTCTACTAATGCCGAAGAAAAAGAAAGAAGCGAAAAAGCAATGTCTTGCAGACATTAGTGATCCTCATGGAGAAGACAAATGAAAAATATATTGGTTATAAGGCTATGGTAGCAGATCAAGAATAGTGAGTACTGACCGAAACAGAGATGTTAAGTTCGTTAAAAATACAGAGGATAATGCATTGGGTGATTAATGGAGGATTCTGGTTTTAGCTGGTTATTTACAATATGTACATCGAGTAATTTCAAGTCGATTGTTGACGCATCGTCGTTATTCATGCCATACTCATATCATATTATCAAACTCCTGTTGAAATATGAAAGCTGCAACGGATAGTGAATGCTCCGCATTTGAATGAAAGCAAACTTAAATGAGGTAAAAAACTTGCACTATGTACTTATCTATTGGATGAGAAATATTGATGGATGAGAATCATATTTTAGAATAATCAATTATATTAATCTTAGTTTGTATCTATTAACATCCGGCAAGCCTGATGTTCCGGATGTCGTGTTATTTCTCTTGTTTCTTGGTCACCAGCGCATGAGTTTTTTTCTTGGATGAATAAGTTCAGCCCAATATTATTTAGAGGTTCATTTTGCCTTTAATGAAAGAAAAATGTTACACTTGTACTTGATATTTCACTATCTTTCCTTTTCAATTAAATTTAAGTTGACCAAAATCCACTAGTTGGTCACAATAATTCGACTTGAAATAATAATTCGTCCTAAGCAGTAAATTTATAAGGGAATTCAATTCTCTGCCCAAGACGAATATCCTTGTAGTTGAAGAAGAATAAATGTCAAATATTTCTGGTTCTACTCTAGAATGGTTTAATTGTTCAGTTTAGAAATTTTGTTTTGTGCCATATATGGAAGAGCTTCACATCATTTTTATCCGTAGAATTGAATGTAATAAAACTATTTACATTTCTATTTATGATTATAAGATATCGAAACAATTATTTATTGATGAATTCTAGTATTTCGGGAAGTCGAATTAACGTAATAGCAATGAAAATGAAAAGTAAAATTGAATCATCGAAAGTTAGATGAGACAAAGTCGTGCTCAGACTAGTCAATAAATGAAGTGAATAATGTAATAGAAAACAGTGATGAAACACAAGCGACAGCTAGTGATGCCACAATGAGCTCAGAAGACATAAATTTGAAAGAGAAAAATGGTTGTGAGAAAAAGGTTAGCAACAAAGACAGAAATGTTAATCTGTGGATTTGAGATGAGCGAATGCCAGAGTAATTGGATCAGATTTATTCTTCCATCTAGATAAGAAAAAGTATGACTAATCATTCAACAAGAAGTGGTGAACATGAACGAGAAAATAATAAAATTAATAAATTAATCTATCTCGTGAAGAATAAGTTTATCTAAACGAAAAGGGGAAGTTTAGGTATAAACATGTCCATTCTTGAAAAAGAATAACAAGGATATCTTTTCCATTAATCGTTATGCAAGAGATTCAGGGGGAGATAACAGAGAACGGGTAACTGTATGCTCAATGTAAAGAGAGAGAATAAGACAATCTAGAGGGATAGACAATGCATGGGAGAGAAACTTGAAGAATTTGAAAGGGGAGAATGACTCGTAGAAGAGGAATGACCGAAAGAAAAGCGAGATCAAATGGCGGGGAACTTTTAAGAATATTAAGAATATAGTGACTTAAACGAAAGAGATATCAAATAGAAACTGCTTAGAGAGGTAGTGAGATCAATGTATGGCTAGAGTGTTGCGTGGATAGAGACAAAGAAATCATAGGGAGTGATCTGTACGCGCAAGAAGATGCCAAAGACGTTTTATTGATAGATTAAATATGATGTTGCATGGTCCATGAGACTGGTCAGTACGAGATACCGATCTTCATGGCAAGGAGAGCAAGCGAACAACGATGCTGCAAGGAGACTGCTCAGCCTCTCCAGGTGCCGGAGAGCTCCAAGCTTGACTGTGAGGGTTCATTTGAATCCTGCAAGCAAGCGATCCTCTACATCTTCGAATCGACCACAAAAAAGCTTTGTGAAATATCTTACAGCAGCTCACAGATGTATCTTATCTTCTTCTATTTACTCTCATCCTATTCGTTTTGTTCTCTCTCATCATAGCTTTCGGTCAGGGCGAGAGAGATGGAGACGAACGAGAACAGAAAGGGCGTCGACAAGAGAAGAGAAATAAGAAAAACAGATAAGAAGAAGAATGAGAAAAAATACAGATACAACATGCCGAGAGACAAGATCTTTGAAGATCGAAAACTACTTCGAACGAATCGACTCGCCTTGCCTCACGTGTCGAAGCTTTGTTTATACTTGGCCCACGGCTTGATCACGTACTCTCAACTCAACGTATAGGCAGCTCCATGCTACTAAATGATGTATCCAGAATTTGGCTGAACTATTCTACAAATGAAATTTTGAAAATTATGATCCTTGTACAAGGAATTCATGAGTTTTCAAGATAATGAGACTCTTGATGACAGCAGAATTCTTTCGTCTTGAATGAAAAAATCTTGAAAGATTCACTTAAGAAGCTCAATAATATATTATTACTTATATAGGATTACTGATATCAAGACAATATTACTTCAATAAGCTCCAATCTCCTTAGAGATTCTTAGAATTTCCTACTCTCCTTAGTATCCTAAGAGCTATTTTAATACGGTTCAATCTTCTTTTAAATAATATTGAACGAAGCATTGAGGATTCTCTTCATTAGAGTTACTTCACAAAGTGCACTATAATTAATAAAGAAGGATTTCCCATAATGGTAGTAAGGTAGTATATTACTGATTAGAGAATGTTGGAAACATAAAGCTGATTATCAGGCTACTTTGTTGAAACTAGAGCCTTTAAATTCAACTTGGACTGTGAAGAGTATTAACTCAAGAAAAGAGTGTGAAGTGAACCTAGATATGATGAACTGTTGAGATCAATGGAAGTGAAATTTACAATGAGAAGGAGGAGAGGTAGAGACTTTTTAAAGAAGTAAAGGAAAACAAAAAAGGAAAGTTTGGAAGAAGGAAGGGGTGGAGCCTGGACAGGAGAGCTCAACTTTGATTGGCAGGTAGTAATTACTGACGGCTTGTCGAACGAGAAAAAGCGAGAACGAAAAAGAGAGGGAAGACCTTTGGATCCACTCATTCAGCACATTCTTATCAAGATCGCTGGGAATACTATATTTTAATTAGAATAATTATTTCTGCCCCGAATGAAAAAAATGGATCCAACCAAGCCAAAGGAAGCTTTGTGGCATTTATTCCTTGTTATTAGCGCAACCATTACAATAATTCACGCTATCATGTCATTAGTCTTAATAGCTTCAAACGAAGGCCATAGCCTAATAATAATTACTTTCCTACGCCTTATGTAACAGCTAAACAATGTTCAAACAATAAACTATATAAGGCCGTTTCTATTACAAGTTCGACCTTGTTGCTCATTTGTGGATGAGGTAACACAAAATACTGTTGACTTACCTTTCACGAACTGATCTATTATTTAATACCGTGCAGAAGCTTTGAAGTTCGAGAACATAAAATAAGTTCATGGATTTTATTTCGAAAATCAAATTAAAGATCATACTCAACAATAAAAAATCAAATAGATCTTGAATTCAACTTTATTCAAACTGTTTTATTGAAATGAGCTTGGTTCGAAAATTATCAACTTGTTTGTACTTTATTAAAATGATATTTTATAAACAAAATATTATGAAGTATTTAATTATTGTGAGACAGGTTCATGTTTTTCACATTTAAAGTTTTCGAAAATTGTTATATTACAATGAATGTTAAGAATTGTGTTATCATTGTTGTTATCAAAATATATCAAATATCAAGATGAGTTAATTCTTATACACATTAATGTTGATATTGATGTGTAATATATGAATTGGAATATCAGGATGTATATCATCTCGATTTGATTTTGAAACATAAACAAAAGCTTACAATAATAGACAGCATCAACATGTGAATGAATTGAAGAAAAGTTAGGATCTAGATTTATGTTCGATTTTAGCAGTATTTGAGAGTTTCATTGATCATCATCAAACGTTTGTGATTTAATTGAAAGACATTCCAAATCGTACTCTGTTATTAGTGAATGACAATACTATAGGTGATTCAATTCAGCTGTTGAAATAGTTCATTTACAACTATTGAAAAGCTACCTGAATGAAGTTGATGATGCCAACTTAAAATAATTCCAATCAAAGGGATTCGAGTCAATATGAATAGTAAAGAGAATAAAAATCCAAGTGGGTTGAACATTTCTATTCTCCTGGTGCATCATAGTTCCGAAATTACACAACAGATCTCAACATAGAATCAATCAGCCCCCAGTGCATTTTTTCGAAGCGTATAGAGTAGTTAAATTGTTAACAAGATTGTATTAGGTTCAAGCAAAACAATGTCCATTCGAAATTTATATTTCCATTTTAAGCGATCGAGGATACGTGTACAGTCTCCCTCATGCATATCATTAGAATTCAGATAGCTTGAGGCGGTTAGGTACAAGCAAAGCGAAGCAATCGTCTCAGACGTTCTCATTTCAAAGACGGAAATAAGAAAAATCCGATTGCTAGGGACCGAACTATAGAATCCAAAAGAAAGAAAGAATGAAAATGGTAGCTAGTGGATAAACGGGGGAGAATCTCGAGAATTATAGACCACTGGTTGTAGCATGTAATTACATGTAACCAGTTTTGCGCATGCGCAGTACAAGCCACACATGGAAAGCGGGAGCACTGGGGACTCAAGTGTTAGTGTTTTCTTCAGTGCCACCGAGATCTCAACCAAGATGATGATAATAATAACATAGCTGGAGACAGACTAATAGAGAGGGCTGAGATAACTCTTCTCGATGTCTGTCTTATTATTGTTATTATTATTTTACCTCCACCCCTTTCCATTTTCGCCTGCAGCTGCCCCCTCTTATTAAACTTACTACTACACTCATTTTCAACAACAATTATTTCGGATTCCTCGTATGGATCACATGTAAGCGGAAAAGAAGTATTTATCTTTTCTGATATCAGAGTAGCTCTAAATTGGGCTATCAATTCTGCACGCCTATTCATCTAATTATATGTGGATCTGATCCCTTATAAATCCTTGAAGAGTTGAAATTGTAGGATTTGGTGATATAGAAATATTCAGTTACAATTTATTTTGATATAGTATATCTTTAAAAATAATTTAGTTTCACGTGAAACCGCGTGGAAAATCCAATATTATTAATTGTTTGATTGGAAAATTAATGAATCTATCAAAGTGTACTACATACATTTCCATATTGTAAGTATCAACAATGTAACATTACTCGTCCAACGTTATGACTAGACAAGATAATTAAGACATAAATATTCGTCGAAGAAATAAGTGAGTATTATCCATCTTGAAGGTAGCGGGTTCATGTCATGGTATGCTTATAACGTATGGAAACCGCGACTCGCACCTCATCAATCAGCAGGAAAATAATTATAATATGGCCGACATAGCTCACAATCTATGGTATAAGAGCATGTCCTGATACTGTAGCTAATTGGCTACTTTGTGATTAGTAAAGCTATCCTCTCTTCTATCTTGATTAGAGAAAAAATTTACTTTCAATCCTTTTAAGAATTCATATTCCATTTAGTTTATAAGAGTATAAGAGAACTGTGTCTCTATTATTGATGAATTTCTTATAAGAGGCAAAGGATAAATTTAGCTATTCACAAGTTAGGAGTCCTCACTAGGACTACTACGATTTCGATCAATTTATTCTAATAAAACATAAATACATATAAGATAATATTTGTTCACTATATAAATTTCATTCAATTATCAATTCTACGATTTTTCTCATTATCACTGCTCTGATACTTGTACATCACAACTCGAAAGGTTTCCTTCGCTTTAATATACGCGCAGCACCCAGCTTGAGTTGTCCATTATCTTGAGTATTATTCATTTCCAATTATTAATTTATAATACAAGTTGAGATTAGGTTTCAAAATACCTCTAAAGCTTTTACTTCAACTCTTGGTTCCAGGAATTACAAATTCAAGCTTCACTTATCCAATTTTCATTGATAGGCTTCCGTATTCTAGCAATTGCTGAGAAGCATTTTTATTAAATTTTCATTACTTTTCACATTGTTCTACATTATCATGCAGGTGGAATTGATTTGGTATCAATTTTAAACAAGATGTACTTCCTAGAAACACAATCTTTCCGCCTACTGATCCTCAAGCAACAATAATGAAGAGTTAGTTAGTAAGTAAGCGAAAGTCAACGCCGGAATGGACGGACGTATCATCAGGAAGACAGTGGAGAAGAATTTGTAGCAGAAGTTTTGGAGCATCAAAGTACAGTAGCTCTCTTCGGCAAGTTACTCACGACGAGCGAAGCTCGGAAAAGTTGGTCGAAGTTTTCCCGGGCGCTATACAACAACAAAAGAGTGTTTTCCATTGTTGGAAAAGTGGAGCCGAGTGTAGCGAGCGCACCTGAAGTCAGCTCGGGCACGGAAAAGGGTCTCAGCCTGTTATTTGGAATCCGCCGAGTTGAAACTTGTTTATTTCTCCCGTAAAGTTCTCTCACACTAATTAGTTTACGCTTCAGTTAATGAAGCCCACCCTTTCCCCTCTCTCCTTCCAACACCCTTACTCAGGTATAATATTCGAGAAATCACCCTGCTCTTCGTGCTACTATCCAACAGAATCCCAATCTGATCTGTCTAACAGGTATAAAACAAAATTTTTAGAAGTTGTAATTATGTTGGCGTAATCGCCTACTGTTGCTGTATTGCAAGCAACTGCCATAAATCAGCTTTGTTGTTGTTCTTTCTAAATTTATTTAATCTCTGTAATTCAGCCCTGCTGGCTTTGAGATAGATTGGCTGTAGGATAAAATAATGTGAATTGCTGGTCGAACAATGAAATCAACCCTACAACCATATCTTTTGAGTTTCATTCATACATCTTAGTATATTTCGGATGGACACGTTAAGCCGTCGGTGCCCGCTGCCTAAAAACAGTCGTTAAGTAATGCCCTGAAATCGATCAGGAACGACCTGAAAACTCTGACAGGAGACATGAGGCAGCCAGGTTACACGAATATTATTATTAGTATACAGTGCGAAATAGGAATTTTATCAAGTAACATTATGTAAAATCTCTTAAAAAGTGAAATTCGTTGATAATAGTTCTTCAAACAGTTGTTTTCATTACATCAATTGAATCATACGAAGTTTTCGAGTAACAATAACACTTGATTACGGCTTCAACCATAATCCCGAAGATAATAAAGCACAGAACTAAAAAAAAAGCTTCAACGAGTCAAGGACCCCTACGAAAAAGGTTGGTTTGTCGTCTGGAGAATGTTGAAGAGAATCATACTTAAGAAATGCCAAGTCTAGGAACGTTTTCTCATGCGCTCGCTCGTCTACAAAGATGGGACTATAACAATTGTTATCATGCCTAATAAGCAACCATCAAGCTCTAAATAATATGTCTTATGATCAATAATTTATGGATATTGATGAAAAACTTTATGTTTGATGCTAATAGCTATTGATTTTCTCAACTTCGATTTCATAAAATGGAAATATCAATCATGACTTTGTTCGTTTATTAAAATCAAAGTGGCAGCTGTTATCTTTTTTAGTAGAGAATTGCTGAGCCGTCTTTAAAGAAGAGAATAATTCTGCTTAAGTGGTGATGTTTTGTATTCAAACAGCGATCTCTCATTGACAATGGAATCTAGCGAGTGGTGGGATGATTGGACGTTGGCTGATCGGTTGGGCAATGAGAAAAGAAGGATGGAGAGAGGAAGAGGTGGATACAACGAATAGCAGACGCGCAATTCTATTATGAAAGAAATGAAAAATGACAAGCGTATGATGGGAATAAGAAATTTGGTACAATATTTGTTTAATATTCATAACACCTTGCATTAATGAGAGAACAGAATGAGAGGGAAAGGCTTGCCGCTGGAAACGCTATTACCGAGTGGAAGTTATTAATCATTAATGAAATTAGAAACATTCTAGTCCGCCCACCTATTTCCCAAATGATAAATCCAGTTCCACTCCGCACGGCACAGCTCTTGCGTTGTTGAGTCTATTAGAGGTGTTGTAGGTCGAATCCACTCATCAACTTGTACTTCTTTCCTTATGCAAACAATACAGGCAATATTCAACTACTTTCATTGATAAAATAATGCTTATTCCAATATGAATTATTGAAGTTAATAGTCTACATTAATTTTGATCAGCTCAAGATTACGGTATTAGACCTTAACCTTGATCTGTCTAGACAGAACACATATTAGATAACTTTATTACTCGACCAACAATTTTTTTTCAAGGGTTTCTAAAAAAACATATTTAAAAATGTATTATTCATGTGAATAAGGAAATGTTTTAGTTCAAGTCTAGGCTATGATAGCCAATAGGCCTAATAATTTTTTTGAATTTTATAAAGTGGAAACTTATCAATTGTTCAACAATACAAGTATTAATTTATGCTATGTATGCAATGTAATTGTAAGTGTTGTTATAACATTTCTGAGGGTTATGCCGACATCGGGCTTGTGCGTATAATTATAATTGATAGATAGTATTCTTGGCATAGTTTCAGCCTGAATGGAATGGCGGAATTCGAACAGTATAATCATAAATTGTGCTTGAGTATAGTGTTATGATTTCTATTTAATTATCAAGTTAGAAGGTGAGAAATCATTCTAATAGCATGTGATTTATGAATAACAAAGGATCTATTCTTCAACACATCAACAGTAGCTCCAATCCCGTATGGAGCTCCCTGACCAAAAACAGGTGAAAAGATGGCTTCGTTTTTTGCCGCTGTTAACAAAGAATAAATACGCTTCTCTCATCACCATGAGCTGATATAGTCGTAACAGAATATTATATACTGTTTACAGCCTGAAAGCATAAATAATAAGAGAAAAAGACCGTGCGCGAAAGATAGACGGTGAGCTATGGTAATGAAATCGGTGGGGGGGGGTTAGAGGGTAGGTAACCGTTGATTCTGATTGGTCGATTGCATGTTGTCAGGTTATAACCAGAGTCAGAACAGAAAGTATTATAGGCACTGCTCTCATCTTCTTGCGCCTGGTGTTTCCCTACTCGCATAGCTGGATAGCGTGCTATCTTTACGCACGGCTTATGGCTTTTTGACATGTCCGGATCCCAAGAAAACCCCCTCCCAAGCCCCTCTCCACCCCCTTAGACCGTGCGACTCGGTGCCATAACTTACTCGGAAAAATCTATAAAGAAAGTCCACGCGATCCTCATTACTTACTTTCGTACATGTTAAAACAATTGGCCAAGGTAGACCTCCACAGCTCAGCGGGAGACCAATGAGAACGCACCCAACTAAATACGTGCACGCCAATGGTATCAACGCCTATCTCCGACCAAATACCAATACTAATTTGGGATCAATGATGCTTGTTTATGGTGTGAGAAACATTCAATGACAATATTACAGTATTTTTCTCGTTTGCTCTTATTAAATGTGGATTATTATTAGATTGTGATTAATAGATTTGTTCATTGGAACTTCTTCCATTCATTTTAATCTCCTTCAACTTAATATAATTATTGAATATTATTATCATCTATTATTGGAGCAATTACGATGATAAGACGTTTTAAGTTGTAATTTTTATGAAAATATCTTTAACTAAGAATTCCCTGTTAGTGGATATCAGAAAAGTTTGCCTGTTTCCCCCCCTTTGAATAAGTGAAATAGCTTTCCTCAATTTATTCACATAATTATAATTATTGGCAACAATTACTCTGCTACAAGTCTATGGTAACAGATAGATAATAAGAATATGGCTGGGATTTCTAATAGGCTTGTTCAGTAATCGAGATTCATTCCTGATCAATAGATTAAGAAAACAGCTTATTCCTAACTTATTCACAACACTAGTGGTCTGAGGAGCTGAAGAGTTTATTGGAAAAAAAACGTTGGTAAGACTTCCAGTTTTGATTAGATACCTTAACAAGAGGCAATATTTTCTTCGTACAATTTTATTGGATGTAGCTAGTAAAATAGAATCAATCATTTTCAAATGTTCAACTCTCTTTGTTTATAGGGTTGATGATTAAACATGAGAATCATACAAAATATCTACAACTATTTAGAAAATAGCAACAAGTTAGTGCTTGAATGACAACTACACATTGCAGCATACAATATGAGATTGCTCAGAACGACTGCTCTTAAAGAAAGGTTTGATATAAGACACGTTGTACTAGATAAATTAATAATATATTTATAAAATATTCTTATATCTGTAGAATGAGTCACGTTATTGCGTGGATGAGGAATTTTTAAAATGAATGAGAATATCAACTCAAAAATTAAAAAAGATGAAACCTTTTCAGTAGAGATTACAAAATAAGAAATGAAACAGTTTATGTTAAAGCTGTTTAGCTTTAGATTAGGAAGGTAAGCAATTAGAAATGCAGACACAGTGGTAGTCGAATGGTAGAGAGATGAATGACCTGAGTAAATGAATTCTACTGCCACGAAATAGGTCCCACCGACGTTATCAACACGGACGCACGGCTACAATGTTAATCGGCTCGATATTAAACCAGATTATGTCGTCTCCCCGGTTCTTTTTAATGGAAAAATATTCTTATCTGCGAACGCCTTCTTTTATACGAGTGGAACACGGAGTATCCATGTACAACATGCAAGTTACTAAAACGGAAGCCGAAAGCGTTTCCTTTCCTTGCCTTGTTCCAGTGTCTCATTACTACTCCAGATTACTCGAATGGACAAAATTAATAGATTTATTCCAACGTTTTTATATATAGCTTCCTGAATACTCAAAGCCATTGCATGTCCACTACATATTAATCATATTTTGCTTGCATATTCAGGGCTTTCATTTATTTCTTAATTAACATTTTATTTATGGCGACAAAGTTGATCTACAAATGGGTTTTGTAGTTATATTTTTGTGGGTGAAACAATGTTTCGCCACTTGCCACAAAAAACCAAGAAGAATAATATTCAAGATAAGATCTTGAAGAGAGCGGAATATTTTTGTTGAAGTCAGAGAACAAAGAAAAATAAAATTCTACTTATAATTGTAATTATTAGAATGTGTTCTGATTGAGCTTTCTCATCGCCACAAATTCTACCTGATCTAATTGTGACAGAGTCTGATAAGGCTCCTGCGGTTCGATCCCAGTTGAAGTCACCAATTCTTGAACACTAACAGCCACTCCCGTCTTTCGGAGGAGACGTAAAGCCGTCGGTCCCGATTGCCTCAAAAGCAGTCGTCATATCTCATCATCACCCCTCTCATTACCCACGCACATGCTTAGAACACATGTGGGTATCACCCTTGGGGAAAAAATATTACTGTTGATTAAATAACGAACACGTTATTCAGATTTTTACAGTATTATTGAGAGGTAGCAGTGGAATTATATTTTAATATTTCTCATATAATGATGATTGCCTCCATCCATTCATAAACAATATTAGCTTTTATACCATTTTCATTTACAATAATAATTACGTTATTAGAATAATTCTTAGAGTTGATTCAATGAATTTAACGCCTTCAATGCCTTTATTGATTCAATGCCTTTATCAAATTGTTATTAAAGTAATACGACGATCATTAAAAATGGATTTTAAATTCTTCTCATATACATTATTTATACTTTTACATTTACTCCGATTCCCCTTTTCCTTTCTTCCAAGTGGATTATTGAAGAAAAATCTTGAAAATTCAATGACGCAAATACGCCGGACAACCTCTCTTATCAATCATTTCAGACAAATATTTCTATTCCAGTTAAATTTTTAGGGTGTAAATTATTCCAAAAAACTTAATTCCAAGACTTGAATTATTTCAATTGGAAGAAAAATCATTGTTAATTTTGTATTTATACTTCAATTTCATGCGTTTGTAGGGTACCTCCCCCCTTGGTGAGCCCCAGTCACTGGGAGCAAAGCAAGTGGTCGCGTGACTCATAGGAGGGGGCTGGGGGGTCAGCCGTGAGGGGGGGCGGTCCGCGGCGCGCAATTAACCCTCTCCGACGACGAATAGCAGCCGCATCACGTGACACCCGAAACAAAACTACTTAGGCCTTGTTCTTCAATCAAAATGGCTTCCTCGTGATCGTCAACTCTTTTTCATCGTCTTCTGTTCTTGTATTATTTCACGGACGCCGCCGCCGCGGACATGACGGAGGGTGCAGGGCGGTGAGGGGGTGGGGAGGAAGCCCGGCAATAATCGTAAATCGCCGAGTGGCCTTCGAAGCCACCTCTGGCCAACAGCTCGTTTCGTTCTCGTCGTTTTTCTTATTATCTACTTCTCCTCGATCCTCCATCTCCTTCTTCTCCGAGTCTCCTCTCTCACTCCCTTATATTACAACCGCGGGACCATCCTATTTTCAATGCATAATTTTCTTCTAATGCTTCGTTTTCTATTTTGAACTCTCGTCATCTTCTGTGTTGCTGTTTTTCTTATTTTCAATTTTTATTTTTCTGCTCTTATTCCCATCCACTTTTCCACTCCTCGTTTTTCGTTTTTCCCTTCATGTTCTCATGTTTCTTCATCTTTTTTAATTATTGGAATGAACTATGGTTGTATTTAGGAAAATTTTGTGATGACTCCAGTGATGATTTTTAGGCCTAATTATGTATCTTAATACTATTGCACACATTGCATAACTGTTTGTTCAAAATATAAAGAGAAACTAGAAGACTCATTGTAGCACCGAACGGTCAGATTAATCTTCTCCTTCCTCTCATTTTTCTTCTTCTTTTTTAAATAATTTACATGAATTCTAATAATTTTCAGGAAACTTTCATGATGACTCTGGTAATGATTCTGAATGTCTGAATGATGTATATTATACACATTTCAGAGCTCTTCATACAAAATAAACAAAGGAACTGAAAGGAGACTCATTGTAGCACCGAACTGTCTGAAGCCCTTACAAGTGATATCCATCAGTTGAAACAAATGAATTTCGGCTAAGAGTTTATTGAGCGTAACTTCTAAAACTCAGTTCTCATGAAGGTGCAGTAGTTCCATAGTCCTAACGTCCTACCCGTATTAAACCATTTTCCGGTGATACCGTGTTACTAAAGTGCTTCAATTGCGACAGTGTTTACCGTACTGTCTCGTCCTGAAAACAAACGAAACAAGAAGATTTTATCGAAAAACTCTGTTGGAAAAATTCAATTCCGATTAAAAAAATGCGATGTGCGGGCTATGAGAGTGTATTTTTGGTATAAATGGGGTATTGTATTTCCGTTCCATGTTTAAACATGAAGTTCGTTGTTTGAGTTTCTCACAATGCTGTTCTTCAAAACCAAATTCTAGAGCCTGAAGTAAAACTATTCATATTTCCAGCATTTCTATTTAAAGCTTGGGAAATTGAATGCTGGATAAACTAACGTTCAACTACATTCAATTTACACTTATTATTCTAGATGAATGCTGCAGTTTTTATTGATGAAAGCAACTCTAGTTCTTTTTATATGGATTAGTCTTTCTTGCCACAAAAATTTCCTTTGGATTGAGCCTTGAAGGGTATTCCCTTTGAATTGCCCCTTCAGGGTATTCAGTGTCAGTGATTAGAACTAAAGGATCCATGCATTTGAAGAGAAATAGACAAGCTTATAATTCAATGAAACATGAATTGAAAATGTTATATAGGAAAAAGTGATTTTGAAGATGCAGTTCTATTAGAGGCTTCACAAAATGGGAAGAATAGAAGATGTCTTTCAGCTTCGTTGATTAAGTATCGATGTCCTTCAGTTATTGAAGTGTTTAAAGGAAAATATCAAAAATTGATCGATTCAAAGTTAAAAATTTCTCAATCCAGTATGAACACATTTGTTTCGTATTATCAAGATAATAAGTTGAATTTGAGAGAGAAATAGCTCAAACCTATTGCTTCTCTCTCAAATCATATTGAAATTATTTGTGCCTGTGTGATGGAATATAGGAATAAATAAATATTGATAAATGAATGAAATGCATACAACTCTCGACAAAGCTATTACATTATTATAACGCCTTTGAAATCACGATATTGGAGCACGATGCAGAAGGAACAACATTTGAGAGCTCATGTATCAGTATTAGCTTTCATCGAAACTATCACTTGATGCAGCTATTTGTGGCAAGGTCACTCGATAGCTATTATCCACCAACGCTATACATGGTCTGTTTAAGCAAAGAAGACATTCTGGCAATAAGTGGAAATGACTTCAACTCGGTCAATATTGATTAAAAAATCATAAATTCTATCTTAAATTGTAGAACAGAAAGTTTTCTACAATTCGAGAACAAATGTATAGTTTTTGAACCATCATTGACCGAGCTGAAGTGATTTCCCATCTCGCCAGAATGCCTTTTTTGCTTGGACAGACTATCCTTGACGCTGTTCACTGTCATAATCTATAATAACAACAACTACAAAACCAATACAACTCTGGAGAGTGTGACTAGACTAGTCCTATGGAGCATGTGCCGCTGTAGCCATGTATTATGCATAAGGCCGCTTTTACATTTGCATTCTAACTAACAATATTCTCTGCTATGGGTATCCTATTGCTTTCTCTCATTGGGTGGTCACCCACCTTCCATTCATAATTCACTCATTACTGTCTGCTTCGATCAGCGATTCAATTACTTCCAATAGTTTTCAATGTGCTGTTTCAAGTGTTTCAAAATGAAGAGACCTTCGATCAACTATGCATTACGTGGTACTCGTACTTGAATATGAATGAAATTTTTATGCTCTTGAAGAGTGAAGAATGGATATCAATAATGACTATTATAGAAGAGGGGGAAAAGCTTCTAAGTATGACTGTTATTCCAGTAAGTTTTTTACATCGTATCTAACATTGCAGTATACAACTTTAATAAGGCAGTATCTAAATTTGTCTGTAAAAAAGGATTTGAAGAAGTTTTGGGCGATTGCCTGTTTTTTCTTCCCTTTGTCGTCTATCTGTACCCTTTTAAATGAATGTTAGAAGATCCTTTTTTCTTAATTGATCATTCCATAAAGTTGATATCGATTACACGAGGATCGAAATTGAATTCAACCCTATAAGATGATTTCGAGGCATTTAGTCCGTTCGGAGGACCCAATTTTCTTATTCAATTCAATTTTCTCAATCTGGTAGTATAGGAGTTACATAATTTCCCAATTCCTTGATTGGTGAATAAATTATAGAGGATTTATGGAAAGTTGAAAACAGAATACAGTATTGAGAATAGAAAATGAATTATTATATCCAAGAGTTATCACAGTGCATGTTACTTGGCCATTTTGCGTAGCTGGTGCAATAATTTGTTGTTGAATTGTATGTGAAGCCGAACTCATCGCATGTGTTGAAACATAGTTAGTGCCTCAGGTAAACTAGGATTCCATAACTCCCCCAAAAAGAAGCTGGGACTAAATAAGTATTCTGTTTCATTCTTTATTCACTATTGAATTACAAAATATTCTAAATGAGAGGTCAACAGGCCTCTCCAATGTCCTTCAACTGTTCCTTACCAATATTCTTCTTAATAACTTTCTGTCTCAAGGCTTCTTTAATAATATTTAATAATAATAGAACTTGAATTTCAATTCCGATAGTGAATAATGTTTGTCCCTTCACTAATTCTTTTAAATAACTTTATGTGCCATAGGTTCTTCAATAATAATAAAACTTGAATTACAATTCCGATAGTGAATGAATGTTTGTGCCTAATAAATGAATACTATATAGAACAGGTATAATGAACTCTGTAAATTACAAATTTACTCTACTGTATGCATCTAAATACAAACTGGTAAAGAAGAAAATGTTCAGTAGGCCAATACAGAGAAAAACTTTCGAAATAGAAATTCGCAATTTTTTTCAAAAGACTTTCATAGGAGTGTAGCATAGATTCCAATCTTGGAATGGGGAAGATACGAGAAATTTAAAGATAGGGTTCAGGATTTGGATTAAGGATAAGGATTTCCGATGATCCTTCAAAATTAATAGATGTCTACAATAATTATTGATAAATTCCAGTAGAGTTAGAAGTATTAATAGCAACTCAATTGTTTGTCGGTGAGAAGATCAATGAACTATTCTTACAGCAATGGAATTGAAAAAACGTTTTGTATCTCACAATCAGTTATAGAAAGATTTCTAATCGTCCTTCACTCTAATTGTCCATCGAGAGTTTGCTCCCGAATACCCACTCCGAGCTGTACTTGTACACCAAAAGGATACCAAAGAGGAGAAAACAACTCGATTATATAGTATTATCGGAATAGTATTATACTGTGTATATCTGGAATAGACATGGTCTTAGAATGGGCTTTTATATTGTAGAAGTCCATAGAGCAGAGAGAAACCAACTAGATTGTAATATAGTCTTATTGGAATAGTGTTATTATACTCTTTATGATAACTAATTAGAATAGTATTATTCTATATTTAAAGAAAGTTCATAGTTCAGAAGAGTACGATATGAACGGGCGTTGCGAGCGGACGAGTTTCTGAAAGCAATAAATGTTCAGATTAAGAAGAAGACTTGACAGGGTGGAAAGAGGTCCTTTTGCTGGAGTGTCCTGAGGAAGGACGTTGCTTGCCACCAGCCAACAATAAATAATATACATTATGTGACATTTACTACAGTTCATTTGCCGCGGCTACCTCGACGTACACAAATTAGTTAAAGTCTGGCCAAGCAAAGAAGACATTCTGACAAGATGGAAGAATGACTCCAGCTCAGTCGATATTGGTTCAAAAGTTATGAATGTGGTTTCAAATTGTAAAGCAGAATGTTTTCTACAATTTTGAAACCAAATTTATAATTTTTGATTAAATATTGATTGAGCTGGCGTCAGTTTTCCCATCTTGCCAGAATGTCTTCTTTGCTTGGACAGACTATAGACGCACGGTCGGCATCTGCCAGTTTACCAGACGATCGCCCTTCGATGTGAACCTATTCCTACCTTTTTTCGCTCTCCTCCATGAATTATGCCTCTAGATTCATTAGCTCCTTGTTGTTGTTGTTGTTGCTATTAAGACTATTTCGATCTCTTTCTCATCTTTTTTTCCATGCCGGAATCGAAAACGCCCGCTCGATGGGCGAGTATTCTCTACAACTCTTGGAATTTCCGCCTGTTTATTCCTTTCTTGCGGCATCTCCAGCACACTGGCAACAGCTTTGTGAGCGTCACGCTTATTGGAAATCAATCCCGGCTCAGTAACAAGAAACTTTACACCTTTGACCCATGTGTCATTGGGCCAAGTGAATAAAAACGAGTAAATACTTGGTAGTACGGTCTGTCTAGTAAAGTCTTTACTACCTAGTAAACGCTCGCCCGGTTAGTAATCACTCGCTTCGATGTGAATAACCCTAGTATGCTCTCTTCTAGTGTTTACTAGGAAAAACCCGAGTCTTTACTATAGAGTATACTCTCCAGCGCTTTTATTCACATAGAATCTCCCTAGTTCTTACTAAGCAGCTATTCATAGATGTGTTCGCAACCGAATACAGAAAGTTCAAGTCTGCCTGAATAATTTCTTCCTATTTTTAGTCCTATTATGATGAATAAAATTATTGATTGGATCAGGTTCTACACATGAAATTATTTCAAATCTCTCTAAATTATAGTAAAAACTTCAATACTCTTGAAAATATTAAATTTGTTTGTGGATAGCCTATCTGGAAACTGAAGAAAATAAAAAGAATTTCAAGATTAAATTATTTTAATTTTCAGATAAAAATGTTTTATTGAATAAACAGGCTTCACCCACCAGAAATTTTTTAAAGAATAGAAGAAAGTTTCGAGGATATCTGTTCTGTTTTAAAGTGGGACCATCAGTTTAAAAATAAAATAAGTTTCAGATTAAGAGTTACCAGTTTCAATTACTTCTATTTCCCGCAGCTAATCTATTCTCAAATATAATTAATTACTTAATTTATTTTAAAATAGTAATTTTCTTGAAATTTATATCTATTTATTGATTGATTTATTCATTTGAGTACAAATATACAACATGAGGAGAGAAAAAAAACAATCAATCGCCCAATACTTATTCTATTCCTAAAAATACATGCCATTGAAAACTAGCACTATTTTGCTTTTGGGTATTTGAATTTCCAAATCCTTTCATGGTGGAATCCAACCACCGCATTGAATGCATTGAATGAATAGGCTGGACAACAAAGCGAAATTAGAATAGGTACCGTGCAAGGAGTAGGCCAACAAATCTATTTTCGTACTCGGTTTGACCATTTTGGTATTCTTCAGGTGTGGGCCTATTCTTCATATTTCGCAGAAAATGAAATTAAGAATAGCTGTGGATTCTAATCACAAGATGGCTGTGGAGAGCTGTACAAGATAGGTACAAGTTATTTGTTACCTACCTGCTATCAACCCAATTACGGTACTGCTTTCATTGATTCCTAGGTAGAAGAGGGAAAAATACAATTCTCATGCAGTTTTTTTTCTCTATGGCCTTTGAATTTCTTCAATGCTCATATAGAGGACAGTCATCTTCTATGAGCTATTCACTACCTGCCATCCTACTAATTATAGAATTACAGTATTGTAGTCGAGGCCATAGATAAAAAGAATTCTTGGGAAGACCTGGTCGAATACCAAAATATAACATTCATCCATTCTATTTTGTACCAAACCAACACAAAACCATTGTATGACTGATATCTATAATATCATAGTACCTTATATAACTATACTAGCCGGCAGGCTCGCTTCGCTCGCCTTCTCCGCCTAGCCAGGGACCCCCGACAGTATGGGCAGTGTAAGTGAGTCAAGCAAGCTCGCTTCGCTCGCCTGCAAAACCTCTTTCAGTGTCAGCTGAGACAAACAGGCTCGCTTCGCTCGCCTGCAAATTCCGTTCAGAAGGGATTCGAAATTCATTTAGCACAGAATTTCTAAACTTAATCTGGACCTGTTTACCTAAAATCAACATTTTCTGCCATTTTGCTCTAGAAAAATCTAAGAAAAACTCTGAAAACTCAAAAAAATAGTAAAACGATAATATTAAGCGTAACCTTGGGAAGTATATCGGACATAGTATGAAACTTGATTCAATATCTTCCAAATTAGTTCATCTATAATCTCGCTGAACAATTTAATCTACAGTACCGTAATGGTCGTATCAAGGCTGAAGATATGTAACCCGCAATACACCTACAATTTTGAAAAACTTATTACTGGCGTAATCTTGAACGGATTGCAAAAATATTTCTACACAACATTTCTAGACCTTATCTGAACCTGCCCACCAAATATCAACGTTTTCTAAAGATTGGTTCTCGAAAAAATGAAGAAAACGCCGAAAAACTATAGAAAAACTAAAATATAGGCGTCTCCTTGAAAATTTCCTAAAATCCGTTCTTAGCGAGCGTCTAAACGTCCAACTGAACATGCCTGCCAAATTTGAACGCATTCGGTTCAGTGGATTTTTAGTTCTGGTGATGAATGAATGAATCAGTGCCATTTCGCTTTTATATATAGAGATCTTGTTCTATATGTATGAACAATTATATTTGTATAAACTTACTAGCTAGTTAAATTGTTACATCAGTTTCATCTATATAAGTGTTATACTGTACCATATCATAGTATAGTTATATTAATGACAATAATTTGGCTTAAAAATAAACAAGAAATGTTGTCAGTTCGGTTAAGCCGGAATTAGGTACATATGTTAATATTTCTATACTATTATAATATAAAAAGAGATTGAAATTATAATTTAGTTTTTTCTCTCCTTTTGTATGATTTCACTTAATAATAAAAATATTACCGTTTAAGACCAGCCTGACAGACATTAGCCAATTGAAAAATAATTTTTGTAAGCTCCTAAATATTTGTATAATTAAATAATTTCAATAGATAGTAAGATAGCTCCATAGAATAGGCTGAATAATTAATTTTCGTTGATAAACTTGAATATGTTAGATGGGAATTGCCTTAGTATTCTCTTGCAAGTCTGCTCCGACCCTACCTTGCAAAAAGGCTAGTAAATACTAGCCTAGTAAAGTCTTTACTAGCTTTTATTCACTCAAAAGCTAGTAAACACTAGGAAAATTCAAGGTCGACTAGAGCTTACTAGGCCCCTTAGTAAACGCTCGAGTCGAGCCTCTACTAGACAGGTTTTTATTCACTCCAAAGCTAGTAAATACTCGAAAAACCCTTAGTAAAGTCTTTACTTGTTTTTATTCACCAGGCCCATTGAATAGTGCTGAATGTTATTGAACTGTGGGTTGGCGCACACTCAATTCTTCGAAATGAATAAATTTGTATAATATCACAAGGCTCACTCATTCAATTAATTCACATCAATTACTGGCATAAACATATCTATGAATATTGAATGTTTTTCCATTGTCTAGATTTGTAATGTTAATTACAATAATTCACCAATTTCACATCAATTAATATCATTTAGCGGTGAGGCCGATATTGTAGGATACTTAATGATTTTTTCTTTGTTCATTAGTCAAGAACAGAACATGTTTATCACAATTACTTACTAGCTGATAGCTGAAGGTTTTCTAGAATAGCGCATTTGATTATGGAATCAGAATCTATAATAGTTCTCAATTTGGAACATCAAAATTCGTCTATGATTGGGAAATTGCTCTTACTTTAGAATAATTATTTGATTCTAATTTCGTATTGTGTTACTCGTGTTGTGTTTATAACCATTTTATAGTTTTTAATGTAACTTATATGTAACTGTAACCTGCTCCTAACAATTTTAAAACTATTGGTGAGTTCAAAGTCGACCAAGTAATTGAAATAATTTTAACCACTCTCAGGGTAGGCCTGATGTTTACTTATATATAGCACTGACATCCGGCTATTATAATATTTTCTAGTAGCATGACTTAAAATGAAAGAATCATGTTTCAAAGGAAATCAAACCAACACAACAAACTTCTCAATTAGAGTCTAATGAGAGTGATTCCTGAAGATTATACCCTTTTCTGACAATTATTTGGCCAATTATATCAATTAGCATCGAGGATTTCCTGAGGAAAAATCAAGAATTCATTTCTTACCTATCTCACAACTATTTGATCCGTCTAATTTCATTCTCGTGAGAATTTACATTGAGTTTTTTTATGTTGTCAAGATGACGAAACATTCATAGTCTCACCATATCTATCCCGTATTGAGTGGAACTTATAAATGTACGTACAATAATGAAGGTGAGGTAGAATATGAGAGAAGGTAACAATAAACACAATAATTTTTCATGAATAGCAATGAAGCATATTTTATTTCAAATATTAACAGCGTCAACAGTATGTATGTCTGGCTGAACAGCCCATGAAGGGCCTAGGCCTACCAGCTGGTTGCCAGTTTCAAATTAACTCTACTATACAGCCTGTCCAAGCCAAGAAGACACCCTGGCACGACGGGAAAACGGCCCCGGCCCGGCCAATACCGGCCCAAAAGCCATAAATTCTCAATCAGAACTCACAGTCCTCGAACCAACACTGGCCAAGCCGAAGCCGCCCCCTCCACCCCGCCAGAATTCCCCCCGGTCGGACAGACCATACAGCAAGCAAATAATCATCAACCAGGATAGAGGTAACGTGTGGTTAGCACGTTGATCCTCTCAACCAAAAGCCAGTCTCCGCTACCAATTGGTGGCGCAGAACACCTCTGAATAACATGCAGTTAATCAGTTAGAGTGTAATGCAACAATTACTATTCCTTCAGAGACGGGAAACGACTGTCTGACTTTACTAACGACAGCCAATCTCCCAAAGGAGGTTAATAAAAATGATAGTATGATGATTAATTTGCTAAAAGGTAGATAGAGGATAGAGAAGAAGAGAGAAGTTGATATAGTATACCTACTTCATTGAAGACAATACTGTAAATTTTTCTGTACATAATAATTGATTATGGAGACAAGTCAAGACTCATTGTTTAGGTATTACAGGTACCAATGTACCATAAAAGTGTTAGGTCTTGAAGTACCATATAGGCTGATTACTATAGTTGATCATCTTTCAATTATTTTGTCACAAATGATGATCTATGATAAATAAATAGAAAAAAATTCATCTCTACCAATTTTATTGGAGCAGAACTATGTTATCTTCTTTATATTTTCACAACCCTTCTTCTGCCTCTCAGCGACGGGTGAGAACTATGTTATCCTGGAGTCTAATATTTCTAACGAACAATCATAGTTTGTTCATCCTCTCATTTTGAAATCATCTTTCAGCTTTTATATCAATTTCTTCTCATGATTATGATTATGTAGAATTTCAACCGATCGATTGACGTTATTGTTTCAATTAATTTCAATTTCAATTCATTTATTCTTCAAATTACATTACAATCATAATACACTCAGTACTTTAGTAACTTCTCTAGCTTAGAGCTAATTGAGGAGCATTCAAAAGTTATTTTCACATAAATTTCATTTAGATATTTTTTTCATGAATTTCAGTTCAGTCCAGATTGTCAGTATAACACATTTGTAGCATTCACTTATTTTGATAAACAGGTAGTCTATTCTGAAGGCGTTTGTTGCTAACTTGATTTTCATCGTCTAACCACACATATACACAAACTACAACAACAACTCATTCTGATTTGAACTGTTTAATAATCATAACCTTATTTTCATCGGATTTTAACAAACACAATATAATTAGAAATCAAATATTACAAGAAACAAAATCAACATTTAATTTGTTTTCTCTATTTAAAATTTTGAAACCTTAACTGCCCAAATCATGTTTAAGTGTCTATCATATTTTATGTGTTTCAATTTAATGTTGCTGAATATGTTATTCATGTTGAATAATCTGTTACGAAAGAGAAAATAAATCCACTTACACAAGGCTTAATTCAGTGTTTATAATTAGTATAACATCTTGAAAGTAAAACTACTGGCTTCAAATGAGTCTCAAACCATAACTAACTTACTGAAACATTTAATCAACCTCTATCATTCAATCTATCTATCAATCTCTATCATTCACAACAGGTAAGTCATTTAACAATTTCATTTAGAATAATGTAATTTTAGGCTAGCCATTTTTCCTATTCGTTATTAATTCTCATAAAGTATGCCTTTAGTTTCCTTTTAGCTTCATTTTTCCTTTCCAAATTTCTTAATTCTATATTTCTTAATTTCTATAATTCTTTATTCTGTAATTTCTTTGCCGCAGCCCGTAACCAATTTCATTTAATACTCTATATTCCTCTTTGAAATAGTTCCTTGACAAATCATGGTACTTGGCTAATGAATCAAATGACAAGATTCCCAACAGATTGCGTTCAATTCCATTGAACAATGTTTGAATAATTCTTCTTATAGTATTTTCTAATGACAGTTTTACATATTGAAGGGCTGAAGAGTAAACCATTATTCCATGATTAATAATACTCTGTATCATTGAAAAATATATAATTCTTTTGGTATTCACTGGGAAGTAATGGCTAATTCTGGAGCATTTGTAAAGCGCAACCTTCATTGTTCTTGTCATTTGATCAATATGTGTGTTAAATCTCATATCTGAATCAAAGTTTATACCAAGACGTTCAATATTATCATTAAATGGAAGGCGTTGACAATTACATCCTATTCTATTATCTCTCAAACATTCAGTTTCATGACATACCACATTGAGCAAGTTATCAACCACACATATCAACTGTTAATTCTGATATGTTTCGTATACAGTTCTGATATGTTAAGATACAGTTTCGTATTTACATTTATTCTATGGTTCTTAAATACAATCATTTGAGTTTTCTGAGCATTCATCTTGATAGAATTATTGTAAAAATATTTCACTACCATATTCATATCCTGCTGCATGTTTCTCAAGCCTATTTGTGAATCAGTATGTATGACATATAGTAAATTGTTGTCTGCATATTCTACTATTCTACCTTTGAATGTTAGGCTAGCTAAATCGTTGACATAGATATTGAAGAGGGTCGGAGAGATTATGCTGCCTTGATTTAATCCGCATGTCTGATCATAACCACTACTTATTGATCTACCTATAATGACATGCAGTTTCCTATTCCTAAAATAATCCTCAAATGTCTCAAGTAATTTTCCACCAATGTCTATTAATTTTAGTTTGGATAGCATGATCTTATAATTCACTAAGTCGGATGCTTTGCTCAAATCTGCTGCCACCACTATTACAAACTTATTATCATTAAGTGCACCATTGATGTCACTTGTCATTCTTTCTAACAAGTCAATAGTAGATTTCTTATTAACAAATCCGTATTGTGAGTTATTCGAAATATTATGATTATCTAGGTATTGTTGTAACTGCTTAGGCTACATAAGTAGTGCTCTAAAATTTTCATTATAGCGGACACAGAGCCTACTGGCCTGTAGCTTTCTAAATTTTTTCGAGAACCCTTTTTAAAAATACGTCTAAGGTAAGTCACTTTCATTAATTGCGGTATATTCCCAGTATCAACAATTCGTTTAATCAAATGCATCAAAATCAGTTTCATATAAAATAAATTAAACTCTATATCCTGCGGTCTAATATTATCAGGGCCTGCAGAAGATTCATTCTTAAATTTATTTACAGCTTTAATTGATAATTCCTGATTAACTTTCCTCAAATTCATGCTCATTTTATCGCCAATAGTATAATTACCCTCCCCAAATTTTCCCGTCAAGTCAAATAGCTCTCCATTCATCTCATGATTTATTTTTTCAACACTTTCTTTGAAATAAGAATTGAACCCTTCAAATTGATTAGACATTTGATGTTCTTTATCAATCTGGAAGCTACTCTTCATTGCATCTAAAATAGTAGGTTTCTTTTTCTTATTTATAAACTGATTGATATTCTCCCAAGTTTTCTTACTGTCATTCAAATTATCAGAAAATATCCTATGATAATACAATCTTTTTCCATTACGAATCTTGAATGTAACCTCATTTCGAATCTTCTTAAATTGATCTCTCAATTCCAAATTTTATTTATCTTTTTTTAACCTTCCAAATATATTCTTTCCTATATATTAAATTCTTAATGCTATCATTGAACCAGGGATTTTCTGTCTTACGTCTATTGAATTTAACCTTTATTGTACTTTTTTCATATATATTTGCAAATTTATTTAATATCTCATTGTAGATCTCAGATGGGTCTGTGATATCTAATATAGGCCACCAATTTTCGTTTTGAATAAAATAATTAACTGAAAAAATTATACTTTTACAGTCATCAACATTCTTGGTATGGACATACGAATCATTATTCATAACAACCTTCAAACCTGTCCAATAATGATCAGCAATTTTATTTTCAATAAAAAAAGATGAGAATGAGCAATCATCGTGCAATTTAACATTAACATGGTCTAGACATTTTGACACCAATACATTATCTTATAATTCCTCTCTAGTTGCTTTCTAAATAGTGTTATACAAACAGTTTGAATACAATACACTTAAATAATCATCTGATCCATACATGCCTGACATATAACAAATATTAATATCTCCCATCATAACAATATTTTTTCCATTTTTAATCCTTTCCAAGGATGAAAAATACTCTAGCTCTTCATTGAACAAATTGACATTTTGATTGGGGGGCCTATTCGCTGTGTGCAAGTGTGTGGAAAGGATATTTTTGGCGACCAAGGCGCTATTGGCGGATCATTTCGGCGAAACATTGAGTGAATTAACATTGGAGGAGATAGGGCGAAACCTAAAATAATGGCCTGGATAATTTGTTGTGTTTTGGATTGTAAAAATAAAACACGCAAAGGAAATTTCAAGTTCTACACTTTTCCAGTTGCCATACATAAGTTCCATCAATAAAAAGAATGGTTCACTGCATTGAATAAATATTGATAGGTGAAGCTAACCTAATTGTTTTGTTTACGTGCAAAAAAATTTATCGATCAAGTAGGACCATGGAGTGCTCCATTTTAACCTGTACATGAGGTAATGTACATAAATAGTTTTTATGTTAGTTAATCTAATAAGCTGTTACTATCAACGAAAAAACTCTATTAATTATGTTTTAATAAGGAATATTCATATCATTCAATTTTTCAAATAAATGTGAGCTTGCGCCAATTTTTCATTTTCATGTAAGATAACTATCAGCTGTTATCTCAAAGTTTTTGTTGACTCTCAAATACATCTGTTTGCGGTTGTCTGCTCTCAAATACTTGAAAACTAGGATTTTTCTAATATAATGAGCTATAATACTATCAATAACTAACATTCATATCCTAAATATCATGTTCTAATTACTGAGAAATGCATGAAGCAGCAAATAATACCATTCTAATTATAAATGCGTTTTTCCCATTTAGCGCTATGCTTTGAATGCTAAAACGCGTCGAAAAGTACACACGATAATCCACCAGCGCGCAGCACGGTAGATGCTCATAGCCAAGGTCTATAGAAGACCTTCTCATTCTATAGACCTTGCTCATAGCGAATAGAATGCTACTAATATCATCTGTTTCCTATTATTATTAATTTCTAGACACATAATTTCCGCATTCTATTCACAGTTTTTAACGAATTTACAGTGCAAGTGATAATCAGATTTAATATTATTTTAATGAAAATCTTTGATGTATCTACTGATAAGCTTAAATGGCCATGGATCGATTAGTATTATTCAATTCATTTTATCCAGATCTTCCAATTTGATAATTCGAATAGCCTTAGATAACTCATCTTTTTCACCATTATTCTATCACCATTCATCCACACAAATTTATCGTTTTCACCTTATTAAGCTCTTTCACTTTCATCATCAGCTAATTAAAATACGGTGTTAGATGTTCGTTGAAGTATATCGCTCTTTTTGATTGATCTGAGTTTATTAATCCAGTATCTGGTTTCATTTTCCTTGCTGCTTTAATTATTTCATCCCTAACCGCTTAGTCAATTGCAGAATTGCAGGACTATGGAGTTTATTCTTCGATAGCAGTCGGTGAGTTGAGATATATTGCAATCCTATTTCGATTTTCATTTTTCCAAGCAAAGTTAACACATTCTGAACTAGATCTTCCTCTTTTTCGAAAGGTATTCTTCTTCCACGCTATTCAATCGACTCCTGGATCTACATTTGGGACATTCCTATTCACTCTTTTTCTGTGCTCCTTTCGCCCTCCACGTACTTTTTGACACTCCCGAGCAGTTATAATGCAGATCAAACTGACACCTGCTGCAGGTAATAAAATCATTATCTTCCGGTAGTTCTTTATCGCAAACTGAACAGTTCATTGTTTTCTTTGTTACTCTGAGCTAGATCAATTTGAAACCTAGTTGAAAAAACCTTTTTGACCAAGTATGAAATTATGTTATATTTCTACAATTGTACTGTATAGGATAAAATTATAGTAACAGAATAAAATTATTGTGTTTAAACATCATTCAACGTCATTCGTTGCCAAAGGAATAAAAGAGTAAATTGATAAAGTAATTAAATTTAATTAAATTCATTAATTGTAAATAATTCAATAAAGAGTAAATTATCATCGTCATAGATCAGCAAACCTCAAACAAACATGTAAATGTACTAGGGAACGATTTCTTGTGATCTATACAGGAGGCTTTGATAAAAGAATAGAATTCAAAATAAATGCACTTCAGGAAAAACAGCTGATCTTGATGAATTTGTTGACAACATCTTTACTTCCATCCTCTTTACTTGATCCATCTTAATTTTCGTCACCATCTACATTATCGTTATTGAACATTTTTAACCCGTCTGATATTTTCGAATCTTATAATAAACAAAACCTGAATCTTCTTCGGTATCTACCGTAAATATCTGGACAAGATAATCCGGTAAGAGGCACAAAGAGCGCAGACTGCAATCCGTGGACTAAGTCAGGTAAAGGTCAAGGTTCAAGGTTGCTGTTCAGCGACAAGGCGACCTTATTACGAAAGTCTCGACTTGGAGAAAATTAATGGTCATAAGCACCGCGACATTATGTAACTTATTGAATGCACATTCCAAATCCTCATATTTCAATCGTAGGCTCATGAAAACGGTGATTTTGGTCATAAAATGTGACGTCTAATCTTCTTCAAAGCTGGATTGGATGCCAGGAGCCGCTTATTATATTTCGTTTTTCGATCTCATGGGCTACTTTGCATCATACATGATAGTAATTCCTCCATCTCTTGTTGAAGAGAATTAGTCGGCGTCTGTTGCTGTTGCTCAGCCGAGTCACAGAACCGGATTCAAAGTTTTTTAATTTTTTTCTCCAGACCTACAAGCTCTTACATTTATTTTGAAGCCGGCATTGAACTATTAACGCGACGAGGCAACTTCAATTTCCAACCGTCAACTTGTATTTTTTCCTGTTTCTTTACAACCTATTTAATATTTTAGCGGCTTTTTGAATAGTAGGCATAGTAATAAAAATTTTCGATAGACGTGGTTGATGTGGTGAATTATATTACCGAACCTACAATAATTATTCTGGTCTTCAATTTAATATAACATACAAGTACAACAATCAATCATTTACATATAATATTTTGTGAGTTGAAAAACTCACATAAGGTAATAATAATTATCATTTTATTGTTCCAATTTTAGTATAGTACACTGCCGAAGCGAGTTGTTTTTCAACTCTACTGACCGACTACTAGAATCAAACTACAGTAGTATTATTCTTGATATCATGAAGCTATAGTATGCTTATTAAACTCTTTATTCTTTTCTTTATTCTTTCTTTACAATTGCGACTTGGTTTCCAAGTATTTTAAGCAAAGGATAAATGAGTGATGATGAATGATGATGATGAAGGTTTAAGATGTAGGTTATATGTCTATCCACAATGTCCACTTTCACTATACTCACAAATTTCAACTCTCAAGAATAAAATTTGTTGCTGTTTGAGGATTTTGAGCAAAAAACCATCAAAGTTACATTTTTTGAACCCAATGTAATGACAAATAAATACATTTTTAACTCTACTTACAGTTATGGAAATTATCTATTTGCAAAAAGAATAGTTGTTGAAAATTGGTTTTTCCATTTTTGATTATATATGACGAGCCCAATTATCACAAATTCAATGATAATTTATCTCATCATAAAGAGTAATTTATACTGCCAACTAACTTGTAGAATTTCTGTGGAGTTACATGATTTAAACACTATTCCTGGTTTAAAAGAATGAATAGGAATAATTGTTGATAATAACATGTACAAATGCAAAAACAATTTTTATTTGTTCTTTGCTTTTCCATATGCTCTCACCATAATTTTTTCATCACAAATTTATTTATCTCATTCCTAATCAACCCACTCTACTTTAATTAAATCGCCCAATCCAGTAAAACTCATGAAATATGAAAAACATGATTAAGGTTTTTTTTTAAAGTACAGTATTAAAACATGAAAGAATATTGTAGAGTTATCTGATTATAATGTAACATTGTAATTGCCTAATCCTCAAACCTCATTTAAATCAGCTATTGCTGGCAAAGATAGATTCTATAATATCAAATGACAATTTTCAATCCTTGATTAATGTAGGCTACTTCCAAGATAAATAACAAATGTTTTATCAAATATAATGGAGAAGTACGAAATGTATAGAGTAAATACGAAATGTATTATCCTATGGAGAAGTCGAGTTGTGAATGTGTTTGTAATAGCAACATTGTTTTCTTGCAATCTGACTTATTGTAAAAATATTATTTATTAAAAAAATTCAAGCGTAATTTAAGAAGCTATTTATAAATTATCTTGACTACCAGCTATAATATTCTATATTGAAAGGAAAATGATAGTAAACCAGAAAGAGGAAGAGAAACGAGTGTCAAGATTTTGAGATCTGTCTAGTTCCCGCTGAAACAAGCTTGTGAGTAGTTCTCCGAGGATTCCACAGATGGCGCTGACGGCATCGTTCAAACCCATTCGCATGTTAATTGTACGATAAAACGTTCTAATGCATCCAGTTATAAAATACATCCAGATTCTTGCCTGACGTTTTTTTTCTACTGAACATTTTCTTTTCTTTAATAGCTCCGGCTTCACCCAGTAAATAAGGCAAGAGCATTAAACAGAAGTAAACATTTGTCCTCACATCACAAACCTATAAAACGGACATTGTTCCTGAGTTTTACTACTCTTTAATGTCTTGACCTACTGATAAATATATTTTTACTCAGATACCATCAGGCTTATTGTGACTTGTTACGAAAAATCAGTATCGTCTCTCTCAACACCAACATGCGGTCTTATCTCAGCTTCATTTCGGTCGTAAAACAAAATAACATAAATCAGTCGTATGGCTTTATTACAGCAAACGACTTTTTTAATTTGAAGATTATTCAGATGAAATTATTCTGATGTCAATGCTAAGAAATTCCTATAGAAAAAAGTACAAAATCTAAGATTTTATCTAAACCTAACGTAACTTCACAAATTGGAAATCCAATACTTGGATCGTCTTACTTTACCCCTATGCAAGTTTGATAACTTTATGAATGAATCATTTTCAGAAAACAACCAATAAATAACTAGATGAACAACTAATTATTGTAATACTAATAACCGCTAATGGATGTAATGATAAAGATTCAATTGTGCATTGATGAAATACTTGTGACTAGTTATGGAAGCAACATGCCACATGAGTGGGCTTGATAAATGAGCAAAGCTTGCCACGAATATATTATTACTTTAAAAATATCCACTCCATTGAATTATTAATTTTTGGTATAATTCAGATGTATTCCATGTCCAGATTATTCTACATCTATCTTATCTTCGTTATCAGACATTATGACTTTCAATACGGTTTGAATAATTTCATTCAATGCCAGTTTAACTTCGAGTGTAAAGAATAGATTGAATAAACTTTTTAATACGGTAATATTATCTTTCATCGTACCTTCCAAATTATAATTATCCATCATCAAGCTACGAAACTAGACAAAAATTGTACATTTTACGTGATAGTAAATATTGGTTGTACTTGATTAATAGTGATCATGATTGCTTGATACAGTCTGTCCAAGCAAAGAAGACCCTCTGGCAAGATGAGAGAATGACTCCAGCTTGGTCAATGATGGTTCAAATATTATTGATTTGGTCGCAATCGTAGGAAACATTCTGGTCTACAAGTTGAGACGAAATCAGTATTTTTTGAACCAATATTGACCGAGCTGGAGTCATTTTCTTATCTTGCCAGAGGACAGACTGTCTTTCTTGGACAGACAATAAAAATAATATGAAAAATTAGATCCATTCCAAACCACAATATTATTTATCCTCTGGCATAGTTATAGTCCAAGGAAAGTAGACACCCTGCTAAGATGGAAAAAGCTCTGTAAATATTGAATAAGAAATTGTTTATTTTATCTAGAATTGTAGAGAAAAATTTGCACTACAATTTGAAACCACACTCTTTTTCTTGAACCAATATTAATCGAGCTGAAGTCATTTTCCTATTTTGCCAGAATGTCTTCTTTGCTTTGACAGACTATAGATCATTGAAGGGGGGAGCTTGGCAACCCGCATTACACATACGTGAACTGTACTGTTATTAGCAACTAATAAAGTATCTCAAAGACTTTCAAATTCCGCAGTCCCGGAAATAACTTATATTTTGAAAATTATTCAACTTATTGGGATTTTTATCTTGTTCCATCGTTCAAAACTTTGAGTTTAGAAATACGAGTAAGCAACTGTCTGAACAATTTCCAATTCTTTTCCCATTATACTCCACTTGGTTATATACCTATCATTTCACCTATATTTCAATTTCCATCGCAAACGTAATGCACATATCATTTCTGTCATATAGCCTACTCATTTCATCTTTTGTAATGATTGCGTCTTTTGTAATTAAATCTAATATCTGAGTTTGGAAGATCTGATGATCCCAGCCGTGTAGGATCAAGTTATTGCTATACCAAGTAGTAATTGCTATACTAAGTAGTAGTTATTGCTATACTAAGTACTATTGCTATACTAAGTAGATTTCAAATTCGCAAACTGCTCTACTTCCCGAGTCTGATATTTATAATTAAACTGAATTAGCATTAACATCGAGCACAGGAAAAAGTGAAGGAATTAAGTGAGAAAAATGCCACCTGGTGTAACGCTCCTAGTCCAAAGGTACTTGGGGCTAGAAAATCTTTTTTCCTTCCCCATACCACTTCATTCTTCTGCCTTTTTTCACGGATTTTCAGAGAAAGAGTGGTTTTCTGCTCAGATGAGAGAAAAGGGGGGTTGTCCCCTGAATAGCAGCTCTCGAGATCGACTTAACGAAACGAATGGCATCGCATCGGATCGGTGAGCTTATCCTGCTGCTGCCTTGAGCGCGCTGACGCACAGGATCCCGCGCGCGCACAAAACCCCGTTCAATATAAGTCGATTATTTATTAGTGAAGAGGCTTAAAGACATAATTTGCCCGCTTTAAGGCGTCCTAAGTCGTCCATTACTCAGAAGCTTGCCTCTCGCCTCCTAATGATCCTACTTTATTGGAAATTCCTCGACGAAAACCGCTATTTAAATTACTTAAATAGATTGGAAAAGTGGAGACTATATAGCTGCATCATAAGCCGCAATACATTATAATTGTGGGGGTACTTCTCTTAGTAGGTTTTATAGTCTAGTCTGGTTCACAAGTTCACCACAATATCATAAAGTCGCATGGTAACAGAGCGAGTGTTTACATCGACGTTGTACATCATACTTCAACACGTTACTGAAAAAGAGTTTCAACATGTTTTGATGTTGGATTATGAAGTACTCTGGTATAAACTCGCTTGATAGTGGAGAGCATCAACTAGAATTTTCCTGTGAAGCAAGCCTTGAACCTGGGAGAATGACGGCAACTATAAATGAATAGTACCTACAATATTATTTATTATGGATAACATAAAAATCTATTATTTGATCATATCATAAATCTAATGATGAATTGCTATGCTAGGTAGTGACATATTCTTCAAGTTTTTCATTCCAAACTGGGTTGTCTCATAAAAATTATCTTTGTTCTTTTCCATGCTTATTCGCTCCAATTTGTTTGAATCAGTGTGTTTTTCTGTCTTACAAAAACGCATGATAGAAGGATCAGTATCAATATTTATTATTTTATTCAAGCCTCTTTTTTAACAGTCCAAGCACTGGAAACTTTTTGAGACATCACTCCGACATACTCTGATTTGTGCAGTGAGCACAAGTATATGTGGCAAGAACCGAAAGTTGATTCATAACATCATCATTGCCAGAACGGTATCTATCTTGATAAACTATCAAGTTTTATAATTCACTATCATAATTTTAATAATTAAAAAAAAACTATCATAATTTTATAAATCCTGTTTTAACTCGTTTCAGAAAAAAAACTATATTTGAAAAGAAAATATGTAATAAATTTCTGTAATATACTTGATGTTATAACTTGAGAGACCCAAAAACCTTAAATTTCATATCTTATTATGTAGACTACGTCTACACCTATAATCTAGAATGAGATCTATTCGAGTAACTATAGTTCTATTGCGTTTAGCCAAGTATTTTTACTTTCGTGGATAAGCATTTTTTCCTGCTATAGAGCAGAAGCTTGTAAATCCATCAAAATTGAGAAATTTTATTAACCAATTTGGAAGATGATAATAACAATAATTTATAGAATATCAATAATTAAATATATATTTAATGAATTCCTTTTTATACGGTAGAATTGGGATAATGACGGCTGTGATACTACGGACGTCGACTGGAACCAAAGACATCGAAATACGCATGTTTTACGCAGGAAAGCGACAAAGAAGTAATGAAGCAAGATGGGTGTGGGCAGGAAGAACGAGCTGTTGTCTCAACTCTACAGCCATTAGCACTCTTATCTGGTCTCAATCGATGGACGAATATTCGTTTGGTACCTAGACGTCGACAACACCAAATGCAAATATCAGCCGTCCTCTCTCACACCTCCAATTCTCTAGCCTCGTCTGGTGTCGGCCAAACGAGCATCTCAATAAACACAACTGAACTGGTCGTTATCTGACATCAAATCTCAGAATACTTTCTTCAGATCACGGTCGAGACTTGTCGATCCAATTAAAACAAATAGTTCGACTCGTACACGGCCGCCTTGCCACACAGCCCAATTAATTAAGTGTTTTAATGTAATAGCATAGACTATGTCCCAAGTATACACAATTACATGTCCCAGGTCTACTCAAACTACGATAACAGGACTGGTACCAGCATTGTATTTCAAAATAGCGATTTTTCATCTATCCATCCTTGAAATAAATTGAAAACACATACCAAAAAACGGATCACTTCTATCAATCATATTTACTTGGAAATCGAGAGTATAAGCCTAATCCTCCAACTCTTTTCCATCCATCGGTTGAAACTATTTTTCCTCAATAGATTTTATAATTCAGGCAACACACTTCCAAGTTTATATACCTTTGGAGTTAAAGTAACTGGTGCCCACTATACTATTTACTAATTTGATTGGCATTCTGCACGGTGCACCAACATCTTTCTACACTAAGATATTTTTGTTCATCCTTATTGCTATATGATGAATAGAGTTGGTACTGTCATCAACAATATTATGATTTCTTCTTTGAAGTGAGTTATGAGGCATGTTTACTAATGAACTTGTAATAATCTGTATCTATAAAAGCGAGATGGCACTGACTGATTCATCAGCAGAACTAAAAATCCACTGACCGAATGTGTCCAAATTTTGCATGCATGTTCTGTTGGACGTTAAGACGCGCGCTAAGAAAGAATACTTCATAAGGGCACGTCAAATATTTGAGTTTTCTATAGTTTTTCGGCGCTTTCTCAATTTTTCCGAGAACCAATCGGTAGATAATGTTGATGTTTGGTGGGCAGGTTCAGATAAGGTCTAGAAATTTTGAGTTGAAATATTTTTGAAATCAGTTCAAAATTACAACAGTAATCAGTTTTTTTAAATTGTAGATGTATTGCGGGTTGCATATCTTCCGCCTTGATACGAACAATCCTTACTGTAAATTCAATGGTTCAGTGAGACCATAGATGAACTAATTTGGTAGACCAAGTATCAAACTTGATGTCAATGATAATCAAAGTAAATCCATTCGAATGGAATTCACAGGTTTCACTCGCCTGTTTGTCAGCATCCAGCTTCAATCATCCAGCATCCAGCTTTCAGCATCCAGCATTCAGCATTTTCTTTTCCCTTTCTGCCATTATCGTAGGGGTTTTTTCATAATTCTCCTTATCTTTTATCATACCCTCTTTATTGAAAAAATAATATACCGTACAAGGTGACAAGATCCCCAATTTCTATGCGAAGTAGAAGATAGAGTATAAGCCTATGTTAGCCAATTCGCTTAGTCCAGTAGAAGCTCAGTATGGTTGATTATCCGTCAAAGCTTCCTTTTTGATAGTTCTAGGTTCAGAAAAATTCATCCCTTATCAGGTCATAATTTAATAGGATATCCATGTAACACGTAATTTATCAGTGGAAGAGATTATCCAGGATGTCAATTTATCACATTGTCAAGTCTTCTAGAAAGAATTTGATAATAGAAACTCAAATTCCTCAATAAAAATTCATCGATTGCGTCCATGAATATTGACGCCTTGAGGTAGACAGCGTGACTATGACGTGACTTGGATCTGCAAATCACAGTCGAAACTTGATTTTCCAATTCATTTCTCACTAGAAGACGTCCCACCTTCCGTTTTCCCTCTGGATTTGTCACCCTGCAAATCCATTCGCTCCTCTCTGAAAGCGATTTATTCGCAATTTTTACCTCTATAGACACTGAATTCCAATACATCTGTGGTGAATCATCTGATATTTGCCACTTGTGATTAACAACCTGCTTTCAACTTGCATTAGTTTGTTTAATATTTCTCAGTTAAAAACTCATCATCATTACATTAAAAAATTCTCTCCGGCAGCTGGCAGTCGGAAAGAGTGCATTTCAAATGCAATTCTATGATGGATCAAATCATATGACTTATAATATGCTATTCAGTGTGTGAATTCAAAAGTGCCGTTTTCGAAAAACCCATGAAAACACCATTTTTGGCATATTATTCGCCATTTTCTCCGCCATTTTTGATTGATTTTCTTCGTTCATGGCTCAAATTTTAGGTCATAATAAGGGTATTATACACACCAATTTTTAAAACGATCAAGTAATTGATCGATTTGTAGTGATTTTTCGAAACTTTCATCACCTAATTTCACCTCCTACCCTTGGACCAATTTGGCTGGTTAACGAACTTGACCGAGATGTTAGCACTAATGATTTTTGTGCAAAATTCGGTCGCTCTCCGACAAGCCCTTCGGGAGTTACCGTGTTCACAAGAATCTGTACATATATAAATATATAGATATATAGATATATAAATATATAAATATATAAATATATAAATATATAAATATATAAATATATAAATATATAAATATATAAATATATAAATATATAAATATATAAATATATAAATATATAAATATATAAATATACAGGGTGTTTCAGTAGGAATGTGCAATACTTCTCAGGCTGATTCCTTACACCAAGTAGACAAACAAGTTCCATGGGACCAACCCCCAAAAACGCTCTGTTACCAAGATAACAATGGTGGAAAATTGAGATTTTTCAAAATATATTAATTTTTCTAATTTTTTAGAGGCTGTAGTGAGGTTCTAGAATAATCAGTTCCTATGTAAAATTAGCTGAGAAATTCAATGAAACCAGTTCCAAGTCTGTAACTTCAACGGTTATTGAGATAATTGGTAAAAATATGCTAAAAAATGCCATTTTTCAACAATAAGGGTTATAACTGGATAAGGAATCATAAAATTGTATTTTTTATTAGTTGAAGAGAGTCGGATTCTAAAGAAAAAGTCAAATGGCGGCGATTGTGTTAATCTCACCCAAATCTCAGAAATAGCGATCAAAAATCGCAAAATCGCTACTAAACACAAATTCATCACTTAAGCTATGTTTTGTCAATTTTGCGATTCTTGATCGCTATTTCTGAGATTTGGGTGAGATTTACACAATCGCCGCCATTTAACTTTCTCTTTAGAATTCGACTCTCTTCAACTTCTATTAATAAAAAATACAATTTTTTGATTCCTTATCCAGTTATAACCCTTATTGTTGAAAAATTGCATTTTTTAGCATATTTTTTCCAATTATCTCAATAACCGTTGAAGCTACAGACTTGGAACTGGTTTCATTGAATGACTCAGCTAATTTTACATAGGAATTGATTATTTTAGAACCTCACTACAGCCTCTAAAAATTAGAAAAATTAATATATTTTGAAAAATCTCAATTTTCCGCCATTGTTATCTCGGTGACAAAGCGTTTTTGGGGGTTGGTCCCATGGAACTTTTTTGTCTACTTGGTGTAAGGAATCAGCCTGAGATGTATTGCACATTCCTCCTGAAACACCCTGTATAAATATATAAATTTAAAAATACATAAATATATAAATATATAAATATATAAATATATAAATATATAAATATATAAATATATAAATATATAAATATATAAATATATAAATATATAAATATATAAATACTAGCCGGCAGGCTCGCTTCGCTTGCCTTCTCCGCCTAGCTAGGGGGCTTCGCCCCCTGGACCCCCGACAGTATCGGCAATGTAAGTGAGTCAAACAGGCTCGCTGCGCTCGCCTGCAAATTCCTTTTGGAAGGGATTCGAAATTTATTGAACACAGCATTTTTAGACCTAATCTGGACCTGTATATCAAATTTCAACATTTTCTGTCAATTTGTTCTCGAAGAATCCAAGAAAAACTCCGAAAAAAGTAAACTGCTAATATCGAGCGTAACCTTGGGAAGTAAATCGGACGTAGTTTGAAACTTCATTCAATATCTTCTAAATTAGTTCATCTGTAATCTTGTTGAACCATTGAATTCACAGTAAGGATATCAAGGCGGAAGATATGCAACCCGCAATACATTTACAATATTTAAAAAGTGATTACTGGCGTAATCTTGAACGGATTTCAAAAATATTTCAACACGACATTTCTAGACCTCATCTGAACCTGCCCATCAAATATCAACATTTTCTACCGGTTGGTTCTCGAAAAAAACTATACGCCGAAAAACTATAGAAAAACTGAGATATTTGGCGTATCCTTATGAAGTTTCAAAAATCCTTTCTTAGCGCGCGTTTAAACGTCCAACTGAATATGCCTGCCAAATTTGATTGCAATCGGTTCAGTAGATTTCTAGTTCTGGTGATGAATGAATGAATGAATGAATCAGTGCCATTTCGCTTTTATATATAGAGATATAAATATACAGGGTGTTTCAGGAGGAATGTGCAATACTTCTCAGGATGATTCCTTACATCAGGTAGACAAAAATGTTCCATTGGACCAGCCCCCAAAACCGCTTCGTTACCGAGATAACAATGGCGGAATATTGAGATTTTTCAAAGAAGCTTAATTTTTCTAATTCATTAGAGTCTTTACTGAGGTTCTAAAACAAGCGATTCCTATGTAAAATTAGCTAAAGAATGCAATGAAACAAGTTTGAAGTTCGTAACTGTAACGTTTATAGAGATAATTGAAAAAAATATGCTAAAAAACGCAATATTTCAACAATAAGGGTTATAACAGGATAAGGAATCATAAATTTGTATTTTTTATTATTGGAAGTTGGAGAGAGTTGGATTCTAAAGAAAAAGTTAGGTGGTGTCGATTGTGTAAATCTTACCCAAATCTCAGAAATAGCGATCGAAAATCTTAAAATTGCTACTAAACACAAAATTATCACTTGTGCTATGTTTTGTCAATTTTGCAGTTTTTGATCGCTGAGATTTTGGTAAGATTTACACATTCGACACCATTTAACTGTTTCTTGAGAATCCTACTCTATTCGACTTTCATCAATAAAAATACAAATTTATTATTCCTTATGCAGATATAACTCTTATTGTTGAAAAATGGCGTTTTCTAGCATATTTTTACAATTACCTCAATAACCGTTAGAGTTACAAACTTGGAACTGGTTTCACTGAATTCCGCAGCTAATGTTACATCATTTAGTCGTTCATCATTTACATCAGTAGATCATTTTAGAACCTCACTAGAGCCTCTAAAGAATTAGAAATAATAATATTTTTTGAAAAATCTCAATTTTCCGCCATTGTTATCTCGGTAATGAAGCGTTTTTGGGGGTTGGTCCCCTGGAACTTTTTTGTCTCCTTGGTATAAGGAATCAGCGTGAGAAATATTGCACATTCGTCCTGAAACACTGTATATTTTTAGTATATATAGAGATATATGAATTTGAACGGACATCAAATTCGTGTTCTAGGGGCTCGGAAACGTGTAAAAAATATATCACATCATAAATTTTCGATTGTCAGGGCAAGACCAATAGTGCATTTTTTCGAATGAAACGCACTAATAAAACGTCTAATTAATTGTTCATACTGTTTTATTTAACCAAGTTTACAATAAGAAATCTAACATCTTTTGCGGTTTTTGACAGTAACAAATACTTATAATCTGCTACTGTTATTATTTATTGATAGTCGTTTGTTAACTATATCTATTGGAGCAGAATGATTCCTTCATTCATTCATTCATCACCAGAACTAAAAAAACACTGAACCGTATGCGTTCAAATTGTCAGATCAATTCTCAAGACTGATAGAAGAGCAAGCTGTAGGCCTCTTTTTAAGGAATTGGGTTTCCTAACAGTTACCAGTATATATATACTTGAATTACTGACATTTGTACATAAGAATGAAACGGTTCTTTCTTGAATGAAAGAAACGGTATATGAACTTAATTCCTTTTCTCATAATTATAGTACACGTGGAATCCAACAACAATTGTATAGGTACCCAAATCACAGGCTGCAACTCTATAAAAGATGCCCACATTATGCAGGTTTGAAACTTTATAATAAACTACCAGTAACTGTAAAAAATTTAAACTTCAACAGATTTGAACAGAAACTGAAGACTCACTTTTTGCTGAAATCCTATTACAATTTAGAAGAGTTTTTTGAGGACCCCTTGAGTGATTTTTGCTGACCTGCATGAATTTAACTCGAAGGAACTTATATTAATAATCGTCTAATATATTTAACCTTTATTGTATTTTAACCGCCTGTAATTTTAATTACAATTATTGACTGATTGAAAATTATTGTTTTAGAAATTATTGTTAAGAAATTACTGTTTTAAAATTATTGTAAAATTTGACGAGACATCTGCCTTGGCAGTCACTCTGCATTTCTGGCGTTTTATGTCAATAAATATATTTATTTATTTGGCAGTCATGTTCAGTTAGACGTTTGGATGCGCACTAAGAAAGGATTTTTTAAACTTTCCAAGGATACGCTCATTACTCTAATAGTTTTGCGTTTTCTCAGATTTTATGAGAACCAATCGCCAGAAAATGTTGAAATTTTGTGAAGCGATTGAGAAATGTGAAAATGCGTTGCAGGTTGTATACTCTTTTCACAAGAAGTGAGCAGAAACGTCTCTGGCCACGCCGCCTAGGACAATTGCTCACATTCAACAGATGGCCGATTCGAGGATTCTTGTTTGCTATTGGTTCAGTGTTAGGCCACGCCCCCACAGGAAGTAGATTCTGAATATTTTGATTAGGAAATGTGAAAATGCATTGCGAGTTGCATACTCGTTTCACAAGAAGTGAGCAGAAACGTCTCTGGCCACGCCCCCTGGGACAGTAGTTTACATTCAACAGGTGGCCGATTTGATCATTTTTGTCTGCTATTGGTTGAGTGTTAGGCTACGCCCGCACAGACAGTAGATTCTGAATATTTTGATTAAGAAATGTGAAAATGCATTGCGGGTTGCATACTCTTCCCACAAAAAGTGAGCAGAAACATATCTGGCCACGCCCCCTGGGACAGTAGTTTACATTCAACAGGTGGCAGACCCTAGGAAATTTTACTGCTATTAGTTGAGTTTTTGGCCACGCCCCCACAGGCAGTAGATCTCGATTATTTTGAGTGGGAAATGTAAAAATTCATTGTGGGTTGCATACTCTTTTCATGAAAAGTGTGCAGAACCAACACCTGAATGACAGAACACCTGAGTGTTGGCAGAACCAACTATGACCGGAATCTTCCTTATTATTCCATCAAGTAAGAAAAATGTATTGAAATGAGGAGATGATCTTGAAATTATTTTAGCTGTCACCAATTCTTGAATCTTTTCTTGGATGGGTTATATATTGGTATATTTCTCTCTTCACACCCTCTCACCATACTGGAAGTGAAAATGTTATTTTCTCAATATTGAAGATATCTTGTGAAAAAACATGAATAAGTTTCTATGGGAATTGATAATATTGATATTACATTAAATTTACAAAATTTATTGAAGTTGTGGCATTTTTCAATGGTTGTGTGCAAGTAATCATGACTGAATCTTATTTATTCAGAAATAACATCAATAATTACAAGAAAAACAACAGACTTAATTTGAAACTAATCTATTGAATTCCAAGAACTTGACAAAACATTTTCTCGCCGCATCCAATCAAAACTGGAAGACATCAATCTATTTTCATATTAAACTCTTTTAAGATCGTAAATACGAAAAAATATCTGTGAAAACTAAGGATCTGTGAATGCCTTCATAATAGCGTATAGATACTCTGAGGTTGAATGATAAATAGTCAGATTCTAGCATATTTAAGATTAGACAAATAATTGTATTCTCAAATCAGCTCATTGGGAGTTAATAATGAACAATATTATATGAAATCAAGAAATTTAAATTTTAATGCAATAAAACAATGACGTCATTAACTCATTAATGGGGTACGGGGAGTTACTGGAGCAAAAATGAATCATTCTTCTGAACTTTGAATGTGTATAGACACAGAATAATGGCCGTAATCGAGAGTCGGCGATAGGAAGGGAGGAAAGTGTATGATTTCACGTCGCAGTGTGTGTTCGGAGGTATCGCGAATAAAGATGAAAATTTATCTCATTTCGCAAAGTAAACTGGTTTGTTTATACACGTGCTCAGGCATAGCACCACTGCAATTAATTTCATTTGTTTTGTGCTCAAACACAACACCAAAATCAAAATGCCCATGATCGTTGACTGTACTCTTTACATGTAATAATATACGTGAGGAACTTGCTTGGTCGGTTGGTTCAACAATAATATGCCGTTCAGTTACGTGATTTCATCTAAGCAGTTTCAAGTAATTGAAGTCGTGTATAACTGTCTATAACGCGTCTGTAACGCGGCATTTAATGGCCGCCATCTTGTTTTCTCGAGAAGAGAAGCATTTTTAGTGCATAATTATAGATATTCTGAATCTAAAGAGAAAAAGGAAGAGATTGATACCATTTTCAAGTCTCTAACATCAAGGAGACATGAAGGAAAATAGTTTTTATATAACATGTTAGTTGCCTTACTCCGCGCATGCCCCTCTTTGGGTCTCGCTGTACCCTTCATCGAGGCAGAAAAAGCCTTTAAAACCACATGGTTGTAAAGCTAAAAAATAGATCTACAACTTATAGATTTAACATTTTCAACTATCTGATGCATAAAAAAACTAAAGACAGAAAAACGAAAATTTTCATAAGAATTCTATCATTTTTCATATTAAAAAATGTATAACTTATTATTTATACGTTTGGGAGTTATGTTTTATATAGCTCATGTAGATAATTTTATAAGGAACAATTTGAGAGAAAAATTGAAAGGATATCTCTAAAAATGACTGAGTTATGGCCGAAACAGTGAAACTCTGAAATTCTCGGATGCCATCTTGGATTACAGGTGACGCACCCCTCGGAGAGCTTATGACCACCGATATTTTTTTTCTCCAGGTCAAAACGAAGAGATTGATACCACTCCCAAACTTCTTTACTCAAAACGCACACGGGATTATACTTTCCCCCGTACTACCAGACGGAATCAAGTTTACCATCAGACGCATCGTAAATGGATCATCAGTGCTTTTATGATGATAAAATAATTATTAACAATTTTTTATCGCGGATGATGCCCATAAGCATTTTTTTTTTGCTCATGCGCGTGGGCAATGGAGAATGCGAGGGTGATTGATGATGTGGTTATTTAAACATATTATTATTTGAATATTTGGGTATATAATAGCAGTGTATAGCTGCCCCAATAAGATGGGAGGTTCCGTCTGCTCCTTTCACGCTCCAACAGCAGATGTTGTAAATCAGATTGGCATTTAGGTATGCCTTGATGATGTTTGTAGAATCGAATGAGACAATAATGCTCAAAAAAGTAATACTTAAGAGTTACTTTAGTAATACTTTAGACTTCACTATAGGTAATACTTTAGATGAGATGTTTGTAGATTACATCAGCGAGAAAACCGCACAAATTTTTGGCGACAGCTAAACCAGTTCACATAAACTGTAAAATGTTATAATCCTATTTGATTTTTCCGTTACCCCTGGAGGATAAATAGTCTTCAAAATTCAATAACTTCAAGACTTTACATTTCTGGTGATTTATCCTTTTTCTAAATTTGCTGCATGGATAAATATCATGGATTCAAGTATTTACTGTATGATGATCACTAGCATTCACAGCAGCATTCGATCTTCGCATTATAGTATAATAATTATAGCATTATAATATTATAATTATATTAGAATGTATTATTGTGGTATTGAACTTCGCTATGAATGGTTGTAGCCTACAGCTTATCGACAAAATAGCGGATATACAATAGTTTGCGGCCCTCTAAGGATCATGATAAAAATTATACACTCTCTGTAAGAAAAAGAAATCCACATTCATCCTTCATTGAAGAGAATATGAGTATCCCAGTACATGAATAAATTATGTACATGAGTAGTATAGCTCATTGTTATATCCCTTAAGGAACACTGAGATAAAATTTTTAAATCCGGAATGTATCAGATGTAACTCTGAACAGTTCAAATTAGCATCATCAGTAAAACATTGAGAAGGAGTAGCTTGAGAGTAGAGAAACAACGGAATTGTCTTCTCGCGACTTACAAAGAAGTTTTCTCGTAGAGTTTCAAGGAAATTGCAGACAAGGGTAGGGAAAAAGGGGGGCTGATGTTGCCCCTCCTTATGTCAAGCCTCAGGGGTGTTCGTAGAGGGTGGAGCGAACGCTGAGCTAAGGTTCGATCACATTTTAATGAGAACGACTCCAGTTCGCAGTCATTTTTCTTCATGTTTTGTCGCGTTCAGATAAAGTTTCCCGGCTTCGAAGCCCCCCACCCCTCTCACCGCTCGCACTAACAATCACTCCTATCTCGAGAACGAATGCTCGCTTCATCTGAAGAGAAGATAACTTTTGTCTGCCGTATTCTTCTCCGCTTCACTCACCTTCTCCCATGCCTGTTTCTTCTCTTTTCCCTCGACAAAGAACGTCAAAGTTCTTCTATTTGAAAGTGTATTTAAACAGGCGTGAAACAGAGCGCCGAAATCAGAGAGAAAAATGAAAAAATAATATGAAGATGATATAGTCATGAAAATCTAACAAATCATCTCATCTGAATTGCTATTCTTTTAATGATAACTCATATTGAAATTTATTTTCATTCAAGCTCCTCAAATGAAGAGAGTCATCTCTATCTACATGTATTCGAGAACTTATAAAAAAATAAGACATTTGTCACCTAATAGGCTTTGTCACCACATTAATAAAATAATTGTGGTGAATTTTTTTTGAAATAGAATATAGAGTTCGTCTAGCAAAAAAACTCCCTCACAATCACCAACTCGAATATGATAGCATATTACAGACATATTTAAATCGAACTGTGGGTGAGGATTCCAGCAAGGATTTTCAATATCCGACCTTCTTTTCTTATGAGCCCGTAATTTCCAACCAGTCAGTGAAGAAAACTCAGAAAACGAGTGCGAACAGTATAAATCGAAAAAAGTCAGTGACCGGAAATAGGGCGGCCAGCATTGTGATTGTTGGCCTCTTCATGAAATACGAGATGCTACCGAAAAAGGAGAATATAAAAGCGAATTTATAGCGCGGCTTTCAGCGAAGGTGTCGTCTCAGGGTTTAATCAGGTTCGGAGGAGCCGTTTTATTGCATTGTGGATAATACGGCAGGATGGATATTGCGGCCGAACAGACCTTGTGAGGAGTTGGAGAGAAATAAGAGTTAAGGAAAAACCAGGATGTAAGGGAGTTGTGCAGGGATGGGTAGGAGATTACCTCATTTATCACGTTTTGGAGGGAATCCTGGTGGTGCCCGCGGACAGAAAAGAGCGGGAAGGGTTTGCGCAATTGGCGGTGGGAGGGGACCGGACACAATTTCCGGGCCTCCAGTCCAGTAATGAACTGTCAGCAGCTGGTGGATGACCAATGGCCGTCTTAGGTCCGGCTCGCCTTTAATTTCCTGGCTTCTATCATCGGAGGAGATCCATATCGCGCACCTTTCTCTTCCTGTCCACAGCCGCCACAGCTTCCCTTGCCAATGCATGCAAACACACAGCCCTGCGTCTTGCTACTATTCAATATGGCTGCGTCATAGCTCATTTCCACCCCTCTCGAGATGGTGATAGTCTATGATTTAGTGCAAAAGTATCTCTGGAATCTTAACCATATTAATGTATTATATTGTAAAAAAGTTGAGAGAAGATTCCGGGTTTATATATGAAGATGTACGATTATAATATTAATGAACTCTATCTAAAATCTTTCTGATTTAGTCTAATAATCTTTGCCAAGCTGGAATCAGAATATATTTTTACTGTGAGTAGATCAATTGTTGAGTCAATTCTTAAAACTAGTATAGATACCATAATAAACCAGCATTAAATTATATTTCAACTCAATAAAAGGTAAATGTGACAATTGAGATTTCATAATACCTCATAGCAGCTTAGGGAATGGAGTAACATAAACTTGAGAGATCTTAAACTGGAACAAAATTTACTAAAAATAAACAATCAAATATATTTCGAAAAATATCGTGCCAACACTGGAACACAATAACAAATCAATGAACAAATGCTTTTAATTCATCAAGTCAATAAAATTTGTTCATTTGATATGTCGGTGAAAGATAATTCAATTTTTGCAATTGGCTGATACCCAACAATTTCTCAAACTATAGGATTAAATTTTGATAAAATATTAATGTTATTTCCAGAATTTCTAACTCTGAAATTGATCAATCCATCGTTGAACTGTTCATAGTTTTTTGTTATTGGAGATCACGTCAAAGCAATACCGAGCTCAAAGAAAAAATAATCTTTCACTCTGAACTATTTTACACGACAATGCAGTCATAAATTTGAATATTAGTTTAAATAAAAACTACTACTCACACGTGGAGCGCTTTCGGATTCTACTCCATTTTTCCATTTCTACTCCAGTAGAATCCGAAAGCGCTCCACGTGTGAGTAGTAGTTTTTATTTAAACTAATATTCAAATTTATGACTGCATTGTCGTGTAAAATAGTTCAGAGTGAAATATTTACCAGCAGTTCGTGATGGAAAACAAAATAGATGAGAAAAAATAATCTTTTCAATTCCAAAACAGGAAGCTTTATCTCGTAGACCTAATGTATAACTCTACTTGAAATAAGAATAATTTAAATTGGGATGAGCACCAGCATTGATTTAGTTTCCTTATAAATGATTCAAGAGAGGAAATCAATAATAATTATCAAATAATTATTTTTTTGACTCCAAAATGCCAGAACAGAAAAACTAGTCAATTGTTTTAGGAATCCGTATTTTCGTGAATTGCCAGAGCAGTAAAAGCCACCGGTTTGCTGGGGCTGGCGCAAACGGTTGCCACGTAAAAAACAAGAACAACCTACTCTGAATATTTTACTGCATTCCTGCTACATTGGGCCACAGCTCTGCTGGTTTTTTCAAAATAGTGTTTGGTCAGTGGACAGTGTGAGCAATAGGTGGTGAGTTGGTAAGTGGAGGGGGCTGGGTTGGTTGCTCTGGGCAGATTGTGTGTGCGCTGTATTTAAGAGCAGTAATGAGAAGTATAAATAACACGTAGAGGTATAAATAATGTGTGGTTTGTGCCATGAAGGCGTGAGGGGTGACGTTGGGTGACCGCAGGCTGACAACAGTACCCAACCCCCTTACAAAACGCCCCCCCATCCGGTACCCCCTCAACCACCCCCTAGAAAAACCGCATCAGCTCTCTTCCAACTGCCCCTTCTACTTCCGAGGTGCGCCAGAAAATTTTGCCTTGTTTTAAACCTCCCCATCTTTGCACCGCCGTAATTGTAATTATTTCTGTAGAGAGAAAGCAGCAACTACAAACAAATTACGTTCATGCGGCTGCGTTGTTCAACTTTTCATCTCATGCAGCTGGACTTGATCACAAACGGCAATGGATACTTTCGAGCTCTAAAAAATATCATTCAAATCACTAAGGGTTTGCAATTTGGGAGATTCTGAATGAGTGATTTGAAAATATGTTCCAGGCTTCCGTCATAGTAACTCTCTCATCATTGAAGAATGGGAGGGATAACAAACTTATACGAAGATACATTCTTGAAACTTATGTCGAAATTGATGAATATCTTCATAGTTGAATTTACAGAAATTGTTCTGATCGTCAAATACTTTTGATGAATCTCATCACATCCAAAACAATGAATTTTATCTCACTTTTCAACTTTTATTGCAGTTCTGTACATATTATTTTTCATATCAAACACTAAATTTGGTTTCTGTATATCTACTTCATACTAACTTACCTCTACAAGGAGAACGAGAAAAGTTTTGAAGGCCACTTATGCTTCATATAGACTGAATGATTTTGACTTTGGAAAAATTGAGTAATTATTTTCCGAGCTATGAATTTTTACATTCCAACACATTTTGTTTGTCTTTCACAGTGAGTGATATCTGACATTTAGGAAGAATGATTTCATTATCTAAGATTTTTTCAGATCAATTATCTCGTCTGCATCCAATGGCAGTGTTGGAGCAGACTATTGGTTATGGTGGAAATAACATCCAGACACAAAGACATCAGAATACGCGGCTGCCGAATGTCGTGATTTAATTATGCGGCAGACGTGTGTTTTAAATGAGCCACCTGATGACGGCTTAATACGACAAGTGTTCAGACGTTCTATTCAGATGCACTTGTCAACGGTAATGTGACATAACAGGTATTTACACTCAGATCGGTAGCGGATTGTGACGGACCAACGGACGGTAGAAGTCTGCCGCTGCGAAATGTCACTGCGAACGAAAAGAGAAGATTGAATCATCCACCATCACCTAAACTGAAATGGACTCAGACAAACACGCAACTGTCGCGTCATCCCATCAAACCAATCCACCTTCATCTTCCAACCAAAACACGTGTGTCCATACTAACATGTCTAGTACATTGTGCAAATCTATGTATCGTTTATCGATGGAGTGTTCTCCTCTCTATTTACTCGTGTAACTTCTATTTATATTTCTATCATGAGGATGTTGCACAAATGGATGCGACAAGCAAAACTCTTCAGTGCTTGCTGCAATGTTCATTACCAAATTTGAAGTTTGAGTGCAACCACGACAATGACATTTGTTCAACACTCGCACTACATGTATCCATCTGTAGAATTAGCGGGAAATGCTTGTAGGTTTCAATTAGTTGTGTTCGCAGACTAACTTTGCTCCAGAGCAGCGATGCGATATTGATTAATGCAATACTGATCAATTGAATACACTTTTGACTGATTTGATAAAGCTTATAGTTCAGTATCAATCTTGTATCAGTATGCATAGACTCTAGCATATCATGGATACTAGTATTTTAGTATCCATGGAATCAACTACCAAGAAAATCTCCGTTTAATGAGTGTTGCACGGTATTCCATTTTTCAAAAAGTATTTCGAATAGATGACCAGTAACAGAATATGGACAAGTCGACTGGAACTTCATTGCCTGCTGAAATGAATTGGTCAAAGCCATATAAATATAATTCCCTTAAATATCGTGAAATCGATCCCAGTCACTTACTATTACCAACATCCAGAACATTTGCTAGGTTTTTCAGAACTGCATTTCTATTAAATTACTTTTAACCGTATTGATAAATTATTTGTTGTAGCCTATGTTTTGAAAATCTTTACTTTATTAACCATATCAGAAAGCCAAATTATTGAGTGACCTCTTCGAAAGTTATTTCCATTACTTGTAAACTATCGCAGAGATAAGAAGCTTCAGCTTCCTGGGTAAGGTGTTACGCAGAAATCATTATAATTCGTGCCGGTTTGTATATTTAATTGACGTCGAAATTGCCATGTCAGGTCAGTCTGGAAGATTGATATCCGTTGAGGATGTGATTTGAGGAATAAATTAATCAATTAATCAGGCCTTACGTGTAACTAGCTTCGCAGGATTGCTGCGGTGAATGATGAGCCGTGTAAGCAATGAGCGAGCGGAACCGAAGGTGAGATGGGGTTTGGATTGTGGTATTCGGTGTTTTGTTGTGGAAGGGTTACTTAGATCTGGGAGGCAGATGATCGGTCAGCGGGGGGTCAGCCGGCATACCGGGCCACAGCAGGAGGCAGCTATCTAAGCGGATTATCATATGATCCAATCTAAAGAGTTGTCAGAATCCTTGAGAAATGCTTTTCCCCCAGTTCTCAGCCACAGCTTTGTATTCACCGGCAAGCAATCTTTTAAAGTCTTTACTGTTTGCATTGGTAAGTTTGTCACGTTTCTCAAATGAAGTCCAACTCGAATAATTTGAATGATGATCTGACATATTAATAGAAACCGAGTAGCCCGAACGTTCTTTACAACATCATCCTAGCTGAGCTGGTCGATTGAAGCTCGGCACTGATCAATAGACTATGAGATATCAGCTAGTTGAAGTCCAACTCGGTTTCTGTTATTATCAGTTCACCATGAGGAAGAGGAAGTGTGATAGATATAAATAAGAAGAGAAAAGGTATAAGGATGGAGATAGGAGATGGAAAGAGATTGGAAAAATATTGCTTTATTTTCATATGAATTTCTTCTATGATCAATTTACTATAAGGAAGAGGAATAATGATAATAAATAATATAAATGAGGAGGATGTAATTCGAATGATGAAGAAGAGATACTAGAGTTGAATCAGAATTAGAAAAATATTTTGAAAGAACAGAAGAGAAATTTTGATAGACTGAACAATATTTCCAAGAAGTCGATGAGAGTGATTGAGGGAGAGACATGGTTTTCAAGAAAATTAGAAATAGATGATAGAGAAATCCAATAATGGAAAAAACTTAAATATTTATAATTATAATCTTATTGGAGATCTTATATCCAATCATAGTGGATAATTGTAGAGAAGAGAAATGGATTTCAATATTGAATGGATCAGATAGGCTTTATAGAAATAGATTTATACGTAGCCTATAATATAATCTGCTTCAATAACACAATTTCAAGTATTTTGGTTCGGTGAATCTAATCATTATGCTTGGCAATCATACTATGATTCTGATTTTTCTGGAAATGAATCATCTGATGCTAATCAATGTTACTATAGTCCATTCACGATCACTTGATACAAAATAAACAAACCTTTTGCGCGCGTGTGTGTGTGTGTGTGTGTGTGTGTGTGTGTAATGGAAGGTCTTCTTCTATGCGAAAACGTCTGATGCAGTTGAACAGCTGACTCTTGTCTGGAGCTGTGATTTGCTACAGTCCGACTTGTATTTTCTCAAGACTGTTGTCTTGAGCTGTGATTGGCTACAGCTGTTGGTCTGTGGCCGAAAATCTCGCATAGAAGAAGACCTTCCATTACACGCACACACACTCAAAATGTTGTTTTATTCCGTCTCAAGTGATCGTGAATAGTACATTATACCTGTTATAATAATTCATCCAACCTGCTGTTTAACGTTATATATTATTGAATGATGCCGATAAAATGGTGCTAATTTTATGTTTTGAATTTCAAGTCGGTAATAGCCAGATCGCTTGCAAAGATTTGAGCGATTCAAAGGAGTCACTCTCTTTGAGATATCCGTCGCTGGAGTTGCGGGTGTGACTCGTCCGCCCCATTTCGCATAAAAGTTTGTAGGCTACACGGACTTCGGGCGCAGTTAACAAGCGCGGATGCAAGTGCAAAGAGCAGTCTCATGCTAGGGGGACAACTTAGGTGTCAACTTTAGTCGGGTAATGGAGTCCTGTGCTCATGAACTAGGGACAAGTTTGACAATTACTTGTGTTTAGGCGCCTAGGGGACAGACCATCCCCCAGCCGTTCAACTTCTCACTCTCTTCAAAACACCTTTCAATGCCACTTCTTCCAACCACCTTTGTTCTTCACTTCCAATGCGATTTCGCCCCTTCTGCATCAATTCGGATGATGGATGATAAAGATTATAAATAGAGATAAATTTCTTAATAGTTTCTAATTTGGGGAATGAAGTGGAATTTCTAAGTGGAATTTGATATTTCCGAGTACAGTAGAAACTTGACCGTCACTCTTTTAAACGTCACTCTCTGTTATCCGCCACTGCTGCTGTACTCACAGTACAGTAATTTTACGAACATTAATTGAGCAAAATTGTAGCAGATCTGTGTCACTCTTGTGTGTAAGTACTGCTGTATACTTAATAAAAACATTTATTATCCACTTGAGCATGGTTCACTTTTTTTACAATACCTTTCAATATACCGTTAGGCCTACTATTTATAAAGACATTTCTGTTATCCGTCTATTCGTTCAACCATCATAATCCCGTTCCCGTGGGTGACGGTTAACAGAAGTTCTACTGTAATTTAATTTATATTCTTGGTGCTTTTTATTCAAATATCATCCGTTCAAAATTCTAAATCGATAATTCATAGATTTTTTATATTCGGCGGTAAAAATTTGTGATTTTGAAATAGTGAGTTTGAACATAACCTTTTCTTATAGCCTTTTCTCATCCAAATTAGGAAAGAAGACGATTTGGACATGTGTCTGTGTTTTCACTCATCGGTATACTTGTAATGTATGTAATAAATACAACCAATGTATCAGACGTTTTTATAGCGGAAAATTCAACCTTAAATTCACGTAGAATCAAGATAGTCTAGAATTAAAGGGGGTGCAAAAAGAGGTTAGCATTTGAAAATGCCGAAAATCGACACTCACGCTTAGCCTATCAGAAATCCACATTGTAAAAAGGCCTCAAGGCTGGTATTAGACGGTAATAATTCCAATTAATATGAATATACGAAATCATATTTTTATAATAATTATGTCATAGAATCCAACCAAAAGTTTTTGGTTAATAATGTTACCTGGGGTTGTTTGATCTTTTTTTAATGTTTTAAATTTTTTGTTAAAAGGTATCACACAGACTTGATTCGATCCCTCTCTTGTTCCCCAACCAACTTTTACAAGAGTTTTTTTTTTCTATTATTTTGAACTGAACCGAACAGTACGATATTGCAAATTCCACTCTTCAGCAGAATTGCATTATTTTTTCCGTCCAAAAATTCTATTTGAAAGATATTTCTACTTTGTTGGATAAGTGGATATACTCGTTTTGTTGAAATGTCAGTTTTGAAAAAAGGGTTGAAATAAAAACGTCCAGCTTCCCCTAAGGGGATTACAATCAACTGTAGATGGAAAAAGCATTCAAGAGTCATGCCATTTTTAATAATTGATTCGTTTTAAATCTCTGCTGACATTAAAAAGAAATATAAGGCGGTTAATAGAACTTTTCAAAGCTTTTGCGTTACGGTATGGAAAAAGTTGACACATTTTTTTATCTTTTCGAGAACTGACGGGCGGTCACCTGTAAAAAATTCACCTTTTTAAAAAAGCCACCCTTTAATATAGAAATAACTTTCAGAAAAAATATTAATGAACATATAAAAAATCTTTGTGAACTTGTCACTGAGTACTTTCACCGTTTCAAACGCCCTTCATTGACAGGTTACCACAAAAGACGTTTCACAATAGAGTGACAGGGAGAACTTGGGAGGGAGGTCCAGCTTTCATTTTAATTAATATAAAAATGTTTAAAAAATGCGTCTCAAAAAATATTCTCATACGAGAAGCCTAATTGATTTGACAGTGTTATGAGGAGCTGCTGGTGCGACATTGCGTATATTCCATTTTATAAATCCAAAAATTTTAACTAAACTTTTGAGTTTCCTTTTGCGGCTATTCGATATCAATCCATATTCAATCAATAATAATAATAATATTCGTGTAACCTGGCTGGCTCAGGTCTGGTGTCAGAGTTTTCAGGTCGCTCCTGAACAATTTCAGGGCCTCTGACATGACTTAACGACTGTTTTCAGGCAGCCGGGACCGACGGCTTAACGTGTCCATCCGAAACACGGGGAAGTGGCTTGAGAAAAATTTCTGGTCTGACCTGGGTTTGAACCCGGGACCTTTGGGTTGCAACGCCAGCACTCAACCCACTCAGCTACGCCACCCCCTATTATTCTATTATTCCCCCGATACTATTCAATCAAATCACTGATAGTATCAATTGTTTCAGCTTCCTACTCAATGAAGAGCCATGATTTCCTACACTAGTTATTCTCCTTTTCACCATTATTTCCGTAATTATCATTTTGCGGTATACTCTTACTTTAACAATAATAAACTATTCTCAATAAGAATTTTTATCATATATTTCTGTTAGGAAAGGAAATCAAATTTGATTCTGTTCCTGTTCTGTGATTCAGTCGCTGACTTCTGCCTGTCGCCGGTCGCCTCATTGTTGTTGTTTGTGAAGATGCGGAACTGGATGTGGGAGCCAGTGGCAGTCGCTGTGACGTGTCCCCCGTGCCCTAAATCAGAGGCCGGTCGAAGCTAATGGCCGGAAAAGTCGCATCCGATCGCTTTCCTCCACGGTTTATTTCACATTTGACTTACGGCGCGCTCTGCGGCGGGAAAATGCTAGCATTTTAATAAAAAGCTAACCACAGAAGCTTGGCTGTGACTGAGCCACTTCCTGCTTATCGATTGCACATATCTCTCGTTTATTGGTTGACTTCTGCTGCTGCTATTGCCTTTGTTCTTTCTTTTCCACCCTGGCCGAAACCGCTCACGTCTTTCTCCTATTTGCTATTGTTTCCAAAAGAAATCAAGCGGCGGTAGTCATCGAGTGGTGCGCTGTCTACCGAAACAATGGATGACTTGGCTTTGCTTTCCCGTTTTTACAATGTTTTAGCTTGTTTCGTTTCATTTTCTCAACAAATCACCGAATTGTTCTTCTAAATTGTAGATTATAGATTTTCGATAAGGTATGAAATTTGTGAATTTCTTGCAAGAATGATTCCAGTAAATATTTTAAACTGAATTTCTCAGTCTGTGTATTGTTAGCCGACGTCCACACATTGAAAAATTTTCTTTCCTCGTTCTCATTAGCTACAGTATTTCACAATAATATTATCAATGTGTTGAATTCTATGACCCTATTGCCGTTGCTGTTCGAGAGCAATAGAGAGTTTGAAGCTTGGCGTTCTTGTTCCAAAGTCTCTTATCTTCTCGAACTATGAATCAGATTGGATACTGGCTTCCCTCCCTGAATGTCTGGGAAGACAGTTACAAATTCATCAGCTGGAAATAAATTTCTCTGCTAGATGCTTTCCATTGAGTAGCCAAAAATAACTGAATCTATACCACAAGACTAAGCTGACAGAGACACATTTTTCTTACTCCGAGTCAACTAAGTTGCTGCTGGCTTGAATTAAAACAAAGTGGCTGAACGCTTTTAAGCTTGTCAATCGTTCATTTTATTTACAACACTGTCATAGAAAGAATAATGGTTATGAGCAGTTATTTACAAAAACTAATAGAATGATTCTATTGCAAATTGAGTGCATGATCTTTTGACACTTTTATTTCTTCTCATTCAAAAATTTTTAAATATCTATTGTTGGTTTAAGTAATCCTCTGAACTTGATAAGGTTAATATTTACGGAGTGAGCCCTTACAAATTTTTCAAGCATCATTTATTGCTCCAATAGAAAAAATCAATTCTCACGTAGCTGGGTTTTCAAAGCTTTGCACTCAATGGATTTGTAATGATTTTCCATTGTAGGAACCTCGTGTGTTATAACCTATACATGACATTTTCAAAGAAATAATTTAGTTCACAAAGAAAATATTTTCTTCATCAACCTTTTTATTGAGTCATTTAATAATTCTATTTGAGCTATAATAACGTTATTATTTTTGATAATGAATGATTGTAATTAATTATTCACATTTTCTATTGATTTTGTACTTGTGAATAACAATATTTGTAAGCTTGACAGAGTGAGCTTGATATTGAATCATACTTGCCTATCATCGAATAATCAATAACAATCAATCATACAATCATCCTACAGTTACGTTATAGTCGATCCTAACCTCCTTACCTCTTTTCTTCCTCATCGTCTAATTGAATGGAGTGCAAATTCTATTTGATTGTATGAAAGTGGCACATTCATTTTAGATGCTGAAATATTATTCTATGGTTTGAACCACTGCAATGATTTCCGTTATAATCATGGTTGAGTGATAGGCAGTCCAGAATTCGCCACTTCATAAAAATGAAGAAGTCATTTTTTCTATTATTATTATTTGTTGTTACAATTGCGACTTATTTAAAGTATTTCAAGCAAAGGTGATAAGTGGATGATGATGTTTAGGCTACATAGTGAATGAATGATGATGGATGATGAATGTTTACTTTACAATTACATTTACGATTCTATTTTATTTCATTATAACGATTCTTATGAGAATATTAGAATTTTTTTAAAACATTTCTATCATACAAACCTTTAGATGGACGAATAGAACTGCCTTGATTTTAAAACCTGAGAGGGTGAATTTAGGACTCAGCCAGCCCTCCCTTATACACTTATACACCCACTACATAAAAATAAGTAATAACAATACCTTAGAGTAAACAAAAATAAATGAGAACATCATACTCTAGAGTTGCCTAAAATAACATATATATTATAAAGTGTTGATGGTTAGCCGATCTTATTCACTTGTTCAATAACAAATTATTGTATAATCTTATTGATATCAACATTCAACACATCTACAAAATTACAATCGAAAATATGCATAGGCCTAAAACTAAATTATTGATTTATACACTATCAAAATATACTGAACTTCTTCAATATACTTCTTTATTTCTGCCCCGGTATGCCTTGCAGCCTCGGGGTAATATATTGAGCTATGTAATTGATTTTATAAAATTTTATTCCATATAGAAATGGATTACTTTCATTCTAGACTTCTTATTAACTTGGCGTGGTTTTTTTTTGTAGTTTGACACACAAAAGTTTTACCCTTGGGACTTTATCATTTTTAAACCACACGTCGGAGTACAAGTTTTGTTTTGCCGACTTGCAACACAAGGATGTAATAATTACAGAATAATGTAATAAATATGTATGTAATAATAAATAATAAATGATGTAATAAATAGAATTATTCCATTTCATTAAAGAAAATCAACAAAAGATATCAATGAGGATTAACCAATACTGAAAAGTAACTACCAGGAACAAACTTAGAGGTAGAAGAGGAATAACTTGATTGGAATAAGGAAGAGAAAAACGAAGGGAATAGTTCTACTGGTAACAGTTTGGGAAAAGAGAGGTTCTCGTAGAATCGATGAAGGTGGACCAAGTAATGAGTTTTCTGCACGAATTGATAGCAACCCTCCGGCTATCCCGCTGAGCCACTCCTCAAAACTACCCTCAATATCATTATCTCTCCAAACGTTTTTTGTCTTCTTGGTCTAACAGCTTCAAGCTCCCTGTTCACTGTGACAGTAGAGCAATTTGATTATTGGAAATTCCTGAATTGTAAACTCTCCGGTTTTCCAGTTATCTTCAAAATTGGTTATCCAGTTTGCGCAATGGAGGTTGTATTCATGAATAGAATTCCAATTCTCTGATTTATTTGATTCATTCTATCACATTTGATCATGGTTTATTCACGAATCAATTTTCAAAACGCTATTGATCTGAACAAACTCTTATCTGAAGAATAACTTTCGATGAGAGTCTTGTATTATGTTCTATCATTGAATATTGAAATTCACCAATCAAAGATTTACGTTTGAGTCACTCAGAAGAATAAATTCCAATGTTTCTGCCTCTACAAGATCTAAATCTGTCATAATCTGTTTAATATCCCGTAGAAATTCTAAATTAATTTTGTTTAGGTGACAGAGTAGATTGTTTAGTAGATAAGAGAAGCTTATAGTATCCTAGAAAGTAAGATAGTATTCTATAAATAGTATCCTAGAAAGTGAAATATTGAAAAAAAATTGTCTTGTCAGCTGATTCATCCAGCCAATTTCTTCGTTACCAACTATAATTAGAACCAAGGCCGTTATCTTCTCATTTGATGACTTCACCTCAAATTCATTCCGCTGCATAAAATGGGAAGTGCCGGCAACTTTACGTTATATTTGACCTTTGCCTATCAATTATTTGTTCCTGTAGGAGAGTCTTATCCGAATGCCTCTTGAAACGGAAATACCAATCGAACTGACGAATTAGCAAATCGTAGTGATCATGTCTAATTAGGAATAGGACGCGTCTTCTTGTGGGATCCGTCCGGATGACAGTCCAGAGGATGGGGATGGCATAAAGTGGACCTTCCTGTTGGTGGGTGGCCGCCGTGCCCCGTGTGTTATTTATGCCATCGTGTCCAATTGTCGCAAGCAAACCGATTGACCCCTCCTTCCAATGTCATTGCAGTGCCGTGAATGAGATCACTGCCCAATCTGTGTCATTTGTGACGTCACCGATATTCATTGTTGCGGCTCTTGTATGTTCGCTCAAGCTGAGGAGAAACGTCTTCACAAGTCATTCTTTATTACAATAGGTGTCTTCTCAGCTTGCACGTACTATAAATAAATAGTTCGATAAAGTTCAAATAGTTATCGATAGTTTCTATTGGGGTGTTTTTATACACAGAAAGTTTAATTTCTTAATAGTTTCCATTGTGATTTTTTTTCGTTGACTGAGAAGGGAACACATTGATGTCATCATTGAGAGTGACATAATGTTACCTTGTAACATTTTTAGACACTAGAGAGCTATTTGCATCAAATTCGAATAATTTGCATGAAAGATTCAAAGATCCACCCCTACAGCTCTATGGCTCACACACATCATCACAATTTATCTTTGTTAAACATAGACGCACAACTGATGCTCAGCAGAATTGGAGTGTAGTGTTCCACCGTACTCACCTTCCCTCAGTGAATTTACTACTGTATCTCTCCCTTATTATGCCCCTCTTCTATTACAACTATCAAGAATGTACAGTACTCTACTTGTCAGGTTAAGCTCCATCAAGTAAATTATGAATGAGAGTGAGTATGAGTAGGCTACGCGAGTTCTAAGTTCTCACTAAGTGAGGGTTATTCGATTAAATTTACTATAGTAGTAAGAAGTAAACCGCTCTAGAATACGTTACATTGACTTTAATGAGTCAGCTTTGTTCTATAAAAACAACCATTAATTCGAATCATACACTGAACTGTATTATTTTATTCCTCTGTTTATTAAAGCCTTGATACAATAGCATCCATGTTGGAGAGTTAGGCCTACTCCAAGTACTCATTTTACCAATTTGTTTCAATTCGGAGTTACCTTCTTTATGAAACATTTTTCATAACATTAAATCTGAGAAATAGGAATATTCAATTGAATGGCAATTACACGCTTAATCAGGCTCTCTAGTATCTGACTGCTCAAATTTGTCAAATTCATAAATCGATCAATCATCCTTTGCGAATTCAACAGTATCGCAGCAATTTAACAGCAAGAGCTGTCAAGTATAATTATTCATTCCCAATTAACTTTTCCCAGAAGAGGAAGCCTCAATCAATCGTAATAAATGTCGCTTTCAAACAAATGTATACCAAAAACTAATCCGATATCGGCTTCCTCACGATAACAGAGTAAATACTGCTTGAATATATTCCATTACTTATGATTACATCGAGAATAATTTGTTCGAATCAATTAACTGCACATAAATCATGTTCGTATCTATTCTATTTCACAGGTCAGGAGTTCAACAATTTTGTGATAAATTTGACATCAGAAATAGTGTTACGCGCGTCATTGGCTCTGAGTTTTTATTGTAATTGGACCCACATGATCACTCGATCAACTAATGCCAAGTATATGATAGCATTCTTCTTCAACAACACTGCCTGTACTAGAGCCACATGTTTGATGTCTGGTTCAACAATATCGGAACGAAAACAAGAACTTTGATCTCAACTGAATGCCAAAAAGCAAATGACCCTAATTATTAATGTAAAAAACACACCCAGAGAAAAAATCAACCCATTAATAGATAAATGTTTAAATATCAATCTACATGACGTTGAGCTCTGTTTGGTTCATTGATTACACGGATAGTTCATCCACTTCCTCTAGTATAATTGTAATTTTGAAGACGATAAAGATTATTTTTCTTGCGTGATTTGAAACTTTTAAAAAATTATCAATCGTTCTTTCTCGTTCATAAAATCATCTACTTACGGAAAAATTATAAATACTGTATTTAGAATGACGTTGATATTCATTATTCATTTGAAATCAAGATTCTCGAGATATTTAGAAACATTACATCAATCAACTGAAAATCAAGATAATTATTATATAAATATAAAGAGTTTTGTAGGAATGTTGAAGTGTTATGAATTCGAGTACCAGGAAGTCAAATAATCAATGATAATCATGCATTCACAAATACATGCGAGTATTATGTTCCTCCTCATACAGACATATTATACAGTTACACACTCATTGTAAATTCAATTTAAATACAAATTATTGTTTGTGTAATATTTCAATTGATCAATGTGAGTTCTCCAAGAGATGTTTATAAAACATATATTGTTTTCAATTATCACTGTACAAGGAATGCTATTGACATGCATAAATAACATTACAATTGTTAGAAGATTTCGAAGGAAATTGAAATTACTTCTTTAATGTGATACACGGATTTAAAATATTATAATATAAATTCTGTCAATTAATGAACTTCATTCTAAGAAAATTTGGATAGTCCTAGTTTTTAATTCTACAGAGACTATATAAGACTTATATAGTCAATGTACTCGTTACAAGCTGTTACTTGGTCGAGAAATGATGATAAAAGCAATTAAGGAAATGAGAAATTGGGCTTATTTGGTTCAATTCCATTTGAGGAAAGTGATCTGGGGTTGTCTAGTTGTAAGTGGAGGAGTGAAATATGGCCGACGGAGATCGGGAAGTAGAGGTAAAAAAGCAGGAGCGACATCTTCCCTTCGCAATTATGTTAGTGCACTTGGTGAGTTACATTCTAGCCTTTACTTCCCCGTTTCTCAGTCCTACTTGGATTGACCTCATCTATTTAAAACACTTCAAGTAACAAGAACCACAATGTATTCAGGCTTTGTTGAAGAAGCTCAATGTCATTTGGATTATTAATGTCATCCATTTTTTATCAAGGCATTCCAGCTGATGTGAGCAGCTCTCGAGCTCATTCATGACGTAGATGTTGTAGACTATAGGCATGACGCAGACTATTCAGGTAAGCACCAAGCAAGAGTAGGCTGTACTAATTGAAAAGTTCAATCGTTGGAGGTTCAATGAGGATAGAACAATAAAAGATGCTCAGCCAACAGTTATCAAGATTCATTTCTAAGAGAAAGTAGATTGGATTGTGAATCTCTCTGGTAAATCATTTTAGTCGTAGGATAAATTCTCAAATTTTGTAGAAAGATTGCAAGGTTTAATACATAATCATCATTTGGACTGCTTTTCGAAAAATTGGAGTAAGGCAGTTTTGGGCGTGAGGCTATTAACCATTCCATTGGATTTATTCTGTACATTGATGAATAAGTGATTAAATAAATTTCATCTTAATGAAATGGAGTCTATGATATGCGCAATTTATTCTTATTTCATTTCGTGAACTAGAATTGTCACGCAAAATGGAAGCATTGTATGAAATAAATGTCTTTTACATTTAAAAGATTTTAAACAGATTACAACCATTTTAATTTCAACAATTTATTTGCAATTGAAAATAATTCAAATGGTTATGAGTTTGAATGTTTTGTATCCCGATTTATATCAAATCAAAAGGAATACTTTCTTATCAAGTGTAATTTGTGATACTGTATATTATAGTGATGCCAATTCTATATCATTAGAATTATACGCTAAATAAATAATAAATAATAATTCTAAATGATGAGTATTACATATACATATACATATACTTAAAATCTGTTATGCTACTTCCTACAAATGTTATGTACAAACAAAACATAGTTGAATTTTTCTATGGTTAATAAATAATAAAAATATGGGTGAATTAGTTCAGATCCAGCGCTACTGGATCAAATCCTGGCGAGTAATAGAACATTAGGGGAGAAAATAGAACATTAGAAATATAAAAATAGGGGAGAAATAGAACATTCGCCAGAATGCAAATGATGTGTGCCCCCTGCCAGGCATGTTTTACTGACAATATACATTTCTCGTTTGAGGAGGCAGTCACTTCACCCCTTTCCCCGCTCACAAGAGGAGTCCACCCAGGTAGCCACTCTCAACTGAAAGAGCTGACTTTATTGTCGTGGCCGAAAAGTTGCAGTCCGCATATTGTTTGATATTGGAATAACAGTGGGAGGGACAGTCCTGGGGTTTCACCGTGGCGGGGGGAGGGGGGATTTTCGGGAGTCCCTCTGGTCGATGGAGCCGGTGAGGGGGAGTGAAGGGGTGTAAGGAGCCCTGAGTGATATTTTTCAGCGTGGACTGGCTGTCATGGCCAGACACTCGCTCGTTTCTTTAATTCTTTTCTCCGTTACCCTGATCTACCCCCCTTTGAAGCAATTGCCTATGCCCCCTGCAACCCTCGCTTGCTCACCCTACTCCCCCAATTACTCCTTCTTTCTCTCTCACTCTCTCTATCAGCCGATGCATACGACAAACGTTCGTTCATTTCAACTGTCTTTTTTATTATTTCATTCAGCATTTTCCATTCTCTCTCTTCCTTCCCCCTCTCCCTCTTTCTTATGTCCCCCGCTGACGACGAAATCTCCGGCCTGTTCTTATTTCATTCCCTTAATAACTTAAGTCTCTTCGGAATTGAAATGAAATGAAAGAAAAACTGGCATATAAATCGCATCATTTTGCTTCAGCTCAATTCCTTCTCCCCGGCTCGGACCGACTATTCATCCCATTTTTTCTCCATCGTTCCAGCAGAAGAAAAGGAATCGGAAAACGGAGAAGTTTACGGGACCAGAAACGGGTCCCACTTATTATTGAAGCAGAGCAATAACTGTTTCCAAACCACTGTGAATGGTGGACGCTTTTTACTCAATTTGGGATCCGTATCATGTTATGTTCCCAGTAAAAAGCTCAAATTGACTTTCTAGATCAATCCCTAGAAACAACGTTTTTAATTAAAAATTCACTTTATTTGAACCTCTAACCTCTAAAACGTCTAACCTCTAAAAAGTCTGAATGGATTGAGTTCGATTCAAGGAACTCTTGCTCTTCTGCAAATCTGGAAATTCTCAATCGATAAACATAGAGATTGGTAATTGAAAAGAAGAGTAGCCTACAAGGAAAAAATACAAAAGACTTCGAATTTTTTCTAAGAAGAAGATATGGAGACTAATAAATTATATAACATATGAAGTAAGAGAAATCGAAGGTAAACGCTGGAAACGTAGGTCTTGAGCTGGTTCGTGATTAAAATTTAATTCTTATAATTCTTCCCATTACCCAGGAGGCACAAGCATCCAACCTTCAAAGATCTCAGTAAAATTTCACAATTTTATAATCTCAGAGTTTAAGCTATCTAATATTTAACAATTCTTCATATCTTACATGAATTGAGGTTATTGAGTCCTCCAATCTACAATGAAGTGGATTATGATGATTGCATCATATCTAAAATATCATTACAAAGTAAATACCGGTAATCAGTCTAACTTAATTTGATGATTTTTTTAAGTTTCTTGAAAACCTGGCCTTATTTTATTTAAAAATGTAGTCTTGAGGTTCAAAAGTAGATAGTTTGGCAATAAGTTTTACCAGCTATTGAATTAATTTCAAATTTTTCATACTACATAGAGTGTTCCAGAAGGAATGTGCAATACTTCTCAAGCTGTTTCTTTACACCATGAAGAGGAAAAAGTTCCGTGGGACATATCACCAAAAACGCTTTGTTACCGCTTAGATAACAATGGGGAAAAATTTAAATTTCTCAAAAAATATTCATTTTTCTATTTTTCCACTGGCTTTAGCCTATTCAGATTCTAAAATTATTAATTCCCATGTGAGATGGAATTGTAAAATCTGAGGAATTCAATGACTGTTTTATGAGGAGTTTTTAACTTGAATGGCTATTGAAATAATAGAGAAAATATTCTACCATAATTTTTATTTTCAATATGATAGAAGTTGAAGAGAATCAGAAGATATTCTGAAGAGAACGTTGAATAGCGGTGATTGTGTAAATTTTACCTAAATCTCAGAAATTGCTATCAAAAGGAGACAAAACATTGAACAAGTGAAAAATTACTGTAAAGTCGCAGTTTCAAGATTTCATTGAATTTATCATGTCGTAATTTGACATGGGAATAAATAATTTTATAACTTGAATAAAATCTCTAAAAATCAATACTTTCTGAAAAATTTCAATTTCTCACCATTGTTATCTCGGTAACAAAGGATTTTTGAGGGTACCTATGTTTCATGTTACTTTTTTCTCTACTTGGTATAAGGAAACAGCCTGAGAAGTATTGCGCTTCCTTCTGAAACACTCTGTGTGCCGTAGTATGAAACTATTGGAATTAATTCAATAGTAGTTAATAGAAATTATTGCCAAATTATACTCTTGAACCTCAAGATTATATATTTTTTAATAAAATAAGGCCAAGTTTTCAAGGCATCAAGATTTTCAACCTAGCTCAAAAAATAATCAAATTGAGTTAGACTAATTATTTACTTTGTCGTGATTTTTTTAATTTTTCCCAAGGAAGAAAGACGCCTGGGAGCCCTACTATCTGGGGTAGGGGTAAGGGCACCCACATACCCTTTTATAAAGTCCAGCCCCCCTCCCCCTAGAAAATCACTCGTGAATTTGAGTCCTTATTGCCCCCCCAGTTTTTTGGGTCTGGAACCGCTACTGGTTATAGGGAACACTTTGGTGTGAGAGTGGGACTAGCTTTCATCAATTTCTGTCTCTCTTCACAATCTTAATCACTCTCTCTCCCTCTTTCTTAATAATCTGTTCAATTTTAACCCTTAAACATCGATAAAGCATTATTGATGTATGTTATGAATATTCTTTTTTTTTTGCTTGAATAGATTAATGTCCCTTTATTGTCATTGAAGATTTATTGCCATTTTAGGGTGGCTAACATCTCATTGAATGGATTATTCTGTTAAGAAAATTCAAAGAATATTGGAATATTTAAGTTTAAACCAAGACTTTATGAATTGGCGGCTCTCTAGTTTATTGACTTGAGTCTATTTTTAGGTGACTGTAAATCCTGACTCATGTCGTGAGTGAAAGATAAACACACTTCCAACAGAAATGGGAAGAATGTGAAGAATCGTCGTAAAGAGGAAACACCAAGAACGACTACTAATGATGTCGTTTTCCTATTATTGTTATTCTGGAGTAATCTTGAAGAGAATACCGATTCCCAGATTGAAAGTGAAAAGGAAGATAATATAAAATTTGGAAGAGATCTTTGAATAGAAGTTTATGTAAGTAATGATAAGAAGGGAGCTTATTACTGAGCAGAAAACATTTGGACAAAACCGAAAAATAACGAAGAAAAGAGAATATTTGGGTGTGGAGAGAAGAAAAGCACAAAGATTCCAGAATAAAACAAAAAAAGAATGCTCATAAATAAGCGTTAATTGGTGTGCCAGGTATTCAAGCGCGCGTGCTTTCTGGATCAGAACAAATTGGAGATGGATGGCAAATTTGGCAGAAGGATATGTGTCATCAATCCCAGTGGAGAATTTCAATGAATATACGAGTATTCAAGCGACAAATAAGGAATAAGGAATAATTAGACTGATCAATCATTGTCATTCAACTTTTTCAAATGTCTAATTGGTTAAAAATAATAGGAATTTTCAATGGGGGAGAGAAAATAGCGGTTTCCATCCCCAGAAGCAGAATTAATGTTAATGTTAGCTAATACGAGTGAAACTGAAAACAATATTTTCAAAGAATTAAAAATATGGATGAAAAAGGAAAGAATTTCAAGAATCTGTAGGAATCTAGCATTAATTATTGGGTATTGGTTATGATTTATTTCCATAGAGAAATATAAGAAAAAAAATCATCTTGCCTGATGCATAAAAGCATCAATATTATACATATAAGATTATCAATTATTATCATTAATTTATAGTTAGACATTATCAGGATTTTCCAAGGTTTTGTACTTTCAGGAATAAGCCTCGCCCAATTTGAAGAGTGGAGAGTGTACCAGGAACTGATTTCGACAAACAACAGTCCACCTTGTAATCTAGGTAGTCGCAGCATCCTTGAAGCTAGAAATCAGATTTCTTGATGAATCACAAAAAGCCAATTCATTACCAGGCTTGGCATTATTCCGCCTTACTTTTGCTACATGGTTTAGAATGTTTTTCAATGTGGTTTCGAATAAAAATGAAGATTATTGATCTCCTTATTGAGATTGATATAGGGAAATGATTCTATTTGTTGCATAAATCTGACTTGCTATGTGCTTATCTTAATGTCTTGTTCAACATATTAGAAAAGTTATGATAATACCCTACCAGCATTCAAAGTTCAGATAAACTTACGCTCAGAAATTTCTAGAGATAGACAGGTTAGTCTAGAGCTCAAGTGCTCGCTTGCTTGATTATACGACAATGCTCGTTCACATTAGTTCCGAATCAATTCATTAGATAGGATGGCCCAGCTAATGAATTCCGCATTTTAAAGCCTGAGCTGTAGTGTCGTAGATAAATTTATAAACGCTGAATTTTATTATCATCAGTGGTGTTGTAAGCGCGTACCAGCTTGGGTACATAAGAGGATTATTGTAATGAGGCGAAGAGATGATACAACATTTATATGAAAATTATATTCAGAAAGTTGTGCGTCAGAATAGGTGTCCAATCAAGGAATGAAGGCCTCTCATTGGCTACCCACCTGCTCGCGGGGTGATAGATGAGCCTCTAACGAAGAAAACACACTCGCTTGTCGAGACATTAGTAGTCGGGCCTGTTCCTCTACCCAGCCGCTTTCATCGTTTTATTCTAAAAATCTTGCATGTCTTGAACATTCACAGCAATTAAGATTTGTTCCAGTTGAAAAACCTCGATGTATCGTGGTGGATGAATGTTTTTCCATCTTCGTCAGATGAACAGAATAGGACGGTGCCATGTCCAACATCTCATATTAATGAGACGCCCAGCTTCATTCCATTAGAGCGGACATTGGCAATTTCAATGTCATCAGCAATCTGTCGTCGTGGCGTGGTAAGTTACAAAGTTATGCACAGCTGAGCCCAACAAGAAAAAGAAGGATTGAATGGTTTTTTACTTGTTTTAAATCGACCAGAGGAAGGTAGCGAAATACTTAAAAGATTCTTTCTATAAAAGGGTTGTTGAGCCGATTTTCTGAATTCGAAGTATCGAAACATATTTATAAAAGCTTTTGTTCTGTGGATAATCATGGGATACTAATTTACAGTACATCTAATGAAGAAAATTTTATTTTTTCAAAAAAAAAACATTCATTTTATCAACGACAGCAAGCTGTATAAAACATGGAAAACTTCCCGTATTTCAACAACACATATTTTGATACTGTGGTTCGAATGAAATATTTCACGCAAATTGCATTCATCATTCCTCTAATTGCATGTTTTTATGGAACAAAATTAATAATTCTCTGTAAAACATTAGAACGTGGTAAGATGTCACAGTTTCTCATGAGTTGTGAGGCCCGATACAAGGAGCGGAGACAGCATAAATCATTCAACGGCCACAATCTAAACGTTTTATGAGGTTTCAAAACGACACAAGGGTCTACTGTTGAACTTCGTCATAAATTATTCTGGATTCGAATAGCGCTTTAACGTGGGGAGCATTGATGTTTCATCTACCACCTACACATCCATTTAATAAGTTCGTGGAAAACGACTACATTGAAAATGTGAACTCTCTTGAGAGTCGAATGGATTATTTAGAATGTTTCAAGTTACTCGTACAGCATCACCAGACTCTCACACAGCAATCATAATAGCTCACTTTCAAGACATATTTTTCGATAAGAGATGTTTGGGAATTGAAAATATTAATAAATTGTACAGTGATAAATTTATTGTCAGCTAATGAACTATTTGAAATAGTTTCGTTTTGAGAAACTCTTCATTTATGTATTTTAATTTCAATTGTTTTTACTACTATAAATATGGAAACGATTTAATTTTTCCCAAAAACTATTTTAATTAAATTTGTTATTACTGATTGTAATTATTGTGCGGCATTCCTATCATGCAATTTCATATTACTCGTAGGTTATAATGCAGTATTTCTCATGTTCAATTTTCCCAATATGGTCTTCTTTATCCATGTTTGAAGAATGATTTCCTCGTACTACTTATCCATGTATTATTTATTGTATTTATTTAATAATTCTGAGAAAATAAGGGTGTTATTATTAGACACCACAACTTTTTAGTAAGGAAATTTCCAATGAATATTTCTTATTTATAATTTCGTAGTTTAGCAGCCGTAGAGTGAACATCGTCTCAGTTGTTTGTCGTAGTTTAGTGTAGTCAGCGAATTTTTTGTGAGTGTATTATTATTAGCGTATGGCTCTATTTGGTGGGGAGACCAAAAGGTAATTCCACCTCGCCAACATAACCATGTTTTGCCAATAGGAAACATGATAAAAATATTGATTATTTTCACTGTAATTTAGATTTCGGGAAGTCCTTCACAATTTAGAAAGTCCGAGAGCACTAAAACACAGGTCAAAACACTAATCCAAGACTGGAAAATTTGGAATTTAAGAAAAATTTAGAGCACAAAATTTTTACGTGTTATAATAATTTTGCCATGGCAACCAAATGTTGTGAGTGTAAAGAAATTTCGTCAGCTAGTGAAAATAATTAGGTCAACGCTTTTAACTGTGAATCAACGTTTATTGTGTAAATAAACTGTGAATTACGATATGAAATGGGATCACCAGAAAAACTTTCTCCATTTCTAGCATCGGAGTATGAAGAGAGTGATAAAAAAGATTGTGAAAATAATCAAGCTGAAAAAATAATGGAGCCTAATAAAGATGATAATTTATTCTATAAACTTTGGACTTTAAAAGCATCTTTTAAGGATTGGGGCTCGAAACTGTACGAGAAGAGAAAAATATCTCAAGCAGACTATAAAGACTTTCTTGTTCTTTGTGAGGATCTAGGAGTAATCGCAGGAAAAACCGAAGTGAGCAGTGAGGCAACCGCCAAAAATACAAAGATAGATGAGAGACTCAACAATATTGAAAAACAAATTGAGAAGCTTTCATCAAGTCTGATAGTTTTCAGTACAATCAGGAAACCAAGCTACGCCGAGACGGTCCAACTACCGAAGAAGAAAGAAGAAAAGAAGCCAGGTGAAACAATAAAGGAGAAAACCAGTGAGCAGAGGAGCCGGCCAGTTCCAAAGGACAAGACTATTTTGATAAAGCCGAAGGAGATCCAGGGAACCGAAATACAAACAAGCGAGAACCTGAAAAAAGTTATTAAAAAAACTATTTCTAACGAGAACTCTCTAAAAGTAAAAAAGGCAATTAATGTGAATGGTGGGGGAGTTCTTCTGGTTATTGACTCTAGTGTAGACAAGAAAAAATTTTTCAATGATTCTTTGCTGCAAAATGCTGAATTTGAGGTAAGTGAGCCACATAAAATTAAACCTAAATTGGTAATATACAATGTTCCTGCCGAGCTGAGTCAAGAAGAAGTAGTTAGCGAAGTTTTCAATAGGAATTTCCAAGACTACATTTCATTTGAGCAATTCAAAAATTCGTTCAAACCAATTTTCAAGATAGGGCCAAAAGATAAAAAGCAGGTTAACTGGGTTGTAGAATGTGTAGCTGAAATAAGAAATAAACTTAAAAATATGAGGAGAGTATTTATAGATTGGTCATCAAGTAGCGTCAAGGACTATGTATCAGTAAGCAGGTGTTTCAAGTGCAATGGACTAGGCCACATCGGTCGTTTCTGTAAGCAAGAACAAAACACATGTAGCCATTGTGCATAGACTGGTCATAATATAAAGTCCTGCCCAAACCTGGACAAGAAAGAAGTATGTGTGAACTGTAAAAAACGTAATAATCCAGCAGACCACAAAGTGAGTGACAAAAGCTGTCCAGAATATGAAAAGGCACTGAGGAAAGTAGTTGATATGACCGACTATGGGTATTAAAAAGTTTTTTCATAGTACCTTGCAACACTTCAGTAAACATAAAGTTTCTATTGTAGCACAAAATAATATCATTAATGGAAATATATGTGAAATTCTCGACAAATTAAAAAAATTCAACATGACAGTGAAAACCCCAAAAATAGAATCAATCTTGTTTATAATTATGGAGAATATGTAGATTCAGTCATTTCTTTTGCATGCAAAGAAGGAAACTGTATGATATTATCTAAGGGGCTGTCAAAATTTTTGCAATGCTCCAAAATCGAAATTAATGAATGGCAACAACTAACTTACACTGAAGTAGACTATATAAAAGCTTCCTCTCGAAAATCTGAGTGTCCAGTATTCATTGTAGAAACAAATGAACAAGCTCATCAAAGATTTGATAACATGCTTGCTCTATTGAACAGTTGGAGTTCAGTCAATTACCCACTAGTAATAGGAATTGATATTTTCGACTATGCAATTCAAGATATACCGGCAATACGTATGTTAAGCTCTGTACTGGATAATGAAGCCCTCCGTTTTGTATTTTACAATCAAGGAATTAGAAATATCGATTACTTAGAAATACCGAGTCAACATAATGCTACAGAGTATCCAACTGGTTTTTTCGAGGGAGCATCAAAGTATGAAAGATATATTAATACGATGATAGACCTCCGTAACCTCCTGGAAAAGGCTGATGCTGAAAATGCTAAAATCTACAAGGGGATTCTTAAAAATATTTGTGAAGACGTGTCAAACAGAACGATTGGTGCAGTTAAGAAAAAAGATATGAACATATTTGATAATGTAATGAAGAAGTTTCTATTCAAAACAGACACTCTTTACAGAATGGGATACAGTCTGGAAGAAGGAGGCAAATATGTTGAGTTCGTAGAGAAGGAAAATAAGTTCAAAACCACTGAAAAATACATATTAGTCACTAGAGATACAGAACTCATGCTAGACGGTGAGCTAATTAGTAAAATAAACAAAATTCACATCAATAAGCCTAGATTTCCACAAATAAGTTGGATAGAAGGAGTGCCTGGTTGTGGGAAATCGACATATATAATCAGGAAGCATTCAAAAACGGCGAAACCCATCAGCTCAAGGAAGATACTCTAATCCTCACATTCACGCAAAAAGAAAAAAAAGTTCTCCGTGATTGCATGAAGAAATATAAGTCCCAGAGAATTAACACAATTCACGAAGCGCAAGGGCTTACTTCAAAGGATGTAGTGTTAGTGAGGATTGACACAAAAGACAATAAAATATACAACAGTGTATCACATGCTATTGTCGCAATATCCAGGCATACAGAAAGCTTCAGATATCTAACAACGGGCTACAATGATGCAGTGCAGGATATTATTGATAGAGTAAACGGGAGGACAGATGAAGAGCTTTTGGTATGGAACAACAAAAACTTAGAAATAGAATCCAATACAAAAAATTATAAAATTGATGAATAATCTGATAGAAGAGCTTGAATTAGCAGATGTAAATGATTTTTCAACTCTGGATCCGAAATATGTATGTGATAGCTTGAAACAGTTTAACCTGAAAATTGTCAGTTTTAATATTAGAAGTTACAACAAGAATATTGACGAGTTCCTGATACAACTAGAAGACTTACAGTATGATTTTGATGTTATTGTTTTAACAGAATGCTGGATTTCTTGCAATACAACTCCGCGAGTCATAAGTAACTACAATCTATATGCAACCGAGAAGAATCAGCTGCAGAATGATGGAGTGATTGTATATGTTAAAGCTGACATTAACACTGAGGTTGAAGAGCCAGAAATTCAACACGCCAACTGTTTGAACCTCCACCTTGAAACTGGAGAAAGTATATTTGTTGTAACCGCAATATATAGGTCACCTTCCAATCCGGATTTGACAGAATTCATCAATAGTTTGAGACAAGTATTCGAGGGATCAAGTCAACATTCCCATGTAGTTGTAGGAGACTTCAATATTAACACCATAGAACCAAACAAGCATCGACAACTGGATGATTATGAGAATTTACTCAGTGAATTTGGCTTTGTTCACTGCATCAAACAGCCTACTCGAGTCAACAACAATACCGCCACATGCCTGGTTCACATCTTAGTGAACTTCAAAAAAGATCTTATGCCAATAATATTTCAAAACTCAATAACAGACCACTACACTACTATTCTTGGAATAAAAAGCAACAGAAACATCAATAATGTGGAGAAAGAGCAGCACAGAGAAAAATTTGATAGAGTCAAGTTTTCATCAATGCTTTCAGAAGAAACTTGGAACTCCATTCACATGCAGGATAGTACTGAAGGCAAACTGAAAGAACTTATTACTATAGTGAATGGGTGCCTGGAAGAGTGTAAGAAAGCTTACATAGTTCCACATAGAAAGAAGAAAATCAAGCCATGGATAACATTGGAAATAATAACATCTATAAGGAAGCGAGATAAACTTCATAAACAATGTAAAAATGATGCATCAAATCTCCAACTAAATCAATATTACAGAAAATTCAGAAACCTATTAACCAGAGTTATAGAAGAAGCAAAAAAACAATATTTCTCTCACAAGTTTGGAGATTTAAGAAATGCAAACAGACATGGAAGGTGATTCAAGAAATAACTGAAGTTCAGAGACCAAAAACACAAATCAAACATATAAATGTGCAAGGAAGAGAATTGAAACTGGGAGAGAATGATGAAGACATAGCAAAATTTTTCAATGAATTCTTCAAAAATATTGGATCTGAACTGGCACAAAATATATTGAACAATCAACAACCTGCAGATGAACCTACAGTTACCACTACTAGAGTATGTCAATCAATATTTTTTACGCCAGTAGATGAAGAAGAAATACAAAAAATAATCAGCAGTCTCAAATCAGATAGTGCACCAGGCCCAGACTACTTCAGACCAGAGCTCTTCAAACAAAACAGTGCAGCCCTAACTAGACCATTAACATTAATTGCCAACAAAATCCTACAAGAAGGTGTCTTTCCCCACTGTTTGAAGGAAGCTGTTATATGTCCCATTTTCAAATCAGGAGACAAGAAAGATTTGAATTGTTATAGACCAATATCACTTTTAAATATCCTGGCAAAAATTTTTGAGAAGATTATCAAGTCTAGACTTATCAACTTCCTTGAAAGAAATAATATTTTATCACCAAATCAATATGGCTTTAGATCAAACTGTAGTACCAATGATGCAATCCACAATGTTATTTCACAAATATCAGAAAAAATCAATTGTGATGAGAAACCTTTGGCGATATTCCTGGACCTGAAAAAAGCATTTGATACAGTATCACACGATATTCTGCTGGATAGACTCTACAACTATGGTATCAGAGGAGTAGCATGGGAATTATTCAAAAGTTACTTGTCAAACAGAACCCAGAGTGTCAGAGTCAATGAAAAATAAATAGCTAGCTCAAAGTGGATTATGGAGTACCTCAAGGTACAGTTCTCGGTCCAATACTCTTTTTGATTTATATAAATCCTCTGTGCAGTATGGAAATTGAGGGGAACATCACCACCTTCGCCGATGATACTGTACTTTTGTTTTCAGGACCAACTTGGTCAATAGCATGGAATAAGGCTGAAATAGGACTACCAAAAATCTCACATTGGTTGAATCAGAATCTGCTCACCCTAAACTATGACAAGACCCACTTTCTAACTTTCTCAGCTACACAGCATGGACAGCCTACAGAGAACCTTTTAACAGTCAACATTTCCAACAGCACTGCATACACTATCCACAGAAAACCAACAATAAAATATCTTGGAATCATACTGGACTCTTTCCTGCGCTGGGACCATCATATAGACAACCTATGCAAAAAGTTGAGAAAGACTATTTACAAGTTCAAAATGCTGAGGACATTGATAGATGAGAAGTGTATGAAGATGGTGTACTATTCCTTAGTCCAGTCTTTGATTACCTATGGGATTGTGGGATGGGGAGGGACAAACTTCGTTCACCTTGACCCTCTTTTAAAAGTACAAAAACTGATAATGAAAATTATTAAGCAGAAACCACTTTGCTACCCATCAGATCAGCTATACAATGAGTTCGGAGTGATGGATGCAAGACAGCTCTACTCCCTGGAAATCATTTGCAGACTACACAAAAAACCAGAAAACTTTCAATGGAGAAACCACAGTCATAACACAAGAAATAGAAACCTTCTGATCGCAAACGTTGCTAGGAAGGCAACATATCAACGACACTACAACCACCTAGCACCAAAAATCCACAATTTACTTCCTGCACACATCAAGATGATAGAACACCCAAGAAAATTCAAAGCCGTCGTTAAAAAGTGGATTATAACAACTGGAAGACATCACATAGAAAATATTATTTCTAACAGTATGTGAGCTCACTTACCCAAAGTATTCGCACCCCCACCCAAAAGTTACACCTACTCTAGCACATGGGGTTCCCATAGTTGAGTAGGTTAATTTCCAATAGAAATAAATAAAAAATTGAAACTTTATTCTTTAATTCTTTAAACACTAACTGGATTTAAATTTAAATTGTACTCATTACATTTGCTTGCTGTTTTGTTCATTTTTGTTTTTTGTTTGTTTTTTAAGGAAATAAAATTATTATTATTTATAAATCGAAATGGAAATGAATTCTTCTACAATGTGACTAAAATAGTGAGTTATAATTATTTTCAATTTCCTGTGTGTTAGAATGAGTAGAGAGTAATAAATATAAAAAATATTTATGTCTTTTGATCTCCCTATCCTTTCTCTAAATATTATAAACTTAGTCAACTCAATACACCCCCTATTATTTTTCTTCCCATAACACTCTTTATACTTGATCTCCTATAGGCCTACCTCTGTTATCCAAATACGCCAAATCACATTCCCTCTGCATCCTAGACATCTGACCAACAATAATTCCAGAATTTTCTATCTGTCGTTGAGCAGAACAATACCAGCCTGGACCGGACGGGCGGGACATCAGCTGTGTTGGTTATCTTTGTGTCCCCGAAAAGGTGCGCGCGGGGATCTTGTTGTTCAGCATTTGGCTCTAACGATTTCCCGTAATAAATTGCAATAGGATTAATTTATTTTCTGTCCGGCTCAGGAAGAAGGCGAGCGAGCGAGCTTTCTCGCAATGAAACAGACTACTAATGATTTTTTTTTTTGGTTTCAAATAAAAACAAAAGAATTGGTCCAGGCTGTCCGTTTGCAGCAAACACACACACACACACACACACACACACACACACACACACACAAACAAGTAAGCCTACAACACAGCTGAGGGACAATAAAAATAGTCTCTTTGTACCCTTCTCTTAGCCGGCGACTATGGTGAAGAAGTGTAGGGAAATAGGAATGATCCGCTCTGTGTGATAGGAGGGGGGAAGGGGTGCACAACGAGGGGGATTTGGACATGGAAGACAAATGACGCCGACGGTTGGCAAGTGGCCGGGGGGAGGAGGGCGTCGCGCGCACTGGCGTCATTAGTCACAGCGCCTCGACGCCCGTTGCCATGACAACCATTGTCTATCCACCACCACCACCATCCCCCTGCACACCATACCACTTTCCCGCTCTCGCAATTTCATTTCTTCTTTCACTCACTCTTTTTCTCTTTATCTCTCACTCACTCTCTCATTCTACGAACACTCTTTTTCACAAGTATTATTTGAAATACCAGTTGGAAATACTGCACGTTTTTCATTCTCTTCACAAAACACACAGAAAATTGTAAGAGAAAATTCGTGTCATGATGTTGGAAGGCTTTTGGTTTAGTACTACAGTATACAGTATACAAATACTGTATACTCACGTTAGTTCAGTGTACTCTCTTCTATACACCGTATAGCTGATGCCAAAATGTTAGGAAAATTGTGCGCTCCAACAGCTGATGTTATCAATATTAGAGTTGTCATTTAGCTATGCCTAGATGAAGTTTTTAAAATCAAGAGAGACAATACATTCTTTACATCATCTGTTGGTAGATTACATGATTACATCACGTATAAGAGACAGAAGAAACCGCCTAACATTTTGACGTCAGCAATAATACTATTCTCTGACTTTGATTGTATAGCCTTCTATACACTTTTTTACAGTGTAACTTCCTCTTTTTTCCACCGTACTAATCTATTCTTATTAAGATATTTCATGAGCTTCACGTAAGTCTCTATAATATTATAAGTTATTGAAAATCTATAATATAGATTTTAAACTTATATTATAAGTTTCTAATTCAGTAGTAGAGAGTATGGAGTTATCTTGATCTTTATCGTCTTTTCTGATCTTGATCATCAAGTTCGCTAGAATACTACATATTATAGAGTTGTATAATAGATATTTATTCAATTTTTCATCAACAGTACAATATTAAGATTATAGATGGTGATGATATTTAAAAAAATATCAATAACATTTAATAATCTGTTCTTTGTTTGTTAGAGCTTCATTGACGCTTTCATGAGAGGAAAATAAATGTCTCTATCTACAGAACATAATATAAAACTGTACAGTGTATCTATTCATTCCAAGCTATATTATTATGTTCCACTTCAACGAGAAATTACAATTTGGGCAAGTGACAACTGGGGATAGAAATGGGGAAACTTGAAGAAAGACAATAATAAGAGCCTACAGTAGACTTACTCTATTTCGATCATTTATCTCTAACGATGAATTTGCGAAAGTTCCTTCGATCTTCCTCAAGTTGAAATATTTTCCTTTAAACGATTTTTTTTGAACGAGTCTCAAAAAACTATAGCTCATTGTTCTATTTCATATATAATATGTTGAATTTGGTCAAAATTGAAGAATTTATTTATTTGAATACTTTGAGCTAGTTCAAATGCGTCTATCTTGGAAGCCATTGATGGTAAAAAGTCGCATTTAGACTCAAATTCTAGATGATAGTCTTCTCTTGCATTTGCATCCCAGAAACTGATTAAATTACATCACATTTTTAGGTTAAATACGGTAATAGTATATAACGTAATGAGTGTGGGAAAGGCGTTTTTACATAAGAATAAGCATGTTTCCAAACGAGCCGATAGGCGATAATTATGAGTTTGTAAACCTTCCCACGAATTATGTACATTTATTTTCGCCATACTAAGGGAAAAGCACAAGTAGTGGCTAGAATAGTTTTTTCTTCAAAATACGGATTTGATGCCTTCAAATGGGTTCTAAACCTGCTAGAGACTTAGGCCCGATTTCACCAAAAACTAAAACTGCAGTTAGTTGTATCAAAACTGACAGTTAGCCCGTAACTGACAAAATCGGATTTCACCACACCCGGTTAAGGTCACGTGACCTCGAAAACTCCGTTCAAAACTAACTCACCGATTTTGGTCAGTCAGCCATCGAAAACTACAGTTTCTAACCTGAAAGCTATTTAGGTTAGGGTCTATCTGAAGACTGAAATGTTTCTAATACTAATGTAGGCCTGGGCTATCGTACGAAACAGATTAATCTTGAGGCTATTTTTTGTTCAATTAATCAGTCATTAAACTATTTAGTACATGCATTTGTATTCTAGTATATTGCTTCATTGATTATTCATTCAACCCGAGCTGAATTAAGTATAATATTGTTACGATACCGTACTGTTATGAAACAACCAATAATGCTTGGAAGAGAGCTTTTATGCATTGGTGTTTGTAAGCAAAAACAGAAAAGTCATTTGCCGTGAAAGGAAAAGTTATTTGTTTCAAAAGTAAGTTGAATATCAGCAAATTTAATTGATCAGAAGTGAGATTATGTTGTTTCATTTGAAGTTTCTTTCTTTCCGGTACGGTAGTCTATCCTAACAAAATTACGGCCAACCGTAATGTGAGAATTTCAAGATATTAGGCAGAACTTTTCTTGTGATTAGCATGTCATTTTATATACAAGAATGTTTTGATTAATGAATGGATGATAGAACAATCAGTTACCGGTAGGCTACCCTCTGAAGTAGATATCAGAGAACCAATAACTTTCTGTTTATAGCCTATTGACTTGACTTGTAGAGAATAAGAAGGGAGAATATTATTATTGTAGAGAATAAGATATTTTAGCATTAATTTAAATGCAATTAATACAGATGCAGAGTAGGCTTACTGCTTCCATTTCAAAGATTAGGCTACTCTGTTACTGAGTAGGCTAAGGTCTACTCGTCTACTCAAATATTCTATATAGCCTACTAGAGAATCATGTATTCTAGTATCCATGGGTCTACTGTTTACATAACTACCTACTGGTAATGTCCACTAGTAATTTGGATGATGTGGATTACATTACTATATAGCCTATCCGTAAGGTTACCATACGTCCTCTTTTCCCCGGACATGTCCGGTTTTTTGGCCATTTGAAAACTTCCGGGCGGATTTTTCCCTTATTTGTCCGGGTTTTCACGGAAATGGGCAACAAACATACAGTAAATCATACTTTTTACTGATTTATCATAATTATTGTGTCGTAAGAGTTGTAGTGCCAATGTCTTTTCCCGTTATGTAAAGAGTGGTATAGTCTGTACAAGCAAAGAAGACCCTCTGGCAAAATGATAAAATGACTCCTCCTCGGTCAATATTGGTTAAAAAATAATTGATTTGGTCTCAATCGTAGAAAACATTCTGATCAATTTGAGACCAAATCAATATTTTTTGAACCAATATTGACCGGGCTGGAGTGAAAGTGGAAACAAAAGTTCAGATCCACAAAGTTTATTTAAAATATCATACTTTTCGATTATAATTATGGATAAGTTCCACAAAATCTCTGATAAAAGTGTGAATTTGTTTCCATCTTACCCCCCCCCCCCCTAAGACCACAAGGTGTCCAGTTTTTTGACCCAAGCAATATGGTAACCCTAATCCTATCCTGATGTCTTATCTAAAAATCTGTAAGCTGAAAAGCCTACTGTATTGGAACTCATAGAACATAAGCTCTTTTATTCAATATATTCATGCTCTGCTTTTTGCTCTATAAAAAAAGAAATCTGATGATAAGAGAGAAAATAATGATTATAAAGATTTTCATTATTAAATAACTTTGGTGAGTTGGTTCATCATAAACTTCGGCTGAGGCATAATAACGAGCCTTATCAAGGTAAATAGACTAGGTACCTACTCTCTATTTACCAAGGGTTGAATAGTTTTATTAATTATTTAGTACCTATCAACATAATATTGGATCTCAACATATCAACAGATATTGGACTGTGTCATACAAATCTAATCCTAATGAAACTTGTTTAGGCTTCATCTTTTTTATTGCTACTTCTCTTGGTTCTTATTGCATAAATAACTTTTCAAACTAGAATTGTCTTCTTGCACTCATCTCCAAATGTTATGAATTAAGTTGAGCTTACTTCAAAAAGAAGCATCTTTCAAACATTGGTTTTTCGATTCTAATATAGTAAAAGAAATGGAATGTCCTTGTTGGACTAGGTACTACTGAAATTGAACTAAAATAGAACTTGAAAAAACTACATGATTCATAGCTTTGATAATTTGTAATGAAGTTCTATTACAGAGCCATTAACAACGAATTATTATGAATAAGTTCTACTGTAATTTGCTACCTACCTCAAAAATGATATAAGTTAATTAAAGAGGCTTCATTATAGGAAATATCAAAATCTACAAATATTCCTCATAAAACTTTAAAAATGGTCTTGTTATTCTAAAACTGCATGTAGTATTTCGATTAATGCCAATATTGGGAGCTTATTATACTAGTTGACAAGTCGAGTTCATGCTAGGTCATTGAGAGGTTTGGGACATGCATATTTGATAAATTTTATTCATTTGATATTGGAGTCATCAATTAGGAATAGTTTCCATCTTCTTACACTCAATAATTTATTTTCAAATCACTTCTAGGAGAAGCAAATTCTCAATATTTGTGAGAGCTGATTCAAGTTTTTGAACAATGAATTTAATGTTTGATAAATAATGAAGTTTCAATTAAACTAACTAATAAAGTCTTATGAAACGAATCAACTAATAGGAATGTTGTTGAATGGGAAGATTCAACTGATAAAACTACCAATAAAACAAATATAAACAAACAAAACAGAAAACACAAGTGTGATGGATCGACCAAAACAAAGTTTTGAGGTTATAAAAATGACGTTTCTAGGCGTTTCGTTCCTAGTTCCAAGCGTCAAGCCAGTCCACTGCCTCCTTGATTCCCGAAAACTTACGTTTTCGGAACCACAGTTCAATTTGTGCTGGTGAAATCCGTCTGAGTTCAAAACTACCAGTAAGTAGGGAACCACAATTCCGAAAACTACAGTTACTTCGGTTTTGGTGAAATTCACCCTTAGAGATTGCTGTTCAAACCTGCTTAGAGACTGTTGTTCATAATACTTACCAGCTAAATAGTTCAAGTAGGAGCTCGCAGAGTATCATCAGAGATTTTTGAGAGAAATTTATTGTTGCCATTTCACTCGAATACGTGGTTTCCGTAAGAAGCTCTTGGACGTTTCAGTAAGAAGGCATGTATACAAATTACAAATTGTTGTATAATGACTAGAAAGTCTTTGAATGTCGCTATTTCTGGTGTTATATCATTCCCTTGAATGTCTAGATGTTGTTCAGAAGGTTTCTAGTCAAATACAGCTGAAATTCAGGCGTAAAAGCAGACTGGCCACTACTAGAGCAAGAAACCATGAATAATCTAGTAGTGGCCACCCAATAGATATCGTTGTAGAAGTTGTATATATTGCTGTAAAAGTTTATGTAAATTGAATTTATGTTATCCTAAGACTGTTTAAAATAGGTTACACAGAAAAAATAACTTTAAAACGTCAGTCTATTTTATGTTCAACCTCACTTTTCAAGTGGCTTGTAACCAACAACAATGCATTACCAATTCAACTCATTTTAATGTAACCTATTATTATTTCTGGCGTTATTGTCACGTTCTGGGATGTAAAATTAGCTGACTTGAATGATTGCAACAAGCAGCATGAGAAATTTGATTGTAAATAAGCATAGAACATCATGTGGCCACTATAGAATCAGTACATGGCCATTCTGAATCATAGTGGCCACTTTAGAATCAAAATCGAGTCCCACGAAAAGTTCAATAATTATTTTTTGAAAAATTCCCTCTAAATTATAATTTCTACTTATTTTTAACTATTAAATGTTATGTTATCACTTTTTTAAATAATATAAAAGTTTTCGTAGTTTAAGCTCAAACTTGTTTGCAATTTTAATGCTTCAACCTGATTGATCAGTTAGAAAGTATCAACTTATAATATTACATAATTTTGATTGCAGGAGATTGAATGAATAGGAATGAAAAACAGAACACAACACGTACACAAGATATTCAGCATTTAATGCTCACGTTTCAAAAATGGGATTGCAATTTACATAGGATAAAATTCTTGACCGAAAGAAAAGTTTGTTGTACAGAGTTCTATGTGGTAGTTGAACATAATTTATGTTTCCGTATACATATTTAAGGCTTGGCGGGTGAATGGTTGTCTCACTTGAAATTTATTTCAAAATAAAATACAAAAGTAGCAACAAAGTCACACTTCACCCGCCTGCATTATCATACAATAATTTATTTCTTGCTACAGTTTTTGATTGTGATGTAAAAATTTGAGGATTATCTCTTTAGCGAATAGGGTACATTAGTTCATCAGAGTTTTATTGCTTTTGCTTGCAGGAACATGGCATGAGCAACCAACTCGATCAAATCATCACAACAAATTATTATTTTGGCTACTGATTCAATTACGTATTTAAAACAAATGTTAAGATAGAAAAAACATCGAATCATCTCTCTGATATTGTGGTGTGCATGGTATTTCAACGATAGCAGATTATATAAAAGAAACCAAACCATTTTTTAATCAATCCTTCAAATTAACTAGTAAGGATAAGAGTAACCATTAGAAACCGCTGCATTTGTAGAGTGGTATTTGGCGTCTTTAAAAAAAGCCATTAAGGAATTGAGCTAAATCTGAATGTTGAATTTTGCGTCTCCAATTTTCTAATATAATTTCTGAATATTATGATTTCGTTTTACCTTTTGAAGTTGATAATCATTAAGAAATATAGAAAATCATCAAGAAATTCATGAGATGAACTATGTTTTCAATCAATCGTACATCAAAGTTTATTTAAGGTGTGATACTATTCATATACAGTAATAGTAATGATTATTACTGATGATATATTGATGAAACCAATTTGATAAATATTTCAATTCAATTGGCTCAACTTCAAGGCTAGTGAATGCAATAATTTCTCAAAAACTTTAAGATTTTTGAAGAAAGATAGACCCAAATTAAAAGTGAAAATCATGAAAAATTTATTAATTACTTTTCCACAAATATAAGCAGTTTGAAAAGCTTTCGTCTGGTTATTCTGCTTTATTGATTTTCATAGACTTCCAAAAGTAATAAATATTCACGTGATAATTTGTATAATAAAGTTGATTGATTAATTGATCGTATTTGATTCGAATTTTGTGTTTCTTAAGAAATTGAAGCTATATTGTAAGTGCAGAAATTTTCTAAACAGGGAGCAACAAAATCATTACAACATATCATAATAACAACTATTTTCTTTTATACAAACAGCACAACCATGAAAAATTACAGTAAACCTAAAATCAACCCTTGCTCTTCATTTCTAATCAGTTTCCTAAACAATTTAGAAATTGATGATGAACAAATTGATTGAAATAAATGACCCCGTTCGACTGCTCTATTACAATAAATATAATTATTATCGTTAAGTTATACAATAATTAGTTTGTAGAAAAATTCGTATACTTTGTGTCAAGTTCATATCATTAGACTTTAAAATCTTATCTATTTTCTAGTACATATCTCCTGAAAATATAATATTATTGTTTTTATCCATTACAAATAAAGTTTCGTAATATATTTTTTGGTATACCATGCTATTACATTCATCGTATCAGTAATTTTATGTAGAAATCCTCAACAATACAATATAATATATATAATATATAAAACAGCCACATTGCCTGGTCAGGTTGAGAGACCGCCGAATAAATAATTAATTATAAAATTGGTATACAAAGAGGAGGATGTTACAACCCTCTGCTTACGTCACAATGATATCAACTGCGTGTTGCTCTCGCATACGTGTACTAAACAATAAGTACTTAGTAACTGGTTTGAAAAGACACTACTTCAGTGAATTGTCAATCGGTCATTTAAAAGTGAAACAGACAGTAAAAGGACACAAAGATTATTTAAAATCATTTTTGGGCTAAAAGTGTTTGGAAGGCCTGTGAGCAGAGCCTAAAGCAAGGGCATTCAGTGATTGAATTTTTCCAAGGAAATACTGAACACAAAGAGGTTATAGCACACATTTCGCTAAATAATTTGTTCGCACCAAAATATACGAAATACATTCAAAGTCTTAATATATTTATATATATATATAACATGGTACCTAGTATATAATGTATAATACATATTTATAAATTTGGAATCATGAAATCCCAGAATATTTACATTCACTTTCCTATGAAATGAGACCAAGAATTACTTAAGATGTATGAACTCGTGAACTTGAGTCGCCGATATCCAACCAGCGTTAAGGAAATTGAGCTTAATCTCTGTTGAGTGAGAAGAAGGAGACATCATTTTGCTCAAGGTATCATACTAGGTAATTAATCGATTATTATTTTATCAACAACTTTCTCAAACTTTCAAAATCTCAGCAGAGTAAACGGGTTGAAATAGAACACAGCATACATTCAGCCCTATACACTTAGATTCAGGCTATATTTACATAAGGTTAATATTCATAAAATTGAAATGAACATTTGAATAGTGTTTTTTCTTGGCTTCATTCATCAGGATTCAGTTTTAGTATACATTAGTATATTTTCCTCGTCAAGAGACCAACATAAATAATTCAATGAAGGATATCCACCTTTATTTAATTAATATTTCAATGTAACACAGATAAGCAGGACATAACAACGAAATTTTAACAACTTATTCACTGTTTGAATGGAAACCTGAATTAGATTTAGAATTGGACAATGAGTATTGTGACATATACGAAAATGAGTATTACAGATTTCTATAACTATATTGGCCTTAATTAATACAGAAATTCTCAACATTTGAATAATATCAATGAAATTGAACTTAAAATTCAATTTATTATTAGGTAATATCTGTGATGTAGAGCTTTGTATGTAAATAATCATGATAGCTTTGAAATGGAAAAGTCCATTTTTATACCATTGTGATGTATATCAAAAAATAATACTTATACAGAAAATTGGTATTTAAATAACTTTGGAAATTGAATAATATCATTGTGAAACAAATCAACTTCTCATTAGTCTAGTGTGATGCATAGTTTTAAAATAATCTTGATAATCTCATGCGATACAGTTGTGATAATTCATCTAACAAGATTAGATACAAAAGTATTCAAGGAATAAATTCAAATTGTCACATTTGGTAAGGAGAAGGCTCAAGAATTAATTGCAAAGGAAAAATTCTATGCAAACTTGATTCATAACTTTCTGAGGACAGTAGAATTAAAAATATTTCAAATTGTACAAGTTCTTGTGATAGATGTCAACTGCAAAATAAACAATAAAATTACCCGCCTACCCTGACGTTTCCACTAATTAAAAATAAACCCCTAGTACATTTACGTATTCTTAATTCTCAAATAACGAGACACACGTATCTATCATCGTACACATTCTCATCAATCATTTCACTAATATTAACAGTAGCTACACTGTACAGAAAATTAATATAACACAAATCCAAACATATTACATCCACGTTATTAAAAATTAAGGACTGAATTTTTTTAGTTGATCGTCTTCTCTTACAGGTCTAGCCGAACGAGTTCCCGTTGTTTTACAATTATCATTAATATTATTTATTCACGAATGTTTGTTGGGTTGATTCTTTTCGGTAAATCGTTTCGAAAAAGAATTTTAGAGTTTCGCACAGGCATAACAGAAAAATATCACATTTTTCTCGCGGAACTCCCGTCGGGCGCGGCCGGCAATGTTCGGGATTCGAGAGAAAAATTCGCACAACGAAATTCTTCTTCGAAGCGAAATGGAGTCCGTCGGCCATTTTTAAATTTCGCAGTCCAACATCGGTCCGCAGATGAGTGATTGTTACGTGGTCGCCTAATTTTTAATCATTTTTGCCTAAAAAAACTACACTAAACGCGCCAGGCTTCCACAGAGATCAAGCGAACAGTAATTAATCGAACCAGAAGAAGCTAGGAATCGGTCCAAGGTCGATTGCTGGCTGGCTCCCTCCCTCTCCCTCGCCTCACCAGTCCACAACTCAATCGTCAATACGGATCCTGTCAACAACAAAACAATACTATATTAATATTACCATTAATAACTCTCATTATGGAATTGATTAATGAAGTGCAACTTGAAGGTAGCATTGTGAGCTTACATATAGAACATAAAAGCACAGAGGAGAAAAGAGCATTTCTCCTCATCCCTTTCCCTCTTGTAGCCTGTGCTACAAGATAAATATTTTTCCGATAAAATAATTTTATATGTTAAAGTTTAAATGTGATAGCATCTGTTGTTGAATATAAATTCAGTATCAATTTTCCTTTTGGCAGCACAAGTTTTAAAAATCATATTATAAGCACTCTTCCATAGTTCCATTGATATTCATCCACATTCATTTGTAGGATTTACTTCTGTTTGAAATATTCCTCTTATCATACGAAATCATATTTACTCAATTATGATAAAGAGAATTACCTTCTAATACCAGCCTATGTGATGATATCAAAAGAGAGAGGATAAAAAGTTAAGATTTTCCAGTAAGAGTGCTTTTATGGTGTGATTGAATACTAGTGAATTGTAAGATTTACATGAATTGTATGTGATTGTTACTAGAACTATGCAATATTTTGTATCTTGAGGCGGCTGATACAAATTGTAAAGTGAGAAATAATAAGCCATAGATATTGTCAATACCACTAATTTATTAAAATATTTACAATGGAACCATTGGTTTTAGGGCTATACCTGCCCCATCCTCAGCTAGATTGGTGCTTGGGTAGGCTACAAAGAACAGCAAGTTTTTATTTTGAGGTTAGGTGTTTTGGTTACAAAGAGGAAGTGAGGAGGAAAGCAGTGGAAATTTATCAGACATTACATTATATAGGTTATCAAGTTGTACAATATAAATTGGTTTGGTGAATTAAATTAAAACAAAGCTTAGAATTATACTATTGTTCAATTGAACAATGGTTCTATTGTGAATATTTTAATAAATTAGTGGTATTAACAATATCTATGTCTTATTATTTTTCATTATGGAAAAATACCACAATATCTCATCAAATACAATTAATTTTCTAAAATTGTAAAGTGTTTATGGCAATCGAATAAGAGTGCATACCTGGACTACAGATGATGGCCGTAGTACTGCGGAGGATAGTGGTACTCGTTGTGGAAGGCAGGATCGCCGGGTCCTCTGTGCATCATCTGTTGGCTGTCCATCATGTAGCCCATGGCTCCGTCGGGGCTGTACGCTCCGCTGGGACCTGCGTGCGGAGAAAACACTACACGTCAATCGCGTTAGACATCTGACTCTAGCCGGGCCGGACGCCCGAGGCACGGCAACGTGCACCTGAGCGCCGCCCGGTACGGGGTTACCCGACAATGCGGCCGCCCTAGGCGGCACAGCACGTCTGGGTTACACTCTAGCAAACTAGCAATTTAACTACACTAGAAAGCAGTCATAAGCTAAAAATATCAGATTCAATATAAAATATATGCTACCTATTCACTTGATAGTTTAGTCTTGTAACCTAGAAACCTAGTATTAGGCCTACACCATTTTGCACAATCTTCAAGTTCAAGTGAGCGATGGAATCTAAATCTATAAATCATTCAACCTTGAAATAATTATTCATCTATGTAATCATTTAACTTCATAATTATTCAACTATGAAATCCGGGAACAACTTGAATCCATGATAATCTTCAAATAAAATAAATTAAGAATCTATACTTCTAATAGAAGTATGTTGTATTGTTGAACTCAGTTCTAACGAAGATTGTGTATAATGGTTTCTAAGCTACTATAGACTGAATTATCACGGAAATGAGAGTGTCTAGTTGATAAATTACAAACTTCAGTTCAACTAAACAACGGGATATAGACGGTGGATGCATAGATTTGAAACATTATACAGGTACATTCCAAATTGATTATTTTAATCATAATTATGGGAGAAGAGGTGATTGGAATATGGAGGAGAATGTTTTGTAAGAATTTGGAAGAATCAATTAAAAATGCATGGGAAGGAAGAAAACTTTCTAAGGAAACAACAATACTATCAGTGACTACTTCAAGCTTGCGAAAATATTTCCCAAAACAGAATGAAAGAGTTTATCGGAGGGGAAAAAACCATCGAAACTTTTTCACAGGTCAGCTTATTGATGCTAAGAGGGAACAACATTGGAAACAACTCTCAGTTCTCGAAGTTATTCCTCAGTTAAACTGGAACAGAGTCCACCTACGACAAGAGTCAAGATGAATTGCTAGGAAAAGAACTCTCTTGGCCAAGTTTAGCAGTGCTCCGCTAAGTTTTGAGGCGAATAACAGAGTGGAAAGCTCAGCATTTCCGTTGCAAGAAGCCCCTTCCACCATTTGGAAGCTTCGCCCAAAATCGTTTCCAGGGAACGGAATATCCGGCTACCCGAGAAAATAATGTTTTTTATTGTAATTCGGAGTGGAACGTATAAGGGAGATGTTTCCAGGCCATCGAGCCAGGGTCGCTGCGGTCGCGGACTTCCTAAATCACCCCTTATGCAGCCAGAACCTTGGAGCGACAACATCCCCCCTCCCTTCCTTTCCTTTTTCCACCCTCAGCCGGGTCCGGCTGGCTCAATCGCATCATGTCTCCTCCTCTATCAGGAACCAAGGACCGCTTTTTCTCGTATGCGTATTAGTTTGCCACCACTGGAAGCAATGATCTACTGATGGTGATCATGGAAGTGAGGCCAGAAAGAAAAGTCGGAAGAGGATGATGTCATCAAGGGGAAGGAATACGGATTCAGAATAAGAAGTGTGCATTCATCAAAACGCATTCTCGTTGAGATGAAACACTTTATTTTAATTCTCCCTTTTCCAAAAGTAAGAGGGCATTATGACTCTAGTGAATGATCATCATAATAATTCTATTTATTTTTCATCAATAAAAGATTTGAGGCGAGTCTTCTCAAATGAAGTGAAAAATTTAGCTTTTTATTGAATTTGAAAATGACTTAAAATTTATTTTCACCAATCTCGATACATCATTAATCTGTATTTGTTACGGAGTGTACTGTTTAAGAGATCCAATTTCTATAAACTTAGTTTTTAATAAATTTAGTGGTTTTTTATGAATGTACAATATAACATAACCCAGAAGTATTATTCACGAATCAATTGATATGTTACTCTAGTGCTGCTCACTATAGAGTGAAAACTCGAAAGTTTCATAATACTGAGCCTTGATTCTCAAGCACTGAATAGCCGTCTACGATAGAAACCTTTTTGAAATGTTGCGGTCTGTTGCTTGCACTCAGAAAAAATGTGGCTAGAGAAAAGTGCAAAAGTCATAGGGTGGTGAATTTCCCCCGATTCGAAGTCCACAGGGAGCTTAGCTGAGATGGTGGAAAAATAGAAATAGGAAGGCAGGAAGGAAAACGGGGGAACGTTCTTAGAGAGTAATTTATGATGAAGGGGCGCCGAAGAGGGGAGGGGGACGGGGATCTCAGAAGTGGAAAAGTGTGTTTGTCCTGTCAGCCGGACTCTCGATATTTCTTCGCGCACTAATTGAGCCGTACAAACGGTCCGGTTCGCTCGACAGCCGCCACCGCAAATAATTTATATCTGTCGTTGTTTCAATACTGACCGCGCACTCCAAATGTCCATCGAAAGCTCCAACAGTCACTGCACTAACTCAACTTTCTCTTACAAAGTTTGGAAAATTGGAGGAACTATCCTATTCGAGGAATTTTTTCTCGACATGATTTTGATAGCTTATATTTTCAGCCGTTTCTTCTATATCATAAGCTATGTAATTTTTCATATCTTTTCAAGTTTGTTTCCGGAATCAATTTGAACATCTCACTAATTTCCTTCCCATTTCAACTTTCAATGTACAAATATCAACAGCCTCAATCTAACTACCAATCAATGAATCAGCAAAAACCAGATTGATGTTACCTAGAAGTATAAACTCCACAGACAATTATCAGATGATATAGGAATAGGAATAGCTAAAAGTCTGTAAATGAGAGTTTTTCATTTTTAATGTTTATTTTTAAGAATTAAAAGACTTGGAATTCTTATTAACGATCCAAAACATGCATCTTCAGTTGAAATTCTGGATCAATCATTATTAGAAAAATATTTCAAAATTCACTTTTTTAATCACGCTAGATATAATGAATGGATGGAGGACGAATAGAACAACCTTATTATTGTTTGATCCTCAAAAGATCTACCAAATTTCAATTTGTAAGTCTGATTTATTCAAGCGTTGAAATTGAAATGTATGTACATCATAATGAAAATTAGCATTGAAAATTTCCATGTTGAATTCTAATTATCTGATGCCAAAGAATAAGAAATGAGTGGACGAGACAGATATCTTCTTATTGAATACTTTGCAATGATCCTCAAGGCATGAATCTCCCTCTCACGTCGTTCAAATGCGATGTAGTAGCTTGACAAAGGCCACAATCACTTTGAAATACGAACAGCCAGCCAGTCAGAGCCAGCTCAGTCGTATATTTGTATTGAAAGAAGTCCATTGTATTTGAAAGAAGGAATACATTTGCAAATTCATCGCGATCCGCCCAAAACAATGGACAAAGTCGGAATAAATCCAGCTCCGTCGTCCGATTGTCAGTTGCAGAACGACCTATGTACGAGCTTATTTAGAGCTTGATCTGCCATTATTCAACATGTGGTGAAAGACAAAAACTCCCCAGTGCGTGTCTCAAAGGAGAATGACTCTTGAGACCAAAATGAGAAGCGAAAAGGGGAATGTATGTTTTTGATACATTATTTTGGATAGCCCATGATTTCACAGGATGTAATTTCTACTAATTCATGAGTAGGATTTGAATTGATCCCTGTTGAAAATCTGACGTTCCTCATTCCAATGCTATCAAGTCTGATAGGTCTTTATTGCCTTAAAAGAAAACTGAATTGGATCAAAGAAACTTTCAGTCTCAATTTATGGGTTTACATTAAACTGTTCCACTCTTCAACTCTTAAGCTCTTCAATAATTCTTCTTTTTAAACTCACCGATATAAGATTTTGAAGGTATTTTTATAGATATTGAAAAAGACTATCTTCGTTTATCAACTCGATCTTAAAGTGGTAAAGTCTTGGTATTGAGTAGCCTACAGAAATGTTAATATCAGTTTCCGACTGAGTTCCCAACTATCAGCGACTAGTTTATCACACAATTTATATCACTAATTTTTTAAAACATACATCGGACATTGTTCTCTGATCACCTTTGCAACAAGGAATGATATTATATCTATTCAAAAGTTGAATAGTGTAACATGAGCTCAGGATTTCCAGCATTGACGTGAAGGCAAGAAGGATACGAGCAGCCATAATTCATGACCTCTGCCGAAGGGAGTATAAATAAGCTAGAGATAGAAGAGTCCCAAGGCAAGAAAGGGAACGAGTAGTTCAACAAGTGAAGGTAACGTGGAATTACGGAGATAGAGAGCGAGCGACGTGAAACAGGAAAGAACGGAGAGCGCTTCCTTCTTGCGCGCCTTTTTCCTTCTTCTAAGGCGGGAAATAGTCAGGAGGGAGTAAGCAGAAGTTCACTTAGCCTTAGCAGTAATGGATATTAACGTGATATTACGACACCCTGCGGTGTCGTTCGCGTACACTCTGTATAAATATCTGATGAGATGGAGAGAACATGATGAACGTCTTCTGGCTCTAAGCTAGCAACCCCCCCCCACCAACCACACCTCAATGAAACCATCAAGGTCGTTTTCCTCTTCTTTTACCCCCTTGCAAAATCTCACTCACACACATGTGGGACCCCCAATCTCAGCCTCACCTCAATTTCAATAAAACACAAGTTGCACATTTTATGAACGATTGAGCCCATCGACGATGCATAACACCTGATGCCAGCTACCTCGCCCTGAGTGAAATTGATAAGCGTAAGCAACATTCCAGTCCCCTTCAGTAATATAATCCTCCAGAAGTCGTATCAATAAAACAGAAGAACGGTTCTATTTGAAAACATACTTGATCATTTCTGATAAATAAGAGATTGAATGCATGTAAATTGATTTCAATTTATTGCATTTTAATGAACTTATTCCCTGCAACAATACATTTTGGATTTTTCTCTATTCTAACTATACTTTTTGAGAATCTTTGAAACTACATTTCACCTGAACTAGAAAAGTAATTGCACAATTTCAAATGACCATTTGAAAAAACTATTTGATTTAATTTATAAACATGAAACTAAAGCATTTCAATGCAAAAATAATTTCAAATAAATTGAAATTCAAGATAACTTGATATCCTGTGTGAATATGATTTAAAAGAGCTATGAATTTAAAAGAATGCAATTATTGGATGAGGAAAATTTTCTAGGAAAGATCTTCCGGGGAGAATCAGTGAACAAAAACAATCGCGTTATTCAATCCAGGACATGTTCTAAGGACAAGAAAAGAATCTCGTTTCTGATTGATCATCATCTACATCCTGAGTGGAACCAGACATTATCAACCAGAGAGATGTAAACACTACAGTAAAACAATCAATATTATTAATAGAATGAGTATTACTCGATAGAGAATTGATTTCAACAATATCATTGAATGCATGCTATGTAGAATTCAGCAAGAGTTGAGAGCCAAGACAAGACGAAGATTGGAATTGTTTACTGTTTGTGTAGCGTACTGTAGTGTTTAGACCAGTGAATGGCATTGATAAGAGGAGAGCCGAATGGCACTTGAGAGGGTGGCTAAGAGCCTTGAGATCGGCGTAAATGGGAATCATACGGTCTGCGGGAGAGAGCGGGCAAATCGAAGCGAAATAAGAAGCAAGGAGCCTTGCAACACCTTTATCGCCCTATAAAAGGCAAACGAGCCTCTAACATTAATTGGTATCAGGTGGCGAGTAAAACAAGCGCTTGTGCCGGCTTTATGTGTGAATGTAAACTGCGATTCGGGTCGGCCGAAAGTGCGCCTCTGGGCCCAACTACCCACGTCTCTCCCCCCAATCACATCACTGTAAACGCACTAAACTCTCCTCTGTCAAGACCCAGTGCGGGCGAGCACAATACATGAATTCACTTCCGTCTCTCAACCGACCTAGACATTAGGTAGAAGTACACAAAGTTTCAAAAGCTGACAGAACAGTTGAAACCCTTCCAAAATATATTCCAAATAATCTCAAAATATTATTATAGAAATAATATAAGGTTCACCATCATACACTAAGGATGATATTGCCTAAATATTAATTTTTAAAATCATATAAGAAATGAACTGAGAATACAAATTTGGAGAATGAATTGGTGTAGATGAAACAATTTTTTTTTTAATTCAGTAGGGTATTCAAATTGGTGGAAGATGAGAGCAACAACAAAATTATAGATTATTCAACAAAATTTATGGAAAAATCCCAGAATATATTCTGAGTATATGAAATTTCAAATTTTAATTGTTGGAAGAAGGTAAGGAACAACCGTATATTCAGGTAGAGGTAGGAATAATCAGTTATCGTATATTTGAATAGATTGGTGAATAAAATACTTTTGACGAATTGGAATGTGATACTTAATTTGGCAAAACTAGAAGACTGATGAATTCATAATTTCAATTTTGTACGATATCTGAAAAGCTCCAATTAAGTATTTATTCACGATTTACAGTGGATTTGAAGCAGAGAGAAGCTTTAACCAACAAATAAGTTTATCGGAAGTGGGAGAGCGTTCCATTGTTTAAAATCAGACTACAAGAACAATCTCATTAAAAGTTTCCATCGGAATCAGTGAATAACAATGGGAAGTGATCCTATCAAATAACTATTCAACCGAGTACAACTTCCAGTAACTCCAGAGCGGAATGCGCTTCGAAAACTTTTCCCAAATTATACACTTTTTGACAAGTTTGATGTTTTCGAAACACGAACGAGTAAAATGAGAGATTTTGTTTCACGGATACCAAGAAAGTTTTAGGAACGTAATTTCTAGGGTTAATTCGTTCAGAATAGGATTGAACTTCTCATTTATCCGTATAAATTTGTTCCTATCTAATTTGAATGAGGAAAGCATCTACTTACCAGCCCTATTCGATTGGTCTATCATTGGTTGAACGATACGCCGCCTCGCATTGATGAACCTGAAACAGAAAAAATAATGAAAACTTGAAATTCTGCAAATAATTCTCAATCAAACACTACCTGTACTTTAATCATCTTTGAATTGTTAATCGCCATCGTTCGCAAAGAATAATTCAATCTTTCCAAATCTCTTAAAAAATATACTGATCAGGAAAAATTAAAATTTAATAGGATCAAACTAGGAACCGCCAGATAACAGACCAGGAACTCATCACTTACTCGATCACTTACGAACTCAGCCACCCGATATCTGCTTGCCATCAATATCATTGAACTGACTCACATGATAAAAATCATTCGCTTATCAATTAGTAGAGTCTCATTATGAAGCGTCTTATCTCAAAAGTCATAACCCCCGGATCAAGATCAGTCAGGATGGTTGATCAAAATTCAAATTGAAGGTGAAAGAGGAAAGACGAATATTAGGATGCAGGATAAACAAGAAAAATTTTATTTAATATTGTAACTCTACTATAACAGTAAATCACTATCTCTATTTTATCCAATCCAGCATGTAATTCCTATCATGATATTTTACTTGAATAACAAAGCAGTTCTCTTCCACTCCTGTTTTTTCATACGAGTAACATGGAAGAGTAACATTGTATTTGTGCGATAATGTGAATAATATCCACAGGAAGGACGGCCAATTAAAGTAGTCTTTGTCTAATTTGAAGATGGCGAATTGGTGAGACAATAAGCAGATTGGCGATGGCTATATAATAAATAAATAGGCCCTACTTATCTGAGACCATACGTAGGGGATTGGTGAAGGGCTATTTCTGACGAGACTAGCAGAGCTTAGAACCGACAGGACGAGTAACAAGAAGCGGATTAAATATTGGCAGCCAGATGAAGGTACGGTGTGCGGTGCCTGTTTGGTCGGTGAAACACTAGGACCACGATATTGAGGGTGGTTTTTGGGGGTGTAAGGGGGGTGTTTTTGAGGGGGGTGTCGATCCAATCTGCAGCCCGTTAATGGGAGCGGCGCAGCTGGTCAGACTCCCACAGCCATAGCGTTCACCCGCCAAATAAATTGCTGCGCGAAAACAAACTTCTCCATCTCCGAGCCTGAAAACAACACGAAGCTCACACATGTGATCACACACACAATGACAGTACAATGGAAACAATCGTACATACAACGTGATGTACGAGCTCACCCGTTGCCATCCTAAATATCACAGCGAATTTATTCACATTTCAATTTTTTGTAGGATTTAATCCCTTTTTAATGGAGAGGCTTGTCTTTAGCAATCATTCATGATAGAATATTATTCATTCATCTGCTGCATTTAATAGATCTATGCTATCTCCTGGTATTAAACTACACTTAAATTACTGTTTATTGAGATTTGTACTGATGAGTGAATGTATTACGGAATATCTTCACTCATTGGAACAATATGAAAATCAAATTATCACCATATATTCAAATAGTGATTGAAATTTGATACATAGCGAAATGTCGAATTAACATTTTGATTAATGAATTATTACGGTACCACAACATATTCAAATATTTTGTTAATGTTTTTTCTTATTTTTTTGGCTTTCAAAAAGTTTTTTCCTTCACCACATCAAATCCTGTCCTTAGTAAGTTTATCCTACGGATTCGCTCAGCCTACATATTCTCCGATAAAATGAAGAGCTCAATCAAGTTGGGCTGAGCTGACCTCAGAACAGTTGGCAAAGTGGGTGATTCGGGGTAATGACTGCTTGGAATCAACAGTTAGTGATAGTCGGAAAGTTGGCGAGAAAAACGGCACAGCTAGTAAGTGTGGGCGTTTCCTCTACCTGTGTAAAGAAGCCGTGCAGCTGGCACGCCTCCCGATGAAAAGCACGCAATTTAGAAATGAGAAAAAGACGAGATCGTCTCAGGGTGGATGTAATTCGTCAGGAGGGAGCCGGAAGATAGACTGGGTTGTGTCTGAGAGTAGGAAAAGCCTGGCGCTAATATTGATTTTGCAATTAATGCAAAGCGCGATAATGGATGCTGCAGTCAATGTAGAGCGTGGAGAAGGGCGCACAGAAAAACTGTTCACGTGAGCGTGGCTCTGTGGAATGTCATTAACATTTTAACTCCCGGGTAGCGCCTCGCCCCTCTTAAATCCGATGATCGGATTACGCAGATACGTCCGTCTTCTTCCAACCTCCACCCAACCCCAAAAATCCGGCAATTAACTCTCTCCGATATGAGATGTTTCGCAGCCGCAAAGAGCCGAAAACAGACAAGTTTGCCACGTATAATAGTGAATAGACGTATAAAATAGAAAATAGACAAGTTTCAACCCTCCGTGTCTATAATCACCTGATCATGGATTGTATATTTTGAAACAATACTGGTTATAGTAGTTGAAATAAATGATCATCTATTACACCAATGAATATCAGGAAGATAACGTAGCTCAGAATCAAGCTGACTATATATTTCAGACTGAATAATTTATTCCTTAGATAATGTTCAATCAGTTGAAATATGACAGGGTACACGATTGATAAAGAGTAAGATTTTCAATTTCCACTTTCTCCAAATTTTATACATCAATAACATTTTGAGAAGGAAATACTCGTAATTCTAGAATGTGAATAAGATAATTTTGAAGTTTGTAGCCTTTATGTAAGACTTCATTGAGGATCTGACCTTTGTGACATGGAGATGATAATCAGACGTATTCCATTCGATATAATGTTTTCGTACGGTCAAATTCTTGTAGTAGCAATTTTTGCAAACTAAGAATTTTGATAAGATCACTTCGACTCGAGTTAATTATTTCAAAGACATCAAATTTCAATTTGAAAGTGAGACTTTCACAGACTTTGAACTTCTAAAGACTAAGAATTATTCTTTACAATACGGATCAAGCTCCATCCTAAAAATCTGTTGAACGACCCAGAAAGTTTAATATATTTTTAAAGTTCCAAAGTCTGCAGTTTTAGTTATCATATCCGTTCAAGGCAAAGCCAGTTTCAAAAGGTTCATAATGTGGGCAATAATTCTTGTATGATTTTGACATGAATATCCATCCCTGTGTTTGCTGAACTCGATATGAGAGTTGAAGTAGGGGTGATGTAAAATGGGAAGACAGCTGAAAAAGGACAAAGATAAGTGCATTGGTCTTCCCAGCTCGTCTAGTAATCAACCTTCTATTAACACAGTATTGGTTTTCATACGCACTCGAACACAAGCAAACTGTGAGTTCCGCCCTCGGTTATGGGGCGTTGATGGCCCGGCCGGGAAAAACATATGACCGCACTCCCAGTAATTAAATGAATTACCGGGATGAGGGGAGGGGATTCAAGGACACCCGTCGTGTACCTTGCGACCACACATTATCTCTTCTAGAGAAATAGGCTGCAGCAGCTACCGAACGACCCATTGTTGTCGTATATGATATGAATAAATGATCGCTGATCCCTTGTAAATAACGATTTTTGAAAGAATTCAAAGGATTTCTTCGAACACGATAATTGTCTTCAAGATACTCGTCTGATTGTGATTTGATAGTCCCTTTTACCAAATGGTTGATGAATTCATTTTCAAGTACAGTAAAAATCGAGTATTTCGATAGCCAGTGAGAGGAAACTTCAAATTATTGGATTTAATATACAGTGATTTTAATAATTGAAACTCTGATATCATGTATTAGATTATTAAGTAATAAAATGATCCTATCTATCTATAATAGGGCTACCTATTTATTTTATTTAGCGTAAGGCTATTAGTAGTGGGGAGACCAAGGGCTGTTCCACTCCGCCGGCATATTATAACCTCACCTATGAAATAAAGTCCGAATCTAAGGTGAAAATACCTTTCTTCCCAGTCTGCCAAGAATTGCCCTGTTTTTCCACACGAAACTATCCAAATACCTTGCACAAAGTTGTTTTTCAAACTTTTTGGTTATGAAACTTACAGTATATTGTATATTATTATTATGAAACAGTGTATATTGAGAATTTTCTCAATATCAGCAAATATTGGAGTAGCAACGGCAACATGTTATCTGAGAAACGATGCGAATCCTTTGTTTATTGCTTGGAGCAGATGCAATGTGGAGACACAAGTGTGTCATAACCTGTCTTGTTTCATTTGTGTCACCAGCAACTGACACAGTGGATGATGGCGAAAAAGAGGCTAGTTCTACTTTAGACGGTCTACGTCAACCAAGCGTGTCTTGGCTCGCATGCGTGCTCCCAACAAGACTAGGATCTCGTTTTTCTGCAACTCACTACAAACTAGACACACACTTCAAGACACACTACACTTCATGGAACCGACAAGCACTGTCAATGTTGTACTACGTGTAGAATAGGATATTGTCTTTCAAGTGATAGGTATGTTGTGATAATGAATAATGAATTAATAGAACAACTTTATCACTCTTCAAACATTAAATTTCTGTTATACCAAATGACAATTCTTATATTGTTATTGAATTCCTAAACAAAATATATCTTCTTTATCTGTTTCTAGATTAATCAGTAGAACGAGGACTCAAAGCTATAAGAAAAAGTCTGACGATTACAGCAAACATTGAAACAGAACTAAATAGCAGAAGAATACTCGATGAAAGTCCGTGTACAGAAAGTTTTTTCCGCACGGAGAATGAAAAATTGCCGGTTATTTGTCCATCAGACGCCATAATTTCAGCCGTGGTTTTGAACTAGCTAAGTATTGATGATCGGAGAAACTGTGAAACGTTGCCAACTAATATGAGAATGAATAATTTTGGTGATATAGAAATCCTATGAACCCTATATTATGAATTCAAAGAATGCCTCATACATATGATAATGCTTCTCGAAACAATAATTACCTTCAAACATAGGAATAAAGTGATTTAGCAGATTGAGGGTTGAGATGAAGAACCCTCTGATTTGGTCATGATAGAGAAGATGTTCACGAACTTCTTGCTCGTTTTGAGCATTGTCTCAGCCAATAGTTTTGCCTGTGCTTGACAGTTGGCACCATTGTCCGGGATGTCATCTTATAGCGCCAGCTATTGTTTACTATGGACGATTTATGTTCTCAGCTCAAATTCATTTTTCTTCAAGGACAGCCCAGTAAGTTGATTTTGGATACTGCTTTACCGTAGACCTACATTGAAGATGAACTTAACTAATTTTTAGTAAGGACGCAGTAATTTTTTCTTCATACTGTATACTGAAGAATTTTCATAAGATGATATTGAATAATACTTTCAAGAAACGTTAACTTCCTTGTGAACTTAGCTATCATCAGAAAAGCTTCATCATTTTTCTACGATAAATCTGATTTTTCCAAGCATGATAATTTTCCGCTTGATGACATGCGAGATTGATATGGTCGCTGAAGGAGATGAAGTAAAAAACATAAGAAATGGTGTGCATTATTATGCAAGACGCCTAATGAAAGTCAATTGTGTGACGGTCATTAGGGTCGAAATGAAGCTGCCCCTCCCATCCCAGTCGGGAACATCAGGCGGAAACAGATAAACGCGAAAAAGGCTTATCAGTTGACACAATTAAAAAGTCTTAGCTGCTGAGGGAAGCTGCAGCAAGACGAGGGTGAGGGAACGAAAAGAAATTTGAAACGTTGGGGGTGGACGCTTTTGGGGCTGATTATAATGCCAGACACGGGCCGAGAATCCATCTATCAAGCAGGGGTGGCACACCGGTAATGACCCGGTTGGGAATTGTATTGATTCCGACTGAGACAGCAAAAAGTGTATTAGATAAGGGTAAAAATGATGTGAAGGGAAAACACATTGATGGACTCCGAAGAGGAAAAAACCGAGAAACCTCCGCTCTCTAAAACGCAAGCGCGCTACGTCATTGTGCAATTTTCCTTATGAATATAAGCACTTTACCGTCAATGGGGACTATCACCGAAGGGAATCGAGCTTGCAGTGTTTTTCTATCGATTTACTCACTCACACTAATCGACTTCCAAAAATCGATTTTTTTTTGTATCAACAAACCTCCGAATGTGATAATGAAGGTTTCACCGTTGAATTGCTGAGGGCGATGAATGATAGGGTACTGTAAATGTAATAAGTTCGGCGAACTAGCTAAACTCAACTAAATAAAATATTCAATCACAAGAAATCGATTTGAAAATATTTTTTGTTTATAATATTAGCTGACATAATAATATGATTGATTTCTCATGAACGTGGAATTTGAATAAATAATAAGTCTACAAAAAAATACAAATGAGGAGATCATAATATTGAGATTACATTGTGAGATGTGATATTTGGGTGGAGAACCACTCAATTAAAAAATATGAAAATAATTGCATTGATGTGAGGGATTTCTATTTGGGTAATATAATGATGGATAATTCTTGATGCTTTAATATTATGTTATATATTAAAAGTTGTTTTCAGGAAATTTCGAATTGCAGAAATATTCCACCACAACCTCTTCCCAGAATTCAATCAGGAGAATGCGAATAAGACTAACATCCCACTCTATTTCCACCCGTTCAACATCTGTGATTAATGGCCGTGAAAGTAAGTGACGAAGAGACATGATTGGCTGACACAGCTGTTGCAATATCTCCCCCTCTCCTCCCCACGCTTACTCAACAGTGAACTGCTAATAACTTCTGCCGATTTATATCCGCGTTGCCTACCCTTTTATTGTTTTATTAAGATATTATAAACCCCGTTCACAAGCTGCTGCCATAGGCTTAACAGCGCTGATAAGAGAGAGAGAGAGAGAGAGAGTGAGAGCGCAAGTGTTCCTTCTTCCTTGAACACGATTCGCTCCTATATGCACCTCTGGTACTACACGATACACACTGCTGGGATGCTCTGCTCAACCCTTCAGCCACAATAAATCTGCAGCAACAGTGACAGATATTCAATTGGAACCATTACTTATTGTGACTGATTGCAACAAGAGATTCCGCTCAAGATTCTAATTTATATCTTCTACATTATCCCACAATTAAATAGTGTGTACACTCACAAACAGAACAATGTCTTTTTGGTAGAATTTTATGTTTTGTATACAATTGTTTCAATTGTAAATAAATTATTGTTTTAAAACAATTCGACAATCACTCAAATCAAATTTGTTTAAAATTTGTACGTAATTAAAACTATAATTGTTGAAAATTGACGGCTTTACGTCACCTCCAAAAGACGTGATTGCCATATCTGTGATTACGCTGTGGTCATGAAGTTGTTCCTCAGTCAAGAATCGAACTCGGAACCTCTGATTATCAGACCGGCGCGTTAAAAATTACTCCAACGAGCTACCGAATTTTAAGGTTTACATCTCTCAACTACTCTGAATTAAACTTATATGGAAAAATGAGTATAATTGACATGAAATGAAGGACTGTATTGAAGGACTTAATTCAAGAGGTCACCTTAGGGATCACCCAGAAGATATTAAATAGAAAGTGGCCAATACTCTAATAACCTTGAGTCGATCGGGTAGATGTTGTGAGGGTGGAATAAGTGCGTTATGTGGACATTCGTATGCAAGCCGGTCGCCGCCTAACCTTTGTATACGATCGCGAAAGGGATTGCGGCGTTATTAGTATTGCGCGGTCAGTACGTGTCCATGCTGCATATCGGCTCATTGCCACCTGACCATGTACACGATCCGACTCGGACGCGTCCGCCTTCCACTTGATCCGGCTATTACCCGGACAACAGACAAATTCCGAAAGCCTCTCTCCAATTGCATCATACACTGCACGTTGATCCATTCTCCGCCCTCCCCACAACTCAATGACAATTGGCTTTTGTTTATTGGCCGCTATGGCATCGTTCGGCTAATTATAGTGCAGCTCTTCCGAGACCCGAACGTTTCACACAGGATGAAAAACGTGTCTGGACAACTATATCGCTCTCGATAGTATGGAGACTTCAAGAGACACTCCAAACGTTTGAGGGCTGGATTATCATCTCTTGCAATGTAGCCTATACTAATCTCAATCAATACTGTAATGAATTGGATAAGAACTCTATGATTGTGAGTTGAATAATATTATAACGTAGAGCTATGCCAACTCTAAGTTCGAAAAATGTACGTTTGATTAATTAAATTTTACAGTATATGATGTGGGACTTCAAACGAAATTTAGGAAGGAATAGCACAGGCTCAGGCTTTTTTCTATCCCAGTTCATAATTATGTTATGATTTATGTAATCATGTCAATATATAAATCAAAATTGATTAAATAAGATTTTTCGTACATGGTCGTTAGACATTCGAGTAAGTGAACTCTATGAATGTTGAGGGGTGAAATATAACTTGAAGATATGTTACTTTAAGTTCGAAAAATGTACAATCGATTCATTAAATTTCACAGTATTCTATACAGGGATTTAAATCTAATCACATTTCTCGTATATGGTCGTGAGACATAAGTATAAATATATGAACTTAATAATTAAATATATAATTAACTTTATAATTTCGTAGTTGTTGAAACAGTATTCTGAGCATGATTTTCCATCAATCATACAAGATATTTCACTTTATGGGTAAGAAACGTTCTGATCCTATCTGAGTTAAGATCAGATTGACTTGAATAGGTTGCCGTTGATTAAAACTGTACTGGTAGTAGTGAAACAATGGGGTGGTGTTGGTTGGTGCAGACTAGTCTGATGAGAACAGAGGAAACATGTAGCGTATTCGAGATGCGGCCCATAAATCCACCTCCCCGTCCACATTGAGCCACAGTGGGCCAAAGCGCTGGCGTTACTACAAAAGCACCACTTTTTTCTCTCGCCAGAGTTGGACTTTTTTCGCTTTCACGATTGGATTTTAATGTGTAGAAGTATTGAAACGAACGTACGAATGTTTATAGTGAATTTATTTGGGAATTTAGAAGGGGATTGGCTGGCAGCTCTCTGAGAACACAGAGGGTTGCCTGTTTCAGTTCGGTTGCCAAATCCTGGGCCCCCCTCAACCCCTCACCGTCAACCCCCGGGAACACACCACCCTCAAAACAACCGCACCCCGCCAAAACGACGGGGAGCTTTAGCATCCCCTTTATCCAACATCCTCTGATTAATGTTTCTGTCGAGCAAATTGTCTAGAAAAACATGTCTGCACCCTTTGCTTCATTCCTATCTACCCCCCTCCCACTACCCCATCCGTCACCCACCCGGTCATCACAGACATCGTGTCATATCCGGAGCAGAGCAGAGCGAGCTGACGTGGCGCATAGTTTCGCCGCCTCCGTAGCTTCAATCCCTTGCGATGCCAATGCCTGTCTGTACGTCACACTCTCTCTATTCCGTTGCCCTACAATTCCTCACCGAAAAACAATTCTCATTCATTTAAGCTATAGATATATTCATGTTATATCATTGAGGTATTGTTTTCAACTCACAGAACTCACATAACATCAACCTTTCTTTCTAATAGTCTCTTCTCTAGATATTAATGAATGATGTGAGCTTGAAAATGATCATTATTAGATCAGTTTAATGAATTTGATCATGAGACTATAAACTAAACCAACTCCAGGCCAATGGATTCCTTCACTGGAAAATAGCTTATCTTTTAAAGCTACATCTTTATATATTATTACCTTATGTAGCGCATCTTAAGAATCAAATATACATATATTGTTCAAATAAGGGCAACCGTTTATACTCACATAAAAAATATTTGTAAGAGAAATAAGGGAAACAATTTCCTGTTAATAGCTTTGCTATTAGATAGAAAATTATTAAGTTGTAGTAGTTGGACTACGAGAATAATCAATTAATCGAGTTCCTCTATTTGACGTTACACAGCATTTATCTTCTCGAAGTAACATGTATTAACATATGCCCTGGCTATTAATCCAGAGTCGAACCAAGATACTGTTTTGGATCTCTCTTCCCAGGAGGAGTGTTCTAGAAAAGACAACAAGGAAAAAAGAGTTTCTGGAGAGTTGGTGTGAGTGGTAAGTGATGCTGGTAGTGCAGCGAAATTTGGAAAGGAGACCTGACTGGAGTTGGGACGAATGAGGATTCTGCCGGAGACCCGTTTTGAAACAACATCTGTGTCCCTAATAAATATTAAAGTCCGGGCTTACTTAGCTAAGTCCCTCAGCCCCCTCTCCACCACTGCAGCTCCTTGCTGGCTACCTTTATCTTTTAAACCCTTCGGAGTGGCAATACGCCTCTGCTCGGATTAAAGTATTATTAAAACGGGCAGTGGAGGACTGATTATAAATGGGACATGATATTGGAGCATTTATCATGTCGGACAATGGCCAGTTGCCATAACAACATTCTGCTCACTCACGCTGCCTGCCCGCCGCCGACGTATGTCACACACATGCTGCGAAGTACATACATGTTCCGCAAAATATACATTCCAAACTCGAAAGACTAACGAATGTTCCATGAACGCTAGAGTTGGCCAAAAATTATATTATTTTTATAAGTAATTGATGATACTCAAACACTTACTGAGCAACTCCTTCCAATAACAAAAATTCTGCATATTGTCCCACGTTATTTCCGTTTTAATTATGATCATATTATTGTTCGATATTCAATACAAATATGAAAACTAAATACTATATGATATTAGTTTTGTGAAGTGAATAAAAGGGAGTGAGAATATATTTGTAAATGTATCTTATGATACAGTTATTGTATATTGTAATCAATTTGTTAATCTACTAATGATGAACATTTTCAATTTTTGTTGATGAAGTATGTAGATGAGTTGAGGTTGAAAATATCTCGCCAAATCTGAAAATCTCACAAAAATATTTCAAGATTCTCACTTCGCATTGGAATAATTCGTGTAAGTATAGGACGTTTCGCACGGCACTGAAACAATTGGTGAATTAAATTCTCAAAAATAATATTTGCTATAATAGCCACTTTGTTATTTTAGAATACTACTTCGGAGTATAATAGATTCAATCACTATCCACTTGAAATTGGTAAGAGCCTAAACAGCATTGTAACAATGTGATTGTAGAACTGTCGGTGACTTATCGTTGTTGATAAGTAGAGGCGTACGCGGGCAAAGTGGCGTACGAAAGTGCTTGAAGCCTTAGGGGAGTAAGAGGGAAGGCGAGTAGCAGTAGACTGTAGAGTAATGGAGTTCGGCGGACTCAATTAGTCGCCAAAATGACTATTATCCCCAGCTTCAACCCTTTTCCCCAAGAGGAAAGAATTAGTAGGGTCAAAGAGATATGGGGATTAAACAACATCCAATTCATCCATACAGGCTGCGTCTGCAAGCGCGCAAGGAAAGAAAGTCAGCTTTATCTCTTCATGATTAGCCCTCAAGGAAAGTCGGGTATTATTATACTCACACTCTTCCACTGAAGCCAAAACACACTTTCAGCATGAGAGGAGCATGAGCTACTTCTTCACTTTGTGTTTTATGTATAAAGATCACAATATCCTCAATATGCATTTTTTAAATAATTGTGGTATTCGTAAAAAATTGTCTTAGCCAACAATTACTGTACCGTAACTGGTTGATGAGTATTAGGTAGATCCTAACTAATTCAATAACTCACATCAATCCCTCAATAAAATAAGGATCAAAAAACAATACTTTGATAAAATCGAAATAAACTTTTTTTTTGAATGGCTAATTTTCACAAAAAACTTCACTATCAGTCGACATTTGTAAATATAATCATTTTTGAAATAAGAATCAAAATCACAGAAAAAAGAATGAGACGAGAGTGATAGATAGGCTGTGTACTCCCTGGGGAATAGGCTATCAGTTTATCCTGTTTCTGTTCAAATTACCCTTCGTCACAGAGATCCGACAAAGAATGAGAGAACGTGGAAAGCAAGCGATTACGAGGAAAGAGTGAGAGGAAATGAGAAGTAGAAAAAGAGACAGAGAAAAAAGAGTGAGAGAGGAGAAGGAATCATGTTGCGCCAGCACTGTATAAGCAGTCATAGTATCATTAGCTAAGATTAGAATTGCATTAGTCGCTGGGGATGAAAGAGGGCGCTGCTCTAAAATAGGGAAAGGGTTCTTGCACGCTCTGCCGCTCCCCGAGTCTCCAACAACACCCCACAATGCTTTGCGATCACTCTACTACAATAACAGCAACAATACAACAAAAGTTGTTGTTGTTGTTGTTATACTCGATCAATACTTGATGGATGTACATGGTTATTGTAGAGTAGGCCTACCACCCCCGTTCATAATAAGTCCACCCTAGTAGCACTTGCCGTGTGAAGTTCTGGCCACGGCTCCTATTCTCAGCACTCCTCTTCTCATTGTCGTCAATTGCTTTCGCGTCATTGCTCGCCACGCGATTTGAATAATCCGATAATTCGAGAATACCATCGCCACTCTGCACACAATACAAGAGTTAGTGTAACCGATTCGTCACTGAGACGGAGGGATAGCTTTCCCTGGAATCAAATTAGCCTTCATTGTAATATAGCTGTTGGATGAGTGCTGTGAAGTGCTTTTCGTATCATTCTTACATCAGTATTTCAAAGACTTGAACATTATCACAGATTTAGTTCTCGAATTCTTGGGAACTCACTTTCTTAATATAATGATTCACATTTATTTTAGTTAACAAAAAATATGTAGGAAATGAGGTTAGTTATCATTACGCGTAATATATTATCACACAATTTACATCACAATTATTATCACATTATCACATATTATTATCACAATTATTTACCTCTTATTAACTTGTGAAAGGTAAAAGAGATTGGAAATAATTGTAAAACTTTCACTGAACATATTTAAACTCATTGAATAAACACCATTCCTGGTGTAAGCTTTTGATACTACAGGAACTAATGAAAATAGCTTAATACCTCCATACCTCACTCATTCAATACACCCATGAAGTACATGATATGGTTGAGTATATGTTATAAATGACAAGGTTGAGTGGTAGAAAGAACTTCCCCGTCCTAACTCCGCCTAATAAAGAATATTTTCATCCCATTTCAATTTATATTTACTATAATACGTGAATAATTATTATAAATAACTAAATTATTCATTGACAATTAAAAAAATTCACTTTGATATACAAAAAATTGAAAAAAATTATCCATTCAGTTATTTTAGATTATACCCTAGTTCTAGAGTAACCAATAGTTCGTGTTCATGGATTCTGAAACATACCAAACTCTCGTTGTTTCAACAGTCCCAAACGCCACTGAAGGTTAAAAACACTGTATATGAGATATCTATCCTGCATAGGGTACATTTTCTATACTGGCTTTCACACACTCACACAATCGACTACCACACAGTATAGCGCGGCGACCATTACAAGCAAGCGATCCGCGACTATTCGAATCGGTTACATATGCATGACGTAATCTGTCGCGTCGTCCTCCCCCAGCATGGCATCCCTCATGTACGAGCCATTAATCATTATGGAGCGACGCGACGCGCGGCACAGCACAGCGTGAGCATGAGAGAGCAGAGCTATGATGCAGAAACGCTCAGACCCGGTTCAGTGCACTTCCCGGCGACAACTCTATGAAAATTTCCACTGATGATGACGAACGCTAATGCAAAACACTATCGATGTATATGTATGACTGCTGGATTCAATTTCATGACTGAACTTGATATCTTTCAGTAAGAATATTGATTAAATGGATGAATTTTCTATGAAAATTGACTTTTTCAACAAAAAAATAGTTGAGGATGATTAAGCAGAGAATTCATTGATTCATCATTTTGTTACTAGTTTGAAAAAAAAAATTAATAGAGTTTTCATAAAATGTGAATTTTTCCATAGAAATGTAACACGTTAATGATAACTGAGCATTGGATTCCTTGATCACCATTCCGTCATCATTCCACTATTACAGTTACTGGAATAAAAATAGTAGGTTAATTCATTGTGGGGCAATCAGACACCTCTTTACTTCTCATTCCTGGATGAAAATGATAAAAGAATAAATGAAATGAAATGGAATCAGTGGTTTGACAACATCTTGTCTTTTCATTTATTATGGATAACTACCACAATATCAATTTCACAACTACTCAAAGAGTGAATGATATAAGAAGTTGATAAGTAGGTAATCCCCAGATAGTACGGGATAAGAATATTCCCAATTTATATTTTATTCTTTCTGGTCATCCCTGACTCTCCAGATGCAATATTCCATTTTCCTTATCCAGTCCCTGTTCCTTTACCATTTCTTCTTCAGTTTTACTATCAACTGTCAAGAGGCTGTCGATTAGAGATGTACCTGTAAAGCAATAGCGGGCAAGTATTAACGGAAGGGTTAATACGACGTGTATATTCAGAAGAAAGTGGAGAGCTTCTACGACTAGAGCTCATGGATAGTGATGGCGAGGGATGGAACGGAAGGAAGGGGGGTTGCACTCGAGGGATGAGCGCAGTTCATCCATCTCCCTGTTGTGCAATTTGAACAGCAGCCCCCGGTTTATTACGAACCTTGCGGTCCCCAATTACGGGCCAACAGCTGTGGAAATTAATGGCGCGCTGCTTTTAAACTTGTAATTACACACGGCCTACAGGGAGGGAGAAGTCCCAAGCCACCCCCTCCTCACTCTTACCCAACATTCCCCCTCATTTCTCTTCTTCCCCACTCCACGATATCTTTTGCCAACTTTACAGAAGTGATAATTTTTAGCAACAGCACGTCGGTTACCGCAGATAGTAGAGGTATTCGTTAGCTAATTAGATTTTCCGCTCACGACCAGGTGGAAGTGCTATTGCAGGAGTGGGATCTTCCTTTTCTCATCTAACTAGTATTATGGTTATTAATATCTTTTCATTGAGATTGTAACATCTCTGTTCAATCATCAATGTTGAACTTTTAATACTGGTCAACTTAAATTTTATTATAGGTTACTCAGTGTTTAATTTTCATACACACAACAAAGCTTCATAAACAAATCATGGAACAAATTGGATTCTATTGAAACGTAAAAAAAGTATACCTGGTCATATAGGTCTAAGCCAGTTCAGCAAAACACATGTATTCTATGTGATTGAAGCACGATAGGATATAATCCTGGACAACTACACGGTGAACTTACTTATGAAACAAAATACTGGTATATTATTATTGATAGATGAAAACGAATTTGTTGCTCAGATTCCTATAACTGTTATGAATTGGTTTTTCGAAATTGTTTGAATTCACAAGTGCTTCGTGAGAATAAAATAGGAGAAATGAGAGTGATTTCCGGAAAATATGCTTGAAATACATCTGTAATTCACAGCTATATTATCATTGCCTAGTGAAGTAATCGCAATTGTTAAAAACCGTAAAGTACTGATAATTCTTATTCATACATTGAAGTCGGTTATTTTTATTGATATAATGGCATTGCAGTTTTAAGAGCCGAGACAACAGAGATACAATGCTGCGAAGAAGTAAAGGTGGAACAATGTGAAGAGCAGAGGAAGAATGAGATCACGGCTGACTGGATCGCAGTTCCGGGGAGCGATCACTCCCTCAGGATTATTGGTTTCCCAACGGGAACCGGTCTCGATCAAGGCAACCACTTTGTACGGATTAAACTCGAGAGTGGAATTCAAATGGACCAAGTCTTCTCTGCACTGCCGCATTCTCTTAGCCTGCCGCGTCTCGTCCTAGTCGAAAAGCGTTTTCTGTCGATCGCATTCAGCCACTTCCGACACTGCTTCCTTGGTCTCGATTGCAGACGTCGCTTTCAGCAATGAATTAATGAATTTTATTTCCTCTGTGCAAAACATTATGAAAAACATAATTACAAAAACTTGGAAATTGACTGATCACTTCTTCCAGTAAATGTGATCAGTATGTATATAAACGAGAAAAAAAATTAATTTAATAAGCTGTTTGAGTCTAGTCTAGCAAATACATGATAACTCAATTTTCAGGAGCTGCCAGCAGCGCAATAGATACTTAATCTAGTAACATAATAATTCTTATTTCTTAATACAAGTGAAGATTAATCAATGTGTAGATTAAATAGTAGAACAAAAGAAAAGCACAATCATGCAATAACAGAAAAAAACAAATACTTAAAGGTTGTAATACTGTGTAATACTTTATAGAAGGTTGTAAAAGTAAAAAGGTTTTATTTCATGATGCTTCTTATGGACCAAGTATCTTCCAAATTGAACAGCCAAGCAGTTAAGTTTCTACAGAACAAGGCGTAATTAGTACTTCTTCTGATATCTAATGGTATTTTATTGAAAATATATAGCCCATTGAACAAATATGAATGTTTGAAGAGTTCTTTTTTGACCTTAGGGGTTTTATATTGTATTTTATCATTACTTCTAGTGTTATAATAAAGATTCTCGGTTCCATGATTTCCACTCTTCAAATAGAATATTTTTTAAACATTAAAGAAATAAAGATTCTTAATGGGTAGGATTCTTAATTTACAGTACAGTGGGAACAAGCTTTCTCTTATTCTTTTATACAGTATCAGTCTAATAATATGATTTTGTGATGTTCGCAATCTTTTCACGAAAGTTTTGTAAGTTCCACCCCAGCACATTAAACCATACTGCAAATTTGAATGGATTAAGGCATAATATAATGTTTTCAACAGCGCTTGGTCACAAATATTTCTGAGATAATAAAATTTCCTAACTGATCTTCTGATAATACCATGTAGTGCATGAATATGTTTTTTCCATGACATTTTTTCGTCAAACGTTAAACCAAGGTATTTAAAAGAGTTGCCTTTTTTCAATTTCTTCGCAGTTTCAATAATCTCGTTGACATCCCTGAGTATGGTATAGGATTGGGGCGGAAAAATCGAAGGCTCTAAAGTCAAAGTTTATAAATTTAGTTTTTGTTACGTTAACTTTCATTTTATTTTTGGTGCACCAATCTCGCAGTACAATTAAATCGGAAATTATGTTATTTTTTATGGTTGCTTTGTTTTGATGAGAATACAAGAAGGCGATATCGTCGGCAAAAGCCTGGATTTTTCCATTGAAATTTTTATTCAACAAATCATTTATAAATATGATGAATAAGATCGCGGAGGAAACGGACCCCTGAGGGACGCCTACGGGGACGGGAAGGGGTGAGCTGAGGCAGCCCCCAACGCCAACCCTCACCCGCTGTTCCCTGTTGCTCAGAAAGCTGCGGAACCACCGAAGCGCCACCCCCCTGACTCCAGCCGCCTCAAGCTTTAAAAATAAAATTTCATGATTGATAAGATCGAAAGCTTTTGTGGAATCTATGAAGAGTCCAGTTGTTTTATTCCCACTATTTAAACTAGTATAAATTAAATTTGTGAAATTCAGAAGTGCATCCTCTCCTCAGTCGATTTTCCCTTTTGGAATCCGAATTGTAAACGGGAAAAGAATTTGATTTTATTAAGGTAGGATACTAATCTATTCATCATCAATTTTTCCAAGATTTTCGAAAAAATTGATAGCAAACTAATAGGTCTCATATTATTTAATTTTATGGAATTTTTCTTCTTGAAAATTGGAGTTACAACACTCAATTTTAACATTTCTGGGAAAACTCCTCTACAAAAGCTCAGGTTACAAATATGAGTTAAAACGGGTGCAATATATAGAGCAATATTTTTTATCAGAAATACATTAGATTTATCGAAACCAGATGATTTTTTATTCTTAAGATTAGAGATAATTTTCAAGATTTCACTATCTGTTGTTGGTTCCACGAAAAAGGATTGGCACTGCTGATAAAGACCCAGGCCATCGGACGAAGGTGCACTGTTGTCAGGCTGAACAATATTTATCAGATAACGATTTACTGTATTAGCAACGTAATGGATTCCCATACCTCTCACCCATCTTCACACTCTTTTAGTTTGTTACCTACCATCCATCATAATTTGATGATTTTCATAATAATATTGATTTGACGATTCAAAGACAGACAGACAGTTTTGAGAATTTCAATAACGGAAAAAGAGACGCTGAATTAATAACAATCATGATTTTCCAGTTGATCAGAGAGACAAATGTATTTCTTGAGAAATCGAACTACTATTTCATATTCCAATATTCCAGCATGGACTATAGGCCTATAATGAGGAATCAAGAAATATGTGACTTATAAGAGAACTAAATCCAATAGGCTACCAATTTACATTATTTTTGGATTTTTTTCGATACTGACATTATTATATTGGAATTATACGATATGGAATTTCCTTCTATCTCATCTTATCTATTTATTTTGGATACATTTCCATGTAATCACCGTAGTTATGTGTATTAGTGATTGAGATCACTTGATTATATCTGACAGTAATGACATATGACAACATGCTAATTCTATTTAGTTCATCTCATTTTTGTGAAATCGAAACATACATTTTTTTTTAATGTATGTTTCTATTTTACAAAAATGAGATGAACTAAATAGAATTAGCATGTTGTCATATGGATATCAATCCAAATATGACAAAACTTGGTTCAATTTTTTAGTGAAATTAGCAAATTTCGAATAATTTTGGAACGGAATTGACTGGACTGTGATTCTAAGCAGAATCCTGATGATCTACCCCTAGCTCTACGTTTAAGTTGATTTTTGAGGAATATGAGAGCTTTGGCACTTGGACAGAAGTATCAGATATTGCCTGTGAGGTTATCGTGGTCGGGGGTTGAGGGGGTGATTTGGGAAGGCATTATCTGCCAGCACTGCTGGATTACCTAATGGCCCGGATTAAAGATGGCGGCCACCGGATATTTGGCCCGTGATGGCCTGGAAACAAACTAATGGACTCCGGATAGTAGTGAGTCACCGACGAGCGACCAGTAGTGACTTTATTGATTCCCTCCAAAAGATAAGAAAACGCCACTGCTTACGACCATCGATCCCTTGTTGATCTTCCTCCTACTCGTCCACTCTCTCTCACTTACTCACTCACTCTCTCTCTCTCTCTCTCTCTCTCTCTCTCCATTATTTTCTTTATCTTCATCACTTTCCTTGACCGATCTTCTCTGCAGCGTCCACTCTATCTCTGGAGGCTTAATTGTCACGATAAGCACTGCTGACCGCATAAAACATAGATCTACCCTCCAAATGTAAAGTACCGGTCTCCAGGGGTCTGACTCTCGATTGAGTTAATGCCTATTAAATCTCCTCTATTGCTAACTTGGCAATGAGACTTTTATCTGAGTGGAATGTATTTCTAGAACGCTCAATCATAATTTGATAAGGAGTTCAAGTTTTAAAAACTTGGTTGGTTCATATCATAGCTTCCTTTAATAAAAGGCCATGCCCTAATAATATGGCAACGTCGCACCGTAGTCACAGTCTTTTCGTATGAAAGCATTAAGTACAGATACAAATCATGCATGTTGGCTTGGTTTTTCTCTCTTTGAGCATAATTTCCATGAAAAACGTTCATGAAACTCTTCATATAGAATTCCTTTTAAGTTTCTTGTAATAGGTTGTGATAGAGATTAGCAAGAAAGATTAAGAATAGACAGTTATTCATTGATTCGAGTAATGATTTGTAGCAAGTCAAATGGGAGAACACACTTAAGAAATGCATCCATTAGAACAGCTGATTGGAAAATTATATCAATGCTTTTAAATTAACCCAATTTCCTACTCTACATAGTTGTCAATTTTTAGGCCATGGCCTGCTATTAAAGGAAGCTATGTTCATAACTATTTAATTTGAAGGAAGCTCGATTAAATGATAGTTCAAATCTATCACATGTTCGAACTGTCGAAACAATTCTGATAGAAAATATCATACTTTAAAAAAAATTAGGAGGGAGAACTAAATAATATGGGCCTAATAAATATTTATCTTAGCTGTAGGATTCACATTTCAAATTATATTGTCATACAAAAAGGTACCATGATTTATTGAAATGTTTATTCCCTTTCATCGAGTCAAGATAGGCTAGAATATTTCAATTGTTTACCAAGATGTAACAGAGTGTAGGTCGAGAAATAGGTAGTAATAAATGTTGCAGAAGTGTGTGAGAGGGACTTTAAAAGGAGTGAGACAGTATCAAGTGAGGAAAGAGGTAACAACAGTTGGTTCAGCTGTTAAAATGAACGTTCAAACTTCGCCTTCCTTCGTTCAACTTCATCGGTTGGTACAAAAATGTTTTATAGAAGAAAAAGATAATTAAAGTTCCAAGGAGTTTTCCAACTCGCGAAGGTTGAGATAATGGCTTTGAATTCTTTCGGACGCGAGCGGCGTCTTCGTTCGCTCTCTCTTCTTCTTTTCCATCTTCTCTTTCTTTTCTACTTTTTCCTTGTCCGGAATTCTTCATCTCAACAGAGTGAGGAGGGAAGTCGATAGGAAGGGCCTTATCAATTTCGTACCCCATTCTTATTCACCACGTTCTGTGCGCGCTGTTTCTCATACCCTGCCTGCGTTTTAAAAGTTAATGAGATTTTTCTCTGTACATTTACTTAATCGAGATTTCTTTTTTAATTGCTTTTCTCACTAGCGCCGAACTTGTCCTTAGATAAATTAGAGACTTTGTCAATTTCGAGACCTACACTCATCCCACTCCATTCCATCTTCAAACTCATTTTATCTGACTCCTCATCTCAGCAGCAGATCGCTCACCTTCCTCCTGAGCATTAACCGTCGTCGACAAGGCCTCTCGTCAGATCTTCTTTCTTTTTTTCCTCTTCTTGTACCACTTCATCTTCTTCTACCCTCACTCTTCCTCCACCACGAAGAAAAAGGCAGAAACAAAGTCGACTTTTGTTCGTCAGTGCCGGATTTAGATTCCATTTTAGATTGACCAATTCGACTTCCCTTGCACTAACTCACCGACTACAGCAGGAGATAGCTGCTGCAGTATCTGTCTCCTGAATTAAACATAAATTAAGGCAAGAAGTTAGCTTGGTAGCTAATGCATTTTCCATTGTTCAACTCCCTATTGAATTCTGTTCTATTAAAAAGTGAAGAGTTTTCCATGTTATGCTATTCCGATGTTCGTTTCCATGCGAAGAGGCAAATATTCAAAATGAAAACAACATTGAATAGGATATAAACAGACCAACAATCTAAATCCAATAATTATCACGAATAGGGAACGGAGAATTAATGAAATGATGAAAATTTGGGAAACAAATTGGATGTAAATAAGCATAATGTAAGTAATCGTTGGAATTAAAGGAGAGATTCAAGGGCCTAAGTAGGCGTATAATAGTAGGCAACCGTGAGCAAGACTATTCGCTTTGATATGAGTGCAGAGCTGTGTTGATCAAAGATGAGAGGGAGTGAAGATGAAAAAATAAAAGGACAAGAACTAAAGAAAGAAGAAGAAGAATCGTGAAGGAGAAATCGTGGAAGCTGTAGGCTTTGTCAAAGCTGTCATCGACAGACGATGCGCGGCTGATTGATGAAAGGAGTGGCGGGAGGCGGCAGACGGCTCTCGAGAGGCGGCGGCAGCCACTGCCTCCAAAGTGCATCACCAGGGGCCCACATGATACACTCTCAGGCCTGCACTTCAAATACCACTTCTCAACAAACACCTACCAACTCCAATAGAATTTGAGTTCAAAAAGTGAGATTTATTCCATAATAACATGTATAGGAATGTTTTTCGTATTAATAATGCTTGAATGGATTTTATTGATGAGATAAATGAATGAGTAGTTCTATCTCGTCCTTAATACTAGGAATGGCAACGATTACTGAAATTAGTGGATGAATAATTTAGCAAAATTATACACGAAAATAATTAAGCCTTTAAAAAATGATAACCTGTTGGATTAGAGATACGAGAAACTAATATGAGTTTCTACGAATACTGGATCTCTTGAAAATATTTTCAACAGACTATGCCTTAGTAATTTCCAAGAAGAAAAAAACAAAGTTGGAAAGCACACAACGAAGGGAACCGGTAGAATGCTTCCGGACGAAAAAGTGAAAGGAAATTACGTGAAAAAATGCTGCTTACCCAATTTAGGTGGCCTTGCAAGGGGAAACACTGCATTAGCGAGGGCGCTTCTACAGACCCTTAGCAAAAACTTGAATCAGGGAACAGATTAAATGAAACAGCAATGGAATGGGATGAGAATGTTGAGAAAAATCCGAAGGAAAACGAGAAGTCGAATGTAGTGGTAGGTAAGACGCGAGAGCTGAGTTAAGATCAAGGAAGGGAGAAAAATAATTCTAGTTTCATACGCCCTGAAGTTACCATTCAACGAGATGAGTATGTAATAATGGGTAATATTTCTATGTATTCATGAACTAATACGTAAATAACATAGTAGAATGGTCCAGAATATGATGTGAGATGGACTATGCTTTCTCTTTCTCTATGGTGATGCGCATATGAACACTCGACTCTACAGTAAGAATAAGAATGAAAGTAGCAATAGTTGAAGATAACTGCTTTCCAGGCTCAACTTCTTCCCAATTTTAAAATGATAGGTGTAAAGTCAGAGACATGAAAAACGATAACATATGAATAGGTAGGCTATATTAACTGTAGAGAATAATATTAGAAATAGAATAGATAAAATTTGTTGTCAGAATTATTAATTCGAGTGATAATTATTACGTTCTCTAATAAGGTTTTGTATTCCCGAAACCTAATATTACTGTCTTTGGACAAAATTATTCCAGAAAAAAGAGGGAAAATCAATGAATACTTATCTCGATAAGCCTCACAAGCTGCGGGGAATTTATGTGCGTCGAGATGAAGGCCTACGGATTAGGAGGAGAGAAAGAAGTATTTAAGCACAAGTCTAGTGACAGACGAACATGAGGAGGAGGAGGAGGAGGAAGTGCAGCAGTGAAGGCTGAGCTAGAAACACAGAAGCGGCAGCGACAGAGCTAAGGCGAGAGGCATTATCAGAATCGCTCCAGTAGCATCTGGAGCATCAGCGTGCGCGTCAGCAGCATCAGTATCAGACGCGTCAGCACAGGCTCTTCGTTCTGTGTGGAAAGGGGCTGTGCCGACTAACAACAAGGCGAAGGGTATATGGAAATGTACTCCGAATATATCATTCTGGTGACAGCGCAATTTCTGTTATCTGGGCTTGAGCACTACCCCCTCCACCCCTCTCCTTTTGTTGTCACCCATCGCACGCACGCACACCCCCACCCCGTCACACGGTCGCTCCCAAAATAAACATTTCCTTCGAATTCGCTTGTTATTCTTTGTTCCGGCTGCGTTTTCAAATTAAAATTTCGCCTTAAATTTAGCTCGCACTAACAATGCTGCTGGTGGAATTTCTGACAAAGCAAGAAGTATGGTGTTGGCTGCCTTATGATGAAATTCAGATGCGAACTATTTGAATAGATATGATATGAAAAAACTACCCGAAATCATATCACTTTCCCAGAAGGAAATCCTAAATGTAATCTCCATTTGAGGTCTTTGAATTTGGGCATATGTAAGATAAATAAAGGAATGTATCTTGAATTCTTTATTTCATAGATAGCTAATACTAAATTTACGATCTGGGAGAGATGAGAAGTTTAAAATCTTAGGAAGCTTGATAAGTGCTGTTATATGAGTGCATACGAGTTCATTAATATTTAAAGAAAGCTGTGAATTATATTCCATTTTCAATCATTTTTTTGAAATATCAAGAATGCTTTTCAATAGGAATTAACTTCATCAAAAATAATGTCACTTCTATATTCTAGTGAAATTTGGCAAAGAAGTCATCTATTATATAATGAGTGAAATATCAAGGTAGATAATAATGATAATGATAATAATAATTGCAATTTACAGCACCACAATATTACTATCACCTTTAAAATGATTATTTCGTTGTGAAAGTATTCAATTGAATTGGTTTTACATTTAAAAAGGTATATAGTGGGGGTAGACAACGACATATTCTGTAATTTTCCACTTGTCTTATTCGAAACACAGGAAAATGAAGCGAAAAGCTGGAGATGATGAAGAAGAAGAGAACAGGGGATGGCAAAATGAATTTCGGGGGAAACAGACTTAGAAAAGAAAGGGAGAAAGAAGCCGACAAGGAGGTAACCGTTGATTTATATGCCAGATGAAAATGTCACAGCTTTCTCCAAGTCGCTCGTTATCGCGTTGCAAGCATCACATGCAGCAAACCCCTCCAGGGGCCGTGAGGGGAGTGTGTTCCGACCCTCAAGAAAGCTAGGATCTCTTTCAAATTCACAAAGAAATCCCCGCTGTGAGCCCCCCTGAAATATGGGTTCAAATAACAAGGGAACGAGGTTTTGGAAAAACGAAATTCTGACGATCCGTGTATGATATCTCAATATCTCACATGACATTCTCATAATAGCAATAAGAACAATGGTTCTTTCTGAATGTGAAACATTTTGCAGGCACAAGCTCATGTGGACATCCACTTAAGGAACATAATTAGGTATGAAATACCATTTTAAACATAGGAACGAATAGAATAGGCAATGACTGACTGTATGCAGTATGTGAATCGATATGAATGAAATAAGTGTTTATGATGAACAAACAAATCCTCAATTCAAAGTTATTATCGTGATGTATTAATTAGTATGATTCTTATATATTATTGTTTACTTGCAAAATAAAAATTTTTTGATCATTTAATCAAAACTGGAGAGTTTACAGGAGCAGGGAAGTGAATGATGAATTCCCAAGGAATGAGTTTACAATTCAACGAGGATAATCCAGACCAGATCGTGGAATATGTAACCTTGGCCAAGGACAATAATAGCACGACTTGAACAACACTGTTCATAGTTGAATGAGCACGACTGCAACTCTATGTGAAACATTGAGTTCGATAATATACTTTCCTAAACAGCTAAAATCCTAAACTTCAAGTTTGGTTGAAATAAGTATGTGAATTTACTCACTAGAACAGGAACTCAAAACTCACCTGAAACAGAGAAAAAAACTTGTTAATATCATAACTGTGAATGTTATTTCGCACTAGCCTACATACTTCATTATTGGACACAGAACGAATACAATGTTTTAAATAAGGTACAGGGTTTCATTACATGATAATAATGAATACAACATTGAAAGAATATGAACAAGGATAGGACTATGGGATACATACTCACTCACGCATCAGTTGCAAGAGCAGATCCACCCTAGAGTGCCTAGAGTATCGCAATCGAAAACTTAGTAATTTATTCAAATCGGTTTAGTAAGGAGCCATTGAACTGGATTGAACTCTACCCTTGCAAACTTCTAATGATAGAAAGAGCCCAAAGGGTAATCCACACTCTTGCTTTCAAGAAGACATAGAGAACCAGTTGAATTTTCAATTGAATTCAAGTATGGAGTTACTCTAAAAAAATATGCTCTAGAAACATTTGAAATTTTGCAATTTTTACCCCGAACTTTTACATTAGTGCTTTTTTATGTTCAGGTGATTTTATTTCAAAGAATTTCTGACCATATTTATCATAGTGTAGATGAATTCCAAAATGTATAAAAAGTATGTAATAAGTATATAAAATATTTCGTACTTAGTAATATTGGGCTAGTTGAATGTTTCTAAATGTCTATGTATGTATCAAACAGAATAATACTGATTTATATTGATTAATTGAACAGGAGTACTTTGACCATTCAAGAAGAGATGAGAATACATAATTCTTTGTGATGGGTCAATAAAATTGAAAATTAACCAGTTTCTAGCCAGTAAATGGCTGTTCTATTTGTTTTTCTGCTGTGGAAAAACAAGTAATATCTAAACTATTTTAGATACAACTACAATTATAACCGGTGAATGAAATGTATGCAATATGAACTTAATGGAGCTACTCTTGCTCAAATCAGTTATTGAGTTTCAAGATTGGAAACGATCCAATTTAATTGTTATGAGTAATTGCGTGAAACTAGCCGGATTTCATTCCTTCACTGGTAACAAGACAACCATAACAGCCGTGTTAATTGCTTCATTACGGTTGATTTAGAATTTAACTGCATTTGAAAGTCGCTCCAGATTCCAGTTCGATAAAATATCTTCGATTGCGTGCTGAAACTCTTGACGATAAATTCATTCAAGGCAATAAACGTCTCTGTTAAGTGACCGAGAGGAAAAAGTTGATGGACTTCAATCCGATATTGGTATGTTGTGAAGGAAATGAATGTGGTCTGAAACAACTCAAGAAAAAGTCCTCAAAAGCATACATTATATCTGATCTATAGCATTTTAACCGGTGAATTAGTCATTATCATGAAACATCAACTTCTAATGCAAGTTTCTGTAGCAATTGAAAACGGAATCAGGCATCCTTGGTCGACGAATTATTACTTTTTAGCATTAAACATCGTGAGCCATTAGATCTATACAAACAGAAATGCATAGAATTCCCTTACAAAAGTGTAAAAGGAATCATAGTATCGAAATTTCATACATTTAATATAAGCCTCAAAAATACTGGAACAGACTCAATGGCATGTTAGTTGTTCACTAGAACAGACTTGATATTATGGAATAATTTTTTCAATGTATCATTATAAGAAAAGGAAATAAGCTCATATTCACTGAGAAGAGAGGATTTGTATAATACGGTATTTCTCCTGGACTATAAATTCTTGTTTGAAGTGCTACGAAAATAGATAACCTAGTTTCGAACTTATTATTCATTGAAATTTGTTATAAAGACGTTCTGGACGTTAGTCTGTGTTCTTAACCAATAGGTTTATTATTTTGTGTAAATTGAAAAATGAATAAATATAACCATATCCATAGCTTGATGTTGCGTAAATTGGCTTTTTATGTGATGTTGAGCTATATCAACTTGTAGAATTATCGTCAGGATTCTTGAAAATGAAGCAGGGGCAATATAGGTAAAACTCATGATAAGAAAGTAATTAAAAAAAGATTGAATTTTCATAATGTACATTGAAACATGGGCTTAATTACCGTAGATCTACTCCACCTCTATTACACTGATAGAGCTGTTTCGCACAATGAATGAGAGGTTGTCTCCAGCGACGTTATCTGCTCAAGTTGCATAAATACGGCAACTTTAGTATCGGCCACACCCGACATTTAATCAGCTCAAATAATTACAAGTGGTCATCCAATCTGGTTCCCCAAACCCTGTACTGAGGACATTTATTTCCACCTTATCAGTGTTTCAGTCAACCCTTATCTTCGAATACAATCCTAGCGATTCGTTTAGAACTCTTCAGCCTCTCAAAAAAAAATTTGAAATGTGATGAGACAAGGAATTACAATATCTAATTCTGTGATATTAAGTAGACTCTAAGGGAACTTACATAATAAAAAACTCAATAAACTATGAATAGAAAATGAGCTAACCAATAACTAAATCATCTAAAGGAACTAAAAGGAATGATAGGAACTAATTGAAACTAATTAATATGTATATTAGATATTTATTGCTATTCATACTACGTAGTAGTTTGGATGATACTCATCAAACTGATGTAATTTAGTAGGAAAATCATTATAAAATACTCAAATGAGAAATATATAAGAATTTAAGTATTAAGAGCGTTCAATATCTTTTTCAATAGATTCTTAAACAGAAAATTTCATTTTATTCCAGTGGAATTTCACATGTGGATTTGAGTATATGTGTTGATGCATAGTATGTGAATAGAGAACGACAGTTTGGGGATGATAGTAGGCAGCGCCCGAGGTTGAGGCGAAGAGGGATGCTGGTGATAGAGGGGAGGGGGAGAAGGTTGGAGTAGAGAAGTTTTTGGAGGGCTGGAAGTACTCAGCCGGTCGACGTAATGGAAGTAATCCATTTGCATCCATTTCGGCTGCTCGTGTGATCAAATTAGTGGCACAATGGGCTAGCGACACTTACTGTTTGTTAGTCGTTTCCGCTATCGCCGTATAGTCTAATGCTCCGGCACTGTCTCCCTTTCAAAATTCCAAATTCTAAAATACCCTTTCCGGGTCGGGCCTCCCTTCTTCTTTTCGACTCCTCTGCATGCCGCTTTAAACTTTATTGTTTATCGCTTTGTTTTGCTAGCACTTTCGCTGACACTTTGTGGATATCCTACTCCCGCTCCAAACCCGATGAGACATCTACGTTGTTTGTGTCCTGGCTAAGTGGAAAAATAATGCTCTTCTGCCTTACTCCCCACTCACTTTTTTCCAGCTTAATAAATTAACTCACAAAGGCCTAAAAATGTATTTGATTTATTTGTTGTATTTGTAAAAATGCATTCATTTAATGGCAGCAGTCATGAGAGTGAATTTATTCTCATGTGATGCAATGAATGTTGCACCTCTATCTGACAAATCTTGTACCAGCACAAAATTCGGTCTACTCCTTTTCTTTGAATTATCGAGTTCTCATGACTTTTCTATTATTCATAGAAGAGTAACGTGCACATGTTTGAGGGAAAGTGTCGATGAATATCTATTTTAATCGAGTTTATACTCTGTGCACCAAATGATAAGATGAAATTTGAATTTTTAGGTGGTTTAATACTCGTAGTATGCCTATTTTATTTGCAGCTTGCTTACATTGCGTTTTTCACCATGAATTGAAGAAAAGGCTGGGTCACAATACTCGATGAAATTTATTCAAGAAGCGCAATCTGAGCAGTGTACCTATTAGAATTATATATACAGTATAATATCTGGAACATTGAATTTCTTCAATCAAGCATAGTTTATGTATACAATCATGTATAGGTATAGAGCTTTGGAGAGGTATTCATCTCTCCATATGGGAATCTTATCAAGAAACGATTCCCATTGAATCTAAAGGTTTCAATGTCTGGCACTAATTCAATTCAAATGATAATAAATTTCTTATTGAGACTGTTACACAAAAGCTAAGTCTTGTAGCGCAGGAAGTTCTCCAGTGTTTAGAAATGTTGTTCAAGAAATTCCACTGGGAACTAACAAAGATGAGGTGGGTGGCTGTAGGTGATCAACTATGATGTAGTTTGGGTAGAACTGCTGCCGAATGGAACCAATGCTACCAACCTACGCAGAGTTACTATAACGAACGTATTCAGTCATAAATCGCACCCGGAGTTGAGATTCGTTAAGATGAACAGACCAGCACCGGAATTAACATAGGCTACTACAACCGAAGAGGCGTGTACAAACACACTTGGAATAACTGAATTGACAACTCCAATCCAGTTTCTATTTCTTATACTCCACAAATTTCTCTGATGAATGGAAAGTGTCTGCCCACAAAATGACAAAGCATTGAAAGGTCAAGAGAGGATTCTGGTTTATACGTTTATCGTTAGGTATGGGTATATCTGAATTAGTTCTAGTATTGAACTTTTTACTCTCCATCTCTGTAATTCTCTCTTTCCACAATAATTGAGACGCATGTAGACGTCAATTATTATCTACGATTTATCTATATAGTACAGTACTGGTATATTTATTTCGAATGTTCAAATTTTCTTAATATAAGGAATGTTCGTATACATTTAGGCTCTACGAAAAAGGCATCTTTACAGAACCCTAGTATAGATGAAAGAAGAACATCAATAACGAAATATACGATCCGTATCCACATGATTATTTGGTAAATTTATACATGTTAAATAGGCTACAATAAACTCAGGTTAAGAATAATGAATTTTGAAACTATTGAAGAATAATAAATTTTGGAATGATTGGTAATACAAAAAACAACTCAACTCCCTTTGCCATCCTGAAATTCAAAGTGATATTAAATTGATATCAGTTGATATTGCATAATTCATTATTAGATTTCCATCCATCTTGATGATTCAACTCATATAAATTTCAGTTAAAATAGAATAGCTTTAATATCTAGTCTCTGTCTAGGAGCTATGATAATGAAGGAGAAAAATGTAGTCTTAATAATGAATGATCTGATTCAATACTAAAAATATTGATTGAAAGATGGAGGTACCACACATAAATATGAAAATATATTAGGCTGAAAATATTTACTCAATGATAAAGCACTACAAAATTGCAATATAAGGCTAAATGAAGAAGCTCCGCCACGTTTTTGTCGTGCTGATCTAGTGAATGGGTTGGAGCCCTCTTTCTCAAGTCACGCTCATTTCGTCCATGTGATCTCGCGTGACAAGCGCAGATAAAAAGGTGTCATCCAAGTATGTGTGCGTGGATAGATACGCCACTGCGCTGCGCTCAAATGAGGCAAACTGATCAATTTCCTTGACTACATCCATCCAACTACGAAGTGATGAACGTTGCGTAAGAGTGTAATCACTCTAATGTCAGTGGTTAATGATAGTGCACATGCGAAGCAATGTTGATAATATTGTATTGCTTTTCCATAATTGTATACGTGGAATACGATGGATAGGAAGGAAAGCTATCAGTTTTTAAATATTCTGCAGTGTTCCCCATTTGTAACGTTATGCTATGAAAATATAAATGATTCTCAAAGTTTTTCAAAAGCATGGATATTAAATTAGGTTTCCATGGATAAAATTTTTCACGAATTTGATAGATATGATAATATTTATTGTATTGTATAATGTATCACCAAGTCACTATTACAAGTAATTGAGGACAAATTATCATTATTTACAGATACATGATTAATTAAAAATTTTATTAAAACTGAGATCTCAATATTGTCGTTCGAGGGTTGTTGTCTTCAAGTAAGGAGTATGAATGAGCAATATTTTTATTCATATTTTAAAAAGTGGAACGTTTTTGTGAGAATATCAAGAACAGAATGCAAATAAGGAGAAAAAACTATAATCAACTTGATTTGTAGATCATGAAATTCAGTACGCACACACTAAAAACAGAATCTCTATATCTAGCCTAGAGTAAACTTTTATTACTATTTGTTGAGAAGGTAGAGCGCTCTATTCAACCTGATACGGTCGGTATAGGCTACGAGTACATCAGACAACATTATCCATGCTCTCGTATTCGTTTACTGTCTATAATGTAATTCTATCCTCAGAAAGTACATAGTACAGATGAGATCGAGAATTTTCTTTCAAATTTATAAGAATGCTATGATATTGAAGGGGTGGTAGAGATGAAATAAGAAAATTGAAGAGTGAGACCTAGTGGACAAGAAGAAGGAAAGTGCAAAGAAGTGGAATGATAGGGGAAAGCTTCTCGGATGAGGCTGCAGGTGTGCTTCGGTCGTAGCCGACGAGTCTAGTTTATTTATGGCCTTCTCCGTTCTTTTTCTTTCGCATCACACGTTTTTTCATCATCCGAGGCTCGGCTCCCACGGGCCCCACGTTATTTATGGAGCTTTTCCACGAGTTTTTCCCTCCTTCATTTCCCCAGCTCCCTCGACCGTTTTACACCTCCACCGCACATCTCCACACTATTTTCATTTCGTCCTACTCTTCCCGAATTCTCCTCTCTTTTTGACCGAGTAAAGAGTTTTGGTATGTAATCTACAACCTAATTAGGGAGGAAAAGTATCATATGTGCAAGACTATAAAACAATGGGAATGATTAGATAAGGAATTATCAAATTCTTGAGTTGAAGGGGTTTCCAAGAAGTAATGATGATTATTTAATAATCATCGAGGTAGGAATTTCAGTAAGATGTAACAATGGAAAATGATATTCATTATGTCACAGAAAACAGAATATTGATCTCATCATGAAGTTAAGAAACCTAATAATAAAATGGAAAATGAAGACACCGACTCAAATCGAAGTACAGTTGGGCCAAAATTTCTTGACACTAGACAGCTAGTGTTATTAACTTTATTTAAAACATTGACTGCTTCTCTTATCCACTGTCAAATGTGACATTGGTTGCCTAATATTCAAAGAACGGTTCCCACACTATGCACCTCTCCTAGGTCAGCTGGTTCTGGCTAATGCCAAGAAATTTTGGCCCAATACAACAACTGTATTGTAAATTTCTGTACATTTGTAGTGGGTGAGTAAAAGATCGAGATGATTTTATGAACTTTATCTTCATTCAAATCATTATCTTTCAACCCACTAAAAATGCACCCATTGTTGAGAAACAAAAAATGTAAATAAGTTTGTTAGAGTGGAAGTCTGAATAGAGGGATCTTAAAAAGAGAGGATAATGGAAGAATCTTCGTAAAAGCTACTCCAGAAATATTCACTTTGCGAATTTTTTGAATCAAGATTGATGAACACAAAATGAGATTCTTCAGAAATATCTCCTTCAATCTTGTTAATGAAAGTAGAGGTTACAGAATATTGTAAGAGCACACAATATTTGAGATGCAGTTGTAGGAGTAATGGTCCAGGGTGAAGGTGAAGGTCACAGTCGAACTGTTATCGTTGGCTGGTCAGACACCGTGGCCTATGATGGATGCATAGCGTAGCAGGCGAGCTTAGGTAATAAGTGGGTGTGTTGGTCATGAGAAGACCGGTCCGGTGAGCCCCATGGGGTGTTAGGGGGGCGGAGCCCCCTCCATGACTGACAGCGTCGCGGCCCCTGCCCCCGGGGCGGATATGACTTATTTATAGCAATTGTTCCGGCAGTGCCCATTAGCAGTAGGCCCAGACGTGGGTCAAGCCTGTTCATCCTCTGCTCTGCTCGGCTCTGTCTTTTCTTCGGCAATTTCATTACCGACAACGAATTGTTGACGTTGAGGATGAGGGGTGCATCATTTCCTCCCACACGACTTCCTTCTTCTAGTCTTCTTTTCTTTCTTCTTCTTCTTCTTCTTCTTCTCCTGGTTCTTATTTTTCACCCATCTCTTATCCTTATTCAATATTTTAGTTGTTCCTCTCTGTCACTGGATTACAAATGTTTGAAATTATCTTCAAGTTCACCATGTACAATCTTGTATATGAGAAATAAGCTGTACAAAAACTTCTGTAATAGGCCTACGATATTCAATAGGAATAATGAATTCCATTCCCTCTCAAATCCAGTTTTTTAAAACTCCTTTGAATAGTAAGAGTGTATAATAGTAGAGTAAATATCCTATCCAATAGTGAGATGAGATATAAACAAAATATGTATGAATATTGAAATAGAAAATATTCAAAATCAAGAAATTGGAGAAGTCTTAAATTGAATATTTATCAGAATATTTAATGATAATAATATTCAATAATAATTTATTTCACAACATTTCTCTCGCTACTCTTCGACGACTGAAATCAGATGATTAGAAATCTACGTAATTCCATATAATTTATTGAAAATACATGAAAATTTCATGAGTGATATTCATGATCATTTTAAAGAGTCTCATCACTTCAGTGGGAACTCCAAACAAGATTTGAAATATCAGAAAAAGAACGTCCATCACAAGAAACGTCTATTGAAAGCAATTAATGAAATCTGTCTCAATGGTGGTCTGCCTAATGGGATGACCCAGTGGAGAAAGACTAGAAATGCACTCTCATTGAGCATACCAGCAGCCTTTGATGAAATATAATTGCTCTTGATTGACGGTACTGGGGGAGGTGAACGTGTGTGCTCGTGTGCGTATGAGAGCGTGTGGCGATCTACTGATTTAGAACTTCTATTGAGAGGTGAGAGCATTTCATAGATTTTCAAATGAGAGATGTTAGAGTAGATAAGAGAGACAGATGATAGAAAAAACAATTTTGAAAGTGAGGAAGATTAGCTAAAAAAGTTAGTACTCACTATCTAAGTAGAATAACTAAAAAAGTTAGTACTCACTATCTACGGAGAATAGAGATGGATGGATGAGGAGAAAAAATTAATAAGTAGTATGAACGAGTGAGGTAAGAGGCATATTTTTAGGGTAGAAAGAGAGAGGAAGATAGTTGAGGATGCAGTGAGAGAGAAATGTGATGAAAGTACGTTTTATGATAATACAGATTAAGGAGAGTGGGAAGAGATTGAGAGAGTGAGAGAGAATGAGAAAGGATATGGAGAGATAAACAGAGCAAGAAGCAGCACCCAGCGGAAAGATCAATTGTGGTCCCCTAGTACAACTGCGAGTACTAGGTTAGTGCATTTGGTTGTGCCCGTAACTCGATTAGGTTAGCAGCACACCCGCATAGTGACAGTAACTTGCATTTGGCGATTGGTGGTCGTATTGTGGTGAGGAGTGGAAAGGGGAGGGGGTGAAGGAGAATGTACTGTTTGGTCCACTTGTGACGTGACTTGACCTGGAGATTTCGGATTATTGCAGACTGTCAATATTTTGCCCGACGAATTCAACATGGGATTCAATGTTCGGGTTCGTCTTATCGCTATGTACACTACTATACCCAAACAAGGATCACATAAAGCTGGTTAGAGATGTTATTTGTTCTTGTTCAAGTCTTTAATTCTGTATTAGAACATTTCTGTAATCAATTCTTTGTTCTAGATTCAAACATAGGCAACATTTATAGTGCAGTATCTTCATTTTAACGTTTTAACTGTACAAGAACTTACAAAATTGGAAATATTACTTTAGTTTATGATCATAGTCTACTATACAGAAGTATACGAAACAATTTAAATGAATAGTGAAAAATAAATTTCCATGATCAGGCAGATGGATACTGTATTATATCTTGTTCAAAGATAAAAAGAATCAGACGAATGAAGTTTTGAATGGTCCAACTTGTAACTTTTTGTGCTGGGAATGAGGGGGATCCAGCGCGCATTGGCAATGCAGTGAGTACGAGCCATCTATAGTAATGAGGCTGTATCAATTACTGTGAGCGGGGGAATCTCGGCACAGGCAGCACAATAGTTCATTAAAAAGGTGTTTGGTAGGACATTAGGCCTGTACGGCCCTCGCGGGAGTCGTTGCAGCCTCCCAACTACAGTCGTTTTCCAACTCTTGTCGACTCTATAACCCCCCCCCACCCTTCCAAACCTCCCAAACTGAAACTGATCTTACAGTCAACTAGGACCAGCCCTTGATAAAATCTATTCCCGGATTATTTTTCCTTTCTTAAAGAGAATACGACTTGTACGAACAATATTGTATGAATTAAACAGAATTTTGAGGAATTGGATAGACAAAAAATTGATTGACAAAGAAAATTGTTCACTACAAGGGATAAAGCAATATGAATATTAAAAATAAATGTTTCCAAAGAGTAATTCCACGAATTTTGAATAATAATTAAGCATTTATCATCACCTATAACTAATTAGAAGTACTTGGAACGATAGTATCTTTCATCGAGTCCAGAAGGATTGATTCAATTCTTATTGCTTTCTTCATTGATTAATTCCCTTACCAATCATCTGGTACTACCTGTTATTACCTCATTCTACATAAAAAGAATTTTTGAATAGTCAAATGATAATATTTTTGAAGTAGGTAACGCGAAAAAAATTGGGGAAATCGGAGAAAATTATCTGAAGGATTCTTTTTCATTTTGATGGAAGAAATACGTTGGAAAGGAACCAAGCATAAGGTTAACTTGCTTGGCTCTCGAAAAAATAAGAGCGAATTGAGAAGGTAACTAGAAAGCGAGATGAATAGCATAGCATAGCAGTTGTATTTTGTTGGAGCACAAGAACACCATTAAGGCTGGAGACAATGAGTTCTGTAAATTGGAAAGGGCAAGAACAGGAATTCTACAACGAAGCAGAAGATAAGACGAAAGGGATGAATGAAGAGGGGGCAGGGAGAAGAAGTAGGAACCAAAGGGAAGATGTTGTTGCCGGTTTAATGAAACCGTCAGGCAGTAATTTAACGTTATCTATTAAAAATAAACCTCCCTCGTTCTCTTCTGCCGCAGAAATACAATGTGCGGCGAGTGGAGGTGAAACAATTCTAGCAAGGAACCAAACGTGAACCAACATCTCGAATATTGCTGAGCCAATTTAAGAATGGAAGGTATACTATCAAAATTGAAATTGACTGACGATGTCGGAGTGATCAAACCAAATGAGTTAATTTGTAAGTGTTTCTCTAGTTTGTTCTTATTTGTATGTGAGTTAATAAGGGTAAATCCTCATATTAAGAAAATTCCACTTAAGAAATTCTTTCTTGAGGTGCATGTTATTGAATGTAATTCATTATTTGATCATTAGTAGATTGGAAATTTGTATGAGAGGATACAGTCATAGATTTTGAATGGGCTACGGTTTTATAATATTTTGAACGTGATTTTTCATTCCTCAGTCAATCAATTTATTTTAACATTATCTTGAACTCTTGAAATAAATTTCCTGTTAATGAGCTTCATCATAGAAGTCATTTTCTCCAATATTATATCATTTTAAATCTGCATCACGAATCGATGGTTCCAATATTACTCAGAAATCATTTCGAAAACTCAATGCTATCAAACGATTGACCCCTAACGACCAAGAGCGCTATCAGTTCACACTCACAAAACGAAGGGTAATTTCGGGCATTCTTAGCCTGACAGAAGCATATATCAGACAGGTTATCACATTTTCTGCTTTCAAACCCCTGATACGCGGGGAATCAGTGAGAGGAAAGTATCTACAACGAGCCAACCTTTTACCATTCATTCCAGCCAGAAAGATAGCAAGACCGTAAAAACCATTATCATCAGTATTGTCATTTGAGAGGGTAATAGCAACGAGTTTTTGAGGTACACTGTTCTCTCACCCTAGTTAAATCTGAGTTCTTCTGAATGATAATCTATGTGAAAAAGTTTGATTCATCGAAAAAAATGTATTTTAGTATATCGGTGAAAATTTATCAATAGAGGTACTGATGAAAATTCGTTAGAAGAAATAAATTTCCTATTTATCCGATAGAAATAATGAAGATTACATTCAATACATCACATTTTCCAATAAATAAATGCAATATCATGCAATTTAAAATCATTACTTTCCTCTCGCGTCTACACTACAGTGAATATTTTATGGCACTCGAATAGGAAGTTTCCTCTACTAGCCTCGTTAGGTGAGGCTCTATTTAATCACCATCCCAAATGAATTCCAATTGTTCTCGTTTTTGAGATCATGACATTCTTCTTCCAATGTGTATTTGATAATTTATTATCTTATGAACATGTAAACATGTAACAAAAACATTACGGTAAGCATGATTGAGATATTTATGCCTACTTCAAAACTACTTTATTATGTGTAAATTTCCATGAGTTATTCTGTTGAGTTTCTCGTGGAAACGGGTTTTTCATGCTAAACAAATCTCGAGAGTTTCTGAGAAAAAATTGAAAAGGAAGATGCCATCAAGAAAGCTGGAATACAAGTAGTTTTGAGGAACAATGAGGTTTCTTAGCTTAGTAATAAGTGATTCAAAAATAGAAGAAACGTAAAGGACACAGCAGAAAACTTTCCTAATATCAAACGGGGAGTTATCATCATAAAGTGGGCGATGATTCCGGAGTAAAGTATTCAACAAGATAATATAATAAGATATTATAATAAAGTTTGGGTCGGTAGCGAGGGAGGCTGAGATATGAGGGTTGAGAGAAGTTATTCGTAGGAGCTCCGAAAATGAGTTGAAAGAAAAAAGGGAGAAAAGATGAGAGTTTATGCGTTTTGTCTGGCGGGCCGGGTTCGCGTGAAAATAATGGGTGAATGAGGAAGAAAATATTCATGGTACATGCACTTACGGAGACAATCTTCAGGTAGAGTTTTCCCCTTCTACTGTTCATTTCTCTAGCGTTTCCTTTATTCCCCTACTCTTCCCCTTCCCGACGCTTCCCAGGAAAATTCCCTTTTCCAAATTACAAGGCTGGTGTTCGTATTCTTCAATGTAAATAATAATATGAGACCTCGCATATGGAGGCGTATCGTGTGAGGTAGGGGAAGGGAGTGTGTGGTGGTTTCTGCTTTCAAAACGATATGGTGCGGCGGCCTTTTCGAAGACTTGTGATGTATTGAAAAATGAGAACACAAATACGAACAGAATAAGGAAAAAGGAATGAGGAATATTTCAAATTTGTTTGCAATCTTATAGACATCTGGATGAACATTTATTCCATTTTGAGAAATGAAATAAGAATAGGAAGTTCCTCCATAAAAGAGTCTTCTTATTGAATTTAAACTTAGAAAAAAGATTGAAAATTTTTATGACTGACTTGCAGATAAATATTTACGCCTAATATTGCACAAATTTGATCGGTAGTAGAAATTGTTCACAATAGGTTCAAAATCCAAAATGATTTCATTTGAGATTCAGGAGAAATCTTGAGTAGGCTCACTATGAGAGGAGGAAGTTTCAAATTGTCCGCTCGGTAAGAATAGTTAACAAGTGCCTTCCATTGTTATTGGGGCGTTCTGGATAATAACTCCAGCCAAGTAAAAAGGATGTTGGCAAGAATAAGTAGAACACAGCTTGTTTAAGGATAAGCCAACCTGTCTGGTACCATAATAAGCTGTTGTTGCATGCGAATTAACATAATAGCCGATCATTAAAACATGAGAAACAATTTGAAGGTAAGTACAGCATACATGCGTGTTTAATCAGTAGAACGTTACTCAGCTCGTGGAAATATAATTTCAATGCCAGACATGGCCACCATGAAATTGAAACTTGTATAATGTGGCGCGATAGCCATCTACATGATAACCATTATGCAGTAATATTTTTTCCATAGGTTTAATGAGAACTGATGGACTGGAAAGATGACATATTTCTTCAGTATATTAATATCTGATTGTAAAAACCCTAGATTGTATTGCAATTTTAGAGAAAGACGTAGATCAATGTACTTTATTCACTAACAAACATGGTAATTATCAATGTAAATACATTCATGATTCATGATTCTTGCTTTCTATCATACACATTATTCACCAAACCAATTTTTTCTCATCTGCTATTTGAGAATATTATTGTTCAAATATGAAATCACTATTCATTACTATTATGATTATCATATTTCTATTGCCTCATTGTGAATCTATTGTAATTTTTATTGCCCCATCCTTCAACAACTCTTATATTAAATTTATTCAAATTTGCAAATATTTATCTCTTATTAGAAAATTATTTCATGGGATTAAACTAACACAGTACCGGCTACGCTACGTATAATATTATATTTTCCAATGTTGATAAATTATCCGTGAGAATCGAATGAATTGATTATTAATACTTTTTTATTCTTCCCGTTCCAATCAGTTACTAGAAAAGCCCACCATGTGGATAAGCTCCTTCAAGATTATTTACAAAAGGCGATAATCTTAATTGTAAGAGACCATATTCAAAATATATGTAGTCAAATATTTCAATTTTACAGAAAAATCTGTCATAGCTGTTTGTAATACTGGCATTGTAGGGATTGAAGCTTGGATGGGTGGAGTTCGAGCAACAATTATAGAGTAAGAAGCCTGCTTACATTGGAGACGAAGTCAGAAGTCGAAAGACATAAATAATAAAAGCTGATTGTAGAAGGCAATTAGAGGAGTTAGCAATTAATGCCCGTGGAGCCGAGGGAGAAGGGGAACGGGTTGTTCGCTGTATTAGTGGGTGGGAGGGGGGTTTTGCACCCCCTGTTCGGGGGTGGAATTAAACCGTTGGAACGTCATCGTCATAGTAGTAGCGCCCCTTCACGTAAATAATTAAAGCGAGAATTTAAGCCGAACTGGCACAGGGAACGGCAAGGTATTTTGGTACGGCATGTGACGATAAATTTATTTTGTTTCTTAATGAAACAGTTTCCTAATTGTTTTAGGTGCCTCTCAGATTAGACTAGAGCCTTCTGATTGCCCGGCTTTATTCCTTGAGACATTACTCCGAATTCTGCAAGCGCCCCTCGTCCTAAGAATCTGCACGTCGCAAGTGCAGCATATTGCTACGAACAGCTGACAACGTACAAGACAACTTGATACGGTTGGCAACAATAATTTCAATATTAACTGTGGATTGAGAAGAGTTTACACCGCTCGTTTCAGGATCAGTGATAGGAACCTAATTGACAATACCAATTAAAATGATAACTGAACAATACTTCGATGAATGTATGTATTAATGGATTATGTTCAAATAGTATGGAGTTGACAAAATTGAACTAGTAGTGCACAAATATCTTTCAAGTTTCATAGTGAATCTTGTAATATTGTGACTCTAATATACTGTTAATCTAATCTAATCCAACCCTGTTAATTCAAATCTAATGCTTCTATCATTCAAGAGATCATTCAATCCAATGTTCATATCAATTGAGTGATAAAGTTATTCATATATCAGTATTCAATATTGAACGACCTTCCTAACGAATAGATTCATTTCCATGTTCTAATGTGTCCGATAGTGATGCTTCAATGCTTCTTAATTAGAACAATTCAGAACCCAAATTCTGCAACTAATCTGAAATAATCATACAATAAATGATATATACTGGTAATGCTGTAACTGATATTACATGTGTTATTCAACACTCCACACGAAGAATACAAAAATCATTGTAAAAACGAGAAAAACAAAGAAAAACAAGTAACTTGGAATGCAAGACATTTGTTTGGTGGATGTCGTAGATTTCAGTTAGATCAGACAAAATCTTGAGAGGGAGAACAAACAGGGGAAAGGAAGAAAGAATTGGCTGATGGGTGCTTTGGGGGATGGAGATGTGAATAAGGGAGCCGAGAAGACGTGGGGCCACAGAAGGGAAGATTCAACGGTAATCGTAAAAGCGAATGGACTATCAAGTCTTTCCTTGCCACCCAAATTGGGTACTAACAATTATATTAAGAGTATATAAAAACAGCTGGGGGATTGAATTCAAGTCAATGCCTGGAAAACAAGGAATTAATTTCAGATCTTGAAACAACGATTATGATTATGAATTTAAGAAATATATATTGAATTCGATCACAATGGAGAACTGAGTAACATCACTACTGCGATTTCAATTTAAAACCGTTTGAAGAGAAAAAAATATCGGGATTATTGATGAGAGAATAATCAATCAATGATTGAAAATATAGGGAGAAAAAAATTATTATTTTTTTAATTTCGATTCGATGCTCATTCTATTCGAATATTGAAGAAGGTAGAAGTTGCACTTCACTGGGTAACTACCCAGCCTTGATAATATTATAAGTAGATCAATATTAAATAAGCGAAGTATCAAAACATATGAACACTATCTAGTATAAGATGAACAAAGCAATGTTTAGAACAACTGAAATCATATAAGCAATAAGCAATAAATTTCTAATAGGAGAGAGATCATCTTTACTAATGGAAAAATGAATGAAAAATCGAGAGATATATAGTATATAATGAGAATAATGAACTAGCTTAAAATAGCTCTATAGATATAACATCAGAGAAAAAGCTGAAGTAAAAAAATAGAAATGAGATACATTCAAAAATTGTTGACCTAGATAGTGATCCGCCAGAGTTATTGGATATGAATGGACAACAAAGCTTAATTAGAAACACAAAGGAGTGCTGCAACGTTGCAACCATTATTTATGATCGAGATTATCTGATGTCGTAAGAGAGAAATAAAAGTTAAAAAGTGTACTGAAGGAAGAGGAGACAAAGAGAGCATGAGGAGGCACTCGAAGCAAATGTGAATGAACGGGTTGAAACGAGATGAAGGAGGGGGAGAAGAGGCAGTAAATCAAGTGGACAGCTTGGTCTAGGTCAGTTTTCGAGGCGCTCATTTTGATATAGTTATTTATTACGTGTCGCGGAAAACCGAGTTTGGTCCTCTCCCCGTTCCACCCTCACCAGACGAACAAATTCTGTTTGGAGGGGGAGGGAGAAGTTGTGCAACCAAAGAACCCTGCTAAGAGACTCGCCAACCCCCCCCCCCCTTATAAGGGAGCTTCCAAACCAACTACGGTTGACATATCAGACCCATCTTTTACCAGACTTCCTCATTTGTCTTATCCCTCCTAAAGAGGTCACACGAGACGGCCTTGAAAACTCTACCAAGTCTACATCAAGACGGATTATATTGGGGAAGCAAACAGGGTTCATCCAGTCTAAAGTCTGAAGCTAGAGTAGTTTGAAGTGAAGAAGTAATCACTGTATTGTGATGATACATCATGTACCTCTTCATCTTTCATGCTACTTTTGACTGCTCATTAGATTGATATTATTGGACCTACTCAGAGTGATATTATTACTGAGTATTCTTGATGAATTGTTGAAAAGTTGGGTTCTTTTATATTTAAATTACATTATACACATTATAACATTATTTGATTGTTTTATGATACATCTAAATAGAACTGTTTTTGAATTCATTCTTTTCATATCATTCTTTGTGACTCATGTCATAATATGAACAAGTGTCTGGCTATCGCAACAACTGTACATACGGCTCAATTAGTTCTCCTCTAGTCCCAATTTATTTGAGTCAGTAATATAATGAGCTGGGAGTGTACTTGTGGGTGTAAAAACCTAGTGAACTGACAAGACAAAATCTAAAAATCATTTATTAGAGTTTGTGAGTGCGTTTGATCTCTAAATTCTTCTCTAATTGCTCGGCTATAATATTTGGGCGATTTTCTATCTTTTATGAGCCTAGTCAATTGTTGGCACTACATACCAAAGAGTGATATCTGATTTTAAAGTATGACGACGGTTTATACAATCGTGACCGAGCAGTTATTTTGATTCTCATATTAGTTGGCCATTTTCACCAGCTATAGTCACCATACCTGTTTTTTTTTTCTTTGATGAGGTACTTGGAGCCTTAAAAAAATACGGCACTTACTAGTTTTTATCACTTTAATATAATGTGAGTTGTTCAATTTGATTTCTCAATATTCTAAGCTCTCTTGAAAATGAATTATTTATTGGTGTATTTATTGGCAATTATGGTCAAATGACTGACATAAATAGCCTATTCATCATCAATTTATAGCAAAAATATTCCAACATAGGTACTAATATACTAAAATACTGGAAAATGCAGATACTCGAATTCAAGTTGAAAAACTTCTTCTCCCTATTATTGCAGATGGACAAGAGAGCTAGACTCTACTCTAATCAGCACAAACTGCGTCAAAAAAAAATTTGATTGATAGTAGCAATTACGATCCTCTAATCCAGGACTCTGAGAAACTGAATCAAATAACTGAAAACTGAAATCTCGTTTTGATTCATGTTCACTCGAGTGCTGAACCCTCCAATAATTAGTTTTTGTGGTTGTTATCGGGCTGCAGTGATGGCCGGCCAGTAAGCTCTGAATTACGATTAAACCCAGCTTTTACAAGAGAAAACCGAGCTTTATTAAAACTCTAGCTGAAAACTTTCCAGCATTGGAAATCGGATTCGAACTAATTTTGAGCTGGCGCTGAAATGAATTGCTTTTATATATCTCACTCTTCGCGTTAATTGAAATTTTGGGAGCGTATCGACAATGGTGAGTTATTGCTGGGATTCTATCAGGAAGTTATATAGGTTACCTCATAAAGTTCAAGTGCAAATCAGTACAGAATAGTGAATTATGCCTCTTTCCAATCCCATATCCAAATTACTGTATTCTAATATAATAGTCTAAATACGTATAGCCATATGAAATCAACTATTTCTAAAAATAGGATGACTACTTCTATGATCTACTTTATTGATCGTTCGAGATAATACTGGAGTCATAAACATTCAATGGTTTTCTTTGTTGATTGCTCTAGATAAAACTGATGTATAGACATTCCATTGGTTTTCGCAATCTGAAATTTAAACTTTCAATCACTAATTTATCTAAACCGACTAAAATAAAATGATTAATTCAAATTGATCATTGATTGAATTATAATATTGTCAGTGAACTCACCAGTTGTTGACTTGTAATATTGTCAACCCCGTATCCTGGGCTAACTGTTTTTTCTGGTCTTCCGAGGGGTAAGGATGCTGCAAAAAAAGAAATAAAAAATTAGTAAAACATCAAACTGTAATAATCTTGTTCATGATGAAAAAACCTACAGATATTTTTGATCAAACTTATATTATTATATTTGAGAGAGATTCGTCACATTGTTGTTGATTCATCACTTGATTCATTATGAAACAGTAAAACCTAACATAACGATTCAAAAAATTCAAGTCAGAGATATATTGTGGAAAATCAAGAAATTGGTTTTCGAACTAGTGAACAGATCTCTTATCAACAATAGATCCATCACGTTTCAATATTAAACAAAATTTGGAGAGTGCCTTATTTTCGCCGGATACTGCAGTTTATTTTTCTATTCTTTTCCTTGAACTGCCTGCCTGATCTACATAACTAAGATGGAAAAAGCTTTTTTCTACCAAACTTGTGAGCGAGAATAACAAATCGACCATGTTTCATAAACAGGGACGGCACCATTGTATAAACCACTAATTGGGACTAAATTACAACAGAATAAACTGCTAAGAGCTGTTGAAAGCCATTAATTAGCTCCGTCTGTGAAGTGTCAAGTATGATAACATTGGGCTTCCACGCGTTCTTTGTATGTATGGAAAGCAGTTGTAGACCGTAATTCACCAGTTGATTCAACATTTCTGAGGGTGTGAAGGATTCATGTTGAATGGTCCTCCCGGTCATAGCAGATATCGATTTACTACTATATTAATAGTTATTCATAATAAGAATGGAAAATCATTACTAGAATAGATTGTTATTTCATCATTTCATGAAAAAATATCTCTAGAAGAAAGCTTGTTTTACGTTCGTTCAACTATTTTTTATTTTTCACTTTCCGTGTTCACGTTTGTTCAGCTATTTCTAATTTTCTATTGGTGGCGATTCAGTGCCACACACCTGAATTTGTCTCAAACTTGGATGATTGTTCAAGAATATGGAAGTGAATCATAAATATAGTTTTTTCAATCAATAATAGTTGGTATAATTCAAAACGTATTCTGAAATAAATAGCATTGGATAAAATATACTGTATCATAACGAAAAGTTAAACTGCTCTGTTCTTCCAAAAAATTTGCATTTTTCAATGCTTTTGGTACCACTTTCCTCAATTCGAAGAGAAAATTCGTATTATTAATCAACTCTTCCTCTTCTTAGTTTGAATCACATTATCAGTAAGGAACATTCACCTTTCTGAATAATTAATTGCATGGATACATGATTCTTACTATTTAACATGCACTATAATACTATCTGACATATTTTTCCAATGTAGCCAATTACAATGTTTTGAAAGTTCGCGATGTTCATCTGATATTGTGCATTGATCCTGGGAATCGTGTGGGGTAGGAGTCAGGTTCTCTTGTCAGAAAATTAGCCTGAGGGGCTGCAGCAATGCTCTCGAATTAGTCTCAATCACGATTAGGGTTGTATGAAAACTTTAGCACAATGACTATGAGTCGGTGATTGACATGAGCATTGTGTGAAGCCTGTAATTCTGTCATGGCAGAGTGTGCGAGTGAGTGAGTGAGCGAGTGTTTGGGCGTATCTTACAGAACGTGCGTTTCTTCCGGGCGAAGGTGTGACGATAGCTGTTTGTCTTTTGATAAGCGTGCGACAAACAGGCTGCCAAACTGTAATTTCTGTGTCTGGGGCGGATCTCATCCAATAGTCAGCGATGTCACGTGTTCCAGTCACCCCTAGCTGAGTCTCACGCTTCACTTGCCCTAAGTGAAGGCACATAAAGATAATCATAATAATTAGTAGAATCATGGTTATCCACAGTTTCATCTACAGTAGCTCTATGCAGCATTCATTCTTTCTCCATGATCATTCTAGATTTCATTCCAAGCAGAATACTATTAGACCAATCAGAGTGCATTTCCAGATTTTTCTTAGCTTCAAGAGTATATTTTTACTCAACATATCATCACTATCCATTCATCATTCATAATTTACTATAAGAATCCAAACAACAAAGGGATTGATACTTTATTATGGATAACACTATTGCAAATTTTACATGTACAGTAACTTAGTGAGAATGCGATAAGCCTTTGTAATATAAATGATAACTCCCAATTTTAAAAAAGGTTGTTGCTTGTTCAAAGGTATTGCAATAAATAATTTTCAAGTTCAAGTGCAGAACCTAATCAATTTGGATCACCTTAGTACAGATCACTGCTATACGACTTTTCTGTAATCATTGTAAAGCGTTTCCCCCACCGAAGTTGAGCAATCCCGCTGTTGAATTGTCTTTTTATTTCGAGTGCTTTGAGTACGGTAATACAAGCACATGCAAGCATCTGAGCTTGTTCTAACGTTGAGATGATTGTTTTTCCCCGTTTATGTGCAGTGAGCTCCTCACACAAACGCACACGTACAAGCACCGCCATTATTGTTGGTTTTAACTGCAAGCCAGAGCCAGGGTGCGCTGCGCTCCCCTGTCAATCGGGTCACTCCATCTCAACCTTCCTCGTCTCCTCAGGGCGATCATCCAATATGCAAAGAATTGAATCGGGCCGAACATCACCCGCAAACTAAGCACCACAGGATTGTCTGTCGATTCCAACCATCCCTCTTCGTGTTGTTTTCCACTTTTTCAACTCACGTGAGTTTTCCCATCCCTTATTCCTTACTCACTTTCCTATTCTTCTATCCGTCGCGTCTCTCTCCTGGGGAATCTTTGCTTCTTGCTTCACGCCGATTTACTTCGGAAAAGTGCTTTCCTGGAAAATAATTTTTCAGAGCGATGTTCTTCCTGTTGAGCCTCTTTCTAGTAACTTGCGATTTTCACATGCAAGTCGACGTACAGATGGCATCTCATTTCTCCACGCAATATAAGCATCTTGGTGAGGATTTGATTTCAAAACGAGAAACAAATTTCTGTGAGCAAAGACAAAACACCATTAAAATTTTGATGAAGTCCAAAAAAATATGACTTCACATTGTAGATGAATAATATCATCACATAGATGAATTAATATTTTCTTGTACACTTTAAAAGTGTATTGCATGATTTCGTACCAGGTAAACTTTCAACTAAGAATGAAAATTCAATTGCATTTTATTCTTCACGATATTTTTGGATAACTATTGAAAATAATACATTTAATGTATACATATTTCTTGTATTCAAAATTAATCGTTTCCCTATAAACTTATGGGCATTATTTGAAAAGTCAATCTCAACGCATGTACTAGATGATTAGTTTCCGAATGCTATTCATGTTGGACTATTCCATCAAAAATTTTCCCCACAAGTGAACTAAACATGAGTAGCAGAGAGGAGTCTATCTTTGTCTATCACGTTTTGGGCAGCACGAGCCGAGTGTAAACACGCGCGCGGCATTGTTGCGATCCTACACGCTTCTGTCATTGTACACGAAATAGCTGCAATTGCAGCGCTTTTTATCCTAGTTTCTCTTGTCGGAGGCAATTCTCCTCCAGATGACAAAGGCAGTCGGTCGGAATACAGTTAGTCGGCTACTTGAACAGCGCAATAAAAACGAAATGCAATTTCAAAAACGAAATGCAACTACAAAAACGAAATGCAACTACTGTAGGAATAAAAAAGGAATCTGTTTATTTTGGCAGAACTGAGCTACCCGAGAAAAGTTTCTATCATTTCTGAAATGAACAAGGGATCGGAAAGTAAGCTTATCACATCTATTGATAACGATTACATCTGGATAAAATTTGTAACGGGAGAAAACTTTCTAAGCTTTCGGATGTCGTTACATCTCAAAATCATATTTTCGTACAGAATTTTTAGTTGAAATTATACATGGTTTAATATTATTAAACCCTGTTTCACAAGTAATAAAATGTTATGACGTTCATATCTAGAAATGACATGGAGTAGTCAAGAAAGTGTTAACTTTCAAATGCTTCATTGAATATTAAAAATATCAAATATCTAATAGAAAACATATAAAAAATCAGATGAATATTATTGATATTTTATATAGACATGACTCAAAATGAATTTTAAATGCTAGAACACCACGAACATTGTCCTACTGCGAATAAGTGGGCCTTGACTCATCACTGGCAGAAAAATAGACGTTAGTTTCAACTTACTATAGGCTAATAAGTTAATAATATTTTTTATGAGGTTCATGGAGAAACATATAACTATGGAATTGTATAACTTTCTAATATTATATTATTTTATTCTGATTTTCGAGAATGATTTTTTTTTAGAAAGTATCTTTGACTTCATCAGTTAAACAATATTAGGAGGCTCATCACTCTCAAAGTTTTTCGAGAGCCCGGATACATCTGCAAGGAAATTCGGCATGTATTCTAGAAGAGATAAGTGAGTTTGCATGCTGCACATCGATGGGACAAAATGGCATAGTGATGGGAATAAAGCAGCGGGTTTTCCCCAGCGAATGGTGATGCCGGATGAAGAGACACGAGAGTTGTATGGCCGTGGTCGAGATGGGCCAAGGGACGCTTTTCGTTTTTTTATTGAAATGGGCGCAGCAAGTTGACACAGCCAGATCCGCAGATAGCTGAGGGGATGAAACAGTTTCTGCCGGATTTAAAACGCATCCACCACATTCTCAGAGAATGTCAAATTCGTTTCTATCAGACCTCTTACACAACCCTTACACGTTTTATGGGCCGTTGCCGAGAATTTTACTGTCAATTTATACAAGATTCGGGGCCCAAGGAGGCGAGTTAGCATAATGCTACAGTCGACAAGCATCTGATTCGATACCAAAAACCTCCTCCCACCCTTGATCTGATGTTTTTTTTGCAAAACTGATATTTGTCCAAGCGAAATGAATAAATTTTCTCTTGCTACTATAGCGACATACATTTTCCTCGTTTTTCTGGGATAAACTACTCTGATTTGATATAAAATCATCATATAAAATCAACTACTTTGATTTCATTCAATTAACCATTTTTTACTCTTTTATTCAACCTCTTATAAGAAAAATGCAGTTTCGTATCAGTATTTGTTGAATATGACAGTGATGATTGTTATAATTCATCGTCTTTCCCACACTTCAGTGTTTCTAAACTCTGTCAATGCCCAATTCATCAAGGAGTGATTATTACGCTCCCATCTTTGCAAATGTGGCAACAGAACCTATAAATTTAACGATGGAAGTGGAATGGGGAATCAACATTCAACAACTTTATTATGTTACGAATAATTTTCCTACAGTTATATTTCCGGGTGAATGGCAATATTCCCATGAGAAGGTATGTAGGAGAGCAGCAAATAAGAAAAAAAACAGCAAGATGTCAGCACTGAAGCGGAAGAAAATTTGTCGAGGGATAAAAAGTTCCCTCCGTTTTTTCTCGCCTAGAATGCGTGGAGCGGTGATTGTTTCACCGATATATGGAATTTTTATGTTCCCTATTTTATGTTGCAATCATTCAGGGATGATGGGAGAATCAGAGACCCTTCTTGTAGACGATATCGACAGGAGGAAACGTGTCGGAAAGAGTGAGAAAGAGAGACGAAAAGGAAGGAATGACAGTGTGAAGAGTGCTTAGGACGAGTATGCGAAAAGAGTATCACCTCACCCTGCAACACCCCAACTTTAATAACCCACCGAAAATGTTCTTCTTTATGACCGGTTTCATGGGATTGGAAATATATTTCAAGCTCGGCTTACTCAGTTCCCTGTAGACGTTGTCCATTCTTTTGCAAAGAGGGAGAAGATCGATTTTCCCGGAATAATTTTATCGTAATAAATCCGAAATCCGAATACAACGTACACCACACCGGATGATCGTTGCGGCTATTGTCGAGTGATATACGACTTAACTGTTCCCTGGAAACCTTCGAAGAACTATATTGGATGGAGGAAAGACGACCATCCAGTTATTCAAATAGGGAGATTGAGAATGAGTATGACAAACTCTGCATCACTTGGTTGAGTGAGGAAAACTGACAACCTATAATCCATGTGTGTAAAAAGCGGGTGAATAGGAACATGAAGTGTTAAAAGGTCACAAAGACATTTTCCAATCAGAAAACAAATTCGTGATTATTTATATAAATTTAGTAATAGATTGTATTGAGTTTTTCGGGATACCATTAGTTTCATATACTTGAGAAAAGAAGGAGAGCAAGTTGACTATTTATAATCTTCACTCTATCTACGTGTAACAAGCTATTGATAACAATCTTACTTTAGTACAAAATCACCTATTCAACCCACCTCAATGATAACCGGAGGCAACTTCTGACATGCGCGGGCGTCGACATATTTGATAAGTGAGTGCGCACCCTGTATTATAATTATTTCGAGACGAAAATATAGCAGCTCCTCTAATTGTGGGTATCATGTGAGCGAAGGCCGGAAGCACATGCATTCAAGATTTCAGACTACTCTGTGTATTCGTTGGATAAACAAATTTAAGAGCGTTTTTCCTTGAACAAAGCCATGATCCGTGGCACCGACAATTAGAGCATCGACATATCTGCCTTGGAAATCTGCTACGGTTACATGTCACGTGATGAAAAGGCACCGGTGTCCGATACTAAATTCGTTTTATTAAAGCTCAGTGCCAACCACGGCTGATAAATGAGTGAGTAACTGCGTTAGTGAAGAGGTTAATTAGCGAGTATGAAGACTACGATAAGAGTTGTAATTCGATGCAAGTGTGTGCGTTATCATGCTGGCTGTGTAAGTCGAACGGCCGAGCCCCCCTTCCAATCCCCCGCCCATGGTGGGGTGGTCCCCTTCATTATGCCGGCGCATGGCTCTAATTATTCACCTTATCTGTGTTTGATCAGTCCAACCCCCTCTACTCCCCTATCATATTCAACCCCGTACGCTTCACGTAGCAGTGTTTGCCTCAAATAAATAAATAATACGTCTCCTTCTATTGCCGGTGATGGTGACGTTGAATAGTGATACGCAATTCCTAATATTGGTACAGTATTTCATTGCGTTACATTATTTCCATATTAGTTAAACTTGTGAGATGCATTATTATTATTTTCATTGATATGAATTAATGCATTAGAAGAAAAGCAATATCAAATAGAATACCGTAGGAAACATCAACAGGACGCCATAGGTCTTATTTGAAACTTTTGGTGTAATGTTACACTTTTATAATAAATTTATTTATAGTCATGAGTTTCATGAATTTCAGATAACTAATGTCCATCGGAACATTTCTTGTAACAATTTACAGCCCACATAAAATTGTAGAAGTTTTTGAATCTCAAAATCAAGCATAAACTCTAATGTCAATAATTTTGTTGGAAATGGATCAATATCATATACGAGAAATATGCATGATACAGATCTAAATTGAGAATGCACCATTGAATGAGTAAATGAGTTTGCAACTGTCAAGGAAATGGGCACTCACAGATCAGAATTATTAGTAGGCATGGGTTAGCCATTAGTGCCCATTAGTTGGTCATTCCAAAATAGACCAACAAGTGTGATTGATTCTGCTGAAATCCATTACTCCTGAAATCTTCATCTATAAGTATTAGACCTTTCAAAACTATTAATGTATAATGAACTTTAAAACTTAGGGCTGTTTAAAATAATTGAAAAATAAATCAAAATCAAACACCCTCTTTTGAAAACTTTAAAATTATAAAAAAACACAAGTGTTTGTGTTTGTGTTTTGTGTTAAGTGTTTGTGTTTTTTTATAATTTTAAAGTTTTCAAAAAAGGGTGTTTGATTTTTATTTATTTTTCAACTATCATTATTAATTCATTCCAATCCATTATAAAATAGACGTAGGCTACCCATTTTAGCCCAACTTGATAATAGGAGACAATGACGTTGTCATTATTATTAAAGCGATAACTGTGTCGAAAACTCTAGTATTAAAAATATTAATTAATACAATACCATTCATTGATCACATTGTGCTTCTCACAAGCGAATATTTGTGCAGCTCTTAGTGGGAAGGGAGTAAATTGGTCAAAAAATTTAAGAAAATGAATAATGTAGTGACATTGTAACTCAGATCTCATAGACCATAGTTTGAAAATTAACTAGTTTGGGACACCTCAAAGTACACCAATATGATAAGAGAACAACATATTATCAACCAACAATCTTGAAGAGAGATGCATGTTGTAATAAGTTTGGTAGAAGGAATGGTTGTTATTCACATTTCCTGACTATTTTACACGGTAGATGTGATCGAATTTCTTGTACTCAATCTCTCTTCCTTTACAATCTTTTCATTTGTCCTCCTTTCCTTTTCTTATTCACCAACTCTATCATCCATTTTCTTTCTTATTTATCATTAACATCTCATCCGTTTCTCTCTCTCCTTTTCCTCTACTCCCTTTCTAGGTTTCCTTCCTCTTACTTTCCCCAATATTCTTTCCACTTCTTCTCACTTGTCATCGTTGCTTACCGGTCGGTGTTCTCACCCATTCATTCAATGCTCTCTTCATTTATTCTTCCGATGTTCTCGTCTCTGTCTTCTAGTAGTTGCGGGTATATCTCAGTGTTTTCTTCTCTCTCCCTTCATTTCTTTCGATGTTTTTGTTTCTCTCCTTTCTTTTGTTTTTGGTGTTTCCTTCGTTTCTTGGACGGCGCGCATACATTTGTCGACGCAATAGATCAGCGCGCACTGCGACAGCTCGATTACAGCGGCAAGATTTCGACGGGGATTTGCATCGGTCTGAGATTCCCCCACCTCCCATGCTCTATGATCCATTCCGAAGCAACAATTTGCAATTTCCGGATGGTGAGTGAGAAAGGGAGCCTCGAAACGGGCCCACACTCTCTCTCCAGGGGTACATAATGGTCCAGAATCACCCACTACGAATTTCCATTTCCTACCCGGCCCCTTGACGCTACTAGCCGTTCACAAACCCCACATGAAACATCCTATGCATCCCCTTTCTTCGACAGCAACCTTACCTACAGCATCTCGGTTTGACTTTCAAGAGTAATCCCCCTTCCCCCCTGCACCCCCCACGACAAAGCACCACAACAAACCATCATACTCTTCCTTCCTTCCTCCGGGTCTCTTGTATTATTAACATTGTCTGCCCACCTCTGGGTAACATTCCACGTCTTCAGGCTCCACCTGAGACTTATTAAATACCACTACGGATCATTACCTAGCGACAATATTCCCTCCTTTAACTTACACAAACATGGGCAAATAATTACCTGCTACTAGTAATACTGTTGACGAAGGTTTTGTTACATTATATGATTAATCTTAATTTTTCTTGTCAACCACTACAAAAAGGATTAGTGATTATTTCTTACTATAAAAGTATGAAAGGGCGTTTTACACTTATCAGTTACCCGGAATATTTCAAGGTCTCAAAGAGTAGTTTATACTGATTGTAGCTCATAACTTACTGGTAAATATTACAGTGAGTACAATAATTTATTATTGTATAGTCACTGTGATATGTTACTTTATGTTATTTTATTACTTCATATTACTCAAATAAAAGTAATTATTTGATAATAGATGACATTGGAGGCTACTAAAATTGAAAGTTCCAACTCAAGATTTCCGCCATCTTGGATTTGTAAAAATTGTGAGATGATGGTATTTTACATGATTCTTATATTGATTTCAAAGGCAAAATAAATTGAGGAGATTGCGATAGAAAAAATACTTTAAATTACACTAAAAAACACATTTGAAACTTTTTCCTACTTTTCACATAGGCCCAACGGTAACTGTAGGAAAAATTTAATGTGTAACTCGAGCATAAAGTGTTATTGCTGCACTCGAGAAACGTTTCACTCGTGCAGCAATCCTTCACTTTATTTATTTATTTATTCGATACATCACAATTATACTGAAAGGTGAAAAGGACACAGACATGAGTGTCCAAATCGTCTTCGCTCCTAATTTAGTACTTTACGCACTAGGTACACAAATAACTATGATCATAATAATTTACCTTTGAATTGAACAATTTTCAGAGCTTATATGTTCGATTGAAGAATTTCACATTTCTATTAGATTACTCGCATATCGATATACTTGTGTGTGATATGTTTGTTATGTTTTTATGTGCTGTTCAGTTGAGAGTGAATGAACTGGAACCGAACTCATGTCCTAGCTGCCAGCTTTTTCAAGAGATTCTCCGAAGAATGGTGGTATGCTCTACGCGATCGCGTGCTTCGATTTGCTCGCTTGGATTTGGACACGATTCATTAAAGATTTAGAGCCAACGATGGCACGAGCCATCTCATATAACTTTCTAAATTTTGGCGATTGGAAGGAAGGATCTCTAAAAACTAGAGTAAGATAGGATGTAGACAATTGAGAGCTTGGAAACTTATAATTCAAATTAGATTATATTTTTTGTTACCCAAAAGTTGATAATTAAAACCATCCTTAATAAACACAGACTTTACCCTACGGAAATGGTTTTTAATGATTTTGAGGAGATGACTGGGAGGCAATTGTAAGTGGAAAATTTAATCGATTATCTAATCAAATATAAGGCAAATTTTCTTACTAGCCCAAACTCTATTGCAAATAACTACCGTTTAAGAGCCTCTGCAAACAGATACGCTACTTATAACACAAATACAGAAGGTATAAGGAGACAATTAATTTACATAAGTTCCAAAGTAATAAATCAAATTCCAAATTATTTTCTCACAAACTCGAGATGCAAACAGACTAAACTAGATATAAAAAACTGGATTAAGAGTAATTATTTATTTGACATGTAGGAACTAGAGTTTCGCTATTTGATTTTTTGCAACTAAATTCCTTAAGCCTTGCTTTTTTTTCTCTGTGTCTACTTTAGTAATAAGTGAAACATTTGATTTTTTATTACTAAAAAGGTATTATTTTTTCATGAAGTGGACTCGCTTACCTTTCCCTTTCTTCATTTTTTCAGTTTCATTTTATTTTACCTTCTTTCCTTTTTTACCTTCTTCTACCTGCCTATTACATGGGAAACCATAGTTGGGTAGGAATTCCCCCTCCATCTTTTTAAGCACACCCTACCACAGTAACTGTTGAATTTGTAAATAATGTATTATTCTGTTATTGTGTTTTACTAATTTTTGTATTATATTATTCATAGTGTCTTTATGTGTGTTTAAATTGAAATAAATTGAATTGAATTGAAAAAAAATCTAATAGAAAAAAAACGTTTTAAAATTTTGTAGACATATGAAAAGGGAATAAATTTCATTTTAATTAAAAAAAATTATAAGCATCATTCACCTAGGCTTAAAATACATTTTCCAAGCTGCCTTTGTAAAAAAGAATAACCGACAAAATTTTCATATCAAACCTTTAAAAAATAATAAAAAATAATTCACAATAAAATACTTTATTGTAAATGACGATGACTGGCAATAATGATAATAATAATAATAATAATAATAATAATAATAATAATAATAATAATAATAATAATAATAATAATAATAATAATAATAATAATAATAATAATAATAATAATAATAATAATAATAATAATAATAATAATAATAATAATGATAATTATATTGATTATAATACTAATAATGATAATTAATTACTAAAAAAAATAATAATAATTTTTATTATTATTTATGGTTGCAGAAAAACATTGGATAAGCTCAATATTCCTTTGTTAGTCCTTTACTTGGATTCTGAGTAAATTGAAGTTTATATTCTTTTGTATGAAAAGCAGAGAAATTTTTTCATTGAGAGATTGATTGATTGAGAGAGAAAGAGAGAGAGAGAGAGATAGTGAAGTTTGGTCTAGTTTTATTCTGAAGACGAATAGAAGCTTTTTATTTGGTTATTAAAACAATATTATGATAATATTTATTTATTTATACGACAAATTACAATAGAGGGTTAAAGCACAGACATTATGATGACAGACAGATATTATGATGATGATGATAATATTTTTCAACAACCCCTAGAAGGATAAACTGTAAAAGCGCCTCTATAACATGAAAATTGAAAATAATTTTCAGATAGTATCAATACTCTCAACTGCGATTTTCTGCAGAATATTCCAAATCTAGCAGCATGTCAGTTGAAAAATTCTCTATCTGTAGTATCGGGCATGATTTATGAGCTAGTACCCCAATAATAACCGCCATACCCTCTAAATAGTGAGCATAATTGACGTAAGACTTAAAAAATAGGGAAAAAGGAAAAGTAAGGTTTTTAACCGACAACAGTATAGCAAACGCCAAAGGCACACGCGCTTTGAAAAGTGGTTGCAAGCGCGGTTTCTGTGGTTGGCGCTGCAGGCGCGGTTTCATCTATACAAAAACATGGAGGATGAGGTATTTTATTGATGGAAGAGAGACAGAAAGAGTAAAACCTGCAATGAGTGTTGGAGAGAGAGAAAGAGTGAGAGAGAATGAATGTGGATGAAATAAACTAGAAACACCACCAGGGAAATACCAACTGCCAACGTATGCATTTTTCTTCACATATAATATTCCAGCTCGCCTCTTCCTCCCAAACCCAACTTCATCATCAACCCGACAGCTACCCACAATGCATCTCTATATTTCGGTTTACCAAAGCCTTCCCTTTTTCACTAGATACACTATATTCTGAGCAGTTCATATATTCAGTCCATAGAATATACTGCAGTTCAGGAAAATCAAAGTTTGTTTATTAAACCATAGAATATTATTCTCCATACTCAATTTTGAATACTCTAGATAGATTTTACTGTTTTATATTTACTAATGATTTTTTTTCTAGGATAATTCAGCCAATTTTCTTGTTATTGTTATTAAAGATGTATACACAACTAATGAGTTAGAGGATATAAGGTATATATTATAGATATATATACTATGAAAATTTAATGTTGTTTTTTTTTGTGGATGATGCCCACATAAGTATTCAATTTTACTAGTGCGTGGTTAATGAAAAGTACAATCTAAGAAAATTGATTCAATTTCAAATCCAATCAACTCAAAACTATAATTGTTCGGATCTCTAACATGCCTTATACCTGTTGTAATAGTAAGCTAAGCTACAGCTTCTTCGCAGATCAGTGGGAAGAGACATAAGAGAGTGAAAAAGAAGAAGAAAACACGAGTACGCAAATTGGCGTCCAACAGAGTAGAAAGAAATTAAAAGAGAAAGAGAAGGAGAACATGGAACAATGAGGAATGACGAAGAGGGGAACAAGAGAGTTTCCCACGGTCGCTATTGGTCGTCATGAAATCTCTCATTAAACAGCAAAACCTGTTCGCTGAAGAGAGTCGAGGCAGTGGAGTATAGGCAATGGAGATTGTTTGAGGCGCAATTTTTTCTATTATTTTTCCGCGGTAACGCGATAGGCCTTCAAGAGCTCGATCCACGGCTTCGAAACGAAGAAGCATGATGGAGGAGATAGAGAATGATGAGGTGGAGGAGAAAATGAGAAAACAAAGAAGACCATCTATTGGCTGAAAGGTGATGGTCAACCATGAGAAGAACTCACAAGTAATGTTCATAATGGCTGAAAAAATTCTGTTCGACCATATTTGTTACTTTAATGGACTATAAATGATGTGTTCTATGTTATTCAAAGCCTAGCACAAACATACCTTTCAGCCTGAGAGAAGGTTTGAACTACTGAACCATTTTGGCAGAGGGATTTAATAAAGGATCCAGATTTGTCGACAATTGCCTTAAATGATCATTGTCAATGATCATAATGATATTTTATAGACCATGTAATTCAACTTTATATATTCTGTAGTAGAAGACATCAAAATATTAATCGACCTATCTTCCGACTGCACTAACGCCAATTAAATCTAACCGACGAAGAAGAATGATCGATCACAAGATTCTATTTCGAAAGGTTTGCTTCAGTGCAATAAACCGTTTACCCTAAGGCTGAGGCCGCACTGCCTGTGGAGGGTGGAGGGTAGTTGGTAAATCTATAGAACATACACACCATCCACAGTAATACATCGTATGAATGGTATGACGTCATACTGGTTTTTTAGGTTATGTTGTCCATTTTTAAGAGTTTCAAGATGGCGGCTGAACACATACCATTCATGCGATGTATAACTGTGGATGGTGTGTATGTTTTATAGATTAACCATCTACCCACCGGCAGTGCGGCCTCAGCCTTACAGGTGAAATAATAATAGGCTATTCTGTTAGAAGAGTTGTATGAGAAGATCTACTATTTCGCGAGAGATATGGTAAGTTATTTGCAGATTAGAAAAGTATTGAACCTTTGGTAAATAAAGAAGATTATTCTACTAATAATTGATTGAGTGAAGTATATATTTCATATACTGTAATATATACAGTATTCATACAGCCTATGAATAAAAATAATGAGGAGCTGGGAAGAGGAGAGACGATAGTGTAATGAATTTTTGATTACGATGAACGAATTTTCCACAGAAAATGCTCCCATTCGCTTTCTGAAAAAATACAAAAACCGGCGGAAGAAAAGCTCCAGATGCTGTGGAATTGAAAAAGGATCGCACAAAACGCAGAAATGTGGAAGAGAGTTTGGAAGGCAGCAGTAATGCGGCGTCGATGGTATGAATAAGGGTAAAGTGTTTGGCGAAAAGGATGGGGGAGGACGAGGAGTAGAAGTTGTGGACGGTGAAGAAGTCACTGATAACGTCAACCACTTGACGGAGCACCCTTATCTAACAACCGCACAGCATTTCACATAAAACCTAAAGTTAACGCTACCTTCGACCTTTTGCCCCCGCCAGCATTGCTTACATAGTGCCTCCACTCTCGCCTACAACCGGAGATACCCTTTAGGTGTGGGTACAGCAGTGGGGAGGAAACCTCTCGGCTCACCAACACACCAGCGATTGTTTGAATTCGTACAGATTGCAAGCAGAGCTCACAAACTCACTACTCATAATAATCCAATAGAACGTCGATTTATACTGAACTGGTAGTTAAAATCAAGATTTGTGATAATTTCTTGAAGTGTGTCAACTTTTGGAAAATTTCGCAAATTTTTATGAAGAAAGAGTACAAACAATTCGAATTATTCCCTAGTCGAGTGCCTCTTGGATTAAAGTATTGGTTCAAGGAATTTATGGGTTATAATTTTCAATAATATTGGAGAAGAAATTACCGTTTATATAAAAAATAATAACAGAGATATTTTATGAGTCAATAATTCTTATTTTCTATAAAATAATCGGTCTGAGATATCAAGAGATATTCAAGATATCCAAGAGAGAACTGAATAATATTTTAATAATTCGATAAAATCTTGTGATTTTTTTCTCAAGAAAATGGTACGAATTTAAAACTAGCTAGAACATGAAGATAATATTTAATGGAGTGTGAGATGGTACATACTACGAGTATTATAAAATTTATAGTTAGCCATGTGCCACACTTAATAATAGATTGTTTTTATGGCTTAATTCTCAAATAATGAATGATCGTATTTCCAGCAATATTCAAGTTCTATGTTTTTGCACGATTCACAGAACATTACAATAGCACACTATTATATTGATTCTCTGCCGCCATCAAATAAGTTTTCATGATATGCACGTGGCTGGAAATATGAAATTGATCTGGGCAATGATCGTGATGTCTCTGCTAGATCATAAATCGTCATATTGGCGCAGCGCGGCGAGGGAAGGGACACCCAAGACGTGCAGCCCCAGCACCCGTCCAAGCTATTTTCTTAGGGGAGTAGTAATGTTACATTTTGAGTCTCATAAAAGTTTCAAAGCTGCAGCCGAGCATAGAAGCCGCCAATTGAAATTCACGACTCCCTTGGGCCCCCTCCCCGCACCCCTCTACCATGCTCGACAGGTCGTGAGAAGCAAGTGTATTATGTCGACGATGGTGGGAGGGGGGGAAGGTGAGGATGGGGGATGATACTTCCAACCCGAAGACGGTGGAGGCTTCTTCCAAAATATACTTTCTCCTCTTCACGAACCGAACTTTTTAAAAATTCACGCGATTTGATCTGTATAGGTCTCCAAACTCCCAGAGCAATCAACCTAACACAACTTCATCACATGATTCACACGAATTTTTTAAACCACTGATCTCGATTATTCGAACGATTGGTGAATTCAATTTATTTTTCTATTGGAATACAGTATTTCGACTGAATTTACTCGTTAACATGAAGATTGTTGAGAAAGTTGAATAAATATCTTTCTAAAAATTGTATCTTGAAATAAATAAATCACATTCGGATACAAGTGTGAGATGTAGATTTTAATCAATAATAATTTATAATGAAAAGCATTTATCCACTAATTTATTGAAAAATGCCACCTGAATGAGAGATTTCTTTCTAAAATATTTCTAAGAGGCAAACGTATAAAGCTTTTTATCACGTCTCATGGAAACTATATTGTTCAATGCTCTATCCATATTGATACAAATTTTTAAGGCTGAAAAAATGGGAATTCGATCTTATCATATTCATGTTTTGAATAGTATTTTCTGTACATACACTATTACCAGCCAGAAATCATTGGATTCAGTTCATCCGACCGATCTGCAATTTAGGTGGAATGCATCAGCTGGTATCAATTACAAACCGAGTGATTCTCAAGAATGTGCAGCCGCACCATGGCAGCCAAGCAACGGTGGAAAGAGGCGACGAAATGCAATAGTGCCGCGCATCCGATACTTCCGATGCGACAAGGCGGGAAATATCTAATTAATTTCCGAGAGGGAGATGAATGAGTGAGAAAGAGGATGAGGCACGAAGGTATGCAATTACATGAGCGGTGACGGTTGCGGCTGCTAAAATGTTGGTGGTTCAAAGTTGCAAAGCACGTGGAATTTGGAGACACCGCAGCAGTACCCTTGCTCAGTGTGGGGCAAAATCATCAGTCTGATATTGGTTTGGAAGGACACATTCCTTGCGCGCTTTCAAGTCTAGCTAGCATAGCGTGCATTACCGCGAAAAACACACACCAACTGTCCGACCGACCGGCTATCCTAGCTGACAATGATCGATTCACGTACAGCTGGACTCTGTTGTCTGTTCAACCACTGTGACAAATGCTACAAATTACAGTTCTGTGATACAGTATTGAGATAATATTCCAATTTCTCAGATTCCAAAATGAAAATGGTTTGAAAGGAACTTGATTATAAATGATATTGCAGCTTCTTACGCTTCCATAATATATAAATTATTTCTTCAAACAAGAATCTTCGTTTATCATCCATCTATAAGCCATCAAAAATATGCATATAAGAATATTTGTATCGTGTGGTCAATGAATCTTGTAGCCATTTGTAGCGGCTACAAAAGATGAAACCAATGCCTTCAAACAGACTGATAATCTCCCGTTCAACTTGAGTAGTGTAACACGAACATTCTAGTTGGTATCTTTGTCATGAGTCATTGAACTTGTTCGCGCATACATGATTTGTGTCGTACCGAACATTCGCGGCAAATGACAAACAATCCGTGCAAACAGAGAAATATGCTGGACGCGATCCGGTCGGTAACATATTGTCAATGGAATGCATTAACACGCCACTTTATGACGTCAAATTCGCGCGCGCGGGAGTACAACTCTCCGAGAGTACCACAGTCAAATGCATTCGAAACATTTCTGGTTGCTAATATGATTTGTGGAAATGGATGCAAAAACAGACGGCAACACACAAAAGCGACAATGTTGTTAGTAATAAGCACCATTGCCTGTTGTTAAAGGTACAGTACTCTAGTAGAAAGGTGAGGTGAGTTTTGTTGGAGGACACTGATTTTACACCTAACCTAAAACTATATCCATAATAATCTGTGTTATGACAGGTAGAACATCACCACCCCCACACAAATCCTAACCCGATGCCCGTTTCCAATGCAAACCACTATCCATTACATCCATAAATTATATACACGTCATACTGCATTTGAGCTAACCCACTCTATTTGTTATAAATTAATTAGCATCCACTTTACGGAGCTCTAGTCAAAATATTACTCAAAGGCAGTTGGAGTGCTTGCGTTCTGTGCAACCTAACCAACATGAACAGTGATAATTAATATTTCTGAGGAAGAGCTCATTTATTTGTTAGCTACGAATGCATTTGATGCACTCTGAAATTGGTCATCTACTCCATGATGATCTAATGGCATTGTCTATTTGTGACACTCTGATTCAATATTGAGTAGGTAAGATGATCAACTAGTGAATTATAATCGTGAAGCGGTTAATAAATTTACAAGACAATCCAGGCAGAAAATTATTTAAATGATAAGCTATATTGGGCCACCATTATGAAGTGAACAAAAAGCTGTAGGTTTACTCGTTCATTTTGAAAAACAGGGGGAAATATGAAAAAAGCTTCGGGAAAGAAAACCAGGAGAGAATAAAAATAATGCATATAGAGAGAGATTACCAAACTTATTGAATTAGGATAACAGTAGCTACTATAACAGCTTGACAGGTATAATTGTAATTAATGGAGCCTCAGGTGTTCTTGGACGCAACACGACTCGAGAATACATAGACACTCACAGACTCACTCTCAACTCAACTCACTCCTCTGAGTAAACAATTACGCACAGAGTGAAGATTACGTTGAAATGAAGTTGATGGTGCATGAGTTCTCTGAATCGAGAAAGAATGGATGAGAAATCAAACTGGGCTTCCAAATTTCATAAAATAAACATTGACAAAAATTATATATAATTCATGAGGATAAAGACTTATTAAGGGAATCATGAAATCATGGGTGAAAGAAAACTATAAATTGGAAATAATAAACTGAAGATCTAAGTAACTTATTAAATAGTTTATTATTAAATTAATTATTGTAAATTATCTGTATTCAGACTGTTTCTGCAAGTTATTTTCTCAATGCTTGATTTTTCTTCCGTTGAATGTATCTCTCCTGTATTTATTCATCATTTTTGTTTTTCACATTTTGTCACCTACTATTCTGATTTTATATATCTAGAATTGCTGTGAATTCTCAATAATTTACTAATATTCAATTCCATAAAACTCGTGACTGGAGCGCAAGGCTCCTCTTATTCATGCGTGTTTAAAATATTACTTCTTTGCATTTTTCGTCATTACCTAGGCAATTGAGGATTTATTCATTAATACATTTTCATTTTTTATTTTTCCATTCAAACATTTATACAAAATACTCGAATTGGGAGGATTCATTTAATGGAAAATTAAAAGATATTTTTCCGCAAATGGGAAAAATCCAACTCCAGAAATCTATCAACAAAATATGAATGTAAATAAACAACAAAATATGAATATAAATATAAAATGTGAATCACAAAACCTACTTTGTGTATAAAAATAAATGAAAATACTACTGTGCTTTGATTTTTAATTTTCATTTCAAATAGAAAACACATAAATTACTAGCGAAAACGTTTTAATGAATTTGGATTATTTTATATTCGAGTGGAATTCTGAGCTATTACTGGTTTGAGTTTAAGCAGTTGACAACTTTGATGAGGCATCAGGTTTTTTGGTGAAGACTTTTAAGCTATCAAGAGCAGAAGTAGCTAGAAATTAAGACATTGACAACCTCAAACGAGAAGATGCAGCATTCAGGTGATTGTTATTTTTTTTATTAACTTCACATGTTTGATTGCCCATGGCAAACATGATCAGCCACCTAAAGAGTGTAAAGAACCGACAAATTTCACAAGAATGGTGAGACGTGGTGATTTTTTCAAACCCTAACTTATTAATTGTGTAAGAAGCACGCCGCCTGAACGCTTTTAAACGGCGACGATTGTTTTATGAAGGGCCATTACGAGTGTCATCTGGATGCCTCAGCCAGGAAAGGTCGGTTGCACTCGTTTGAAAAACAAATCCAGACAACAATAACTTAGGTAGTTTGATGTTGAAAATCTGGCAGCACTGTTATTGCAGTTTTGATGCGGTGAAAAACGATCTAAACGAAATTATGACAATTTAGAGTATACTGATCTGAACGAATAATTTAGAGTATAAGTGGGTGGGAAAGATGGAGTACATGAATCGTAGTTAATCCGAGTAGATTGTTTCACAAATTAATATCTAAATACTGGCTTAATCAATGCACTCATTCATGAAGATTCAATCATAGAGGTAATTTCAACATTTTATTTTGGTTTTGATATTTCAGCATATCATCAGCATTATCTTTAAATTTCAGCCTTCAGCATTTGAGGAAACTTACGATCGCTGAAAAATGAAGTAGTGACATCTAGAATAATTTATAGCCTAATCGCCAAATAGAGAGTTATAATACGATAACTACGTTTTAAAAGTTTCTTATTATCTTTTTTCGGAAAGTCGTTCTCATGAATTCAATGTCAAAACTTGATAATTATGATAATTCGAAACAAAATAAATTTTCCTTTGTTCTATATAGCTATAATACTAGTATTAAGCCCAAGAAACAATGATTCGACTTCGTAATTGTGAAATGGGAGAACTAGCTTAAGGAAGAACAGTAGAATTTTCCGAATGTCATATACTTTCCGAATTCGTTCTGGAGCATGGTCTCAAGAACGAGCCGGTCTCGGTGGAAACATGGAAGGGATTAATATGTGGTGGAGGGTGGAGTAGGGGTTTTCGGAGCACGTGGAACAGCCCCGGGGAAAACAGAGACCAGATGGTCGTGCCATTTTTATATATAATATGATGTTATTGGAAAATGTGTATCGGGGGTCCGAGAGACTACGTGTAGCATATACGTAATTCGCAATCGGAAAAATACAGTCTGTACACGGTCATACATAAATGTATCGAAGACTGCCAGTAGCAAATAAGGTATAAGCTTTTCGAGGGAAAAGTTGGGGAGAATGAGAAAAGGAAGGGAGATTGCAATTGTTAGGAGAGAGACGGAAGGAAAAATAGGATGAGGAGAGGAAGTTGAGCATCGACTGGAAAAGAGAGCGTAAGTCCTCTCGACTGCAAGGAAGAAGCAGCAGCAGCAAATCCACACACATTTCCTGGAGGATTTGAGGTACATTGTAGCCGCGATCGTAAACATCCCTTATAATGTTGCCCGCACTCCCTCGGGATATCCGGAGTCATATCCCGGACACATAAACAGAAGATATTTATGTCTTATTGATATAGAAACTACGCAGTCCGAACAACAGTCTTCTGCTGCATTTCTCTCTGCTTCACAACCGCAAAACCAATATTCTCCTCTCTTTTCTACTTCTACACAAACACAATCTGCATTTCGCCGGTTAGGTAAGACGCGGCTCAAGCTCTGACTACTACGAACAGGGATCACCTAGACACCCCCTCACTACTCCCTCACAAACAAGGACTCACTACATAGAGGGAACAGAGAAGCTTCTTCCAGATCCCACTATCACCTCGAGGAGATTCCTTTGCACACTACCGGATTAATGTTGGTTCTTTATGTCTTATTATAGAAAACAGATCTGTAGGTTTATATTTCTTACATTAATGCCACTCGTTTTATTACTGCTTTATTCCGTTACATTCTGTTTGGCCGGACTGAATCGACTTTGGATTAGATGTCATCCTCCGTATCCATAATTTTTCACATATAAGTCACACCTAACTCCATTCGGGAAGACATTATAGTTCGAGAAAAGTTTTGATTTATTTCATTATTATGGAGCCAGGAAAGGATTTGTCCCAACTACAGACCTTATAAGCAATTGTGTGTATAATTTTATATATACATTCTACTTTACAACTGAAGTATAATTATAATATGGCTTGGATGAAATGTGTAAATGGAAGTGAGAGTTCACAATCATAATATTACAAAATTTTTTTAGAATTATAGAAAAAAGAATAAAGTAGAGAAGTTTGATAGTTTTTTTAGTTTTCAATAACCTAGAAATTTGAGCTCACCATTCTTTCTCTAATATCCTCTCAACTTACTTATATCAACAGTATTCTTCCTATTTCCACACAATAATAATGCATCGTCACTCGTTTCTGTGAGTTTGATCAATATTCGAAAAGGGTCGACGACAAGAAATGAAGCAGGTCTTTCTTTACAAGAGAGCTGCAAGTAGAGTTTTTCGTATTCAGGATATAAGCTAATTCCAAGAGTGATTTTAAAAGCAAGGCTTGTTTATGGGGCGGATTTCGGCTTTTGAATGGGAGCAATATACAAGTACACCTGTGTTCCTTAGTTGAGAAACGATGCTTGGGAAGAATCGGAATTGAAAAGGGGAAGGAATTTGAATGCAGTTTTTAAGGCATTGAAAGGGCTGGCTTGTGTGTAAGCGAGCGAGCGTTGTTGATGGGGTAAGGGGTGTGCATTTCAAAGGAAGACGGAAATTTCGGAAATCGTTGTCATCTTCGGAAGTGGAAGTGGAACGCGAGGATCTGGAAGACGACGGCGACTGGAGGATGAGGAGGAGAGCATGTAGCACGAACAGAACAAAACACAATGTCAGAAAGATTAATTATTCTTTCGAAAAGTGAATGCATCCCCATGAAAACAACCCCATCAAACGTTGCCGCCTAACTCACCCCTAAGCGATTCCTCTTCTCTTCGCTACATCATCATCGTCATTATCAACATCATTTCTTTCTCTCTCTCACTCTATCTCTATCTTTCTCTCACTCGCAAACAACAACTAGCTCTGCTGTGCTGCTTGTACAGTTCCAGTTCCCCTTTCCTTAACATTTCCAGAATGCGAAATTTGCGTAATTTCAACGTCGAAGCAGAACGCCCTCCTACAACCCTTCGCTTCAACCTCCAAACACCCACCCATCCTCCATTCCTGATCCTACTCCATTTTCCACCACCACACTCCCCCTCACCACCCTCACAGCACACCAGACACGTTCTCGTTCGCTGTGCCGCTACACTCCAAAAATATTAATTAAAACCCGTTTCCATGGCGATAATAATCTGAAACGCCATTTTACCTTCCGCTCATTGCGCCTATGACCTTCCTTGTTATATCAATAGTTCTTCATTCGTCATTTTTCTACGTTATGATTTGTTAATATAGCATGGTAATGAAATACTTGAAAGTTACCTGATTCATTGTGTTCTATTGATAATAATTTGGAAATATTAAAAAATCACAATCATTTACAGTTATCTGTAGATTAGTTTCCTAATATATAAAAGGCATAACTACCAGTTCAATGAAGCCAATGTAGAGTGAACTGATAATTAATCAAATTCATGATGGAAAAATAATTTTAACAATAAAAAAGCTCTTTGATAGTTAACTAAGTAAAAACGGAACAAAAACGGATATTCCACAATACCACGGACCAACTTCTGGATAGAATAAATAAGCAAAATCGTTCAGTTGTCATCAACCTACTTTCAAACTAAATCCCTACCACAAGTAGGTGATCGCACGCAGTGGTGACCAGATTATTTATTTAATCCGTCAATCTGTTTTCCTGGCAAGATTTGATGACGACCTACAGACGAGATGTGACACTGGAGTGTCTCAGGGGCCACCCACCTTAAAGCAAGGCGTCGCGTCGACCCCGACACTACAAGTATCCCAAAATAAACGTATCCGAAATGGATACCACCGGCGACAATTCCTTCAACACCCCACTTAAACCTCGTATTTACGATTTACATTTTGACGTGTCACCCTCATTACATACTCCCCTCTCACTCCAACCAGCTTTGAAAGCTGTAGAAATGCGTCTATTAAAATCCACACACTATAAAATATAGACATTATTTCGGGCACCGAATGTTTCTTCATCCCCACAAAAACACTCCGATTCACTCCGTCTGAAATTTCTCGACGATACCATTCCTTGTCTCTCATATTTATTATAATATACGTACATGACACCTCACTGACTAACCAACCAAGGGACCAGATTCAACAAATTTACTCTACGTATTTTTTCTGACGCCACTGCTGTTTGTGCATAAACTTCTCTACTATGCCAAGGTTTTGCCAACATTCAAAGATGGAATATCCTATTAAATATATTGTATATATATATCCTGTATCCTATTCATATATCAATCATGAATACTTTATTATCTACATTTATTTTAATTCCGTTAAAACTACAGGTATGTTTTTGAAATTTATGTCGATAACAAAAGCCAATTTCTCCAATCCCTCTCAATGTCCTGAAAAGTTATTTTTGATCGTTTATTTTTATCGATGTTGAATTATCAATACTGTTAGTTATTGTAGTTATAAAGCAGTTAACTACTTACAAGTAGTTATAAGTACTTGAATGTAGATGGAGATATTACAAATGGAAAAGAATGATGAATTATCATTCTTTAATGATGAATAGGAGTAGAGAGAATGATAAATTACCCACTACACTACTCATTTCTCGCTCCCAAGACTTTTAATCCGAACTAGAAAAGCATGTACATTCTATGGGTCATTCATAATTTTGTGAGTGATTTTCTGTAATTCGATATCTACTTCTATTGTTATCATATCTACTTGTGAAAGGCAATAATTACACACACCAATATAAGCACAAGCTTTGAAGCTTCTCAACTATTTAGATTCATTTCCTGGACAGTGTGGCGATTTTCATTTGAATTTTCACACTCTATCAAATTATGAACAGTTTTCTGGTGCGTGAACTGGCTGATCACAATTAATATTGTTAGATATTAGGCTACTGCTAAATGAATTTAGGCGATGGAAATGAAATTAATATTCATATTAGTTAGTAACATGATAGATTACTTCAATACAATAATTAAAAAGAGTTGATCTGGCGATAAGTTTATATGAAAAAATTAAGAAAGTTGAACAAATACTTCAAGGTGATATTCCCATGCCATTATTATCGATAAGCACACTTGCACTGATGAAACGTTACTTCGGCTTCAGACAGTGCGACACGTTGTTGATTGATAGGATGATTGGCTGAAATTGGAGTCGAATGCAAATGACTACACTCAAACGCCCACACAGGGTGGCAAGATCTGCTCCTCTTATCATTCGTCAGAGACATTCAATAATCGCTAAAACCAACTGCTGCATCGCTGATAAGCAGATAAGCCGCTTGACCACCAGCTCTCATGCACTATTACAGACTATGACAAGGCTGCAAATAAATACGACACCAAGTAAGTGAGTAATGTCAAAATACCCTTTCATGGGAAACTTTAATGATTTCAATTGGCAATCAGATAAAAAATCAATCCAATTTTTCTTTTCAGTTTCAAACAATATTGTGTGCATTTAATGTGGGATGTGATGTTTAAGAGCGTTTTAAGCGTTTAGAGCGATTTTAAGAGAATTGTATTTTTTTTGGGTGTGGAAATTTTTTATAATGATTAATATTAATGGATGGAAGTCATTGAAATAGGAATTCCATCCAAGAAACTTATTTTTTGTTTTTGATAGACAGAATCATCCAAGTGGTCGATAGTGAATTTGATAATGAATCCATGACGATAATAAATTGTTCGAAACTTTGGTGTCGTATGAAATTCGTTCATTCAAGCTAATACAGTACTCTCGATATAAAATGACTGTTCAAATCGGAATGACGTTTGCTTCGAATGAAAGCTATGAGTCACACAACGGCGACTCGCAGATCAAGACGCTGGAAAGCGTAGGGTTTTCTCTTGGAGGGAGGAAAGCAGAACGCAGACTTAATAGGAAAAGGGCAACTAACGGTAAGTATAAGAGAGGGGGAGGGGCAGTTGGTGGTGTTAGAATGGAAAAGGGCTTTCAAGAGAGTCCATCCATCAGCATCAATCACAGGGGACCGCGCACTTGGGACCTAATTTGGACAGGGCCCGCATTGTACCGATATTTCATCCGATTGGTTCCGAGGCTATTTCCCCAACGTTCTGCTGATTGCCGGCGATTTCTTAACGCCGTCTGGACACGGCCAGCCTCTACTGCTGCTACTAACAATATACTCCTGCCAAAATACTTATGATTGAATCTATAAATCACGACTGAGATCAGTGGCACCTCGGGAGGAAAGATAATCAATTGGAAGAACGATTAAATACGATTGAATATGCGAATTCTATATTTGGGATTATGATGTGAAATACTAAATAATTACAAGAAATAAAATTTTGTTCGTCCATTTGATCACTGTCACGATTTGCTTATATGACTGGGAACCAGAAAAGAGACGTGAAAGTCATCAGAAATCAAGTTCTGGTAGCTCAAATAGGTTTCGCGAATCACTACAAGAAGCTGCATTAGATTATTTTTTTCCATGAAATTGATAATGTGATGAAATGGTATTAATATAATTATATAATATTTGAAATTTTTCAATCGATGCTTGAGCATAATTTTTCCTCCATTTCATACTCTTGAATTTTTTTCAAATTTTACGTATAAGTGTATGTCAGCTCACAATTTTTCGCTCTGTTTCTGAAAACATGTGATAGGAAATGGGACATCACAACTAGACTCATAAGAACTCCACAACTTTATTTTCTGAATGATTCATTCGTATTCAACTTCTCGCTCACGTACAAGTGCATCGCGATGCATTTATCAGTATTCTTGTTGCCAAGGTTCCAAGTCCGGCTTGGCTAGTGATCCAATACAAGTACAGTATCACGTTCTATTGCACATATAAATGAATCACTCTATTATTATGTGCCTATCAAATTACGCGCTCTCAAAAGCATAAAGTTTTTAATCTCCATATAGTATACTTCTCAATGAAGAAATGTGATCATCATCCTCAGCTTACCTACTATATTTTCAAGCTAAGAATAATTAATTCCATACGATTGTGAGATTATTATGTCAGTATCTATGTATCTTTATTCACTTCTAACTTTGATTCACATAATTTAATTTGATTGTTCGTTTCATTGAATAGTTCCTAACTGATCCTTCAAATTATGTTTGATGTTGTTGTTGATAAAAGGCCTCACTCTGTATAAAATAATGGGAATACTAAAAAATAAGAATGGATTATTTTTTACAGAATTGAGCCATAAGAGTTAGATCATTTCAAAAGCATAGATCTATTAGAATAGAAACTAACCTTCTACGATGACAATAATGAAGATGTTCAATGACTTGCATGAATAATGCATGCAAATAAGTAAGATATGTTGTACTCACGGTGAGGTGTTGGAAGAGCCATGCTCTTAGGATGTTGGTGGCGACCTTGGGGAAGATTCCGCGCTTCTTCTGGTTCTTCTTGCCGTTGGCTCCGTCGTCGTCTTCCTCCCCCGTCCCCTCGCCGCTCCCGATGCTCGCGTTACTCGCGTCGCCTGCCACCACCCCCCGCACACCAAACATTATTAAATTACTACAAGCACTTACAATCAAATACAATCGCCTACATCTAACAATGCAAGCAACACTGACTAAATAATTAAATTGGAGAATAAAATTCATCTAAATACAGTAATAATAATAATTAATTAGAATCTCAATTTATTGCTATAAAAAGACAAAGGACTTCTGCAACTGCAAATATTGACCAATGTACTACATAGCAGGCAAGATCCATTGAATGAAACTGATCAAAATACTGTGCCCGGACCGGGAATCGAACCCGGTACCCCTCGGTGCCGGCCGAGTGACTTAACCACTTGCCCACCAGGCAGCTCTCTGAACAGCCTCATTCAATTATGATGTTAGCATTTCTGGCTAGGTATCAAAGATGGAAGAATTATTAGACATTGCAGCTCATCAACTGCTGGCTAAAATTGCTATAAATTGAGATTCTAATTAATTATCATTATAATTATCCAGCAGTTGATGAGCTGCAATGTCTAATAATTCTTCCATCTTTGATACCTAGCCAGAAATGCTAACATCATAATTGAAACCGAGGGGTACCGGGTTCGATTCCCGGTCCGGGCACAGTTTTTTGATCAGTTTCATTCAATGGATCTTGCCTGCTATTTAGTACATTGGTCAATATTTGCAGTTGCAGAAGTCCTTTGTCTTTTTATAGCAATAAATTGAGATTCTAATTAATTATTATTATAATTATCCAGCAGTTGATGAGCTGCAATGTCTAATAATTATTCCATCTTAAATAGAGTAAATTAAAATTTCTTGAATGAGAAAAATGTCATGAATGAGCTTGATGTATTGTATATGTCAGAGCAAGAGAAACATGAAAAATACATAATAGAGAAAACTCAAACATAATAAAGACCACATCTTGAATAAAGTGGCTGAACAGAATAAAATGATTATTTCTCATTTTGGAATGTGATAATAACACTGTATATTGACTTTTAATCCAATAAGTAGGAATTGCAATTCGTGGTATTTCTTCAGATAACATTGAAATTTATAAATCAAGAACACTGTTTTTTGTTATTGTGGAGTGATAAGTTTAAGAGAATTTTAGTGTGATTGTATATCAGTCATTACGATTGAAGAGTTACAGGGATCTTAGTATGTTTATAAACATAGTAATCAATTTATTATTTATGATGACAATCATTATAGAATGATAATAGTAATTCGTATTCTAATGGGAATTGAGAATGGAGAGATACTCTTGATAATAAGAAACAAATATTTTGTATCAAGCAACCTCGAGAAAACTCTCACCTCCTCAAATTCTTTTTCTCCTACTTTGTTAATGGTAGTGTGAGATAATAGTAGCTTTTAACACGCATGCGCATAGTAATGGGATGACGGAGTGGAAAAGTTGAGCCAAGTTCTTGTCGGAAGATAAGAGGTAAAGAACGCTTTTATACGCCTGGGAGTAAGTAGACGCGTCTTAGAATGAAGCTCGAATTCCAGCTTGCATTGCTGCTATGGCCGAAGCAGCACTAAACGCCCAGATTAGATATGAATAAATAGTGTCTGTCTGACAAGAGCATCCATTGTACTCGCAGATTCAAGAGATTCTTCTCTTTTCTCCCTTCTTCATGAATAGCCCTTGGATGGCATTAAACCATTTACTTCTTCACACTTTAATCGCTGATCAAATCTTTTTAATGAATCAGCTTTATGTGTTGTTACACTCGTTCCCAACAGCTTCTCAGAGGGGAACAGCTAGATCTAGAACTGAAAAAGTTTGTTTTCTACATTTCTTCAGCAGCTTCCAGATTCTTTACAACTCAGAAAGAATAAACGTACGATGTCAATAATAATTATAACTGATTTTCAGTTACCCTTCAGCATCAACAAAACTCAAATTCTGAAATCATTAATTGATTTTTTAATAATTATCAATTCTACAAGAGCCTGAACATCCACCGCTGAGTATTTTCAACCCAATTTCTTCAACATAACCAGGTATAGTAGAAATTATTGAGTGATCGATATCTTTACTGCATCTTTATCTCATCGAAATTCTGTGTCACCCGATCAGTTGTAAATTTTTTGCCCAACAACAAACCAAACATATATGAATACACCCAGTCGCACTTGATTACAATTCACATCATGCTTCCTATCAATCTTGATAAAAGCACATACAATGTCTGTCACATGTCATCAAGAAGAACTCAGCTAAGAAGAGTACTACAACTTTTTCCTGACAGCGTCAATCAATTTGTTGGAACTTACTAACTTTTCCAATCTGAACATTCGTCATAGATTTGTTCGCTTCCATATTCAATCAGCTGAAAAACCTTTGATCAAAAACAAACTCTAATTAACTCGGTAATGACTGAAATTGTCTACTCCGATTTGGTATAAATGCTCCTAATTGGTTGAGTCTCGGCTTTCTTTTACGGTGCGCGTTGACCTCAGCAATCCGTACTGTTGAAACGATTATCCGACCTAGCTCAGCTAGTCCTCAGTTGTGGAAGCAGTCAAGATATGAATCCGGTCTTGCGTGTTCGTCTATCGTTTGTAACGCGAACTTACATTCCTGTTGGATTGTTATTTCACCTCGCCTGTTGCCTACAGCCAGCCGATGGTTCGTTCATCAGATTGATGCTGGAAGCGCTAGCTGCAGTTATGGCGGGCAACTCCATTACTGGTATCATATTGAATGATCTCATTACTATTATTCAAGTGATGCTGGGAATAGATGTTTTATTCACTTACAAAATATGCTAATTTAAAATTATAACTGGAGAAACGTTATCAGTTTATTTAATTATAAATTATAATTCATTAATATAATGAATTATAATTTATATTTAATTTATATTCATCAATATAATATAATTCGTTATCATTAATATTTTATTGGATTGTAAATTGTTCCATTAGTTACCGAATATGTAGAGCCAAGAGGTCCTCCAGAAAATTATTACAAGTCTTAGTAACAAATATGATGATAAAGCTTAAATGGGGCAACAATATTCAACATTTGATTGAATATTTCTATGATATAGAATTGTCAATTATTTTATTGACATTGTAATTTCCATTCCTATTCAATACGAGTTTCTATTAATTCCGAGGAAATATTATAAATATAGGCTATATTGAAATATTTTAACATTTTCTTCATCCATTATGTGAATTGATGAGGCGCAAAATAATTGGGATGAAAATGGCGTAAATGTGCGGCCATAATTCTAAGTATGTTAGTTGTTTCCGTTGAATAGAATACTCATGGCTGTGGTGATAGACTTTCAACTTATGAGAGACTTTCAACTTTTTGTAATGCTGGTATTGAATGGGTTTCTCAAGTGAGGATGGATGAAGGTTTGAGGAAGTGGTTATGAGAATACAGCGCTGGATGATTCGAACATGGCAGGTAAGAGCTATTCTTAGCAATTTACCTCGAGCTACAAACATATTCATATCTTTCCTAATAATTCTCCTAAAGTCTCTTCTCCAACTAAGTTCCAAAGGAATATTTTTTCAGGGCTCAATTCTAACTATTTTTATGTAATTTTCATATAGAATATTCTTTCTCTTTCAAAGTGACAAAAGATGAATGTTTGAAACCGATACTCAGTCCTAAAAATTTAAAAACCACAAACTCTCTATGGAGATCTCATCACGAATTTTATGTGAGAGAGCGGGGGCGAACCCAGAAATAAATTTCGGGGGGGGGATATGAAGGGTCGAACCCAGGAAAACTCAAGTTCCCGGAAGGGGGTTAGGAGGGGTTGTTTCTTGCATGGGATATCTATAGGATATATTTATATGGATGATAAATATGCAGTATATTTGATGATTGTACCTTAATTCCAAATGTTTATTTATAATTATTGTGTTCGAAATAAGAGGTTTTGGACCTGATTGTCTGAGTCTTCATAACATCAGTATATTGTATTTTATTGAATAAATCAAATGAAATTGTTGAAATTATATAGTTTAACATCGAAAATCTTATGACAAAAAATTAAATCTACAAGACGCAGAGATTTATTTTGAGAGACATTTTATTCAATTATATGAACAGGGTAAATGGGAAAATATCTGTGAATGAATAATGATTCTGATTCCGATCTATAACACTTCTCATGTATTATTTAACTATCTGAAGAGTTCAAAAGGAGCGTTTAAGTTATAAAGAAAACGTTGTTATTGTTGTTGATGTAACAAAAATTGTTGCGCTAATATTCAACATTTTATGGGACATTTCGTGAGGGAAAATATTCTTGTTGCATTCATTCGAGTGAGAAATGGAATATTTGGGTTTGTGATGCTCACTTCCAGATTAATTACCTAATCCATTCCTTTCTCCAGATTTCCCCGCGAGGGGAAATGTTTTACAAAAAAGTACCCTGAAACTATATTTTTTAGAAGTTTCGAGCCTTAGCAATTACAGAGAATATGTACTCATGTAATCAAGCTATTTGAAAAAAGATATTTCAAATGGGAAAGGGATATTTGTGGGAAAGTTCGATTACCATCGATTTTGTATTGAACAGGAGAGTGGATTTACAACTTAATGGAAATTATCACCAGCTATTAAACGTTGAATTAGTAATTTATAGGGGAAAAACACAGGATTGAACGATAAAACAAGATATTATAGCCTTGCGAAAAGCCAAAGTATCATCACTTTTTTCTGAAGAGTCATAACTAAATTTAACCGGCTCGAAACAAGGTTTCTATCGTTGGCCCATTATTGATTGGTGTCCATCAAAGTGAAGGTTTCCATTAGTGAACTCATCGACTTATCAGGAACGCCAGGCTATGGTTTGGCTGGTGGCCCTATCTCTACTCTTCTGCGGTTAATAATTCAGTTCGCATTTGAAGAGCAGACTACTTGGCCAGTTATTAAGGTTCTGACGCTGATTATTTATTCAGCGGATAATCCATTAACGTTAGTAGACTCAACAAGCCGATAGCTGACACGAAATTTGTACGAGATATCTAAAAAACTTGGGAATTCCAATAATAATACTTACGAAATTGAATAATTTCCTTCATGTATCAATTCAATCAATAAAATAGCAAAAATTAAATCGTTAAATATTTATGGAGATTCAATGTATAATTGAGAATAAAAAGAACAAAATGAATTATCTTTTTAGTGCATTTCATTTGAAAAAATGCACTATTGGTCTTGCCCTGACAATCGAAAATTTATGATGTGATATATTTTTTACACGTTTCCGAGCCCCTAGAACACGAATCTGATGTCCGTTCAAATTCATATATATATATATATATATATATATATATATATATATATATAATATACATGTACAGTTTCTTGTTAACACGATAACTCCCGAAGGGCTTGTCGGAGAGCGACCAAATTTTTCACAAAAATCAATAGTGTTAATATCTCGGTCAAGTTCGTTAACCAGCCAAATTGGTTCAAGGGTAGGGGGTGAAATTGGGGGATGAAAATTTTGAAAAATCACTACAAATCGACCAATAACGTGATCGATTTGAAAATTGGTGGGTATAATACCCTTATTATTCCCTACAATTTGAGCCATCAACGAAAAAAATCCAATCAAAAATGGCAGAGAAAATGGCGAATAACACAATGCCAAAAATTGTGTTTTTCGAAAACGGCGCCTTTGAATTCATACCCTGAATAGCTCATTATAAGTCATATGATTTGAGCCATCATAGAATTGCATTTGAAATGCACTCTTTCCGACCGCCAGCTGCCGGAGCGAATTTTTATCAGTGTTCTATCATTTGTGCATATTATCCCTGCTTCAATTATAATTTATATACGTTTATTTATTCATCACTTCATTATTATTGTCTTATCACCTATTTATTGTATATTGCAATCAGGTAGAATAGCAATCAGTAAATTATTATTGGTGTATTTTGTAAATTTAGGCGTCTAACATAATAGAAATCTTGAAGCATGCTTAGCCTACTGGAATACATAATATTGGACTGAATCGAAATAGTTTTTTAGATCTTGTGTTTGTAATATTTTTAGTATGTTGGTTCCATATAAAATACACCAAACAATGATTTAAAGAATTCTGAGATGATAAATTGGAACTGGAAAGGGGAAAATACTAGCTGAGAGAATTAAAAATTCCTGAATATTAAAATATACTCTGGCCAGCGTATAAGAGGTTTTCTGAAAAAACATTTTTTTCAACTTGCGAATGAGTAGATGTTTTGAAATAAACAAACTTTTAGTTCTCAGAGATCAAGCAGGAACGTTCCTTGGTTTCTGTAGAGCATTTATTAAACTAAAGCTGAGGTCTAGGCAGCCATTTGGCGGCTGGAAAGAAATGGAGCCCCGAGGCTAAATGGAACAATACCTGTCTATACTCACCATACAGCTTTCCTTGAGTACAAAAACCAAAAAGTGAGCGCCCTGGCATCAATGTGTATTTGCCTCAGGCTAACGCAACATGAGGATGAGTTGGATGTTTTGATTCTTACACATTCATGATTTTAATATTCTAGTCTTGGAAATCTCAAGTTTTCATACAACTAGCTATTTTATGGGTTGATCCTTGAAGGTCTCTCATTTGAAAATCCATAGCAGAATTCAATCATATAAAATTGTCTATTGATTTAAGTTGAAACATGAGTAAACTGGTGGATTGCATAGAATCTCATCATAACGAAATATCGAACAAAGTATTTTTCAGACGTGTCGTCGTCATCAAGCTAGATTTTATTCAGAATTAAATAATGAAAAAAATTATGCGAAGGAATAATCATTTTTCAAAAAGGTATTCAGGTAAAAATTAGAATTTTCTAGAACTTTGAACGGCCTTTCTTGAGTTATCCTTGAATATATTCCACAATTTTAAAAATATGAATACTCAGTAGAAGTTGAAATTAGAATACCAGCTTCATTTCCAGCATTATCATTCAACGACATCCAAGATTATAAAGGTTCTTAGACTTAATACAATCATTTCATTAGAAAGTGAATTTATATTATTTGTATGATTGTGATCATATACAAAAGGAAATTGTGAGTTCAAGCGAAATGAAACAAATTTACGTCGCAATGTTATCTTTGATACGTATTATCCTATCCATGATCCAAGATAGACACGAAGAAGAGTGACGAGCAACCTGTCCGAAAGTCAATAGGGCGTCAACTCCACCTAGGAGCCTCCTATTTGCGGCATTATGGCCGACTGGCCGTTAGTGCTTCCCCTCGCGCTGCTATTATGCAAATCTCGAACACTTATCCCCGATGTTATGCTCCTACTTATACAATCATTATGTGCATGAAACTTTTTGTCTGTTTAAATGTGGCTTATACGGTAATAAGATGGCTGTTTTGACCAGTTTCGAAATGGTCCCTATGCTCATTACCATCGACATTATATGATCGGAAAACCGGTTCGCTTGATTTCAGACCAGCCAATAGCCATAACCATCCAACACTTCCTTCTCCTAATCGCACATCTCTCTTGCTCCATTATCCTCCTTCTCTTCAACTTGCAAACTATCTTCAACTACAAATAGCCTCTAAGGAGCTCTCCATATGTGGAAAATAGTTTTTGCTGTTTCCAGTCGTTTTCTCAATTTCTTGAGTGTTCATCACACCCTGTTACAAAATAGAATAAATTCATTACTTATGGTTTTGTTTCCTCTCATTCACTTTTTTCAGCCAAGAGTCTTAAATCATTTTCTACATCAATATATTCAAACAGTATCGATTCTAAACTCACATAGAATAGTAGTTCTTTGTGCAGCATGAATTTTTCGCACGTTTTATAAGATGTGAATAATTTATTTTTTCGAATATCTTTTTTTTCAAATAAATAATTTTCTCAACTCACGTGTTTTCTCTCTTCACACATTTCTAATTTTTCCAAACTTTCTTGGAGGCCTCTTCCATGTCTCCTGCTCATAGTTTTTCTATGCTAGCTGAAAGGATCCATATTCCAGCAGGTTTTTCTGACGATGATCAAAAACATTAGATGCTCGTCTATATAATGTTCGATAATCTTTTAAAGTATACAAGAGGTGATTCAGCTGTTGAGAAGAGAAAGAGAGAGTGAGAGGGATCGAGAAAGAGAAGAGATATGCTAAGAGGAAGAACGGTAGTGGTGTCTTTTGAGGGGAAGAGTCGATCATTTTTGACCGCAGGGTACAACTCCTCGTGGACAGATAATGATTCATAAATTCATTATATTATACTAATATGCAAACTACGTTCACATTAATGCTTCCATTACGTATTCAAATTTGAGTCGATCAAAATTCATTCGCATTGTCAATAATTTGAAGGGACTGGCAAGAAATTGGAGGACATTGTCCCCCGTCCACATCCTGTCTCCTGGCTTGGATCACGATTCCGATGTAGAGGCTGATTGGCGCGGAAAGAAAAGACCACCATGATTGACTGAGACAAAGCAATTTTCAATTTCATGATGGTGTTGCGCTTTGCGCGCTGTTAGACTTCACTGCAATCTTACTACTTTAGTTTTTTAGTACAGTACTAGTCAACCTTGAACAAAATGGCTGAAGACAATGATGATTATGGTACTCATATTTGAAACGTGCAAGCGCATTTTGAAGAATCGTTCAGGGAAGTCTATAATTCTTAAACTTTCAAATTATTAATTTAAGGCGTATTATAGGAAAAATTGTATTTTGTTCTTCATACCTGAACAATTTATAAGCTTATTTTTCATATAAGAATAGAAAGTCCATTTCTGGTATGTCATGAACGATACTAGAGAAAGGAAGTCACTGGCGGCTCATACCCACGAAACAGGTGAAGTGCTGTACAGTAAAAGATACGGGCACTTCACCTGTCACCTGTTTCGTGGGCATGAGCTGCCAGTGAAGTCGGCTAATTGATAGTTTGATAATAGTATAGGCATTATCATTTCGTTTGGAATAAATGTCTACCAATTTGTATTATTATATTGTAGCTTTTATAGTAGCCCATCTATGATTCCAATCATTTGTACCTATTGAAAATGGTGAATGTAAAGAGAATAAAATATATAAATGTATATGATCGAATAATTGAACCTGTAACTTTTTAAAATAATTTACGGTCAAAATTGATTCAAAATGTTTCAGAAAAGTCTTGAACATTTTTCTACGAAGTAATTCCAAATGTAGCAAATTCAATCCTAGTTTGGCTAGGTCAACATAGCCATGTTCTAACTAGCCACCGGTGCGTTAAAAATGTTCTACTTGGACGCTTTTCCGGTATACGGGGGAAATAGAGTTTTTGGGTGGGATTAGGGGGTGGATTGAAGAATGGAGGGAGGGGGAGAGGTGTGGAAACGGTGTCGGCCATCTTTGTTTATGGAGCCATTAGCCAGGAAGCGCCGAGTGCAGTGGAATCCGGCCCGGAGCAAGGTGCCCTAAATCTCGCGTCCCCCGGGAGAGCCCCGTTACGGCGTTTTGCACCAAAACCGTTCTCTCACGATCCCCCCAAACCCTCTTCTACAGACAACCAAAAACGAAAGCACAAAGCTCGACTACAGCCGTCTTCTCTTTCTTCCCCTTATCCCAAATATTTACTCTACCTCTCATTTTATAGCTTTCCTCGGTGTTCCACTCTTTACTCTTCTCCCAACATCTCTCATTCCCCTTCAACATAAACACCCTCTACGGCTCTCGAGAACTGGCAGAACAGAAATACTATAATTTAAAGAAATACAACAATCCACCCTCTCTCTACGTGCCAATTTCGTCTTGGTTATTATTCATTATACTCTCCGTAAACCCGACGAGAATCTTAACAAGCTCTATATCTGAGATAGATGAGAGAAACGTTCTTGATTCATTAGTTTTTTGGACAACAGAATCTATTACAAACAAACTGTAATATAATAACTCCACTTCGAAAATAATAAATATTTAGCAATGTAAGATAATTGAATGGAATAAAATATAATCACCGTTAATTTTTTATCTTGTAGAAGTTTGGACATCAATGTCCACTCTAACACGTATCACGTCGGAAATATAGAAATCGCTACAAATAAAGCATTAATAGAATTCCCAAAAAAATATAAAATAGATTGTTATATATACAATGTTTGGTGTGGATTGATCTATTAATTCTTTTCTTCTAGGGCTACTGTATTTTTTTGAAACTTTAAAAATGATTAAAATCAGAGTACCCTTTAAAAATAGTAAATACCCTTTAAAGTGTAAACACTTGAAAATGGCAAATTAGCCGAAACATGTTGTGTGTGAAATGAAAAAATATTTTTAAAGGGTACTCTGATTTTAATCATTTTTAAAGTTTCATTGATCTAATAATCTTTATAGCCTATTTTTTGAGAGTCTAATGATAAAAAACACGGTTAAATAATTCCTGTTCCACATTCAATTATTGTCATAATCTTATTCGTGATTATTTGAGAGAAGCGAATTCTACTCAACAAAGAACTGGATTAGAGGCCGACATGAGAGGGGAGTGGTATTTTTTGCAAATTGATATAGGCAACGCAGGGCCGGCCTGTGGCCAGATCACAGCTATTATCAATAATGGCGGTGAAACTATTTACATAAAATAATCGTAAAAGTGCGAATAGAGGAGCCAGGAGTGTTGCTTGCAGCGAGCGGCGATAATTCCATGCAAATTGTTCCGGCGAGCAAAACACAATGACCATTGCAGAGCAATAATTTAAACCACTAATTAAACGAACAAAGAATGACCGGCCACACTCACTTCTACTCGCTTTCTAAGCGCATTAGCATTGCGCAAACCACAAAGAAGCACTTCGCACCACGACAAACCGGTGACAAACACACACCCTTCAAACGCACCATACTGACAGGTGCACTTGCTTAATATTTATTGGCAGGTTTTCATCTTTGAATAATATTATAAATCCCATATGTGTTGAAATATCTTATCAAAAATGTAGGTTAACTAATCAATATTATTCTGAATGAATTATTCCTAGATGAGGTACTGCGTTCACAACACTGAATAATGAACAATCTTCAATAATAGACCATAACTAACTAATTGATTTGTAAACATGTTGTGATTGCAATTCAGTGGAGAGTTAAGACGATACTATTGAGAACTCATTACGAAGATTCTGATACTCAGCTAATAAGCCAAAACAATGCTTTGGAACAAATCAATAAGATTGCAATGGATAAAACACAAATGGAAAATTACAATCTTGAAACACAGAAATAAACTATTGAAATTAAACTTTGAAAAACCTGATTGGAGATTTACGATATTGACTTTGGTTTATTGACTTCTAATAACTTAAAACCATTGAGGGACTGCCTGGAAACATAACCAAAATCATAGACAGATGGAGAGGATTTGAAAGTTTACTGTTCAACAGAAGTCTATGTTTATGAAGGGTGGTGAAGAAAATGTGGTTATGAGATGGGTGCCGAACATTTATTTATCAATATCCACCCTATTTGAGGCTAGCGAGGTTACGAGGTTAAGCGACGAATCTAAACAACGACCATAACGATGCAGCCGCTTGTTAATATAGGACTCCATCACACAAGCGGTCCAACGAACAGTGTTTAAGTTTAAAAGTTGTTAAAAAGCATCGTTGGAAATTTACGGTCCACATGTGAGGCGAGATTAATGGCTCGTACTTGCCAAAACCGATCTATACTTCTTCCCGGGCCGTTTTTTCTGTCCTATAATTCTTGTATGAAAAAACAACTTTCGCACATGTGTACGCCGCTGATATTTGTGTGTGTCCCTCTCAATGATCCTGATAATTGCCGATTACCGGTGACATTATGGCCATTCACAAAAGCCGTTAGTCACAAGCTCGGATAATACTTCCAGAAGCATAGCAAATTGTCAAAAACTTTATGTTCTACTGCTGAATGGTATGGTGGAACAATAACTCAGAAGATTTGATCGCTTTTGCAGTACTAACCTTCCACAATCTAGTTCTGTATAATTTATAGTAATGATACATGAATAAGAATCATTTTCTACTACTACAAGTAAAATATAAATATAGGCCTAATCCTCTTTTGATTGCAAGTATTTATTTTTAAAACTTTTTCCGAACTGGCATCTGGCAAGCTGTTATTATGAATTCTAGCAATTAGGTCACAGTGTTCAACGTCAATTATGAATGTTTAACCAAAAGGTGTCTCCACAAGACATGGGAGTAGACGTTGCTCTTTCATGAGTAGTCACAAAGTGCATAGTGTTATGAGGTGGGTCACTTTGATCTTTTATGAATATGATAGACGTGCAAACGTCAAGCCGGGGCTAGGCATAGGCATGTGCCTGATCAATCTGCCTTTGAGTTCGCCTAATAACGATGGAAATGTTTGGCTTCCAGCCGTCTATTGCACTGAACAACGTTCGGCTATGATTACCTATCAAAACGATTAAGATTGAAGATTTGACAGCTGCTAATTGATACAAGATCCCTGGTAAACGTGTCATTACCAAACACTGATTTCTGTGTCGCAACTCATCAACCAAAAGCATTATCTAGACTACATCATCTAAAAACAATACTAGACACACTTGACATTTTCTAAAAATGTTGACGTTTCTATAGTTTTACTTATTTATTATTTACTTATGTTGACTTTTCTATAGTTTTTAACATCCAATTCAATGGTCTTAATTGTATTTCGGTAAAAGTTTTCATAATACTGACGGATTTAATAATAATTCTATTGTGCTGTTATCAACAACTTTGGGAGAACAACTAAGAAATTTGACGCCAAAAACAGAAATATACTAAAGATACTCGAACGTATTATCATTATTATTGCTGAATCTCGTCATATAAGACTTAACTCAATCAGTGATTAATTTTTTTTTTAGTTGAAGCCCATATCAATCCTTGCCTTGATCAAGAGATATGAGAAAAATGATAATTATAAGAGAATGATTCAAAAGGCATTGACATTTGAATTTCACCTAAAATTATTAGAGTTCTTAGACCAGGTTCTGGTCTGAGAAGCTGAAAGCTGTCACCCCACCTGCATAGGCAATACACTATTATACACTCATCGATATCATCATCAACGTCGTGACAGTCCAGAAGTGACCTTTTCAATATGTGTGACTTCCAACTCATGCATAATTACTGTTCATGATCAAGTATTGCATTAGCAAGATAAAACCAAACTTTCACTTGTCTTGAACATACAGTGCATGATTAGCACCTCGTCAACATGTTATAGTCTGTTTAAGCCAAGAAGACATTGTGGTAAGATGGGAAATTAACTCCAGCTCGGTCAATATTGGTACAAAAATTATCATTTTGATCCCAAATTGTAGATCAGATTGTTCAGTACAATTTCAGACCAAATTTGTAATTCTAGGACCAATATTGAACGAGATGGAGTCATTTTCTTATCTTGCCAGAATTTATTCTTCATTTGTACAGATTATACCTGGCCATGGACAAAACCAACCAGTGAATGTGTAGGGGTATCGCAATATACTCAGATGCTTATCTTTTTCCATGTCACCTCATCAATGTTTTGAGCACTCAAAACAGTCACGCTCATGAGTTTGCATAAGATTGATATGAGCTTTCACTCACAGAAAGGCAACTGATAAATAAAAATAGAAACTTTATATCTATTATATCAATTGTGGGAAATGTATAAAACTCCTTTTAGTCTATTTTCACCTCACCGGTACTTTCATTTATAACAAAATTTTGCGATCGTACATAAATAACTCAGCGAGCAGGATATGCTCAAAGCAGCTATAATTTTGTTGAAGATTGAGAAGTTATTGATGGAACAATAATTTTCCGAGTTGGCTGAGCGCTGTGTGCCAGATCGAGAACTAGGAGGAAGAACGTTGATGCCATTAGCTTGAGAGCTTATTTAGACGCATTATATAAAAACGTCGAAATGCGTTATAGCAGCTCTCGAACCACTGTCGAAGTATGCACCTGTCGTCAATTCTTGGACGTCGAGACGCTGTGAGCTTGGCGTCGTTCGGACGACAAGAGCTATTTTTGAAAAATAGTCTAATCCAAGCAAACCAACAGCGACCAACTAATAACATCATCTCTGTTCATTGCTTTCTGTTTCACTTGTCTGCTTTCCTCATTTCTGTCTATATTTCTAGAGGTTTCATTACAAATCAAAAGAGAAGAATCTTAGTTCGAAATTAATGAAATTCTTAGTTTCAATGAAATTCTACTCAAATGTACAGAAACATTTGATCGATATTTTATGAAGATTGATTGAAGGCTGTCTAATAATTTGGTCAATATAAAATATGAATTATCATGATAAAGTATATCAGAAACTAATAAAAACCATTAGTGTTTTCGCCTTCCAGTAAATTATCTTAACTTTTTCCTGCTCAGCTTATCCAAATTGAACGTTAATGTTGAATCAAATATCCATCTCTCATAGATACTTGATTCATAGATCTTATCCATCATCAATTTATATTATTAATTGAAAATTTAGTAAAATAGTTTTTATAATAAACTAGTCTTTTATAATAAACACTTCTCCAATTTTCATTATTGACAATTCCAATTTACAATTTTCTTGATTTTCAAAAGAATTTCCAAATTATTTTGTCAATTCCCTTATATTTATTTCAAACTTATTTTACTCAAACCAGAATGGTTTTTCAACTTCAGTTGATCCAGATATAGATGTTTTATATTTCATTCACGATTAGATTATTGTATCAAGTTAAACCTGGGCACTGGTGACATTATTTTAGTTCTGCTAACGACAAAAACTGTGACTTTGATTAAATACTGTCCAGATAGAAAGCTCTCTCAAATAACTGTGAGATGTGAAAGTTCTAATTTATGATAGTGTCAAGCGTAGGGACCTGATGTTTTGTGGATTAGTAGCTTCTAACACAGGGTGCTATTTTAATATCCATTTTGGCATGAGACGTCGTTGATCTCAGCTCTTATTCTCGATCTCTCTTCATCATTTTTCTGTTTCTTCTGTGGCACTACGCGTCATTCGTAACGAAGCTGAAAGATTACTAACAAGAGGCCTTGATACCATCTGCCGTTACGCCATACGCCACACGCTCCATACCACAAGCAGCAAGTAGATCTACCTACCCTCCGCCGCCCGTGGTAACCAAGTCGCTTGTAATGGACCAGAAACACTGATCTAGCCGTGATACCAGCTGTCCAACTCACTTAGTGTCAAATGATTCAACTCACTTGTACCAAAACATTAGCATTTCAACCAACAATATTCGTCGGAAATATTCGTTTGTCTTGAAAAATATATTATTTATCCAACATTTTCACATTTTATAGGCCTTATCATTTTTTGTTTCGAAGTTCCATGAGTAGCTTATTATAAGATTTTTTCTCGATTTCAATTGCTTGATAAAATTACCGGATAAATGGAATACTCACAAACCACAAAATGTAGCAAAGAATATCTATTCATAATTCATTATTATTATCAGTGATAGTTATTAAAGTAATTTCAGCACTTGAAATTCTCCATAGGCTACATATATCCAGGAGAGAATCCATGTAGATTTGAGTCTATAGAGAGTAGATTTAACTCAAGAGAGAGTTATTACTCTGGATATCTGTTCATCAGAGTTTGGATGGTTGGAGTTCCACTGTAAACAAAGTATTGAAAATTCACAGCAACTAATAGTTTCTTTACACTTGTACTTAATTCATGTTTGACGTATTTTATTCATATGAAACTTCCATGCATACCATGATACCACATTGCACCCAAATTTCATTTGCTGATGATACAGCACTAGTTTTTTCAGGTGAATCTTGGCGCCAAGTCTACCAATTTGCTAATGAGGGTTTAAAAATTATGAAGAATTGGATGGATAATCATATTCTAACTGTTAACTTGAAAAAAACAAAGTATATCACCTTTTCTCCGACACTAGCGGATCAACCAGATGATTCATTGCAATTGAAAATGCACACTGATCCTCACTACTTGAATACTGGGTTGAACTGTTTGTGCCAACAAATTGAAAAAGTTAATTCTATAAAATATTTGGGAGTGGTGGTGGATAGATATTTGAAATGGGATTTTCATATGAATTACCTATCTTCTAAACTTAAATTTCTCGTTTATAGCTTCTACAAAATAAATCAACTGAAAGACCTTGATGTGAAAAGATCAATTTATTTTGCGTTTGCCCACTCGCTGTTTCAATATGCGATTGAAGCTTGGGGTGGTGCATATGATTGTCACTTTAATAAAATCTTCACATTACAAAAGCATCTTATAAGGGCAGCACTGGGTAAACCAAGACGATACCCAAGCAAGAAACTTTTTGAAGAATTAAATGTACCAACACTTAGACAGATGTATGTAACGAGGGTTGTTTTGCACTTAAATAAGGATAGAAATAATCTAGAAATTAGGAATATACCTTATCAGACTCGATCATTAGCATTAAATAATTTCAATATCAACCTAATAAAACTAGTAGTTTGTCGACACCAGTTCACCTATCTTTGCAATATATATTCAAACAAAATTCCGATAAAATTCATTAATTCAAAAATTACTAAAGCACTAATCTAAATGTTAATAAGTCTGTTCATGATTTATTTGAGTTTTGAATGTCTTTCTATCTTCTATATTTACTTTTGAAAATTGATTAAGCACTGGGATGTGCTCATAACTGAAAATTTATTATTTTTGTATTTTTATTCATTAATTTTCATTTGGGAGAATAAACATGATTTGTTTTTGGTTATCACCGGTATATTGATCTCAACACGAAATTATTCAAATTTTATCATTGTATTATTTATAATAAGCATTATTATTGCAATTATCTTCATTTATTTTAAGTCTTGTTTTTTTCATTTTTGGGTATTGCTTTACTTTGTGCTGTTCGCTTTATGAACTCGCAGCTAGCGCACAAGTTTTCTTTGCTGGCTGTGCCAAATCATTTAGATATATTTTAATTTAAATTTATTTTGCATTTTGTATGTATCATTCATATTTTGTAATTAACTACTGTATGTAATTTTTGGCGAGATAAATATATTATTATTATTATTATTATACAATACTTTCCTAGGCCTACACCCTCCAGTATTTGTACTCACACTGATATGTTGTGGAAATACAAGGGGGGCCTCAGGCCAAAATTATCCTCTCTCCATCATGGTCCCCCCAACAAATCTCACTCTCTATTTCACTTTCACTCGTAATTTCACCATCTCTCTTCCTCTTTTTCTCTTCTACAAAATCTCTCTCACTCTATCTTTCTTCCTCTTTCTCTCTCTCACTGATCAGGCACCAACTTCTCCCACACTTCATTTTCGCAGACGTCAAACGCAGCCTCCTCCCCTTTCCCTGGCTCATTCCCCCAGGAATTAACACCACCAGCACATACTGGACCCAGAGCCGATCTGTGATTCGCAATCGATAAACAGCAGAAGCCAGCACTCATGTTGCTGATGCTACGGCTCGTAAATAACTGCTAGACTGGCTGCCGTTACTGCTTCGATAATACTCTACTATTACAATCACCACTACAAACGTGTCCAACCCTCATTTGTGAAAGCCAAGCATCCCCACACCCTTACAAGTAGTTCTAAATACACATCATGGATGATTTGATGAATAAATAGACAAATAAGAGGACGATTGCATTCTAAGGGACGATTCTCTGTTTTCGACATTGAGCATCAGCCATCAGATTTATTGATATTCTTCAATGTTCAGGAAAGAAAGTCAAGCAGACAGGTAAAATAAAGATTATTCACTATCAAGTTTTTCGGTTGACTTGAAAAAAACAAGTATCTTAGAACTAGGAGGTAGAGGAACCGAAGCTCATTTCAACGATAAAGTAATAACATTTTCGTGAATGGAGAAACATTTAACTTGAGTTTAAAATGTATTAGTCGAAGCTTCAAAACAGATCTTTCAACATGCTTATTCTCATAGGGTTATAATCGTCTCAGAGCAATCTGTTCATTTATATTCCAACATGAAATCTATTCCCACAATTTTCATCAGATAGAATGTGAACTGTCTGTTAATGAGGACCCAAGTCTTTGCCGATAGTTCAATGAGTGTGAAACACCAACTAACAAGCAAGCCTTCATTCGAAAAGAACGTGTGATTTGTCTGTCATCGGTGCAATCGTTTATCCATCAATAGACGGCTTTATTGACCTTCGTCGTTAGTGAGTGGGTGCATGCGCGTATCAAGGGATTTCATGAAGGCCCGGAGGCCCACCATTACTGTGGGATAAAAACATACGTTGTTCTTCAAGAGGCATAGAAAACAAAGTTTGGGTCTGAATTCATAATGAAGATCTAATAATAGAAGGCTATTGCGGCGCTGTGGCCGAATTACATGAAGAGCTACCATTGTGTATCGATTGAAGTGCTTAGAAACAAAAGGAGCTCGGGATAGGAAAGGAGAGGAAGCTATTGGCTGTCACAGTCTGAAGGGCCAACTCTCGATATCGCCAGCGAAAAGGGTTGATGGATGGATGTCCCCTGCGATTGGCCCATCGATCCAAGCCCTTAATTGGTTCTCCTTTGCTCCCTTGCGGAAGGGATGGACGGACGCAAACACTAAGGAAAGAATTCACCTTGACGATTTTCAATTCACGTAGAAACGAGCAGCATTATTGAAGTAACGAACGTTCCTCATCAAACATTCAGGGTTTGCTTTGGCGCGTTGTAATCACAAACTGAATTCTCTATAAGGGGGACTGCCGAATTCAAGTGCTGTATGTAGAAGTAATTAACGATAATTTCTTTATCTAATTTGAATTACAATTTCATGGTGAGATTGAATCAACCCTCACTATCAAATGAACCCTAAAATCAACTGGATATAGACAGTTTATAAATAGCCAACAAAAATTAATATTTGATTTCCAACACTCGCAGTAGAAAAAATTCAGTGACAATAAGGAAGAATTTATGAATTATGTTGGGGTGTGAATTTGGCATATTATTAGACAGAAAAACCAAGTGAGAGATGAATAATATAAATGTAAGGATTAATTGCTTTAATACATATTTATTATTATACTTTGTTATGATAGAAGAAATACTGGGCTTTTTGATAGATTGATACTCATAATAAATTACTTTTTTTTAATAGAGGGTTGATTTTACAAACTTTTCTAATTTCAACATTCTTCACTATTAAATTCGTTTGGTAATAGAGAAATTCATCATCAATAAAAGTGTATGTTTTTCTATAAGGGTTAAATTTATCGTAGCTGGAACTTCCATTTCGATGTCAATGTGCTCTTGCAGATAAGTTCAGCCCTTGGTTGTGAGACCTTGGGCATCTGAAACATTCAGCTGAGTGCTCGCTCTCCACGTTAAAGTTTCTAGCTGACTAGTTTGCATTCCGAAGATGAAACCCAGAAACCCATATCTTACTCTGCCATAACTCTCTTATATCGATCTTCACGTCATATCAATCCGCCATATTTCAGCAGACACTCTACGCCAGACCGAAAGGGTTGGTGTGGGCGCGTGCGCGTCGGTGCGTTTCCATGGCAACGGGGGTCGCCAGGCAACCGGCCCCCCTTTTTTCCCCCCTGTACAGCGCGTGCGCGCGAGTATGCGCGTGGCGTCAGAGAGCAGAGGTGCTGGCATTCCGGCTGTTGTCACAGTGTATTACAACGCGGCGCCTTCTCACAGGAGGAATTTCTAAGCGAGCTTTCATGATAGGCATTGGAGGATACCTGAAAAGAAGGGAGACTACAACCCTCCCTGACAATTATTCCTTCAAGACAGACACTAACTTTCCCGATCATCTGTCACGCCTCACAACTCACAACTGTCCCATTCTTTCTTTGTCCCATTTTTTTTTGTTAGATCCCAATCAAGAACCTCACTTCCAAGAAAGAAATATCAATTGATAAATCATTATTCCTTGAAAACCCCTTGATTTTTAAAAAAATACATGTGAATGGCGTAGTAAATCGAAAGAGAAAACTGTATTATCAAACGTCTCTTTTCACAGCTTCAGACATCATGATCTTACGTTGCTTTCATTTTTATAACTACATTCTTGTTCAGTTTCATGACGCTTCAAGATTTGCATACTTCTTGGATAATTCCATGACTTGCGGAAATTCTGTTTGTTACTGCATTATTCCAAAATTATTTTATCAATTAATTTTCTGACGCTGTGAGTGAATTACTGAGATATGAAAATTTCCAGTTTTAAATATTAGACTACTAAAAAATGTTTGTCTGGTTCAGAACTTCAACAGGGAGAAGATATTCAATTGATGATTGATTGAAATATCAATCAACTCTCTTTTAGTCAATCGAGAGTAAATTTGACACAATTCCAAAGAAACTGTCCATTCATTTGATATCCTTGATTGATTATGTTTCAATTTATTTAATTTCTATTGAGTTTTCCTGAGAATTCAATTATTTCTACCAATGGTCATTCACTTTCACTCTCCCTCAATATTTCTATAAACACCAGGAAATAAAACGGAAATTCTCCAAACACTTATGAATTTATTTCAAATACTATGATGGGATTGGAAATGAAGAGCCGAGATTTCCTCTTCATTTGTATATGAGGATCATATCCTGTAATACAGATTGACAAAATGACAGCCGGCTGTCCGATTTCTATAGGAATTATTTCTATATTAAAAACGGTTTCTGCTCGAAGCGGGAAAACGGAATAATTTATTCCCTTGTCATCAATACTAAATGACAATGCGCTTCCTGATACAGTCGCGTACCTGCGCTTAATTATTTCACGTATTCAATCTCATTGCTCTGACAAACTGTTCGAAAATAATCAATGCTAATAATAGCCAACTGCTTTGTTTGTATTGTAATTTTCCAGCTCCATTCTGATTACAAACGATTAATCGAAAGCTGATCGCTTTTTCGTTAAAGGGAAATTGATAATGTTTACAATTTATCCACGGGTAATAGATTTTGATGGAATAATTCCTCTTTGCACTGAACAGACTAGGCTACTGTAACAATGAGCCAAATAACACTCCACACGCTCAATCTGAATAAAGGAAGGAATCGATGAATTTATTCCAGGGTACATTACACAGGAATCAGATGAAAACAGCCTACAATTTATTTTTATTTATGGAAAACAATATTGTATAGCTGTGCTGAATCTCATTTGGCCTAGATGTACAATCAATCAAGACAATTTAATATTTTAATCCAATGATGAAATTTAGAAATACTGTACTTATGAATTATTCATTATTATATAATTATGGGTCTTATTACTCATCGATTATTCAGTAAAGCCATTCAATTACAATTATTTGAGATGGAAATACACATGTTATGGAAGAGTATAGTTCTGTTCAAGTTATATAACTGATTTATATATAATTTCACTTGTGTATATTATATTTGCCGGCCGGGCTGGCCGAGTGGTCTGGGGCGTTACAACCTTCAGTCCGCTAGCGCTACCCGGTCGTGGGTTCGAATCCCACCAGAAGCATGGTCGTTTATGCACCACATAAATCACCCTCGCACACTCCATTACCCATGCACAAGTGAATTTAAATACTTATATGGGCATCATCCACAGCAAAATATCAGAATGAATTATGTTCAATTGAATTTGAATTTCAACTCTCAGTAATGTACTACTCTTCTTTCTTCTATCTTCATAATAGAGTTATTGAGAAATTAATTACTCTACAATTTAAGAGGAGATATAGACTAGCGATAGTAAGAGATAGAGAGTGACGAGAATGGTATTCTACTTACAAGAGTTGTACTCTCCGGGGCTGCCAAGGAACACTGACGAGTAGAGGACGCCGCGTCTCGCCGCATCAGACGCCGCCCTCGCGTCAGCCGGCGATGACCATTCGCGTCGAGGACACCATTTACCTACAACAAACACAAATTCATATTAACAAATCTCGATTCATATTGGAGCACAAATTAAAATTACGAAACTCAATTCAAATTAGAGCACGAATTGAAATGCGGTATTTGATCCTCAAAATTGAGTGTACAATTTCAAAAGTTACTTTCAACTTCTTTTAAATGGATCATATAAGCCTAGAAGCAAAGTCACGATACAATCTGGCATAGTAGACCATATAACGTTGAACTTGAACTTAGCCTATCTGGAGCAGGGCAGAAAGGAAGCTGTCATAGTACGGTGGAACAGAGGAGATAAAAGCCAAGTGAATTATTTTAGAGTAGATGAGGGTGGGTATTTTTATCGAAGGGTTACACAGAGTTTAGATGGACAGTGTTGAGGGAGACAGGGGATGTAAAGAGAGTACGAGTGATAAGGGGGGCGATATGCTGTTAGGGCTAAGATTGCACGCCAGTAAACAAGATTGATTGTTTACATAGGAGTGGTCGGACGGGAGTTGGGACCAGTGCTGGCTGTATCACAGGCTATTTCGGCGCTTCCGCAAACTTTCGCTATGAAATATTTAACAACGCCGATTCACTTTGTCTGTACCGTTTATCGCGGCGTCCAACCCCCCGGACAGCATTTTTCATCCCTACGATCTGTTTTATCGTCCCAATAATCGATCTAATTTCAACGACAATTTTTCATCCATCGATTGTCAATGATCCATCTCCTATCACTCACTGACAAATCGCAAAACATGTTTATGACACGAGAATAGACTATTTGCATCACATTAGAAATCTACTTTTGATTTCTCTGAACATAATAAAAACTAGATAAATTTCATACTTATATTTTCTCATAATGTTGATGAAATCCAATCAATTCATAGTTGGTTTACTTATTCACAACAAAAAGGGTGTAAAGCATCCCTTACTGAAATTATTCGAGGTAAATTATTTTTCATAGCCAATCAAAACAATTACATTGATGATCTCACGAATAAAACTGTTAAATAATAATAATGAAAGTATTAAAAATTAATTAATCCAAACATAAAAACATTTATGCAACATTTTATGCAAACATAAAAACATTTATTTTTTAATAATTGTTCAATTAATTAAAGTGTGAAGGTCATAAAGAATGATGATACATGATATACATCATTTTCATACAAAATTATGATTGTGTGACGAATGGAAACCGATCAAAGGGTAATATGAGTATATTTGAATTATTATTTTATGCTCTCGCGGTCACCCAATGGTTGAGATAGCAGGGATGGGGTGGAGTGTTTCAAGTTGATGTAGGAGGGCGAGACACAACTGTAACCGCAGCCAGCCAGTTCTTGACTTGCCGTGTGAGCGAGTGATTTTCCAAAAGAATAAGCGCTTACGAATGAGATTATGAAGCAAGATAATGGTTGAATGATGAAAGCTATTCAACGTGTAAGTACTCGTCGGTTTGGCATTAGCATACGAGATCAAACGGATGGGATGAGAGGAGCTGCAAGAGATAGAGGAGTTTGATGAGATGAAGGAGGATGAAGAGAAGGATGAGGAGGTGAGTAAGAAGAGGAGGATGAGCTGGAGGAAGAGAGAGAGACTTGAGTGGAAAGACATCCAAGAGCCATTGCCAAGTTGGACCAATGAATTTCCAATGTCATTTCGAATCTAATCGACGGTTGCCTTCCATTGCTATTCAGCGTCATCCTAACCACATTGTGATATGATCTAAAATGGATATCACCACTTGGTAATGGCTTTGCAGGCCACCGGCTTATTTATACGGACAGGCCAGCAATAAAATATCAAATAAAAGCGATAAAACAATGTGTGGAGGTGAAGAGTTTAATAAGAAACAAGAAGGCAATTTAGTGAATGATAGAAGTAACAAGCAATAGATAGAGGAGAAGTGAATAAGCATGTATTTAGCTGTGGAGTTTCGATTACATGTTTAATGGAAATATCAGGAGTCTGTTGAGATATGCGTGTACTTCCAGTTTCTACCAATAAGTTTCAAAGCAAGTTTCTACAACTTGTACTGGAAAGTAATTATTGGAAGCGTTGACCCTCAAAGAGATCTGAGGAGTACTTGTGAATGATAAGCATTGCATTACTTCAAGTAATTAATTTCTTAATGTTCAAAACAACATGTTAAAAGTTTTATAATTGGAAACTATTATCATAAAATACCATCAACAAATGAAAATTTATGACATTACATAAACGACGTTTTTCAATATGGTAAATAGTATTTATCATGGAAATCTACTAGAAGGTGAAAAATCTTGAGGTGATAACTTACCATCTTAATTCCATTAACTGAGTATTGAACACATTGAAAGTTATTTAATCCCAATTCACCATCAAAATTCACACTTATTATTCTTGTAATAGGCTACAGTTGGAGACTTCTCAATTGGAAGCTCAATCAGGAATCAATGTAAGTTCGCGTTTGAAAAATGTGGATAAACAAAGATTTTTCGTTTGAACAAGAGTTATTATCTCTATATAATCGCATATAATCATAACACAGCGAGTGCCCATATTGTACAGAACAATATGCTTTCATAACAGGTTGTCAGGTATACGTCAGTCACGTTGTAGAGGAGACCTACAAGAACACAGACAATTTGAAAATTAAGACCAAGAGATTTTTTCATTGCTCGGCTGGAGCTGGAGGATGTGTGAGCTATGGACTCGGTGCAGCGGTGGAGGGGATAATCACAATAATTGCCGGGAACCGCCGAGGTAAACCTATAATTTGGGCCCGACAAGTTGTGTTAACAATTTTGGATGACATCTTGTGCGAGGCTCGCCGAGATTTATCGCTTTTTAACTGTTCGGGCGGCTCTGCGTGGGAAAGCCGGTCTTGGTCTGAGCCGCAGCCGCAACGCACCGCACCGACTGGCTACGTCATTGCGAAGGTCGGCCATCACACACCAACCGTCTGCTTGTCTGTCTGGTTCGCTATCGTTTTCATTTAATTCGCACCTCAGCATTTTAATACGGCACCGATTTAGGCATTGCGGAACTCAGGTTTGTTTCTGTTTGTGTTAGTAAACAGTGGGTTTTCAAATGGAATCCTTTCATGGAATTTACATAGAAAATTACAATAGAATTTCACATGCATCAAATGGAGTCATTGAATAGAATTCACATATAGTAATTTATAGTTATAGCCTACATAACAAAATCCAGGATTTATTCATGATTGAAGCCATTTCCCTTCAGAATTCACATTGTATTTGACGTGGGCTAAAACATTGAAAAACGAACAAAACTTCAATAACTCTATTCCGATTCACATTTACAGAGTATTTATACAGAAAATTTAAATCGAAATGGAGAGAGAACTATATAAAGTATGGGAACAGGAAAAGTGTAGACTACAATAATGATAATGATGATGATGATGAGAGTAATATTTCATTATATCGTCGTCAATAACGTTTTTACATAATAGAATTATTAATAAATAATGAAAGTAATATTAGATAATACAAAAAATAATTATCGAATTGTCTTCGAAACCACTAAAAAATTTCAATTTTCCCACACATTAGACTACATTTAATATAGAACAAAAATCATTTAACTCATTTGGGACTCGGCTTCACAGTGCAGAAACAAATGATGTGAACTATATTTGAACACTGAGCATTCATTGAATTTCGATTCAAGCGGTTCAATTGTCACTGAGTTCGTTCTAGATATTCTATTATCATCAGTGTAGGCCAATATTGCTCTCTTTTCAAAGGTTACATACAAAAGGGAAGAACTGTTGAAAAGAAACAATACTCAAGAGGCAATAGGAATAACTGTTTAGACCGCTGATGAAGTAGCATTAACGGTAACTGCACAAATTAACCATTGAGTACTAAATATACAAGCCAATTATACAGGTATACACTTTGATGGTAGTTTGGCTTGTGTCTTTGTCTATTGAGAGAGCACTTGGAAGTGAATGAGAAACAGATTAAAGCATTAAACTGAACAAGAGCAAGTAGGAATAAGAGGTGGTGTGAGAAAGAAAACAAGAGCCCAATGTCAATTAAACTTATTAATGATGACCAATAGTGGTGCGGACGTTGGGAAGTCAGGTTATTAATTGGTTTATAGCCTCACATTGAATCAATTCACCTAATGTCAGTTGACGAGAGCTTAACTGAACAGTACTCTGTATGTACTCCACTGATTTGCTTTGCACGGATCGTTATGGTTCTCTCAGGTTTAATATCAAGGAACTGTTCACCTCAGAAATAATGTATTCTAAAGAAATTGATATTTACAAAGAACCATATAAAAACTGTTTACAAGCTAGAACTCGTAGTATTGCTTGAAAAAACGTAAAGCATGAAAGATCAAACGAGAGCAGAATAATAATTGACATTTATTTCTCATTCTTTTCATATTTAGCCCAGGCAAATTAGACTTCTAACACCTAAAAAATAATGGATGGCTGGAAATGATCTTAAACCACTGTGGACATCCCAAATAAGTTAAAAATGAGTTTGCGACGCTTTCTGATTGGCGCGCAATACAGAATGCCCAAAAAACCACGGAAAATTTGTTCATTTTCTAGTTTTTTGCAACACACGTCAAAACCAAACGTCGGACAGAAAAAATTCTAATTACAATGTTTTAGTAAATACAATTCTTGGGCGATTGATATCAAATCCAACCTTCGGTGATAAGCGACAACCGAGTTATGAATTTTTTTAAATGCTGTATTTTTCGAGAAAAATTGAAATTTGACAATTTTCAATTTTTGATTGCTTATATCTTCTATACGTTTCACTAGAAATGTAAAATTCAAAATCTCTCTGGGGATAATTTTATTCTGTACAATTCAAGACCAAATAAAACTTTCTATCTTGTATATTTTTTGTGCTAGAGTTCTCAAAATATTTCCTTTTGCAACAAAAAATACAATATTTTCAACAATAATGACCAAAATAAATCTCTTTATCCTTGTATGGGAGTTTTCTACCAGAATATTTTTTTTAGATCATATCTCAATATAATACCCACCATACCGTCCTCAATTCAGGCAATTTCCAGTTAGAAGGGCTCTTTAAGGATAATAAATTAAGGACACTCGTAACATTCGTAAAATTCAATGGATCTCAACAAAATATAGCTCATTGTTTTCAGCTCATCAAGGCGGTTCAAATGCATATATCATTTGTTCAATTTGATCAAAATTGAAGAATTTTACGACTTTGAGTACTTTGAGTTCATTCACATATACCGGGAAAAAGGCTACTATTTGTTTTTAATACAAATATGAGTCTATCTTGGAAGCCATTGATATTAAAAATTTGTATTTGGGCTTAAATTGTAGAAATCAGAAATTGTAGAATTGTAGAAATTGTAGAATTGCTCCTCTATCATTTGATATGTAGACCAATAGTGGTGCAGACGTTGGGAAGTCAGGTTATTCAAGCTGTCATCATGAATTCAAGCTGTCGCAAACTCATTTTAAACTTATTTGGGATGTCCACAGTGGTTTAAGATCATTTCCAGCCATCCATCATTCTTTAGGTGCTCGGCCCTTTTTCAGTCTAATTTGCCTGGGCTAAATGTCTTTTTGAGTCTTCTAATATTTAGAAATTACTGAAGAATTAAACAATGAGAGAGTATGAGTACCATCATCTAAACGAGATTGAAAAATCTTAGTGGCAACACAAATTTTTGCAAGTTTCCAAAAACATTATATTTTGTATCACGAATGGATTGCATTCATGTAACATTGATTATCATTTACAGGTTGAATGGTTATTCGAAGAAAAATTAATTAATATTCCCATATTTATAGCTGATAAAGTTTGATTCCAATATTCCAAGCGTTGAGAACAATGTTATAAACTTAAAAAGACGGTAGCCTCGAGAAGAGGTATTATTGTCGTAGGTCGTGTAACGGTGCGTATAAATATAGTAGCGGATGAGACAGCGCGAAGAAGAAGAAGAAGGGGGCAAGACAGATAGCGGGCGATAAATTATGACCACAACATGGAAGGGGGAGGGGGTGGGAGGTCAAAAAACGAATATATCACTTTCGCCAGCTGGGCTTTGGGTTCAGACTAGGCCAGTATGTCTTTTTCGCGGCATGATAATGCGAGTCAGAGCGTGTGTGAGTAGGTGCATGAGTGTGAGCGTATGATTCTGCCGGACATAGATGTCCAAGCCACTTCCCGCAGCAATATTATGCATGAGTCACGTCCAATCCGAACGCTCATCCTGACACCCTCTAATTAGTCCCGATAGTGATATACGATTCTAGTCGTTCTGATATCGGAGTCCGCCCGAACCAATCAAATGCCTTGTTCAGACCACCATCCATTCATGTTTTCAACTCTACCGAGGTTGACCGGTTGCAGACGAAAAATTAATACTTTTATTGGTTTTCTGCTTTGTTTCATTACCAGGAGGAATTGCTTTTAACGGTCTCAGAAAAAAATATCACTTTCATTATCATGTACTGTGTTTCTCCTCATTATCAGGATGAATTGCATCCTGAATACACAGGTCCTATCAGTAGGATGTAAATATGCTCATTTTTTCTACTTGATATCAAATCAGCAAAGAGAATTTAACAAAAAGATTATTAAATAAAGGAGGACAAGAACATTGGATAGTTCATTCATGTTTTTAGAGCTTGACGTGTTGACGTGTTGAATTGAGTGGGAAACCAAAATAGATCAAGAAGTTCCAAACCAAAATATGAAAAGTGCTGGGAAAAAAATAGGAAGTTATCAATTGGATGTATCAAGGGGAACACATGAAATAATGTAGAATCGTGATCAAAGTTACTCTATATCAATATCAATATAGGAACTCTTGAAGAACAACATACAGATACTAAATCAAGAGAGCAAAAGTTGACATAGAGGAAAAATAGTAACATTCTAATCCTCTTTGTCAATCGTTACTGACATAATAGGAGGAAACAGAGTATTAAAATCAATACACAATTACTAACCAAAATCTATAACTCCATAAAGAATTTCTTCAATATGGTTCATTCTGTCGTGGTTGTGAACGGATAGAGTAAAAATACACAACTATTTCGATCGGAGGTTAAGGGCATCGAATGGAGAAAGTTTAAGGAGAAGAATGGAAGAAAGTAAGCACATAAAAACTCCTAACTTAGACACAGGAGTGCTTTGAAACTTAGCGAGTTGAAAGTTATGACGCCGTTAAAGGCAATCTTTCGACCCAACAAGAGGCCCACTCTAGCGGCAGTTTTTGAAACCACCGTACCTGGCACGCCGTGTGTCCTGCTCCAGCCCGCTTCTCGAATTATTTTTCAACTCACGATGAGAAGTTCATAATGACTTTACCAATATAATCCATTTATAGAATGATGGCTGATGGGGCTAACCATTTGTGGGAAGGTTGGAATCTAGGAATCGAGGACCTGAAAGTATTAATTTAATTATTATTATAATATGATAAGTTTAAGCTAAGAGTATTGTAGTATACTAGAAATCTATTGTAGCAATAGAAAACTCTATTATTTTATGGTTTAAGTCGTACAATATCGCAGGATTATCAGTTAGACATGGTTATATTAAAAACAGTAAGCTTCAAATTCTGTTCAACAAATATAACTGACTCCAAGGAGCAGGCTACTATTACAGTATTTTTAGACAAAAATCTGAATAATAAAACATCACGAATTGAATTGTGTGGACACAAATCCTGAGATTACTGGTGGTATACAAAATGTTTCTAAATAGAAAATGAATGAAAATCGCCTGGAAGACACCTGAGGCTACCGTTGCATGACGTCGATAAGAGTCGCCATCCGACGCGTCGGGGAGAGAGAGATAGCGCGGTAATTCGATGCTTGTTAGAACGAAATCGATCAGATGGCTGATTGACGTTAAGGGTCAGAGTTGAATGTCACGGGCCGCAGTCACACCACGAGTTGACCTTTATGGGAATGCGCACGAGTCCAACTTAAATTATCCACACACACACCAACACACCTCGCAGTGCACGATTTACACAGGACGCGAAAGAGGTGAAGAATAATCATTATCAGGAGAGGCAAGGATCGCGTCTCCCGTCTCTAATGAATGCTCGCGGGAATCTCGAAGACATGATTCGTTGCAGCGTTTCTGTCATAAATTGTTGTCTGATTAGGGTTACCCGTAACAAGCGTTCATAACTTGTTGTTTGCTTGGAGCCGACTCGTGCCCTCGTGCGATCAAGCTTTATGGTCGATAACCGAAGCCCACTGCTTTCAAAGTCCAATACACAACGACTGATATTCAACTATCGTTTTGATTTTCTGTGAAGAAATGATCTTCAATAACCATGCATTTTGAGCATAGTATTATACCTATAGGTATTCTGTATTCAACCAATAGATTTATGTGCCTTCACTGATAGTTTCCAATCGATATTTTTAATTTTTCATAGAATTATTATTGTATCTATGGATACTCGTAATTCACCATCCCCATCCCTGATTTTCTGTATTCCAGAGCTACTAGCGAGTAATTGTTCCTATTTGAGCTAATTGATGTACAGTCTTGTAATCAACGTTAGAGAGTTCAGTACACAGTGATCGGACCGAGAAGAAATAAGTTGTCAATGTGATCAAAAACAAGTTGATTAATAATGTTGAATCAAATGAATAAAATAGGATAGGAAGTGGGGATGTGCTAATTTTTTCTATGACGAAGTCCGATCCCATGAGACGTTAAAACTGCAATCATATTAAAATATGAAATAGAAAATATCATATAGAAAATATCCGCTAAATTTAATATCGGTTTACATTCTGTGAATTCATTTGAAAAGTTTTCTCCTATTGGGAAAGACTCTACCAAGATGTTAAATTTTGTAGGATGTGATATTTGGTTCAAGAAATCCTGGGATAAGGTTTCGCACTGAACAGTCTGAGAAAGTACATTGTGATCTTTTGATCAGAGTTGGGTCTTAGCTGCGCCGAATCAAATCCCAGTAACCGCCTCCATCCAATGCCACCCCACTTCTCTACTGGTTGACGTCTGCCGGACCCTTCCGCCCCCAACAACCTTCTGTCCAGTGCCCTCCACTTTTCTAAGACGGATTCTGCTCCAAGAAGCAACCCTACAAGGCAAAGTGGGAGAAGACATCTACAATAATTTTACTCTTCAAACCTAGCTCGCATCAATTTGTATTATCTTCTTCTCAGTAGCTAGAATTAATTAACTATTGAATGAATATTGCAGAGAATTTACGTCACAAAACTCAACCACTAGCTATCTATTGTAGCTGAGATATATATTGTAGAAATTGGAGAAGAAATACAGAAATAAAAATGACGATTCCTATAAAATCATGTTCATTTTCCCTCATCTGAATTGACTGTAGGTTGCCATTCAAAGAAAACACAAAGAATGAATAAATTGTCTGAAGTAACAGAACTCAATGACGATTATTATGGTTTGCTGGCCGCAGAAATGGTCCAACCTTCAATTGAGCACAGGATATCAGTTACAGAGTCGCCCACGCTCAGTGAGTTCAGATGAGTGGGAGGAGGCGAACTACAGGCCGCAATTTTCTGACGCGAATCGGCGACCAAGGAGTAAGAAGTGTCATCTTGAGAAGAGGGGAGATGCTCACCGACACCACGAGGGGGTCTCGGAAACGAGCAGTCATGCTCTGCTAGAAGAGATGATTGTTTCACTTCCGTCATCCCTACGCTGCCCGTTGCGTGTGGACTTGTTTCATTTCATTATAGTCATTATCGAAATTGTGTGCTCGCCACGGTCATCATAATCGTTTCCTCAGTTTAATACAATTGGAATTATACAAATAGACAACAAATTGAATGGCTCCGGTTGTTAAATTAATAGTGCGTCCTCTTTTTCATACTCCTCCACTTCCATGTCCCCAACATGTCCTTTACTTCCATGGTGGTTTGTTTTCCACTTGTTCCCACACGATATCAAATTGACAGATTTTCAGTTCTCACATAGATGGATGAACAAATGCATTTGAAAGAAATGTTACATAGTTGATGATTCAACTGCATTGAGAATGAGCTTACAATATTGAAACTTCCGTTGACATTGTTTGGAATTTATATTGGCATGATTCCTCACAAGACTTCATATAGCTTGGTGATGTAACATCATTGTAATAGAGGTGAGAGAATATCACTTTGATGAGGGGTGAACAATGAAGTCATTGGTTATTTGATAATGCGTGGTAGGCATTTTTGTAAGCTTATAGAATAAGTAATTCAAAATTTTCAATAACAAAATTCTCCATTCAACTACAGTACTGTATTTCAATGCTTCTGCTATTTAAAATGTAATTTCTGATTTTAGTGAATAACAAATAAAACAAGAGATAGTATTTTAACAAAGAATCAATTATTTCTCATTATTCACATCATTGAACAATATTGTATTCCAAAATTTTAGTTTCTTGAGTACAGTATACACTGTGGTAATGATGGTGATGGAGTAGCGTTCAAGCAAGATGTTTGAGTATTTATTGCCTGCGGGGGAAAGCAGATGTGCCGTGAATTTTCTGGAATACGTTGCACTCACCTGCTCCATACGCATACACATACGCATTTGACAAGTACGACCGGAGTTAGAGTCGTGGTAGAGTAATAATATTGCAAAGGAACGAGAATTGAGCATCCGAGAGGCGGGAAAGAAAATGTGCAGAGCAGTGCCGCCTCCAAGCACGCGCCGCCCCCACCCTGCAAAAATCCGACTCCAGACTTGAGGAGAAGAGAACGAAGCCCGCTCGCTCACACAGCAGACATTTTCCAATTTGGTAAATGGCCATCATACGATAAACTCGCACCAAGTTATTGCGTGGCCCCACCCACTCACCCCCTCACCCACAATCCTAAATCCTCCCTTATCTTATTATATCGCTCGCAAAAGAACCAAACCGAACTGAAACCTCTTTGTTGAATCGGCTTTCTAATGTCTCTGGCATCCCCCTAGCCGATTCTAGTTTGCCTCGGGGGCAACGAATACACTTTGCGAGCGAGCATTGTTCACATGACCGCTGCAAATAATTCAGAGACAGTAGAACAAAAAGATAGGAAGGAGTCAGTTGGATGGGAAGAGGTGGTGGATAGAACAATAAGCCAAAAGAGAAGAAATTCTCCAACAATATAGTGATTGGCTCTCTTTGGAAATTTGGAAATCAGCTATCAAGACTCAACTTTCGATCAAATAATTTTCTTGAAATTGGATTTGATTCCAGCTTCAAATCACTTTTTTTTCCTTTTGACAGGCTAATTATGCTAGAAACCGAGTTTTACTTGATCAGAGGAATCAACAAAAATGTTTTTGATTCATTATCTTTAAAAACATATTTTACTATATAAAATTAGGAAAATTTCAGAATAATTGCTTAAAAAATCCTATAATCAATAAACTGATGCAGTTTATTCCATTGCTTTTCAATGGGATGAAAATTGAGAATATGTAAAGTTTTTATCTACTCTCATAACTGGGTAACTAAGATATTTCTTAAAAAACCATGAGATTCGACTGATCATGAGTAATTTAGAAAAATTATGAAATTGTTGCTGTTCATCAATTAAGTTCGTCTACATATTACAAATTTGAGAATTTAATTAACATGCTTGTATAATAATTGGATAAATTAAACATTCCAATTCATGAACAATCGTATCTTCAATTCTTTGTTCAATTGCTACCCAAAATGAGACCATAATAATAATGATGATGCAAGTTGCAAAAAAAATGTCAAAATGATTATACAAACACGGACGTGTACATGAGTTGTTGAGGGGGTAGAGGGTCAACTTCAAGGGCCGAAAATAAACAATATCTCTTTATAAATTTGGGCAGACCACTGTTGATAAGGGACTGACGTGAACAACACTCGTATATTTTGTTCGAAGCAATTACATAAACTACTCCTAATGTCTGTTCGACTAACTCGCTTTCGTTCATATAACGAAAGTGGTGGATTGTGAGGAGGGGGAGGGGGAATTGGTAGTGAAGACAGAGGAGCAAACACTGAAACCAACCACCCTACAGCCCTTACGAAATGACGTAATGCGACTATTGATTTTCTGTCCCACCACCATGCGCGCTGTTGTGCCTATTCCGAGTCTTTTGACTCCTCCACGAAGATCACAACTGGTAGGAGCAGTATCATCGTAGAAGTAGTGTATAAGTACGATTGAAAGTAATAATAATTATGGTAATTGAAATTCTATAAGCACAATAATTTATTCCTTTTTTTGTGATCTGGCAAAAAAATTTTATTTTGCTTTTTTTTCGTTGAGGATGATACTCTATGGGTTGTACGTGGGTAATGAGAGGAATGACGATGAAATTATTACCATAATAATAAAAAAGCAGAAACTTTAAAAGTGGAAATTTGTAGGAAATTGAAATAAAGAACATGGAAAAAATTTAGAGTGGGATTGATTATAATTATTGTGATTGTTGATTTCATCGTTGAATAAGTTATGTATTTATTTGTTTTCAGCATAACTAATAGATAAACGATTAAAATGGAATTACGATGAATCATGTTGATTAAGAAAAATAATCGATTAATTCGAAAGCAAACACAAGATACATTTCTTGAAAAAAAAAGATTTCATTTTATCATTTGAAGGACATTGATTCCTTAGTTCCGGGTATTACATGCGATCTCATTCTGCATCATTGATTCCAATTACTTATCGCTCTGAATATTATAAACAAACGAGTCTCCCCTTGAACATAAAACATGATAAATATGAGTTAAGCCTGACTGGAACTTCATGCTAGAGCGCTCTTGATGACAGGTCTACTATAAAATTTCATTACCGCAATTTATAATAATTGAACGCATGGACCTTGTGTTACTATCAGTCTCTCCTAATGAAACAGTTTTAATTGTATGTCTCCATTGAATTGAATGAAATCAATAAATAAATATGATTATTATCTTATATGCAACTACAATTTCAAGAGGAGATGGCATGTTTTAAAAAGTTATTGGGGCTTTTAATCTTGATTCATTTATCATCGATAGAGATAAGCAGCTCTCATAGTTCCTTAAATTGAATCATTAATGAAATTTTCTATTGAATTGAGGACAGTATTTACGTTGTTGGGTGAACTTTCTACTGAATCATTTACATCGATTTCTGAATTCAGTTCTCCATTTGACTTCATTTTATGAGGGAATGGTTTCTCCACATGTACTACAATAGATAGATGAACTGGAACTCAATTGCTCAAGAGTAAATAGGTATATTCTATTATACATTTTAGTAGTTATCAATATTGAGGCAATACTTGGATTTCTTTTGATAATCCTTATCAATTTCTTATGGTTATCCATATGATCCATATCCATATAGTTTGGTTAATCCATATAAAAATTTCAACCCACGTACTTGACCAAATGTGAGCTTCCTTGAAAAATCGTTCGCGGCAGCAAATGGGATGAATTGCAGAAGCCCTTGCAAAGCCATTCACTTCTAGATAACCGCAGTAAATTCTTCTCTCAGCCTCTTTTTTTCAAGGCATCGATCTTCGGGGACTGCTGAACTCAAAGAACTGCTCAAGATTCCCCAAGTGACCAGTGGCGGTTCATTGCATGTGGTCAGCTGAATCCATTCGATTGGATGGCTCTTTGATCTCCTCGGCTGAAAATTCAATTCTCCCTTCTACGCGGGAAGACCTCGTAAATCTTGAAGGTACTGCTTAAACATTTTAGGATCGATCTCTTCGTTATTCCTCTACATGTACTTCTATCCAGTCTTTGAAGTGCAGTAGACTTGATGTTGACCAGTAGGTCATATTATGCTATTCAATTGATTCCCCACTTTTTCGTGTCATAATCATTAAACATAGAATATTAGGAACTATAATTCATTTAGAAGAGGCACATTTTATCATTCCAGATTTCTAACTTTCATTATCCACTTTACATTGGATGAAAAACCTCATAACTACTCAAAGAAGGGGGGAATTTACTTCTATAGTTCTATTTACGTAATTGAAAAAAGTACGGAATGACACAATATTGTAGAGAGTTCAAGTCTTACACTTATTACCAGTGAAGACTTAAAGTCAATACAGATGAACAATACTTGTGAATCATATTAAATTTGTTATTTAATTAGCACCTCGATTATTATCAGGACATACAATGTTCTAAGAGCGTGGTATGGACTAATCACTGATTGGCAAAGATAAGCGAAGTGCAGTCTTGGTGTATCGACCATGAACTATCTTAATCTGTGATTGATGTAGGAAATATTTACTAAATTAGCAGCCTACCACAAATCCGGCAGCTGCGAATGGCTTTTCAATTGAGAGTGGTTGGATTTCGTCGCGCTCAGGCAAAAACAAGTTGATTGCCATGCGTTATAATGAACCCATTGAAAGTTAGTCCGTCGTGAGCCCGGTAATTAAAACAAGATTTTGTTGTAAGAGTTTATTGAGTGTCCGGCTGAAGCCGAAAAAAATCGAGCTGTTGCGGTAAAAGCAATTTATTAGGCCGATGAAGGAGATGGGTTTCCACGTAAAAATAATAGGCCAAGAAACTGGTGATGACTATGATGATAACGTTGGACGGCTGGAGCTACTGTGCGCAGCGATCTGTCGATAGAATGTTAATTAATATAATACTAATTATAACAATATAATGTATTCCGTAATGTTTTTGAGCAGGAAGGGGTGGAGCTAATGAAAACAGAATAGAAGCTTCCAACTCACGAAACCTATTATTAAGTTTTAGGCCTTGATCAGTGACGGCGTCGCATCGCACAAGGAAAAGGGTTGATGAACCACAAACACTTATCGATGCATCCAGAACATCGTATCTAGTTCACCTTTTGCTTTCACGAGATTCGAGAGGCACGTGTTCGAGAAGGTGATCGAGGTATGATTTTGATTTCAATCGATGACAGATATTAGTTTCTTCACTGGGTCACTGATTTAAACAAATAGCTACGCAATAGGATAAAATAGAATATGAAATGTGGAATAAGGGTAATGACATAATTTAATAACTCGCTTTTTAATGTCTGTCAACCTAATAAGTAAGCTAAGATTGGAGAACTATAGTTAAGGCAACTCCTACAAAATAATAAATATATGGTAATGGGTACGTCATAAAAGTACATTAGGATTATTTATGTTGACTAAGAGAATAATCAAATCTGTGCAGAACATAGTGATGATAGAATTGCTTCATTTGAGTTTCATTTCTCGTTATTATGTTATGGGAGCCTCTCAATCCTATCTGAAACAGTATATTATACCAACTCAATGAATGTTTCAATTTAATCGGTTCAAACAATTGAGTTATCAGTTTCCTTGATATGAAAATCAGCCAGCACTTGAAACACCAACTGCTTCTAGTCTTATTCTATACTATCTGGTTGAGTCGCACAACCTCTTCAAGGATTCAAGAGGACCTCCTATCATTTGCATAAGTAAACATCTGTACAGATTCCATGTCACAGAATAGTTCAAAATATTTATTTGAGTCAAGGATCATTCTGGAGCCAATTACTTCACGGAGATTGCCTCTCATAGGCTTGTAGGATGTTAGCATTAGAATAACAGATTGAAGTGACTCTTCGGAATATTGGTTCTCGAAAGCTTTCAGTTTATCTTCAGCTTTAGTTTTAACCTTCTCGAATATAAAGTAAAAACATATACTAATACTCCATTTGCATGATCCAGGATAATGAATACAACTAGTTTATTGGGTGATTTAACCAAGAGCTGGGTAGAAAGACAATCTAGTGACATTCATCGAGTATGCTTCAATTCAATCTGAATATGGAATTATTCTCTTCATATCAATACCATATTAGAATCAACACATAGGAGAATCCTGTCTCTTTCACATACAGCGAACAATCCAATGGAATGAGCATCTATCAATGAAAAATTACGATAGTGTCAGTTATAGTAAGTAATATCGGTATCAACAAGTATTTTTATTAATGACAAATAATATATTTTTCTCCGTTGTTTTCTGATTATTAATTTTCTATTTATCTTCCTGCCCCCTCAAAAGAATGAAAAATGATTCAGAGAGAAACCCATCCTCCACGGCTAATTTGTTGTATTGTTGTATGAATTGTAAAATTTAATTCCTCTGTCTTGTAGAATTTTGTAGTAAGTGTAAAATGTTATCTTGAACACAATCGGTGTAGCCAATATTTCAGACATTGCTCTGGAGGGTGACGGTTTAAAGCCCAGCTCAGGTATTCGCCAGTGCGAGTGGGGATTTGGGGACAGACTTTATGTTATTGGGGGGGGTTGATGGTAGCGCGTTGGCAGGCAGTCAGAGCACGTTTTAGGTCGCCCGAAAAGGGGGCCCAAGCCTCAGGACACGTACCCCTAACAAATAGATTACGTGAGCATTACTTTCATCCCTCATTACATGGGGGTTGCTCAAGGTTTATCAGGCATTCAGGGCGCGAGCACAGCTTGCAAAGAATTGATGTGAAGCATTCAGCACAAGGCTGTCGGCATTTATTTCACCAACAATTAGCTTTTCCACAGCAAAAATACGTTGCATCGCTTGGATCGGAATGAAAAGGAAAAAGCAAAGAAACTAAATAAACAAATCTCTCTCAAATAAATGAATTAGAATATCATCATCTATAGATGTCAGTTACTTATTGCTCATCTACTTATAAAAGTGTTTGAGCTTGATTAAAAAGTTACAATCTGAAGGGATTCAACTATTATTATTGACGAGATCGTTTAGATTGAAAAGAAATCAAAGATATTGTATTCAGAATCAAGTTCACTGTCAGTGTCCATTAAAAATCGAAATGATTAAACGATAAGGAACAACTACGAACAAAAACATAAACAGATACTTAAAATGTAAATTTTATTCGATACGCACAGACAAGGACATTATTTGAATGTCAGGAGCAAGTTTTTCGACTTGCGGATTTCTTCAGTCAGCCGAAAATAAAAAATGAGATGCAAGATTCTAATCTGAATTCATTAAACTGTCCATTCCAGCAGAAAACGAATATCAATTCGCCGCATGCGTTATATACCGATAAAAGCGATGGTCCCAGAAAGTCACCGATGCAATCACAAACTGGAAATTCATGGAAAACCTTACCGTAAAATGGATGAAGTGATAAAGCGCTTCTCTTACCTAGTGCATCTGAAAAAAGCAGAAAACAATACTTTAAGAATTTCATATGAATCAAAATTGAGAATTATTACACAAAACTATGCACAAAAAATATCAGTTGTTCACTATTCTTATCAAACTACACTATAAATAGAAAAATTTTTAAGATTTGAACAAGATTAAAATTTACGAACGTTTTATTCAGCGATGTGGGCAATATTCAACATTAATTCATCTGCATAATAAGATACAAAATTCTTGATTTTTGTAACTTTTAAATGATATTCACTTTTGAACCCATATCACTTTCATTTCAAAGTTCTAATCTGCATTCCTCAATATATAGTTCACTTGAATACCCATCCACCTATTGTTGTAGTATAACCTTCTAACATTGATTGCTTCTCTTATTCTATGTGCTTTGAATTGAAAATATGTCATGTTCTGAAAATTGATAAATTTCACAATAATTCACACAATATCTCTCACAAATTATTGGCTTATCAATTTCTCACAAGAATTGGTTACCAAAATGTACCCAATATATCCGAATCCAGGAATCCTCTTTGACCTTCTTCGCGACATACAATTTCAAGTTGTCCTTCTTGGACAGAACGGCTACTGTTGAATAAGTTTGCCAGTTGATAACAATGATTGCGATGACAATGATAGTAGTTGTGATGATGAAGTGGGTCCTTGCCCACTACACGGAAGGTCGAGGCACGTGTGTTTTTCAGGAGGCGGTGACTCGTAGCTCTAATAACCATGATTAAGTTCGTGCTACTAGCATGCGGCCTAAAGTCTTCATTACGACAACTGGGGCCCTGACAGCCCTTCCCACCATTTTCCTCTAACAACTCAAAATTATAGAAATTTTCTCAGCCCCAACAACTGGAGGCAGGCGACAGAAAGTGACTCGTTATTGGTTTGATAACAACGTCGTTTGCACGGCACGTTCTGAACTGACAATGATTTTCACACTTTTTTGCACCCTATGATATCCTCCTTGATATCAGCCCCCTCACATTGTTCGGATAGTCTCCACCAAACTTATATTATACGCTAGTATTGAAAGTAACCAGCTCAATCAATTTCTTGTACTCATCTAAAATCAATTTAGCTATCAACTTCCTCATAAGAAAAAGCAGTAAATATAGTTATTCACTCCCCCTTGCTTCCCCAGGATTCCTCCCTTCCTTCCCAGTATGTATTTTTTTAATCAACAGGATAAATGAAGAGAAGTAAAGTACTTTCACTTGTTCAGAAGTTGTTGAGGTGGTATGTTGGTAGTTGGTCCAATAAAATGACAAGATATTGTAAAACCACAGATTTGCGGTTACAAAATCTGTTGTTTGACAATCTCTTGTCGTTTTATTCAATTATAAGTAAAATTGTAGAGAATAAGTTAGTTCGCATTTCTCATTTACTTCTTGGAATTTCTCCTAATCCACTAACCTCTTTCAATAATATATTTTCCTGAAAGATGATCCTCTATAATTATTTCCCAATATTTTCAACTGAGCCTTCCAACATTACTGCACTTAGTCTATTTCATAAAAACTGACTGAAAATTAAAAAAAAAAATTATTTTCTCTAGTTCTCTTACTCTATTAGGGAAGAATGAATAAAAAATCAACTTCAATTTTCCACAAATAATGAAACCAGCATCACTCATTTCTTGTACACACTTCCGGTTCCTTCAATCTGCTCGCCTTTATCTTTTCTTAGCACCCCGAACATTTTCTCTGGCTGATCGCACCGCAAGTGCGGAAACGCGCCAAGTGGCGACGGCAGCGATACAAACGACGCGTGAAATTCGTTGTGCAGATTAAGCTGACAGATCTATGAATACTTCCCCTTTTGGACAACACTGCCTTGTCAGGAGGAAAGTCCTCCTCCCTTGTTCAGCCTTCCTGTTTTCTGTTTGCTCACTCACAACAGCCGAACAATCCACAACACAATATTCCCCGTTCAGATTTACGCCTACTCTTGTCGGAAATAAGCTCAAGAATTTTCCCCTTTCTCAGAAATAATAACAACGAATTAGGGTGGTGAATGCCAGCCAACTCCTACATTGTCGTTGTTAGTTGCGATCAAAAAGAAGGGAGGCAACAGCTCAAACAATGCCAGCATAGATTTGACGACTTTTCCACAAATCTCGAAAGGTATTGGGGTTATTAATATTGAATAAGTCGTGTATCTACGTGTGTGGAACATCAGTGATAAGGAATGAAAAAATCGTCAATATTCTAGAATCCAACAGATATTTGGATAACATAGTTTGAATGCTGGATCTTGTATAATACAGTGAACTTGATTTCAGTATGATCAAAATCTTGGTCAGTAAAGGAAAAATTCATTAATTGTATTCAAAATACAATCTAGCAATAGAGTCAGCTAAACTTGGAAGTTAAAAATGTAGCTCAATTGACATGAAATAGTATCTAGTAATCAAAGAGTAATATTTTAGATCCGAGGGGATTTGCAACATGGAATGCATGGGATGGATTGAAACTTGTGAAGGATGACCAGATGCAGCTTCAGCCCCTCTGTCACTGTGCCGTCCAGCGTAATCTCAGTTTGTAAAATAGAAATTTCCATTATCGAACATAACAAAAACGAACAAAACCGATGTCGGGGAGAAGTTTTTGTAGCTAAATTATTATCGAATGTTATACATTCAGATAAGCCTAATTGTTGCTGGGGAAAAAAGATTGGCAGCCTACGGTTTTTTGAAAGACATGGAAACTCCATTACGATCCATATTGACGTGTAAAAACTCATAGCAATGGACAAGTTGTCGGGATGATGATGATGAGAGGAGAAGATCAAGGTGGAGGAGGAGGATGAAGATAGGAAAATACTGAGGAGTGAGTGTGATGAAGAGGAGGAAACGATCGCAGCGCTGGGCTCATATCGCGGTCTAGTCAAGAACCGGTCACCAGTCTGTTTAGCTTTTTCTCACCTGTCCTGTTGGTCGTTTTCTATAGGATGGAATCCAGCCTTTACTCGGTCCATTTACGCTGCCTGCTTCGAGCCGATATCGAAATACCCGGCTTGACGCCGCTACAAGCGCACTGTCACACTCAACAATGTCGATCAGAGCGAGAGAGGCACATCGAGAGTTTGATTTTGTGCAAGAGAGAAGGAAAGTAGATTCCATACATGTAATATACGAGTACTACACAAACTACAGCACTCTCCTAGAGTGTGAGTTATAGTACACTCTAAGCAGAATTTTTTGTAATACGAGTACAGTACCAGTTTCAGTAAGGATGCAATCATGATGTGATAAAATATGAGGATTGAGATGGAAATGGAGATCGCTAAATCATAAGTCCACTTCTATTTCATTACTTGTGTTTGATTACTATAGCTGATTCATGAATATAATTTCAGTAAATCTTCACTAAAATCTTAAAATTTTAAGCCACTAAGGATGCACCCTTTGTGAGGATTGAGCATGCAATTCCATAGAAGGTTTTATTCATTCTCAGTTTATATCACATGAATTGGAGAGATTGAATAGGAAGGAATCTTCAAAGTGAGACTAGTAAATCATTGTATTTATGGAAAATATGGTGAGAGAACTATCCTGTTCTAAGAGTATTAAGGAGAGTAATTTCTACAAAATTTATATGCATAATTATATCCAACATGATTTTAATCGTCTACTACTTAAAATAAAACAACTCCAAGAATTGTAATGCATTTGAGAATTTCAATTCAGCTGGAGTATATTCTCCAGTAAGCACATTTTTGAGAACAACAAAACTCCAGTATGAGTTACACCCAGTTAAAATTTGTTGTCCCTCACTTGGAAATTTAATACTGTACACCTAATTAAATAGTAAGTTACAACCTTCAAATCATTGACCATAATGACCGAGAAAAATAATGAATTTAGATCAGTGTTTTGATGTAGAGTTACTGCAAGCAAGATGTGGAAAATTTATGAGTGCAAGTGAGAGTAGCCATTATTATAGAAACACCTGCCTGTGACAAAGCAAGGACGAAAAGCTGGAGAATGCTCGTGATAAAATTCGTACAGACAGAGCATGTCCACTGGCCATAATATAGAACAAGTTGGTCAATGATGTATGTATATTCTATGATCTGTGAGTGTGCCAAGCCAAGCCACCAGCGCGGCAACACTGATAAGTTGATTGAAATATGAATTGGGTTAGGAGACACACTACACTACAGGAGATTACGGGCGCGCAAAACGCTCACTTTTACGATTATGTGAGAGGCGCGGCACGGTGCTGCCCTCTCGTGGTGGTTTGATAAACTAGCAATACAATGTGTCACACAAGACGCCTGCTACAATGACACCAACACTATCAGCTGGCAGGACACAGGCAGCTGATCACTATAGAAAGGAAACGTGTAGGTTCGTATTCTGTATAGCAAGGATGCTATCGGATAGGGTTTTTATTTCGTTATCAAGAACAGAAAAGTTGGTTGGATGAGTCATCTATCACATAACATGAGAAGAGATCCAAGACATGTTACAGTATTACCTAATTTATGAAAGACTATCAGTACCTACTTACTTTATTCGATTTTATCACCAAATTAATTACAAGGTATTCCAAGTATCGGTTTAATAATAACAGTATGTTAGTAAAGTTGTGGTTTCGAAGGTGATGTCTATCCAATACAAAGTAACTAAAAATCACGTTCACAGGATACGATTATTTGTACAAGACTGAATACTCAAATACTATATTTATTTCACCATTATATATACATTTCGGTGACTTAATCCAACATTCTAATAATTTATTGATTACTTGATTTACTCATTAATATTCATTAAGATTGATAAGTACTATTATTGGTTTATTGTATTCTCCTTGATAATCATGAAGTAATTATTTTTTGTAAAGTTTTAGGGTATGATAACTTGCTATTTCGAGTGATTTTGTTCTGAATTTTTTGTAAATTCTTGCTCAGTAGAAAAGATGATAGATAAAATTTTATGATCCACATATGATAAAAATATGAAATATGAGATTCATAGAACTAGGTATAAAGGCCTGCTTGCTTTCGTGAAATAGGGATCCTTATAAAGGCATGCTAAATAAGTTTATAAGAGAACATTCACTACTTAACTTTACTCACTATCAATGAATGAACCTTCTCTGTAGTGGATTTCTAACAAATATTTCAAAATACCAGCCACTTATAAGAGTACAGTATCATTATGAATATACACGTTTGATTACGAGCGGGAAGCTGGATCAAGGCCCCAGTGTACGCCAGGTTCTAGTGAGGCCTTGGTTGAAGGCCGTCAACTTGGACAAAGTTTGTTGACCACACGCCTCTTCTACTAACTTATCTAAAAGCGACGAGAAAGGTTCCTCAGACGTTTTGTTATCAACTTAATAGTCGGCTAATGTGATGATTCGTTTCCAATTAATCCTTATTGGGCATCACTAGCTCAGTCCTTCCATCTTCACGGCCTATCCAGTATTCAAGATAAATGCATATTCGTCGACAGCTTAGGCTGCCACTATGCGTTAAAACAGAAATTTGTAATCATTTGGATTATGTTGATAGAAGAATGACCATATTTTTCACAGATACAATGGATGGTTCGTTTGCTTCTCATGAATATCAATCATTTCGTTGAGATTTTTTTCGCACGCAATATATGAACTTTCAACTAATGCATTACTAATGTGATTGCATCTTTCGAATAATGTTTCCATAATTAAAAGTCAAATATGAACTTTCAACTATGCAGCAATTCCTTACTAATGTAACTCCAACCATCCCTTGGAATAATATTTCCATCAGAAACGATGCATTACAAAATACTGTACTGTAAGTTTCTGAGAATAAGGCATCATTCTATCCTCAACTCAATTAATTCTAGATTACCACAAATTTCTCAATTTCCTTTTTCCTTTTTCTCCGGTCTTTTTCTTATTTTTTCTTCTTATAATTTTTCACCTATGTAACTTCCTCTAGTAATTTTCCTCTATATTCTCTCCCACTACTTACTTCATTGATATTCAAACTGAAAAATAAACTCAATCAAAATAGAAATTTTCCAATGCGTCCCTGATTCCAAAGATTCTCTCAACTTTCAATAAAGTTTTTCTTTCAATTTCCTTCTATTTCTTCCACAACACTTCCTATTGTGATATTTTTCTATCCGCAAGACACGCACTTGTAGTTGTGATTGACACGTGCGATTGTCGGGCAGCTGGAGGCACATGGAAGATAGGATGCGACCGCAGCTAACGCATTGACGCGACGCGTGCAACGTCCGTTCTCACGTCCTACGTCTGTCGCTTGCGGTCACTACGCATCGAAAATGACACTTCGAGACTGAACAGGAGTAACGCCAACGTTCGACAATAATTATTTAGGACTTTGTGATATAGTCCTAGAATAATTATCTTTGGACGACTCATGTTCAATGTCTACAAGGTTTGTTTACCTATAATCCACATGGTCAATGTTGTATGTGGAAAAATGGTAAATTACAGTTTATTACAGTAATTGTAATGATGGTAGGATGTTTTGAGAATCTTCACTCTAAACTTATTACATCTTCTTTATTCTATAATTGAAGCACATTATTTCATTCCAATCAATCTCGTGTGATGATGTAAAGATGTAGTTTATAGTAAAAATTATAAACATTGATATATTATATCCGCACATGATATCATATGAATGATCATCAATACATCATATTGTTCAGGATTTGTGGAGGCTCAAAACTCGAAAACATGATGCCAGTAATCGAGTTATCTCATCTCATTGGATGAGGAAATAATGTTGGTATCGCAATGAGAAGGTTAAAGGTTGTCTTTTTTCAGATGCCACATTACCATATTAAGGGACGCCTGAAAAAAGCATGGAACAGGCTGGCTGTGTGTATGGTTGATACTGTTTCTTTGTGATGTCTATCTGTGTGTGAATGTCTGCCAGGGAGTCTGCGCGTGCGAGAGAGCAAGTCTAAAGAGAAATCAAAAGTTCTTAGCTGGTTGCTTATTTCTTATTCATCTTATTCCAACCACTTGCCTCCCCTCTCGCATTATCCGTATTCTCTTTGGTTTGCCGCTGAAATGTATGCATCCTTGGGCGACATTCCTGATTCCCTGTCATCGAAAAACGAAAAAAGTCTTTAAAATGTGAGCGAAGACCAATGTCGACCTCATGGCTCAGCCAGCCATGGATGCTGTTCTGTCTTCTTCATTTTGGACGAGTCTGGTCTCGTCACTACTCCATTCTCAAACAACCACCAACCTGGTTTTCCTTATCCCTGGAACAACTTGGGGAAGAAGCCAATATAATCCAAAACCAGATTCACCATTTTGTTTGAGAAAATAGCCAAATTATCCAAATATGAATATTTCTCTTCGTTTGGGATGTTTAATCAGAAATTTCAAACTTTTAGAGAAACTAAACAAATCCATCAAATTCAAAGGGAAATCAAGAAACAAAACAAAAATTAAGTACTAAATTTGGAAATATCTTCCCGCCTGTTATACAACTTATAACATAGAAAATTCTATGTAATAATACAGGTTTATAGAATAAAAAATTTGAATCAATATTGGTATTGATAATCATATTGGTGACTTCTTCAGTAAGCAGGAATGATTTTCAATAGGTTTAGATGCACAAAGATATCTCCCATTGAAAGGATTTAGTCGTGATAACGATAAGAATCAAGTGACTTATCAATTGTCTTAAAACAGCAATCGATTAAGAGATCAAGAATTTCAACCAGTACTGGGTGACTGCTACAGCTTATTGTGCACGTGTCAAGTTTTTACTGTGACGCTTGGCGTTTCTTTTGGGCCTATTCTTTTCGTTCAGCTCATCGGCTCTTCGTTACTGCCTTCACCACCATCTCCGATCTCCTCATCCTTTTACCTTTCTTCTTCTTCTTCTTCTTCTTCTTCTTCATTTTATTTCTAATCTTCCTCTTCATCTTCTTCTGCCTCATTCTCTATGTCCTCTCTCCGTTGAGATAGCATCGTATACAAATTGAACGCTGTCTGGAGAATGTGGAGAATCGTCGAGCCACGGCGTAATGCTTCAAAATCGATTCACTTTCGAAGAACTCAATTCATCCGAGTCACTCGCTCGCTCGTTCAGTGTCCATGCTCCGCTATAAAAACTCGGCCTCCTCTCACCCCGCTCGACAAGAGACATGTGAAGTAAAGCTCGTTCTTCTATTTTTTCTGCATCACACTCTTCTTATTTTTCGTTTTCTTCTTCCCCTTCATATCTTATCCTCTTCTGCTTCTTCATATTCTTTTCCTTTCTCGGTTGACGATGATGTCAGAAGCGGTGATGATTCTCCAGGACCAGGAAGAGACTCCTTCTCACTATTTACCCCCCCCCAAAAATACCAGAGATGATCAGTAGGAGACATTCACGTGCGAACGTTGCATACCTCACTCATTCTTCTCAGACCTGCACATGAGAATACGAACAGGCCATCTCAAGATTTACGAAGCACGAAAAATTATGCGAATCAACCTCAATATCTTGAATCTAACAAAAAATCTGAACAACTGGAGAGTATGAAAATTTCCTAGTTGCCTCCTTTGTATAAATGTCTAATGGTTTCTCATCTGATCAGGTATTTGATTTATATACGTTTCGACAATATTGATCATTATCAGAACAATAATCTGATAATTGAGGCTGGTTCCTTAATGAACGATTTTCTGGTTAATTATGATAAAAAAACTTAATTTTATAATTTAATTATTGGAACAATTCTATTTTTGATAGTATCTTTCATAGATTAATTCAAGCCTTATTCATGATTTACTACTGAAGAATAGTGATTTTCCGTTTAGACAACATGAAGAGCGCAAAAGCATCATCTAACCAAATATAGAAAAATAACTTACTTAAGTACACGGAGAAATAAAATAGCTTGAGGAATAAATCCGTGGCAGACCATACAACCACACCAAACAGACCAAACAGATGTGTGCAAGTGTGCTAACTTCGGTTCATCTGAAACTGGTACGTCATAATCCTACTTCTTTTCCTGTTTCTTCTTGGTCTAGAGTTTCTACATAAAGTTGGACGAAGTTTGATCGACACACTTCTAAATATTGACAAAGCTCCATATCCTTGCATGAATGTTGATTGAAATGTTGATTAAATTTTCGGACTCCAACAATAAAGTTTGAAGTTCAGTAATTCAAAAACAAGAATGAATCAATGAGAATAACTGTTATACAATTTGTCTAATTAACTTCTATGATATTAATTTGTATAAGATAACTGTATAATGAAGATCTTGTGAATTAGTTCCTTGTCTCAAATTTTATTGAATTGGGAGAAAGAATTATATATCATAAAATTATTTCCTCATCTATATTCACGAACATTAAAAATAGAAAGTCCTTCGATTTCCAATTTCAAAAAAATAATTTTCTTCTTTTCTCAATTGTATTCTTTCTTTGCTTAATGCTCACATAATATCCTTTGTTTTATCCAGTTACAATCTTCCTCCCTCCTCTTATCAATCCTCCTCTCTTGTTCTCATCATGATTCTGCAGGAATATTTCCACTCGTACTCATCGGTCTCTATCAAAATTGGTATAAAAGGCATGGCTCGGGTATTACGTTAGTATAAAGTAATTTTGACAGGTCGGCAAAAAGCGTTAGGGCGAGACTCACCAGAAGGCTCTGCTCGGTTGCTTGGGGTCCGAATTCGTGAGCATCCGAGGAACAGTAACGTGCTGGCGCATTCGCGTGCGTGTGCTTGTGTATGTAGACTTGTGTTCCCGTGTTAGTGAGGAGCGGTAAAATGGGCGGAATATTTGGCAGTATGAGTGAGACATTCCTTGTCAGTTATGATTAGGACCTGTCAGGGGGTTTCAAGATAAATGGGGAGTCCAACATAACTTCCTTAATAACAATCAGCTGAAACAGAATGGCATAAGAGGGTGTGAATACGGTTTGGAATATTCTATAAGAAGTATGTGACAATATTACAATATTGTTGGCTATGTTTTAGGGACGGCGTTAAAATGCGATTTGTTTTCGTGTTACAACCCTCCACATCAAATAACAACAATGCTCGAAACTAACGGGAATATGTATTGTATAACAAATGATAATAATAATAATAATAATATCTCTGGATGTTGGACGACACATCCGGAGGAGTTTATTTATAAATCCAAAACACTACATATATGATACAATATAGTGTGTGGGACAATGATAGAGTATGGGAACTTGGCTTACTGCAGAATTCAATAAATAATGACAATTCCATGTCTTAATAAATTTTTTATTCTTTTATCAAATTTTTGAATGATCTAGATCATCTTATTTAGAATGTTATCAGGGAAAAAGCGTTGAAATTTGTGGAAAATAATGTTTTGATTGATTTATCAATGAAAAAGAGCATTGCTTCTCAACTTCAGCTCTCATAACTTACTCTCTCCCTATAATTTGAGATTTATTGAATGAGCTGACACACTATATTAGCCTACATCTACTCTGCGAATGAAACTGTAAATTACTGATTCAAAAATGGCAAACCTCATTTCAAACGATTTCAATTGACAATGATTTGTCAATTTCAATTTCAATTCGATTTCAATTGACAATGATCAAAATAAACTTAACATTATGATGTTGATATCGTTTAACGAAATCTGAAAATTCTATGAAGAAATGAGGGAGGACGCATTAAATTGCTATGTGGAAATGATGTGGGCGATAAAAAACACAGCGATAATTCAAGTTAATGAGGTTGAGGTTCAAAGAATGGAGATTGTGTGTTAACGAGAGGGGTGGTGCAAGGGCAGTACGGCTTCAAGACGCTTATTCTTCATTCATAGACACTTTCTTTATCTATGTCATTGCGTTGGCCTCATCTCATCCTCTACCTTCGTGTTTCCTCGTAAAACTCAGGAAGGAACTGCGCGATTATCCGTCGGGGGTGAATTGAATTTTATAGCGTCTTAGTCTTAACGGCGGATTCCCCATAACGACAGTGTCTGCTCACTCCCCGTTAGATTGGGCGTTAAAGGTCCCCCTTTTCCACTCCAAAATTACTACCGTGTATCGGTTAGTCCTTTCCTTATCCTTCTTCACCTCCTCTTCCTCCTTCTCTATCCTCTTTTCTCGCCGTAAGGGCGTCGTAACGCCCCGCCCGTTAACCTGACGTGACCGTCGCCGTCTCAGGAGGTCACCCCTAAATCATCGTTTATTAAATACTCTTTGTAATTGATGGCCGCCTTTAAATCTCATGGCTCGCAACGTGACCGATCCTTCTACTATCATGCCACCTAACCTATCAAACAACATCTGTTTGTTCCCATCAATAATTGAATGATTGTTATTGATGGTTTGAGAAGTGCTGATTTATTCCAATACGAATGAATTTCTGATCACGTGAGATTCCGGTGTTTATTTATCCACTCTGGAATTTTTCCTAATCAGTTTTTCTCTCCTAGAATAAAAATAATCTATATCTGAGGCCCCCCTGGAATGGAAGAAATCGATCATACCATCACTTATTTGATAATAGACGTTTTTCGTAAATTTTGAATTTATCTGAACTGTTCTCAGTTTAGACAACGCGCCTTTACTAAATCAAACAAGACATCATGAATCAGATATGATCAGAATGTCCTTCAAGTTCCACAACTTATTCCATACGAAAATGACTGGTTAGTTCCACGCTGATTCAATCAGATAAAGATTTAGATTAATTCATATAATATAGTAACATACTATTGAGAACTTATTTACTTATCAAAGATTATTTCAAGCACAGGTTGAGTGTCAGTGTGAGTTCAAGTTATTATAGACTGAACTGAACTATCAAAGAAACCTAACGCACTTTGAGCTTCTATAACGTTTCATAAACATGACAAGCACACGCACAAGCATATGTACTGCACAGACATGAATAGAGATGTGGATGAACACACTGAAAACATTCCGACTGCTAGGACTAGCTAACGCCCAGGGCGCCTAAACTGGGTTGGAGTGCGCTGAGCACTCACAGAGTCGCTGCTTCTCTCCTAATTGAGTCCAGATGGAAAGCCTCGTTAGCAACACTAGCTATCATTCCATTAAAATACAAAACTGAATATAAAATTAATCTCGGGCTGGTCGCTTCGGGTGCGTTTTTTGTCCATTAACCAATCCAGCGGCGAGCAGTGCGATTCATCTTCTTCGTCTCGCTCTACAATGTTTGAGTGCTTCTCCACTCTGCTCGATAATTATTATTATCGTTTGCTCACTCACTCCTTTATATGACATGCACAAACACATCATCCCAGGTATCGATTAGGAGGAGGAAAGCAATATCACCCTCGAAAGCCGTAAACTTCATCTCGAATAAGTTAATTGGTACATGTCGAATACAAAATAATAACCAAAACCCAACTTGGAGAACATTCCAAGTTGTCTGTAGTATTTTTTATGAATATGAATGAAACACAGCAGTTACTTCAAAAACATTTTTCAGAATGAGCTACATAATTTGTAGAATAATTAATTCTGTTTCCTGATTAATATTAATTACTCTAAAAGGTTTGTTCAAATATTGACTGAAACCTATTCTTTCTCTGATATGCTGGAATTGAGAAGCTATGTTAACTAATCATGTCTTGTGATAATTAAATGTCTGAATTCAAAATTCAAGTAATGTAATGAAAAAAAAATATCATAAAGAACAAGCTTTTAGAAATTTTAAAGGAAACTTTGTAGTACAGTATATTTAATCGGAGTAGGATATCCCTGTGAATAATTACATCAATAACAGCACTTTTCCATACATGATTGTAGCAGCAATATCTTCGTGAATGTTAAATTTTATTCTAAATTTAAATTCCTTAAATTACACATTGCATCTAGAATATAAGAAGAAATATTTTTCAAACTTCTTCTTCTTTTTATACCGTCCAAACATAATTGTAGAATAGAAATTGGGAACAATAAATTCAAGTTACAATTGGTTCTAGACAATTATTGAATCAAGTGGTCATTTATCTTCCATCAACAACACTAATATGATAGAGTTCAGTAGCATTCATCGGTAATAGTCCTGTGAGATCTGAGAGAGCCATTAGAATTTCACATCAAGTAACTTATTATGTAAAATACTTATCCAAAACCGTTCAAAGCAACTCGTTCTAGACTATTTATAACAAGTAGAAAGGCAACCTAGTTAGCAATTTGTCATCTCATACACACCCAAGTCTAACTGATACGCTTGTTACATACGTAAAGAAGTGTTTGCGCTTGAGTATTCATTACAAAAGTGTGTGAGATACGTGAACCAAATGCTACTCCCAAATGTACTTCACTTGAATTCGGAATCCGCTGTTGAAGATATCGAAATAGAACCTCTTTGATGTCAGAGCTAGCCATATAATTGTAGGTTTGGATGTATTCCAAAATCAGTTCTCTCTTGATTTTGTGAAAAAAATATGAATTCTTTTGAGAAATCGAGTCTTCCTGGATCTCCCAACAGTTAAATTATCCTCTACTGGCTTGAGATCAACGTAAACATCGAGTGTGCATCGAGAAGCGTAATCAATTTCGCAAGCAGAAGATCTAGTTGTTATTCAGCAAGCTATTCATATATGTACTAAACTAATCATTGCTGTAAACAATTACTCAGCATAAGCCGTAATTTAATTCCCATGTATGATACACACCTACCAAATTATAATCAAATAATTTACGATAAGAGGCATGTCAAGAAAACTTTCCGAAAACAATTTAGTATTACAAAAAAAGAAAATGTAAAACTTTTTATTAGAAGTTCTTATTCATTCCAATTTCCACAGCATAGAAACCCACCATAATAAATTCAAGTTAATTGATAGAAAGAATGAAAATTGTAGAAATCCACAATTATTCCAATACATTAGTGTGCAATGTTACTTATTTTGGTTTCAATATTATGCAACCTTCTATCTACATTAAAGATAGCCCACAGAAAACACAAAAAAGTTATCAACCGTTCCATTATTAGGGAACCCTGCAGGAAGCTGGCAATATTTTTATCGATTAGTGTGACAATGAAGGGCGGGCTGGCGTGCGGGCGTTTAGAGTGACGAAGACCAGCCGAAAGCCATCAGATTATTACTTGAAGTCCCCTGTTCGAGTCCCGTTTGAACCTGCGCTAATCTCATTGGATCCCGATGGGGCGTAAAATTTGATCTCCCGTTGTGTGTCAGTTTCAGAGGAATCTGCATAATCGGGACCCGGCTCCGACCAGTGATGGGGTGATCATGCTCTGGTTATTAAAGCCGGACCCTGTACTACTTGCATGCCACCCTCTCCCCCCTCTGCAGCAGCTCCCACTGTTGTCTAAAGGCAGCGTTTACTTCGTTTAATCCACACACCACACATCCTTCAAAAATCTTGCTCTCCCCCAGCAACTGCCCTGCGGTCCTGCATGCGCAGATTTTGCATATTCAAATGTGATTTCTAACACCCCGCCTATTTACTATTTAACCGTTTCCACCGCACCAATCCTCAAAAGCCTAAACCTAATTCCCACAAGCCTGTCGCCTTCAAACTTCATTTGCATTGCGCAAATGGTGATGAGCAACTCTTTCAGCTCCTCATCACAACTGAATCACACAGCAACTTATTAGCAAATAGGCAACGGTCATCCTCTTGCATGATTCTCACCTTTAAATGATGTCGAAAAAATACAGTAATGCCGACTTAATAAATATATGACGCTCAAAAATCTTGTCTCATTATTTGGATTTAGAACTTAGAAGAGATTATTAACTGAAGTCATCTAGGATACATGTATCTAGACCCATGTATTTTTGACTTCTGATAAGTCTAAATAATTCGTTGTGCATGGGGAATAAGTCCATTTATAAACTAACAAATGGTATAGTAATCTATAATGAATTCAACACATACTATCCAGCTATATATTTGAATTGAAATATTATTACAATCGATAAAGTTAATAATGAATAATTTTTTGATTGACCACAGACATCCCTATTGGGTTCCAGATTCTCAGATCATGCCTTTTCCATGGTATAGTGGAAATGTGGAAACATGGTATCACTTTCTTCTAATGATAGTGGAACATGATCACTTCAAAACAAGAACACAGAATATTTGGGTTTGCATTGTCACGAGAACTATCCTACATTTCACAATACATCATGGAGTAGAGGAAAAGCACTGTCACTGCGTATATAGAAGTATTAGAGGCTGGTATTGATATGTTTGTCAGGCTTGAAAGGGTTGTCAACAGTGGAGGGGGGGGAGGGTTGAACCATTTTTCATCCCTTCACCAACAACCCTAGCTTAATCCAAATCTGATGTTTGCCTCAGATATTACTTGTAGTGCCATCTCTAAGTCCGGGAGCTCGGCACCCAAGGGTTAGGGTCAAACTAATGGATTTGTCCTATTGCTTTTGCAGCCTACTGTCCCTTCTTCGCCCTCAACATAGACTCAACAGAGAGGCTTAGCAAGGATGACATAAGACAAATTCCGACACACTCTGATGCCCTCTGTCAGCGCAAACCCCAACTACAAGGCACAAGTCAACTCATCTTCATAAATAAGAACGAAGAAAACCCCTCAATATAACAGGGAATTATTATTCCTTGATTCTTGTAAAATATAGAGAAATAAACTTGAATTAGGCTGAAGCTCTAGGAACGAAATAAATTAGGATTGAGACACAAGGTTATATTACTCACTCCATTCCATATGGTTAGCTCCGGAATTCTCAGCAAACTCACCTAGAAAAAATAAAATTATTAGTATAAGTGACAAAGTGACACTTTAACATGCATTTATGACATTGAACGTTTCTTGTGATTCCTGGTTCTTTGAGCATAGCCTATCACTCTACATTCAAGAAATCAATATTGATACCAAAGAATACTGTGTCGAGGAGAATTCACTTGTATCATTAGTACAAATCACCAAAATATAAATGAAAGTTTATACATTAATTTACAAAGTCTATGCGATTATTTTGAATTATGTGAAATTACAGAGATTTTATGAAAAATAGTGGGAATCAAAACAAACAACACAAACTGAATATGAATTGGAATGCATGCATTTTCACAGCAATGTGGGTATATTTTTTCGGAGGAACACAATCTCATGATCAATACAAATCAATTTGCCGCATACACATCGTAGTCAATAGGCAGTAAACAGCGAGCATAATCATACGTAACAAAAGAAAGAGCCGTGGCCGTTTAGTTCTGGTGCATACCGTATGGTTTTTGCTGGTAACTGCTCTATTTAGATGTTTAGCATCGCATCACCGAGTTCCTATATGAGATCACATTGGTTGCAGGTATTCATACTATATGACAGGCGTGTGAAATGAAACCATTAGGAAACTTGCAAAAATTGGATACAAATAATGCAATTATTGATTGAAACAAAACAGCTGTCAATGATTCATGAGTAAGAAGAACAATGAAGAGCAGAAGAATCGAACTGTGGAAAAATAGAACCAAGTTATGAATAATTATGTAAATTGTAGATGATGGAAATATGATGTTCTCATACACAATATCATTTTTTCTACATTTAAATAATTATGTAGATTTTATATGATAGAAATATGATGTTATGATGAATATAATTCTCAACTGGATCATAGACTTTTTTGGAATCTCACATGATTGTAAGTTAATCCCAGCAGACAAAATAATCCTCGATTTTTTATTCATTTCTTAGAATATGAATCATCTCGATCACCCTCAAGAAACAGTATAACAGAATCAATAGCTGGGGGTTGAGACTGACAGACAGCAGCCATTTGAATGTTAATAGATGAAGAGCACTTTAAGGAATCAGAAGCGATTTCTGATAACGGTTGCACTTAATTACATCAGAGTCGAGAGCTGCAAGACAAGTGGCATCCCGCGCCGCGGATGATGCGGGCTTTTGGATGTCGCGTGACTTGAGGGAGACCACGATGGTGGTGAGAGGGAGGAGGATTATGTCACACTGAGCCATTGTTATCACGAACAGCAAGAGATCGCTAAGGAATTAAGTAGCTGCAGGACTTGAAAGAGTCTAGTGCGCTAGAACAGAGTATCGAATCTCATTGTCTCATGGACTGATTGTTTAAGTCTCAAAGGAATAAAAATTAATTTTTCGGGTGAATTTATTTTTATTTTGGTTGAATTATTTTTATTTTGCCAATCAATTAATAATATTTGAATCATATCTAAACAGAATCAAGATTATTGTGTAAACTGTTTAGTCAATAACTAGGGCTCCATAAAAACATTTCTATAGAGCTTCATCATTAACCAATAAATAAAGTTGTGTCATACCTTCTTTATGAATTTACTAACCAATTGATGATAATCAATTAGAGTTAGAATAGAATAGCCCATTGGTTACCGTCTAGGTTTATAAAAATGAGGAAAAGTATGTTGCGTACATAGAAATTGTAGTAGTTAAATGAGATTCTATGAATGTTTCAGTAAAAATGTGATTCAGTAGCTTTATGAAGTCGTAGCAGATAGAGATGTGCTCAATCCTTGTCCATTGACCTTGTTATGCTCACCTTGAAAATGAATAGGGTATTATACTACAGCGAGTAGGCTACCGCTAGCTGCACATCTAGTTACAACTATGTACGAAAAGAAAGCAAGACGAAGGCAGATTCGTTTTCACATAAGACGACAAAATCCAATCTGTTTTCCACCCAGCAGATGTATGAAGAATATACTGTACAGCGTGGCAAGGATGGACTCTTGGGAAATTCACAGCTTTCATTCTATACAGTTACACGCTAGATGAGAGCGTGCGTGCGGACGTTGCACGCGTGTGTATACAGCCGAAACTACTCGTATGTAATGTATAGGCTATTATTGTTGCGATGCCTGTACGGCACAACGTGGTAAATGTGGACGCAGTTAACATATGGAATGGAGCGCATTCCCACGAGCGACCAACGCTCACAAATATGCCAGACGTTGTCTGCTGTTTGCTGGGCGGTTATTTGGAAACAACCAGTGCCTCACAGCACAGTACGCTCTATTCATACGTAAACTGCAATTGGAAATAGCTAGTTGTGCATACAGAAAAGCAACTGAAAGATACAAATCTGTATTCTGTGGTCGCTGATTCAGTACTCATAATGTATTTGTTTCAATAGATTTTTCCATTATCTTGGTGCTTGATCATTCATTGATAGGGCTGATAACAGATGAATCAATAATAAATTTAGGTGTTTTTTTACTTAGAATAATTCAATAATTAATACATAATCAGGGTGTGTTCCAAACTGAATTTAAAGAGTTGTAGCGTATAAAAATAATTAAAGAGCTGTAAAATATAAGAGCTGTTTATAATAAGAGAACTATTGGTCTTCCGCAATTTATCAAATTTATTTGGGACATGAGCTTTCACTTGCAAGAAAATGTTTCATTTAGAAATTACGTAATTCAAAGATCTTAATTTCGAGATTAGCTGTTTACGATGGGTAGTATTTGAAAAGAATATGGGGGAAATTGAAGAATGGAGAGTCAAAAAGATGAATCTCAAACCAATTTTCATAATTTTGATCGACAGCTATGTGTGAGGTTGATAAATAGTTGTTTGATGAGGAGCTTCGATGTTGAACAAAGTTGATGAAAGTGTACGTGAATCATGTAAAAGATCAATGAAAGCAGATAGTGGCGTTGTTTTAAGGAGAACAGGATATAATATGTTCAATAATATTGTTTATAATATTTTGCTTAAAACATTTGCATCAATGTCACGGTGTAGTAAGTTCTGTAGAAATGCTTCGACCATATTTCCAGAATTCCTCGGTGTTTATTTATGAACATGCAAGCATCAACCGTGTTATCACGATCTTGAGAAGTATGATAGACTATGAAGTGAACGTGCGCACGATGTCATAGAACTTATCCATGCACATCACTCTTCAACCGGAATTTGCTTAGTACATGTGTACATTTGATTTTTTGGGAGATTATTTCCAACAATATCATTTTCTCATCATTCTCATTTTATGTGAATAGTTCAAAACCTGCAAATCTAGATGCTTGCGAGCTTAACACTTTTCCATTCACAATTATCATCATAATGAATTAGAAATGTTGTAGCCTAATCCTTTACATTCGGAATGTTTTCCACAACAATTGAATCCTTTCTACTTGGAAATATTTGTTTAAAGAGTAGATTGTTGAAGATAAACATAAATGGTTGTACATTATCTCATACTACTTCTAAGTTAAAGTTAAAATATTATTGAAGTTTTTCATTTTATCGATAGATAATTTGACACCTTGTGAGATCGGACTCCCCGTATTAGTTGGAAATACGTAGAATTTCATAGACATTGACTATATCAGAAAATACTATAATCAGTAAAGAACTAGAAACGTTTATAAAAACTATTATGTTTTATAATTTTCATAGAAACCATAATATGTTGGTGTCCAAGTCTCCAAGTGACTTGGTGAGTGATTAAATTAAATGGTTGCTTGATGATGTATAACTTACTAAATTAAAATGGTTGACTAAAATTAAATTAAATGGTGACTAAATTAAATGGTTGCTTGATGATGTATAACTTACTTAACAAGGGTCATATACATTTCAAGATTATCATATGGCCCAGTAACACAGTGTTCTCACGTAGCATGGGAATTCTTTAAAATATTCTAGATGTACTCTGTTGACACTTGCGAGAGTAGGCGCGACTTGAAAGATCCCTTTATCTCTTTTTACCATCTCTGTTCTTGGGTATTTCTCTCTCTCCATCCACGAAGTCTCTCTTGGTCTCCTGGGTAAACTAGAGCGAGGGTGGAAAAATAAGAAAAGGACGATAAGGAGCGTCTAGAAGCGACCACGGCTGATAAAGAGTGTGAGAAAGTGTAGGGTGAGAAATCCAAGGATGAAGAAAAAATGAATGCAAAGAAATGGAAAGAGCTGTGAAGTGATGACTAACTCGCTATTAACGTTCAGTAAATGAGAAAAAGAAATTGTTTCCACTGAAAAATGACAGCTTCCAACAACGAGGGTGAGTAACATTGAAAAAATATGACAGACGTTTCCCCCTTTCATCAGTCTTATCTTGGTGCTAAATGTATAATTAAATCGACAACACTCCCGTCTCAAGTATTAAAACTGGTGATGAGATGAGGGATTCATTTGTGAAAAAGAGAGGCAAGAATAAGTTATTTTAATTTACTGATTGTATGAGGGCTGGAATGTTTCATTTGTAAGGAAGATTGGCAAAAATGGGTGATTTTAATCTACTGATTAAAGAGGAGAAATGTTTTTCCACTGAATAGAATAATCAAAACAATAACACTTCTTTAGAGGGGAATTGATATGAGGGCCAAAACGTGCATCATGCCATATACACACACTGACCAATTATTGTGGTTTGTTATTCAATACAGCGATGGATTTGAAAAGCAGGTAAGTAATTGGCGGTTGCACTTCAATAACTAATTTGCGGCAGAGCTAACACATGTCATGTGGCACCTGATACAGTATCTTGTGGCAGGCAGACTTCACAGGTGAGCGAGGAGGGGAAAGTAGGGCATGGAGAATAAAGAAGAAGAAAATAAAGAGGAAAATAAAAAGGGGTTAGAAGAAGTACCCGAGGCCACTTCATTGTCCACAGCTTACTAATTAGAAGAACGCCCTTGCGTCTCCAGTTATCTTTCTCCTTTCCAACTTTCCATTCGAAAAACCAACCCCAGTTTTATTTTTAATTTATATGACAATGCGGGAAAAACATCATGGAACATGACAATAAACTAAGATAAGGTATAATGATTGCGGCGGGAACAAGATAGGGTACGGATTGCAAGAAAGGGTGTCTGGAGTGGGGGGAGGGTGAGGGGGAGAATAATACCACCCCTACGTCATTGCCCAGCCTAGTGCCGTAGATAGGGACTAATTAAAACCTTTCTTTCACTCTTTTCTTGCTTTTATTTCCGGTGCTATTTGCTGAAACAACCCTCAGCTCTTCAATTTCTTCTTTGCTGCAGCTAGTCCTACTCCTCTCTTTCAACCGCAGACAACTCTCATGATAACAGAATGCAAAACACTCACACAAACGTTGCAATGACTATCATTGCATTGTTATCATCATCATCATCATCATCACCATCATCGTGCAACCGAATGTCATGGAAAAACTGAGAAATATAATGCAAAGTGCTATTTAGCATATCTTTCTACTGTTGGTGGACTACATTAATTTTTGTTCTACTAATTGGTTCTGGATTCAAAAAAGATTTTTTTTCGTTTCTAAAATATCATGAAAAACCTCTATTGAATATCAATTTATCATATTTTTAATTGTAAGTCGTATGGGAATAATGTAAGCACTTTGGAACTATAGTATAATTGGTGAAAAATTACTTTTCTAAAAGGATTCTTCTATTTCCTATACATAATGTATAATGATAATAATTATAGACTCTTCAGAAAAAGCTATCTATGGCCTGAAATGCTTTATTAAGAAATCTGGTTTATCAAGTGACCATAGATTATGGATTATTTATTGAAAACTTCAATTCACAATAATATCTACATGTTTTCTGAATTTTGAGAAAGATTGTAATAGTATAGCGCCATCCGGTTTGTGGTGGTAACTTAGATATCATGTTCGAAAATTCTTCGGATTACATTCAGCATTCCTATTGTGAGACAACTGAGAGAGATGCTATCTTTCGAATAAAATAAAGGTAACCTCGCCCTGACAGGATCATGAGATTGTATCGCTTTTCTGTTTACGGCTTCAAATTCAATGCATCGTTATTCCCATTCTGCGTTCTACGAGTCGAAGAAAATGAAAAAGTAATAAGAACAAGGTGCTGTACCTTGAGGCATGAGTAACAGGATGGGATGAATACTCCCGCAAATGCAATCATTGAAAGTCAGGATTCCATTGTCACTGGGGAGAAACTAAATTTCCATCGGCTGAGGTCAAATTCAACTGTAAATAACTGGAAATTATGATGTAGGCAAGAGCGTTTTTCAAATAAATACCGATGGATTAAAAGTTACCAATAGCGAGTGAAAATACTGAATTCGTCATACGAATGAGAGAAGTCATGAGGTGAAACATTCGAGAGATGATAGCCTATGTTTGTTTCGAAATATATTTTTCTATACATCCATCATATTTCCTCGCCATGAGTTGAACAAACTTCTACAGACGAGTAGACAACAATTCTTCTCCAATGGTGTTGTCACCTATATAATCACAATAATAGAAGGTGTTATCGTAGATATAATGGTCACCATTATAGTAGACACTATATACTTAGTCTATGGTGTTATTGAAATATGCATATTTTTAATATTATTGGAATTTCGATGTATCAGGAATGAGATAAATGTAAGGAATGATAGTAAAGAAAGATAGTTGGACTCGGAATAATAGCGATAAAATATGGGAATAAATGCCCAATAATATTATTGCAAAGTCAGATTGTGGAAACTATTCTGATATTTTCCGCTAATGTATAACAAATTGTTGATAATTTTCTTCATTGCAAAGTTAAATCTATCATAATGAAGATAAAAAATTCGTTCCGGCAGCTGGCGGTCGGAAAAAGTGCATTTCAAATGCAATTCTATGATGGCTCAAATCATATGACTTATAATGAGCTATTCAGGGTATATACGAATTCAAAGGTGCCGTTTTCGAAAAACCCATGAAAAATACAATTTTCGGCATATTATTCGCCATTGTCTCCGCCATTTTTGATCAGATTTTTTTCGTTGATGGCTCAAATTGTAGGGCATAATAAGGGTATTATACACACCAATTTTCAAAACAATCAAGTCATTGGTCGATTTGTAGTGATTTTTCAAAATTTTCATCTCCTAATTTCACCCCCTTCCCTTGGACAAATTTGGCTGGTTAACGAACTTGACCGAGATATTAACACTAATGATTTTTGTGCAAAATTCGGTTGCTCTCTGACAAGCCCTTCGGGAGTTATCGTGTTAACAAGAATCTGTACATATATAAATATATATATAGAGATATATGAATTTGAACGGACATCTGATTCGTGTTCTGGGGGCTCGAAAACGTGTAAAAAATATATCGCATCATATATTTGCGATTATCCGGTCAAGACCAATAGTGCATTTTTTTCAAATAAAATGCACTAGAAAAAAGAACATAACTAATTCATAATAATACCGACAAATTTCCTTCTTGCCTAGTGCTACTTATTAATAAGTTATATTCTATATGCTAAAATATAAATCTCAGTAGTCTACCCTTTTTATGAAATGACTCAAAAAAGATGAAACATGTCATGATAAAATGAAAATCATTACGAGGGAACTAAGATTAATATTTTATTAAATAAAATACAAATTTGTAGAACATGCTCGATGGTTCTAATATTCGACTGCAAAAAGTGTGAAACCGAACATTTATCTATAAGCAGATATCATTTTATTCACATGCATACTCTCCACACTTTCACAACACTCTCACACAATGTCCTTTACTACTCCCAATTTATTTTCTCACCTTCTTCTATCACACATATTACGTTTTCCTATCTCTCAATCTTTCTGCATCTTCTTCTCTACAAGATATCTCCTCTTTTCTTCCAATTTCCTGGCAACAGAGTGTCCTCACACACGTTCTTTGCGCTTAGCATCATTGTGGCCGCATTCTCAATAAACAACTCGATCCAGGAAAAAATCCTTCCATGCGTGACTAATCTCACCCTTTATAATATTCAACTATGAGATCGGCCTCTTTTGAGCTCCATCTTTATACTTATTTCTCCGATAAGATAAAATCTTTTCCGTTCTCATTCCTGATAATGAAATACAATATTCTCAATACTCTGCAGTAATCCTATCTTATTTTGATAACACTTATGAGAGATATTAACGGTTCATCAGCGGATTATCAAGATTCAACGTGACAGCGATGATAATACTTGAAAAAATTATGATTAAATAAAATATTCAGATATTTCAGAGATATTTAAATGTTCGAACTACCGATAAAATAATTAAAATGAAATCGATAAGTTATTAACTTCATAATTGTGAACTCATAACTTGATTTTATACTCCAATTCAATCCATAATTATCTATTTATGTCTTGGATAGATTGTTACATGTATGAATTTATCGAAACTGTGAAATCCATTTTTAAAATAAGCATACAAGCTGGCCCTTCTTATGATGTTTCCAAACTATATCCCCTACTGTATTTTCTTTCTTCACAGTATTTCTTTCACCTTTCTCTAACCCCTTCACAACCATCCCTGTAAATTGCTGTGTAATGTGTTTACTTGCACCGTAGTGCAGCTCCATTGCAGTGGGGAAAGCGATATTTTCTTTGGAAAATGAGTGACTGGCCCCTGCGAGGAAGCACTTGGAGCCAGACTTGGGGTGTAAACAAACAGAGGAACCCACTTTTGATACATTAGCGCGACCAGGAACTATGGGGAGAACGTACAATAGGCCCACCTTCCAATCTTGCCCGGTACCGGGTACTTATTGACGTGTAAAAATACAAATAAAGGACGCGAGTGTACTACACTCCCCTACTAAGAAGGTGCCTGTGCGTGCGTGTCGCCTCGCTCAGGGTGGCTCCAATAACAGCCATGGATTAAAACACCCCTCGGGGCGGTTTTCTTTATTAACGCCGCTGGATCCACAGGACCACCACCTTTTAGTGGTTATCCTAGCTGACGAGTATGTGGACGCTAATTCATTAGCTGGGATGATCGTGCGATACTAATCTCCAACAGTGAGATCACACCCATTTATAATAATGTACAAACATAATCACTCATTTTGGTATCGCAGGTGAATTATTATCAATCAATAGAATACTCTTTGTGATGGATTCGCGCAGGTCTCAAAGGGAAGAAATGGTCTAAATGGAAGCAGATCTAAAGAGGAAAAACTGAAATTACCTAGGTTTGATGAACAAAGAAGACTGAGTATAAATTTAAAATATCCTACTATTGAGTACATTCACTCTATATTCATAAAATACTCGCTTTTAAGCAATATTTACGCAATTTTTATGTAATAGAATGATATTCATGTGAATTCATACGATATTCAACATTCTACAACGTAACGTGCTTATATTGTATTCATAATATTTATACAATACTAATGTGTAAAAATTGTTTTTAAAAACGAAATTGTTCAATTATTTTCTCAACACTTTCTATTATAATTTAACATTTGTAGTACTTCTCCACGATATTTCAATACCTTATCATATTCATAGCACTTGATCCATCATCTACAGGCGTAAACGATCGCCGAAATAGTTGTGAGGGATGGTCCCGAGAGAACAATTAATTCTGATTGAGGATCAACAGTTGAGTAGAGAGTTGTGGTTGTCTTGCAGGACGTGCCAAGAGTTTCCGGCGTGAAGCTGAGAGAAACTCTCGAGGAAAGCTGAGGGAAACTCTCAAGGAAAGCTGAGGGAAAGTTGAGGAGGCATCTCAGCGTCTTGAACGCGATAAGGACACCTTGGAGATGGAGCTGAGGGTGCCGGGTTCCGCCTGGGCTTTGTCTCGGCACTCTTGGTCCCAGCCAAACCCCTTCTTCTATTGAACCAACAGCGGCTGCTACAATGGCGTGGAGGAAGGAATTAGCCGATTGAGTTTCCCGATCAACACCTCCTCCAACTTCTGACTTGTCCCAAATTACGCACCACTTCGGTGACTGGTCCTTAGCCTTTAATTAAACTACGGTTCCTCAGTTTACTGTGCTTCTTCCTTGCCCGATCCACCCCAGCCTCAAAATCCTGACCTTGATTACGGTACTGATCTATCACGTAAGTAATAAGTCACTAGATATTTGATAACAATAATTAAAGAGTTGAAGAACTAAAATTACTTGAAAATGGGAGATCTAGAAAGAAACTTTAATTATAATTTTAAATCGAGGGATATAATCGATTGATGAATATCAGTAGAGATAGAGTGGAAAATGTTATTTTAATCTACTTTGATACTTTTCGTAATCTTGACAGGTTCTTCGACAAATTTATATTTTTATATCTGAGAAAAAGAATTATTTGTATTTTCATCTGATGCATATTATACCTACTTCAAAAAATACTTTAACGTGATGAAAATTGAAATCTATCACTCCCAGAGGATTCAATCGATCAACACCAGTTCTAAAAAATAATTTACGTGCTGATAGCTGGCCATTAAAATAATTGTTCATTACTTTGGAAACGTTACGTGACTTCAAGCCCTTATGAATCCCAAGAGAATATCATGACAAAATATCTTTGGAAAGAATAATCCTGGGAAGAATGCTGATAGAAATGCTTTAGCTGGAAGTGCTATCATTTATTTGTTTAGTTCAAACTATAAAAGTATATATCTAGATCTTCAAGAGGAGTCATGATGAATCAAAATTAAGCTTCAAACAGTGTTCAGCGAGAATAGAATATAAAAATAAATAAAAATGAAAATATATTCTATTCTTGCTGATAGTGATAGTGGATGAGATTCTATGCTTATTAAGGAGAATGGAACATGAATTGAGAAAGGAAAAAATTGAGAATTATACCTGTAATATGAAGCCTCTAAAATTCTAGCAGCACACGATCATGAGTAAACCATAGACTTTTCTAAACATGGGCTATAATACTGTAATGTACCATGTAATGCGAACTGAGTATAAACAAGCTTGTGAGGTAACATTATTTCTCAGAGTTCCATGCACCAGGAATATTCAAGTGAAGTGGAGGTGAAGGATAGTGTTAGGCTACTCAAATTTTCTAATGAATTTTGATTCCACAATAAATTTTTGGTTAACTAGTGGTTGGAGCCGTATTGAGACGTCAAACGAACAGTCATTCACACGAAACGAGTCAGGATTCAGGATTCATTCAGGATTCAGGTGGAGGCCGTCGACATTGCAAATACAATTATTCTGATACTGGTCATGAACGGTTTTGCCAGCAACCCCATCTAATTGAATTTTTGTGGGCCAAATCGCATCGACTCACGCATAGAGCGCACGTTGCCTAAATGGGCAGCTCGCATGTTTCAACGCCAAGTCGAAGAATGTAATAGTCAAGGAGCTTGATGACCAACAAAATTATAATGAATTGGTCGCATGTTGCTGTTATGCAAAGTGTTCACAATACTCGGCAGCGGTAGTTTCAATATCGTAGTCGACTTGTCACATTCTGTTGGTAAAGCTAACGCACTGATTTTGAGGGTGGAATGAGAGCTCATTCAAAAATGTGTAGCCACATTCTTTTAGGAAATATTTTGTTATTAGTTTTGATTAGTTTTCTGGACAGGAATTCTCTCTGGAATTCATTGTGTCAAGCAAATTACATACTCACGTGTCTCCCACTTCTGAATTCGCTGGGTACTGATTGTTGAATATTTATAGCTTACCTGAAACAGGAGAAAAAAAAATTTTAATAATTGTTTAAAAAACCTTCATCAGTGTGAATTGAATTTTCAATATTTATAGCTTACTTCCAAAAAGAAAAAAATAGATACAATATAGTTTATATTATTATTGTTTCGTAATCCAATAGTGTTTTTCTTCATGTGGAGAAAGAATTTGAGTGAATCAGTTAGGTAGGATAAAAGTTATCACTAACAAGATTTCAGCACAGTTTCTTCAAGCAACAATATGACAAAGAATTCCAGGTACAGTATGTGCATTTCACATTTCGTATAGCTCCCCTTTATCCGAACAAAGCCCAAATGGATGCCTATAAAGTTTCTAAAGGATGCACAGCTTTCGAAGCTCCTTTGTAGTACGTGGTACCTGGCCTTTAGGAGATATTTTTTCTTGTGAAGGTTTCATCATGTGGGGCTACATTTTTCGTGAAAGGATCTCCCTCGCCGTGGTGTTTCCCTTCCTGCTTTGTCTCTATTCATTAGGATGCTCACGACACTTGGAGAACGCTCAAAGTACTTTGCTCTGTTCATTTCTAATAGAACAGGGAACAAAAACGTGTTCTTTTCATTATGTATTGTCCTCACTCCTCGATAACGAAGAAATGCAGTTGGAGACGATTGTTGAGTGAGGGATGGTCCGAATTACTCGAGAGGCCAAGTTCAAGCAAGGATAATCCAATGTACTGACATTTACCAGTTGAGTTACTGGATTAACCAAGTCTTGTAATATTTGCTCTTTGCTCCATGATTCCATAATCAAAGCTCAGTGAGTGAAGAGAAGAGAAATGAATGAAACGTTATAAAAACTATCATAAATGAGTGTTTAGAACGTGGATGACAATAAGAACTTACTAAAAGCTCAAAACAAGCCTATTGCTCAAAAGATTCCATAATCGAACGAATTAGAACGTATCGATATACAAACACATGGAATTCAATTAGTGGAATAACGTATTTAAATTCACAGAGAAAGAGATGGTGTTTCTCCTGTTTTTACAAGTTACTATTGTATTTATTGTTCAGTTTGGGTAGTCTTGTGTGGAATCGATTGTTCGTTCCAACTTTCTGAGCTATAATATAAATACATAATCAATAACCTATCAAGAAAACCATATGATGCAATTATTACTATTCAAATCTTCAGCCTTTACGATCTTACTTCATCAGCATTTTACAATCTCTATTTGGAAAACCATTACATGTTATTCAATTACTATTAATATCTTCAGTCTTCATGCACCAGCATTTTATCTTAATTCAGGAAACCATATGATGAAATTACTATTTATATCTTCATTTCTTCAGAATTCACCAGCATTTTACAACCTCCATTCATAATCTGTTGGTTTGGAGCTTGATTAAGCACAATGAGCTTCAAAATAGTGATCGTAATGAAGATTTTAATCCTGTCAACAGTGTTCACTGGAGTAGCAGCTATATTATAGCCGATTAAATAGTGAAAAGGGGGACTTGTGTGGAGAGTGAGCCTGGGTAGAAGATGTTTTAGTGTTTGGTTGTCCGCTGGAGGACTCTCGAGTCGACGTCGAGTGTGCTTCAAGCTGTTACCGAACACGTTACTGTAGGCAGGCTGGCTGGCTGTGGCTGCCACAGCTGGGGGACAGCCCGACGACATGTTATTGTAGTTGCTCTTGTTTACCCTACCAACGAAAATCAAACACCAACTTCACAACCCATTACAAAGTAACTACAGGATTGGAGGCCACTTCACCGAACCAACGGCAGTTCAATAGTTTTTCAAATCTTATAATGAATTTACTGGCAGTAGGGAAGAGTGGCCGGCTTCTATATATCAATAATTGAACTTTTAATATTCAACAAATGTAATTATTAACTAATAATAAATCATTATTATTTAATAATACTGTTGAAGAAATGCTGCTATTTTTTACAGTTTTGACAAGAAAATTTCGAAATTTCTTACTAAATTAACTTAAATAGTGGTTGGTGGATCACAGTCGACTGTTGGTTGATTGACAAACTTCGAGTACTAATATCTTGTTTACTGGTTGCTTCATATTACTACACATATCTGGTACCGAGCGTCGCTCTGATGCTACGGCCGAACTGTTAAATTACATAAATATGTTATTGTTGGAAATCATGGAACCTCCTTGTAGAAAATCAATTCAAAATTGATATGATAACCTCTCACAATTTTTTGACAGTCATGAACATGTGTTATAGACTTGAATGTAACTCCATTCACTCCAGCTGGATAGCGTTGGTCAGCTAACGATAACAGACATTATACGCAGTACTTGGGATTATGCCTGAATAAGGAATATTTTATTCTTTTATTAATCCTGCCAGAGAGTTTTCCCAGACATGAGACCTGGTGCAATCTTATTTTTCCATCACAGTTATATTACATTTCAAATTTTGAGGAAATCGTTAGAGCCGTTTTCTAGATCCGTAGTTCCACATACATACATACATACATGCAGAAATTGCTCGCTTAATATAATAGGATAAAATATTCCTTATTCAGGCATAATCCCAAGTACTGCGTATAATGGCTGTTGTTGTTAGCTGACCAACGCTATCCAGCTGGAGTGAATGGAGTTACATTCAAGTCTATAACACATGTTCATCAATCCAAAGTTGATATGATAACCTCTCACAATTTTTTGACAGTCATTTGCTCGCTTGATATAATAGGAATATCTGGTACCGAGCTTCGCTCTGAAGCTGCGGCCGAACTGTTGAATTACCAGTACATAAATATGTTATTGTAAAAAATCAAGGTACCTCCTTGAAGAAAATCAATTCAAAATTGATATGATCACCTCTCACAATTTTCTAACAGTCATGAACATGTGTTTTAGACTTGAATGTAACTCCATTCACTCCAGCTGGATAGCGTTGGTCAGCTAACAACAACAGCCATTATACGCAGTACTTGGGATTATGCCTGAATAAGGAATATTTTATTCTTTTATTAATCCTACCAGAGAGTTTTCCCAGACATGAGGCCTGGTGCAATCTTATTTTTCCATTACGGTTATATTACATTTCAAATTTCAAGAAAATCGTTAGAGCCGTTTTCTATATCCGTGGTTCCACATACATACAAACACACATACATACATACAGAATAATAATATTATTATTATTATTATTATTATTATTATTATTATTTACATACAGAAATTACTCGCTTAATATAATAGGATAGTACTACTATTGCTTTTGTGGATTCTACAACTAAGAGTATGTGGATTTCATGCTAAAATCCATATGTGTAGAATTCAAAGACTGTTTCATTTTCAGAATCTGAGTGAGCTCAAAAACAAATCCACATTCTAGTTTTCTTATTGAAATTTGTGTTGAAGGACTAAAAGAACGAGAAGGCAGCGACTTGAAGGGTTGGAAGCAGCTTACGGAGAGACAGCTCCTCTCTGATGCCAGAACTGAACAAAGGCTTTCGAGTTGGGGCTTTCTGTCTTCTGCCTTTCTGCCCCGGTAGCCCAGTTCAGTTAGTTGGACTCAATCCTCTTTCTTTGGCAAACATCAGCAGCCTCACGCACCACTTAGACTGTGTCTCACCCCGGACCACTTCTGCATAGTAGCTAAGTAAACGCGCTTGAAGAAGAAGGGGAAGATATGGAAGTTATTCCGAAGAGAAAGCAAAGTTTCTGTCTCGCGGGCAGAAAAGCATGAAATAATTGCAGAGGTTCAACAGATGAGAAAACGCTGAAGCAACCCCAGAACAGCCCTAAGATTTGGCGTCCATCCCACTACCACCGAAATTCCCCGTCCGTCGCCTAATGGAACTCTGAGATTCCGTTCCTTATAAAACTTCTTCTATTTTTCCATCCTCCTCTGATCAACGCTCTATTCTTCCCCACTTCGCTTTTCACAAGAAAGCTGTTCTATACAGTTTTCTTCTACCGTTTCCTCTTCTTTTCACCGAAAAGTCCATATATCATAAGCACTTTCTGCAAGCCGCAGCATACTTGGAGAGTGGTGCTCGAAAACAAAACCTTAAACACTTTTACACACACAGTGGAAGCGAAATCTGTAGTGAGAACAACACTCCTCCCAAGAGTAGTTGAGTATAGTCCTACAAATGAGAAAGATTTGCTAAAGATTCACTATTCCATTTTTGGATGGCAAGATGAGAATATAGAATAATTTATAATAAAAATTGTAATCCAAAAATATAGCTGCAATAATTCAAATGTATGTAGTCAAGTTAATAAAGGTATTAGTCTTGAAAATAATCATTTTCATCAATTATATGCAATCATAATATGTGTTATAATTGTTCATACTCAGCAAGAACATTAAAATAATTGAAATTCAACCCCAAAGCTTTTCTCGAAACACAAGATTGATTCAAAAAACAAATCAAACTTTCTATATTATGAACGGTTCTACAATTTTATTGGTTCGAAAGTTATCGAAACCTATGATAAGCTCGAGAAGTTTTCTTGCAGCCAGGTTCAAGACTTCCATGCCGGAGTGAAACACTTTAATTGTTGTTAATATAAATGATTCTTTGTGTTCGTGAGTAGGATTTCTAGAGGGTAAGTTTTTCGAGTTGGAATGTGTCGTGAGTGAGGAGGAGGAAGGAGAGGAGGAGGAGGAGGAGGAGGAGTAGGAGTAGGAGGTGGAAGAGGAGGAGGAGGATTTGGAAGAGAAGAGGCGAGCAAAGTTTTAAGTCAGTTGAACATTCTTGCGCCCCTGTTCTGGCGGAAAAGCCTTTATAATCTTCATATTCTATTTTCCCCTTTAGCAGCGCTGATAATAATGCAGAGGAGTCGTTTAACTGTTTCGCTCTGTTCGAGCATTTTCCGGTCGGATTATTCCGTGAAATGATTTTCACAGCGGAGGCAGCGGGCCCAAGACACGCTTCAGCCAACCACTCCTTTCTCAGTCACAGCTTTAACTTATTCTTCATATATCTCCAAGTAAAGTAAGTCACAACTCACGAATATTACGAGTTATCTAGATATATTTCATAGTGAAAATTCAGTATGTCAAATATTTCACGCAGAGGAGAATTATTCAATCGAATAATTGCATGAAAAAGAGTTCACCCTAAATTTGAAAAATGAGAGGACTAACTAAACTATTGTTTTTGGTTTATTCTCTTCTTATTCTAACTAGATGATATTCTTCTATGAGAAATATATTTCCTATTTATAGCGAGTATTAAATCAAGGGATTGAAGGAAATATATTCATTATTGAGAATCTAGGAGCTATAATCAACCTATAACCTAGAATCAATAATACTGTAGCATGATACAAGATTTTATTATGTAATGAATAAATATCTTGAAGTTTCCAATATTAAAATGCAGTGAATTCGATAGATTAATTATCCAGAGGATTGAAAATTCGATTAGAAAGATCACTCTGCTTCTCATAATTTTCCATAGAAGAGTTTCTTAAATCGATCATTTACATCTTATCTTTTGAAATTGCATCCCTCACGATGACAAAATCAATAGAGTAAATGGAGCAGCAAAATCATACTGATTGAGTTAATCGTAGCAAAGAAAATAATCTTAGCTGGACGCTTGAGAAGAGCTGTATGGGTCAGGTCTTTTCAATCTTGCGCCTTTCAACGTTCATCATATCGTTTCTTGCTCAGCGGACTAGCTGAGAACAGTTAAACAAAGCAGGTCTTTCAAGTCCTGACTTGTCAAAATACCCGTGACACTGTGGAAGATTCGTCTGCTGATAGCAGGGCAATATATACATCATTAATCTTCGCCCTATACAAACCCAATCTCTACATTTTCTAACCCCTCTTCCCCTAGTCAACAGCCTCCCTCATATCTCCCATGTTCTTTACCCAATAGTTCTACCCGAAAGAACACCCCCCTTCCATCGAACCAACTCAACACATTCTAGAAGAAATCATTAGATGCATTCTCCATCCAGACAACATCACGACGAAATTTCGTCGTCGCTCAATTGCTGCATATCTGAAAGGACTTCATTTTCTTTGGTGGTCGTCCAAAGATCGAAGTGGGTGTTAGCCATGTATGCTCCTAACAAAGAGTTGTGAGGGTCAATTTTTCATGGTAGGTTGTATCTGATCTAGCTAATTGGATAAAACAGTATATTGAATTTACAACAATATGAATTAATTTTGTACATTCTAAAGAATCATTAAATCTTCTGAATCAGTCGATACATCCTTCAGACAAAATGTTCTACAAAAGTGTGAGTTGATGAGTAGAGTAAGAAAACCAAAAGTGATTTGTGAGCAATCAGTCAATGCTAGGTTAAAATTCAGGGTAAGAATATTGGGGCATAGCAATAATAATTCTTTTTGAATAACAAATGCACTTTTGTGGACAATACAAGTGAATTAAAAAAAGAAATTGTTTGGAAAATTTTTAAATCAAATAAGTTTATTGATAAATTATTTTCAAACACTGAGAGTTAATCAATTTCAACTTGATACAGTAAATATTATTGTGAACAATCGAAAGCTCTCTAGAGAATAAAGTTTTATGTATGGTAAATTGGTGTGAATGAATAGGAGGAGAGACAAGCTACTGGCAATTTCCAATCTTTGAATAAGATTTGCAACATAGAGGTGGTGGCAGTCAGAGAGATTTGCGTTCTTTTTTTGTCTCGAGCCGGATAACATCAATCGACTGTTCTCACCTAGCCAACAAATATATTCGGAGAGGGAAACGTCGAAAGAGATTGCTTTTGCCGGGATTTATGCGAATAGCGACGGCCAGAATCGGCCCTTGATAGAGAAACAGAAATAGGATCGGGATCTGCGCCTTGCTGGAGGTGAAAGGGAGGGGGGTAAGGGAAACCTCCCTCTGATAAGAAGGGTGCCTGACACAGACAGATGTCCTCTGCAGGCTTAGCAGTCGCCAAGGACAGCGACCGACCACCCTCTCAAATGACGACGAACGAGGGTGAGCTGACGACGATCGCACGATTTTCAGCACCACGCAACTGATGGATCGTGTTCACACCGAATTTCAAAACAAAGCAAGACTCACGAAAATTGTAGGATGTCACTTACACCTCCAAAATTTAAATTCATTCTTATCGACAGAGAAAAAATGTTAGATAATCGTTGAGAATTTAGTAGATCATCGATTAAATCGAAGGATATAGACATAGAGTACTCTTGAATGGGATGGAAAGAAGTATTACCCTGATTCCCGAGGATGTGGAGAGCATTAAAGTCAAAATGAATTACAGTTATTCATTACAGTATTCGAAATTATAACTATTGTCTATGCCCTAATCAGATATGTCCTGATTGATATTGTCAACATGGAGATTTTCATACTCATCAAGTTATTCGAACATATTATCTAGATAATGGTTATGATAACAAAGTATAGTTTGGCAATTTCTGAGTTCTTTTATCACTATCATGGATAACAGTCAATAACGAACGTATGTTTGTAATTTCTTAACAAATTTTGATCGTCTATCTACAATTCAAGAATAATGATTGGAACTGAAAGATATGCTAGTCACTATCGATATAACTTGAGAGAAATATTGATAAAATTTGCATAACTGTCAATCTATTAGTATTGATTTAATGAAATAATTGAATCAATCAATAAGTGTTCAACATATTCCACTTGGACAAGTATTGCAGTTAAATTTATAGGAAACTCGATTCATTTGACGTATGAATTTTGGATTGCAATGAGGCAAGCGTAAGCTATTTTAAGTTCCTTACTCCACATACTACATTTACATTTACATCTACATACTACATTGTGTAGAGCTGAACACTGAAGCTTATCTTACCCCTTCACAATACTTATTCTCGCTTGGTCTACATTACAACAGGGAGTTATTTATAGGCAACGACAAAGTGATGGATAAACAAACCACAAATCCATTTCGCAAGTAGTGGAATGCCCCTTCGAACTGCAACCTCCATCTTCTAAATATGCTCGCACAATTTATAGCCGTATCGGTGCTAAGAAGAGCAGTTTCTGAATCGATACCAAAGGGGGAATTTCTGTTGAAAGTCACAAAAATATCGTCAAGAGCCACAGCAAAGGGGGAGAGGGTGAGGTTGAAAAAGCAAAGCGGCTCCCGTTTTCAGGGCGCTCCACAAGAAGCTCTCGCGGTCGCCACCATTACTATCAACACTACTACTCGTTGACTCCAACAGAAAAAAGCAAACAACATGAGGAGAAGGAGGAGGAGGAGGAGGAGGAGGAGAAGAGGTGGTCGGAGGAAATGGAGCACTCAGAAGTCCTGAACACTTAGCCGTTCAACGGGTGAAAGATGGAACAGAATAGATGGAAAGTCCCAAGCTCGTTGCAAGAAGCAAAAGAAAAAGCCAGCCAAGAATAAAGGTCGAGCTAAGATGTTCTTATCACAGGCCCATTAGAGCAGAAAGTGCAGAATCAGCGCTCCTCAGTTCCTTCTTCGTTTTCTTCCCACAAAAAACCCTTCATCACCCAAGCAAGTCAGTGAAAGGGTGGAAGAGCGAGTCCTGATTCTCCCTACTTCCAAACAGACTCATATATGAACAGTACAGTTGCCTCCCATGGGCGAGATTTTGTCGAGACCGGAAGAAAAACACGGGAATCAAGTAGGCACTGGAGCCACACAAACACTCACATCCCCACTAGAACTCCCATTGCCATATTTGCAATAATTATTGTTTCAGCTTTATGTTCCCTTTAGCTCCCTTTTTATTCTCTAATCTTTATTATTTTCCAAGAAGTCCTAATGGCATAATTTCCAAAATCTCGATATTCTTTTCTTTCTTTCATTGTAAGTTTCTGGTTCAAAAATTATTTATTCCACAATCATAACTCCGACATTAATATCTTGAATTTTTTCTTATATCAGTCCATCATCATCATCTTCATCTTCATCTTCATCATCCATCATCATCATCATCATCATCATCATCATCATCATCATCATCATCATCATCATCATCATTCGTGATCAGTCCAGTAGTAACGAAAATATGAGATAAAGATAACACTCAATTTATAACATTCAAGAGATCAGGTATTGAAAAATTAAGTTTTATTGAAAATTAAAGTGAAATTAAAGTTTCATTGAATGGGTCCCACGTCATCAATATCCACTCTAAAAATTAAAAATCTCATTGATAGTGTTTTGCCAAAATAAAGAACTCAGTCATGCACTAGGAAAGCAGAAAGGCGACACTGTTATAACATACCGGAAATCGCAACCGTCAAACGGACTGTTCTTGTATGTAAATGTGAGGCAGGACATCGGTACAGGACAAAATAGACACTACTGAATATGAATGATCCTCAATAAAAATTGGTGTAGAGGCGAAACAACAACGCACCAACTTCTTTTGTGCACCGCCCGCCAGCCCTATTGGAATTTGAAATTCGAGTCCCAGAGTGCAAACGTCTACTAAGGATGGAATGTTGTCGTCTGTCCCCTTTGTCAACTATCTCAGTAAATGACATGCCAAGTATTATGAAAAGTCTTACAGTATTCCACGAGACATTCGGAATGGAATACAGTTCATTCTGCTATACAGTCAAATCTGTCAAGTAAACACCACTAATATATTTAATGTATCACACGTTTCTTCATGGAGGACATTTTATGCTCAAGTTATAGTAAACTAAACTAGTAAACTTCAACTAAATTTGTTCGTCAATGTCTGCTATAATGTTATAGCTTCGTGTTTTTATGTTGTATTATATTTCTATTGAAAATGAGTGAGTTGTAAGTCAATCTTCCTCTTCCCAAATGGTTCATGATTCAAAACAATCATTGGCCAATAACAATACACTTTTTTAATCATGAATTGAAAAATATATTTAGATTATATATTTAGTTACGTAAGGATGAAAAATTATAATTGGTAATTTTAGTATAATTCCCTCAATGAATGAATTCATTTCGATAAGAATGAAATTTATTTAAATGAAGTTAAAATTACTCAATTATAATACTCCGACTCTCCTCTTGCAAAAGCAGTTTCAATGTCGCTATATCGAATTTAATAAAAAATAAAATACAATGCTAATGCTGGTGATGATTCTTAAAAATGAAGAGGAACTCCAGTCATAAGTTGACGCTGTGTTATTTGTGGCTTGATTTTTCCACGTTGAGCTGTAAAGCTCTGAACAATAGTAATTGTTGTAATCGAAATAGGCGTGGGCATTATTTGTAATTGGACTCTTCTCGTCTTTGTCTTGGGTACGGTTCACAACATTCTCAGCCCACCCATCCTCCATGTTCGAAACTCTATACAGTACAAGCATGGACTACAGGTGTACTAGCATTGTTGAAAGAATTGCTTATTTGCTGATGTATGTAGTTAAACTAAGGTTGTATGTAGTTAAACTAAGGTTTCTTTTTACAACCTAGTCTTTGAAATAGCATATTAGAAATAGCTGAACGAATACAGTCCTTTTTCTATATATATTTTTTACTTCATTAAATTGTTTACCAACACTGACAATTGAAGGAATAATGACAAAAACCCGAATTTTTAATGTCATGAGCCATGCAACAAAAGAAAATTATCTTTTCAATATGCATAGTTGGCACCACTAACATATAAACTGACATGTCCCCAGGCAGCCTAGGTGATTAATAATTGAGATACAGGCCAAAAGATGCCACAGTAACAGAAGAAAGAGAATAGGAGGAGGGAAAGAGACGAGTTAAAAGAAGGAGGAGGAGAAAAAGAAGGATATGAGGAGTTGGCGGCAAGCGGCAACCTGAGTTGAATGAATCGCGGCCCACAGCTAATTAATTTTTCATCCGATTTTATCTTGTGGCCACATGTTCCAGCTTCATTAAGTCATTGCTCTGTATTTTCACTAAAAGCAGATCACCTGCTTGCGTGAGGTCTTTGATCAAAAAGAGAACCTTGTTGCAAAAATCCATCGAAACTTTCAACAATACTTCATTTTTTCATGAATGACAAAGGTAGAATATTGCCCAATCTCCTCTTAAATTTTGTAATTCGTAATTTACGTATACTTCAATTGAACAATTTCTAATAGTTGGTCCACCACTTTAAGCATAGCTTCCTTGAATAGAAAGCCATCTATGCTTGAGCTATGAGACTTTTTTCTTCTTTATTTAATCACTGACAATTATGATATTTAAACTTGGATTTCTCAACCTGTCTCTCAAAGTTTTCAATATTTAATCAGATTGCTCTCTCGTATTTCATTGCTCCTAAAAATTGAATGTTATTCAGTTGACAGTTCTTTTTTCCTTCATATGTTAAATGTTTCAAATTCCAGTCTCATCTTCTAAATATTTTCTTTTGAATTATTTCTCCACAAAATATTCTATTGTGAAAAGTGTTTCTTTCTACTATAATTCAATTTCTTAAAAAATTTTAAAAAATTAATTTAACAATTTACTACTATGACATGTATAATGTACATGTTCAGGTTTAATCTTTCTCATCTATTTTTCAAAGTAAAAAATTTGAGTTTGAAAAACTATTGGGTGGAATTATGAGATGAACAGACGGCTGTGATTCATTGAAATATTTATCCGTAACGAACGTAACGAGCACGATTGATGAATGGTGATTGGAAGTGTCTTATCTCACAGATTCTAGTTGGAGGAGGACTGTCATGTGCCGGAAGGTCAATGATGCTGTCTTATCACAGGTCAACCCGAAATTACTTCGAAGACACAATATCCCAATAGAAATTTTGTTTTCCTCAATAACATGCTCTATTGTATAGCATTGTTAGAATGATGGATAAGGATTTTCTCTCGAATGAATTTTGATGGTCGATCTTGGATAAATCGAATGAATTTTGATGGACTCAATCTTGGAACCATATAAATTAAAATTTTGTACATAGAATTCAATAATTATTATGGAATACGATAAGAGTGAACATTAGAATACTAAATAAATGATGTAATTCATCCTACACATACAATCTACAATTACAAATGAATGGAACTTCGTTTTGGTTAAAATTAATTGATGAAGAAAATGTTATTCATGGTTAGATTTTAGTTTCAACCAATTATCTCTAAACTGAAGCTAGGATATTCTAAAAAACATCTTATTTCATGGAAATTATAGACGAGAAGAAATTTGATATGGATTACTGATAAAATCTGATTTTCTGAAATAAGATCGCTACTATTAAATAATTAATTGCAAGCCTAATTTGAATTACTCCCATACGCTTTATGGAAAACCTAGAACCTAGAAGGATAACGATCCAGCCATCCAGGTATAATATTGGGTTACTGGATTGAATGGATCCTCGTGTTCATCAGGTGAATTATTCAACGAAATCCGATACTTTGAAGAGGAAATATGTAGTTTTAATGTAGCAGCAGGGGGAAGATAAAATGCTAATTCCCTTGAATTTCACGCATCGAACAACTAATTTATTATTTTTATTTGCATTTTTTCATTCCGAGGATTTAATGTTGATATTATCTCTACTTTCATAATGCATGAAACGCCGGCTTATAAAAAGTCACTCGAGTTGCTATAGGCTAACGGAAAATACAATATGGTCTAGAAACCTCTACCTTGACCTTTGGATGATTATTATGGTTTCCCAATTGATATAGGGTAGGTTTATAGAAATATTTTCAAGACACAAATGCATTCTTCCTATCTCCAACTTCACAGATCCACTAAATCAGTGCAAATTTTGAAAGAATTTCATATTATTGTAATCATAGTTGGAAAGGATTCTTTCAGAAGACTAGAAATAAAAGTCAACCACTAGAATCGAGTGGAACTTCAATTCAATTTGTTTAGTAGTTGGTAGAAATTTTTATGGATCCGTGGTATACTAATATCGCGTTTCATTGAAAAAATTACACAAAGCACTAATGGTACACTAATGGGGAGGATGAGGGTCAATATTTGAGAGAAACAACATTATCCCATCTTAATTTGAATTTATTGCCTTTATAAACAAACTTCGGGCAGCGATAAAATCGACATGCGGGTAATCCTGAACAGGTGAGATGGATTTATGGTCAAATATAAAAATTATGAGAAAGTGGTGGATATGCAGAGGAGAGTGAAAATAATATAAAATTAGCTGAAACTTAGACCCTGATATGCGGGTTGTTTGTAAATTTGATGGAATAAATTGGCCACTGAGGGAAATGCATGTGATTTCCGCCATATGGAGGAAAGTGCTTACTCAAAAAAAGAGTTTTACTAAACGTGTTAGACATGGAAAGAAGTTTCGTCAACACCTACTAATACATCAGGCTCCACAACTGAAGCTCTCATAGACTATGACGTCATCATAATTAGATGGACGGTAGATAGACAAAATTAGGGCTCTATAAAAAGGGGATAGACCAACACCTACTAATACATCATGTATTAGTAGGTGTTGGGTAGACGCACGGTCCGCCATTCTGTGGTTAACTTTTAGCGCCAGGTTTGAATTCATATAAATATTTTTGATGATAGAGACGATCAACAGATGTTTATCAAGTTGAGCAAATGAATTGAGTCATTGTTTTGAAATCTTGAAGGTTAATTGTGTCATATAAAATGGTTCATATTGCTTTGTATCAAATTGCAAAAAATATAACCATTTTTATCATAAAATTGAAATTCAAAAAATGAAAATTTGCCAGATTCTGGAAGATGAATCAAGGTTAAAATTTTGACTTCAAAATTACCAGACTGGAAATTCAATGCTCTGTGAAGTGAGTATAATTTTTTTCTAACATGATTTTTATCATTAATCATATGTTTGACTGTCGAATTGGATGAATTCAAACCTGGCGCTAAAAGTTGACCACAGAATGGCGGACCGTGTGTCTACCCCCTTTTGGGCCCTAGACAAAATAAGAGCCCTAATGTTTGTTTACTTTTTCATTCAATCCCATTCCATGTGATACAAATACAAAAAACCGACAAATTTCATTATTGCAATCTTTCGCATTTATCGCATTGAATAGAGTTCATTCATCATTTTCTCCAATTTTTTTTTTGTTCAACAAATATTTCAATACAAGTTTAAATATGAAATAGGCTACAGAGTAGAATAGTTTTGTGATGAAGCTGGTACTGTAGGTACTATACGGTACTAACCTTGCAACAAGTTATTTTGTTCACGAATGTGAAGGTAGATTCTGGTAGGTAATTTGGAAATTCATCTTAAAAAGTAGGTAATAAAGTAAATAGCTCATTCTCAAAAAATTGATGTTTTGTAGCTCAAGTAGAGAACTCAATTTAAGCTCTATTTTCTGTTTTCAAAAAAAGTACATAACGCAGGTAATTTTATATTAAAACTATTATAATTGATATGAATTTGAATTAGCAGTTCATATAATAAAGTACCTACAACATTCCGTCACCTCTTGATTTGATATAATGCTTATACTTCTTGTTTCAGGTATGAGAAAAGAGCTTTGATGGAAAGGATAATATTGAAGTAGTAAAGAAGCTCACAATGAGAAGAAAAGAGCTCTTTTGAGAAATAATAGTGTAGTTCTTCTGTGCTTAGGGACGACAAGAATTAATTTTCAGTACCTAACAAAGAATTTGTGATCAATGATACAAACCAGATAAGCATAATGCTCAAGCACGTAGGATGAAAAATAAACATTTTCAAAATTGGAAACGTGAATCAAGAGAAATGAAGTGCCAACTATCAATTGAATAGGCCTACTGGCTATGGTGATAGAGTGTTAAAACTAGAAAGTGTAGAGTTGTTTAAATTTTTTTTAAACGGGTCCAAGAACGCATAAAAGTGACTAAAAAATAGTTTCTGTTAAAGAATGCAGTGGAAACCTAGTTATACTTGGAATTATTTCTTATATGAAATTTGATGTGTTAGTTTGAGGCAATATGCATTTCAATGTCAACTGTCTATATAATATCAATAAAGTGGAATGCTTTTACAGATTTGGATGCAAATTTATCTGTTTGATGGGTTTCTCTGTTCCTCCACCACAGATTTATTTGTGAATCAAGTCCCTATATGTGATAAGCCTCTTCCCTATAAAAGAGTTACCCCTGATTTGGTGGTGGGGTTGATATTCCTTCAGAGGCTTATCACTCACAAATACCGATCACAGTATTACTTATTATAATTACACATTAGATATTTTATTCCACATAACTTTCAGACTTATAAAAAACATATCCTAGATTTTTGGAGTTACTGCAAATTATAGTTACCACTCATCAAGGCTGATAATGAAAAAAATTGATTATATTAATCCAGCTTTCCATTATTCTTATATTATATATATCCGTAGGTATATCCGTAGCTAAGTATTTTAGTTAAAATGAATTGAATTCGTAAGGCTGATAGCTCTATTATTGAATCAAACGTATCCAGCAATCTAAGTCATGAATAAATTATTGCATTTGTGAAAGAAATTGCTTCAATTCAAATTAAATACTTCTAAATGAAAGACAAAGTCTTTTATTAAGAGATAAGAATGCATTTCACTCATTAGAATATCAATGTAGCAAGGAAAGTTGAAGAGTTTACAGAGATATGACAGGGAACTTCACTGTTATTCTACAGAAAATCCATCTACTAGTTATGACGTCATTAAATCAGTTGTGGGGCCTGATGTATTAGTAGGTGTTGGTTTCGTTCCTTTCATAAGGAAGGAAGTCCAGTGAGAACATATTTAAATATGAATGCTGTCAATGATGCTGTCTTATCACAGGTCAACCCGAAATTACTTCGAAGACACAATATCCCAATAGAAATTTTGTTTTCCTCAATAACATGCTCTATTGTATAGCATTGTTAGAATGATGGATAAGGATTTTCTCTCGAATGAATTTTGATGGTCGATCTTGGATAAATCGAATGAATTTTGATGGTCGATCTTGGATAAATCGAATGAATTTTGATGGACTCAATCTTGGAACCATATAAATTAAAATTTTGTACATAGAATTCAATAATTATTATGGAATACGATAAGAGTGAACATTAGAATACTAAATAAATGATGTAATTCATCCTACACATACAATCTACAATTAAAAATGAATGGAACTTCGTTTTGGTTAAAATTAATTGATGAAGAAAATGTTATTCATGGTTAGATTTTAGTTTCAACCAATTATCTCTAAACTGAAGCTAGGATATTCTAAAAAACATCTTATTTCATGGAAATTATAGACGAGAAGAAATTTGATATGGATTACTGATAAAATCTGATTTTCTGAAATAAGATCGCTACTATTAAATAATTAATTGCAAGCCTAGTTCAATTGCAAGTGAAGTTCCCTGTCATATCTCTGTAAACTCTTCAACTTGATGTATTAGTAGGTGTTGGTTTCGTTCCTTTCATAAGGAAGGAAGTCCAGTGAGAACATATTTAAATATGAATACAGGAAAATATGATGAGTTACTGAATACAATATTAGATCTTTGTAAAATTATCAAAGAAAGACAATGCAAACTAGTTCTGCAAATGGATTGATTCCTTCGTTTTTTAAAATCTTTGAAATGAGGTACTATTGATAAGAGACAATGTGATCGAAGAGAATTCAACTTATAATGACCACATTTCTTCTCTCAATTTTTACTTTCTGAAACCCTTCTTCAGCAGTAGTTGTTGGGGAAGATCAAGCTTAAACAAACTGAACATCCAACTAATCTATACTACGTGACTTACAGTATAGAAATAGGTTCCAAAAAATCACTCTTTTAGAAGAAAAATGATCTATCAAAGATGTTTTTACTGAAACGCATTTCTCTGGGATTTTTTTTCATTTTCTCGATGTGAGAAAATGTTTGGCAAGACAATGATATACGATAATTATTAATGTTGGCAGTGACTTACCAGGGTCTCCGTGGTCCAGACTCTGTTGCGAACTGGGTTGCTGTGAGAGGGGCCCTGGCGTGCCCCCCGACCCCGGCGACCTCACGTCGTCGTTCCCGTGGCCGCCATACGATAGCGACGACGAGGGCGGTCTCTGTTGAACACACAAAAAACATAAAATTAGATACAGTCAGTATTTAAAACTATGACAAGCAAGCGAAGGATATTATTTTAAGGTTATTTATTATAATAAAATATTATTAACTAATTTATAAGACTAGTTTTAAACAGAGCTGAGGGCAAAAATTTAGGCGGTTATGTCTGCTCCTTGTGAGGCACTGTGCGCTCCAACAGCTGATGTTGTCACTTAGCTACGCCTAAATGATGTTTTGAAATCAAAAGAAGCAGACATCTTTACATCAACTGTTAGTAAGTTACATCACGTACAACGTACAAGAAATAGACGAAGCTGCCGAACTTTTAGGTGTCAGCTACATCACCTATTATATTCATATAAAGGCTAGAAACATCGGGTATCAATCGGTCTTCAATTAATTTTTTATCAGAAAATTGATTTAATGAAAGAAAAACTAGATAGCCTGACTATATCAATTGTAACATCCATGGATTGAGGTTATGAGGCCAAACTGGTAGTTGTCTAGGTCTAGACATACTTCAATGAACTTAAATGTAGCCTACTCAAATGTAATTGAATGTTCAAAGATGTTCGAAATCGACTGCATATTCGTTAGCTGCTCCTTCCCTTTTGTAACACATAAATGTTAAATAGAAGCATTTCATTTTTGATCTTCTTTAAACCTGTATTAAAAACCCTGTTTCAAAATAATAACTATGCTGGGGATTTGATTAATCTCATAAATCAAAATTTGTCAATTTTTTAAATAAATAAAAGTCGCACGTAACGTAGCATTCCTTCACATTTGTTTCTGCTATGAACCAGGTCAACCTCTAAGCAAGAGCACCTAGAATCAAAGCCCTATATTACGATACCTGACACATTTGATGCTATATTTTCATATTTTCTTGAAGCTCACCGCGACAGAAAGGAATTTTATTTATGAATAATTCAAGTGGTTACATAAAAAATGAGCCTCATCTTCGGCGAGTGATCTCCATAGCTAGGGCTGGTCCCTAAGGGTTGAGATAGTGTAGCTTGTTTTGAGTGCAGGGTGGGGATGAGTGAGGGGGTGAGAGAGAGGCCCCAGGAGACGAGGCGACACGACACTTCACTTAGGTGTCTCCGACAATTCGCCTGTACACTTTGGCGGCACCATTTATATTTCAGATAACAAGAGACACTGATATCTACTTAGGCGCGTAACTGATTTTTACAACTGGCTGTACACAGTACCAGTGAGGCTGCACGGTCAGTTTGAGATGCTCCCTCTCCCTTACTCACTCACATTCTAACCATCAATGGATTTCACTTGTTCCAATCAAGACGGCATTATTAAGTCACCCATTGATCAGGACTGGTTTCCATCTTACTCACTTGTATCAGAATAAGGTGCCTAAATATTCTTCTAAACCATTATCTGTTTCTTCTAGTATTTTTAAATTTATTCAATTTGTTCAAGGAATACTAGTAGTTCTGTGAACGGTAGACCTCACGAAATCACCCATGTTCCCTCCATCATAAAAGCACTGTCTGTCTTTACGGTATTGATTCCAAAAGTCGGCGCGAGGAAGTCAGCAATGCAGTGGCCACAGTCACGCTTTAGTTTTATCGGCATCAGTCTGTCACTATGGCCACAGCTGGTGCTACATACATACAATTTCATCAAAATTGAATACATGAAAATAAATAGTGCATGCCACATCAATCCTTTATTTCAACTTTAAAAAGTCAGCTGTATCCAATCCAAGTTCATAATAGATCACCTCAACCCATATATTTCCTCCTAATTTTTCCCCAATTTCCTTCACATTATAGGTATAGAGATTGTATGCCCGGTTTTTCCAAGCATCCTCAGACTTGAGGGACCCTGGAACTTGGACGAATCGTCAATAGAACACCAGATTTTTTTAAAAAATTTTTAAGATTGCTGTAGGCTTGTATTGAAATTCATTCTTCTGGAGCGTATCTACATTCTTATTTGTTACATACGGTACTCAAACAAAATAATGATATTATCATCAGTTCAAAGCGAGAACATATAAACAGGACCTCCTGAATACCTCCTGGTATTTATTCAGTAGCCTACTTCCAGTGTTTGCATGCGATTATATATTTTTTGAAATGACTGAGGACACAATAATATTATCAGTTTCAATTTAGAGAAGGAACAATTGATCGTTGATTGAACTGTTGAGATTGATCGCTGAAATGTCTTATAATAGAAAATAAAAGAACGGATGGAGTAACTTTGAAAGAAAAGGGCCTATATTCTCAAGATAATCCATCAATGATATCTGGATCATCCATTGAATAATTTTTTATATATTTATTTCAATTTTCCCTTATAAAATAAATGAAGATACTATATTTAATGCTCAAATAAGATATTTAAATAATAAGATACTTCAGTCATTTGTTTTTTTTTTACTATTGGATGAATGCATAACCTCACAACGTACCGACGAGTAGATATGAAGGAAATAACCTTAAAGAAAATGTCAGCTGTTCTGTTGACGATTCGTCAAAATTTTAGAGTCCTTGGAAAACCGGGCATCAGTTTCTGTAATGTTTTCCATCATGCAAAACGTTCCGATGGTTGGCTGTATCCACCGTTGACGGTCGAACAGCTGTATCCAATCACAGCTCTTGTTGTTAGTCTGTGGTCGACCGTCGAACCGTTTCGCATAAAGGAAAACTTACCTTAATATTCTGAAATATCTCAGCTGACTTCAATGAAAAAATATCATCTGAAGTAGAATTTTTTGAAATGCCATAATATCACATGTTTTAGTAATATCAATAATCATATCAATAATCATGTATGGAGTATACCTATATCAGACAATAGTTGAATCCTTTTTTCCTTTTTTCGTCCTTAATATGAAAATTGTTGGAAAACCTTACATATACATCAACGCGCATTTTCAAGAGGAACATCCCTGTCAAATTTCATTGGAATGTATTGCCGCGTTCAGTCGTAAATGCGGAACATACATACAAACATACATAAACATACATACAATCATACATACAAACATACATACATACAAACATAAATCACTTACGTTCGGTCAATAATTGTTCTAAATTTAATAGGTAAGATAAATGAACTTTTATTCATGTATGGAAAACAGGAATTATTTGTTTTATCAAGGAAGTGTGAAGCATTCATCATTTAAGCACTTGAATCATCCAATCTAACAAAACTTGTCAATAATACTATAAAATGTAGAGGAACAGGGATGCACCTTGACGGATCTATGAAATGTAGAGGAACAGGGATAATGAGTATATATATCTAATTATTCTGAGGTGGTGTTGAAGCCTGCACTCACACGCAAGCACACGCGTTGAACGTAACGGAAGGGTTGAAAAATATTATTCATAATGTAAATAGGTGAAGCGTGTGCCAGCTAGACAGTTGATATTCAAAAGTAAACAATGAACAAACTTGGCAACAGCGCTCAGAAGGCGTGGCCTAACAGGTGAATGGTTGTCATGGTAACCGATACACGCTGATCGTTAATTAGGGAGTAATTCAGGTGCAAAAGCATCACGGTGCGGCGCGGCAGCCCTCGTTTCAATAACATGCAGTAGTATCGGATGGTCTGGTGACCACATGGCTCAATGGCACGTTCCCACCTATTAAATCAAGCCGATAAAAAACTCTACTTTATTGAAAACATGCCCAGCTACCGAAATCACTATCGGTTACTACAGGATGGATCCCACAATATCCGGTCTTCGTAATGAATGCGTTGAGCTTTAACAATCCAAACATTCAGGTAGCTTACTTTATTAAACTTGGGTTGTAATACCTAGGAGAAAATTCGAAAATATTATTGAACGGTCTTACTGTAAAAAGTGGAATTAAATTATTGCTGTTAAAAATGAAAGAAAATGATGGAGAATGTGATGCAAATCATCAAAGGAACTGCTACAAAAATAACGAAATAACAAAATTGGCTTGAATATTTTAAGAGAACACTGAATTTCATGCACTCTCATGATTTGTGTTAATGTTAATCATAACAATTGATGACTTTGAGCAGGAAAATTTTTTGTATAGGGAGATAATCGAGTTTTCTTGTTACGAATGTCTTATATGCCGCTTCTACTCGTATATTCTTGTAAGGAGGGATTAATTGGGATCTGGAAAGGTGAGTTTTAGACTCACCTAATAATCACTTCACTCCTCACTATTTTCAATGATAATATACACAGTATAATTCTGTATGGATCACCACTTGAAGTGAACAGTGAATAAGACGAATCTGAAGAACAAGTTTGTTGGAAATGGGTAGACAGACAGTTCGTCAATGATATGCATTTTTGAGTTTTAATTACAATTGTAGTTAGAACACAGCTCATTTACAGTCTATTCGGGGCCGTGCCGTTGATCATTGAATGAGGAGTATTTTTTGGAGGGGGGGGAGAATAAGGATGCAAGGCGACGAAGGAGAGGAGAGACTGATAAAGAAGGCATCAGCCGTAGTGGCAAGGTCAGGTCTCAAATAATAAATCATCACGCCGCTGCCTTCATAATATCGCGCGTTGTTGCCATAGTTCTCTCCATGCACGAAAGCTGTTCCAACGTCACTACAGTGTTTCTTCTCATTTCGTCTCGTTTATCGTCTTGATTGAAATTAATTTAAAATATTTCTCAACACCACGGTTGTTTGTGTAAACGGCAGCCAGCCAGCAACTGACGAACATTGTCTCCACAAGCGTCTCAATTAATCCTTTACAACACAGCACACACACACACACGGTTTTTAATTGCTGTCTGCTCCAGAAGTGAAGTGCTAACAGCCTGGCATTGTCTCACATCGCACCAATTCTCTTTCTCTTCGCACCCGGCACCCGTTCTACTTTCATTAACATCGCCTAATAGCGGGTTGTCATAGCAATTGAGCAACTCGGTGATTGACTATCTGAGCTTCCTTATTGAATAGATAAATATATATAGAATATTGAGCACTGTACTGTCTCCTAGATGTTAAAAACTGGTGCAGATGGAAATTCTCCTAAATATTTATTTCAGCTAAGAACTGATAACTAATTGCTACTTATTCGTGACATTTTTGTATACGTAGAACTTGATAGATTTTTTTATAGACTTGATACTTTATAAAAGATATACGGTAATTAATATTAGTCAAGAATGATCAAGTATGAATAAAATCTATTCTCTATAAACTTCAGTTCAGAGGTTTGACTCGAGTATCAAGTGTGAGGATTCATTGATTTCCGCATTACACTGTCCTCTTTGAATAAATTCTAGAGAGGACAGTAGTAGATGTAGCATGAAGAGAACACCAATTTCATGACAATAGCACCAAGTATTCTAGTATCCGTGGCACTATAGCACTATAAATTTAAAAGTTTTCGAAAGAGCTCAGGAGCATTTCTATGCTTCCAGAAAAACCATGTTCCACTTATCTATTCCACTAAAATGTTGAAAAATTAGTAAAACGGGCAAAATGAAGCGATCAGCAACAGCTTATGATGCGTTAAATAAATTCAAGCAGTTGTCGCTTCACGTGAAGACAATTTTCGTTAGCGCCGGACAGGAGCTAGTGGCTGTAAAATTTTATTGGTCGGTTCTCTTAGTAAATAAAATGCGCCCGCCTCTACCAAATGTCGGGGCAATGATTTTTACGACACCCCTAGAACAGGGCTACCACCGTCGTATAGGCTAACGACACACGACACAGATTTGCTTATCGACTCTGAAGGAATTTACTCAAGAGCGAACGATCGATTCAATATCCATTCGGGTGACATAAATTGATAATAAGTTTCAGAAATGAACTAATTAGAAAGCCGACATTGAAGTGAAAAATCGATTTCAATTAGTTCGATACGCCCTGACCTCTCCTGGAGATGATTGTGAAAGTGATAAAACTTATCATAAATAAAATAAGAGTAAAAGTAAGAGTAAATAAAGTACGAGATAGCGCATAACGATTTCCGAAAACGTTTACGAGCTTCCCTTGTCACACAGTAGACAGCGCCACGGTCTTAAACAGGCTCTATTTACTACTCAAAGTGCTATTGAAAGGATTAGGGTGGTGGCACATAAGACGACGTTGTCCTCCCTATTTTCGGGGCCTCTCTCCCACGAGATTTCTCAGTCCCTTTTCACTTTCACCCCAAAACCACCGCAAACGGAAGAAAACATCTCAAATTTCTCAAATCGCTGGAAGTTGGGAGCGTAAAAGACGATGCACTAGATGAATAAAACGTGTAGGTAATGTTGAAGCCTAATACAAGGAAGTGATTCGGGAGAAACAATTACAAATTATTTTTCAGAGTTCAAATTCGAAAATAAAAATAGGAGGAAAAAATATTAACGACATTATAATTATAATAATTGAGCTCAACGTGGATCATGTTTTACAGAAACGAATCTTATAGGCTTACGACATGTAAGATAGATATTTTTATCAGAAGCATGTGATCTACCTGCATTCAAATGCGATAAATTTAATATTAAATTTCATATATGTACCTCAGAAATTTCAAATTGAGAATTCTCCAAGTGCCTATTTCCAAGCTACAAGCTTAGTTATTAAAAATGAAAATATCAGAATGAACACCAATGATTAAATAAATAAGGTCGGATAGAAACTCCAAAACTATCACTTTATCTTTCAGCCCGGCGTGAACAATAAATTTCAAACCCAGGAAAATACCTTTTCACTGTGTAGCTCTGGCAAAAGTATGGCCTGGCAGGAGATATCCATCCTCATGGGGGTTCTTGGTACATAACTTTCGATTAAAGTGAATAATATGATATAACAGAGAATATCATAAACTATTGACAGTTGCTATAATTTGTTGCTGTATTTGTTTACGAATTTCATTCATTTAACCTAACAGCGTTTGCGACTAAAGAATTTAGAATGACTTAATCGACAATAAATTATTTGTGAATGTAATAATTCTTCATCATGTTATCGATGTCTACTAATGTGCGAATTATTAATGCAATTTCGATGATAATCGTACACTTTATCCATTATTTGCGGCTGAACAGGCACTCTCATAACTGGCCTATTGATAACCAAAGTGTTGTAGTTATCTATGTCGGAGCTCACCAAGTAACCAAGTTATATAAGGACACCGGACAAAGTGGTATAAGAGGGCCGAAGTCTTCCAGCTAATGTATTTTACATGTTTGTAAAGAGTATGGCTGATAGTCTAATGTCTTTGCATAAAGTATTGGTATGACTTTGAAGGTGTGAACCGTAACTTTTCAATAAAATGCATACAAATCTATACGACATTCTTCAATGACGGTCAAATCTTGCTTCAAACTGTTGATATCTTTTTAAGACTTCTCATAATTATAAAATAAATTGATATACTACGGTGTAAAAGTGGTTTTTGTTAATGGTCAGAGTTTTCTCAACGCGATACTGTATCCTTATCCTTATTCAATAGTCATAATATGTTAATTGAGTACAAACAAGGAATTTAATACAGAATTGAAGCTTAACCAGAGCAGTGATATACGGTATAACACAAAATGCTCTTCCAATCTTGCCCAGAGAAAAACAGTTATTGATAAATATTCTTCGGCAGATATAAACGTTGATAATTTTCATGTGCATTAATTCGTTCAAAGATTAACATGTGAGTCTGGGTTTCACAATATGTGAAGTGTGAACTGTTCAATTAGATAAATGACAGAATAAACAAAAATGAAAAAATCAGAATCAAGTATTATATTTTTAAATAATATTATAGTTTTGGAGGGTTCCTTGGAGTGAGCGACCAAAATTGATGAGAATATACATGCTGATTAATGTGCAAGTGATTAATGGTAATTTATTGAGGAATGACTGTGCCACATAATGTAAAGTGTTCAATTAGTTTTGTTCCAAGAGCTAAAGTGTAGCTTAATTTGTTGAGCCACGCTCTACTGCAGCAGCAAGAACAACTAAATAACCATCAGCTACGTAATCATCAACGAATTATAGCAGTGCGCATGTGAAAAGGTGAGGTGAGCGAGACTCTTGATGATTGTATGAAGAAGAGGCTCAGGCGAAAAGAAACCCAAGAGTGTTGACGATAAGGCAAAAGTGTACCATGGAACCATCTGGTATGCGATACTCGTCTGCTCGTCATGCTCTCTGTTCTTTTCTTTCATTCTTTCTTCATTTCTCTTCATCCTTTTCCCCTACAACTCTTCTACCTAATGACGTTTTGTATCACTTCCTTAATTGGATGCGCATACCTTCTTCTCCTCGCACCATTCCCCAACAGTAAAGCTACAGCTGTTTTTATTTATTTCCCCTCACCACTCTCATCCTCCACTATCAGCTCCACGTCATCGTTTTCTCCAAAAATAATTTACATAACGAGGCTTATCCTCACACACGCACACACTTATACACTACATGTTACCTGATACTCGACAAAAAACCTCTATCGGCTATTTACATGTAAAGTATACGGTCTCAAGTTGCTTGTATGTAACCTTCTCCCAGGACGGGAACGAGTGTTTCTGATTGAAAAATGTTCAGCCTTTGAACATAATTTAAGCACATTATTGAATGCCTTTTCCATCAAATACCTGTTTGCTCATTGAAGCTGAAGAAACGATTCGGAGAATCTCAGATATGAGAACAAACCCAAACCACCAGTTCACATGGAATGGAACCAACTTTCAAAATTCTTCCCTCTATCAGTCGAGTATGCATACATTAAAAATTCTGTTGCCTATTGCTCAGAATGCTTTCAGAGTCAATGATAAAGCAGAAATATAACACTATCGATTTTCATGGAATCAAACACTACGCTAGTAGGACCATCCTAGTCCAGTATACTTATTTATGATAACCTACTCTTCTAAGCATTCCCTTCATTGTACTCACATATACGTGATTATATTTTCAGTTATCAATAAAATAAGTGAAAGGATTACTTATGCTACTATATTCTAGACATAGATACTATATGCTCTGTGATAATAATACTGTATCCCCTTAAAGAAAACTATTATGTAAAATTAGGCCTATATTTTAATTTACATTAAAACCAAAAAACTGTTTCCATTTTTTAAAAGATAGTATATTGAAAGAATAAGAAGACTTTTGATGCAGATATATCATAGTGGAACGGTTATGAGAAGGGTGGAAATTCGGTGGGGTGCATGAAATATTAAAGCTAGATAACAGGAGAGCGGCGCGTGTGTGTGAGCGACAGAGCCGCTAAGGAATTCCTTGTGTTGGTGCGCTGTTCCTTACCGAGCATCATGAATAATTTTCGCCGTAAACAAGGCCTGCCTGTCAATCAGTGTCACCCAGCATAAATATTTCCCCTGCTGAGGAGACATTGCGCTCATGAATTCGCCATAAACATCGCGCAGACCCCTTCTTTAGCGGGGTCCGGGTAGGACAGACCCCCAGTGACTGCGGCTCATGGTGTGTGACCACTTTGACCCGGTTTCTCGGATGTGCGTGTTGTCACAGTAATTAAGTAAGTCAACACCCTCAAACGATAAGTGGATTCGAATTTGAGATGACAAACAGCAGATTTCTCATTTCTCTCAGAAAAATTCAATCATTTATCGTTTTGGAGTTTTTGATTCGCTCCTCCGTCATTGAAGAACTATTTTATACACTATGATAGAGTAATTACTAAAAGAATAATGGATTCATCAATTATAAATCATGTTCTCTCACAGTCTTTGAGGTTCTAATAAGTGAATACTGTATGAAAGTATGAATATTGTGGATCTGAATCGAAGAGCCACCATGTAGCATGGACAGGGTAGAATTAAATAATTTATTCTCATTCATGAAAGAGATATAATCATTGTATCAAGTATAATCATTATGAAATAATATAATGGTATCTTATCTTCTTATTCTTCTTCACCCATTATGCCATTTTCACGGCGTTGGGAAAATATCATAATCAAGATATTATAAAGATGGAAGAACTATTAGACATTGCAGTATACCAACTGCTGGATAATTATATTAATAATTAATTCGAATCACAGTTCTTCCATCTTTAATACCTGGCCAGTCAGGCTAACATCAAAATTGAATGGGGCTTAAATTGATGGCAATTGATGGGGCAAAATTGAGGAGAAAGGTTAAGCCACTCGGCCGGCAACCGAGGGGTACCGGGTTCGATTCCCAGTCCGGGCGGAATTATTTGAACAGCTTCATTCAATGGATCTCGACTGCTATTTAGTACAATGGTCGATATTTGCTGTTGCAGTAGTCCTTTGTCTATTTATATAGCAATAAATGGTGATTCGAATTAATTATTGATATATTATAAGGGTATATATTATTAGAGTGACGAGCTTCATAATCAATAAACAGCTCTATACTCTGGCATCATAAAAGCCTGTAAAAATACAATAAATCTTTTCTTGACAATCGACAAATACTTCCAATTTCTAAAATCAACTTTTTATGAAATAGTTTTATCAATTTTTTAATTCGAGCTTTATTTAATTAAAAAAATATTTGTGTATTTGTGCTGGAGCAAGCTGTATGCTAGAAACTTAAAATCTCGCCATAGGTTCTTTGGTTAGTACGTGCGAGGGCGTACCAACACTACAATGACAAGTTTAAAAGGGCGTGTTATGAGAAAACCGGAAAGAAATTTTTTTGCCTCGTATAGTCGATTAAACTTCCAAATGAGACCCACTGAAGAGAACTGAATCTCGATGGAGGTGGCTCAGCATACAATACAAGAACGAATCACGTATTTTGTGAATGCAAAAGAGTTCGTCTTATTTTAAATTGAGATTTTCTGTTTTTATTAATAATTTTAAAAGTTTTTGAAATAAAAATGGTAATGAGGACTGTGATACCCTTGACTTGGTTCGAAACCAAATGAGGTAAGAGCATATGTTGAGCATTAACATTCTACTGAACTTATTCGGTTCAGGATACCTATAGTCTGTCCAAGCAAAGAAGACCAAGATGGGAAAATAACTCAAGCTCGATCAATATTCGTTCAAAAATGTGAGCATTAACATTCTACTGAACTTATTCGGTTCAGGATACCTATAGTCTGTCCAAGCAAAGAAGACCAAGATGGGAAAATAACTCAAGCTCGGTCAATATTCGTTCAAAAATTATCAATTTCATCTCAAATTGTAGGAAACAATTTGATCAACTATTAAGACCCCATTTTCAATTCTTGAACAAATATTGACCAAGCTGGAGTTTTTTCCTATCTTGCCAAAGGGTCTTCTTCGCTTGGACAGACTATAATTATTCTATAGATGTGTAATTGTGATAGGCGCATGGAATGGATAGAAAAACAATAGAAAAATTGGCCATTTGATAAGGAGAACCCAAAATATCATCCATCGAAATTGGAATTCTTTCTCAATAATTTTATCAATATTTTTGGATTTTTAATTTTTTAATTATAATTTTATTCACAGAAAAAGCAAGTAGGGTAACATGATACATTGCCATTCCAGTTCTTCCATGAGGACTAATCAATTATGTGAGAATGAGAATGAGCGAGCGAGTCTTACAATATTCAATCGGTCGATTGCTTCCCTGTGAGAATACTTTCAAGTAGAGAAACCGATATATCGCATGCCAGCCAGGTACACGCACTTCTACATGCAACACGCATCTTATTTCGAACGCAACAAACGTCCACGCATCGACGGGTGCAATTAAAGCAATGTTAAACCAAACCCCCCTCACCACCTACATACATAATAATGTCAGTCGTATAAATGGTTTCCACTCTGATACATATTTCGAGATCATTCATTCACTATTATGAATGGAGCTCTTCCACTTCCACAGACAAATAATTCCTATTAACTTCTACGCTGTGCATATAAGATCTCAGGACTCATAAGAACAACTGCAAATAGAGATGAATGATAGAAGAATTATTAAATAGTGCAGTACACCAACTGCTGTAATAACATTAAAATAATAATTAAAGAGATGAATGCATGCTTATATCTTTCACTGTGCATTATACAGTATATTAATATACATATTTATAGATTTCAATATTTTTAGAACCAGCTATTCTGGCGAATTCAGTTGTAAATTCAATGTATTTATCACAGTTCATATTTATTCTGAATCCCTCTGAATAGAATTACTCTTATTCATTGAAAAAAAAAGATTAGTAAACTTTTCAGAGACAAGGAAAATGCAGTTATTGTGACAATTGGGGAACTAAGAATATAGAGCCTTCAAATAAATTAGAACGATGGAGTCTATAATAATAGAAAAAAACTGTATTAATTTCATAGTCTGTGGTGGAATTATATTTCACGAAACTTTTTTCTCTAGTTACAGTTGTACTTGATTATTCAATTACAATTATTATACTGAAAGGGTCTATTTAAGAAAATTATTGGGTCCATGCAACGCAGAGAACATATAACTGTACACTGAACTTGGAAATTTATATTGCATGGTATAGTGCAACCGAACCGCAGAATAGAGTTCTAGTAGAATAATTATCTAAAAAGAAATATGTTTGGAAGTCTGGTATTGGAGCTTGAAGAGATTTTTTTAGCATTTCATTCTTTTCTTGAAGACAACATCATGACTTTCTCGAAAACAATTCCATCCCACTGCAATTATACAGAAGAACACTCTCTAGCAGATCCCAGATCCCAAGTTTATAACAGAAATAAAGAGAGAAAGAAGTGTTTCAGTTTCAGTGGGTTTTCAGCTGTCACGTCTCTGTCGAAAACTAAGTGACGCACAATTTATGGCTGGAAGGATAATGACAAAGGAGTCCATTGTCAGTTTTCAGGTAGAGTATTTTGTCAAAAACTGTAAATGATTTTCTAAACATTTTAATGGGCCGGCCATAAATCTTGGCTTGCTAGTCAGCGTCTGCTTTTTCAGTTTTTTCTGCTGGCACCTTTCTCAGTCAATAGAATACGGATTCACACGCCCTTCGTTGTAGCAAGCATTCTATCCCAGCACAAACACATAATGATGCAGTATTATTCGAAAATTCTTGTCTTTCAGTCATGAAACAGTTTCAACTTCAAGGTGGAATAATTAGACTTACTTTTTGGTAGGTTTTCTCTAATCAGGTTTCTACTTTTTTGCTCCCCGTCTTAGAAATATTTCCAGAAACACCGCAAGACGAATATTATCTATAATAGAATATATCTATCTATAATATTTTCTGATATATCTATATTAGAAATTACGCCTCAGTAATCGACTGTCTTCCTCAATAATTCAATAAAAATATTAATGTTCCAATTAACATATTAATATTCAGTGCTTAAAGTAGGAGATATTTTTTCATTCCTTTTGCTCATCTGTTCATATCCTTGGTTCGAAGTTGCTAAAACTAATAAAAGACTAATTTTACAGACTTAATCTTAGTTAATATGAATATTTGTTGAGAATAAAATGGGTGCAAACTATGGATAGAATTGAAGCAATACATAGCAAAATTATGGTGATGATCTATCAATAATTTCTTACCAGCATCAATCATTTTTTTCATTAGAATAATGTTTATGATGGAAGCACCGTGGTTGAACTTGTCTCACTTGAGACTTTAACCACAACATAAACGAATTAGGTTCACATTTGCTAGCAATCGGGGGCACGTATAAAACATCAAATTGCATCGTCTAATTGCAATTCAAGGGTCAGTTTCAAATTGACGGAAATTATAGTTGCTCGTTTCTGACAAAAAACCTGCGGGCGAAAACATCGAGCATCAAGCAGTAATGTAGGAAAAGGGTTAGGAAGTTAGGGCGAGTAGGGCCTCTCCGTTGATCTCTCTTTAATCGCAGCCTGAAGCTAGCTATCCACTCAAATGACGCACTGCTAGCCTTTTACTATATTCAGCAACCACAGAATACAGAATTGTATTATGTGGTCGCTGGCTATGAGTATTACTTTCAGATCATAAAATTACAATCATATTCTGCAAGTACTTCAACATAGCAATATACTTACTTAATTTCCCAACTTACTGCATTTCCCAACTACAATAAATTTCAAAATTACAAAAATATCTGCAAATGTATTAATGTGTTATCATCCTCCGATACTAAAACAGTACTCAAATTTATTCGAGTAAATAGATATCTTTCAAACCTCAAAAATTGAATTGAACTGAAGCTGACATGTTAAAGAAATATATTGCAACCTACGTTTTTCCACTCATAATGGGAATCGGTAACTTACTGATTAGACTGCTACATTATCAGATTTGAACCCAGAAAGTTAAATGTGGGAGAAGCTAATGAATTCGTTCTAAAGGTTGCCCAAAAAATATTCTAGAGTGTTGTCATCACCCCACTTGTGCTGATCAATCATGAGTCGGCCTTCATTATCGAGAAGAGAGTTAACGAACATTGGGAGTTGGGACGATTCGCCCCTGACTAAAGAAAAAAAACATCTCCCAAACATGTTGGGCGGACAGTAAACGTCAAGTCATGCATGTTTATTGACCCTCGAGTTCTCTCTGTTGCCTGCATCTTAGCTAATTATCCGATCTCTTTTGACGAGGCAAATCGCTTCGAATTCTTTTCACTTCTGTTCTTACGGTTTACATTTTTTTGTGACTGAGTCTTTTAGTTTGTGGCTTTGGGGATGATTAGAAACAAGAGTTGTTCGAATTTAGAAGTCAAAGAAGAAGTTTGGTTTGAAGTGAGGGTGGGTCCAGGTGGACGAGTGAGCGACCGGAAGCCTCCAGGGGCTGCTAGTGCCACTTCCTTCACACATGGCCTCTTTCCTACAGCATAAAATAATGAATGCAATACGTGCATGCTCGCTAGCTCTGTGCCACTGCGACACCCCAACAACTATGCCAATGCACTTCAGTCCTTCCCTTCAACAACATCAAAATCTAAACAAATCATATCAAACTTCAAAACATATTACCGATCCAATTTGCTAGCCAATCAATTAGAAAAAAATGTTGAACTAGAAGTTCTCACAACCATGGATCAATTAGAAATATATCAAGAAATCGGTTATAGTTGTCATACCATCCATAAGAAAATCAAGTTACCATAAACCATACAACCAAAACTTGTAGCTTACTACATCAATATATAAGATTTGTGGTTGGGAAAACTTATAATTTGATATTTTGGGTAAAGTTGAGAAAAATTTTATAAAATCCATTTGTCACAGAACACTTTTGAATACTTGCGTGCATGAGGGTTATTGTTTTGGATAACTTTCACAATGTGAATAGGGGAAAATATTTTGTCATGGTTAATAGGCTCTGGACGACAACAATATACCAACTTAATCGTTGATAGTGAGTTCCCATCTAAACGTCTTAACCCCTTCACACGGCCTAATGTGGAGGTTATCCAGTAAAAGTGCATGAAAATAAAGAAAAAATTCTGGACTTTACGTGGAGTACTTTTCAGCAGCCTGGTAGGAGGCAGGGCAATACCGCTGTTAACACAAACTATAATTGATAAGAAGTTAAGAACGTTCTCTGGCTAACGGCTAAGCTCATGCACTTTTCGTATTTTGCTGTTCGCCTTACTCCTTCCTCGTCTAGCTCTTGCACTCTACCGGGGAAGGCTAAATTAGCATAAGAACGGAAACCAGTCTGATAAAGAGCCCCCATACTTTGCAACGCGTGGACAGGTGTGATAAGGTTCGTGAACTTCTATACTAGCTTCTAGCTGGAATATTTCCGCGCTGCAAAGCATACTGCACACAGTCGACAATTAAAAACATATAGATTAGAACTCATGAGTGCACATTCTCGGGCGTGTGCTGGTTCAATTTTAAGCAAAGAATTCTACTTGAAAAGGTCAAGGTCCCTGAAATCAGTCAATTAGACCCTTAAGTTTCTATGTGACTTTGTATGGAATATAGTGACTTTTTTATAGAATAGAGGGGTACCGTGTAGAAAAAACACATTCCTTCTTTGGGAGCTTATTCATATTCAATATCCAGTATCCAGGCATAATTCGGTAATACTTCAAACTAAAATAAATCTATTATATGAGATATATAGAACCTATATGAGATTCCAGTGAAAAGAGAAGTGGATTACTGTATAATTCATGTTTCTATTATACGAACACTACTTAGGGTTCATGATTTCTAGTTGAAGTTTCATTACCTTTCATTTATTCTACTCAAACCATGTTCTATGTGACAAGTAAACCAAATCTCCTCATAGCATGTTCCGAAGTAACAGTACATTGTAGGTCTTATATTGCTTATATTTGCACATCGTATCGATTTACATAGCGATAGGTTTCAGAAGGGTTTGCAAGTATTGTTGGAATTTCTGATTTGCAAATGAATAAGAAGAGGGTTATCGTTTAATGAATCGTACTCAGTCGGCCATCCCGACAGGCCGTGACGAGTGTTACCAGCGGACCGTGACGAGTGGTGCTGGGTCCCATTTTGTAGTTGGCCCTCCTCAACGGGGCCAGATGTCCCCAAAAAACAGCTACCCCATCGAGCAACGTCAACTTTTTCGGATTCCCTTAGCGAACGATTCGTTCCACATGTGACCATTCACGGAAACTAAGTGAACAATTTCACATGGCGTTTAGTCAGCACAAACAGCAGTGCATTCAAGAGAAAAGGAACTTGGGTTCATAGATTTTTGAAAAACTTGGAGAGTAGTAAAAAATTTTATTGGAATGAACTTAACATGTAACATGTTAAATTCAATCAATCAATTCATTTAGCCAGAAGGTACAAGTTGATAGGAGCTTGTTATTTTGGATTTTATAATCATTAAAAAATGATTGATACATTGAAAAATGTGAAACTATTTAATAAATTGTTAATTTTGAGTCAGGGTAGCTGCATGGGGTACATTACATTTTTTACAATTATGTAAGTGTAAAAATTGAAATTCAACCTCAGGATGTTTCTAATAATTTAATATTTATTCATATTAGATGCATATAGACACAAGGACTATAGTACCAGAATGAACAATAAATGCGCGATGACAAATTTATTTTATTCAAGGGAGAATAAGTATGAGCAGTTTTATTTTAAGGAAAACTAATAGCATTCACAAACCCGAGCATCCACAAACCCGATGTATTAGAAGAAATACTAAATGTACAATCTCGTTGAGTTATGGAATAAAACGATTGTCATGGTGTTTTATTTTGGAAAATAACAGCTAGTAATGCGAGTTGTAAAAGCGAACCAGACAGCTATGTGAATGGCGAGGAGATGAAAATTTAAAAGCAAGGTAGAGTGATAAAACTTGGATGCCACTTTAAAAGCTGTAAAACACAGAACGTTTTTGTCGTCTGCGTGAAAAGTTTGTCCCGAGCAAAAGTGATTGTTGAGACGGTATAAAGTGAAAAAAGTGAAACGGAATGGAGGCAGAAAGCGCGCAGGGGTTGTGAAAGTTGTTGCGGTAAGGGAAGGTATGATTTTGAGTGAATGTTGCCAGTAACTGAAGAGAGAGCGAGAGAGTGAGAGACGATAAAGGATTCAAGGGTGGGGGCAGATAATAGAGGGTGGTCGCGTAAAACAAGAACAAACTGGTATGGTAGAACAAGCGAGGGGAGGGGGAATAATAGTGTCAAATAAGGGGTGAAACTTTGTTTCTTTTGTGCCACTATCCATGAATTGAAAAGAACAGGACGCACTGTCAACTGTCACTCCCATGTTTTCAGCATGCAACGACCGCTTTTATACTTCTATCTATGCAGATGCAATTTTTTCGCATCTGGCTGATCAAACAAACGTTTCATTCTCGTTGCCGGCGTAAGCGTAAACTCTAGCTTGCTTTCCATGACGGTGATGTCAATTAGTTTCAAGGATTAATAATATATCTTCATCTATTTGAGATGTATGTTATAGAAGAGATTGAAAACTACTCTGGTGGAAATTTTCATAGAGTTATTATTGTGAAAAGAGAAAGGACACTTTTTTAACAATCAGTTTCTTGCAGTCGTAAAAATGGAACCATGTGACCCAGCGATACTACTGTACTATTCTTTTAAATAGAGGATTATTATTAAATTTCAGCATGTTAAAAAAAAACTATAGATAGTATACGTGAGTAAAAATATATATATTCCTACATTTCACCAATATATATTTCTCAATTATATATTCCTGTATTTAGTGGGTGATTCATTCATGAATAAAAATTAGTAGATGAACGGTACTGAATTCTTCAATTCCAGTGGAAATCTTATTCTGATGAGAGTTAAGCTCGAAATATGTGATATTTCATTTACATTTTAACCTACAATTCAAATTACAGGGTACCAAATAACAGGCACTATTGATCATGAAAATGGGATGACGCTATTTATAATAGGCCTGGCACCAGGTCCTATCTGGTTTGTGTGTGTGTTTTTTTTAGGGATGTGACGAGCGTGCGTGCGTGTGGCATGGTCTCCCGTGGACCGAATGCAGTACAGCAGAAAAAGCTGGGAGATTATTGCGAGGTGTAATGCAGGGTGCAGGGGGGCCAAAATTGGCCGGGCTGGTCTGCGAGACCCCCTGCGCTTGTTTATCCAAGTGCTACATGCCCCGCTGCGTGCTAAAGCGGTCCATTGTGAACGCAACGCACTACTCCTGCGTTCGACACAATCAGCGATCCCTCATCAGCGCCCCTTGCCAGTTCCACCAACAACCTTTCCAATCCCCTTATTTCCTAACTTCAAATGGCTCTCAACAATGAACGGATGTCTCTATTCCACTCAATATTGTTCTTGGAAAAACCCATACAGTTCTTATTTGTTTGCGAGCTTTTAATCTTTTTACATTCTATGAGCCTACTCTATAATGTCTATTAGGACTAACACATACAAAATTTAATAACTTATACAGTATTTGTAATAGACACTTTATTCTTTGGATAAAGTTCCCGCAGTACTGTTTCAATTTTGTTCCTAGACTTTACTTCTTATGATAATTAATAGTTATTAAGCCTAATATTTTTCGAGTTTAACAGTATTTCTTTTCTTGAAATTACCTACTATTTATCTGTTTGTTAAACAGCCTTATGAAAGGCCTACGCCTACCAGCTGGTTGCCAGTTTTCATATCCACTCCACCCACTCAACCAACTATACTACTATTTACTCCACAATAAACAACGTTCACCAATGTGTATAGAATATAGTATAGTTAGTATTCTCCTACTAACAAATAGTTTTAGTGAACGTTCACTACTAACTATAGACTACATCTTAATATACAAAACCTTGCTTTATATATTTTTCATAACTTTTGATAATTCCAACCTAAACTTTTATTTCCTCTCCCTTGCTATACGATATGAAAATTGAAGTTGAACTTACGATTGGACTTGAACTAGTTGGTAGAACACATTTTACGAGAACTCACCTGAAACAGAACAGAAAATAATTAGACAAATTCAATTGGGCTTGTTACTAAATTGAGGTAAGCATACAACATTGCAAGCATTGCTAAATTGAAAAATAATACGGAATTGAGTACCACATTCCAAAATGTTGGATTATTTTACAGATTTCACGAATGTTTTGAATTTAAACTATTGGAATAGATCATTGAATTGATTAGAATATGAAAATTATTGAATTAAAAATGAGTGAACAAGATAGTATGAGAAATAATTGCAATACGATTCTTCTATGTATTTTAATTCATAGTAGGCTGTTGGAGAAAGATATCTCTCAAGACAATATCCATTAAAATTGCCTCTCGAAAGCAATTGCTTCAAGAAAAATAAATCTCTGAGACATAACAACACCTATCTGCAGCAGATTCTTCCATGATATTAACAGAGAGCATCTTTGCAGCAGGTTACGGTGATGTGGAGATGTGTGTTGTGTGATGATGGTTGGGCGCTGACCTCTGTAAGGCATTAGGTAAGGACGGCGAACTTTATTGTGGTCCTCGATAAGGTGTAATCCATCATAGCCGTTCCGGACATGTCAAGGTCACAACACCAGAGCCGTCGTTGTCCTCTTCACTGCATCCAAACACACGTCTGTCTGTCATTGTTGATGATATCATTGACGATGATGCTGCTGCTTTCACCTGTCGTCACAGTTATCATCTCTCGAGGAGAGGAAATTTGTTTTCGATTTGTATTTTATAAATTTTTCAATTTTATTTTGAATATTCAATCCTTCATTCAAATTTGTGACAATTTCATTGTAAGAAGTGGCATATATGCAATAAGTCTTGATAAGATTCAATCAGTTCAATTACTTTATTTCAAGGGTGGAAAATCAACTATATCCTGGTCCAGCAAAGAAGACTTTCTGGCAGGATGGGAAAATGACTTCAGTTCTGCCAATATTGATTCTAAAATAAGAAATTAATCTGCTCTTGAATTGTAGAGCAGAATGTTTTCTACAATTTAAAACCAGATTTATAATTTTTGAACCAATATTGACCGAGCTGAAGTCATTTCCCATCTTGCCAGAACGTCTTCTCTGCTTGAACAAACAATACCAGTACAGTAGTTACATTTATCATTGGAACTATATAAGTGGAAAAACAACCACTTCTACTTTGGGCAGAGTTTCTAGATCTAATGCAATTCAAAACAAACATTTGGATCACAATCCATTTGATAATTGATTATGGAGAATTAGATCAGAAGAATTCTATAATTAGAAACCCCTTATGTATACCACGTATGTATAGTGAATTTCTGTGTAGAAATAGTATCTGGTATTTCAAGGGATAAGCACCCGTTGTTATTATTGGTTCCCTTGAGAGGGCGATCAAACCCTCTTCGGAGAAAGCATACCGATCAGAAATGATCACTCTTCTATTCCTGTCTTATGATCAATCTACCAATAATTCTATCTCTCTTAGAACCAATAGCGATCCTATCCCTGTCACACGATCGCTCTCCCAACTCTTTCTCTCAGAGAGCGATCAGAGCCTAGAGAAGATGCCTATCGCAGGAGTAATCACGTTAAAACATTAACACTGCAACAAAGAAGTACAATCGTGGGGTGACAGAGCGTTATAAGGGGTGGGGTAGGGGTTGGTAACACAATTATATGCATTAGGCTGTCAAAGTTGATTCGAGTCAAATGGAATATGTGCGTGCAAGAGTGGCAGAATTGTAATGTGTTTGGGGTGGGAGGGGGTGACTATTTCCCCCCTGTACAAAAACCCCCAAATCCTTGCGAGGGTGATGGGTACCTACCAACCGGCTTTTGACGAATTGGTGGGCGGTGGTCAGGACATTTATCACTTAGCGAAATTTCATTCCCTGGGTATTGCATCGGCGCCACCCACCCTACCATCACAGCAGCATCAGAATCCTTCAAGTATTGCTGTTCGCTTGCGGAAGAGATTGCATTGTATTAGTACGAGCCACATACCGCAGTCGGTCCCCTACAACTTGGAGGGACCGACAAATAGATTAGTTGAGTGCAATTCCTACTTTGTCTCTTTCTTTGTAAATCGCTCCTTGTTGACTCCCAAAGTGCAAGCGATTCTTTGCATTGCTGAGGGGGAATGAAATATGAGATATCTGGTGGCATAAGCAGCTTCTGCAGAACACTCACCTCCTATACACTCAAATTTTGAATTCCATATGAGAGTAGAAGATGTATTCAGAAGAACTACGAAACAACTACAGTATAGGCAATTTAAAAATAATGACTAATGCAATTTCTATTAAATAATGTTGGTTTATTGAATATTGAAGAGAATGTCTGAAGTTATTTTTATTGAATTATTTAGATTTATCAATACTAAAGTAGTTTCATATATTTTATTATCCTTATATTTATCATTCACAATTAGGATCACAATTCTTGGCACCTTTTATAACATTTCTAGCAGCATTACCAAGTTAATCTAATAAAAATATTGGGTAAAATGCTGAAAAAGCTGTATTCAGTTGACATTGAGATGATAGTGTTGTGAATGGAAATAATGAAGGACATGATGTCATTAGATAACGAATGGAAACCTGCATTCCTATACTTAGTAGGTACTGTTGTAGATTGATATGTAGCGGAATATCATATTCGTGTTTAAAATTGTTCTACAGATAGGTTACACCCAATTTACCATATTTATTACCATGAAGATTCTCAATCCATTCACGTGACAACAATGAACTAGGAACTGTATCAGAAAGAGACCATGGCCATTCGTTGTAAGAATGCTCTGATGTGAATAGCAATTTTATTGTTCAATGCAGAAAAATCGAACACATTGTTGCGAGATGTTTCTAAACTCGTTCTACACAAATGCGGATGGGAATAAATTGCAGTCATGCTCAGCTGCGGAAAATAAAATAGAAAAATTCGGTCACGTGATCTCCTGAACACACGCAGCATATCGTGATGAGAAGAACAACTGAATTGGAAGAGAAAGCAGCGGCAGAATACGTGGTTTGGATTGGTCGAGGGAGACAATTACTATTGGCTGTGATTTGATGGATCTCATCCATGAATTCTTGGATCATGCAGCATGAAGCATCGATGTTATATTCTCAGGAATAAGCAAGTGGAAAAATACCATGCCCAAGGTTTTAATTAATAACAGAAAAATTGGTCTTGTGCGGTCAATCTTAGAGCTTAAAAACTAACAAAAATCCTCCACTATTAGTTAATCCGAAAGACAGAAATTGAGACATCTCTCAATTTCACGCCACAGTGACTACCACACATAAATAAATATTATTGTGGTATTGTAAATTTTCATTTGGTTACGTAATTTATAAATATTTCATAAATTTCATAGATATGAGAGTAGAATGTTATTGAGGACACTTTCCTAGTTTCTTGGAATGTATGACATTTACGAGAAAAATTGAAATAAGACTAGTGCCAAGTGTATGCATACACATGTAAAAATACATTCTCAAGAGCGCTGACAATTCTCTGCACTTGAAAACACTTCACAGTATTGCACAATAAAATTAAGATCGTCTTTCAAATATGAAGCTGCCTGTTTAGGATTTGGAAGCGACTTGCAATGTTAATTGTGACAGCTCAGTTGAAGAAGTTGAATTACCCCAATAAAACTCTCATAGCTTCCACAACAGGCTAGAATTAGACTACAATTCACTACTGTTTGTTCAAAAAAAATTATCCATGTCTGTTTTTGAGATAGACTTCGAGGAAGATTTACCAAGAGTGGTGAGCAATTTCTAGAAAGTTTTCTGAGTAATCATAAAAAATTAAAGTAATCAAGAAAAATGATCCTGATTGAGGATGACGTCGGTGTGGGTATGAGTGTACAAACGGCAGCCTTTTTAGACAGCCGTTTAAAACGCTATAAATTATTACCAGCAATAAAACGGGTCACATTAATTCGCGAATAAAAAAGTTAGCTCAGATTGAACACTTGACACGTCAGTTTACACCTTATCTAACGGCCTATTCTCATTTTATTGAGCACAGTATAAAATTAACAGCTCTCTACAACAACAGTGCTTGTGTGTTGTTGAGAGAAAAAACGATAACGTATTATCATTATTTGATGTGCACTAGAGCTAATGACGAGGACTCCCGTTCAGCTGCTTGCCTATATGGATTGGCAATTGCAGGCTATATCAAGTGGCTTCGACTATCAAGTTGTTTTTCTGTTCAGTTCGGTACAACGTCTTCTCTACTAATAGATAACCGACGTCCTTCGTACAGTTGAACAGATTTCACGAGAAGTGCTCCACTTGAGACAACAAGATGCTCAACATTTACATTATCATTATTGTTTTTTGATGTTATTGAAACGATAGTAAACGTGTTTCACTTCAAGAACTTCCTAATCAGGTCACTGTACTCCACTCTAAGAATCAATTAGACATTGGAAAATAAAATACATTTTGGTAAACTAGATTATTTACTGATTTCGATAAATATTTCAATCATGTACATGGAAATGGAAAGGATGTGATCTATTCTATGGTTGAATTATGTTTCATGAAAAATAATAGTAGGTACAGAAAAGAAGATGACTTCTGACTATTGAAAAATATTGATAAAATTAAGAAATAAAAAATTCATTCAAAGACTTAAATCACCACAAAGCCATGCTAAAAATATTGAGATTATTTATAACATGTGATAATGAGAAAGATAGGCCTCCAGCCAGACACTATGTGAAATAGAGTGGGTGTCAGAGAGCATGGAGGAGAGAGTGAGACAGGAATATAGGGACAACGAGTGAGAAAGTGTAAGAAACAAATGATGGAGAAAAAGGCTTTTCAAAACATCTCACTAAAGAATGACTGAGTCCAGTCCCATTATCTATGATTTGTTCCACCATTTGCACGCTGTCCTGCAAGGCATTGTGAACAAAGAATACATAAAAAAATTAAGATAATATTTTGGAGAAGCAATTAAAAGTTTAGATTTTGAATTTTATTTCCATGACAGCATATTATTACAACATAAATTTATGGAGAACTTGTTTCAAATACCGAGCTTGAAATTAATCAGTTTGCTGAGATTGTTACGTTGTTGTATAAATTGTTGTGGAATCATTTGATTTTATCCCTGTCTTTCCAAATATCTTTCAATAAATACAAGTTTAAAAAATTAATTTGAATTTCAAAAACCCAGATCTGTATAAGTATTGTTCAGAACCATTCCAAGAACTCAACAAAGAACCTTTTCGACGCTTCAGAAACACCACAAGAAACAATTTCAAAGGGACTGATTTCTTTTTTTCTATTATTTTGTGTTCTATGGGACCATAGTGGAATTTGTAGTCAGTGGGAAGTGTGGGAGAGAGGGAGGGTTGCAACTCAATATAACTTTAGAACGACTGTAGAACATAAATCAATGGACACATAAAATTGGGGTTCTGTCAAGTAGTTCAAAACGCTCAACGTTTTTGTTGTGGATTCGTCTTCAGTAAAGACTTTTCCCAGAATATATCTCAGAAATTTCACAGTTTCTCCAAAATCTTTCGTACAGAATAAAATGACCATTCACAAATATGTTAATTCGAGGTAAAATACTGAAATAATTTTTAATGAAAGGCATAACTCAACATGCGCGATTTATTTATAATACAAGAAAGAAATCGGTAAGGTTGGTTTCTGAATAACAGTTATGAATACGAAAGTAAATTAATTAATAAAAAAAGTAATTAAATAATTTTATGGGGGATTTCTAATATTGGAGATTCGTTAAACTTATTATTTAAATGAATACAATCTTTTACGATGTTTATATTACCAGGCCATGCCAGATCAGGTAAGTTTTATGTTATCTTCTGGTTTTTGGTAACTGACTAAAATAAACTGGCCTTAATCAACAAGACTGTGTGAACTGAAAAGGCTGCGCTAGTAGGTAGTTCTGGGTGTTTACACTACTTATCGCACAGTAGCAACTTCCAGTTTATCAGCTCCAGCTCTGATAACGTCACAAAAACTCTTTTTACTTATACAGGTATCAGGTTTATGGTCTACATAAAACATATTATGTTCATAACCGAGTTATTACATTCGTTCCCAAGCATTATGGAGCCAGTTCTGTATTATTTTTTCTCTCATGTCTTTTGATTGTATCATTCAGAATCTCAATCTGTAGTTCCAACAGTAGTAGTACAAATACAAATAATAGACTTTTTAATCATTATTATTCAAATAAATAATACTCGAATTCTTAATTACTGATCTACATGATTATTATTATTATTATTCCAATATAATGTCTTCCAGCTTACTAGAATATAATATGAGTTATTTGAATAAATAAGGTTTTATTGGCTATTCAATTCACAATGGATCTCAAAATTAGTGATTTGCCGTCACTATATTGTGCACTAATCCTTCGATGAGACTCGTTTCTAAACTGCTTGCCATTTTTGTTCTTTGACATTATCTAGAATCAGCTTTGGAACATCATAGCTTGATATTTATTGATCTTAGAAATGCTTCCAAGAATAATATCTGGACTGGTAGACTGAATTTTCAATTACCAGAAAAAAGTATTCGAGTTTCTAAATGAGCGTAGAGCATGCGACTGAGGTGTAAAAAATATTTAGCCAACATGGATTCGCGCAGCCCATCAGATTCGTATAACCAGCAGCTCGACAATTCTCACAGGTGAAAAACAATAAACTGCTCTATAAGAGGGAGCAAGTAACAATAAAGGAAATAAAATTCTTATAAACACCCAGTAAAACGCGAAGGACTGGCCCGGCTACAAGTATTCGCTATTTTATTGTCGGCGTTGAACTTCTGCTAAATAACGTCATTAAATCTGGAACGGGTCGCAATGACTCGTCCAGGAAGTTTATGACTCTCGACGATTTATTTTCTTGATAAAAACTGCCAACGTTCAGCGACGTCTCTCCGTCTGAAAACATCGATTGACATTTTTCCAACTGATCCTCGCATTTATTCTCCTGAGCACGTTCACAGATATGTTCTTGTACATATGTAACATGTGTGTTGCATGCATTCGAGGTTAGCCCAAATATTTTGGATCTCAAGATTGGAAGACAAATTCCACTCCACACACAATGATATCCAACATGATTTGTAACAAATTCTAGTCTCGAACTTCAGGAAAGTTCGTTCCTAAACAGAAAACACAATAAAATATTCAAATTTCGTCGATGAACTAACTCTCTTATGATTAGGTTTTGTGTGGATTGAGTGAATATTTTTAAACTTCAAAGTTTGGTACACCTAAAAACTTTATTTAGGAAGAAAATATTCATGTTTCTATGTGAAGATATTGAAGAAGTCCACATAGACTTGAAGTGAGAGGTAAAATTGTTGTTTACAGACAGTGTGCTGTTTGGTATCATTTAGTTGGAATGTCCTTGGAGAACCTTGAAGCAACATGGACTTGGAGACAACTGGGCGGTCCCTGTGGTTAACCGAGCAGAGCACACTATAATTGCACCATTCACTGCGACACCTTTTTCATTATTTAGCATAATAATAAGGACAAAATTGAACCACCCCACTAACGATCGGGAATTATGATCATTGTTGAATTTAGACCGAAGGGATTTATGTAACGCGCATATGGGTCGATGCTGTTTGAAAGAGATCTGATGCTGACAATGGCAGCACAGCATGTCTGCGGGACCGATTCTGTGTTTTATAGTTATAGGTCGGTGCACACTGTACGCTGTCAATGTCTACATGCGGCGCAGTGTGACAATTGCCTGCTGATTAGAGGCGACCTAACCTAACTTCCCGGGCCACCGAGACAAAAGCAGCGGCGCGTGCACGTCTCAGGGCGGGACGAATAAAGTGTGTTGTGGGAAAATTCTGAATAGGGATGATGATTATTTTCCACCCCAAACATACTTGTGAGCAAACATCGCCCAACTCTATATGTCCAAATGGTCACTGCCAATCACTAACACTCAAAGACCATATTATTCTATTCACATCTCTCTTCACCACTTCCAACTCTATTCCTCACACCAACAACCGCTTAATCTTTTGGTATCTTAATCTCTCCCTTTTGTTTAATATCTTCATAACTCATATTCTCACTTTGATCACTTTCTTTCATAACACATAGCTCACTCACTATATAGTATATAATTGTACATCCAACTCACTCCCAATAAATAAATCTATTCCATAACATCATCTGTCCTCCAAGCTTTATTCAAAACTTTTCTACTCTTTTCCATTTCCCATATTTTAACTCTATTCCTCACACTAACAACCGATTTAACTTTTGTTCTTCTCTTAGTTCTCCTTTATGCTTAAATTTCCTTTTTCAATCACATGCTTTCTTCCCATCTCTCAATCTCATTTCCATCGAATTCAATCTGAATTCTCTGTTTCATTTCTCATCATTTCCCTTCCACTAACCTCATTTTTCCAAATGCAGTAATCAACATCCCCATTCTGCATTTTTCCGTCTCCTACTTCCTCTTTCGTATTACTTGTAATCTCTTCTCCCCCCACAGCTTTCCCTATTTTGACGTGAATCGAAGCATGGTCCACGTGTGACGTGTTGGTGCGTTTGCAATGTTTGTTGGCTTTGCGCTCTGTGTTTTCAACAATTATTATTATCCATTCATTGTCGAACATTGAATGATCAATGACACACGAAGGGGAGTTTCAGGGGGACTTCTGGTTTCGACCCGCAAAGAACTGAGAGAGAGAGAGAGAGAGAGAGAGAGAGAGAGAGAGAGAGAGTGAGAGAGAGAGAGTAAATGAGATGCAGAAGGAGAAATGAGCCTTTCTCTTTCTCTCTCTCTATCTCTCTCTCGACGCCTGACGCTGACGGACGACGCGTGTCGCGTGTAATCACATGTCTAACCCAAACAACAATCCCTCCTTCCAAGTACAAATAGAAACGGGTGGAAAATAAGCCCCGACGACGACGTTCTCAAAACCCGCGACTCACAGCTGCTCGCTCCATTGCTCAAACGTCCTTCATTCTCCCTCTCATGCACTCTTTCACTCGCTTCCATCTTCTCTCACTCCCTCTCTTTTAGTTACCAGCATTTTCTGTCTCATTCCTCGCCCATCAATGCCCCCCACAAACTTCCTTCAATCAGTTTTCTGAACCAAAATTAACGTAGACAAAACACCCTCCTTCAATACTCTTTCGCCTTGCTTGAATCTGGAAGATGCGGTGAAACTTTGTTGCAACGCTGATTGGGAGAAGTTATTTTTGAACAGTAACAAGTGGTACAAGAACTGAGAATTGAGTCTGTGAACCATGGTGCGTTAAACGTGTTGGTATTTTAGTCTACGGGGTTTTGTTTCCAGAAACAATAATAAGCATTTTAATATATGCATTCGTAATACAATAATGTAGCTCTAGCACTTCTACTTCTTTCAGTATCTCACTTTTGGGTTAACCACTTTAAATATGATTTTTATATAAGTTGAAAAATATAAGGTTTATATTATAAGTTGAATAATCACAGTGTGTTCAGCCATCACGAGAGAACGTTGTCTATTATCGTTACGAAAAAAAATTTACAAGTGGTGGGTGGAGATTTGAATCTGGCCAATCGTATTTCAACTGGAAATAAGTCGATAAGTTATTATTGTTGTGCTTCAACACGATAAGGATCTATTCGATTGGGCCTTAATTAGAGAGGCAAGCCTTTAGAAAATGCGATTGGAAGCGGTTTGGTTTGAGATGAGTCGGCTTGGGGGGTTTGTACGTTAATGAAAACTTTGAAGGCTTTTGGTGACGAGTGTGCCGGGGTTTGATGGAAGGGAAATGGAAATTCGAAAAAGGGGTCGGACCAAAGGCTAGTGGCAGGTGAGGCGGGCGGACGCGACCCAAACAAAACCCAGGAAATGCCGAATCGCGGGTGGATGATGATGATGATTATGATGACGAAGCCTGTATGCAATTGGTGGTGATGATGATGAACGAGAAGATGATTATGATGATGACGATGACGAGTGCTCTGTGCAATTGGCAGGCGGTAGTACGTGGCCGGGGCGGCTGTTCTTTTCCCGATTCGTCAGTCGACACATAGCATACGTTGGTTGCGTTGTTTGTAGTCGGCGCAGAAAGGGTTGTTCGACGACTACATTATTTGTTTACCGGGGCAACAGCAGGGGTGCCACAACAAAGCGCAGGCCATCAGCTCTGCGGCTGCAATAAAAATCACTTCGAATAAATCCGTGTGGTCGACGTCAATCTACGCAACGTCACTCACTCGTGTCCTGTAATACATGTTCACTAAAATGGTCGTCTATGACATAGGGCTTGCACGAATGTTAGAAATCGCGGTTTCAATACCGATTTTCCAGGAATAGGTAAAAACATTTTGACAGTCCGAATATCAGATGGAAGTTATGTTTATTTCTAAGGTTTTATTAATAGAATATTAATATTATGAAGCTGGACAGTTCCACTGAATTGCTAATTCAAATGTTGAAAATAAAATTCCCACTTTTCTCTCAACTACTCGTATATTGAAATAGGATGAATTTGATTTGGAAATTGTATTATCAATGTGGGAATGTAGATTTGTTGAAATATGAACTATTCCAGGTATGTTCATTATATCCTTGTTTCTCTTAATCCACTGTATTGGAGTTGAATATTGATACAATATGAAAACTGATTCATATTCCAGAGTGAAACTTGCGATCAAGTTACATGCAGCAATGCTGATTGAGCATTCACAGCATTACAAATGAATTGAATATCTAAAAGCAAGTATGTTTTTGGAACTATATCTTTATGACAACCATGTTTACAATTATCATGCATTCATGCTAAATGTAGAAAAATTATAAATTTTGAAAAGTGAATAATTTTTCACAAAGAATCAAGATCATAATAATGATGACATAAACAATAAAATGATAAATTAACAAAAAAGACGAAAATTATCTTCTATACTGAGAGGAATCCAACCAAATGTACAATCAGTCCGAAAAAATTGAAAAGTAGAAATTAGAGATCGTAATAAAAATCAATTGATTTATGAAGATTCCCTTAAAAAAAATTTAATTCGAGTTCTTGAAATAATATTGCTTGTAATAATTGGGAAAATCTGAAAGCATTCATAAATTGAAGTCTGTGACTTACTAATTTAGTCATTTCCTCTCTGCTACTGCTGATCTGCAATAACATCAAAACACTACATAACTAATTGCTCAGGATTGAAGAAATACAATCATAGACACAGAACATTGCTGGAAATGACATTTTCTTCAACCATATTTTATTCGCAATAACACTCTTATTTCATCTCCATTACTCAACGCTGTCCCCTATTTGGTATTATTCAATATTTTTTCAAAAATATTAATTCAATACATAGGTGTGTACAACAAGGGCAATGGGTTGGGCAGAATATTTTCTCACTGATCAATATCAGCAAGCGTTTTCCCAATTCGTTTAATTATTATAGCTCAGTTCTCTTACTGAGAGGATCTGAGAATAATAATCAATGGTAACAAGAACTTCATCCGCTTTATCGGAATTGAGTAATTTTACGTAATGGAAAATCGATTACTCCCAGCACTCACATACGGAAACAATTTAACGAGGAATAGGACTGGGAACTGGAATGAGGAAGACTGATTGAAGAGGCACCTAGCATGAGGTTGACTCCTCATTTCTTCAGCTATCTATGCGGGACGTAGCGAGTAGGAGGCAGAGGCGAGTGGTTGATGAAGGACTCGAGGGTAGGTATTGTAGATTAGATTCAAATTGGAATGGAAACGTGGATTGTCAGTTGGAGACAATCGGAAGCCTTATCTTCTCGGGCTGCCTTCCTTCCTCCGTCTCCGAGAGGCTAGATAATTAAATTTGTCGTACTGATTTATCCTGGCAGACACCTTCCCTCCCGCCTCACACTTCTACTTCACAGTCAACCATCGCCCCCCCCCCCCCCTACCTTCCAACATCGCACTCCGTACTCAGCTCGATTTAAATCTGAACGAACGTCGCCGGAATATCAACCACCCAGAACACCAGACACAAGTACCTAATCTTTTCCAAGTCACCTTGCTGCATTATCTCAAAATCTTCTCACTCTTGCACACCATGCCACGCTATCTAAGTTTTTTCACATAAGAAAAAGTATTTAAGAAAAAGTATCACATACCTTTATGAGTGAGTAATAATGTTATAGAAAGTACTAAATTAGGAAAATTAATTTTCATGCAGAGTCCAATAATCTAATTACTACGTGAAGTAGAATTTCGTGTCCTTTAATGGGAGAGCTGAGGGATCTTACAAGGCTGGACTGATTCTCAGATCAGATAGAGAGTGTATATGCTTCAAGGATGTATCCAAATCTTCATATTCTTGTTGTAAATTACTCTGTGAATCCATGATGGTCTCACGTGGCACTCAAAGCTATTAACTTGGCCCAACTTCATAAACTTCTTACTGTAACTGTCTTCTACTCCTCTCCCCGCGAACTAAAATATAAGTACTGTACCTTGATTCTCAGTCATTAATCTCAAATGTTTTCTCCATAGAGACAATGAGAACTAGTTTCACATCTGATTTTCAATCGGATCGAATTTGTTGTGACGAGCTTTCCAACTCAACCGTTGTTTTCATGCAACGACAGGAAGTTTTAAAGCTGGAATTTGATGTGGGAGTATGTCACGAAAACTTGGTGTGCGGTGCATTGGTTAACTGGCTCACGATTGCCTCCTCGATCAGTTGAGACATCGAATTTGGTTACATCTGCTTCCGATGGATGGATGGCTCGGCCCATTCGCTCATCGGTTTCGCGTGACTCCGAAGCGAGCTTCGTAAACCGCATCGTGTGACAGGCGCGACCAGTTATTATGCATGAGTTTTTTACGGGCGGTAACGCTGATGCGACGAGAAATGTGTAAAGATGCGGCCGTTCTCTCAGTTCATATATTAAAACGACGCAGTTTCATCGTTGAAAGGCAATTCCTTGTGAGAGAAAGCTCGGGTGGAAAAGTATCAGGCATCGTTCCTTTATTATTCATTGCTCGACTCATTCACAGTTAGGCTCAACGCCGCCTTTCGACCTCCCTCTAAGACGATTTTCCATGCGTCATAAAGGCAATTACGTCCCCCTCACCATCTCACAAGTCACATTTTTAAACAAGCAATCTATTTTCTCTCTTTTTCTATCCAATTTTTTCCAACCTTCCTTCCGCATTCACCTTGGCGTTTTTTTTTTCATTCTGAGGGAGACGCATCTTTTTTGCACCCTTCGACGTGAAAAACGCCGCTGCCGATAATAATAAGAATGATACCGGCCTTATTCTCACTTTGCAATAAATCTACCCTCACTTTCAGCCTGTGCGACCTCCAAATTACAAGTAACCTTCACATCGTTCAAGAGCTGAATTCTGTCAAGAAAGGCTGCTTCTTAGGGAAATACATATGAATGTTTATGGAATTAATTCTTATTTTTAAATTGGATTATAATTTTCTATGGGGATCAACAATTGAAATACGTTTAGTTAACTATCTTCGATTTGAAAATTTCTTAAATTTCTGGTCTTTATTGAGCTTTAAAAGAGGAATAAAACCTTCAAGTGAATTAATTCAATACAGATGAATTTGGATAGATTCAGTGTTGAGAATATTTTCAAGTATTCTCTAGAAGCTTTTTCAATTCTGTTGCATACCGTATTTTGCCTTTTTCTAAAATTCTGAACCACTAAATATTAATATAATAGATTGATCACTAATATTTGCGGAGGCTTACAATTTATTTCAATACATTAACCGAATGTACTGAACTGGTCTTTTACTTGGTTTCACAGTGGCTGAAATTCAAAATCCAATTTGTTGTTTGGAACCTCTCCAACCTTGGATGTTGAACTTCTTGCTCCTATAAATCTTTTGTTAGCAATGTCGTGCGGCGTTTTGTTGTTCTTGTGAAACTATTTTGTGCTGCACGAAATTCTTTAGAATACGACTGAAATTTATTCGAAAAAGATGTTAGTGAAGTGAAACATCCATTACAACCTCTAATGAAAGAATAGAGATAAGAAAGACTAAAATTTCAGATGAAATAATAAAGAATATTATTTTTCGACCGATTGTGTGAAAACTATTTAGATTTTTGCAGTATTTGTGAAGTGTGCTGCTTTTGGAGATAATCAGCTATATTTTCAAGGTAGGAATAACTATTTATAATTATAAGACTTTAATCGCAACATATAATATTGAAATTCACACACAATAATATCACAATGATACAATTTCGATAATTTAGTTGCTACAAGAGTGTACCAGGATTTTTTCCAGAAATGTTGAGACCCAGTCATCCGACTTCCAAAAATGTTTCAAACAAACTCCACAAGATCCCTAATCCAACAACTTTTGTGCAGCAAAGTTGAAATTCTCCCTCATTTTATAAATTCCTCCTCTCTATTTATCATCTTGTACCGAGTATTATAAATCTTTCTTCTGTATAAGCAGAAACCCTCACTAAGCTGGGAGGGATCTTTAAGGCATTATGACATCCCTAGTCTGAAGCTACGGATTTTGCATATTAAAATCAATATACCTTACCCTCAGCTTGGGGAATACACATTGCATTTTTTTCTTGGTGAAAAATATCATCAGAATAATAATATGCATCGAGTTGAATCCAGCTATGTGCGATTTGTGAAGTGAAGATTAAAAAGAAAACTTAATTTCGAAAGAAAATGCATCCATGCAGAAATAAAATAATGCCAAAGTTTCTTTCTATGACATGAAATATTATGATCTTCAGTGAAATATTACTGCTATAGCTGAGTGCAGAATCCATGTTCGAACAAAGAACCATTCCTCGACTAAGCCTTTACAATAAAAGATTACCATTACGGTATCGAAAAATTGGAAAAAAATTTTCAATTCAAGGAAAGCTCAATCTCTACATTATTAGTCGCGAATCTTAATTTCCATTCAATGCCCCAATTTTCAAGTTATGAAGGTGAATTAACTTGAATTTTGTTACTATTTTTCCATTTGTTCACAATATTTTTCTATTTTTTGTTCCATTTTTTTTATTTGTTCCATTTTTTCTATCAATAATACAACTTTTCACACAAAATTGAATTTATCTAAATCACTCTGTTTCTCTTCAATACCCACACCTAAGTATTTGTCACATCAAAACCACACATGCACACAAATTCTCACAGTCTAGCAATGTGGGCTAGAACTGGTGCAGTGAATGACACGCATTAACTGTTATCGCCGGTTATCGCGTCAAACGTTTGTGTGTGTGAGTGAGTGAGAGAAAGTATTGTTTGAGTATATGTGCACTATGTGCCATCAAGGTTGGAAAATTATTAGCTATCTGGCATCGGAAAAGCAATTACGCAATTCTAAGGCACTTTATCGTCAGTATGCGAACATTAGGAAAATGTGAAATAGAAAAGAACAGATTGTACTTTCCCAATAATAGTGCCGGTATTATTCTGAACAGTGACATCGATAATATGTCACGTTTCAATTATTTCCAAACATATCGAACACTATTCTCCTCTACAAATGAATGAATCAATATAATCATTAAATTCAACTTTATGGTGATTTACAAGAAGTGATAATCGTGAGCAATACTCATTTCAGATAACTCTTTTCACAATATTCAATTGGAAAGAATGATATCATTGTGAATCAGGTGTCATGATTGTTCTCTTGAATCGTTTAAAAAACTAATTACAAATTTTGGAGACTTCACACGCTATACAATCATCAATTCTAATATTAGATTATTGCTGTTATTATTATAAGGTAGTTATTTTCAGTTAATCATTCATTGTGAAGAAAATTCAAATTTGGGACTTGATTTAACAAGATTCCAAGTATAAATTAAAATGGATGTGTTTGGATGGAAAATGTTACTGGAGAAACATGAGAATTAAATGAAAATCATTATTCTTCTGATATCGAATGATTCATTTGATTAAAACTTCTGAAATCAAATATCAACTCATAATTTCAAATGGGAAAAATATTTTACCGATGTAAATTACAGAGTAACATAGAGAGGAAATGAAGATCCGCAATCAGGTGAACGAATAGGGAAGAAGAGCAAATTGAGATAAAGGAGACAAACAGGAGTAGATATATTGAAGGAAGAAACAGAAAAAGAAAAATAAGTAGCAAGACGACGGGGATGAGCAGCACCGAAACCAGTATTTCATTTTAATGGGCCCGACGGGAGAGATTCCATTAGAGCAGTGACCATGGGGACCATTAGAGAGGCATCTCTGAGAGTCTTGCATCAAACGGCTTTGGCCTTCATCCCTCTTCCGATCTTAAGATTCGCCCTCAGCAAACACTGACCCCCAAAAACCCCCCGAATTACGTCTTCTTCAAAACGTGCTGAGCCTTCGTTCAAAGTCACTGAGCCAAAATCAGTTCATCATTATTATTTCTCATCAAACCCTAAAAGTGGTCGGTGATATATGGATGCGGAAACGCCGTAAGCAATGGGGGAAGACGCCGGGTCATTGGCCTTGAAACGGGGTTCACACAGAACAATCGTATGATTAGGATAGTTCACTAGTTGGAATGAATTCGTAACCAAATAAGCTCGTATTTGTTCAGTTCTGGCTTAACGAATCAACCCTCAATTGCCTTAGCATGAAATGAATTTATTCCAAGTAAATCAGAATGATTAACTTCAATAAGATGTTTGTTTGTTTGTCAATGGCGCAACAGCCCTATGAAGGGCCTAGGCCTACCAGCTGGTTGCCAGTATCATATTCACCAAACTATACAGTCCATCTAAGCAAAGACGACACTCCGGCAAGACGGGTAAACGACCCCAGCCCGGCCAATACCGGCCCAAAAGCCATAAATTCTCAAAAGAACCCACAGCCCCCAAACCAACACCGACCGAGCCGAAGCCAGCCCGCCAGAATGCCCTCCCAGCCCGGACAGAAAATACAGCAGGCTAATAATCATCAACCAGGATAGAGGTAACGTGTGGTTACACGTCGATCCTCTCAACCTTAAGCCAATCTTCACAACCAAGTGAAGATGCAGAACACCTCTGAATAACATGCAGTTAATCAGTTAAAGTGTAATGCAACAATTACTATTCCTCCAGAGACTGACTGTCTTTACTAACGACAGCCAATCTCCCAAAGGAGGGGAAATTCCATGTAAATCAAAATGATTAACTTCAATAAGAACAAGCATCAACTTATCAACAAATGCTACCATATTTATTATATCAATCTACAAAATTGCATCAATCAGAATGGATCTAATTAATTAATTATTACAATGTCAGAAGGATTAAATCGTACTATTTAACCTAAATATTGTTTTCATTATTACTTAATTTGATAAATCTTCACTATCAAATTTTATTTTTCTTCTTTAAATCAAAATCTCACAGGTTTTTCTGGTGTGATATTCATTCTAGAAAAAGGAGGAATCAACTGAAGAGAGTTATTATTTTATTATAATTAATTTATCTCATGTTTGTCAGCTACGAGACAATAAATTAAAAATGAGTGCTCAATTTTGATGAATTTCGAGAAATGTTACAACAATACATCATGTTGAAATATTTCATCATTCAACAATACACAAACAATAGACCACGGTTCGAACAATCGATCAACAAGACAGATACTGAGTTGGGTATGCGCGGGTGTGGATCTGGCTGGTAACTCTGTACTGAGCCTGTGAGAAGACTCTTGGACCTCACAGGTTTGTCTCCATCATAAATCACAAACCAGTTATCACAAATGAAGTCTGCGGCACCGACGACTACAACATGGAAGACAAGCTTGGGAGGTTCTTGTCACCAGTGACTGCGTCTTTCTAGGCATAGCTGATATATCTATGTATCACGTGTGGCTGGATATAGACTTCTTAATAGAGATATGTTCACGACTCATGGTGCAAAGGGCAGCAAAGACAATGCCACCCACAAAGTAATTCACAACTGATTTCAATATGGCGACATGGAAGCTCCCCAATATGATGGATAAATTTGTCCTCTTCATGTATAAATTGTAGAAAAAGAGAATTTCGCCCCATTGAGAAGCGATTCCTGTTCACTCTATGATCAATACCTTCCACCTCCATAACAAATTATAATAAAATTGTCGAGGTTAGAATACAGAGACGATGTAATCTGATTATACTGAGTGTGTTGTACATCACATTTTCTTTATGAATTTTATCGCTCCATTAGAAATTTAAGTTTTCAAAAGAAAATATAACAAGGAGCCTGATGATTCAAGAAGAATCGAGTGATTTTATTTCCATACAAAAAGATTCGATTGCAATAAATTAATAACAAAGGTTGAAGCAAACAGTTGAAACTAATACTTTTTGTACGGAATTCTTCAAATTTTAAAAGGCATAATTATTTAACAGAGGAGAATATTTCAGGGAGATTAGAAGTTGGACTAATTGTTCAACGTGTCTCGCATAGGCCTAATGATACTCAACTATCAAGCTCAAGCTCAAGTCATCCAATGAGGGAAAACCTTCAGCAAGCCTGTAGCGGCGATTCAAATTGCCCAGTAAAATATATTGTAGCGTTGAGCTAATAGTGCAAGTGCTAGCAATCCCTTAATAGGATTTGCGCTGTGAGCTTGGTACGCGCAATTACCCGGCCACTAAGGCTTCAATTCTTAATGCCCTGTGTAGAAGGGTGGGGGTGTTTCAGGAAAGAGAGACAAAAATAATAATTACACTTTGCGCCCCATCCCTAATCTGCTTACTTTTGAATTGTTAATGCCAGCCCAGCCGTCCACTGTAAATACACAAACGCCCCCTAACGCCCCCACCCCCACATCACTTCTTTCAGCCACTGCATCAGTCCCGTTGTTATTTTTGCTGTTGATTGTCTGAACGTGCAACGTATGTGAGTACCAAGACACGTAACCCAATTATCCACTCACTGCATAGCGGCATTTTAATATTTTAAAATGCACTTAAAAAAGTTAATGGTAAATCATCCAGAGCCCCACACCAGTTGACTCGTTTGTTTAATCAATATTCAACTGAGAATGGGGAGCCTGCATGTGTACCTTGCAAATGTATGCTCCACACACATGATGAATAATTCAAATGGAATATTAATGTGATTATTAAGGTCCAAAGCATGTTAAAAAAGCTGGATATTGAATTATATGGATGTGTGATAAGCTATTTCCCGCGTAAAAATGATGCCGCATCATATGAATTCCAGTCAAATGGAAATGTCATGTAACATTTGGAATATTATTTAAGTGTAAAAATCTAAAACTGTTGGAATGTGTAATTAGAATATGAATGTTCCATTATTAAGTTTAATTCGTTCACATGTATCATAAGTGATTCCCATACATTATAATGAAGATTGTGAGGGCCGGATGAAAGCAAAATTTATTAAAAGATTCAGCAAAATTTTTCGTAATTCTATCAAGTTGAAGGTTGTCAATGGTTAATGGAATAAATGATTACTTTGCAGCATTAACAAAATATTTTCAATTTAATTTCAATAAAAAAGAGTACTGCTTTGAAAAAGGCCATAAATGAACAAATATTTTCACTTGATTCAGGCTCAGATTTTTGTTTACAATTTTAGCAGGGCGGTATAAAAAATGATTGAAGTTGATATTTTAAAATAAACACTTTCTTCCTAAGAAATGATAAGATTTTTCACTTTTCCATGACTTTTTGAGGCTAAGTCAAGCTGACTCAATAGCAAACGGTTATCTTCAAACACACCCAGCCAAGAGTATATCAACAAGACAACAACACTAAATAATTAAAATCGCGGCCGTATAAGATAATTTGAAAGTAATTAGCTGTACAAAGGCACTTCAGCTTTGGGCCAAAACAATATTCTTATCAGCTTATCAGCCTATAGCAACTGGCCAGGTGCTTTCCTTAATTTTCAACTAAGTCAGGCCAGTATTTCTAGAAACTTGGTGATATGTCAAATATTCGTCAATGTTGTGCAATAAATAAGAATAGAAAGACCTTCGCTTAATATTTAGTGGTCTGAAAACAAACTTTCGTAACGATAGTGTTTTACTTTACAAATGACAGGTCTCGATATTTGCAGTGATAAAAAAGTGTACAGTAATTCTTTCGTGAGAATTGAAAGTGTGCGAGTGACTCATGTTTGAAAAGTAACTTCAATCTTATAAGCTGAATTGAAAGAAATAGGATATTTGCAGACCACTACCATAGCCAGGAAAAGATTAATGTTGAAGATAGCGCTAATCAAAGAGAGTCTGATTGAATATTAAATTCAAACGAAGCAACACTGATAACAATTTATCAATCTGGTCAATCTTCCTAGCATTAACTCGAATTTCCTGAAATAAGCGTTGAAGAATTTAAAGATTGAAAGAGTTTTCCACAAATTGATTGGATCCACGACATTATTTTACCAGGCATTATGTCTCATAATTGCGTAAAAAACTTACAAAGATATAATAGTGTAAAAAATGAATAAAAATTATTCTGATCATAATTATTGATGACTTGGATGAAATATATCCTATTTCTCCCCGACTGGAGATCAGTCAGTGACCGTGAAGATCATGAAACTGAGTTTCTTATAAAATCCCCGATAAACTTGGTTTCAGTCTTATTAGAAGGATGCACTTCTCAAACCGTTATATGTTCCCCAACACTTTCACACGCACAAGATCACGCCACATCCAAAATAGAAGCCAAAACAGGGTGGCGTAGTTTTGGGAGAAGTATTTTCGGATTTTGGGGCACACTGTATGTGAGTGGAGACTCGCCTTGTGTCACTCACTCACACACGCGCACCGACCAACGCTCGCTAACTATTTCTCACTCTCATTCTTCATCTGTCTTTCTTTAATTACAAGCTTTAAAGACAAGCTTGTTCCGCTATCAATTTTTCTCTCACTTAATCAATCTCTATCTCTCTCAGTAACTATATCATTCTTTCACTCTTTTTGTCTCACTGATTTGTTTATCTTCCTCACTCTTTCAATATTATCAACTCTCTTTCTCTTATTATTCCAAATCCCTCTCAACTCCTCTGGTAGGTACCTTCGGCAATGTCTAGATGTGTTCTCAGTGACTGAAAGTCATCCACATAACCAGCACACATCGCAGAGGGATTTCAGAGTTCGAGCCCGAAATAGTCTTAGTGACAGATTTAAAGTTTGGCCCCTCTTGTTTACTTAAAAACCACGTCGCCGCACACACACCAATATACAAATAAGTTACACCTACACAGTACACACACTCACATACGCCTCGAACACGATGATGTATCCAACGACTGGGTATCGTTCATACCGTAATAGTAGACTACAACCCTAGAGACATCTCTTACAGGTTATCTGGACCACCAGTATGGTTTAATATGTTTTCAAGGTCGTTACTCAGTTTTCATAAACCACATTTCACTTGTCCTAATGTTGCTTGAATGAAACTGCCACAGTTTTAAATAGCCTAATTGTTTTGTCACGTATAAACTTTGTTCACTTCAAAATGAGTGCATTCTTGTTTCAAACTTGAAATCAATAGTGATCTAAGGAAAAATTATAGTGGGAAACAGAAATTTATTGATAAAGGCTTTCATTGTGAGTAATCAACCCAAGTGATGATTCGGCTAATCAAATTATTTAAACTCTAGAGATGTCAAATAAGTATTATTATTGAAGAATCGTACGATGAAATCATCTTAATAACAATTCATAGATTAAACCAAATCAGAATTGATTGTAATAGAATATTACACAGTTCAGTAGCCACTCAGCAACAATTTCGAAAATTATTTTAATCCCTCTCAACTCCTCGAAAATTACGAACTTAACGAACTCTCCAAAAAAGTTGTAAATTTATGCAATTCAAATGTCACTGAAAATCAAAATAGTAGCAGCTAATTTTTGCTTGTGACTTGGCAGGCCAGCAACACTCGAGTCGAAAAGCGAGTCCACCCCAACACATCAAGTACTCATTCTGTTTTTCGTCATACTTTATAAGAGTCACAACTATTCAATTAAAAGGCAGTTGTTGAAGCCCACATGCAGTTGCCGGTTTAGAGTTGTTTGGTGCAATAAATCTGTTCTATCTTCACGTTGCTCCGTGTAGTTTCGGGTTCGTTTTGAAAATTTGATGCGCAGTTTAACAAGCTATTACTTCGGGGTGTTCACTGATTTAGCTATCATTATCATCCGGATATATAAATCTGTGTTCACAGGGAATAGGGAACTGTTCTGAAGACGTTTGTTCACTTTGTGGGTGCTTACGCGGTACCAGAATGTAAACAAATAGGCGGATATTTATGATCTGAAATTACGGCGGGAAGTCAACAATTGTAAAGTCATAACTCTTGTGGGTGGTGGGTTGGGGAGGAGAGTGTGGGTTAGATACATACATCCCCGTGGGAAGTCTCACCCCCTCGTCGACATGAGGCGTTTACTGATTTATGTAGGCCGTGGATGGTGCGCTCTGTAGATAGCGCTGCAACTACCCTTCTGCCTCATACGGTCAGCTCATCGAAAAAGATTAACGTTTTGTTGATGTGACACCAGTGGTCGTTTACCAACTATTACCACGTTGTTGGATCGGTGAGCTGAATAGCATCGTTCATATCGAGCATCAGGGATGTTTTATTGTATCATCCATATTGGATGGGAGTTGGTTATGTTTCATTCTATCACAAAACCGCATCATTACAAATATAAAGTTACAAGTGAAATTCATGTTTAACTACCTTGTTGCTTTCATATCAACTGTTTTATGTCTTGTTACAATTTTCTTCGCAAACCGTACTGGAATAATGAATTCATTTATTCGATAATAGCGGATGATGTTTCACTTACATTTTTGAAACTGAACAACATCTTCGAGAAACAAACGTCACCCACTCTACAAACTTCATCCGTGAAGAAAATTAGCCAAAACAATGGATATTATGTATTTTTTTGCTCGTTTAGAAGATTTTGTAGTCAAAGGATACCGCGAATTTGAGACAATCATTTTCAAGGATTTGATGTAATAGTGGAAAATGATGGCGGTCGCCTGCCAGCCTTGCATCACAGGGATTTAGCATTGAAGATTCGACGTCCTTCATGGGTGTGAGAAAGAAGTGATTATTAAAGGGATAGCAGGGGGAGGGGATGGTTTTCTTTACGCACAGCTGATGACGAAAATGGGCAGCGGCTATTCGACTGGAAACAACATCAATAAATTGTCTGAAACAAGCGCTGCTCTTCTCTCAATCATGGTAACGGTGGATCTGGAGGCGATCCGAATCCATCGAGAAAATCCCCGCAGTAATTTCATTTCCGGAAGACATCATTTCGAAGTAAATGAAGCGTCCAGTCGAAGAAGAAGTGGAAAAAGCTCACAGACCGTGGCGTGGACGTTCCGAATCCACTTAACCGTCGATGAACCCATCGTGTGTCACCGTACGGCTTCGCCCCCGGCCCAAAAAGAAACGCTTCACCTCTGATGAGCTCAACGGCTTACCAGACATCACACTTGTCTATTCAACCGTTCTCAATTTTTCATCGGATCTCCCGAAGGGCAGTTTACTAACGAACCAAACATACGATGGATGAGAAAATTACAGTAGCCTACGATGTCTTATTCCTATATAGGAGAGGAATAAGTTTCAATTCGGACAAGAGCAGAGCGTTTCAAAATAAATTGTTATTCGCGAATAAACTTGGTTTGTTTAGAGAAAACTTGTATGAGTATCAAACATTTCAGAAAAATGTCTTTGAAAGGTCATGTGGAAAAATGAGGAGCCCTCTTTAGTAACCAATAAAACAAACAATAATTACTGAAGAAAATTTCAATTTTTTCCGATTGAAGTTTGGTTTTCAAAAACGATCAGCGAAATGTATTGTGGAGGGCACTTACGAAGAATATCCACAGCTTAGAATCATCATATTTTTCTGTTTCTCAAATTCAGGACAAAGAATAATATTTTTCAATTTTTCCCGAATTTTTTTCTTTTTGAATAATTCTCTTCCATTCACTCAACAGATAGTCCTATTATCTTCTCTCACACCTTTTCACCTAGTTAATAATTCAATTTCTAGATGAAGGAGCTTGAACCGAGTTATATCAACTCAAGCTGACACTACGAGATTTTATTTTTAACAATAGTGTTACAAAGAGTTCATGGATAAGTCCTAACTGGTTGGCAAAATAATATTACACATTAGTTTATGGTGTAAGTATTTATTTAGATTTATGTTGAACATGGTGAAAGGGCTGAAGAATGTAACAAGTTCAATACAGTACTGTACATTAAATCTACTACATTCCAACATTAGAAATGACCAACTCGTTTCGATGGTTGGGACTGTAGAGGGTAACTCAAAAATCTTAACAGGAGTAATAGAATGAAGTGAAATAGTAAAACTAAGGTGCACTTTTTATCACCGACGGTATGTGAATGTGACCTGAACACTGGTTGACGCAGGTCTCTTGTCAATAGTTGTAACTGCTCACACCAGAAGTGCGGAATAAATCATCATAGCTAAGTCCAGGTTACAGCTCTCATGTTCTCGGCTAAGGACGTTTGTAGGTCGCCTGGCAGGTAATGAGCTATATTGAGTTTCAAGTGAAAGCTTTGGCAAAGTATCAATAAAACTCTCAATAAAGTACTTGCATGCCTCATAGTATGTACCTTAATGCATTAATGTGAGGCGAAGTATCACCAACAACATCGACAGAATATAATTATCATTATCGGCGGTCGGTCTGAAACTATCCAGTGATAAAGTGACGCAAGTATGAACAAGTTTATATTATTCACTACTCTCTTTAAAGGTATTACACCGTGTTGTATTCAACCAGGATCGAGAGATCAAGTATGGCATTCATGATCAATCAATATATAAAAGTATACATGGGAGAATATAATGTGTCGAGATGGTAATGGGGGACAAATATAATCCCTGATTCACAATAGTGATTAGCCTTCCAAATGTAATCTCTGAGCAACATGATATAATCGCCGAAAGTAAAAAATAGTTCACGAGAAATGCATGAGATTAGGCCTATTACTGAGGGTGCTCAAATGTCCTAGGCCTGTGCATGGGTAATAAGAGGGATGATGATGATGATCAATTACCATAACGAATACCTCAACTAACAGGAATTATGTCCAGTCATCAATTATTAATCGAAACGCAATTCGGTAGAAAATGACTGAAAAATGAAGAATAATTCTATAATTCCAAAGCTCACAAAAAAGTTAGATCTTACTTGGTTAAAAAAGTATCTTCTTTAAGATTTGAAAATTTAAAATAAACGAAATTTGGAAAAGTAATGAAAAAACGCCAAGGCTTATTTTGTCTTTCCTCAACAGACCAGTCTTATTTAAGTACACTTTATTTCATGGTCTTCCTGGCGCCATCTTATTTCTGTTCCTCGGGGCCCTTCAACATTTACCAAGCAATTTTTCAGTACAATATGTGAGTGTTGAGAAATATCGGCACGGTCTGAAACACATCAGCATGTTGCAAAGCTTATCCACCACTCAAAACTGCACAATCTGTACTCAATTAGGTGGGCTTCTTTCCAATTAGTCTACACAAGATCTTCACTCTAGATTTAATCTTCGTTAATTCCTTTTCTTTTGACTTCATTCTGTAATTGTCTTTCCCTTGAATACTTTACTTTATCATTGTTTGTTCTAGTTGTAATTAGTTGGCTTGTTTCCGGCTCTATGCGCAATCACAACTGGAACCAAAAGCAGACTGAAATTATCTTGTCTCACTCTTCAATTGTTTCAAGTAGACTGGATAGTGGGAGAGAAATTTCTATTCCTGTAATCCTTAGAACATTGAATTCATTGAGGTTTTTCTCGTAATTGAGGAATATTTCATTACTTATACTTGAATATTCATTATATACTGTAACACCAAACATTAGGACTAATACACAAATGATTGAATTTTAAAATATTCTAATATCAATAGATTATTATTTTTAATAATTCTTGAAAAATAACATTAATCTGAAAATTAGCATCTATATAATTGATGAGATAATAGAAGTTTGAAGAACATTCTATACTATTCTAGAATATTGAAGAAAGTCCACAATAAATAGATGGGGCTCTCGCTTCGCTGACTTTAAATAAACTAAACACAGTACTAGAATGTTTATTATGTTGATAAATTGCATACACTGCCCCTGATTTGAACTATACGTGCACAGTACGGCATTATTGCACTAGATCATATTATAATAATTATGATGCATCTTATTGTTTGACCTACTATTGATTCCAAGGAAATGTATATGGGATTGCATATCCTGCCCCGTAGTTGGTGCTCCAGATTCATTAGCTAATTACGGTATTGTATCAGGATAAAAAATATTGATCTCATTCTCAGTCTTATCACACCGAGACTGTATTATCTGATTAAAATATAGAAATATTCAACGAATTACTGATAAACTCCTGAAATAAGCAGAAAATTGATTGAATCTATTTAAATAATGCTTAAGACAAGGAAATCATATAATTTTGCCAATTTATAAGCTGTAAAGGAGATTTAAACGGGTTCAATAACCGACGAAATCTACAAATTAACCAAGACATTGATGCATGCGCAAACAGCAAACCCCAACTTCAGACGCAAGCCAAAACTGTTTTTTTCTGTAGAAAACACACATACTCAGAGCTGCTGGCACATGGGCAAGAGTTGTGTGTGTATTGCAGTAAAACTTATTATTCATTCTTGTCTTGTTGATCTTCTGATGTGTTTCAAGTGTTTCTAGGCGAATCGCAAATGAGAAATCACATGTCGACCCTGGGATCAAAGTTCCACTATTTTAAATGTCACGTATTCTTAAAACCTTAATTTTGTTGAGACTCAATAATTTCCGATTCCTATTCAGCTACAATATTCTTCACATATTGAATAAAAAGCTACTCTTGACAGAATATGATAATTTTATTCCAGAAAAAACATATAACATGCAAATACAAAATTTTTCAATTAGAATCAATGAATGAGAAATAACAAACCTTTCTTTAATAGCTTCTATTAAAGGGAGCTACGGAAATAATCACGATTCCTTGTATGTTATGTTATACGTTAAAAAATCACTGTTTAGTTAAAATTAAATAATTTTATTTGACTTATTCGATTACATTTAATTCTTAACCTGCCCCACTCATGAATAAGCTTGCTTGTACAATAAGATTACAATTAAATGACAACTTGAGTATAACATTCAAATATCTCTATCAGCTATGCGTCCCTTGACAAACAAGAAAATGTTTGATTGAAAATTGAATTACCTTCAATTGACTCGTATTATAGCAAACATAAATCAGAATGCTTATGTCAAGAAAATAGCAAATAGTTGGCAGTATGAGCTACATTTTCAATTCCAATTCTCAAAACTGTTTAAGGAAGTGACGTAGTTAATCGTTCCACTTGACGTTTGAGGAGCAAATTCTTCGAAGGAGAGATTGACATTAATATGAGGAGAGCTGTCATAAAGCGACTCCATACTTCGCTCGGTTACAAATCATGATAAACCTGAACTGGAGTGGAAGAGGAGCAGCTAATCCAGCTGTCTGTGACATCTGTCACAAGAAAGGTGAACTTTGAACACTATTGGTCATCAATAACACCAACTGATTGGGAATATAATATACAGATCATATACAAAGGTCAGTAGATCACAGGCACATCATGGGCGTACGCAGGCAGGGGCAGGGGGGCAGATGCCTCCCCCTAGAAGTTGACAAAATTTTTGTTTTCAATACATTGAAAAATAAAATGAATTAGATCAAAAAAATAATTTAGATAATAAAATAGAAATAAATTATTATTATTATTTTCATAGAATGAAATAAATTCACAACTCAATTGTAGGTTGAAGATTGCGAAGTCACAGACTCACAGGGGTAAAACTTCCATATCTGAGTCTCCAATTTAATACTGGAGAAGATAATTAATAATTCCTCATCATGAATCATTGGAAGTATGATTCTCAGATGAGAATACGCTTTTTTATCTCTGTCACTTTTCCATCCTTTGTAGGGTTAGTCAATGAAACGGAAGAATTTGAAGAAGTTACTAATGTGGAAAAAATACAGCGATCCACTGTACAATGAGAGAAATAAAGTATTTTTTCTAGAAATCAATAGTTCAATTCTAAACATCAATTTCTCATGTTTTTAGAGATTTGCATCATCACCTCATTTTCAGACGTGTATGTTTAAACAACTTTGAAAAAAACTGAAGAAATATCTAAAAAACTAGATGAGAGTACGAAAACCTTCGAACCCTTCAAAATATTTCTTTTGTTCAACAGACAATACTCCAAAGTTCACGCAAATCTGTCCAACAACATGCTCTATGCCTTGCAATGAAGGACGATTCGCAAATTTTATATTCAGAAATTAATATTTTCTATTATTGTCCAATAGAATACATTTAGAAGTACATTTTTTCTTCATACTCATGACTAATAAATGATGAAATTGATTTTTTTTCTTGAAGAGTTGGTGACTTATTCAAATCTTTCTGTTTTACTTGCTAACTCTCTATATGCTCAAATGTTACTCCAGAGAATTAAAAAAAAACATTCTTAATCTTCAATGGAGTTTCATGACCTAGAATCCATTACTGCGAAGTTATAGCTGTGGTATTATGTATTTGAATGAAAAAAAAATTGAAGAGTTGGAGGTAATTGTAGCAGCTAATTTTTTGGAGCTGAATAGCCATACATTAGTGTTTCAGAACTCCCTACCAATATTTTAGATCTAGGTGAGAAACATACTACAGTTTCTAAATACAGGGTTCGCCAATGAAGTGGGACGATTTGAGTAAGCAACAGGTTGTTCAAGAAATTGTATTTTTGTAATTTTTTCATCATAAATAGAAAGTAGAAATGTAGCCATTTAGTTTACAATAAGTCAAAAATAATTTCTTTGAATATAGCACCTTCCAAATGTCCTCCATTGGAATCTATGCACTTTTGCAGCTGGGCCTGAAAGAAACGGGTAAATTTGCTGTCACTTTTCACTTTGTGCGTTACATCGAAATGATTCATAACTTTCTTACACCAGAAATCGCCCGTTTTCCATTGAATGAACAAACAAATAGGACAACAAGCCAAACTGCGATAATTGCCATGAATGCTGTAAATGTTTTGTTTCCCGGTCATTTCTCGAAACGGGGATATCCCTGGCCCTCTCGCTCTCCAGATTTATCAAATTATGACCATTTTCTCTGGGGCTACTTAAAAACGAGTGTTTATCAAAGCGATCCACCCAGAACTATCCCAGCTCTAAAACAACGGATTCGAGATGAGATTGGAGGAATACCACTCAATATGCTGCGAAATGTCAAGGAAAACGTCCAGGCCCGGCTGCAAAAGTGCATAGATTCCAATGGAGGACATTTGGAAGATGATAAATTCAAAAAATGATTTTTCACTTATTGTACACTAAATGGCTAAATTTCTACTTTCTATTTATGATAAAAAAACTACAAAAATACAATTTCTTAAACAACCTGTTGCTTATTCAAATCGTCCCACTTCATTGGTGAACCCTGTATTTTGAAACTGTCCGAAGTTTAGAATACCTTATTGTTGACTGGTATTTTGAATCAAGTAATATTGTAGAGAATGAAATTTTGATGAATCAGCTCGGTTGCCGTCTCTTCTAGGACGCACCCAAATCAGGATTTCAAGGAGACAAAACATACAATGAAAGCAGTTTTGAATAGATTCAGTGGCGCCGACTTCATCAAAATATTGGGGGGACAAACTGAAGATCAATGAGAGGGGGGGGTGCCATCCGTGGATGGGGGAGGGGGTTGTGAGAATACACAAAAATACACAAGCAGTGAGACATGTGTCTTTGCATGTGATTTCGTGCTGAATTCTGTAATGTAGAGATAATCTGATCCATTCAACTACTTTCAATTCCCTATAATTATTATTACCCTATCATTAATTTAATTCAAATTGGCCATTATAATCGTGATACTCGGTAGTAAATGAATCAAGTTTCTCCTCCAATTTTGAACACGAAAAAAATATTTAGAAATAAAAATTAATATAGGTAATAGTTAAGGTACTGAATTCATCCTGATATGTAGGTTGAAGGCAAATTTGCATCCAACTTACACATAATATACATCTAGTTCGATTTTAATTAGAATTTTTACAATTTCCACTCATAAGGTTAATAAACGGATATACAAAAAATCGCACGAAATACATGAATAGATGTACCATGTGCTAACCACCACTCCCACTAGTGGAACTGAAAACTGAGTAATTCTGGCTATGAATTCTATTATTATTCCATTATTGTGTAGTTTGTTATGTTTATCTAGATTTTGTATTTGATTTGGGTTTTTGAGTTTACATTAAAAAAATTAATTAAGAATGGAGTTCTTGTAAAATGTTGCAATTAACGACTCATATGCGGCTATAACAATCTAAGCCCAGACGCCTAGCTGGGTAATGCAAATAATAAACAGGAGACTGATCGTCTATTTCTATGGTTTGTGGACAATGTGGAAGTAGTATTTCAAAATAATAATAGTAGACCTATATCATTCCACACTATCATAGTCCAGATTCCAGTTGTGAATAAAATAAAAATAGCTAGACCATTGTTTAAAATTGGTTTCATTTGAGCTATTTGGAATTGATGATGGCAAAAAATATTCTTTCAATAGGCCTACTTATTGATAATCGATACTCAAAAAATTGATGAAAATTTCTCTAGTAATCTATGAATATTGGGGGGGCAAAATACACGCATTGCCCCCCCTGAGTGATTATTGAGGGGGCAGAAAGTGCCTTGCCCCCCCAAAGTCGGCGCCACTGAATAGATTGCTTGTCTTTTGAAGGATTGTTTAATTGTTTGTCTCGAGAAAATAACTGAATATTTCTTCTGAAATAAATCGAATTCTAGCTATTTGTGAGACAATCAACAGGTCTTTGAAGAATAAAGCAGGAGAGAGACCAATTTGAAATTTTACATATGATTACAAGTGATGGCCATCTTAGCTCTCCTATATATGACTCTGAAACCTGGGTAGGTACCGAGAAATAAAGAATAGAGAAAGTTACAAGTGGCTAAAATTCAAAATTTTAAAGCAGTAAAGAAGATAAAATTTTGAATGTTTAAATAAGACAGGTACTCAACACATTATCATTGAGGCAGAATAAAACGACCTGGAAAAATCAATATTCAATGGATGGAACCAGTCAACAAAGAGGGATACTATTTCCATCCCTTAGAAGTTGAAAAATTGAGTTCTCTCAGCTTATATTTTGATCATTATCTCAATAACCACCAAACTGGTTTTATTGAATTTATCAGCTAATTTTTCATAAGGATTGACCACTTTAATACTCTCTTGAGGCCCCAAAAAAATTATAAAATTTATAGAGGAATGTGAAAACATAGATTCGGGCATTTGGATGTGTGAGCAATTGATAATTTTGGGACAGTTTCAAAATAATATTTAGATATGTTTCTTACCCAGGAACAATGCATCAGATTATTGATAGGGAGTTTTGAAGAACTATTTATAGCCTAGTTATAAAATGTTGATAAATTTATTTTTTATTTATTAAAAACTAGTTTTTTAATTAGTTTGGGTACTTCTATTTGTATCCAAAGTGTTTGGAGCAGATTATTATTCAATATTTTAGTTAGACTACCTATTATAACTTTGTACCATGCTTATAGATTTTGGTATTTGAACAATTTTTGAACAATTTCGAGGAAAGACTCTTAATATGCAATGCTTCCTAAGAAGGGAAATACTGTTTCACGAATTACAAACACCTGAAAGATTGAACTTGCTTTAAACACACAGTGAACAGAGAAATTGAATCACAATCAAACTTTGTGATGAAATTATTTGAAACAAAATGTGGGGCTTGTTAGTACAAAAGACCTAATCTCACTTAACTTCATGGAAATTTAATCACTTAAATCACAAGTCATCCAAATTATTTGCAATATTATGTTTAATTTATTTTTATTCTCAATTTACATGATAGAATGTATTGAACTGAACAATATTATGACTGACTCCCCCTCTCTTTCTATGAGGGGGGGCCTATGAAGAGAGGGGTGGGGGGGTTGATCGCCGTGAACGGGGAAAATGGCTTGCCCCCCCCCCCTGGAAAAAATCCTGCGTACGCCCTTGGGCACAAATCAACATAAATTTTTCCGAATATTTCCATATTTAGAACCTGTGTTGATGTAGTGTTGATGTAGCACATTTTTCAAAGCAGAAAGTCAGTTATTTAGATTTAAAATAATAGAAAATATAACGATATTAAAGTTTCCCAAAACTTGTCTTGTGTAAGAGATACTTTGTTCCGTTGCTCCTCTCCATCTATAGATGTATTAATACCTACCATCAGTTACTTCTAGAACAATTTTGAAGTAACTGTGTAACCCCTAGACCAATTTCACAGTATGCCTACCTCAAGGTAGTAGTGAGAGAGTATGAGGAGATCCTGTAAGGACAAGGGTAAGAGCGTCGGCGAGGACCGGGGCCATTCATCTTATCACAGACACACAGACCTGGCACAGCGTTCCGTCGGGTAGGGACCCACTTGTTAATTGCTGGCTACCGCTATTAGTCTGCAATTAACTGCATACAACATGCAGCGATGCACTATCCACATCCTCTGATACCCCATACTACGACTGCATTGTCAAACCCCGCCACTTCATGTCAAGATAATGATATTGTCAATTTCACATTCTAGAAACTATTCATAGAAATACGTATGGATGGGGAATTATTAAGAACTTGTTACTTTATTTGGTACAATAGTAATAAAAATAATTTATTTCATCATTCTCTCATCATAACGAGTGAAACAATATTCAAAGGCCTGTTTGAATGAATGAGGATGTGGGTGGATTAAAAGTTGATGCAGTGGCGGCAAGAGTATTTTTATGTTTAAAGAGTATTGTATTTCAAAGCTAAGTTGAGTAAGTTTTAATCTACTGTTATGTAACAAATATTCGATTTCATATCAATGTTCAACACAGATCAGGAAATTTTTACTCTATGTTCAATCGTTTCAGGATACGATCCTATAATTCAATTCAATTGCCTTTCAAGTTCCTAGTGTACCTAATCTGAACATCAATACTGTAGCCTATACAATCGAAACAAGATTCTGAATTATACTCGTAGTTTGATCATCTTGGTCAGCTTGATAATCGCTACAGTTTTTACTGATCCTGATAATCAGCAATATCAGGATAACTGCCAAGGTCTTTAAAATGTAGAAGAAACATTGTCGGAACAACTTGGAAAAGTTGAGAGCTGTCATAAGTGAGGTTTATGGCCACCTGGATGGAAAGAAAAAGTGGCAAGCGACGAGTTGAGAGATGCCAGAAAGCCGTCAGCGACTGAGACAGAGATTGCCGGAATGCTTCATCGGGGCGACACTGCAAACGCCCCCCCCCCCTCCCCCTAATACACCTGAACCCCCCCCCCCACCAAGGTCAGCTCTGTTCTGCTACAAATTAACCTGGCAAAAACTTGAAATTTGCTAGCGTCTCATTCTCCATGGTCCAGCTTCGTTGCATTTCTCTCCATCTAATTTTTGTCTCCAACGGAATGCTATAATGCTCCTCTGGATGGGAACCAAACAAAATAAACAGGAAAAAAATCTGTGATATTTTTTCCAACATTCAACTGCACCTTCATGCTTTTTTTGCATTCGAGCCGCTGTCTCGGAAAAATGTCGACAGTCTTCAATCTTCCCTCACACACATTACCATTATTTCAATGACATTATCGTACTGCACGCTTTTTATTTCTTCATCAACAATAAGTTGAACTTAGCGTAGCACTTGCGTTTAGTGAGAATGAATTATTTGCCTCTCAATAACACTTACCTTACACTATATTGAAGGGTGAAACTGTTTATGATTACAAAAATATTGTTCAATTTTACAACAAATACTCAAAGAATTCATAGTGCTTATAATGATTATAATAGAATTATTTGTTTTTGATTAAATTTAAAAATCATCCAAGCTTTCAAATTGAAGAACTAGAGTGAGATATTATTGAAGTGTAGTGAAATAATTCTAAGAAAAATAAGGAATCATATTTACCAATTTATTACAACATAATTTTCATGCATCGTACTTGCCAATTTTTTTCAACATTTATCATCTTGACTAACATTATCATATTAATAGCTAATTAATATTGTTATTATTACATTAACATTATGATTGTGCATTTCTCATTGACTATTTGATAACACACATCAATACACATGGTCAATATTCTAGAATTTCTGAAATTCCTCACATATATTGAGATGCAATACAGAGAACGCCACTGGATAACAGTGGGTTTCTACATTTTGGCAATCGTCAGGCATAACTCACAAATAGAGTAAGCAGACGCTGACAGAGACAGTAGAGCTGAGAGAAAGAGAACAACGGAAAACATATTAAAAATAGTCTGGGCACAGTTAGCTGGATGATGACGACCGACACCTCTCTATAACCGCAATGATTTTGTAAGGAGAAGAGAAAGCAAAAGAAAAAAAAAGAAAGACAGAATGAAAGATACGAGAGAAGGAATGATGAACTCAATTTGAAACTCACGTCTCAGACGATGAGAAGGAATAAAAACAGATGAAATAACACGAGGGTACGCTCCAACTACAGCGTAGCATGGCGTTCTCAGACCAAGCTCTTGACGTGTCATGCCAAGCTAGATTCTTGTGCGATCTTCATTTTTTCAGATCCTTATCTCTCATACTTGTCACATGAATTAATAGTTACCCATAAATCACACCAATAATTACTTTTCACATCATAAATTATTAAACTGAAGGCTAAATTACCTATAAGCTTTTTTCCATGACAGTCGATTGTCACTTTCTTCTTGCGATAAAAAATCAACCACACATTATTGACTCCTTTTAATTATAAAAAGGTATCACTGATAACATTTTTGTCAATTTTCCCTCTGAGTTAGTGGAAATTGTTAAACTGTAATTAAAGGAATTCAAAGATTCAACAGGTTTGAAATATTTTTATAATTTATGCCTATAAGAAAATTATTCTACCAAATAATACACGAATTTTTTAGTCGATAATAAATAAACAGCAACCTTAGCATGCTACAATTTAATATTGAAGGTATTACAAAATCTAAAGTTGAAATTCTCTTGAAGCTCATAGAAGAGCACAATATTGACGTAGTTGTCCTCCAGGAGACCCATGTAGATATGGATCATCAAGGCAAGCTGAATATTCCTGGATTCACACTCATAGATGCCAAATTTCATCCAAAGCATGGTCTTGCAACATATGTTTGAGCAAACTACGGCGAAATCTGGCGAAATCCTATTTTTATTCAATGATGGTACTGCTTCACCAAACGATATATATATATATATATATATATATATATATATATATATATATATATAAATATTAAAAGTAATCTTCCACCTTCATAGGCTGCGACACTTACACGATTCTTGTTTGATTAACAGATACTGTATAAAGTTAAGAATTTATTTATGTCAATTTTCTAAACAAAATTGAATACTGAGTTCATTTCTCCCTGGCGGCTCGTGCCCACGAAACAGGTGAAGTGCTATATAGTACTGTTTCGGGGCACGAGCCGCCAGTGTCAGTTTTTGAGGTATTGGGAGTTAATGTATTAGTTAATGGGAGTTAATGTATTCTGATAGCTAATATTGCATAATATTAACTTCCTCAATCATATTCTACGTAAGATTATTGAAATCAAAAGATTATTTTGATATTAACAGTTTTCCACAGATGCCAGACGCTGTTTAAAATTCAGTATAGGGCTAGTTAAATGACTGGTGTAATTTTATTGGGAGCAGGTTGACTGCAGGCAGCTCTAACGTGAGAAACGTTCGACATAATGCACGACTCGAAACGTGAGGGGTTGCAGAGCAATCTTCCATTACATTGACTTGCCGCTAAATAAATACTTGAGTTAATAAAACGTGCTCAAGAAGAAATTTCATCTAGATATTCATAGCGGTGACAGCTACTGCTGAGGATGCAGAGGCAGAAGGATGATTTCTCCCTCGCTTTCAATATGCATGCAAATACCTAGGGCCAAAGCCACCACGTTCAACCCCGCTTGCCAGTAACCAGAAAATGGTTCACAGTGTCATTTTCTCCCCTTATTACCTTTTTTCTGTCTATCTCGGCTGCCCCACCCCTCAAAGTATCTCATTTTCATCGTCCAAACGACGTGGAGGGAGGAGGGGTAGCAAAAGTGCAAGGGATGGCACTCTCCCCCCACCCACCAGTTTTTACTGGTAATTGGTGTCAATTTGATGCTACACATCACTCATACTAAATAAGGGAGTGGCACAGTTCGAGTCTTAGAGGGTAGAGGTGCCAATAAGGAAGCTTATTGCCTCTCCTCTCCCTTCATTTCGCCCCAATCTAAGTCCTACGGATTACGTCACCCATCAATATTATTATTATTCGCATCCATCTAACACGTCAGATATTTCGTCTGAGCGGAAGACACCAGTCTCGGAAGGAATAATTGAAAAAATTATCTGAATATGTTAGGTGGTGGACAAAGGGATCCTAAGCCTTCATTCTGATAGCTTCCTAATAAAGACTTCTATCTAACCTCTCTCTCTCACTATCTCTTGCTCACTCTGTCCAACTCGCACTCTGCAGATAGAGTCGGTGACAGATTTGACAGGGCGCGAAATTGGCCTTTTTCCATCTGATTTGTGCATTTCATTTCTTGCTTCATTTGCTAGTTGGTTCCGAACAATGACTGGGCCTCGTGGCGAGGGCCATTCCATCCCTACTAACAAATCTATTCATTATAAAGTCTCAGCAAACACTAATTGGTGTGTGAGAGGCGTGTTCCATGTTCGATACCCCTCTCTGGACATGACAGCTTGATTTTGATATTTACAAATTGTATCGATCATGAATGAATAATCAAGACATGGTTGTTGATCGGAGTGAAGAAGTATATTTCGAATGTGATATTCCCTCTGCTAAAAGTCACAAACAGGAATATAGCATTATTTCCAATTGCCATATTTAAACTTCATTGGTAAATAATGGTTCCAATCAATAAATTCACAAAATGTTCCATTATAATAATTACAAAGATATAAAATAGATACTGAAGTTTTTAAGATAAGATTATTCCAGAGGGAGTAAATAAATATGACAGCATTTCTAAATCCTACAATATTCACAATTTCAATGATAAATATAAAGTACAGTATTGTAAAATAAAATATTTTATTTGCTACGTTTTAATATTTGAACAGCTTCAATGAAGAATTAGATAGAAATAAATATGAAATAATAGCTCAATGATATTCGTTTGGAACCAAGATGTTTCTGAAGGAAGAACTGATACAAAACATTTAGCCTTTAACATTCAAACCTTTATGATTTAAGTCCTATCTTTGAAAATGTAGTATCCCTAAAATATTTGGGTGTTATTGTTGATGAATGCCTCAGATGGAATCATCACATAAATTTTATCAATAAAAAATTAAAATTCATCAATTACAAATTTTATAAAATCAATAGAATATTAAATAGAGAACAAATAAGAACGGTCTATTATGCTTTGGTTGAGTCCATTCTAAGATATGGGATTGCAGTATGGGGAGGAACTTATGATACTCACCTGAATAGTTTATTTGTAACTCAAAAAGCTGTAATTAAAACTATACTCCGTAAACCCAGAGACTATCCTACCCAGCAAGTCTTCAGGGATTTTCATGTTCTGACTTTAAGGCAAATATATTTAAAATATTAATAAAATACATTAATAACTATAAAGATTACTTTGAAGAGACTGATAGGCCAACATACTCACTAAGACCAAATAGTACAAGAAAGTTCAAAGTCTTCCATAGTAGTCTAAATTTAATATGTAGGCAACTTATGCATATTAGCACAAAATTCATAAATTTAGTACCTCATGAATTTCTGACTCACCACAAAAATAATGATCTAGATGAATGGATTTGTATTAATTTTTTCCAAGAATTGAGCTTCATTTGAAATAACATTAATTTAGAAGTATTTGAAAAAATTCTCTTGATATTAATCTATATTCTTTTGATCTCTTCTTACTCTTGTATTTTTTCTCATTCTTGATCTTCTTCATTTTTTATTTTAGTTATTTATTATTATTTTTCTTTACTCAGCTATTGTTCTTGTAGTGTTAAATTAAGTTTCTTTTTTGTTTAATCTTGTTTACATTAGATCAACTAAATGAGTACAGTACCTATATTATTAGGTTTAGAATAAAGACTCCCACCAGCGAGCAAGTTTTACTTTTGCTGGTGGTGCCATGGCAAGTATTGAGTTGTAAAAATTTTTTATTCTTATTCTTATATAAACAACTTACTATGCTAAGGAATTTTTGCAAAACGAAAATGTACTTTGTTTTTTATGGCAATAAATTTTGATTTGATTTGATTTTGAAGTCTTTTCAAGGTACTATTGGTAAGGTAATGTAACAGTTTTGTTATAATATACAATAAAGCATACAGACAAAAACTAATTAAAGCAATCCTTCCGAAAAGAGGTATTTCCATTTCATAAAAAACTCAATTTTGCATCAGAACATCAATACAGAATGGCCGTGAATACTTCCTGAATTCACCAGTGAACAATGGGAAGGTTTTGTCAGATATTGTAATTAGTAAGCATGGAACTTCTGCAACCAAAAAATGACATTTTCTCAAGAGAAACTTCTCACTCACTCACACCATTTGTGTGTCACACGCACGCGCAGTCCCATTCGACAGAAACCTTGGCGTTCATCTTCTTTTTCGTATGGCTTGAGACGATAATTAGTGACGCTCTCTTCCTTATACAGAGAATAATTATGTTTGGCAATTGATCTCGGCTCTTCTCTCAATCGCATCGTATATCATTGCCTTTAATAGGCCTAATTGCCTTCGGATGTTATTTACAACCTGAGGCTTCACTGCAATTCAGCTTTGCATAGCCTTCAGTCACAAATAGTCGATAGTCATCGATCGACTGCATATCATAATGGTCAAAATATTCCTTTCTGTATTGAAATATAATTATAGTTCAATTCTAGTGGAATAATGATTATTAAGGTTTGCTAGACAATTGATAATATTCGAGAGAGGCCTTCTTGTCTAATAAAATTCCTTAATACTAGACAATACATTACTTTAAAAATCCATAATTCTATAGTATAATATAGTAGTAAATGTGCAGGAGATTATCAATTTGGAGAAATAAACTAAATCTGTGCGAGCGAAAATCTATGTGCAGCTAAATCTATAAGCCTGTAGTGGATATATAAACAAAATATGAGGCTACTTTTGATTTTTTAGCAATCGAAATTAAAGAATGTGATATTCAAAAAAACTTGAAGGTGAAAAACTAATAATTGAAAATAATTCAAATCGCGTTATGTGGTTGATGTTGATGATCTGACGGAGGCTGGTTTGAGATCAGCTGCATTCCATTCCAGCAGAGCGAGAGAATTTGATCGGATTGAATCGGAAGGTTGCAGCGCCCGCAGTAAAGGCAGACTGCCGCACTACATGAGACATACGATACTCTTGACAAGAGACCGCTGCCCGCTTCTACACATATCGGGTCGGTCTCAACATCATCTCCGAGACACATGCGACAGTTTACTGAACAAGGCATAAAATGAGACCATACCCTATACAACGACGTGTTTGTTGTGACTCACTGCATAGGAATCCCCCTATTTGGAAACTACGGAACCACCACCACTCAACTGCTCTACTTTATGTAACTACTGTTTGTTCGGGGTTACTACCGTTTAACCCTCAAGTGGATCTATTCCCTCTCACACTTGAGAAACGCTTGAATCTTACTAAGAGTAGTTTTCAATATATTGTTTCACGTTGAAGCTGACAAAGCTTGTTCAAGCTTTTCATTAGGCAAATATTTGTTAATATTTTCTTAAACAGGGACATCATATAATTTCTTCAAGGCATTCATAATTTTTCCACACAATCTATGGAGCAGCACTTTCAGGAAGAGAATTTTCGATTTATACTGAATCAGTAGGCTACTCTACCGCTGAATGAAGTATACCTTGAAATAGGAAGGCTTTGAAATCGAAAAAAAATGTTTTGATTTCAATTGAAATGAATGGTGCTTACCACATCGGGCGTGCTGGCGCCGTCGGTGTGCGAGGTGGAGTCAGCGTTGCTTCGTCCGTCGTTGCCATTGGTCGATCCGCCCAACTCGGGCAGCGGCTTCGAGGAGTCTCTCTCGTCTATGACCAGGTCGATCGGCATCTTGCCCTTCAAACAGCTGATGTACCGGTGACAGAAGTTGTCGCATAACTCGTGCACCTGTAATCAACACATATCTATTATGATTCTATTTTGCAATGAGTGAATACATTTAAAGTCTCTGCAGCTCCATCTCCATTCAAACGATGGATGTATAATTTTTTCTAGGCATTCATAATATTTATAAATATATTTCAGAAAATAAATGTAGCAATATACTTTGCAAAGCTTCAATACATTCAGTATTACACAGTTTACATCTATTTATGGTGCATGAATTTATTTATACTTGGAAATTCAATATAATGCACTATTCAACATGCATGAGGAATAATAACATTGTGATAATCATATTTGCTTATAGAATAATTTGCAATGGAGAGTACAACCGCATTTTTTCCAAAACTGCTTCTCTTCTAATTTATTCAAAAAGTCCAAAATAAGGTCATGTTATACAATTTTACTCAGTCAGTAATCAATAGTACATCATTGTCAAATAGTATCTATGATATTAAAGGAGTATAAAAAAAATTCGCTCCGGCAGCATTTCAAATGCAATTCTATGATGGCTTAAATCATATGAATTATAATGAGCTATTCAGGGTATGAATTCGAAGGTGCCGTTTTAAAAAAAACCCATGAAAAACACAATTATCGGCATATTATTCGCCATTTTCTCCGCCATTTTTGATTGGATTTTTTTTCGATGATGGCTCAAATTGTAGGGCATAATAAGGGTATTATACACACCAATTTTCAAAACGATCAAGTTATTGGTCGATTTGTAGTGATTTTTCAAAATTTTCATCCCCTTATTTCACCCCCTACCCTTGGACCAATTTGGCTGGTTAACGAACTTGACCGAGATATTAACACTAATGATTTTTGTGCAAGATTTGGTCGCTCTCCGATAAGCCCTTCCGGAGTTATCGTGTTAACAAGAATCTGTACATATATAAATATATATATATATAGGGAGAGATATATGAATTTGAACGGACATCAGATTCGTGTTCTGGGGGCTCAGAAATGTGTAAAAAATGCATCGCATCATATATTTGCGATTATCCGGTTAAGACCAATAGTGCATTTTTTTTAAATGCACTAGAGGATATGATCAGGACATGTGTGTACTTGAAGCTTGAATTTATAGATGGAATTCAACTGAAGCTCTCAGTTTGAGAGTTTGAATGGAATTCAAAGAAATCTCTAGATATTTGAGCACAGGAAAAGATGAACAAACGGTCCACGATTAATCTGAGATAAAATTAAAATGAATGTTTATAAAGGGTGAAGAAGTTTAAAATGGAGATGAGATGTTTGTAGAGTTTTGTATGGTGTGATGTAGAGTACTCGAAAACTCCGTGTAAACCGAAATCTCACACAGTGCAGAAGCAGCTTGGAAAAACAAACTTAGTCCTGTATTATTTATTCCGTGGCACACGCGCCGCTAATAAATAACACGGCGTGTACTCGCACCAAAACCAAAACAAACAGAAGTTCTGAGGCACGTAAATTATTGTAGGCCTGTGTCCGATATTTTCCCTTCACGTAGTGATAGCAGTGGGTAGCATGGGTCCGACCATGCATGCCATGCCCTGAAGCTTGTGAGTGTCTCACCAACCCCCAACCACCGGGATCACTTTTCGCCCGGACTGTACCACATCCCTTCTATAGCAAGGCCGTTCCAAGCCGCAATGTCGGCCAGGCCTCACAGTACACTCACCAGCAAAACTATCCTGATCGTTCATCCCTGATCCCTGATATATTCGTTCCCTTTCAAAATATATGCTCACTGAAATATTACCCCGGTTGAAGAGGCAGTCTATAGAGGAGGAATTCCAAACTGATAAAACAAATTTGAATTTCTATATCACGTTTTTAGAATTTTCAAGTGATAATAATGAAGAAGCAATCAATTGTCATTCATTATTATTTAGTTACTTATTTAATTTTCATTGATAAAATGAGAATTAATTGTCCAATTCATTGAACTACTCTGTTTGTATTAAATCAAAATAAGAAAAGTTCTAGAAATGTTTTATTACAATAAAAATTGTTAAAGATTGATTCTGAATTATTTTATTCGAGTTCAACTAGTTCACTCGGAAAACTTGGAAGTAAAATGATTCATGAAGTTTAAAATGCTGTATAGTGGTTAAGTGATAAATTCAAGAGTAAAATGTGCAATGAAACTTATAAGGTAAGAAATTGAATAGCTATTCGTGATATCACAATGTTTCTCATGTTGCAAAAATTTCAATCATAAAAAACATTGTTTCAATCATATGTGGCTCATCTAAATTCATTATGAATCTATCTACTTCATTGGAGGTCATATCTAATAATCAATTTACAGAAAAACGTTTGGAAGGTAAAGAGGAACATAATTGAGGATTAATTTAATAAAAAGGAATCATTCCTTGAGTAGTTTTGAATTCGACAATTCAACATTACGTATTTTAATATTCATATAAAAAATACTATATAACTTCGTTCTTGTATGATGAAGAGAAACAAAAATTTATTTGAACGCTGGAAAAACGTCGATGAAAAACAGGTTCGAGCTGGGAAGCACGCGTGCAGTACGTGGATTCCAGGGATGTAGAGTGGTGCGGAGACGGGGAGGTGGAGGGTCAGGGAGGATGGGACTGCACCGAGGGATGGCTACACGAGCTCGTTTGAGAGGTGGTAGTGGAGCGGGGGTAGTGTTGCCACCCTCGGCAATACATTTTCCGCTGTAAGTGACAGATATTGCCGGCAGACCCACGGAATTTCCTCATCCTCTTTCCCGGGACGTTGCTCCTTCCAGACTTCGCCTGAAATGCGTATTATAACTTTGCTAGGAACCGGCACTTGCCGAATACCGACATAGTGAAACATTTTGCAGCCCCAGCAAACAATTTACCCTCTTGTTAAGCGACGGCGACCTCGAAATAGGAGAACACGCTGCACCATATAACTTACAAAAATAGCACCGGCCTCGTTCTTTGTTGCCTGCAAGCCCCGTCTGGATTAAATCCCCAGCCAACGTGAAATGGAGGAATTCTGAATGGAGCAGACGCCGCTCTCCTCACAAATAATTAATTGTGTCACCCAAATCATTATTCAGGATGCATTCCTCAGTGACAACTTTACTGGATATTATAATAAATTCAGTAATATGTGTTGCTCAGTGAAAAATGACACTGACAACTGGTTGAGTAGATGCTTGTAGGATACTAATAATTCTCAACTGGGGCTACAATTTTATACTACAAATGAGAAATATTTGATTGCTATAATGAATCAGAAGCTGGTTTAAATCTTCATATTTTTTTCTTGTTCACAAAGTCCCTTTAACTGGGATAGTGGTTTGGCATTATCTATCTTCAAATTCCAGTTTTGTAAAGTTAAGTGAGCTACATTTGAATATTTCTTGGAGTCCCATCTCCAAACCATACATATTTTGTGGAATCGCTATTCGAAAGACATCACGGGTAAAGGTTGAACATGAAACCCACCAGTATAGCAACAATAATAGAAAGAGCAGAATTAGGCTATACAAAAAAGAGCAGACAATGAAATTTGTTTTCATTGAAGAGTACATATCCATAACTACTGAATGATTATTCGGAAATATTTGTTCTTGTGAAAATTGACATTATGATAGGAAGTACAACAGTACACTATTAAAACACAACATTTCATTCCAAGGACCTAGATAACGTGAGAGTACTAAATACCTTAGAAATCGAGATAATCAACAACGACTTCTCTCCTACTGATTTTCATCTCTGAGCACCGCAAATCGGTAACGTAAAACTGCGAGTGCCATTCACAATAAATTAAGTATAGCATGGCAAGAGGGCAACACGATTTAGAAAGATCATCGCAGCCAGATCGAAGTCACGAATCCTTTTGGCGTGATTTGGCTCGTTGAGCACACATCACAAATCGTTGAAAATAATTATATTAATGCAGTCGTCCAGATCTCGTGAAAGATGGCTAGTAACCAATGCTCAACTCAGTTTTAAGAAATAGTTCTAGGTTAAAAAGGTTGCAGGAGTACGGTTATACAAAGGAACAATAGAATTCTATATTTATGGAATCAGAAGATATTACACTATCAACTTATTCTAAATAAAGCATAATCGATTCAAAGTTTTCATAGAATCAATTTGATAACCATAATTATAATTATGGAAAATCCTAACGATAGGCTATTATGTCATCAGACTGAATATTCATTATCTACAATTAGAAATAATCTAATTATAAATATAATCTCATTATAACTATGAAATAATTATAGAGTCATCTCCCTGATTAGACAAAATCTTTCATGATTCCATTGTGAACAGTGAAATTTGATGTATTCCCGGAAGTTGGGTAAATTTTTTACTTATATCCCTCATAAAGGACTGGGTAGGAGATCCCAAACATAGAGACATGTTTTCTTTAGTCCATCAGTAAAATTTTGCGGGATTCAGATCTGAGATTATTTTTCCAGTGATTTACTGGAAACAAATAATAATTGAGGTTGTATGGAAATTATTTTATGAGGTTATACAACCGCAACAAAACAAGTACTTCCAAAGATAAAGATTGAAGCTCGATTTCATTTTGGAAAATATGATTTGTCGCGAGCGCGAATGATGCGGAACGGATATGTAAATAGACCGACCGACCAGCTTTATCAGTTGATTTATGATGGGGACTGTGGAACTGGCACTGGAGTTGGCCACAGGATAAGAGATGGTTTGCTGCTCTTGTGATACAGGCCTGAGATGGGAGCGCATAATGCTTTAACCATGTTCCACCAGTCCGCCATCATTTGATCAAATCAGTGAACAAGCTTTCTGGATTAACCGATACCAAAGGTCTCGATAGACAGCATTGTGCAGTGCAATGCAGCGCATGTCCAATGTCCCCATGCCGACACTTGCAATATTATATTAGCATGTATCTAATTACAAATGTTAACTCAGTCGACAGCATTATTGTTCCATATTATTGAAGGTTCTAATTCATGGAATTTGATGAAATTCGTTCAATAATTTTAAGAACTCATGCATTAATTAAATTAAAATAAGTTTATTTACTGTGGTCAGGATTTAGACCAGATAAGATGCTACCTTTCGATAGGTAATAGACATGATCAGTCTTACCGCTGAAAATAATTATTAGGTACTTGTATTGGAAATGAGAATTTCAATTTCTATAGTAAGGGGGATTGAGTGGGATTGAAAATTCACGTCTTTTAAAATACAAAATAGGGTAGTCAACCTCTTATTATGAGTAGATCAACCAAACTTCTAGTAAAGTAGGTGAGTGAAGAAACATTATCATAATTGAATAACTGAACAACTATTAGAAGAAAAAAAACTCTGTATTGTCTCACAATTGAAAAGGCGCAAAGTGGTTCTTAAAGGATTTTGGACAAGTCTTCTTGTGAACATGGCACTTCTCTTTCAAAACGATGAGTTGGTACGTTGGACCAACGATGGAGATGTAGATGAAAAGGAAGACAGAGAAATAAAATAAACGTCGGACGAATGTTGCTCGTAGCAACGGTGCTCAACATCTTTGTGCGGTCCTTGTGAAGAGGTGAAGAGTTCTCTACTTTAGACAAGGAGGGTAGATGGGGAAAGAGAGGAAGGAGTTGATGTGAAAGAAGAGGAAGGTGATGGTAAAAAGGCTCGCGAACAAAACAGGCGAGTTCATCATTTTCCCAATCATAATCCCAATAAAATAAAACAGCCGAGGAGAACTGAAGAAGAGCCTGAGCATTCTTTTGCCAGCAGCGTAGTACTAGAGCCGCTCACAATGTACCCATTATCCGCCTCTCTCTTATTTTTCCTCTCTCGAACCCTTCCTCTCCTCTTCAACAAACTATGCATCTCTTCACTCACCATAAGTATCCACCTCTCGACTTGGTCTTCTTATTCGTCTTGTCGAACGCTCGATGCCTGCCTGCTCCAAACTAAAACACAACCGTCGGAATGATCAATGGCAATGGCCCCAGGACGAACCTCCCTGCCTTCTGCTGCACATGAACACGAGTACCGTCCAACTGCCTCCCTTCCCCTCCTGCCACCTTCAACCATCACGCAGCAACTCAACATCGAGATGTGCAGTCTTCTACAATAATAATCCATTTCTGTTGTCTATAGTACCTAACATCGAGCTTTTGAAACTATGATGGGTCATCAAAAATACTTTTTCAGGGATTCATTGAGAGTTGATCATGGGTGACTGAATAACGAAGGCTAAATAGGAACGTACATGAGAAACATTCAAGATTATGAATATTCTAATTGATTATGAGAGTGTGTGTGAAAATTTGAATGAATCACAGGATAATCTATGAGAGAATTATGAAAGTCTGGAAAGAATCAAACTAAGAGTTATTCATGTGATTCTATGGTGTGAGTTATGATCATTCAAGTGGAGTGAATACAATCGAATCAAAACGCAATATTCATCATAATTTAGGATTTCTAGCTGTTGTAAACAATTGCTTATTTGAAGTAATCACCTGACTAAGAACTATTTATTAAATAGAACACAGATATTCTTTTTAGTTTCCTTAATTACTGTATAACACTGTATGTAATGGAACTGGCCACCAGCTGGTAGGCCTAGGCCCTTCATGGGCTGTTGAGCCATTGACAAACAAACGAGCTGAATATCACTTTCAATTGTATTCTCAAAAGTAGATCACTTGAAGAATACATATACTGTATAATGAATTATTGATTGAAGAGGGTTACGCTCTAATCTATTCACTCTCTTCCTTTGAATTAGTCTATTGAAAGCAATTCGGATATTACCACCTTTGGCCGAAGGTGGCATCCCTTGTTCAATGTCCAAAGGGCAAGAACGGTCAGCAGGTATTTCACTCCATTCAACCATATGCCTCGGCTACTGAATGGTCTGGGTGGTGAGGTGGACGTTTGGTCTGATTGTCCATTTGCATTTAGGTCAAAAATAAGCAAACTTCTGATACAGCGTGGGGATACCTGAGGTTTTCTTTTTAGGCTGATGAGTGGGATACTCCTTGGTCTTGTCTTGAATGTCTCACATTATTTTGAAAGTTTAATTGAATAATCACTCACAACATTCGTATTTCCAATTTTTATTTATTTATATTTTTGGCTATTATGTCCTTTTATTGAATTTCTCTCTTAGTATCTTCTCTGTAATCTTCCCTATTTTTATGATTTCTTATCATCATCATCATCATCATCATCATCATCATCACCATCACCATTACCATCATCACCAATCTATCATTAGCCATTAGCAGCCTCTTTGTCACATGTGAGTTACTGTATCTTTTATTTTCTTACATTCTAAGTTACTCTGTTTTCTATTTTTATTTTCGATTGTAAAGTGCTTAAATCATTGATTTTATATTATATTTGAGTTAAGGAAACATATCTGGGCATGTCCTGTTGTTTCCATATTGTTTGATGAATAAATAAATAAATAAAATTACTGTTGACTAGGAATAGATAAAAAAACGTTTTTATTTCAAATATGTATCGTCTAGTATTAGGAAACTGGAGGTACCTCCATGGCACTCATCTTGTAGATTGTAGGTATCGATTGTAACCATAGCAACATGATCAACTCGTTCACAGTTTTTTATTAAGTTTTTTCCTATGTTCGAAGTCCGCCTAGAGCAGAGACGAATGCTGTCCCTACCATACATGCCTTTGCTTGATTCCGAGCAGCCATCGTAGGTTCTGTATTGAATGGAGTCCAAGCCTTATACATTTTTATGAGACTTGAAACAATTGGATGCTTGTACATATTAGTACTTATTAGAGCCATTCCGTGCCAGAACAATAGAACAGGGTTCAACTATTTGAGCTATCACGAATACGATTAAGACTTCCAACGACTCCTCATTTAAAATTGAAATTAAGCTTGGTGTCATATTTTTCAAGTGATATTACATTAATATGCTGCGGTGTGATTCATGTGAGCTGTGATTTTGGCTTGTTACAAGCCTTTTTCGGCGTTCGAAACAAAGCCTCAGTACGTTGTACTGCCAGCTCACACCTTTCATATTTATTACACAATAATCCGAAAATCGGTGACTTATTTTCAAACTCTTTTTTATAAATTCCAATCAGGCTGTTGATCTTATCAATCTTGTCAACAAGCAATTCACAATTTTTTATCTTGCCAACAAAATTTGCTAAAGGAATAACGGACCACGCCAAGTTCCGGGCAATGTAATTTTATGCTTTTTCACGAATGGAGTACAAGTGCCATTTGAAGATTTTTTTCAAAGTGGTTATCAAATCTTAATAAAAATTTTTCAAAAATAATTTAGAGTATGAAATACATAATACGTGAAAAAGTGTAATAAATAATACCTTACGCATGTCAAAATTACGATGAACATTTGAATTGTTAGACAAGACATTGAAATATTTTTAATAGCTGAAAGTGAGCCCAGGGGATTAATATCTCAAACTTTAAAACTTTATAGGAAATGCCTCTGACTAGTACTACGTTGCACTAGGAGACATCTCCACAAAAATTGTAATAGCTTGTTTTTATAGACCTGTTTTATAACCCTGTGTTGACTACCTACAAAATAAAACTGTGTTCCTTAAACTAGTAACAAAAATACAAGTCGTAGCGCCCCTAAATCTTCTAGACCCTAAATTTCGTGTCTGTGAAGTCCATGAGTAACATACAGTGGACTAATTGCTAAATTCGATCTTTACAATGGAATAATATACTTCCGAAACAATTAAGTTCCTCATGGCACCTGGAAAATGAAGCTATTAGATCTTTATTACCTAGTTATCTAATCTTCTGATCCTTTAAATGAAACTTTTATCGCCTGAAGTTCTCATTTGTTGTAAAATTTGATGGAATTACCAACATAGGAAAGTTTCATGTATGATAGGATAAAGTCTAAACAAAAATGAAATAAAAATGCAGAAAACATTGAACAACATAATATAACAAATTTTTCCAATTCTCATTCATGAACAAATCGCTCATATTCCATCCGCAATAATTCATTTACAGATTAAATTCAAAGGATTGATGTAACTGGAAATTGAATGGAATATAAATGTTTAAGAATTGCTTTCAACGTCTTTCAACCCTGCGTTGACCTTCTACAAAGTTAGATTATGGTTATCAAGTTATAGTTATGGTTATAAAAGCTAGCTTACTAAAAATTCTCCACTAAATCAGACGAATCGATCAAATATTCAGTCTTACGGCTACATTGTCAGGTAACAAAGAGGCATAAATTATAACCAATAAAAAAACAGGATTTGATGGCGTTCTGAGTGATGCTCTTGCAAAAAGCGAGTCCTAAATGAGTGGAGCACGTATTTACGATGCGTAAAATAAATCCCCGAATATATTTCGGGTTTGGCCGGGTTGAGCCAAGCGTCGAGAACGAGACAAGGATGCAAAGCACGACATTTACACATGTTTTTGCAAGGAATTAAGAGGAGACGTCGATGACTGAGAGTTTTTCTCGCCTTCTGAGATTGGAAAAAGCGCCGCTTATTATGTACAACGCGTCGTAATCGGCCTGCCGAGAGAAATTCCTAATTACACAGACGAGCACGCTGCTGTGGTGGCGAATGGTGAAAAAAGTATTTAGCGAAACTGTTAAAAATACAGATGTGGAATTGAAATTCAACGGGGTGGATGCACACCATCCAGCCTCCCACTGATTCCGTCGCTCAAACCAGTTTGCGCTCGCTTTTGAAAAATAAAGAAACTGTCGATGGTGATGATGTTGATGATAATGACAATGACGTGTTGAGGGAGCTAGAATAGAGGAACTTGTAGAGAGAGCGAGAAAAAAGAGCAAAAGAATTGAGAATAATGAGCCGACTTTGATTTCTGTATGTCGAAGACGATTCATTGTTCGCTTTATTTATCATCGGTTTTAATTAATTACAAACGATATAATGAAATATAAATGATTGAATTTTCAAGCCGATATAACCATATCTGAAATCAGAATGAAAAAACGATCGCTCCCAGCTAGCCACTGCCTTTTACGTCGATGTCTCATGTATACATAGCTAATGAAAACAATCAGTAAACTGGCAGAAGTAATTCCAATAAAAAACAAATCAGAAATATGCTGAGAATAAGCTTTAATTCGATTTATATAATAAGTTATCGTAGCAAAATTCCATCGAGCATTTCCGAATACTCATGACCAGCATTCATCACATCATCTGTTGAAGTGTAAATGAGCTTTCATGATGAAGATAAATTGCCCAGGAATGAGATGTTTTTACAAGATTTTATTCCTTGTTACACTGAAATTCAGACAGAACTTGTTTTTCACCGTGTCTGATTCTGGACGAGATATTAATTAAGTAAAACATTTGTTCAGCTTTATTAATAAGTTATCAGACTAGATGTCTTCTCAGGCCAATTTATCATTAAACTTATAAGTATTGTTTACCAAATCGGGGTTTGCTGCCAGTTTCCTTAGTATATATTTGGTCATTCGAATCAAAGTAATAGATTTATAAATGATCAACTTGAAGAAACAACTGTGTCCCAAAACCCATCTCAAAAAGGATCCAGTGAACTAAATGTACTAAGAAATTTCGTATTTACCTATTTTGAATTCGGAAATTTTCAAGAACGGAATTAATAATAATTTCAAACCAAATCTGAGAGAAGCATGACAACTTTACCTTTTCCAATTCTAAGAGGTGAAATCGAAGAACTTGTATTGCTTGGACCATCTGAAACAAAATATGAGAATAGTTAAGAAAACAAACATAATTTCATCACAATATTAGTGTGCTGATTTGAGGTTCTTATTATTCTATTATTTCCATTACATGGAACACTACGGTATTTCACAAAATAAGTATTGGTCTACGGTATTTTTCAAAATAAAAATAAGTAAATTCCTGGCATTGATAACATCAATTACCTATGCAAGAACGTATTCGTTCCTTAATCTACTTTATTCCATTGATTGTTTCTCTACTGGTTTTCTAAATCTCAATGATCTGAACTTCATCATTTTTGCGGTTATTTTAAATTCAAAATCATCAGTTATCAAGCTTGATTACCTGATAATAATACGTAATCTGATAGGAATTTTCATATTTGATTGAATACGTATTCAGTAATATGAATGAATAATTTTGTGAACTCTTAATAATTATACAACACGATATAATCAGAGCACGTCTGTGGTAATACTATTCTGATAAAATATCGATAGATTTCGTGAAATAATAGGTAATGTTTAAATTTATATCAGACTGCATTGAATATCTTTGAGGTTCCACAGACAAGTAATCAGAAGAAGGGAACTTAGGTTTGTAGCCGGTACGAAAATGAATCCATTAAAAAGGCCGTTATACATTGTTAGAATGCCTGAAAGCGCAGGCTTAACGAGAGTTTAAGTTTTATGACACTTGTTTCGTCAGACATCGTCCGCACGTCACAGCGGTTGGATGGCAGGGGGTGGGAGGGTGTGATATGGGGAAAGAGGGTGTAGGGGTGCAGCCTGGCGCGCAGGTGTAGTGTTCTTCTCAACCTTTAATGTCTTCTCTCTTATTTTTCCCTGTTTATTGCACGGTTTTATGCCTCTTCCCATGCTAATAAATGAAGGTCCACATGTGATCGACCAGACATGAGTCGTGCAAGTCGCGCGATGCCACCACGTTCTAGCTCTCTCTCAGAAAACACCACCATTCAGCAACAGCACTCTCAAAAACTGCCAAGTGACTCGCCGAGTATGTAGTCTGTCCCAGCAAAAAGACATTCTGGAATTTTTGGTAAATGACTTCAGCTCGGTCAATATAATATAATATTGGATCAAAAATTAAAAATTTGGTCTCACATTGTAGAATATTTTCTGATCTACAATTTGAGACTAAATTTATGAGTTTTGAACCAATATTGAACGAGCTGGAGTCATTTTCCCATCTTGCCAGAATGTCTTAGGTAAAATAAGGACAGAAAAATTATTCTTAGGAAATAATTGTCAATTGGGCATTGTCAATCATTGGGTACATTGTCCAGATTTACTTATTCAGATTGATTTCCAACTACTGTGGATCCTAAATATATATTTTCATAAGTATCCCCATATTTCACTTATGAGAAGTTGCCAGAATGTTCATTAAAAAGTGAATCATAATCATAATTCAGGTCTAACATCGAGGAAGTCCATTAATAAGATCTTAAGGTGTGATTCTTTTCTTTTTCAATTATCACGTTATCTTCAAGGTTAATAATTCATGTCAGAAGATAATTAATCGGTAGGTCGGAATGGTACCGACTGACAAGTGAAGACTGGGAACGTGTTGAGAGTTTAGTCTATTATTAAGGTGTCAACGAACACTGTATTCGTTATTGATCTCTCTCGCCAATAAATAACAACAATAATAATTAGAAAACCGCGCTGAAAAAACTGATCCTTCACGGCTTCTGTGCGCGTAATTCGATTACCAGTGCGTTAAGTGTAATAACTGTTAATTAAAATATTATAATTAATAGGGGTACAGTATCTATCCATCTTTATGATATATGAGAGCCGCGTTCGATATCAATTTTGAACCTCACACAATGTATCCATCAGGAGAGACTGCATGGCATAATGACGACAGGCCGACAGCGTATATCTTCAATCCTGGGCTCTGCCAACTCCTCTTCCATCTATCTAAACCCTGAACGTCTCCGCAACAATATTTAGATGGCAGGTGTATTACGCCCATTTCTACGCCGCGAAATTAATAACTGTTTCCAAGTAGAATGTTTATGAGTACATATTGTTCACTTATAATCGGTAGTGAGACAGCGATATGAGGCATACTGATATTTATGTTTGCCTAACATTCAACATCATTTCTGTGTTCAATAAGTTTGATGGTTTTTCACAATGGAACTAATCAAATCAATTAATTTTATAGCTTTAAATATCGGTTGCCAATTGTCGTATGTAAGTAACTTCAACTGCTCTTCATGATAAAGAAAAAGAATATTTGTCCAAGCCAATCTCGCCATCTCTTAACTTTTGTCAGTGCTCAAAATGAAGACATTTTTTAATCAAGTCGAATATTGAATCAAGACTTCACAATGCTCTGTTCAGCACTAATATTGTTCAATGTTCATGTCATCTGAATACACTTAATTTTTTGGAAAAAACTTTTATGTCATTAAAGCTTACGAGATTAATGATAGATAGATAAATGTTTTTATTTTTCCACTTGGTACATTACATAGGTGCTGTGAGCGAAGTTGAGGCACAATGGAACGGAAGTTGATGGTTATTGGATTGATAATTGTGTAATTATTTGATTAATCAGAAAATCGTGACATTAATTTACTATAAACCAATAAAGTTATAATTTAAATCTGTTTGAAAGAGTGTGATTATGTTTATTCTCTAGGAATATAATTTGTAATGAAGCTCAAGCTTGTAGTCGAGACAAGATGTCAAGTTCCAGGAAGAAAAGAACTGAAAGAATTAGATTCTTAATAAGAACTCTCTGTCTAGTCACCAACTGACACCGGGTGAAACCGAATAAAAAAGAGAGAGTGAAACAAGCGAGAGTGATGAGGTGAGAGGGGCGCCAGGAGTGATAAGAGAGCAAAGGAAGAAGACAGTGAGGTTGTGTTATCAGTGCAGTGCTAGCAGGTATAGTAGGCAAGTTTCGTTTCCGGAACCGGAATAGGCAACAGCGATAGTCAGTCCTTGCGCAGCGCAATGCTCTATCGCCCTCAAACAGGCCCTTCCTGCCTTTGTGTGCACTGGCTTTCCATTTTCCCATGACTTCCTCCCTTATCATACTCACACACATAACAAAACCTCTGTGAATAATAGCTGATAACGAGCATTCGACGGACCAAACAACCTGACCTTGTTTGTGTCTCTCTTGAAATTCCTTCAAAAAATGTGTTATTACACCTTCAACCAGCAGTGTTCTCGATAGCTCCATCCATTATCTAGAATCACGTTACGTTACATCAGCAAATCCTACATTATTAATATTAAATTACAATCATCTGATTTAAAAAATCTAATTCAATTAGAATAATTTTCAAAATATATCCCCAATCGTTGAGAAAAGACGAATAAGATAAAAAATTCTGATGATTGTTATGTCATAGACATAACATGACATTGTATTTGGTAGGTTTGATAAGTATTTGTTAGACAAAGATATAAATAGTATGTATACAACTTAATGTATGGTTATGGTATTGGGTGAACTGAGTAAGTTATACTTAATCTAAAATTATGGTATTGAGTGAACTACTTGGAATTGGAGTTGTTAACTTGAAACACTCTTTCAAATATCACTCATGTAGAGGATACGTCTATATTAGGAGTATAATACATGCACTTTATATATTTATTCACTAGTTACTGATCCATTATTGCATGATGAACGTTACAAAATACGCAACACTGGCGTATACGAGTGTAAAGTTCATGGAAAAAATGCAAAATTGAACAAACTGATCCCGGAAGAATAACGAAGTAATATGTATAAAATCCGAACCCCGGTGACAATTATTATTTCCTGCAATGTAGATGTAATACTGTGAAACTTTATTTATTGTAATGGTAATTCTCAAAGCATGTGGTTTTCGTGAGCGTACACTCGACTGACTAGCCAAGCTGGTCATTGCAGGTTTCATTATGGAGCATTAGTAACCGGATTCGCGAGTCTATTCGACTTATCAGAGTTATTTCTAGAAGCATTTACTCTAGTTTCACTCGGTGTTCATTAGTAAGTATTTTTTGTAGTTTCTTCCACACTCGGTTGGCCGCTGTGAAGAGGAAGGAGGCAGACGGAAAAAATCCCCGGAAACTCACAAAGTTTAGTTGACAAGCCGAACAAATGTGGAAACAAATCAATGTCACCTGGAGTGCATTGTATTTGTAAAATGTTTCTGTTGTATTCATACACCTGAACCGGTGCAACACTCACTTCACTACTGGGCGTGACAAGTCTCACTTACTTCAACCAGGTTATTCTCAATTGTGACTTAAGTGCGCGTGACTTTATCAAGTCACAGTTTACCGCCAGAAGCAACAGTAACGGCAAGCTTTGATAAGTGCAAAGAAGCCGATAAGCACATGTGAGAGCCCGTAAGGCAACGCGATGATTGAAACTATTAACGGCTGGTTATTGGACAATTGCATGGCTAATTCCAGTACTTGAACAATTAACTTTGACCTGGCTCTGTGAAATGTAATGAAAATTGCACTGTAAATCAAATACAATGCCAGGTTGACTTCTAAAGTGTTTTCGAGCGCCTCTGGGAGTTGGTAGCGGCGCTTATTGGCTATTACTTGCCTCAGAATAAGTAACAGTTGTTATTGAAGTCATTCATTGATGTTATAAAGTAGTCATGTATGGGGTAGACTGAAGTAGATTGAAATGATTGAACATTCTCATCAATCACAAACAGGTATATGATAAATCAATAATTTTAGGTCACACAACCAATAAATTAATCACCGCAAGAAAAATTAAGTTTATGATTGAGATTTTTACAGTACATAATTAAAGTTTTCTTGAAGAGGCTGTAAACATTTTGAAATGCAGCAATATAAGGAATAAATTTCAATTGAAGTGATACATTGCAAGGAGATACTGAATTTTTCAACCAATATTCTGGTTATAAAGTATGTGTGAGATTGAATAATTATTTCGATTCAGAAAAATCTCATCTACAACAATTTGAAAAAATTTAAATGATTAAAGAAGTCAGTTCTTAGAATGAAACTTTGTAACGAGAAGTGACACCAATTGATATTTGAACCGATCACCCTGATTAGCATACATTAACAAGTTGTACCCTGGTAGAAATCATTCTCTAACAAGGGAAAGCAGCGCAGTTTGGTGCAGAAGAAAAGTAGAGTGGCGATAGTGAAGAGAAAAGCATTTCCCTCGGGAGAGAGATGCGGTTGTTACAGGAATAATGAGAGAGCGTAACACGAGGCGAGGACTTCTCACCTAATGAGATGCTGATAGGTTCTCAGGGGACTTGATGCTGGAGAAGAGAAAGAGAGAATGCGGCTAAGAGAGTGAGAGAAGAGAAATTACACGCAGACGCAGGGCGCAGGGACACAGGGATTGGCAACTGCTAATAAATCAACTTACCCCTCTTTATGACAGCTTTTATCAAATCCTGGACAGGCGTCCAAGCGCCTGCGTTTCGAGGTCCTTACCCCCTCACAACACCCTCCTCAACCCCCGCAAGCACCCCACTCCAGCATCCCCCTGTCCCCCACTCTCAATGGTTCCCACTAAGAACGGCCACGTAATTAAAATTTCCTACTCAGATACGGAACGTTATGCGTCCGGTTATCTGCCTTATCACTGATCTTAATTGCAGTCATTCGTTGCTTTCTTAATGCCTTCAATGGCGCTGCTCGGATGCTTTGATACGAGCCATCAGCTACTAAACCCCTTTAACGGCTACTGAAAACACCAAGGATTTTGTTGAGTGTTTTCAGCAAATCTCTACTCTTCAGTGCTGCCTCAAATAGGAGCCGAAATGGGATTTGAATTGAAATTGTAGTATGAAAACAAAACGCTCTTACTGAACCTAATCTTACCAAAATCAGTATCAATTTCGATAATAACTATCAGATTTCAAATACTGTAGATCTATATTAGCTCGAATCTATCAAGATATAGGCCAATTTTTTTCGACGATTTACTTCTATAATCAATTTTCCTTGAAATATATGAGTACTTTCTTTGGATTTTTTAGATTGAAGGAATAGGGATTGGAATAGGCAATAATGCATTTATTTTCAATCTTGATTGATAGATATTTTTGTTCATTACAACTTTAAAAGTTTTCTTTCATGATTTCATTCAACTCCTGAAATACTTTTTGGCAATATCCAGAGTAATGCAAGTATAGGATCTTCTTGAAAAGATATTATTTACAGCAGTTAATAATGCGTTTCGGTGCAAAACCGATTGAACAGGTAGTTGTGAATGAATCGAGAGCTGGAATGACCCCATCTATAAACAACATAAAGTGCATTAAGTATGTGTTTATTTTCGAAAGTAAGTTGCATCCTGGATAAAGATGCGCGGCGCGGTTCATTAGAGCTGACTGTGTGAACGACTGGCCATTAAGTACAACATCAAGGCGTCTTTGACGTTTTTTGTGGGCCCGGTAGTACGGGTAGTTTTCAGATCAGGGAATCATTTTCTGGTCAATGGACAGATCGATAGCCCGCTAAGAAGAGCCTCTGCCTTTCTTCTTAAGCGTTCGTTTCGCTAACCAAGCGTACATAACGAGGCTCATCTCGACTCTCACGCCCCCACCGCGTTGATCTTTTGTTTTGCACGGCAACTCATTGACAATAACACAGGTGCCGACCGATTTGCTGAATGAACATCCGACGTTGACATCACGGGCCATTAGTAAATTTAGAACGACGGCGTTGACACATTCATTGATGGGCGTCGCGGCGCCCTGGCTGCCAGTTACCTTTGATCGTTCCGGCTTTATCGAATGATCGTTTCCGCTCCACATCGATTCACCTGCCAATACCATTCAAATGAAATCGTTAAGCTATTAATTATTATTGTGGTTTGCAATGGTTATGGGATATACATGTTGCATTTCATCCAGCAGTAAAATGGAACTGTATTGATTCAATGGCATTCATGTATATGAGACTAGTGAAGCAATCACACTGAAATTGGTAAATTTTCATAATTATCATTCACTTGAATCGAATGTTGTGAAATTATATATTAGTCATTTTATTGAACAAAAATTACATAATAATTATAACAGGAATTCAAATCAATATTGCACTCTTCAATGGATAATTTGAAAAAAATTAAATGGGGATTTTGGATCCTATCACTGCTGTTACTGAGATTATGCTGTACTATATTTTAATATATCTTATTAAATAGAAAAATTATATATTTTACAATACTATTGGATTCCAGATTTTTTACATAGAAATTCTATTGAAACATATTCCAAAATATAAAGTTTTGAAAAATACACACAACCTAGTTTGATCCCGTTTCTTCAATTCAGTCACATTACTTGAACCGAAACTTCTCTGTTCTTTTTTACAATTCATCCTCAATTTAATTTAAGTATCTCCCATATTTATCAATCTCCCATAACTTCTCATTATTCGTTCAACTGCATTTAATCTTGAAACATCTCAATTCCACACAAATTATCATACTCATACATATCTCACATTAGATGACTCCATAGAATAATAGATTTCTCAAAGACCCTCTAATGGATTATACCAAGATCCTCTTAGATGACACTCTCCCTCCCCCGCCATTGGAGCACGACCACACCTATTGTAGGAGTAGAATAGCTACGATGCAGCAGTATCACATTAAAAATAGGTGTAGGTGATTGTAAATAGCTTTGCCCAGATGGAGGACAACCGGAAAATCATTAATATTTGGCTGAACGCAAGGCGACTACATCACTATTATGGGGTTAATGAAGTGGCCTGACCTATGATGGGTGTCGTATGACACATAGCATCGATCGATGATTGATGAGTATATATGGATGATGTCTCGATGGTGAGGTGATCGATGATTGCACATCTTCTATCGAGAGAAGAACATCAACAGCAGTTCTTCAAGCTTCAAGCAGCAACTAGGCTCGAGACTATCATCAATGGAATGTCTGCCAGCTATTGCATTTCGCATCACCATATCTTTTCTGTGCTTAATTAATTTCAACGTTTATATTTTTTGAAACTGTATTGGTGTTGTGATGGGGATTTCACAGTTAAAATTCCAGGCATGCATCTGGTTGACAGCAAAACTTTTTTGTTGATCCTTGTATGTTCAAATCAACGAGAAATCTTTTTTTATTTTGAAGTGATAGGAATGTTTCAATAATACAGTACAGTAATCATTTTTCGAATGAATGGAATCAATAATGCGGCCGGTTAATGTTTCCGTTCAAAGTCCAGTTCTCGTCAAAGCAAAGAGGGCAATAATCTAATTATTGTGTGTTTTAACGGACAGGTTATTGGACCGGGCTACACGAATGAGTGAGATGAAATGGGCCATGAAGATAATCACGCTATCAAACAGAGAGCGTGTGAATGAGAATGATTCAATTTTCCAAATAGCAGAAGCCTTCATCGCGAATAGATTGATAATGTTCGTATTGCTATTATGCAAGCTGAATACTGAAATCTTTTAATTAAATTTGTAATGAACTCAATTATTTATAGTAGTTTTTTTAAGAAGCTGAATTTGTAAGGGATAAAACGAAGTGATACGAATATTAATTACTTCACTTTTTAAAGCACAGATTCATGTTCTAATTCTAGATTAAAATATATAACTTCTTCCAAGTTTTTTTTCTGTAAGTACTATTGCTATCTAGTCTTGAGACTAATGAGCAAATTTTTTCTAACCTATCTTGCTAATCATAAATGAAATACAGTGAAATTCTCAATAGAATTTCTTACTGATAATAAAAATATTATGTACACCTATTGACTGTACTACTTAAGCTATGTTTCACTAAACATCTTCTTCCAAGTGCATCCTCAATTTCCCTGAATATAGAGCGAATTCAAAAGGCAGCAATCAAATTATATTATTTTTTCAGACCATGATAACTATCTTACAAAAGAGTGTAATTGGCCAGACCAATTGGAGCAATGTCTATTATCAAGAGCATGATAATTATATAGATTGCTTTGCTACAGAAATCAGTACTAATAGAAACGCTTCGTTAACTGGCGCAGCGAATAGGGCAAGCAACAAGAAACAACTGTCATGATCCAAATTAGTAACGCAAATTACAATCTTCTTTGATTGACAAAAACGGACAGCACAGCTCGCATCTGTGGCCAACTAGATGGGCCAGAGGAGTTAGTCTCGTTACAACAAATTCAGTTCAGCGAGAAGAGAATTTGCTGGTACTGTATATGTAAGATTTAATAACCATAAGAAAATTGCTATATAATGAATTGCATAAGGCCTAATACAGTTATTATTTGACATGCATGTATCGAATGATAGAATAACAAGAGTAAAATAAATTATTCTACTGTAATTTGTAAAGTGGAAGATGAATCGGTTTCGCATACTGATCTAGTGACAGACAGATCTGATCATTCAAGTTTTTGTGTTAAAATTTGATAGGAAGTGAGTAATGGAGTGATAATGCGAAACTTACCAGTGAATCAACTTCAGGGTCGGCAATATAGTAGGGTTTTTCTTGACGGATCTGGAATAGAAAAAGGACCTATTTCAGTTCACAGTCATATATATAATACATCAAAAATATATTCAAAGGAGTTAGGAATTTACAATACACAAAGTTTCACATGAAATAAAAGTTGCAAACAGACATCTTAGTTATTTTACTTTTATCTTATTAGATTGTACTTTTACTAGGTACGTCAGCACGAAGAGTTGAGAATATTTTTACTTATAATAAACACAATATCCATGTACACTGGTCTCACCCTATGTATACGTTTGTATATGTGGAACGAAATGACAACAACATTTTTATTTTTCTATGATGATGTGATTGCAAATGACATCCCAATGATCGGTAAGAAGTCGAGTCTGGTCTAAATCAAGACAGTTTAGCAGATTAAAAAGTGGGAATTGACTTCTCTCTTATTACTCTACTACATTCTCAATTACTATACTCTCACATAGTTGATTCAAAGACAGAACTAGTGAAAAGAATTCATAGACCAGTGGGAATTCCACATTGGAGCCAGGAACTCAGTCTCGAAAGGCATGAAACAGTGCCGACCAAGAATATAGTTAGAAGTTGTTATTTACAAGGAGAATACTCATTGCTCGTCCAAAGGAGTCCCCGGAGAACAAGACCGGAGACGTGAGACGCATTTGCAACGATTCTCTGGGACTCGGACTGCCCTCATTTTTGTGATGATGGAAAAATGAAAGACCAACACAAGGAAACAGACTCACACACTAACACGTGCGAACGCACACAGATTTATAACTTGATACTGTTCAGTATGGCCAGGAATGCCGGCCGACTGCATTGGACAAAAGATGGAATCATCCCAAAGAAACCGAGTGCCAGCCGTTATATTTCGCAATTATTTGCCTGTTCTTCTTTCCTTCTATGTGCTGGCATCTATAATCTGTCCAGATTCCTCGTCAGCAGTCGCTGGTGTCAGCCATCATCTTAACACAGCGCAGGCACCCTGCTTTGCAACCTCTAGTATCTGCTGGCATCCCATACCTCTCACAGGTTCAAATATCACTTCCAATCACACTTTTTCCAAATCTTCCACTCGAAATAGTAACTGCCAACAGCTAGACGAGTTATAACCAGTAAATTTTTTATTCTTCTGAAACAAATCCAACCCTTCAACGCCTTACTCACTTTAATAGTTACTGTTAACAGCTAGACGAATTGTAAATAGGAAAAATCATATTCTTCTGTAAATAATTCAAATAAAGAGATATCAGGGGGGATTATAAGTAGGAGCATAAGCAATAACTATCAATCAATAATCTTTTTAATTACCAAAATATAAAATATTTTTTGTATTGACTCTCCAAAAAAGATTAGTTCTCTGAATTATTCTCAACAAGTTGTGATAAAATGTATCATGTTAAACATGATTGGATGCGATCGTTTACAAAAAAAAGATACTATACATATAATCGAAATGCTAAGGATAAATCGATGTGTCAATGGGAAACTAAGCCAATATACATAAAAGTCTGATGTGAGATGTTGTTCGATGAATAAGACTAGAGCTACAACAAGCCTTGGTTGATGTTTGTCAATGTCAAGCCGCTATATCGTATTAATGCAAGGCGGATTAACTGAATGCTAGCTGAGCTGAGATCACCGGAAAGTCATTTGTGAGCATCCGCAAGCTAATTGGATTTGAGGTATGATCAAATTGATAAAGACTCCTGTGGTTGCAGTACTATAGCAGTCTTGATCGATCCGCTACTACGCTACTCAAAGCTTCACCTACACACTAGCTGAATTAAATTATCAATGGGCTGCTCCAACGTTACAGAGGTGTGAGATAAGAAAGCTCAATAATTAATAGGTTGCAAGTACGTCCTTAGGCTTCCTAAATTAATGAAGGAATCCAGTTCATGTTTTATGAGCAGTTGGAATTTAAATTGGAGTTACAAACTTCATAGGATAGTTGTTCTTTAATCTAGATAGTACGAATCTAGATGTACGAGGAAGGATTGATCTCTAGGAGAACAAAATTAGTCATCAGAATGAGAATGGAAAACAACTAATGACGAGTGTTGGAACATGATATGCGAAAACTGTAAACAGATAAACCTGCACAAATTGATTCTTGAAGAGCAGAGTAATTAATCATTATTCGATAGTACAGAATATACTGCCTGAAGATAATTAAAAATTGATAAAATTTATCAACAATGGACAGGTGTGGGCGGGAAACAATTGAGTTAATCTTAACAAATTTATCAACACTCAGTTTCGTAGTGCTCTAGTAACTTGATAATGTAATGTGAATATCGAAAGAGTTATAGCACGGTTCATACTAAGATGTCATTTACAAGAACATCTACCACTCCCACCATGCTAAGAAAAATTACTCATACCAATTGACTATAATTAATTCATTTATTGTTTAATAATTCATTTATTGTTTAATAATTCATTTTTTGTTGTAGTACAACTTGTATAATCCATTTATTGAGTGATGTTATGCGAAAAATTTTTCTATTACTTCTGGACGTTCCTATACAGATACATACTCGTAATTCTGTGATACCTGGATCTAAACTACTGTTTTATTTCGAATCTTTCAATAAAACTTCTGCAAGTATTTAATTCCCCAAAGATTTTGTGAATTTATATTAAGTAGATGCAAATCTCTCAATCAACATTATCATCTTCAATAATATTTGTTCTTGAAACTTCAAATGGTTGTGGATGATGTTGAGCCCCAGAGAACTGGAATCCATTCGGAATTCACAATATTTACAAGTATGCATCAACGGATAATCTTAACAATCTAGAAAGACAGAAGATTTGTCTCCACAATTGGAGTAGTGCTTTTGAATGTCGTCAAATGAACTTTCTGAATGATTGCAGATCATAATTTTAGTAGAATTTTGAACAGCAGAGGAGTGAAATGGATGCAACCACGACTATTCGCGCAATGCTACGAAGCAGGGGTGTACTGAGTAGAGCAGAGCAGAGCTATGCACCACCAACCATTGGGGTCGCTGTGCCTTTGTAAAGCTGTGAGCCAGTTGTCAAATGCACAATAGGATCGTTTCAGAGCACCGTTATATCTTCTCCCTTCACAAAAACCATCTTCCTTCACCGAGCAGAACCCGAAACCCCCACAAGTGCCCTTGTAGGCCCACCAGGATCCTCAGTCCTTACCCGGTCGCATTTTACAGCCCCTTTTGTTACTCAATTTATACATCAGTTCCTATCCACTTATATTAAAAGAATCTCATTCCGTTGAATCAGTATTGTCGCACACACTAGCAGTCTCTATTTTAAATAGTTCTTCTCTCTTCAATCCACCCCAAACGCTCAAGGTTCACATTCTCTGTCGCTCTCATATTAGTTCAAATTCAATTCCAAAATACATCTCACTCATTCTATAATTTCTCCATTCTCTCACTCTCTCCCCTCACAATAACTCTCTCTTCAACTGAATCCCAATTGTGCTACGGTATTTTGTTTTCCCATTCTTTTTTATCGGTAATGACATAATGTAATAAACAATACTATATTTTGTATCTGATAATGATTACGGAAGATTGTTGTTAAGCTCTGAAATTTAGTTATATGTCATGTAATTGTATTCATTTACTTGATGATATAATCATGTTAATAGAGAGAAAACAATGTTTATCAATTTTATATAGATGAATGCATATGATTGAAGTGATTGATGTTTGATGAGAAATACTACAGGTTAATAATTATTCTTGGATGAATCTACCTGTAGTCCATTTCCTTCTAGCTTTGGTGGCATAATAACCTTTTCTTGGATTTCTTTATTGAATGTAAGTGTAAATATTTCAGTACCTATCATAACTATACTTTCATGTAATTGATTTTTTTGAAGTTTCACTACCTCTCTCCCACTGTTATTCTTCATCCTTCAATCTGTGCATTTGTTCTTTCTCTCCATCATACTCTCTCTCTCACTCACTCTCTTTTTCTCTTCATCCCTCTGTATTTCCAATCCTCTTTTTTTCTCTCTCTCATTCTCCCTCACTTCAACTAAAACACCCTCCATCAAATCCAGTTTTCATCCTACAAGTAGAAAAATATTTTCAATCTCCACTCAATAACTGACAATAATAGTGTAAAGTGATGTAACACTCTCACATGAGTTTTGCTAGGCATTGTAACCAACAACTCCCTTCCCATTGTTTGCTATTCCACAAGTTTCAACGAGCAATAATTCACACACCTTCGGGTAGGAGATGTGTTTGTCCAACACCCATTGAAAATAACAGCCGCATCATAATCTAGTCCTGTTCACAAATGGAAAATGGGTCACAGCTTTATCGATTAACGCACCATCGACCTTTTTTTTTTATTTGTTTCCATGTACAGTAAGTACGGTAGCGAGAGGGATTTAATGAGAGAATTTATGACAGTATAATGTGATATAGATCGCATATTCTCATTCTACTGAATTACAATAATTATTCGATTCACTATCAAAATCTCCGATTTTCGAAAAATACACATACAAGCAGTCAAATGAAAGAATTATAAAATATAAAAAGAGATATTGAAAGAGATAAATGGGAGTTTTTAATAATAGTTTTGAAGAATTCATACATAGGTCTACCTATCTGTGAACAATGGAGTACATATTTATATTGATTAACTCTTTCGAATTCCCAAGAATAATTGTGATATGTATTCTTATAATATAATTATTAGAGGATATCGGGAAAAATGCTAGATTCCAAGAAAAGTAGGAAAAAATATATGTTTGTAAAGAAATTGAAAACTGGCAAATCAGAGGTTTTTTCTGGGAAAATCTGGAGTTTGAGAATACCATTGAAAATCAAAGCTATTGACAAATTTCAAATGGATGCCTTTCAACCCTGTGGGAGACAAAGAGAGTTTGGCCAACCTTCTCCTTCGGTTGAATAGCCCACTATCTCAAAATTGTTTCCAAACCGAATACGTGGAATTTCCAGGAATCTCCTCTCCTATCCCTGCAACGCTTCAACGAAATTGTGGGTGTGACTGTTGGGCCAAAATAACAGAATACAGAAACCAGGGGGAATGAAAGCTTCGAAAGCTGGAGATCTTTTGTATGCTATTTTTGAAGTTCCATGGCATATGGATTAAATTAAGAAGTTCTTCAAAAATATCTGTAGCACTAATAATAGGGTTTGGAGATGAAAAAACGCGATTTCATCTAGTCTCATATTTTTCGAAATTTGTATCAAAATCATAAAAAATCTGGAATTCTAGGACTATCGACTCAATTTGTAGATAAATTATTTCTTATCCTTATATTTTTAATGATTATAGCTACAGTTTTATGTACATAAGCGGCCAAATTGAACCAACCTACAATATTCTAAAGTGATACAGTATTCTATCATATTAATAGATACTACCATTCTTAATGCTTGATGAGTTACAAATATTACAAATGTAATTGGCGATGAGAGGATAAAAAATTATCCTTTGAATCAACATTTTTTAGACATGGAATTTTTTTATATATAAAGTGCTAAAATATTTTTTTGTCAATTTGTAACAATTGTCGTGGGTAGGTTGTTGAATTAGAGTCTCTCGTATTTAATGAGAATCAATATGACACTGCCAAACCATGTCAAGAACGTGTTTGGTGCTTTAATTTTCTCCGCTTTTTCTTGTCGCCAGGCCTTGACACTTTTCCAAGCAGATTTTCGACTTGATACGTGCTCATCATCGTGATTGAAATAGGGGAAACCCTGGTGAAGGTGGGAGTGAGCCAAATCTATTTCGCGATGCTCCTGAAATCCCTCATGTTCCCCGCGAGCTCTCGATAATCCCCGTACTTTCTCCATACCCTCCATCACAGTCAAGCCGCGTGTGTATCCTCACTCATCCAGGCCTGTTCCAATCTGCCTTCCCCCAGAGCTCAAGAACCCACCGTAGACGAGAAAAGTAATTCTTCAGTTTCCTGAAGCCTTGAGCTCTGGGATTTGATCCCCACATGCCCGTGGGATTACTGGAACTGAAATGAACTCGTTTTAGAATTCAAAATAAATTAAAACTCCCTGTTCTCTGGATGAAAATAGCTCTTTCTGGTCTCTCACCCCGTAACATTGACTAGTCAATGTTTCGTACTCCTCAAGTTGATAGAAGCTACATATCCTAGTGATAAGAAAACCGGCAACCAAATCCAAATACAGTATAGCCTACATAAATGCATTATACTTCATACAAATAGTCCATTACACATGATGAATAAAATGAAAAATCAGTCTACATCGTACTGAACAGACTTTGAAGGAAAATTCCAATTCAGAAAATCCTAGTAAAGTTACTTTTGTAGAATTAATAATTTTCAATCATGGAAGTTCAAATTTGTTGATGTAAACGGTTTTCAAAGATTGCCAAGAATTGAAAACTATTCATTCTTGTAATCAATAATTCCCATTAAATTCATCCAACATGATAATGAAGTGGCAAATGAATTTGTCTTATTATAACAACAAACTGATATTTCCAAATACTTGAGACCCTTTTTTCTTGTGGAGGACTACGTTCCGGAATTTTGTGGAACTACCAAGTTACTGCAATGTGTTGGAAGCAATGAACCGAAGAAAAGAGAAACATCCCAAGTATGTGGGCTGGAGAAGATGGTGAAATTTATGAACAGAAGCTGAGAAGGTGGTTAGTGTCGATAGACAGAGGTGCTCGACTGAATGTTGAACGGATTTCATTGTGAGCGGGAGTTTGTGCAATGACATTCATATCCATATGAATGTGCGGCTGGGCTGCCGCTGCTGTACGAAGGTGCAGTTCACTTTTAACAGGCGTAAAAGTAATATTGGTTCATGTCAACCGACGAGTATGTTATGCATGAAAATGGACGAGGTGACAAAGCCTTACCATATCGCTTATTCATAAAATATTCATAATGTCTTCTTCGTCTACTGTTGGTTTACCTCTCTTTGGACATCTCTAACAGCTCTATAGTTAATGGTCTCAATTCTAAACGTTTCAACCTACGAACGTATTTTCTTCCAAATAAGTTTAAAACGCGTGAAATCCCTTGAATTGAGACGGAGATTGTTGGTTTAGTGTTGAAATTCTAGAAGCAAGTTTGAATAACAAAATGATAGCCTATGTGGGAGGAAAAAATGATGAAGCTTTTTCAATCAAGTATTCATTTGAACTCCTCCATCAGATTCAGTTGGAATTCCTAGAAAATCGTCCCAAAAGTTCTATAAAACTTGGCTAAAAAGTATGAATAATTATTTTAATCCGAATTTATTAATTTTTATGGTAAATTTATACTTTCTTTATTGTTGCTTTATAATCACTTCAAAGTGATTAGGCAATGATAAATAGAGAGTCATCAATGATATTTCAAGAATCATGAGTTAATATGTGATAGTAATGACTGTATTCTGACTCAAACTGTTTGAGGACGGCCTACAGAGCGAGTGCCACCATTGAAGCTGAACTGATATCAATACTGAATCAGTTTAAATCAGGATATAGTGGAGGAAAATATTCAATTTAATGAAATATCTGACAATTACCGTGTATTGATGAATATTACAAGATGAATTGACAGAAATATACACCTAATACAGAATTTCTCCCTGGATTTTCCATTGATAAAAATTGACTTAGAATTCAACGAAACTATTGGATTATAGGGAAAGCCATTTTATTGGAAGCTCTCGAAAATCGATCAAATTACATGGCTTGGATTCGAAAGAGATCGGTTGGCTGGTGTAGTTCAGGTGGGTCAGATACTCAACGCCGCCCATTTAATCATCGAAAATTCCCAGGTAAAATATTCAAATTCGACAATTATGTAAAATATATTGTAGAAAAAATGTATAGAAGATGGGTCACAGGCTGAGGACAACAGAGTTTTGATCCGGTTCAGTGTTTATAAATCTCTTGATAATTTGACTAAACCAAGATACTAAAGGCTGGAATCTTCAGAGGATGACTACAGCCTCCCGTCTTCATAACTGAATTGTAATGACCCATCTGCCTCTAGGGTGGTAGGTTCACACATTGCAAGCTTCTATTCTCACGCACGCACACAACGTTACATGTGCAAACGACTCGCTATCACTCTTTCTCACTTGTTCTTTCCATTTTTATTATCTGTCCTTATCTGTCTGTAAACTTTAAGAATGCTGGAATCACCTCAGTAGTACCTCACTGGCCTCTTTACGAATTATGCTAATATTTTCCATTCACCCCTAAAGCGAAATCGTAAAGCATCAAAGACAAAATAAAACTTGCTAGTCGAGCTGAAATGAGGAATTTCACCGGTCGTCCAGTTAAGATGGCGGATAGCCTTTGAGAAAGTAACAAATTTTAATAGGCCACCTTCCTTGCCGTGCATATCACGGCTGTAAATAGGCTATAAAACTATCCAGAATAGTCCTTCCGGATGTAAGTTTAGCTACTCGATAGGTATGCTTAGGGCTGGTTAAGCCACTTACAAGAAAACGGTTTTACGATGTGCAATGGATAACTATAAAATGTACAAAGCTTGAAAAACATTTGAAATCAAAGACCCGTAACCAGGCATAGTAGGCCTAGTCATTAAATGGCAAGGTTATATCGCAAATTATCATGAAACGATGAAGTAGGAGTAAAATCATTTATAAGTATCAATTGAAGAAAGTATCTGATGAATATTTCTTGAAGAACTCTGGTTATGGGGTAGAAATATAGACAGAATCTCATCTAAATATTTTCCCATGGAACTTCAATCTCAGACGGAATTAAATTCATTCTCCAATGATTTCCAGTTCACAATGTGGTATAAGTACCAATTTAATCTTTTTAACTGATAAAAACATGGAAAATATTTGAATTTTCATCTTGGGGCGGAAATCGAATACAAACAATCGAATGGAATAAAAAAACTACTTTTTTCCAACCTGGCGAAAGCCTTGACTTCTAGGTTAGGGAAACAGCAGAATCTTGAAACTAGTTTCATCTTGCAAGTGTATCATCGAAAATCTGATTTTTTTATCATGAGAATCTGTATCTTATCTCACATGAATATTTTTAATTTTATTAGATCCTATGAAAAATCACATCTTGTTGAAAGTAAAAAGCAACTGAGCAGAAAGATGTACTCAGCTGAATACGTTATTGAGGTCGACGAATATAAACAAATCAAGAGGATTACGAGTGGAAATAGAACCGAAAGCATTTGGCAGGGTGCTGAAATAGATTTGACCTATGACCGTTCTAATCGTAGTAGCAAGTACAACTTGTAATCTATTTGAACTGACGAGTAGATCGACAAGTAATTACCTTGCTAACAAGTAATAAAGTTTACAAAAGTCTCTTCAAGTTGCACAACGATATCAAACAAAGCATTTAGGAATTGAAACTTATCTTCTAATAAAAGGTTAGAGCAACAATAATATTCCCTTAAAAGGGCAATCTGCGAATCATTAGCATTGATAAAACCATAGAAACTGTACATGGAAAATTTGTGCTTGCAGATGAACTAAGTATATTATGTTTAGAATTTTCTCATGGCACTAAATGGGAATCTACGAATATCTAGAAGCCATAAATTGTAACTGAAAAATATTGAAATATGATACTTCACTGAATCACGGAAATGATACAGTATCTGATGACTGAATACAGTGATGATATCAATGGAGAAAAGTGCGGGAGTTCTTGCATTAACTCAGCCTAAGTCTACTAAATCAAAACAGACAAGTGGTACTTTTATTAAACAATGTGAAGGCGTTGATTCCAGTCCCCAGACACATCCTAATGTGCCTTTAGCCTGCGTGTCTTCATCAACATGGCCGAAAAACATGAATTAGCTGAATGCTTGTTTGTAGTACAGTCTGTGCAGTAAGTGGAAGAGAATTGAGCTACACGCGTACTCGTTCAGAAAACATACTGAACGAAGGTGGGTGATTAAATTTCGTGTTGAAATTTGTCGGTAATGAGAAGGTGTAAAATAAGTTGTAAAATGAGGTGTGAATGTGTGAAGGAGTGAATAAATTGAGGTGTGGAATTTTTCAATAAAAACCCTTCAAAGAAATTCAATATCCATTATAGATAATCAATAATCAACTCTCACGTCATATTTATATAAAAAAATAAATAGTAATGATTACAGCAGGTGATGTAATGAGTTCTGATGGAATTTCCTTTATTCTATTTTGGAAGAACCAACCGTTAAGTTGGAGAACTATAAATTTCTAACCTTGAAATCAAATCACTTACTTTCAAGTAGAGAGTGAGCTCAACGTTATTCTCTTAATTACTTTTTTGTTCAAGTTATTTCACACAAAGCAAATGTACCCAACTTCCTAAGGACACTACTCATTATAATTTTCAACAAAAGAATAGCAAACAAGCTTCACGGTTATTCAATAGGAACAATGAGAGAAGCTGCTTAAAGCTTATATTATTAAACTTGTCATGTGATAGTTGGAGGAAGTGGATATTGTGGAATCTTGAGCAGATAGAATATAAAATACTATTTTCAACGCATCTTGATAACATGAATGAGTTAGAACATTTTCTTAATTGGGAATTGGACATTAGAATGTTGTTAAAAACAGTAGCATGTAATGTTTTCTGAAACTTTACATTAATTTTTTAACAACTTCTTTCTATGAGAAATATGTATCATCTCTATAAGAAGAAAACATTTCTGCTAGTAGGAACAACTTCCGATATTTTAATGCAGCATGTTGAGCTCAACTTTCTTTAAAGCAGCCAAAACTACCTTTTTTTAGAAAAATGCTCGACATTTTGTACGGAGCCAATGTGACACATGTCAACAAAAGAAAAAAGACTTCAAAAATTTCAGAAACTAGAAGTCTGAAATATGGTACCAGGTCACAAGTCTGCATATCCTGTTTCTGGCAAAGCAATGTTTGTTATTAATAATGATAAGAGCGTAGAGAAAAAAATCACTAGTAGAACATATATCGAATGAAAGGCAATTTTTTAACAGACGTTATATATCTGGGACTCTGCGTTATAGTTTATTTCAGAAGCGTTCAGTTTTTATTCACAGAAAATTGGAGCATAAATAATTGAAACTATTCAGATATTACGGAATAATGTAATTGAGACCCTGGAGTTTTCAAACCAGAAAAACAATTTCAGGAGGTACAAACGAAAGTTTGTACTAACTTAAGACAACCTTTCAGAGAACAAGACAATTCTCTATTTACACCAACGAGTTCATCTCCAAAACTGCTCCTACATCATTAAATGCGCATTAGGGAATCTACTAGTCAGATCAGGAGGCCTGAAGCAAGGAGTAGAACTCTTTCTCTAAGTTCCTAGAATGTGTAATTAAGAAGTAGAATAGGCTTTGAAGCAAGTCATTCGAAAATGGCCATAGGCATTCCTATCATTGTTCAGATCGGTAAAGATTCTGTGACAGATGGTACGGTACTCGGTTTCAGGACTATCTGTTCAAGAATTACTAGTTTTCGGTTGGTGTTGCTTGTGTATGAGTATTCGTTGGTATTGATATTAGTGAGAATCTGTAATGTTACTTACGAAGAATATGAGGACGATATACTCACAAAGAACACAGTAACTACTGTATATCAGTAGAAATGTTACTAACAGAGATCATAAGGGCATAAGATACTCAAAGAACTTTCCTACACGACTGTAACTGATGAAGAAATAAGGAGTACTCTTATTCAAGCTTTTTGCAATAAAGAAGGATATCAGAAAACTAAAAATAATTATGGTGTTAGTGAGCTACAGAGCAATGGCATGTATAGACATACCCATGTCCACCTTACAAAACTTTAAATTGACAGAACTCACAATTTATCACAATAATGAAAGCTATCAAGTTCAGGATAAAGTTTTCTAAACGGGATGAGTTTAAAAAAATCAAGTTGAGGTTTTCAAACTGAACTCAGAGAAAGTCAAGATAGTGGCATGTTAGCAAGTAAAAAGGGATATTGATGCTTATCTATGGCATACACAAATACCCTCTTGAATTTAGTTTTCGCTATTTAGGAGGTGTAAAGATGCGTGCATCCAGTTTGATGTCTTTGTGATCGGTGATCGCCCCAAAATGGAAGTTCGGCGAACTGAATCGAGGGTTCTTTCTCCTTCTTCTCTTTCTTTTTCTCCAAGTCTCTTGGGGCTGTTCGGTGCTGCCTTTCACATACGTCTTCACGCTCCAGAGGACATTGCGTTTCAACCATTATGTTACCGGGACCAAACGTAAGTTCCATTAATCTCAAAAACTAGCCGATTCCACAGGTTAGCCAAGTTTACGTTTTCAATATAGAATGAAAATACCCTCAAGGTGGAGCTATTCGGAATTTGGGTTATTCAATAAAAACTCAACCTTCCTAATCCATCAAGTTCTCTCAAAGTTTTGATTCTTTTTTTTCAATTCTGTTATGCTTTCATTTATACAACCCGTAAACAATAATTATTACTTTTCTCACCTTTTTGTTATTGATAATAATTTCATCAAGTTTCAATATCAAATTCTTGAAAAACAAAATATAAGACTAACCAGATTGTTTATTCTATTTTATTGTTCATTCCATTTCAAAGTTGTAAATCGATTACAATTTTTCGTGAGGTTAGACAAATATTGGATTGGTAATACTGATTCATTGATAAATTGGATATTCTATCAATAGCAAGGTATCGTACAATAGTGTTCCAATTCCAATTGTATCGTCATACAATTCCATTGAAAATTTCAACAAGTACCAATTTCTTGGAAAAAACTTTTACTTGTCCTACTTCGTCAACTGAACCTTGTTTCTAAGAACCCACTAATTGTATCAATGGGCCAAATATAGTATCACACGCTTGAATATTAGAAGACTAGCTGATGTCATGGAAAGTGAAATGAATTGTTATTGTCTTGAATGCAACGATCCGAAATTGTTGTATGTTCAATTGAAAGGAGCACCTAATAGTTATAGGGATTCCCTTTATTCAGGAATAACAATATAATTAGTGTAGGACCAACATTGCACAGGCACGTGGGTACACATACAATGTACACATGAATAACGGGAGTCACCTAATGGCATTATTATTGACATTGTTGTATTATTAAGAATGTATAAACATAATTCCCCTTTGATGAGTCAATTACTGTGCAATTAGTTCTCACTGTACCAACCCTAAAACATCCTTATTTTATAATATTGAAAGTTTAATAAACTTGTATCAGGACTAACCACTTGAAAATTCCAGTCTTCTCTATAAAATACAAATAAGTTGAAATGAAGTGTGATGTGTCTGGTTGTTCAGTGAAACGGTTGCTAGGTGATTGTGATGTATGTTAAGCCACAAACACTATAGACTGATTTCGGATAGGTGACCAGATTGTGACCAAGGCGAGTGGAACCTACCCTTATCTACGCTTATCTCCCCACGAAAAAGCCATATGCATATTTTTCATTTTATTTTTTTGTTGAAATGAGCATTTATTCACAATTGGTCTTGTGTGGTTGTGTCTTCAAAACAATTGAATAAAAAAATCAATTAATTCATTGAATGATACAATTAATTGAATCCTATTCTATAAAAATTACGTACCACAGTAATTCAATTCATAAATTATTTCAATCAATCCAATATTGGTTAAAGGTAATACTGTATACAAAATGACTATATTGACTAACTTGCCTTTGAGAAGTTACTTCGTTCCCAAAGTTTATTTCACATATATAGAAAATATATTTCACATATAGAAAATTGATTCATTTTATATGGAATGTGTTCCGTATTACTAGTAGTAGGCTGGTTATATACTACTGCATGTGCGAATGAATGGAGAAGTCTTGAATGAGATATGGATGTTGTGTTTTGGCTGCAACAGGCGACGTCCCACACGCTGCCATAACTCAGGCGACATAAGTCACGGCGGCGACAGGGATTCGTCCGATGGATTTCACCCTTTAGACACAAAACGTTGTCATAATTATGCATATTTACGTCACCTTCCGAAACAATGAAAATATCCTATGCAAACTGTCTATTAAGTCGTTTTCGCCTGGCAACTCCTCTGCACATGCGCTAGATACAGTATTCCCCCCCCCTTCATCGTCACAGGGGCCAACACCCAACAGGGCTCGTCTCTTGGTTTATGCGTTATTGTTGTTACACCAACCTTGTTCCAGATACGGGACAGAGCGGTCGTAACGTCACACCGAGAATCGATCACAAATCATGAGAAAAATTACAATAACTCTGATTACATTTGTTTCGGAATCAGTGCGCGTTTCTCTAACGTATAAATTAATATCATTTAGTGCGCGCCCGGCTGTCTGAGGTGGCAGTGAGGTGGGCTGCCTGAGTCCACTTTATTCAAATCCGGTCTTAACTAAATCGTTGTGCCCGTTTTTAAAAGCGCGCCAACACACACTGCTGCCTGCTTTAGAACCCTTCGACGACATCCGATAGATACACTTTCTCGACGAATTAACATATCGACAGCTGTTGATAGACAATTCTGTTGATATATTATCAACGTCGAATCTACATTGCATGTGAAGACATCCCGGGCTGAGAAGTGATCTAGATAACGAGAATAGGCGTTTCTGCCGTGACTCAACTAATAGTACTTTTAATGAAAGATTCCGCAGCTTTCTGATAAACAAACAATGATTCAATTAAATGTTTTCCATTGGAATAATTAAGGATTTACTAGAATTCATGAACATGAAAAATACTGAAAAAGCAAATTACATTCTATAATAAAAACACACTAGTTTGAAACTTTGAAATAACGAATTATTCATTGTTTTGCTCTAGTCACTATAGTGACTAGGTTACAAACATTATTGCAAGTTGAATGGATTCTGAACCCCTTCGAAAACAAGATAATTGAGAGCTCTATCCAATAAAATAAGCAGAGTGCAAATAAGCAGTTTTTCAAATAATTTTGTTAGGAGTCATTGAAGCAAGCAAGGCCGACCACCAACGCTGGCTGGCTGGCGTACAGTACTCCTTAGGGCATCTACGCAATCGACTGGGGTTGTATTCGCCGTGCAGGTGAGAGCAGCTAGCCTGCACCAAGTATACCAGATTCCAATGAAACTGACGGCTGGCGACTGACTGATTTTAATGATCAGCTCTATCCGGACAGTCGGCGAGCGTTCTACTATAGTATATCGTGACGAGAGCGACTTCAGCAAACCCGTTCGATCTTGAAGACCGCTTTCAAAATGTCCTGACAGAGCTGATAATTAATAGAAGAAATTTTCCATTCGCCAATTTTGTTGGCTTCTCCTATAACGTGTTGGCAATTCTATGTGAGACGCGCCAGACTACCTGTGTACACACAAAAGCAAACCAGTGGGAGCACACAGCGCACAATGCATTTTGACTGAGCAATTTCCATCGGTCGGATTTGAATTTTTTCCCTCTCTGACAGCTGCTGCCGACGGTGAATTGGAAGAGCATGTCCCGGTGGGAGCAAATAAACACCAGAATTCAGAACAGTTTAATACCCAGCATGCGGGCTCACCGATCTCATCCGGGGAGGTCTTTTTCACCAGGCATTTGCTTTGGCAACAGTTTCAGTGCAGCGCGCACCCTCTCACTATTTTTCTGATTTTTTTTACTTCATCTCATTGTTTTTAAAAGAGAAAGTAACCAAACAGAGAGAGGTTAGGGGAGTTAAGTGTGGGATATTAGACAACAAGATCCTCATGTGAAATACTAGATGCTTCCAAACTAAGTAATTTTATAATGCGGCTTCAGCACTTCTCACAGTTAATTAATTGAATTCCAGTGTGATTTATCAGTGAATTCTCAGTCGATCAGTACAGTGGTTGAAATTCTCAGTTTATGCAATAATTAATTAATTAAATGCAATTAACAATTAATTTAATTAAAATTAACAAACAATTTAATTTTAATTAATTGAAGTTATTATTTAAATAAATTTTTTAATTCTTTTATTTTTATCATTAATTCGTTTATTAAATTTTTAATTAATAAACAATTATTAATTAACTAAAACAACAATTATTAATCACATAGTACAGTAGTTAAAATGTAATAGTACTTTACTTTTAACAAACAGATGAATTTCAAACGTTGATGACTATAAAATCTCTCCAAGGATAACCATACACCAATTTCAACTCCCCTATTTTGAAAACAATGAACCATTTGATTATGCTCAGAGACATGATCAAATTATTATTAGAAAGCTATAAGCAGAAAATGATTGTTGAACCTCAAGAAAGTCAAAGTAACAATTGAATCAGTTAGCATTCACCTAAAAATCAAGAGCAGCTAATGTAATGGAATCCTCGGCTATCCGGCTTACATATGCATGAGTTGGAGTAGCTGAGACGCCTCTTGTAATAATGAAGTAGATCCAAAACCGACTACTAGTCGAGTCGGCGACTCTCAACTGAAGTTGCCCCTTTGTTTTATTCATATTGACTTGAAGAATAACAAACTGGAGCATAATCTACCCTCAATTCCAACGCCAGCATATCATTGAGAGATTAGGCAACTACTATGAATTTCGAATCAACTTATATTCTATACAACTCATGATACAGAAAATAGGTTCAAAAGCGTTATTGATTTTATTTTGAAAAAGACGTACCATCAATCTATTTATCAAATATAATTTCATCGAGACAAAACTGTTAAGATTTTTATGAGTACCTTCTAGGCATCAATATAATAATAAAAATGAACAAATTCAAATTTAATACTGTTTTACCTTTTTACAAACATCAGGAGAGGGATAGTAGAAAAGCAGAGCAGAGCAGGTTTAATTTTCCACATTCATTCTTGAGTAAATAAATTTCAATTTTTTTGGTATGTTCTAATTAATTAATGAATAAATATTGGATTTCCACATTAATTATCACTCCAGCATACATCAGCTTAATCCGAAAATGAATAAGATGAATAAGAATCTTTTAATGTTCAATACCATTGTGTGAATATGTTAGTGCTTAATATTCACTCTAAGTTTATTATAAGATTGAAGCATGTTAACAGATAAAACATTGGCTATCCAGATGATCATACAAGCAACTTCACCTGAAAAAGGATATTTATCAGCCTCAACAAGATTTAGAAATAATATTGACGGTTTAAAGAATGATTTATGAAATATATGGTCAACCTGTAACAACTATCACTAGCTTACCAATGATGGAAACTTCAACGGTGGTATATCACCTTCATAGAAGAAAGTTAGCAAGGAAATAATCAGCTACTCAGAGATAGATATAACAATAAGTTATACTATAAAAGGGAGCAATGACAATAAAAAACTAAAGCCAGTTTTACTCGTTCGTGTTGGACAGAACGGCAGTTTGTAGTTATGATCAGTGAGTACCGAGTCAAGAAGGCAACGTAGCTTTGCATCGCTGGTCACAGGAATTTCCACAGAAAATTTATGGCCGCCCATATGAATAAATTAGAGTACTAACGAAAGCAAACACAGGAGACTATCAAGGCGGAATAATCAGTCAAATATAACGAGGAAATCTCATTCAAAATTATATTTCTTTGACTGTAAATGAAAATGTTTCCATTCATCACGAGAGTTTTCAATCAGAGTTCTCCAATAGGCTCCTTCTTCTCATATCTTGAAAATAAGTGGGAAGAGTTCTCAGAACCGTGATTGGATGAATTATCATGGATTAATATGATCAACTCCTTGAATAACACAAATCTAATAGTCCTACCCCTATCTATACTGAGAACATAATGTATTTTTAAATTGAATACGACAACTAAGCTTAAAGACTGGGGTCAGTTAAATTTTAATGTCCTTCTTTTAGAGAGAATAAGAATAAAATTCGTGGTGAATCAGAAGTTTGACGAGTCACGAAGAGGTTCCAGTATTTTACATAGTAGTAGTACTACTACTACTATGAATACTATTGTAGAATAATGAATGATGTATCATTATCTGTCTCACCTACCACTTTGACTTGAGCTGTTCCTCCTGGTTTTAAAATGCATAAAATTAACGATAACTTATTCTACAGTTCTGGAGCAATCGATATTATCAAGTCTGGGAGAAGAGGTAGGGGTTGGACTGAGAAAAGCTACGACAATTTTGACGCGGCATCAATTGAATGCAGGCGTTCACACGGGGCGATGGAATGTCGGACCGGCTGCCGGCGATTATACATTCACTCCGTAAATGCGAAAAGTCGAAACGCACAAAATGAAGAAAAGTTGTGTGTCGAAGAGAGAGAGAGAGTGATTGAATGAGTGAGGATTTAAGGGGGGCTAGTGAGAGAGTTGGGGCACGCAGCCTCTCTCGCACGCGTGTGCACGGTCGGGCCTCACAAAAAATAATCGTCGTGTCTCTCTGCTCGCCAGGTTGTCTGCTCAGGGGGCGACGCTGCTGGCATCCATCGCGGCCACAAAAACTCTAATGAAAAAGATAAAAAGGAATGACAAAAAGTAACGAAGAAAGAACTAGATTCCTTCTTCTATCTTGCCAGTACAACATCCTTCGCCTTTACTTTGGGACAGTTTCATTCCAACATCGGCGGCTAAGCCAAGCCAACAATCTCTTTCACTCTCACTTACTCTCTCTCTCTCTCTCTTTCTCTCAACTGAAACTTAAATTCTTAGTTATTGATGCTTGTGACAACTAGCAAATAATTTTTTTTCAGTTATAAATGTAAATGTACCCATGAACAAAAAAGTTATAACTCACATAGCGAATATAGTTAATCCATTTCCTAACGAAACATTATGAATTTTGCTAACTCTATTCAAAGCTTATTGAAGCTCTTTTCTTGCCCAACAGAAACCGAGAATTCAATGAATCTAATCGATTCAATGACTCGGTAACACTATATATTATATTTAGTTAAATATTCTTGCATCCGATTTTCATTATGATACAATTCCATCAACAATGAAGATAAAATAACAGTCACTCCCAGACTACGAATCTTCCAGAAACCTCTCAATTCTCAATATAAATAAGGTATAAAAGGAATAGAAAATTCAGTTGAGAATTGAAAAAATTAAGCGGAGGTTGAATTATTAGCAGGTTATTAGAAAGATTTTCCATTGATACCAGTGAATCTACCTATATATATGATGGCAACGAGCATATTATATTGTATCAGTTCTAGTTTATGAATGATGAATTGCAAATCAGTGTGGAATCAGTTTTAGGTTTAGGTGCAACGACATTCACACCTTCTTGCTATACATCTGGAATTCTTTGGAACTTGGAGCAATAGCTCACTAAAGAGTTGTGGAATTTCTATTCGGAAAAAACAAACGCAGAACTGAGTATGAAAAGCCCAGTGAACCCTTCTGCTCACTAATGAACGCCTGTTAGTTATCTGGAGCTTTCTGAATAAACAGCACACACCGGATCCGCGCTATTCAAAACCGCTGCTCAGTGGCGAACCATTTCGGTCCCGGCTCGTCCTTGGTAGTTTGTTTAGAGCTGGTTAAAAACAAAAATAAAGTCTGTGGTCCTCCTTGTTTTGAATATTGGCCTTTCAGCTCGCCCCGTTTCCCGTTCTTTGCTTCCTTTCACTTCTTTTATATCTTATTATGAGCCAAATCTCTTCTTTCTTCTCTTTCTTTTGTTTTTCTCCAGTCGCCTTTCAGACGGTAGTAGCGTTTTCTCTCCAGTTTCAATCGTGCATATGCGTGCGAGAGTCCAGCCTCTTCTTTCAGTTTTTGGTTCTGTACAAAAAATCTTTCCGAGAAAAAATGCTTGTCAAAGCTGGCAGGAGGGAGAGAGAAGGTAATCCACACACATCACATTCCACCCACCATGTATAGGGCAGTTCCTTTTCATTGTACTCTTTTATGAAAGGCAGTTGTAAATCAAGAGACAACTAGAAAGAATTTGAATTCCTATTTTTCACAACCAGAAAAACTGATAGTAAAAAACTGATGGGCTTGAAAATAAAGGGTTTTTACGGGAAAAATAGTTTGTACATCTGTGATTGAGAAGTCACCTCGTGAGAAAGGACAGTATAATAAATATGACTTATGTAAACTTTCTGTTTTTTTACTGTGGTGTCAATGTATCGGAAATCATGGAATGATATTGATGAGGAAATAGTTGCATTACGGTGATAAGAAATAAAAGAAAATAAGGTATTAAGATTAATTGTGAATGATATAAAGGTAAACCAACCTCATTTCAGCATAATATACTTGGACCAACGAAATACTGTAAATACTGGCGGTCTGGATGGTAAAAAATATTGAAAAGAGTTCAAGTTGGAAACTTACTCATGGTTATTTCAGCTTCTTATATAAAATCATACTCTAGCACTTCTGAGAATTCTCATAAATCATAGCTTGAATTTGAGGGGTTGAAAGATTGTTTAGATATGTGTGTTGGAGGAGGATACAGCACAGACTAAACAATTTTACCCCTACTCCACAGACTTTTCTAAAGAAAAAATACCCTGATAGGAATAACTTTTCCATGACCTGCCTCCCTCCTACATCATCCATGCTGAACGAATCAAAAGGGTTGTTGTGGTTTGATGTTTTTTTTAACTATATTCAACACCACCACCTTCCCTATGCAACTGCCACCTCAATACGTCGAATCCACACATGGAGATCTTTCTTCAAACAAATGGAGTTTCCAGCTGTTTCGAACGGCCTTGTTTAACAAGATATATAGATAATTTTAAGCACTTGAACTATCAATGTTTTTCAAGCTTATTTTTAACTCCAGAGCCTTTTTAAAACAAGACTGTATTTATACAATTTTTAAGCCCGTCAACGCGTCAACAATAGAGTAGTTGTGACTATTGAATGTACAACAACTAGCCTTTACATTAATATCAATGCATTCATTCATTAATTTATTTATCATTTCAACTTCTATTCTCAAACAACTAACTCGATTAACTGTTTGAATCCTTTGTTCATGATTCAATATAACTTGGTTTGTATCAACTTTCAATTAGAATATTTGCGAAGGGTAATTGAAATTTTAAATGTGTTCTTGTTCAAAAGTCCAGTAAACCGAGCAAGTGAGCATAAGTTTGTTCACTCCAACTTCATTTTTAACAAAAGTGATGTGATGAGAAGACGCGAAAGGATGCGTTATACATGATGTAGGAACACTGGTGACGTATATTATTATGAATTTATAGGCTGTAAACGTATTGTACGGTTGTTTATTAACTTTGAACACGTTTTCGAGAGGTCAGTCGGTCTAAATTTAGGCGTAAAATTCTCACATCATTCGAAGTCCACTTGAGGGTTTTGAGTCGAACCAGATGGTGTTGGTTGCAGCAAAAGAGCAAGAGCGTGTTCGCCCGGATGAACAGAGATAGAGAATTAGTGAAGGGGGGGAAGAGAGAGAGAGAGTGGGAGTACGAGTTAAATAGAATTAAGAGGCCGGCGATTTGGATATGTACCAAAACTCGTGTTTAAAACCAGACGAAGAGGTCATTTTGAATTATTGTTTTTAAAGGATGAGCTGAATCTAATAATGTGATTTCGCTCAAATTTTGGCTGCCAACACGACTGAGATTATTCGGAACTACTGTCATCATGAAAAAACAATATTGTTAATTTGGTTCATACCAGCACACCCTACACGCCTGAATTCTAATAATGTTGGGAATCTAAAATACTATAAATTTTCTAAAAACATTGCTTCGTTACGCATTTATTAACTTTGGTAACTGGCCCACAAGGGATGAAGATATACAACAGGAACTTGAATATTGTAGGTAAATTTCTCACTGCATTGAAAATTATTTCCTTCAGTGAGAATTAATTCCAATAGATTACTCTATTCACTCAATTCATATTTGTAACTAGGGACATAATTAGAACCAGTAGTCTAGCTCTTATTGATAATTTTATTTAATACTGCTATCATAGGATGATTACAATTATTTTAAAAGTATTAAATAGCGAGAATTGACACCACTGGACATCCGACAACTATTGAGTGTTATTGGAATATCGAAGATTACAGTATTGATATCATCAAAGAATGATATCTGTTTCTATGAGTATCTGTGTCTTTCTATTACATTGAGGAAAGTTTTACAGAACCCAACAATAATTTTTTAAGTTCAGATTTGTAGTTACAATTCCACTATATGTCACATCCTTCATAAAATATCAGTGTGAACATTTCCTAAACTTCTATATGTCACATACAATAACCGTTCTCTATTAAATTATGTACTGTGAACTGTGATTCATTGATTGACGAATTTCCCATTATTGAAGAAACGAAATATAAAAATTGAAATGATGTGCATACCTGTTTTGAGAAGACGGCGATGTCCTCGTTGAAAGATTCTGACGAGCAAACATCTCCGCCCGCCACGCCTGGCTCCCTTGGCGTGCAAGTCGCCAGCTCACATTTCTCAAATATTAGAGCTAGTAACGGGAACAGTGGGTGCCTGAAACACGAACAAACATCAGCAATTAACAATTTGTGAAGATAATGGAAATTAGGAGATATCGCAGCAATTTTAATAGAGTTCCCAACAAAATAAATTTAATTTTCAAGTGAAATTCCATTTTGAATCCCGCTCTGATTCGAAATGAAATCTAGTACATTCTGGCAAGATTGGAAAATGACTCCAGCTCGGTCAATATTAGTCCACAACACATAAATTTGGTCTCAAATTGTAGAAAACATTCTAATCTACCGTTTGAAACCAAATTAAAAATTTTTAAACCAATATTTACCGAGCTGGAGTCATTTTCCCCTCTTACCAGAAGGTATTCTTTGCTTGGACAGACTATAGTGTCATGAAGATTTTGTTTTTTTCTAAATATAAAGTGAAATGAGTGAACGGAGTCAGATAGACATTTTGCAAAGACAATGAACGGGACTGCTGCAAAGGTGATGGAGCGTGGACCAGGTGTGCAAAGTGTCTGATGCGTTGAGTGAGTCCCTCACCACCCTCCCATCAACGTCACCATCCCTCATCCCCCATCCCCCAACGTCACCATCGCCCTTCAAAACTACAGGTCTGGGAGGGTGCAAATAGCTGTAACCACCATCCATCCCTTACCCTATACTTATGCCGTACTCTCCCATTAGCCATAATAGATTGCTTTCAAGAGATTTATGTCTGCAATGTTGGCATTCCGGGCATGCCAAACGGGGATGGACGGCTCAGCCTTCCGGGCTCGAAATAATAAAAAACATCTTTTTCCACATGCCCTGGCAACTATCTTCACAGTTTTAAACGTTCGACAATTTGCAATTAATTTTCATTGCAAAAAATAACCAGCCTAGCTAGCCTACTCTCATGTTCGGTTTAGGCCTACTCGTTAACACTCTCCTACAAGAGCCGAGCTAATAAACCAATCCTAGCTATACTATAAATCATTATGATGAAATCAATTGAAATGGACATTTTTCTTCAGTTCAATTGCAGATCGACATGGAATGAACGCACAGCATGAAACTATTGCATAAATTAGCTATGAAGTTTAAAGCTTTCCCTAGTTGGTAACATAATATTCATATTTTCATCCTTTGAACAGTTTTTCTGCCATAAAGTTTTATATAATGAAAGGTCTGGAGCCAGAATATAAAACAATCATCGTGTACTCGTGCATGAAAGAGGTACATTTATGAGAATGATCAATGACGAAGTTCAAGAATGGTTTTATAGCTCTTGAAATCTATAATTATCTACTATCTATAATCCAATATAATCTAATAAACTATATTTTCTCAGTACAAGTGTATTTCATAGTATAGTTTACGTGTCTACCTCTGGATATACTTTCTAAAATCTAATACAGTATTATGTTCTTAGTTTGAGTAGACCTACACCCTAGTTCGAATTAACTTATAGGAGAGATAATCGAATAAAAATAATATAAATACCCCATTTAAAAACTTGGAATTTATTCATCCACCAACAGATAGTATTGTGAATTCAACCAATCATCCATAATAAATAAATTTTGTGAATCTTATTGGGAAATACCTCATCAATTCATCTGAAGGTAAGTGAAAGAATAAGTTAACAAAATTAAATAGCACATTATACAGAATGTATCTACTCTAGTGAGTGGTGCCGTATCTTATAGTAGTGTAGTAGAGTAGTAATGTTGACGAACCCATTCATGTTACGAGAACAGACAGACCAGTTTTCTGTTGGTTTTGAGCTGTCATGTAACGCTATGCCTTGGCATCTGAAAGTGTCAACACCAGACCTGCCAATCAATGTTACGGGACATGTGTTTCGTATTGTTTTTCGGGCCGCTATTTGCCACAAATGTGTTTATTGCTCTTTTTCTGTTTTACCATACATTAGGTAACCTAGGTTGGTAGCACTTTGCTACCTATTATATCTTGACATTCCACAATAGATAACATGGTTGTTCTGGTTGATAACGTTATCATTGGATGATTACATTTCATTACTATTATTGGAGGATTAGGGTAGTCGTACAGCAAGGTTTTGTAGATTCAAGCCTTAGGCTCATATCAGTATTGAGGCTTTCAGCTAACATAAGAGGAAAAATAAAGTTACTCTTCATTTTGGCAATGGTCCTAGTTTTTTTCTACATCTGCCTGCGTCGCATGTTACATGGAGTAAACCTCATTCTAAATAAATTAAACCCGTACATGGAAAATTTAAAAGCAACAGTTTACAGCTTACTACAATCAGCAGAAACTGATGAAGATGAAATTACTGTCGACCTAGTGAGAGATTTCTAGATAACAGGATTCCCTCCTGGTCATTAGCTATGTTGTTGATATTTCCATATGTTGGACAAACAACACCACTTGAGGTTGTTGACACGTCTACAATCAATAGACCCAATTTTTAAATTGTAGGCGAAGAAAAAGAGTGAAAGAAGTGCCAGCGTATTTATTATGTTGGGATGAGAAATTATAGTTTGACTTCATTACGGTGTGTTTCGTGTTAGATGTGCATCACCATCAGGCGATCTTCACCATTCAGTTTCTGTTCATTTCATTTCGGTTTCAGTTTTTTCTTTGTCTGTGGCTGCTGCGTTAGTGCACCGTGTACTTAAACCGTTCTATCGTTAGGCCAGAGTGCTGTTCCCGTAATTGGGCTCATTCAGCACGCGAGGGGGCGTGCCCCGGCTCCCCGGTCACCCCAACAGGTGTACTCGCCGTTTTTCGACTTTTTCCATCCCAAATTGCAGTGCACATCTCACCTGGAGCCCCCCACAAAAAACACATAAAACGCCGCCCTCAAAACGACGCAAAAAATCGTTATTGCCGATTTCGTGAGAAAGGAGTGAAAGTCGTATTTTATCTCCTTCGACACACCTTAATGGGTGCATCCTAAACGATGGGACCAGCTCCAATACCTTAAATGGCTTTCTGGTTGCGAGTATAGCTTTGGGCTTATACTTTCTGTGATTGACCACGGTCAATAGCAATCACTCGAAAAAAGGGTATTTGCTATGAAAGGAAAAGTTTTCTCATGAAAAGGGCTGTAAATTGAATACAACTACAGTTGCTCACATAAATGTCCAATACCTAAATCACATTCCAAAATACAATAATATTTCGATACTATTGTAGGAACTAGGCTATAATAGAAACAATATGAGTATTAAATGAAAGGAAAAAAATATTTTCAAGTTCGAACAGAAATCATTTTTATCAGAGTACAATAAGAAATTCTTGAATTCCTTATGACTGTGAATACTTTCCACTTGTGGGTATCATTTGAATCAACCAATAGCTTTAATGATAAGACTAATACTCGTTTAATTTTTGGTAGAAACTCACTACGATAATAGCCTATATCACAACTTGCTGCTCATGACCAAAGCTTAGAGGTTCAATTCTATAAATCTATAGACGTTCAATAGAACTCAATCAATTCTATAGAGGTTCAATTCTAAGCTTTTTAAGCGTTCTTTTCTAAGCTGTTCATTGCACGCATATTAAAAATTGTAAAACAATTTACATCTTCAAAATGAGTAATTCTATCGACTCACCCGTATATGGAGTCCTTATCACGTTTGTGCACATCAGGAATGGCACCCATGACGTGGTTGGCGGTGGGCGGGGGCGGCACATGGTTGGGGGTAGCGGAGGGGGCGGTGTGGAATTGGTGCAGGCTGGCCGCATGGTTCATGTGCGGCGAGTGGTGCGGCATCGCCTGCATAGACCTGTGCGGGTCGTACATGGCTCCCGGTGGACCCGTCTCCATGTACGGGTGGATCGCATCTTCGTACTGCAACCCAGAAATCACACAAATGCAACACAACATCAATCATGATCAACTTCATTCAACGCTTGCATACTGCTGAACAACATGAATTTAAATTTGAATTTTTCAGACAAGAGTATTTCAACCATCCAAAAAATTTTAGTTGATTATCAATAAGCAAATTCAAAGCTCAATTCTAAGTAATATTTGAGAATTTTTAAAAAATTACTAAGACTTGAAAGCATTTTTTTAAATAGTTGCAAGATTCATGAATCAATTAATGAAATACACTTTTTGAAAGCTATAAGCTCTATTGAAAATTGAATGAAGAGAAATATGGAATACTGTACTGGTTCTGGTAGATGAATAGAGAGGAAACAAGTGCAGGCGGTGAATGAATTGAACAATATTATGAAATAGAAGTTTCAAATGCTATTTGCATGAGAAAATTATTACTATACTACCAAATCAGTTCAAAATATTTATTCAACAAATTTGTTTCGTCGACTTGGAAAAGCAATATGATTAAAACTGGTTTCACATTCAATTTTGTTGTTTACGAAATAGTGAAATCACCAATTTTCTCCAACTCAAGACTACAGAAAATACACCGTGGTTAATCGTAATCAGATAAAAAGTAGCCAATGATGATGTTTTGTAACTTGACAATGAAGAGTCATTCTGAATGCATGTCAATAAAGATCAAAACTCGCCCGTAGTTATCACTTGAATTTCGTTGGAAGTCCTGTCGTAGAGAATTTTCATTATCACTGAGACACTGATCACTCAAGGATTAGATTTATCACATTCACTTGGTCACTCCAAGAATGTATCTAACTAGGAAAACTGGAAGCACTCGAAAGTCACACAATTGTTTTCACCAAGAAGCACTAACACAATAAATAATAGGAATCAAAAAAGTTTCACTTATCATTGTGATCCTCAGAAGAACTGCAAAATGTAAAATAAATGATTTACACAGATTCACACATGAACCCAAGCCCTATTTCGTTATTTTTCCTTTTAAATAATGGGTATACCTGAGTGATGCTAGGACGTTTCAAATATATAACTCCGGAAACATAGAGAGAATGGAATAGATTACTATTTTACAAGCATTAGCCGTACTATCATTTTTATTTGTAGTGAATTGAGCCCTTTCTACGGGCAGAGAAAGAGAAATGAACGACATTTCGTTTTGAAAATATGACAATGACACCCTGATACCTACGTACCCTTAGAAAGTGAAGGATAAGCCATTAGTTCTACAATTATGCTCTTTTCTCTCTACCTACAAATGATTCGCATCGTGAATTGAAGTGGAAAGGATATGGTTGGGATATGTTTCGACAGTAAATTATTACAAAAAAAAATGTGCAACAAAGTGCAAACGGCCGACCGAATTCAATTCACTCAACATTTTATTTCGGTACATTTTGTTTAGCTGCTCTTGTAGTGTCAACTGTCGCTTATTCGATTACGTAAAGTGCGCGCCACGCCGATAAAACGCTGTCGGTGATTTATCGTTGGCGAGCCGGACTGGCGCGACGCGACATCAACGTCTGGACGCTAATCTTCAACATCAGAATACGCAAATTTATTGAGAGCCTACTTTTCCTGTTACTAGCCCAACCATCCTCAAGTTGAGCTGGTCGCGTTGGCTAGCTTCCGACACTCTTTGTCTCTCTTCATTTTCTTAACCTCTTTTCACATCTCTCTTTATTTTCTATCCTTTGTCGACATCTCTCTCTTTTTTCAACTGTCGCGGACAACAACAATAACAGTTTCGGACCCGTCAGGGGACACTTTTGATTTATTCCCGCTCTCAGCCTACGAACGTACTTATCTGGCACTGTATCTGACTGAACTAGATGTCTTGACTTCACATGCATTACCATGTGGCCCACTTTCCCGAAACAATATATTCAGATCGACCCTGTGTCGAAACTCTGTTAATCCATCATCGATCGGCTCTGATCAAAAAGATATCGACTATTATAATTCACAGCACTCGGAGTTGTTGAAGTGTTCGTCGTGTTTGCTTTTCTACAGCTTCTTGCCTCGCCGCGTACGATTGCTTTGTTAGCGGTCCATTTGTGGAGTAGGTGCCTCCTTTCACTATGATCATTGCACTCAACATTAACACGTTTTATTTGAATTGTAAAAAACGTTCCAACTTTGAATTACTTTTGAAATATCAAAGGAATTTATTATCTATATCTATATAAGCGAAATGGCACTGACTGATTCATTCATCACCAGAACTAAAAATCCATTGAAGCGAATGCGTTCAAATTTGGCAGGCATGTTCAGTTGGACGTTTAGACGCGCGCTAGGAAAGGATTTTAAACACTTTTTGAGGATACGCCAAATATTTTAGTTTTTCTGGAGTTTTTCGGCGTTTTCCTCCTTTTTTCGAGATCCAATCGGTAGAAAATGTTGATATTTGGTGTGCAGGTTCAGATGAGGTCTAGAAATTTTGTGTTAATGCAATCCGTTCAAGATTACGCCACTAATCAGGTTTTCAAAATTGTAGATGTGTTGCGGGTTGCATATCTTCCGCCTTGATACGACCAATTCTAACTGTAAATTGAATGGTTCGGCGACATTATAGATGAATTACATTTGGAAGATTTTGAATCAAGTTTCAAAGAAAGTCCGATATACTTCTCAAGGTTACGATTAATATTAGCGTTTTACTATTTTTTTTAGTTTTCTTAGACTTTTCTAGAACAAATTGGCAGAAAATGTTGAAATTAGGCAAACAGGTCCAGATTAGGTGTAGAAATGCTGTGCTCAATAAATCTCAAATCTCTACTGAACGGAATTTGCAGGCGAGCGAAGCAAGCCTGTTTGTTCCAGCTGACACTGACAGAGGACATGCAGGCGAGCGAAGCGAGCCTGTTCGACTCACTGACACTGTTGATACTGTCGGGGGTTAGGGGGGGCTAGGCAGAGAAGGCGAGCGAAGCGAGCCTGCCGGCTAGTCCTTTATAATTTATCTTTATCTCAACTCAGTTTAATTTATCTTGATGTACTGTATTTGAAAATTATCATCATATTATTTTATGTCTGCAAGAAACTCGGCAGACAACCGCAATAAACTAAAGATAGTATTATAGATTGTAACTATAGATCTACTAGCCGGCAGGCTCGCTTCGCTCGCCTTCTCCACCTAGCCAGGGGGCTCTGCCCCCCGGACCCCCGACAGTATCGGCAGTGTGAGTCAAACAGGTTCGCTTCGCTCGCATGCAAAGCCTCTCTCAGTGTAAGCTGAGACAAACAGGCTCGCATCGCTCGCCTGCAAATTCTGTTAAGGAGTGATTCGAGATTTATTGAACACAGCATTTCTAGACCTAATCTGGACCTGTTTACCAAATTTCAACATTTTCTGCAAATTTTCTGTTCTCGAAAAATCTGAGAAAAACTCTGAGAATTCCAAAAAATAGTAAAACGCTAATATCGAGCGTAACCTTGGGAAGTATATCGGACATAGTTTGAGACTTGATTCAATATCTTTCAAATTAATTCATCCATAATCACGCTGAACCATTGAATTTACAGTAAGGATTGGTCGTATCAAGGCGGAAGATATGCAACCCGCAATACATTTACAATTTTGAAAAAGTGATTACTGGCGTACTCTTGAATGGTTTTCGAAAATATTTCATAACACAACATTTCTAAACCTTATCTGAACCTGCCCACCAAATATCAACATTTTCTACCGATTCATTCTTGAAAAAAAATAAGAAAACGCTGAAAAACTATAGAAAAACTCAATTATTTGGCGTATCCTTATGAAGTTTCAATAATCCTTTCTTAGCGCGCGTCTAAACGTCCAGCTGAACATGCCAGCCAAATTTGAACGCATTTTTAGTTCTGGTGATGAATGAATGAATCTGTGCCATTTCGCTTTTATATATAGAGATTGGAATAAAAAAAATCAAAATGCGAGAAAAATTTAATAGAGAAATTGAGCTCTTATGAAGCAAGAATGCAGAAAATTCGTCCATAAATAAGTCACTCTCATATTGAATATAAGATGAGATACATGAAATACTCGTTAAAAATAACCTACGATTCACAAATTGAGTGGGGCACTAATACAAGGACAAAAACATTTTCAAAACTTCGATGGTCGTGATAATGATTTTCCTAAGAACCAACAATATTTATTATACTACTGATTTTCCCTGACACCGACAACCCAAATACCAAATTATTAAAACCGGAATCATCGACTTTTTAAAAACTCCATTTCAATTCTGTAACTCGAATGTCTCGAATCCACGTTTTTTATAGGTACTGTATAAGGTTTTGCATCTATAGACTTTGAAATCTACTTTTCTCTCGTAGTAGGCCTAAATCTTCAATTCGAGTGATCACCATTCTATTTTATGTCAATATTATTACAACATGCATCAAGTAGTATGACGTCATGAATTCAATTTATGACTAATATCTAGATTGAATTCGGTGCAGGCATGAAATCGATTGCGTTGCACCGCGTATCCAAGCCCTCTGTTCCACATTAGGGTCTGCGTCCAGCCAGTGCAGTGATAGATTGCCCGACCAGTCTTTCGGTCGTCCGCTCATCAACAATCACCATCAAAAACATAATCATCATCATCATCACTATAGTCACCTGTTTGACGTCACAGCGCATTGTGCACGTGTAAGTGGACCATGTCTGCCACACGTCTAGTCTGGAGAGTAATTCATTATCCTTCTAATGATAATCTGCCGAAGAATAATCATCATTGACCATATCCAGTGCTCGAAATATAAAGTGACTCGAATCTTGCCAGAAAATAATTATTGGCCTGCCATTAAGAACAACAATTTATAGTGGAACCATGAAAGAAGTATGCAAGTAATTATAATGAAGATTAAACGACAAATTTTAACTACAGTTGGTATTCCAGTTTCCATTTTGTGTGGGAATTCAAGAGAGAATTGCAAAAGAGAATTATGATTGGATTTAATTTGATTTAAAACTATTTCTCATATAATTAGTTCTTGTTCATCTATTATGGGAATGATTTTTGGAAGCAAGAATTCCATACTCCAAATATAGAAGGAAACCTACAATCTTGTCAATATTCCAGCTCTAGGAATCACTTTGAACAATGGATCTAAAATTAAAAAAAAAACATACCGTACAAACCTTTGAGGCTCTAATTTGTTTGATTAGAATAATGGATTTGAATAAAAATTCTCAACCGTAGAGCTTTTTAATTGAAAACTGATTAAATATTTCTACGATATCACTAATAGAAAATTATTATATTCATTGTTGAATAGTGTTCATATAGTGCTGCAGATTAGTTTCATATAGATAATTAATGATTTTGTGTTAGAAATTAGCCTTAGAGGCTCAATATTCTTCAAAACAAATACTTCAATCTTCAAAACAACTCATCCTTCAATACAATAGTTTCTAATTAAAAAAAAAAAATACAATATATTTTTATTTACTCTCTGTAACCAATATTGAACTGTTTGCTATGTAAATATAAAAGAATCTATAAAAACAGTCTTGAATCAAAGAATGTTCCCTACCCAAAAATAAATTTGAAGCGCAAATAGCATGTAATACAAATCTACTCTGATCCTGATGGGCTCTCAGGTTAGCATAGGTCTAATTCAGCAATGTCGACGTATTAGAGCGTTGTGCCTCGGAACATTATCAATTGCTGTGATGTAATAAACTACTCACAAATTATAGTGTACAGTAATGGCGGTGCTCTTTGGCTGAGTGAGTTCCGTTTTTATGTGTACACGTGGCCAGCAATGCCGCCGACTCATCATAGCTCGCTGAATCTGATGCTTTTCTACACACTGCTCTGCTAATTCTCAATTCTTTTTCTGACGCTTCCTCATAATTTACTTCCATTTTCACTCCTTTTTCGTTACTCCCTACAAGTCCATTCTTTGACACGCGTTAACATTATTTTCACTGATTCTGTAGATAGTAGTTGACCGAGAGTTTGAATAGTATAGTAATATAAGAGACTTTAATAGCATATGCACTATACAGTAATAAGAAATGAAATAATCAGAATGCAGGGGCAATGTATGCCTCCTGGATAACACGAGAGAAATAGGCTAAGATAACGCGAGAGAAATCGTAAATGCAGTACGAGTGCTAATAGATACTTGAAGTTTCCAACGCATCTCACTTGAAAACGGGATATGATATTATTCGACAATGAAAATTGTTAAACATTTGCTAAAATATGCTAGTTTGACATCATAGATCTTTATTATTTATCAATACTAAAAAAGACTATAAATGAATGGAAAATATAAAACTTCCTGTACTACTATTCGACTTTCTTCCCCATTCAATTCACAACTTGAAAGTATCTTGATCGTTGATTGATCAACTTTTAGATAAGGGAATGATCAGATGCCTACACAATAGTGATGAAGAATGAAAAGCTAACTGAATTGGTCGCATTAGTTGGAGAATTAAAGAGTCATGAATATCCTAATTCAGTTTAAATGTGTATTCAAGTATAAATTAAGTGTGTAGTTCCAAGGTTTAGGTAAGCTTCAATAGATAAGCTAGAAACAAGAAGGAATGGCCATTTTTTAACAAGTAGCCTAACTCAATCGATTTATGTTGAGTATCAACAAGTGACAAATAACATACCAATCAATAGCCCTATTTTGTACTGCGTTTTGCAATAAAATTTAATGTAGTATACAGCGATTTGAAGTATTCAATCCATATAACCGGCTTTTCAATTCATATGTAGTCAATAACAATGACAATACAGTAATAGGTTAGTAGCTGGCTCAACCATTGCACTGCAGCTGATTAGAATAATCTGAATCATGGTTCACAATGCAGTCTAACACAAAGTCGGCAAATCTGTATGTATGTAGTAATGTATTCATGAAAATGGATTGGCGAGTGTCATCGAGTAATCCAGAAGTTTGGACTGGAATAATGTAGACGGCTGACTATAGTTATTATCGGGGCCGCTCCAGCTCCCAAATCATAGCCGAGTTTTACTTTCATCCGTCCGTCCAGTCTGTGTGACAGTTAAGTAGGGGAGAGGCCTAATCGCATTTGATTGGCTAGGATTACAAGCTTGATAATCACAAACAGAGAGATTAATCTGTCGAAATAATCACTGATAATCCGCGGGAGTGATTGAATGAAATTGGATAAACATGCGAGCATGCAATCTAGGGTCCAGCAAAGGCCACATGTGCAGTAAATTGCTAGCAAATAGACTGCGCTGACGGCAATTGCAACTGGCCTGGCAATATTAGATGACTAGACAAATTTCTCGTCCCTAGAGATAATTAGCTGCCTGGATATCCCATCGGCATTTGGGAAGCCTATTTTGGAATTTTGAAACTCCTATCATTGATCTTCGATAGACACATCTGAATGAACTCAATCAAGGTGAAGATCGCTGCTGTATCACAACAAACAAAAAATTGGATAAAAATTCAAATGTATCGGCATGACTATTGTTGTACTTTTATCTAGATTGTATGTACATAATCTCATTGAATCTTGTTTTTGTACTTTTTTTCTGTTGATTGAAATAAATTTTAATCTATTTTATCCTATCTTGTCTTCTCAAGATGGAATTCCTAGAATAAATTTCAGTTATAGAGTTATTGTTATAGAGTTACAGTTATAGAGTTATCAGTTATAGACGCATTATTGCACAATATTGATGTGAATGATGCCCGGATCGAAAGCCAGATTTCCCTATTTTCCAGCTAGTTTTATACAACTTTCTTTTATCGTAAAACTTTGGCTCATAACATGAATTGATACGTTTATTTTAGCACTTCCTACTTATAACTTATTCAAGCTTGACCCAACATATTTTGAATCAGATTTGAGCTAGATTTGGAAGTGAGAAATTGATCCTTGTTCTAGAATAGTTTTTGGCCCAGACAATCGGTCATGATTGATTTAATTCAATGCACTTTGAAGGCCACTTGGCTCTTATCTGGACATATCGGTCTTCTGATCCTGTCCTACGTAAACAGGGATTATACTTTATAATAGGAAACATTGATTTTCTACTACGTTGCAGCTCTGAATAGAATGAGGACTTCTTTTAGAATATAGTTCACTGGGTACTACACGTGACCTGTAACCTCAAATTACCATCTTAGTACACTTAGCAAGCTTTGTTTGGACTTCACCAAGAACAAAAAAGTATAAAATGTGATGAAATAGAAGATAAAACGTCCAATAACTTTTTATACTAATGGTAAAGAATAGACTATACTCATTTTAGCTGATTGCTATACTAATCACTCACTCATCATCACCTTAGCTTAAAATACTTGCTATCAAGTCGTAACAATCCAGTTGTAACAAATAAAATTCACCTCTATCGAAAATTAAACGAATGATAAATATCAATATTAGAAAAAGAACGTTCACGCTGTGTTGTTCTTCATGGACTTGACAAAATACTACGTATAATCAAATAATATCTGGTACCGAGCTTCGCTCTGAAGCTGCGGCCGAACCGTTGAATTACATAAATTACTATTGAATCACATAAGTAAGTTATTGTAAAAAATCAAGGAACCTCCGGCCTTGTAAAAAATAAATCCAAAATTGATATGATCACCTCTCACAAGTTTTTGACAGACATGAACATGTGTTATAGACTTGAATATAGCTCCATTCATTCCAGCTGGATAGCGTTGGTCAGCTAACGATAACAGCCATTATACGCAGTACTTGGGATTATGCCTGAATAAGGAATATTTCATTCTTTTATTAATCCTGCCAGAGAGTTTTCCTAGATATGAGACCTGGTGCAATCTTATTTTTCCATCACGGTTATATTACATTTCAAATTTCAAGAAAATCGTTAGAGCCATTTTCTAGATCCGTGGTTCCACATACAAACATACATACATACATACACACAGAAATTACTCGTAGTAACTTATAGTAATAAGTAAAATTACTTGTTTCATTGTTTGGATACAATGGACTTTAATCACCTTGCTTTATTCATATTTTGCTCCATTAGTTAAAAATCAACGATCATAATTACTCGTTTATAAATAATTATGCTCATTCTGAATACCATCTAAAAAAACCTGAATATACATCTTGAATTAATGAGGAGTCTTTTAGAAATTGTTAAATGGAGTCAATTACAAGCTTCCCCTATTTAAAAAATAAATTACAATCGACTTGTTACTTTAAGGGCCATCTAAAGATCGACGGATAAAGACAATTTTGTCCGTCGGAGGAAAGATCAGAAATAAAACTCTACTCACCAACCCCATATTTCTTCCTTTGTTATGGTCGAGTTAGTGTTTTTAAAAAGCCCCGAAAATAAAATATCTAAAAGCGTTCAGATTTGGATGAAGCAGGCAGGCTGTGGAAGAAAGAAACCGACAAGTTATTGGGTCTTTTCTACTACCGTTCTATTAGTTGAAATGCTCAGGAATTCGTCTTTAAAAACTATTCCCTTCTAGAATAGATAGATTGCTTTCAAGTTCAAATCCGATGATTTTTCCAAATCTGGTTTGAAAGGGAGTCTACTATAATATTCAATAAACTGCAATCCAATACAAAATGAGAGCAGGGTAAAAAATATTCTTATAGCTTTAATGGTGGGGAGACCCTTATGGGTAGTTCCACATCGCCAATATGTACTTGGCCAAATTCTGGCCACCCATCAAAGAGCAGTTCAGAGTGTTCGTGACTTAACATCACGTTCACCGATAGATCACCCTCAACGAGAGACCAATTGCCAGTACAGAAAGCAGGGTTTTATCACTGTACTATTTTTTTCTGTAATCATGTTAGGGATGTTAGATGAATATGAGGAAGAAACATTTGGCTGGTAAAATGTAGAGCCAAAAAATTCAGCACAAGCTATTTTTATCTTCTGTAATGAATCTCTCCTATCTGTTCGCAGTACGGTATCTGTTTCTTGATTTCCTTCAGTAAGCTATTATATCAATGGACAATCATAGGATGGATAAGATAAATTTTTGTCAAAAACTTCTAATACTCATTTCCCTATAACTCCAAAGTCGACGGTGTTGAATATTAAAATCATAATTATTTGAGAATTGAATATTGAATTGGATGTTGAGCTGTGACATGAGCGAAATATTGTTTCGAAATTGAAATGTCAACAAGAGTAAATTCAATAGTATAATACTTGTATCTCTAACAACATATCAAAACAAGTTTGTACAATTCAAGATCTTTCTGAGTGTAGAGCACTTGACTAATTTATGCTAATAGCTAGATCTTATTCTAGATGTTGTTTAATTAGACGACAGTTCGTTTGACAAGTTTATTAGGAAGTACAGTGATCAAGAGACATGTATTATTCAAGGTAAAAACGGCTAGAACTTTTTACCAACCAATAGTCTAAGGAGGAAACACAAATATCCGGATTCTAAGTAGACATTTGAAACTTTTTAGGATCCTTGCTATTTATTTTACTATTATTATTATTATTATTATTATTATTAGGCTATTATTGGATTTATCAGGTTCAATGATCTAGTAGTGTAACTGATGAAATCTTATACACAATTGGAAATTTCCAGCCTAGGAGACAAGAGCGAGCATCGGAGAACATTTCATATAGTGAAACAGTTATAAGCGATAACATGAGATGAATATGCGTAGATGTTATTCGCTCAAGCTGAGAAGATACGCTGTTACAATACCCTTTGCATTCTGGCGGGATGCCTTCTCAACTTGAGCGAAGTATACATTGGATAGTGCTAGAGTGACAGGATCGCAAACCGAGGTTGGCTGAATTTATTATTATTCCAGTCCGATACGAAATTGGTTCATTGGCTATTCGACAATGAGCTGAATTTAAATTATTCACTACGCTCTTGTTGAGAAATAGAATCCGTGGTCGAGCCCATAGGCTACATGTAGCCTAGGTACAATGGGGCCTACGCGAGCGTAAACACTAGCACGAGCTGAATGTCGGATCAATCCGTGGTTAGGTATTTGTGAGAACGGACAGGTAAGGTTCGCGCAAGTTGAGAAGATACGCCGTTACAATATAAGTATATTTTAACGGCGTGTCTTCACAGCTTGCAGCCCGAATCTACACTAGCATTGCATCTGTGATAATATGAAGGTTGAGTAAGTACTACTAGAATTATCATTTCCCAAATCGAGCCGAAATTATTATTTTTAGACTATCCTACTATTATACCCGATTGGAGGTAAACTCAAAGGTACAATTCATAAAGGGTTAGATTCACTTTCAATGTTTCAATCTACTTGATCTTAAACTAGAACAGTATTTGATCTATTTTGGCATTGAGCGATTGTTTCATTTATTAAAAAAGAGTTGGAAAATCAACAAAGACTGAAATAAGCTACTTTGGAGTGGTTTATGCTTTGGAATAGAATTCTGTTTATGAAAATTAAGAGTACCTGAATGGTTATGGTTAGCGATAGTTTTTCTTCCTATGGTTTTAAAAAATCTGAACAGAATAAAAATAATACTAAGGCGAATTAATTCATTAATCTAGCTATGATAAGTTAAAATAAGATTATGATAAAAGTAGCTTAGGCTACAAGTGTTTTGATGATCTATGTGAATGATTTATTCAGTCAGATCTATGTGAAGAATTTAGTCATTTCATAGAACATAATATTATTTTAGCTAGTATTTTAGTGAAATAATTGAATAAAATTACTAATTGTGTAAATACTATTAGTAGGTGAAACAATATCATGCCCAAAAAGGTAGTGACAAAACTTCATATTTCTTTCGTTGGTTTATCAAAATAGTTCGATTAGATAAGGGGAATTCAGCATTTGAAAAACTATCAAATTCCAAGAGTCTGTTATTTGTTACCTCGACAGCAAAATATCATTAAAAAACGTTCTAAATTAACTATCAAATTGAAAATTATCATTACATGAAAAATGATTTTATCATGATTCAAATGATTTTCAGTTGTCTTTTCATTACAAAAAGTTTTTTTTTCGGAGTATATGAAAAACTTATAGATGGCATTAGGTTGTAAAATTTCAATCCAGAATGAAGGGAATCATTTACTTGTGTAATTTTTTGAGAGATACATACTTCTACTCTTTTTGGAAGATGAAAAGCGGATTGTATAAAATTACGGAGCCAGCACATCATAACCAACTCTTCAATAATAACACAACAGTGATGCAGTCAAAATGAACTGAACTAAACAATTGATCCACGACGACTACAGACAATGACAATCTGCCAGCTGAAGCAATATGCTTCACCTGTGCATACAATCAGCCGCCTTTAGAAAACACAGGAGCCTTCGCCACTTCAATGCGCCGGCAAATAATCTGCCAGTTTTGATATTTTAGTATCTATCACTGAGCAAATGGACCACAAGCAATAATAATTTATTCAACAGGGCAAATTTGTCACAAAGTCGGGAGAATGCATCAAGAGACCATAGGAAATGGTTTCCAATGGTCTGGAAAAAATGGAATGGCACGAAACAAAATTCTATTTCAATAATATTAATTATTCCTAAAAAATGATATAAAAGTAAGCGGCCCGCATAAAACATGGAAACCTATCGCTCCTGAATTGTTACGAACTTGATTCTTTGGGGACATAAAGAATAACGATCGTCTACTCAGTAAAATAATCTGAGATCACAACAAAAAAGCACAACTGGTATTGACACAACTGGTATGTTTTCAAAAACGTATTATGATACGTATTATAAATACTATTGCTTTACTATCTATCTGCCAGCTAGTAAAATTTCAATGAATTCACGATTTTCTATTTATTTATATTTTTTTGATTGATCGTAAAACAGGGAATTTTACAAAATTCATGTAGTGTAATACTTTTGTATAATTTTCACTATTTCTATCATGAGAAAGGACTCTTGAATCATGATTATGTAGTTATAAAAAAATTAAAAGAAACTGAACAAGAACTCCATAAGTTACTTCTAAAATTTGAAATTCGAATTTTCATTTGTAATATTCAATAGAAGAAGAGTTAGAATTTTTCATCCGAATGAATGTTTATAATTCCTTTCACATAGACATAGATATCAATCAGCAAGTTTAATAAACGTGGTACAGAGCCTACTATATCATCAGTTTACGGTTTACAGTTCAATCAATGCAATTCGCCGCATATGACGTTTGACAGTATCAAAACATTGAGTTATTAATTACTCCGACAATTTAAATACAGTAATCCAATTAATTGAGCAAGCAAATAAGACCAACCCGATGCGAAATAATCTGTACCCAATATTTTCTATTCAGAATTAACCGATTGAATTAGCTAAATGTGATGGATGACAGTCGATACATCATTGGAAATCTATCATCCTGTTTGATTTACAGCAGATCTGTTTCATCAACGAGACTCATGAATGAAATATAGACGCACTTTGCAAGTTTATAATTTATGTCATGAATCAAATAGTTTGTCAGATTTACATTACAAAAATTGATACTCTGTAGCCTACAGTGTGATATGCTCGTGAATAAGTGTCATAACATAAGCTATTAATAGGTTATCACAATTCGACAAGTGCCATTCATTTCACTTAAAGCAATCCCTCATCGATTTTTCTCATTTTAGATCTGTCTTTTTCAATGACAATGTTTTACTGCTCATGAGAGCAATCGATATTGCTATTAGACACAATATGATTGAAATTACTACAGTATCAGTTTAATACTCAGGGCTGCGATTATGAATGGGCAATAAAATTTTCTTTGAAAAAATGCTAGAGAATTGATGGCCGAAAAATGCTTATATTTCAGTAATAAATATGATTTTGGTCCATTAATTTTAATAATTGTGGCATTTGAACTCTGGGAAAGACGATTTAATAAGTTTTGATTCGGTTAACTGTTTCACAAATTAAACTGTAATTTAAGTAAAATTTAATAAATAAATAGCCTGGGTCCTAACAGTTTCCAATAATTAAATTTCAATTCAATTGTAGAATACAAATTACTTGAAGAGGCCCTGGTAAAATTATTGTAGTATGAAAACTATAGCTCTCTTCATCAAAACGCTGAGAAATAACGCAAATTCCAAACTTTTAAAGTTAAAATAAACTTCACATAGGACTAAAATTTAAGTCTCGAATCAAACAATTAGGCAGCTAGAATAGTTCATTCACAATTTTTGATTTATTACCACAAGAAAAAGAATTATTTACAGAATACATCGGTAACGCGATATCATCTTATAAACAAACGACCCAAAAGACCGATCCGCTTCTAAAACTACCGTTTAATTTTCTAACCCTAAATAAGGAATTGAATTAAAAGATTAATAATTGGGAACCCGAAATGTAGTAAGTTATAATTTTCGAATAAAAAATACTAGACCTTCAATATTCAAATGATTAATAAAGTCATTCAGAACGAATTCTACAATCTCTTCTTAGATCGAATCCTATGATAATAAAAATTGAGTCCACTAAACTCAAATTATAACATAATTTCTATGTGATATTTTTTATATGATTGCGCTTGTCGTTGTACGGAGTCCCGAATAAAATTATTAACTAAATAATATTATTCAATAAAAATCTAAATTTCCCATCGCACTATTATTTGATCCTAGCGTTCATTTCCCCTACCTTCAAGGCTTCTTGGAAATTCTCAGTTGTTTCCTAATTTCGGATTGTATTCATCTGATAACAGGCAATCCAAGTATGAATTCGAAAAAGTTTCATAGAAGTACCTAGTGGATAGACAGCAACAAATTTCCAGTTTCGTGTACAGCTTTCTATTACCGGTATATCGTTTCAATAAAAATTGATTGTACTTACGTACTTTGCAGCTGACTTATTATTATTCTGACAGAACTAGTAACACTTTGAAACACTGATCGTTTTTCCGTTTTGCAGGGAAAATGACAATGAAAAGTCCGTGAATGTTGATAAAATGTTTATAAATCCGTTGAATCATATAGATTTCCGTTGATTTTTCCGTTAAAATTCCGTTGATTTTTTTCTCCAGCATTCTTTGAAGTCCGCTGAATTCCACATTCATTTTTGATAAGCGAGAAGTTTCATTTTTCATAATAAAATTAATGAACTTTGTGAATTACTAAGTTTGTCCGTTTGTTCTCTTTTCGATTAAATTTTCAGGTTGGTGAACGCGCATTAAAATTAATTGTCTATACTCTCCTGATCGACGCAAGAATTTTTTCAATTCATCACAACAGCAGAGATAGTAATACTGTAAATTGGCTGAATATTTTTTCAACGAAAATAATTTTCCGTTTTAAGGCAAATTTTCCCAATCCTTTGCGGTAAACTTGTTGATAACTTAAATCGGTATCAACAATGGAATTTATTGTAGAAAATATTGGTGTAGGAAGTACATGGAATATAATTAACAATTTTAATACTGTCTGTAGTGAACTTTTAAAAAGAGCTTGATAAGATTAGGGTAGATGTCTTATCGGACAAAATAGCTTAGGCCTGAAGATAAATACAATTATCACTTTCATCGCATATCTTGATTCACCTTAAAGAAATAATAATGGCATAGGTAGCCTATACAATTATTTTACCTAGTATCAATCTATTTCTAAAAAAATAGCGTGAAGTTTAGTGAGGTTATATTATTAATTGGTGAACAATTATCAATGGATTTCAATTTGGAAAATACTTATAGTTGCACTACACCCGATCAAGAGACGGAATATTTCTACAAATTAGAAAAGGAGCTGCGTTGCTGTATTGAATTAGAACATACAGGCCTATTGGGCTAAAATTCGTGAAAATTTGGTTTCGATTAATTTTTTCAGCAATTTCTACATTGTTTTTACTGGTTGTTTGTCATTGTTTTGATAAAAACTATGATAACTTACTGGCAAACTATTTTATTTATATCAAACTTAACTTCAGCGGAATCTTTCAAACGGGAAACCGAACGAGAATTTCTAAAACTAGATCGGATAAAAGAGTTTTTTTTCTTTTATTCTGGATTCATTTTTAATATTAAATTCTATAACTTATAAATGCGTTTTTGGAATCAGCAAACCAAAACTTTGAAGCAGCACTATAACGCAGTACATCTCCTCCTGAATTGATTTGATGCTCATTGCTAAAGATATTTGGACTGTAGAATGTACCATAACTTCTTATGAAAATTGCACAATGTGAAAGAAAATCTAATTTTATTGAATGTGTCTCTTGAATAATTTCAATGGAAACAACTAAATTGCTAGACCAAGTACAATTATACAGAAAACCATACAGGTTTCTAGATTCACTAGATTTATTCTAGATTGGTAGGCTCTGACAGGGAAAATTTCTTCCAGGGATAATATTAGATCAGACTGGATTAAGATTGAAGCGGCTCACATTTTTCTGCCATTTTGCTGGATTAGAGAAGAGGAAGTGATATCAAGGTTTTGTAAACTATATTTTTTGTATAGCCTAATAGTTTTTGGCAAAGATACTAGGGTTCATTAAATAATCAATGTCCATGATCACGTGACATCCTCTAGTTTCACAGGCGGATCTCAGAACGACTTGCAGGCAACGCATTTGTCTGACTTAGCCGGTTCCAAACCAGTTCTGGGACCTAAGTTTTTTCCAACAGTCAAGCCTTCCCGAAAGTTTTAATTTGAACGGAATTCTAGTGGTAGGGCAGGCCTTTGATGAGAGGCAGGGATTTTGCCTCAGGCTTTCATCATATCAGACAAGAATTCAAGTTTTGAAATTAAGGAAATTCCTAATTTGTAAGTCTAAACAATGGGTAGGCAGCTTAGTTTGGCGCGCATGAGGCCAAGTATTATCAGAAGAAATATTCAAGTAGGCCTAAGTGTATCAGAATTAATTACATGTAACTTACTGTGATAATAATGAAGAAACAATTCAACTATTGATTGGAATGTTTTGAAAAGGTCAAGTTTATCATTCAAAAACAACTGACCACGTAATGGCGCCAATACATCACGAAAAAATGTAGTCTAGGTATCGTAAGATAATGTAATGGAATATTTTTTTCAATTAATATTTTTGGAAGTTTCGTATAGAACAGTGAGCCCTACAAAGAATATAATCATGTTTTTCCGAATACATAGGTGGATGAAAATTTTCATTTCAAAAATATTAATTTTATTCAATTATTTATTATAGTTTCGCGGTAGGTTAAATTATAAAAGTGGAATACTATTAGGCTATTATTAGGCTATTAATATGCAAGTGACTTGCCTTGCACAATAAAGAACAGTTTTTTAGTTCCATCATAAACCTATCAAAAATAGATTTTAGTTTTTTAGATACTTGGAAATTTAAAAAAAAAATTAATTCAATTCAACTTTTATTCATGAAGCTTCCTTATATCAACCAAATCAGACTAGTCTTCCATCAGACGTTTAAAAATCCTAATTTAGGGTTTTGAGGTTACTCGCAGACAAACAGGTTTCTTTGTGATTTTAACCGATTTCTAAAAGTCGTACTTTATATACTTTATATCCACTGTAAATTTATTGTTTCTACAAGTTGTAATGCCGCCTATGAATTAATCACATGAAGAAATACGAATAATATCAATAAATTATCTCCGGCGCCGGCACCCATGCCAACCCTGAAGTTGGCACACAGATAGGCTGAGTAGCCACCTCATTATTACACTTTTCGAAAATTATATCGTAAACAGATATCAGAAGCCTATTAGGAAATGATTTGGCAGGATCCTTTTTACGCAAATTACGATAAAAAAGTGATCGTGTTGAGCACCATTCCAAACCATTATTTTGAGGTTATGAGGTTATATATAACCTAACCTAACCTAGCCAGATAACCGCCCGGCATTTCCAAGTGCAGAAGATAATGATAATTCGTCGATATAGCCTACTAGAGTGTAAACAATGAAAGTGCACTGGTGATTGTGAGTTTTGAAGTCTGGTGCGAACCGTCTCTGCAATCACTACAACCATAGCAAGTGTTACTCTAATAGGTGAAGAGTGTTCATAAGTACCGTATAAAGCTCTGATTTGACATTGGACGAATCATAAGGGTCAATCATTTTTGAGTGTTTGGGGTTGATGATGAACACACTGTAGCACAGATTTGATTTTTGTTTTGTTTTTGTTGTTGATGGCGTTGACAACCACTATCAATCACTGTAGGTGTCACTGAAGGTTGGATGAAGATCCTGGTTGATGAGGAACACACGTGGTTGATAGACACCCCACTCCAATATGGCGATGACCCTGAGATAAGATGGATGTTTGACAATTTCAAAACAAGAGCACAGTTGTGATTGACATCGTAGCACGTGGACTCACCCGTGGTTGTGCCATTACACTTGGCTAGTGTTGTGCCTATGAGGGCACACCGGATCACTGTTTTGGGAGGGGTTCGCGGGACGCTCGCGGACGACACTACTGAGGACGACGACGACGGATTGATCACGAGGGGACGCGCGCTATCACTTGATGGTAGAACGGGCACGTGGAGGTGCCATCTCAACGTCGTCACAACTGAACGACCAACTCAGAGGTCTGTCAATCACTGAACTGCGCTGCTAGACACGGTTGGAGCACAGCTGCGCGCGCACGCCACACCCTCCCGGGTCACGTGGTCCTACTCCATGGCTCTTCCTCCACCCCCCTTCACAGTACTGGCATCCCCACCACGGCTGCCTTCTCAAATCGGAGATATCGGCGCTCAATTGTGCTAACTGTGATAACGCCGCTGCTTTTGCACCGACTCTGTCGAGACGCGACTCACTCGCCTCACCGACCCAACATACGCGTATACGTCCCTGTATACTACAACACGTATTTTAAAATAATACATTCTCACAATCATAATAAGAAGAAAAATCTAAATTTCTATGAAAATGAATACTAAAGATTGAAATGTTGAATATGACAAAACAACAATTTAATAATAAGAATATAATTAGAGTGAATTAGAAGTTTGTTAATTACTTTATTCATATTATGAAGAGTGTATAAATAAACCGGATAAAAAAGGATACATGATTGATTCAAGCTATTTTAATGTTCTTACTTGGATAATAAAAGTAATTGATCATTTGTTCAATTATTTCTGTAATGTACTTGATATACCATCATTAGACCTATCATAAATGCTTGTTTAAATCTGCCATATCATTTTAATTAATTTCAATTTGATTATGTGAATGTTATCTTTGAATAAATGAATCTTATACAATTATCAATTTCAATAGGGTTGCTATAATATAAGCTGTTATCATCTACAATAATTATATTAATGTCCATTATTTTATCAAGTGGAATCTTGAGAAAATTCTAAAGCTATTTATCGAATAGCTTGAAAACGATTATAAGATTATAATAGGTGATCTCAGAATCTTCTTCTTCTTTTTCTCAACCCCCTTCTGCCTTTACAGCGTAGGGGTTGATCTCAGAATAAGTGATTTAAATTTCAAATAGTAGGCTATCTCAGTATAGTTGTAACTAGAAACAATTTGAGGTGACTTCATCCCATAACTGAATTCAAATGTTTACAATAAAATTACCTGAACTTTAAATGAAATAAGTAGACAACTTGGAATTTATTTAGTCAACATTATTAAGTATATTTAAGGAATGATTGCTGCGATAAGTCAAAATTTGTACGATTTTTATTGATGGTTTTGGAACCTATATCTGATACAGAATGAAAAATAAATCCACAGTTATGAAAAATTATTCATACCCAGATACAGCCATTCCATTTGACATGACTTTGTAGAACAGAAAATTAGTTTTATTGCTAATCAAGTTTTATTACAGTCAAATTATTGAGCCATAGTTAATAGTTGTTTCCCTGCCTTTTGGTCAGAGGTTGGGTCATCGACCTCATGCCACGTTACTACTTTACTTACTTTACTTTCATTGGCGCTACAGTCCGATGTGGACCTTGGCCTCCTGCACAATTCGCCTCCAATCGTCTCTCCTCTCCGCCATATTCTCCCATCCTCGAACGCCCAAAACCCGCAAATCGGCCCTCACATCCTCCAGCCATCTCCTTCTGGGCCTTCCTCTTCTACGCGTACCAATCATATTACTTTTTAACAAACTATGCGGTAACCTGTAGTGCTCCATTCTCTGTACATGCCCCAACCACCTTAACCGTTGTGCCTTAATAACTCGTACAATATCTTCTGGTCCCATGAAATTGTCAATCTCTTCATTATTTCTAATGCGCCATCCATTTTCTGTTCTGACTGGACCCATGATACGCCTTACAATTTTTCTCTCAAAAACACGTAATGCTTGCTCTTCTCTACTAGTCAGCGTCCACGTCTCAGCACCATAGATGGCCACTGGTCTGATCAGTGTTTTGTATAGCCGCAGCTTTGACATGCGTGATAAGAGCTTTGACTTCATTAATTTCATGTGGACAAAGTATGCCTTGTTTGCAGCTAAAATCCTGCTTTCCACGTCCTCTCGTACCTTGTTCTCACTATTGAGGAGCGCACCCAAGTACTTGAACTCCCTCACATTTTGCAGCCAAACTCCTTCCCCACATTCCAGATCACCAACATGTCTTCTTCTCTCGTTTGCTGACATCATGAGATACTTGGATTTCTCTATATTAATTTCAAGACCCAACTTCTTTCCCTCATTTTTTAGAGTTTGGAGCATGTCAACTACACCAGCTTTGCTTCTTGATACCAGCACCACATCATCTGCATACGCATATGCTTGCTTGGACTTAGTTACAATACTGCCGCTTGTCTGCAATGCTTTAAGAATAACATCAAGTGCCAGGTTAAAGATAACTGCCGAGAGAGCATCACCCTGCCTTACACCTCTATTCACTTTTGGTCAGAGGTTGGGTCATCGACCTCATGCCACGTTACTACAGACAGGTAAAATTATGGTTTGTTTTGGAATTGTCAGAAGACGCTAGAAATATTACCTTTGCTTCTACGACCACCGAGTACCGATGGCTATTTTTGTATTCCGTAGGTTAGTTTCCAACAATTCAAGTCTGAAGATTCACATACTTTCCTATTCCATACCATTTCTCATTCATTCCTATTCTCATACTTCAGTGGAATTCTTCATTTTCTATACCTGCTGAGCCCTCTGAAAGGCTCATTATTACAATCAGATATGAGCTATCACACTCTACTCAAAATGCTGAATTGAATAACTACCAATAGAACTACTAATTACTAATAATATCACCCTACATTCTTTAGTGTTTTGCGCTGTATTTTAGTGTTACAATTTAGGAATTATGAAATCGAAAAATAGTATATAAAATACTAGTAGCCTATCTGTTTTTTTCTAAGTGAAAATAAACTTACACCATGTACCCTATCAAGATATAATTTATAATGTTACAGAAGTGGAAATATACCCTCGAATCTCCCCACTAAAAGCCATAAATGCTCAATAGGCCCTACATTTTGTATCTGTAGTAATACAGATTTTATCTGTAGGCCATCTGTATCATTGTACCTTTAAAATTCGTGTAATGAAAGAAAATATAACTTGAAGTAAAAGAATAATATATCATTATTCTGAGAGTTTAGTGCACTCATTGTTCAACTAAACAAAGTGCATTGATCAATGAAAATAAATGAGTTTGTAATGAGAATAAGTGCTTGGATTATAGCAAAACATTGCCTGTGAATAACAAAATGCACTGATTGAGAGTTTTTCTATAATGAATCACAGAACTGATGAAGTTGAGAATATTATTTTTTCAAGGTGAATAAAATTCACCTTGGTCAATAGAATTCAAACGACAAAACTTGTTCCGTGCTAACACAGGTTATCGCTTCCACGTGTTCCCCATGATTTATGGAACCGGCGAGAGTAATAAAGAATGTAATGAAAGAAAGATTATCAGAGCGTGCTAATAGCTTGTGAATGATAATGTTAAAAACAACTTCACCAGCATGATCATTATCGCAAACAATTATTAAACTGTTGCTAATTTTCTAATTGTATTGAATAATTATTGATTTTTGTAAGAATAATAATCTTTATAAGCACATTTTACTATTTAGAAACATTCTTCCTGAATACAGTTCTTAATAGAACTGTTATTAAATAGAGAGCTTCATAAATTTATTATGTGTTACTGTAATAAGAAGGCTTACTCTAGACAAAACGACAAATTTTTCAGAATAAAAAAAATCTTAAAATGGAAGCTAATAGGTTGTTGAAGTGAGAAAAATAAGGGACTTAGTTCAAATGAGTTACCTAAGTTATATTAAAAAATCTCAGATCTTGTATTGTATGCTTCTCTAGAAGTTTCTGAAGGAGTGAACATCTTTTAACTGCAGAAATGATCGTATAGATCGTTGATTTATACTCGGATTCAACATTCAATGTACTTATAACGAACAGAATCCAATTCATTTAAAAAATGAATCATTGGCTGAAATTACAAAATGCTTTAATGAAGGTAGAGTACAGTATTGCACTATTCATTTTGAATCTTCAAAACAAAACTGCATCTCGTAATAACATAGAACAAATAAGGAAAATTTCTAATTTCAATTCCAAAGTGATGAAAGGTGATAGAAAAACGTAACTTGAAAGCAAACTCACTTTTACGATTAATTGGAAGGCAGGTACAGAGAGTGCCTCTCAGCCTCTGTCAAAAATTATAATCTGTTATGGTATTAAAAATGGCAAATCTCTCATATGCCTAGATCAAAATTACTACTACTATAAGTGATCGCCTAAATCTAAAGATCATTCTTCATAATCGAACATCCCCAATGGAGTAGTCACTGGCGGCTCGTCTGGTGAAGTGCCCGTATCTTGTACTGTATCAACACTTCACCTTTTCCAAATGCACAAGTCGCCAGCTTTTTCTCTCAAATCTTCATCGTTTCATCTCTTAAATCTCTTGCTTGAAGTAACTTTTGAAGTAGCTGATAAATTATCTTTATACAGTGAATGTGAACATTTAATACATTGCTGGATGTATAACCTACTATAAATTATGTATAGGCCTACAAATATACATAGCTAGATGCCAGCGTGTAGTTTGAACGATTTTGCCGGAATTTCAAGACAACTATACTTATTCAAGACTACACTTACTACTACAAAACTACACTTATTCTATACTTATTTCAAGACAACTATAGTCATTTTGAAAATACTTCTTACTCGGGGGGATCTGGGGAGAAGCAACATGTGGGGATTGAGCTGGCGCAGTGTTGCCGTTGCCTCATTGATACGACAGTTTACTCGAATGCCTTAATCCACGCACTAGACACAGACAAGCTAATCTAGTAGTTCTTCCTTGCTCGGAGCATTTCTAAAAATGCACCTGTGCGTATGGGAGTGGAAAGTTGACAACAGCGCGGTTAGCGTTTAGTCATTTCTCGATTCTATTGGCTGAGCAGACTCTCTCTCTCTCCCATTGAAGAGAGGACTCCCCTCCAGTCGAAGTAAGACGTTAAAACAATTCAACTATAGACTTCCAAGTTTCCAGACCCAAGCCAAAGCAGTGACCACAGAATACACATTTTTGTATCATATGGTCGCTGAATAGGAGCCAATTTTCAAGTAAGAAATGATGTTCTTGTTACTCAGCGTTTATGAATGAATGAGTTCGTGCCATTTCTATTGAGAAAACTGCTGCCAATTGAACAATGGGACTGATGCCTGATCGCACATTTGCAATGGTTCATCCATTAATTAACGGGCCTTTCAGGACCGTTTTGGATTTTACCAAGAAGTGAAACTTTCTCGATTCGGGATGCATTGTGACAAGTTGGAAGCTTTTAGTCAAAACACTAGCAGCACCCGTATTGTACATTCCCACCCAATTCCTTCAAATCGTACATTGAACTCAGTTCTTCATTCCTAACAATAGGCCTACATTGTACTCTTTTCAAAGCATTATCCTTGCAAACGAAAACCCTGAACGAACCCTTTCTGTCCTAATCCTTTCAGGGAGGTCTAGTCAGGGGGAGTCAGAGGAGCCTCTAGTCTATTAGCAGTGATAACATGTTGTTTTGTCCGAAATAGCTTAGAATCTCTTCAATGAACCTAACTGTAAAATAATGTTTTGTAAAGTAAATCCAGAGCCCTGAGCTTTTTTCAAACTTTAAAGTAAACGTATTAATTATTTATAAAAAGAAAAAATATATCAAACAAGACTCTAATCCAAGAGTCTAGAAATTCAATATTTTTATCGTACTCAAACGGAATTTCTGAACTCAATTTTGTTATGATGAAGCTTATAATCATTACCATTATTTGGAGAAGTTTGGATTTGTATGAAAAGTTATAGTCTACAGAGAAGATATAGAGTAAACAGTATTGGAAATAAAAATTAAAAGTAGCCTATTTGTTTGAAAAAATACTCTGATGGTACTATGATTTATTTTTATTTCCAATAGGCTACAATAGGACTAAGTAGCCCTAAACAACATATTGAAAATTATAGTAAACAGTTATTTATAGATTTTGTATCTATAAGTGGCCAACGATTGTCAAATTTTTTTGTCTCCCTTTAAATTTGAAATTATTCTAAATTTAATTTACTGATTCTTAACAGTTTTATAAATTCAACTTTACAAATCATAAATTCGAGATAAATCATAAACCTTCTACAATAATACAGTAATGTTAGATGATAATGATTATTATTCTCACAATATATATCTTAAATTAACATCATATAACTCCTGATCAATATTACAATTTTGATAAGAGTATCCTGGAGTATTCAATAAATTATAATTGAGCGGAGCAAAGCAAAGCTCTAATGGATTAGGAAAGTCACTCTTTGTAATGCTACTCCTCCGGAACCGCTCGACCGATTTGATTCAAACTTGCCATGGTGATAGTAAACTTAGACGACCAGGTTATAGGCTATAAATCATTTTGAAAATTTGCATATTAAGGACGAAAACAGGAAAAAAAGGATTGCTTATACACTATTACTATACACATTATTTGATTCATGCTCACTGCACTGCAGGATTGCAACCTAACATTAGTTTTGATAAACTTTCCTGGTCAGAAATGTCTATTGTGCTCTTGAAATCATGTTGGTATCACTGGCAGAATCGGCTCCTCACCGAACCCTCATAGCTTAGTGGTTAGCGACGTGGACTAGTATTTGACTGCTTACCAATCAGGGGGGTTCAAAACCTGAGTAGAACATTTTTTTTATTATTTTCAACTTAGAACAACTTCCAATATTATTTTACATAGAAATAAAAGTAATAAACGACATTATTTGAGATTTGTTTGGTTATTGAATTGAAAATTAAAAAAATTTTAATGACGGCCGACTGAAATATTAATTTTCAATTTACTGTTAAAAGTAATGGTTTTATGAAATTCTGTATCATTACAAACATTTAGAGCTTTAAATCTCTATATATAAAAACGAAATGGCACTGATTCATTCACTCATCAGCAGAACTAAAAATCTACCGAACCGAATGCGTTAAAATTTGGTAGACATGTTCAGTTGGGCCTCTAGACGCCTACTGAGAACGGGTTTCTGAAACTTAATCCCAAGAGTACGCCAAATATTTGAGTTTTTCTATAGTCTTTTTGACATTTTCTTAATTTTTTCGAAAACCAATCGGTAAAAAATGTTGATATTTGGTGGGCAGGTTTAGATAAGTTCTAGAAATGTTGTGTTAAAATATTTTTGAAATCCGTTCAAGATTAAGCAAGTGATAAGTTTTTCAAAATTGTACATGTATTGCGGGTTGCATATCTTCCACCTTGATACGACAAATCTAAACTGTAAATTCAATGGTTCAGCGAGATTATAGATGAGCTAATTTGGAAGATATTGAATAAAGTTTTAAACTATGTCCAATATATTTTCCAAGGTTACGCTTAATATTAGCGTTTTACTATTTTTCGGAGTTTTTCTTAGATTTTTCGAGAACAAATTGGCAGAAAATGTTGAAATTGAGTTAACAGGTCCAAATTAGGTCTAGAAATGCTGTGTTCAATTTCGTTTCCCGTTTCTGGAGGAATATCAATTGTTGCATTACACTCTAACTGATTAATTTCATGTTATTCAGAGGTTTTGCAGGCGAGCGAAGCGAGCCTGTTTGTCTCACTTACTCTGCCCAAATATATTGCCACTATATTGTACTGTGTGAAGGAGGCAAAATGGGTTTTTTACCTGATGTCTTTATTAATAAAATTATTCATTTATTTATTTGCATTCATGCAATATTTCTCAACATTACACCAAAATTCTGCCCAAATTTCATCCAATAGGCTTATGTTTCGCGATTTTATATTGATTTTCCTTTATAATTTGCTACTGAATAATCATTTTAAACAATCAGAGCACATTTGAGACCAAAAAAGGTACGTCAAATGCTGTATTTACAAAGTTGAACCACTCATAGAGAAAATGACTCCAGCTCCGTCAATATTTGTTTGAAAATATTATTGATTTGGTCTCAATCGTAGGAAACATTCTGACCTTCAATATGAGCCCAATCAATATTGTTTTAACCAATATTGACCAAGCTGGAGTCATTTTCTCATCTTGCCTTATTTTATCAAAATAAACACTCACTTGAGAAAACATTCACTTAAAGGTTGTTGCTCATATTTTTTTATATTCTCATTTCATAACATTACATGGTAATAGAATGAGCCACTTTCACCATCAGCTAGGTTTAGCTAGGCTTAAAATACCGGGATAAAATTTTCGAGTCCACGCTTCAAAAACTTTTTGACAAAAAGAAAGCTCGCTCCGCTCAATTTGCGACTGCCTCCGCATGTGCTTCCCTAGTTATTACTACAATCGTTCTATACGGTTTAATATTCTATTACACGGTTTTAATAATATTGTTCAAACTTCGCTAAGCAGAATTTATATTATTCTAAATTCTAATTTTTATTTCTAATTCTAAATAACTGATTTTCAATAAAAACAAATAAAAGTCACTTTATTAGAGATGACAGATTAGTTTGATCTTGTTGGAGTGGAGTTCAGTGTTTATGACCTGTGTTGAGCGGGAAGAAACAGTACCCATCATGCGCTCTTGCGGTATTCTGTCGAACTACTATGAGCCGCTAGCGTCAAGAGTCGATAAAAGATTCTCTCCTCTACCTCATCATCATCACCATCGACACTACATTACATATTATGGGAAAAGTATTACGGTACTGTATTTTTAAAGCACCACAATGGGCTGAAAATGGGCTAATTGATAATTTCAATCAACTTATTGCAACGCTCTTATCTAATCATTTTAATAGCAGTGAATTATTGCATCTGTAATCCAGACCATTGCATTGCACTATTCAGAATTGGAGTCTTAGAGATAAAAACTTATCATAGAATATTATGACTGGCTCTAATATCATTTCCGTTAATTTCGATAAACAGTATCGAAGATAATAATGAAAATGATTACTTTAAATAGAATGATCGATCCAGTGAAAAAATTTGAATCGATAAAGTACACCTGCAGTACCATTAAAGGACACTTCCAAATACCACTAAGTTTCACTAAAGTTGATAAAGTGAGAGTAGAGCACAGAGACAGTTGATAAATGAAGAGCTGATTCTTGACCAGACATTCAAATTCATAAAATTTCAATGCTAAATTATTGATTTATCAATATCCTTCATTCAAAGAGGCCTGCAAATAGCTTTATAACTTATAAAAAACTGATAACATTCTTCAATAATAAAGTTTCTAAATTTAATATCCTACACTTCTAAATTATAGTTTTTCTCCACTCTTTTTAAACATTACGATATTTGAAACACTTCTTTCAATTTTCCAAATGCAATGAATCACCAATGTGATTTAGTAGCTCTATAAATCATGAATGAATATTATTGTTTATTTTTCTAAGGTTATGACCCCATTTAATTGCAGTGGATTATTGTATCTGTAATATGCTATCTCTAAGCTTGTGGTTTAAGAGAAGATATGATTTGATAGAATAGAAAAGAATCGCAGCCTTTTTTTTAATGGTTTAGGGTGTAGTCACATTAATATGATATCATGATGAGTAGATGAGAGATGGAAGTCGTGACTGAACGCTCATCCGAGAGACGGGTGTGAACTTTTGTCGTTAAATTTGTGATCGATCCAGGAACTCTGTTCAACAGTTCAGACCGGGGCTAGCTAGTCATTATGACTATGGTCAATAATGAGGAATTTATTAACCTAACCAATGTAATCTAATCCTGTAACCCTAAGTAATTTTGTGAATTCTCTTACTCAAAAATGTCATCACATGTAGATGGTCATTATTTAATCATTATTAATTTATTTCTCATCCTTGGCGCATCCAACTCTAGTACAGTATACTGAATTAAACATGATAATAATTATGTTCATCACAAGTAAGCAAAGTTCCAAGTTTCAGGCATTCTAGAATGCATCCTGTGTGACATCTGTATTGGATACTGTGTGAATACTGTATCAAATTAACTCTGTATTATCAGATTGGGGCTAGTATTTCTATCACTAATAATTTATCAATCATAGTAATGGATCTCATCCTAGGACAGAATGTGATTCTAGCACAGTAGGCTACACTGATTTTGTAAGGGAATAATTACGTTCATCTCAAGTATTCAATGTTTCCAGTTTATGAGATTCACGACATCAGTAGTATTAGAGTCAAGTGACAGCATCACAAGTCAGTCTCACCAGCAACGAAAATAGGCCGACCTCACGCAGCTATAGTAATCGAGTCAGCTAGGCACAAAGTCTTGCACGGGAGACATGCTGTAGTGGGACCACAGGGGCCCCGAGCCGCTTCAAACTTTTATCTAGTCGATTGCGCGTGTATCTTGACAAGGGCCAGTGCATGAATATCAAATGTGGACGGCCGATCATAGACTCATACACCCCTCAGCTCAGATCCCCTGCGGATCACAAGTGACACTGTGACAGTCCTCCAAGACTTCTACCGCATTCCCGCACTGCTCTCTATGTACTGTACTCTCTATGTTACCAGCAGCCCACCACTCTCACTCTCACTCTCTCTCTCCCTCTCTCTCACTTTTGTTTACTTTCAATGTAATAAGCAATATTCTTTTGTTTGTTTCTTATCACTAGTGTTTGCCATAGGTCTTACCAGACCTGGCAACGTAAGATGTTTAAATAAAATATCAAATATCAAATATCAAATATCAAATATCTCACACACTCTCCTTTGACAAGGCCGCACCGCTGTTAGTACCAGTGGCAAGGGAAATACACGCCTGCTCTGCATACGTTATTCACTTTGACACCACCTAGCAAGGAAGCTACAATTTCTTCCTCCCTTGCATTGAATTACAGTAGTAGTACTGTAGACGTAGTGGTAGTATTGCGCGTCATGTATATCCACGTTATGGATGACTTTGTATTGGAAAATGCTAGTTCAATTATGTGCATTATAGGTACAACATTTCAAGCTCGATGTAAGTACTAGGAAGAATTATTTCCCGTATAATTCTTGGTTCTTCTCCAATGAAAAGTACTTCACAGAAGAAAAAACCGTGTAGCCTACAGGTTCAAAATGTATATTTCTTTCAAATTTCTGTATAGGATTTCTGTATTATTGTCTTAGAACAAGCAATAACGATTAATCCTCAAAAAACCTCTCCTCCATTACTAACTGTTTTCATAAATAGGCTAGGAGAGCTACAAAAATTTATTAATTATCGTGATAATGCATACTGTGTTCATCGATCTCTAGAATTTGATGCTCACAAGATCAATAATACAGTTATCATTGATCTTCCAAGCATTACAGTGACCTTAATAAACCTGTTCCCGTTCAATTCATGTGACAAAATAAAAAATATTATGATGCATCCCATGCGCTCTTGTCACAAACCGGTAAATAGGACGAAAAATTTTAAGAAGGACGAACATCAGTTTAATTCCTAGACAATAACAAAAGATAATGTGCCGAAAACCAGAATGACAGCGAGTGTATTTTGCCGTGCTATGTGGAAGGGGTGACAACAATAATTACTCTGAGAGGGAATACTGTTATAGGGTGATGGGAGTTTGAGAGAGAGAAAGAGAAAGAGAGAGTGAGAGAGAATGAGTGAGTGTGTGTGAGAGTTGTAAAGAAGTGTGGCCCCTGTCACGGGAAAGCCCCTCTACTCGACCAGTGAGAGACTTGAAGACTCGTGGGGCTTAGCTCAGGTCCCAGACCTGCAAGAGAGCAGTAGCATTTTGTCCATGCAGAAACCCTCAGGTTTATGATTATGTGGGGTGGCTGGGAGGTGGTGCCAACTGCCAACGCCCTCTGGGGAGACCTGCAACATGCTCAAACCATTACCGGAGTGACAACTACAACTACTCATCTAATGCCACCTAATAACCCAACTCCCGTAGCCACCACTCCAGCCAATCAACTTTCATTAAGCATTGCTATCTTAAAAGCTTATTGAGATAACTTAATTGATTAAATCTTCCTTCCAGGATTTTTTTATGTTGTTTGCAACTGATAACAAATCTATCAAGGATATTCCGTTTTGTCTTGAACTCAGTGAAAAACATGAATAAATGATAATAGTAATGATATTGAAATAACAAGATGAAAAATCTTTACATACCACAATAACTAAACTATGCAAAGAAGAAATTGAAACAATGAGTGAAATCCAAGAATAAAGTAACAATTAAAAATTACAATAGGGAGTTGGGTCCAACAAACCAACACACATTGCATTGTAGGGAAACTAGGGTCTCCCGATTTGAATCTGTCTGTACACAGACAGATTCAAAGGAGAAATAAACTCCATTTGAAATTTAACAATATATATAATAAGGTTATTATAAGTAAAGTTATTGGATTTAGCACAAAAGATGAAAAACTAAAAATATAATTATCTTGGGGTCCACATACACAGTCAGTTCGTACTGAAAGTTCGATCATTCACCCAACGATCGGCCTGCGGTTTACAGCTCAAACATTAGAGCCATGTCACACTACGTTATACTTTCTTTACTTTAGGCTATCCTGCAGGATTCCCTAGGATTCTGTAAATCATCAGATTCTGCAATCATTTGATAATTTTAGGTAATAAATAATTGACAATAATTCTTTCGAGACTGAAGTCTTGTTGATTATTTGAGGGATTGTACAATTTGTAGTACTGTACAACTAGAATACTTAGATGTATACTGTACTAGAATACCTTGTATACTAGAGTACTCTAGTTTCTAGAGTACCTAGATGTATTCGAGGTACAAGAAAAACGATTTTCTACTGTACAACGTGCAAAATGTATCATTGACATTCAATAATTAATGACAGATCATTATTCAACCCAAGCAATTATTCTATTAATCTTGATTCCCCCATAATTCAGCAGCATCATTTGTTGAAAAGAATAAGAAAAGAAGAATAAATTAATTCGTCAATCGGAGAGATAGTAGATATAAATTTTCTTTCTATACACACTCTGGTTACATTCTTGGCACAGGGTACCGTTCAACGAAACAGATTTTCTACCGGGAGAAACTTCAGTGAAAATAACATTATTATCATTACACATATTTCATTATAATATCACAGACAGGGTGCCTCCCCTTCTAATTTGGCACCTTGTATTTGTTTTTGTCTCCTGTCCTTTTTCACAATATATGTCTTTTTTTCTAAAACTTGCTGGTCTGGAGTGAGAAGAGTGTGGGTCAACGTTTCAGACGCATTGGTGTGTGTTTTGAAAGCACACTACCAGAGAATTTGCTATGGTTAATGTATACCTATTCTTAAATATTTATAAAGGTCGATCATCCCTCACCGGTTGCAAGGACCCTTGTGTGACAGGGGGTAGGATGGTAGGGAAGGGGGGGTTCCAGAATTTCTCTGCAGACCTTATTCTTTTTGGATGTGGTGCTCCCTGAGTCAGGGAGAGGAACCTTCCCTTGTTTCTGGCAGAGCGTTGTACTTGGGCCCGCTTCTTGCTCTGTTGCTGGTGATTTATCGTGTTTTGGAAGCCGGTTTCTTGTATAAAACCTTTTGACTTTCTTTTTCACCGATCTGTTCTGTTCTGTTGCAGCTTGCGTCTTCTCCTTCTTTGCTCTTCTATTGTGTCAACGTATCGCTCCCCTCCCCCTACACCTCAACGCATTATGTCAATTCCCTTCTCAAACCCCATCAACGTTCTTTTTTCTCTCACTCTCTCTTTCGTCTTCACTCTCCCGTCATTTTGGACGCTTCACACGCGACGGACCAATCACTGGCTTCATGACATTCTGAATAATTACTTCAACTCACCGCAATCCGCTACTCTTTTGTACCAACTTCTGCCACCACCGAATTCATTACAGGCTTCCCGATTAGACAAGGTTAAGTGTTCATTTGCTTTATTTGAAAGACATCATCAATCTTTCACACCATATCTTGCAACTAGTTAATAACGAATTTACAATTGAGTTGTAGATGAGTATGCTCCTGATATGTCACAGGAAAGATATGTATGAATAATAAAGCAATCCATTAAAAAAGAATAAAAGTAAATTCTACTTATACAAAAGGAGTTTGGAGCATTCTATTGAGATGTTCTCACTTGTTGGTTTGTTCTCTTAAGATTTGTGTTACAAGGACAACTGTCACCAAATAAAATATTTTCTACTGAGTGATAGTAGCAATGAAATATGAATAAATTTTATCATAAAATAAGAAATAATGCTTCAAATCTACATTTTGGAAAGCAAGTCATAGACTTTCTAATTTTTCATTTTTCACGGGTAACTTTCTATATTTCTCATATTCCAGTCATGGGAACTCTCTAAAATAACAACTACTCTAAAAAAACTAAACTCAATTGGAAAAATACAAGAGTATTTTAAATACTGTATTTTTAATATTGTTTTGGGTGAAGATTTTCTTCAGAAAAGGTACGTTTAAGTTTGGCTCTGCATTCTTGACAGAGTTATCTAGGTAACCTATGATACTATTATCAATCTTGATTTTCCATATCAGTTTAAACTGAACCTTCACCCCATATTGTATGACAGTAATTAATCAAGATCTGCAAGAATCCGCTTGAAAACTCCATCGCGATAAAGTAACAAACACTTTCTTTCTTTAATATTACTATTATTATTATATTGAACTCACGCTTGTCGTTTGTAATAGATTGTTTGAAAAGCATAAAACCAAATGTCATTTACTGTTTTCATTAGCAGTAGCATGATACATAAATTTTAAACCTTCGAGTATTATGTTTCAGGGGGGAGCTTAGTCATGAATAAGCAAATAAATATTGTTGCATTGATGACGACTTCTGACAATTTATTGCGGGACAAAGTGAGTGAAGAAAACCAGAAGGGCTTGCACCGGAAAGGACAGAAGAAAACTATTGCGACAAGATCGTTCTAAAAAAAACGTATTTTATGTTTCCAAAGACCTGTTGAATTTGAGTTACGGAGCCATGAATCAGCTAGAGGAGCAGAGCTGAGCAGAGCGGAGCGGAGCTTGGTGTTGTTGATAGTGTTGCTTGTTGGAGGAGAGATGGGGAAGTTCCCGCGGGTTGAAGCCTGGAACCAGCGAGCTTCCCGAGATAAGAAAGTCGCGGCTGTAATTTATAGCATATTGTGAACGCCATAAAGCATACAAAATATTTATGCATCAATAAAAAATCAATAAAAGTCTGTGTACAGGGGAGTTGAGAGTGGGTGGGCTTGCATAGATTTACAGCCGTGCCTGGCGGGAGGTGGGGGACACTCACTTGTCAATAACGATGCAAATCTAACGGATCATTTTCCCACCAAGACTCCAGAATCGATTACGATCCGGGTGAAATATTTCATAGTATAGATTTCAAGTAACGAACGCATAATCTCATATTAGCTGGGGGATCTGCTTGTTAAACTCTATTGGAGTTTACAGTAGGCTAAGTGAAAATAGAAGGTTGTTCAAATTTACTTAATTTTCAATTGAGAGTAAATGAATGCGTTTATAGATCGAAAGATAGTAAAAACTTATGAGATTGGTAAGTTTTCTCAAATAGCATATCGTCCAGAAAGGGTTTCAATGAGGAGAAATAGTATTTATTATTGTATTGCTCAAGCCCTTGAATTTCGTCAATCTTACTTCCACATGAGGATAATTGATTTAATGGATTGAAATTGATCTATTGTATGGAACAAATATTGCAATAAAAATATTTTTATTAATTTTCTTATAATATTTAAAAAAATACAACTACCGGATTATGATAGTTAGTGGACTGCAGTAAAGCCTATAAGCATTTTGCCTAGATGCTACAGACTATGTAGAGACTGTATAATAATATCATTATACAGTCTCTATACTACAGACCATTATAAGATTCTTGATAATAATTATTCGAGATGAATGAATAACTTCATATGAGAATTAATTCGTGAAGTGAACAAATCAAATTGCTCAAAAAGTTATGAGAAATTAGTTGCATGAGTCCCTTAACTTCAAAAGATCAATGAGTTGATCAATAACATCTATCGGGTTACATCATAATATTCATCAGTTATTCTGATGAGAAAAGCTTACATAAAAATTATTGGACTTCTAACTACAATATCAAAACTAATATTATGCATCTATATAAATTAGAGCCAGCTTTTCAAATTCAAAATCAATTGATTGGAGACTGATCTGCTTGTAGCGTGATGGAACTTCGGGGGAATCGAATTTAGATTTGTAGAATTTTCCACATTAATAATAATCAATCTTTTAGTACCATGAATAATCTTAGTATTCATTCCTTCAGTCAACTTGAAGGTAGGATTACATCAGGCTACCAAGACTGGAAAGCTTGTACCTCAGCTGGAAACATAAGTTACGCCGTAATGAACAGATTATTGACTACAGTGTTATTGTTATTATTATTACAAAGCCCTATACATTGCTGGACACCGTCAAAATCCAATTTAAATGTAAATCTTGGCTCTTGGCTTCATGAAGCAAGAAATTCATTCTGACACTTGTGATTGGTCAGAAGTGAGTTGTGGTAGGTGTGGAAGTGGAAGTGAAGAGATGAGAGAGGGGAAGGGGTGGTGTTTTCGAAGCACGTGACCGCAATTAACATGACCTCTAAACTGGCCTACTGTAATTAATTTAAATTAAATCCAAACACTTTGTGCGTTTTCCTTCGCTCGCCGATAACAATTCAATAAACGAATTCGAACGTTGAATAAATAAAACTGTGAAGATAAATAATAACGCCCACCTAAACAATAGACGCAAACTAAATTGTAGTTAAATATATAGTTTTGTATGTTTCAATATCGATTGATCTATCCAAGTTATCTAATTAATTGAAACTTGAATAATAAGTTGGAACAGTTAACAAGAACTCTGTAGTTCATGAAAAATTCGTGAACTATTTGGATACTGCTTCATGCGATTCAGCAGCTTACAAACTCTGGAGTGTCACAATAATCAATAAAATAATCTGGAGTATAATATAAGCTCCGACTAACATGACTATCACAATTCCAAAGTAGATGATCTAGTATTTTTCAATAGGCCTATCAAATAGAATTATTCTGAACATGTTTCTTTTGGAATAATTCCAAGGAAATTTTCAAACGTTAAGCTGGTATAAATACACTTACTACAATTACAGTGGCTCTTATGTAATCACTTTAACTAAAATATACTATTCGATTTTCATTTATATACAACCCTATTACATTAAAACCCCCCCTATACAAGGAAATATTATCACAGAGCTCTTGAATTCAAATCCAATTATACCTGACTAGAATGTTTCCAATCTTCACTTTTAGTAAAGGTTTGATGTTTTCTTGCCCTTATCCCACTTTCTCTTTGGTTTCTCTTTCGGTATCACTGTTGTCACCGTTGACTCCGTCAAAAGGGTTTAAATGTTTTAACTTGCAAAGGCTTAGTGTAGGTAATACCTTTCAGTGAAAATAACGAGACATCACAGCGGGGTACCTGGGACCCCCCGCGCTTTGTGTCGCCCTGTGACACCGTTTCAGATTTATAGTACCCCTCCAAATTATCTTTCCCTTTCTTTCCCATTCTCTTTCTCATTCTATCTTGCTCTGACATCTTGTCAAACTAGAGGAATCTTACTATTCATCCCTCATTGCATTATCTGGATCCATGGGATACAATGATACAAGGATTCACGTCAGTCTTCTCATAATCCAGGATCTGTATTCTGTTCAATAGCATGGGATATGATTAAAATTCGTTATGATATTAGTAATATCGTTATGAATGAGAATAGTGTATGCATTGGGCTTGATAGATTTAGTAGAAAAAGAAAGTGTATTAAAAAGTGAACTTCATCATTTGAGCATGGCTCTTTTAAAAAATTCTTTTCAATCATTGGAAATGCTCTCACAAATAGGCTACAGATCAAAAACTGTCAAGCTTGAGATGGGCATGGTTCACAGATGGGTATGTAAGCTCCTGGGAAATCTCACTCTTCTTTCAGTAGTATCACTGTAAACTGAGTAAACTTCCAAATCTGTAGAGTTAGAAAGGAATAAGTTCTAACTCTGTAGTAAGGAGTAAACTTCTAACTCTGTGGTAATATTTTTTAAACTAATAGGTTGGTTGTAGCTTATAGGTAGGCTAATCATGTTTATGATTGCTATTTTGTTACTAACGACTTCAACTTAAATGACAGTGTAAAACAACAGAAAAATCAATAAATGGGCTAAATTGCATAGTAACATGTTGGCCATCACAGAATATACACATAGATTGTATCTCTTACAATATAAGAACTAAAAACAATTTCCTTGAAAATTCATTCATAAATATAAAAGATAAACAACCTAGCTTAGAATTTATTCATTCTACAAGTATCATAGAGTTTGCTCTATTTCTGGTGGAAAATTAACCCATTTTTTTCAATAGAGGAAAGTAACCTCAACATGAAAAACTAACAAATTTCAATGATTCTTCTAGATTAACTATTATCTCAATACAATGGGTTCCCCTCATAACCCCCTTTAAATTTCCTCCTCATTAAATAATAAGCGACTCCATCCCCACGTCTCAATAATGAGTATCACATTGTCATAATCCTGTTAAAATACTTGTCATCTAGTTGTACTATCACAATGTTTTATTGTCGAAATCAATTCATACAGATGCATTGCAATGCTCCGATGTCCATTGGACCTTATCAAAGAGCTGAGTCATAGCTGCGCAAAGGATAAGGAAGATTAAGTGAAGAAGCAGCCGAAGTCAGGAAGCAGTGCGTCTTGCCACCAATTACAAAATGTCACGTGCCCCTAATACTAATATTAGCCTTATTTATTATTGACTGCGCCTATTAGCTCACAAATATACAACCATTAATCATCACTGTCCGCCTCACTATCTCTCCACTTGAAGTATATCTCTACCGCATCTGGACTACGGTGGCCTAGGTTCCGCTACAGTTTGAGAATATTATTCAATTCTTTAAATAATTGATTAGATAGAAAATTTTATAGGAATACTCTACGGAAAATACTTATAAAATAGGATAAATAAAACACAACACTGAACACTACTGTTCAACTCACTGCCAACACCAAAACACAACACACAAGTTCTTATAGGTTCCACTTTATTCAAGAGATATTATAAAGAATTTTAATAATATAATGCTAGGAACTAAGTTACATTATAGTTCTACTGTTGTTTGTGTTTTGTGTGATAATTTCACCCGTTGTTGGTTTAATGGTTCATTTGGCAATAGAATAAAATTTAATTGAAAATTGAATTCAGAGTATGTCTTCGCCACGACCTATAGATTTGTCCACGTAAGTAAAATAGAACTTCTTTTTTATTAATAACTTGAACAATTAATTATCAACTTGTATGCATTTAAGATTTCTGTATAGATTTTATACTGTACCAACTAAACTTTCTCTTGTCTCCTAATAATAATCCACTATTATAACCTAATGTATAAACATGTAAATATGTGAAGTCTTCTACCAAATTTAAAAAATGGATTAACGATAATTGATAATTATTTAAACGAGGGCCCTAAAAATACTATCAAAGTAATCTGATGATTCCCACTTCTGCGAATATTTACCAAAGACAGCAAGCAAGTGATGCTAAGTGGAGAGAATTCTTAGAAGTCTGATAAGAGGAAGGGAAAAGGAAAAGATCCTTTCTAGTTCATAACTCTGAATTTCTTCAAGGGAAAATGTATCCGACCACAAACTGTGTACCATACTGTAATGCTGACTTGATGAGAAATGATCATTAATACTTCATCCTGGTAAAGAGAAACCGCAGATGTGTGTTTAGCGAATGATAGGGACACCCTTTAGTTATTCAACCCTTTTGCTTTTAAATACAGAGCAGTATGAAGAATGTAGCTCAAGGGACATTAATTCCCTTGCATCCACTTCCGTAACAATTAGCACTTCCCCTTCTTAAAGTGCAGACCTCGCGACTTTCCAAGCCCCAAAACGGAAGAACCAGCGAAATAAGAGTAGGCCCACCCTTTCGCTTAACTTATGCAAGACATAGCTATTCACATAGATTAAATTGAATATTTATTCTCAATGTAATAGGCTGCGACGTTCCGGTGACAAATTTACGATCTGGGGAGCTCAAATTACACTCTGGGCTCACCATTTGATTGCCAGAGGATCCACTTACACACGTTGCAGGGTAGACTACTTGGTAAGTCACTTGGAGATTACTTCTACCGGAAGTTTGTACGAAGATGAGTATTACCTGGGAATCTACTGTTTTGAAGAAGAAATTAATAATTTATCCATCTAGAACTATACTAGATTGAGAAAATTTCTGAAATATTACAACAGTATTGTGAGTCTTATTGGGGGCACATAAAAATCAATACTGAAGGAGAAAGTGAAATGGAATATGAAAATACTGTTCATGTTTATGTATTGGAAATTGATGACTTACAAGGAAAGTGGTATTATGAGATACAAGAGCTTCAGACTTATAGAGCGAAATGAAGTTTGGAGAATCTCACAGTATAATACTGTATATTGTTTTCGAAATTGGAAGATCATGTTTCACTATTAGGGCCCAGATAATGTCTATCTCAATTTTAACACTATACATCAATCATCAATTGACAGTCATAACATTAAACTAGTATATTACACCACTAGTTTTGGAAACGTCGTTTTGCAACGTCAAGAATACGGAGCTTTACACAGTGCCGGACTGGCTAGGATATGGGCCGTCGGCTATACTCGCTCAAGGGTCCCCATAAAGAGTAGTTTGGGGAAGGGGGAGATTTTTTCACCATTTTCAACGGATGTAAAGCTCCAAATTCTTGCATCACAGAACTAGTGGTGTAAAATATACTATTGTCTCTGGCCCCCTGCAGTAGTTTTCGACATTCAACAGAATACTTGTTGATTGAGCCATAGGCCAAGCCCCAGAAAGCTTCATTCACTACAAAATAGAGGAGGGAGAAGAAACAATTTTTGTCTCTGGCCACGCCCCCTGCAGTAGTTTACGACATTCAACAGGTGGCAGACTAGAGAATACTTGTCTGCTATTGGTTGAGCCATAGACCACGCCCCCAGAAAGCTTCTTTCACTAGAAAATAGAGGAGGAGGAAGAAGAAACAATTTTTGTCTCTGGCCACGCCCCCTGCAGTAGTTTTCAACATTCAACAGGTGGCTGACTCGAAGATACTTGTCTGCTATTGGTTGCCATAGGCCACGCCCCCAGAAAACTTCATTCCCTGGAAAATGGAGGGGGAAGCAGAACCGATTTCTGTCTCTGGCCACGCCCCCTGCAGTAGTTTTTGACATTCAACAGGTGGTCAATTCAAGAATACTCTTGTCTGCTATTGGTTGAGCCAGCTCAGGAATGATACTATCAACATTTTTGAATTTAGAGTGTGAGGGTGTTGATTAGGAAAATCGAATCATTATATAAAGCAATAAGAAATTAAAGAACATTAAATTTTGTTTAAAAAAACTATGAAATCACCATGTAGAAGAATATCAGTATTATAGTCTACAGCTACACTCTACACACTTCAAGTCCTTTATTATAGTAACTAGTCAATTCAATATTCAATATCAGCCCAATAGGCAGACTCAGAACAAGATCTGAAGAATTTTTGGCCACAGTTTCTGAGCACTAGACTTGACGACCTCACATTGACACAAAAGATTATATTATAAAAAATGTTCTCAGCATTTTAGGGGCCCTCAAGTCTAATCAACGGAAATATTATATTGCATAATGAGTGTGGGAAAGGCGTTTTTACATACAAATAATCTATGTTTACAAACATGCCGTTTAGGCGAGTTTGGAAAATAGTTATGAGTATGTAAACCTTCCCACACGAATTATGTACATTTTTTCGTCATACTAGTCTGAGAAGGATTTATTAAAACCTCAAACAACTGAAAACATTTTAACTGAAGCCAACATAACCTCAACACAACAGCTAACTGAGCTAACACAAAAGCATACAGAAAACTGTCATGGTGGGTGGCTCGTTTGACTTTTTAATTCATACGTCGGAATTCGGAAAAAAAACAGCTGGGCAAGATTTTCAGTGCTGTAATTATTATTGTGATGATGATTAGTGCTGTAATAATAATCAAAATGATTATTCCCGTATTCAGAACAGCTGATGTTTGATTCTCTGTAAACAGCAATTTCCCGAACGCAAATCTAGCTTGGAAAGTTATCCATTACATATGAGTATGGCGAAAATTTTGTTGACAGCTGATTTTTCCTACCTTGTATGTGTGTGTTTTCCGCACTAGTGTGGAAAATGAGAGGCTTTCAAAACCTGTCAAGTAGATCGAAACTGGCTAGTTTCTATCAATTGTACCAAAATAGTATATTTCATAATGAGTGTAGGAAAGGCGTTTTTGAATACGAATAATTATGTTCAACAAACGAGCCGTTAGGCGAGTTTGGAAAATAATTATGAGTTTGTGAACCTTCCCACACGAATTATGTACATATTTTTCGTCATAATAGTCTGAGAGTCAGTCAGCTTTCAGTAGCCGAGGTGAACGGTCGTGTTTTTTAGAGCTCATGAAATTATCTTCAAAATTAGATTGTAGAACTGTTGAGTCAGTTAAAATAGGCTGTGCCAATAGTGCTCGTGAGTGTGTGTGCGTGTACGCGCGTGTTTCAACAACAATGCCAGTGCAGGCTAAACTCCATTTCGGGAAGTGCTGAGCAAACATTATCTATTTATTGAAAAAGTGCAGTATGGCAGATAGTGAAAAATCGTTAAAAATACCGATAGAGGAAAACGGAGAGATCGTGACGTATGAAGTAAAGACTGAACTACTTAAATCAGAGACAGAAAAATTCCTAGCAAAAGCATGGAAGTGCTTAGCAACAAAATTTGAAAATGCAGTTAAAAATAATGCCGAATTAAAAAATCAATTAGAACTATTACAGGAACGACTTCTTGCTTTAGAAACTAAAGCAACGACAGAAAAAACAAATGTTGAGAAAAACCGCGGTATTGTGTCCACCGAGCCAGCAGCAACAGCATCAGCGACAGGAGGATACGAAACAGAAGAAGACGAGCTGAGGGAGGAAACTGAATGGATCCTCAAGAAGAATAAAAGACCTAACAAGAGAAAGGCAAGCCAATCCCCAACAGTGCCATCTCCGACAGAAACTACAGGCAAATCGTCAAACAAGGTAGGAGATAACCAATCATCAAATAAGCAAATAGTCAAGAATCTTAAACCACCACCTATCATTCTGAGTAATGTAGATGATTACAATAAAGTGAAGGAAATCATGCTACAGGCCAATTTGAAATATAGAGCATCAATAATGAACAACAAACAGCTGAAAATAAATGTAGAAACTGATCAGGAATACAGAGAAGTCACCAAAATAATGAATACTAATAAGCTAGATTGGCACACTTATGAAAATAAGCAATCTAGGCCTATAAGAGTCATGGCTAGAGATCTTCATCCTTCTTGTGATCCAGAAGAAGTCAAAACTGATCTCTTGGATAAGGGGTTCAAAATTATTGATGTAGTTAATAAAATAAAGAAAAATAAAGTCGATGGTAAAGATAACATAATTCGCCTTCCACTCTTCATGCTTACGTTTGAGAACACAGAGGACATTAAAAAAATATATAATATTCAGCACATATGCTACATGAAAGTAAAAATAGAGGCTCTCCGAAGTAACAAAATCATCCCCCAATGTCGGAAATGTCAGCAATTTTTTCATACTTTTAATTTTTGTCAACATGAAGCTGTGTGCGTCAAGTGTGCCGGAAAACACCTAACCAAAGATTGTAGTAAGGAAAAGAGTACTCCACCTAAGTGCTACAACTGTGGTGAAGCTCACCCGCAAACTATCGTGGCTGTTTAGTAGCTAAAGAACTTCAAAAAAGAAGGGATAATTTGTATAAAGATAGAACAAAAAGTGTTCCAACTAGAGTCAACACAAGTAGTGAAGTAGTGAACAATGTATCGTATGCACAAGTAACCAAAACAAGTAGTAATAACGAACAGATGAAAACACTCAAGCCAAATAGTATGAATGAGTCAAATATTACATTTATGTTGCACGAGATAATGAAGAAGTTGGATAATTTCTCTGAAAGGTTAGAAACTTTAGAATCTAGAAGTACTTTGTCAAACAAATCTCAAATAAGGAAATGAATCAGAGGGAACTTAGAATAGTAACTTGGAATGCTAACGGAATTATAAATAGAAAACTTGAATTAGAAATATTTTTAGAAACAAATAAAGTTGACGTATGCTTAGTGTCAGAGACTCACTCAACAACTCATTCATGTTTGAAAATAAAAGGCTATAGAATATATCAAACAATACACCCGGACAATAAAGCTCATGGGGGCAGTGCAATAATAGTTAAAGACAACATAAATCATTATGAAGAATGCAATCTACAATTGCCAGAAGCACAGGTCACAGTAATAGGAATTGAAACACTCGCACAAAATCTTAGAGTTGGAGCAATCTACTGTCCTCCTAGATACAATTTGAAAAAGAATCAATATAAAATGATATTAGAGCACTTGGGTGATAGATTCATTTTAGGTGGAGATTTTAATGCTAAGCATCTTGACTGGGGTTCCCGATTGTCATCCACAAAAGGAAGAGAATTAAGAGATGCTATCAATGAATTAGGATGCATTTTTCATTCTTCAATGAGTCCGACTTATTGGCCAACAGACACAAATAAAATCCCTGACCTCCTAGATTTTTTCATATCAAAGAGAATATCTACCAATTTTACTCATATTGAGGAAAATTTCGACTTGAGTTCAGATCATTCTGCTGTTATTCTCACGCTCAGCGAGAGAATAATAAAAAGACAAGCTAAGCCCACACTTGTCAATAAAACTACAGATTGGCGAAGCTTTCAGTTGTTTTTAGATGATGAAATTGACCTAAATGTTCAATTAAGAAGCAAACAGCAGTTAGAAGAAGAAGCAGAAAAGTTTTTCAAGCTAATACAAAAAGCAGCCTGGCAAAATACAAAAGAACGTACATATCAGACAGCAGGAATCAACTATCCAAGAGAAATAAAAGATCTAGTAATTGAAAAAAGAAGAGCAAGAAGAAGATGGCAGCATTCACGTGATCCAGAAGATAAAAGAATTCTCAACAATAAAACTCAACAATTGAGAAGGGAGATCAAAATCTGGAAAGAAGAAACTTTCAACACCTATCTTCAAAACTTGACAGCAGATGAGGAGACAGACTTTGCACTTTGGAAGACCACGAAAAAATTGAAAATGTCAACATCCCATATCCCACCACTGAGAAAGACAGATGGATCATGGGCTCGTAAAGACAGTGAAAAAGTGGAAGAATTTGCAGAATATTTAGCTAGAACTTTTCAGCCCAATGTAATTACAAACGAAGTTATTGAGACCAGGGAAAATACAGATATTTCTGATATACAGCCTGTCAGTGTAAATGAAGTATCAAAAGAAATCCTTACCAATCTAAGTACAAGGAAAGCACCTGGTTTCGATCTAATTACAGGGAATATTATGAAGAAATTGCCAAGAAAAGCAATAACTCTGCTCACTTATTTATTCAATGCAGCATTTAGATTAAAGCATGTCCCTGATTCATGGAAAGTCGCTGAAATAATAATGTTACAAAAACCAGGAAAACCACCACATGAACTCAAATCCTATAGGCCAATATCATTACTACCTGTCATTTCAAAGTTGTTTGAAAAACTCTTTCTCAAACGATTACTTCCAATAATTGAGGAGAGAGAGCTCATACCATCACATCAGTTTGGATTCAGGAGGAAGCACTCTACAATCGAACAGATTCACAGAATAACCAATATTATAGAGAAGTGTTTGGAGGAGAAGAAAATTTGCTCTGCTATTTTCCTTGATGTAGCCCAAGCCTTTGATAAAGTTTGGCATGAAGGACTGATAAAAAAACTTGATTCACTTTTGCCAAAAAAATATGTAGAACTGATTTCGTCTTACATAACAAATAGAACATTCAGAGTAAAGCAGAATGATGACTACTCAAACTTGAAAGTTATTGGGGCAGGAGTACCTCAAGGTAGTGTAATGGGGCCAATTTTGTACCTTTTGTACACATGCGATTTTCCACATTGTGATGGCATCACTGTTGCAACATTTGCCGACGACACTGCGCTTCTGACTACAGGCGCCACTATACAAGAAACATCCACCACTCTCCAAGTAGCTGCAGATCGACTATGCCAATGGACTAAGAAATGGAAGATAAAGCTAAATGAATCGAAATCATCAATAATAAATTTCACCAACAAAAAAGTAATAGAAACAATTGATATCAGCCTGAATGGCCATAGAATTCCATGTGAAAATACTGCTAAATATCTAGGAATGACATTAGATGTCAAATTGAAGTGGAAGGAACATATAAAAATAAAAAGGAAACAGCTTGATATTAAATATGGACAAATGTATTGGTTGATTGGTCGTCAATCCAGCTTATCTCTAAAGAACAAGATAATTCTATACAACCAGATATTAAAACCAATTTGGGTGTATGGGATTCAGCTCTGGGGTTGTGCCTGTAAGAGTAATGTCAATTTGATACAGAAATTTCAAAATAAAGTATTGAGGAATATGGTCAACGCTCCTTGGTACATTAGAAACAGTGATTTGCACAGAGATCTACGTATACCGTTTGTGTCTAGTGAGATAAGACGATTTGCTATGCGCCATGAGTCCAGACTCCATCATCATGTCAACCCCGAGGCAGGCCTACTACTCCAAAATCAAGATATTATCAGGAGGCTTAAGAGAACGAAGCCTTTTGAATTAGTTTAAAACCTACTGGTGATAGTGAGTGCATACAGTTTCAGTGCTGCTCTCAGAACTGCTTTAGTCGTCGTTGGATGAACTGAAGTTTTTAGTCGTGTTATAGTTAAGAAAAGTGAACTGAAAATTGATGGTTTGTCTCTAAGACAAGTTTCAATGACATTCATTAGAAAAAAAAAAAAATAATAATAGTCTGAGAAGAATTTATTAAAACTTAAAACAACTGAAAACATTAACTGAAGCCAACATAACATCAACACAACAGCTAGCACAAAAGCACACAGTAAAACTGTCATGGCGGCTCATTCCACTCGTTAATTCATACGTCGGAATTCAGCTGATCTTTGTTTCTCTATAAACAGCAATTTACACAAATGCAAATCTAGCTTGGAAAGTTGTTCATTACATACGAGTATGGCGAAAATTATTCAATTTTTTCATAGCACGATAATGCCAAATAATATTGTATATAAATATTAGATGTCATAAAGAAATATTGGAAAGGGTTGTGGATGAGATTTGTCACAACTTGAATGAAGACATTTTTCCAAGTCATTAAGAATCAGTTACACCGTCAATTCAGTACTTACTTTGTGATTAAACTCCAATTCTTCATCTCCTGACGCTTGACATCATGAAGAATATTAAAAAATATAGATAAGAATGTTTCTGGATGCGAGAAATAACACGAGTTGGCCTATAGGCTATGTATGAGTAAAATACTATAATATGAGTTAGTGGAGTGCAACTTATTTCAATAACTCAATTATTATTATTTTACAAAGTGAACATTTCTGAAAGATCAATTACTCATAAATCTAGGAGAGAATATCATTCTAATATTTCTCGCCGAGAGCAGAATCTTAGGTGAAAGCAACATTTTATTTGATTGCCGGCTATTTACATGCAATTGCCATGAATGCCGTCATATTATGTGCATTGATTTATTTGCTTCCCATTAGGGAAAGGTTTTATGATACCTGTTAAAATGTAGTTTCAAGTTAATACCTCTCGATTGTTAAATCTCTGATATTTTCTGTCTCGGGGACTGAAGGCGAAGAATGGAATATCTTCTGGTTTATTATCTTGAAAAGAGAGATGAAAAATTATAATAAAGTAAGAATACTTGTCTTCCACAATAGATGATCTTACATTGTTACAAGATGGTGTTGGTTTCGTGTAGCTCATCATATTGTAAAAATTTTTGTAAACGCCGTAAAGATTCCATCCAATTGAAATTATAATATTTACCATACACTAGAAAAAAGTGATGTAAGTCAGCACAGCACTATGATGATTATACCTAACTTACAAGTTCACTTTTCAATGCCAAGACTGATACTGTAGGATGGAATCTGATGAAATAATATAATCATGTCTTCATTTCTACCAATGAAAGCCTAGGCCAATGTATAAAGTTGTTGCAATCTTACATCTCGCTACATCTTCAGCTACCCTATGGTCGCATGGTCGGAGCTGGGAGCTACTCTTAGAGCCAAAACGTTAAGAATAGCGGAATAGGATTAGTGGTAGAGATTACTGATCAACTATTATCATATCTTAATATCTCTATCTCTAGATATCAACTATTTCTATATCTTCCACAGTGAAAAAGTTTATGTTAGATTAGAGCACACGGTAGTTGTAGAATCACGGTAAAGTTATTGCTCCACTACTCTCTTACAACTCGATACTCTACTCTAATCCAACTAATGAAAACCTGGCTTACCTAATGTATAAAGTATTTGTATTCACGCTACTTCTTCAAGCTCAACTACTGAGTATGAGAGGTAGAATTTTCTACGATGACTTTCAATTCGGCAAGAGAACGGTAACTTAAGTTGAGTTGCAAGAAAATAGTAATATGAAGTACTGTTTACAACCGAGACGAGGCATAATATCGAACTCAGTTATTATTAGAAGATCGTTTGAAGGAGCAATCGCGCCGCTGATAGGCGTTGTACTTGTACAGCGAACAGGTACGTTGGATTTAAGTTTAATAACAGGCTTCATTTTGATTTACAATCGCTTGCAGTTGCGCTTGCAAAGAGCGCTCGTTTTGCCGGAGAGAGCGGAATTAGCCGGTCATTAAGAATATTATTGTTTTGCGCGCTGTAATGAGCAAGAGTCTGAGCTGTCGCGTTTAATAGAAAGGCAGCCGATTTATTGTCCATTATTGCGTTAACCCAAATCGGCAGGAAAAGCAAAAACGAATGGAATGGCTCGCTGGAGCCTGCAGTCCCTCTGGAGCCAGCCTCCATCAGACAGGAGTCTGTCTGCACTGCACGGCACAAAATGAAGCTGCTTATTTTTGTTATTTGCTTGCCTTCCCCGGATCTTTTGTATGCAAATCGCAAAAATCCACTACACAGCTATAATCTGCATCACTCCATCCCTCTTCACTTTTTTCGCAATTACGAGCGTTTTGAAAAAGCCTATCCTCACTGTGTAATCTTGTTATCCAGTAATGAAACTTGGGAACAATGGCTACAACTTGACTTTCTTCGCCCTCCTTAATTAATTTTGATGTCCGTCTGTTGGCGATCTCATTACCGTGGACACCAGCTTTACACCCTTCAACCATCTTCAGTCTAGTCGACAGTAAACTATTCCAATTAATTCGTTTCTTATCATACTACTTATAGTAAGCTTTGTTGAAATTTACAAACTTGAAATCTTGCATAAAGATTTTGATAATAATGAAGATTATTTCTATATAGGCCACTTTATTTAGAAATACAAATCTAATTAGGATAAATTTTCATAAAAAATTACCCAATTTCATAAGTTTGTTGCTATGGCACTCATAAATATGCAGACTGACATGAGCGTCGCCACATTACCCCTATGTTACATGATTAAAAGGAAACTGACTTTCCTTCGGTGCGAAGCACGGGTATATAGCCATTCAATTCCATCTAAGCTTCAATTTTAATTTGAAATGTTTAAAAGAATTTATATCCTCTTCCTGATTTTAGTTATTAGGTATAAGGATTGCTGTCCAAAGAAGATAATATTCCTTCAAGTTTATTTCTTCTTGAAATAAGCAATATAATGTAATTTCTTGGTAAGTTCAAGAATTAAATATTTTGGCGATAAGCTAAAAATATGTTTGTCTCCTTGCAACCACTATAGTGAATGCTTGACTGATTACTCTTGCACGTTGGACCTTAAATATAATTCAAAAACAAGCTTTATGCTAATTTGTAAGCTAAGAGGGATTATGGCACCTGAAAAAGGACATCAGCTTTGTCATTATATTATTTTCGAAGAGATATTCTTCAACAGTACTATTGCAGGTGTATGATAAATTATTTGAGTTTTTCAACTTTTTCCTCAATATTATAAATATCTGCATTCAAGCCTACCTATCAAACGATCCATTGAGGATGCTGGTAAATTTGATGGAATGCTAGGATTAGTCAATAACTTTACTTTCTGAAAGTTCTACGTGGCAGACAGAAATAACCGCGCTCCACGTTAACCATCCTGCTATAGACATTTTTTGCTTCATAACTGGTTCTCAAGTGACAATAATAATAGTAATGTGAAAAGTTTGAAAGGGTTCTCAGCTTACAGTTTATGAATATTACAGTAATTGTGTATTCCAATTGTTCATTATGAACAACTAGTTTTACAGTTGTGGAACGGGGACACTATGTCCAGTTGAACAAGTCAATCATTTTCAGCTGAATCTAATTGTAGGCTACAATAGAATCTTACAATAAATGATGAAGTTGCAGACTTTGGAAAAGTAGATGAACTTGTTCAATGAACGTGTTTTATCCTATTTAGAGAATTTCATAATTAAATTGTGATGATTCAGCCAATTTTTGTGAAAACACTTCATTTTTGTTATAGGCCTTACAGGTGTAAAAATAAGAATAAAAAATAAAATTTCGAACATCCAATTCCATGTTTTACCTGAGATACAACCCTAATTCAATGATGTGCTGAGTGATATGAGTGCAAATTATTGATTGAATTCATTGAGAAAATTGAAATGAGAGAAAGAAAACTGAAAAAATAGGACTGGAGGACGTCCTATTCATGAAGTAGTTCTTGTAGGCTAATGAATGCTTCATGAGAGACTTTGCGTGTGAAGAGCTGATTCGCGAGAAACTTTCCAAGAGTTTTTCACGTGACTGACATTTAATTTCCGATTCATGCATTTCTTTTCTTGGAATTTTCATTCTTGTATTCTTTATCTAAATATAAATCATTTATCGGATGTATAGCATGACTGTGTACGATATTCTGCTTCTTGGTTCGTGAAATATACAACTTCAATAATTATAACTTCAAGAACCTGAGAACCTGCGGAGAACTGAACTAAAAAATATGCAAGAAATTCAGAATGTTTTTTTCTCATTGAACTGTAACGCATCATATACTTAAGTTAGCATTTATGAGTGCAAATGCCAGTTAAAAAATAAATTAGGAGTCAAAATATACTTCAACTTTGAATTAATAATTACTGTAATAAGGATGTGGAAAAATTAGATTTCGATTTCCAAGTGATTTCAATTTATCAAAAAGTGAGACGAAAGAATCATTACTTTTCTATTACAGATCAATAGTCTATGTGAGGAAATACATATTTCTCGTATACATGAAGAAATGTTATTATTTTTTGTATTATTTAAGGTAATGGAGCGGATAGGCTTTTGGAGGGAAAAATAATTTTTGTGATTCGAAAACATTCTTGACGTGGCTGATATGTTTGTGAATTATTTTTGTATTCAGATTTATCGCATTTTACCTGTAATCAATTATACTGTCTCTTATGCGTAACTCTTAAATGCATGAACGAAAAGTGTTAAGCCGCGTATCGACAGTCCGAGGCATGTGCCACGATTGCCTCGCGGTACAGTCTGTTGACGCAAAAAAAGTATGAACTCATGGCTGAGGCATATGTGTGATCTGCAATTTTTGTAAGGCCGTTATTACACGATAATAGTTCTATGAGCATATCTGATCGAAAAGAGATGAAAATACCAAATCATATGCATAGAATGGTATGATCATAGAACTATTATCGTGCAATACCGACCTAACCAAAAATGCGAGCACGCGAACAAATTGACTAGCGCCATCAAGCGGGATACAAAGCAACTAAGCTCTGACAATTGATAATTTTGACTTTGGAGGTTAGTTTGTGCTCAATTAGTAGATAAAAATTTAAGGCAATGTTTATTATTGCCTATTAGAACCTTCTGCACCCAAATAGAATTCTCAATCACAAAAATGCATAGGAATGGGGTACAATTTTGAGGTTAGTTTGTAGAATTGTTCGTTGTGCGTTGCGAGGCAACAGGCACTGCTCGCTGCGAATTGTGTGCAGCGTTTGCCTCGCTGCTAGCAAACCCGGTATCGACAGTCCGAGGCATGTGTGGCACATGCCTCGGACTGTCGATACGCGGTAGATAGTAGACTAGTAGTAGTACTCTTTTTTTGTGTCAACAGACTGTACAGCGAGGCATTCGTAGCACATGCCTCGGACTGTCGATACGCGGCTTTACCGTTACCCTATAATGTGTGAGCTTCTGTTGAAAGGGATGGGTACTGGGTAGGCCATTTTAATAAATCCCGAGTGAAAGTATTAATGGTAATCTTTAGTGGACTATTCCATCAATCACAATGTTACCTAGAATATCAATCTTCATATTTTATTATTTTGGAATATTAAGAGTCCTTGTCTCACTAGTGAAGCCTACGTGTCCAATTCGTATTTTTGGATTTAGAAGTTTTGCTCTCATGTAAATTGGAAACTGCAAGTGATATTCATCCTTCATTGTAACATCTATTAGTATCAATACTCTACTAACATTATTTATTTATTTATTCAGAGAAAGACAACACACACAATTATAATCATGATAGGGAAAGAGAAAACAGGCACATGCCCCTCCCTATCTCGATCCCAATTTTGATTATAAGTTCAGTCCAGAGAAGGTTATGTTTCTTGAAATCTTCTAAACACAGATATTTTGATGCTAAAATAATTACCAGAGGATTTTGGATTTTGATGGTTGTTGTAGGAAATGAATAATTTTAAAAATCCACTCGATTATTCTTTACTAGTGAGATTTGTGAGACTAAAGTGAGATTATGGAGATTTGAGGCAGTGTACTTTTATCTAAATCGTTGACTAAATTATCTTACATAGATGAAACATGTCATTCATTAATGTTTGAGTGAGTGAATCAGGGGTGCCCAGAGGGAGGTTACTAAATCGTTTTCTGAATTATCTTACTTATCATTCATTTATGATTGAGTGAGTGAAACAGTGAATAGCTTGTAAATATTTCTTCACCCATTCAAACGTCAATGAATGACATGTAAAATAACTCACAAAGTCATGAATGCATTGCCTCAAACCTCCAAGACCTCATTTTATGCTCAAACTTTCACCATTCTAAGGTTAACATTCAAATCAATAGAAAATTTTCTTAGGGAACATTAAAAAAATTAAGTTCTGACATTAATTCAGAATGGATTGAATAAGTATAGGATATAATGACAATACAAATTATATTCTAGTATAATACCTTCTCAAACATATTCTTTCCAATGAATTTCAAATAGTACTTATCTCAAGATGAATTTGTGCAAAGAGAATAAACGGAATGATATTAAACAAGAATTCGATATTTATTGATCTTATTCATAAATATTAATATAATAAAATGCAGAGAGTAACCAGCTTTTCGAAAATATTTCAAAAACATATTCAGAACTAGCAACTAGAAAGCATCGAGGAGAGTTGTAGTGTGTAGAGTAGTGTGCTCACACGCCACTTGCAGAGTAGTTACTGTCTTACTGAGACTTAGTGAAGAGTGAAGAGAGTGGTAGTGCAGTGCAGGTGCAAATAGTGGAACATTGAGCAAGAGGAGGAAGATGGTGAAGAGAGTCAGCTGTGAGTGAGAGAGGGCGTGACTCCACCCACAGACAACATGGCCTGCCGTACTATTGGTCGACTAGTCCAGCGACTTGTCGTCCTTCTCTCCAAGTGTGGACGGCTACCACGTGGCTCGCACGTGCTCCGTTTCCCGCCAAATTCAGTCAGCTTCTCGCACTCAATCATTTTGCTAATCCTTGTGGTTTTCCACTTAACTGTGAATTAAAGTAGCCTATTGGTACTGCCACCCAGACCACCAGGCGGTTTGCATGTAATGCGCTGTGGGCCCGAGCCCGATTTCCGCCCCTCCCAATCAATGAACGGGGGTTCGTTGAACAATTTTTCGCCATTGTTATCTTGATAACAAAGTGTTTTTGGGGGTGATTCTTATGGAAATTTTTTCTCTACTTGGTGTAAGGAATCTGCCTGAGACGTATTGCTCATTTCTCCTGAAACACTGTTTATTTAATGAATAAATCCAATTGAAACGAAAGATTTGAATTACAAAAAATAATCAGGTTTCAAACTCTAGATTGTCTGAAAACACCTGTTTTCACTTACATTCTCTCAAAATTTTGCTGGCGGTTTCTGGTGGTGAAACTAAAAACATAGAATTTCAAAAGTTTACATGTTTTCCTACATGTTTTTTCAGCAAACTTGTTAATGGCGTCATCAAAGTTCATTTTTAGGGTTCACTAGGGCATCACTTTCGTTACACATTATCATTGAATTGTTCAGCTTGATTAGTTTGAGTGTTGACCTAGTCACTAACTCAATCCTTTCTATAGCTGAAAACCCTTGTTCATACCAGTTACACATATTAACGATTTACGGAAGTTTTTGGAATTATTGAGCTATGCTATTATAGATGGGCCCAACGTTTTTAGTTAAATAGCAAATAGTTTTTAGTAAAAGGCATGTCATGGTAAATAAAATTGGCGACAAAATTTATAAATTCAATACATAAAGAGATTTGAAGATAGGCAGGAAATTTATTTTCTTCTTTTTCGTAAAAACCTTTGGTTTTAGAGTTTTTTGATAAATATTTATTTCTATATTCTTAATTTTACATCTATGTATGATTTTTGTGACTCGCGACTCGCCCTGTCAATCTTGCGCCCTGGGCCCGGGCCCACCGGGCCCATATGTAAACGTGGCCCTGAGTGCCACCTCTGCTTGAATAATCTCACTGGTTTCAGTTCGACCGCCTTTCAATAACCGCCTCTGGTTTCTGGTTAGGCTATTGAATACTCTGACTCAATTGAAAACAATTCTATTATTGTTTTTATAATAAATTTTATTAAAATTAAAAGAGAGCTTCATAACATTCCATGATTAGTATTTAGTAAAAACAACTGATAATTTAATTTTCTCCACCTATCATGATCCTCGATTTCCTTTAAAACATACTCTCGCCATAAGAACATCTAATATATTCTCCTGTCTTTCTAGGCAGCAGGTCCCTATGATTTTCTCATAATAAGTCAGTTCATCTCTCAATAGAGTGTCCTGAAATTGATCAGGAGCGACCTGAAAACTCTGAAACCAGACCTGAGCCAGCCGGGTTACACGAATATTATTATTAATAGAGTGTCGTTTTTCAATTTAATAAATCTCCATTATTTTTTGTCCATTTCGAACTATTTTAGTATATAAGTATTATCAGTCGATTACTAATGCTATTATTATTCTATTATTAAAAATATTATTCTGTTATTATACGAATCAATTTCGTAATCGAATATCTTAATGTTCACCCATCAACAAAACAGTATCGTTCCCTAAAGAAAAAAATCACTATTTGCTTCACAAACATGTTATTGAGTTTTCCAACTATTATTCCGTATCTCGATGGAAATCTTATCCTGCCAATGAAATTGTGAGTGCTGTTCGACACCATTAATGATTTTCTTAGCTACAGATAAACAAGTTTTTCTCTCAAGTTTCAAGATTCATATTATAGAGTAATTTTAAAGAGCGCTACATACAATGGGCCTATTAAATGTTTCTTTGATCAATCTACGTGAATATTCATTAGTTTTTCTCAAGCTGAACAGAATATTATGATAGATTGGATAAACTGATACTTCCGATAAAGCTAATTGAACTGATAATACTTTTTTTTGAATCAACTATTTTAAATTTTGAAGGGAGAATTAAAATAGAAAAAATTCTTTTGTGTTTCTGCAAGGGACTGAAATTTTCCAACAGAGAACAGAGATCACAATCGAAAGGGTTTTCTCTCTTTGATTTTATAAAGATGTCATTCAAATATCAGAACTAACGTAGCTCATTAGTTGAAGTCAGACCAATATTGATAGTTATTCCTTACACAAGGATGGAGCATAATAATAATCAATCATCATTCAACTATGAAGTCGAGTGTTTCAAAGATTTACACTGTTGTTGAATGTAACCACTTTAATGAGGTGACGATAGACGATGCGATATCCATTATCCATCGACGAACAGTGCTGAAAATTTATGCGTAGTTGGTTGGTCGACTGGTAGACGGGGATGTAAATCAGGCTTTATGAGTAAGTACCTTACTAGATAACAAGCTGTTATCTAGCTTATATAGTTGTTGGTTTGACATCGTAATAAGAGTGTGATCCACTGTTGTATACTGGGATATCGTGTGTAGCCAATAAGAGAAGACGAATTAGGTGGATTTTACAGTTTTAAACAACAGTATACAAGATTCTACAATAAGTCTACAAGGCTCTTACAGTTCAAAGTCATCGAAGTATGTCAGGTCGGTATCGAAATAGCCCGAGAGAAATACTATGGTTGATCATTATTATTGATAAACAATAGCAAGAAATGTTGGAGATTTCAGATTTTTAATGTAAACTTCAACTGTTAATTAATCTGTTCAACATAATGACCCTACATTCGGTAGATATGACCATGCACATGGATAATATCACCTTCATTGATAAATTAATTACAAATAGAAGAAGTTTACAATGTAAAATTGGGAGAATTTTACTTGAACTTGTTTGAGCTCTCAATATTTAGTATTTGGAGCAGTACGTACAGTAGTAGAGGCTTTATCCTATAAAGGATCTATATTTTGAACATCCAGATATTCCAGCATTTTCAGTATCTATATAACAGGAGATCTGCATAACTTGTAAGTAATTCGATAGAAGAAAGCACAATAGATCGTAATTGAATTATCCTTTATTATGTAACTTTTGAAGCATTATATTAAAACTTTAATAAATATTATGCAATTAAGTGATTTTAAGTGATTAACTAATAATTATATATTGGTTACTACAAATACTCTTTCCTCCACCTACTATCTAAAGTCGCATTTCACTCCCCGGAATCGAATACTAAAGCGCTTCATTCTCTCCCTTGGGAAAAAAAGAAGATTGAAATTCCCTTGGGAAATAAAGTAAGCCCATTTAAATAACATGGGAAGCATCTCTATGATATTTTGTGTCTACATTTGGAACTTAGGCGTGAACTGTAGAACAGTAAACAGTATATAGTGCACAGTTTGGAAGGAAGGTTGGTTACGCTGATATTTTGAAGGAATATTTCTAAAACAATGGATCATGATGGAAGAAAGTTAAATACTTGTATATTATTTATAAATTTATAGAAATGTAAAAATGTATACATATGGAAGTATAGTACCAAAGTAAGAACAAGAATAAAGTTGAAGTAATAACAAGTACAAAGCTAGAATTCTCGATCACTATCAAATATCGACTATCGAATCAATTAGAATTAGAATTGAATTCAATTATTCATTCCTACAATGGTTTATCGTACTTTGAGATCTGTGTGTTATAATTTAAGTTTATTATTATAATAGTGTGTTTATTGTTTTAATGGCGGTTAACTTGGTTTCTACATTCATATGATTGCAGTTTTGACGTCTAGTTTCCAGCCAGGGCGAAGTTGTGAGGACCTGGTGCTGGCTCTGACTTCTGCAATCGAAACTGGCTTTGACAAGGGTGACAAAAGCATTGCTGCATTCCTGGACTTATCTGCAGCCTACGATACCGTTTGGAGAAAGGGCCTCCTTCTCAAAATCTCAAGGATTGTCCCAAGCCTCAAAATGATTAACATCATTGGTGAAATCCTCAGCAACCGGTACATCAAGGTGTTCTCTTCAGGAAACGAGAGTAGCTGGAGGAGGCTATCAGATGGATTACCACAAGGCTCTGTACTGGCACCAATATTATTCAACCTATACATAGCTGATCTGCCTGAGTTGAAGTCCCAGGTGTTCACTTATGCAGATGATATAGCACTCCTTTCTGGGAGAAGTAGATTTGGTGAAGCTGAACTGGATTTAGCTGGAGACCTTGATAGGCTGGATAAGTTTTTTGAGGAATGGAGGCTAAAACCTAATCCTGACAAAACTGTTATAACACCATTCCATCTGAGCAACAAGCATGCCCATTATGTGCCAAAGATCCATTTCAGGGGGCAGTTGCTAAAGTGTGAGGAATCACCCAAATATCTTGGTGTGACACTAGACCGGACCCTCACTTTCAAGAAACACCCTAGAAAAGGCTGCTCAAAAACTCCAGACAAGAAACAACCTGATCAGCAGGCTAGCTGGCACTACATGGGGTTCTTCTGCAAATGTGTTGCGCACTAGTGCCCTATCACTTGTCTTTGCACCTGGCAAATATTGTAGTGCAGTATGGGCTAGGAGTAGCCATACCAACAAAGTTGACACCCAGCTGCACCGGGCAATGCGTATAATAACTGGTACCTTGAAGTCTACTCCAGTGGAATGGCTGCCGGTTCTAAGCAACATTGTCCCCCCACACATAAGAAGAATGAGTGCTTTACTGAGAACATGGTCAACTCTTCAGGGGAAACCACACCTCCCCATTCATCAATACATAGAAGCACACACAGGAAGACTTCCTTCAAGAAAGCCCCCTTGGCAGTTAGCTAAAGAGCTATCAGACTCCACATTCAGCCAAACAGGCAACTGGAAAAGAGAGTGGGAGGAATGTATTTTGAGAGCACCTTTCAAGCCTGAGGACCCAACACTGAGACTCAATGTTTTTGAGCTACCTCGTTGCACCTGGCTTTGTCAAAATCGCCTAATTACTGGGCATGGCAGATGCGCTGACCTTCTACACAGATGGGGATGGGTTGATTCCCCAGCTTGTGACAGTGGTGCTGCTGTGCAAAACATCGACCACTTAATAAATGCATGCTCCAGAGCCTTCAATGGAACATTTGAAGATATTTTTAATATGACGGACCATGCTAAGGCGTGGGTAGAAAACCTAGACATTTCTTTGTAATTAGGAACTGAAACAGGAATTTAAATCATGATCGACAAAATATATATGCACCTTCAACTTTAAGCAATACAATATATATCGTTTCAATTTCGACTAATTATCAATAGTCCACTGTCATATTATACTGGAACAATGATAAAAGAATGTCTTTGTTGAATTAGACTTTTCCTTTTGAGGTTTGGAAGTATAGTTAACCTCAACTTATATGGTAGTTGAGGTCAGTAAAATCGTTACAGTTAGTAAACTTTAGTGAATTGTTAAAGTTTTTCAATTGCAAACCGGACTTTTCGACATAAATTTAAACGAATATCCTCCATTAGATAGCCTTTATTATGTTGTATGAGTTGTATCAACACGAAATATTATGTTATTTGGATTTTAATTGTCCTAATGAACAGGTTTTCACAATCGGTTACTGTTGTGTTGTGGACGAAATAGGCCTTCAAACATTGTAACTGTCTCTGAAAGTTGAATTTACAATTTAACATTTGTAATATACGGTATGTACTTGCTGGAAGCTAGTAGCCTGATATCGGTTAGAAATAAATAAATGCTTTTTATTGATGCTTTTGTTTTCTTTTATTTTTGTAGCTTATAGATTAAAAGATTGTTTTCACTACTTTCATACATGTCTAATGTAACGTTAATCAAAATGAAGTCTATTATAGTAAATTTGAAATGATTCAGTTGATTGCTTGAATATCTTCTTCTTTTTATTAGGTTTAAGTTCTACATATTAGCCTTATCAAAAATTGAAATAGAAGTTTCATTGCTCAATCTAGTTTCTCATAACTTTTTTTTATTATCAGTATTATAGGAGATTTCTATTTCTCACTATAAATAACATAACATTTTATGTTACAACTTTATATTTATTTCAACCTTTCACATCGAGTTTATTCTAAAAACTAACTTGTTATTTATTTACTATTCATAAGTTGTTTATTACACATGTTATTATCAATCCATATGTAATGATTGATCAACTGATATAACCATCCTACATCTCGGCCATCCTGAAAAGAGAGGCTTGGCCTCAAGCCGGGTAACAAAAAACTCAACAAAAATAATTAACAAATAACTGATCGTCCCCCGACACGATCCACATCGTCAGTCAGATGCACGTTCATTAGATTTGAACACCCATACGCACTGGGAACAAGGATATGTTTTCTTCTCCCTTTTCTCCTTCCCCTCCTCCTCCTTCTCCTCTCATCCGCATCATTTTTTACTTCCCCTTGCTCCTCAGTGAACGAAAACGGCCTTCCCCTTCTGTCAATCCTATGCAATTCCGCCATATGCCTGTGATACTGTTTGGGCGTGCCGTAGGCTCTGTAGATTTTGGTTTTTGCACACTCAAGACACACAATTACTTCGTCGTCCATCTGCTTGTCTAGAGGCCTTTGGAATTCTTCTGGAAGTACAAAATCGGACTCCAAAGCAGTTGATTCATCGTCACTGACCACTTCCTCCAGCTCCATGTCGCCGAGCTTAGGTGGCAGTTTATCTGGTTCATAATTTCCAATGCATTCTTCAAGTTTTTCACGCGTACTACAATTTTTTATATGATCAAGGCTTGTTTGCGAATTCTCTATTACCTTTATTTGAAATATTCGAAAAATTTGTGGCTTTTTTATAAAATAAACTTCTTCCTCAATTTTCAAGTCTGCTTGAGAAATAATATCTTCGCCTACAACAATACTATACTCCAATAAATAGTCAGGAACAACTAAAACATTTGATAAATAACTGGCACCATCAATATCAATTGATAACTGAAGGCATCCTAGAACTTTTTCACATCTTCCATGAAATCCTCTCAACGCAACGTCAGATTTTGAAATTGAGTGAATTGGTATTCCTAGGCGAGCAACAGCCAACTCTTGCATTAAAGTTACTTCACTCCCTGTATCTATAGTAGATATGAACTTTATATCGTTTATCAAAACCTCCTTTCCCATACGATCCCAATTCGCATGTCCGTTGGTCTTAATCATACACTCTTCCTCGTTCTTTGATTTATTAAAGTTCTTTGATTTGGTAACACGTATCGTATTTACCTTTTTCATTGTACCTTCTTTGATTGTACAATTATTGGCTGTGTGACCGTGTCCGTGACATCTAAAGCATTTAATAACGCTTTTGTTTCGTTCACAGTCTGGGGATTTATGCCCAAATTCATTACAGGTAAAACACTTGACATCATTGAAACTGATATTTTTTCTAGAATCATCTGAGTGCTTCACAAAAATTTTCTTGTCCGGGTTGTTGTTAAATTTATCTTTTTTGGTATCATTCTTCAGGTGACGCCTGGCAGCTTCGTATTCATCTAGTTTGTTTACAAACTCATCAACTTTCTTGAGTTTTGGGAGATCAACAATGAAATGTTCTTTTAACTCTGATGGTAATCTTCTTTTCACTTCATCGACCACCATGAGCTCTTTGAGGTCCTCGTAATTTAATACCTCCAATCCTTGAATCCACTCATTCAACAAATCATTCAAATTCAAAGCATAATCTCTCCACGTAGCTGATTCTTCTTTCCGGAGTGAGCAAAATTTTTGTCGAAACTGCTCTGGGCTCAGTTTGAATCTTTTTAATAACATCATCTTGATGTGGTCGTAATCATCGGCTAAATCATCAGTTTCTCGGGTGATTAGATTTCCAATTTCTAGAGGTAGTAACCCAAGTAGATACGAAACCCATTTTTCCTTAGGTACATTCACTCTACTGATTTGTTTCTCAAACGTTGATAGATACACGCTAATATCTACACTTGA